>OX596050.1:6158520-7517041 GCA_951394065.1 Venusia cambrica | reverse complement strand
TGGCCTAAATAAGAGCCAGCTCTTGGGTGACGAGTCGCCTCAATCAAAAGCCCCGCAATATTTTTGAAAACCCGGAGGGCACCGGCTCCCCACGGATCCAAGGTCTCCACCAAAAGGCTCAAATAGGTAAGCTCTGTCGAGACCACTATATTTGTGCCTTTTGTGATCCTCGGCCGAATCAGCCGCCGCACCAGCCCTAACTGATGTCCCAGGCAGATGAGATGGCGCTAGGGTGTCGACGCAGGTAGCGTCCCACACCAAAGGCCTACCCATTTCCCAAGGGACAAGAGTCATACCGTCGGGCCGCTTACCATCATCTCGTAACAGACCATTCGGTTCAATAACGGCTGGAACATTGACACTGGCTCGACGGATAATGTCATTAAGACTTGCGTTGCACGAAATCCTGCCGGCAGACCTTGTGCACGAAAGTCCGTGAAAACCAAATTGATCTACGGCCGCACCGCACCGGCGCTGGTGAGAGGCGCAGCATCTTGCACCCGAAGACAAGTGGCAATACGGAAAGTTACAGGATCCATAAGTGTACCGGTATTGGTATTGTATTGTATATAATTTTTAATTAATAATTTAATATTTAAATAAAAAAATAAAAAATGTTACTGGACTTTAATTTCACAAAGCGCTATCTTGTGCCAAACTAAGCATATAACTTGTAACATGGGAACTAGATAACGGATAGAATACCTAAATCCGTTTTTTTTTCTGTAAATACATATCATATACTTACCTATCATAAACTTATCATACAATACAACACCCAAACACAGAACAAACACCAATATTGATCACACGTTTGTCCAGTGTGGGAATATTTATATAATAATAAATTATTATAATAATATTATTTATTTAAAGTATAACAATAAGTAAACATGTACTATTTTAATCTTATTTTATATGCATTTCTGCTTTGACACTCTTTTATATTTTTAGTTAAATTACCTATTAAATAACTGTGCTCCCTCTGAAAGTTTTTTCTGCTCTTTGTACCTATGTGTTAAAGCTAAATATAATTTATTTTTGTTTCCTTTTCACGACTAAACAACTGATTAATGGAATACATTTATTTGACAAACAACAATAGGAATCATATAATTACATAGTATATATCCGGGTAGCTACCACGCAGGCGAAGCCGCGTGCAAATGGTTGTACATCTACAACCGTGAGAACTTCCGGATAATAAATGGATTGAACGTTGTTACCACATTCGGAATCACGATCGTCTGCCAAAAGCCGGTCTTAGAGGAAGTCATGACTCTTGAGGAGTATATTTAACGGTTAATGGCAGACGACGACACTTTTGGGATGGAATTTGATAGAAAATACGAAAAACCTTGACCACAAACTACCATCATATTGGAATTACCTTTTTTTATACATGATAGCTCTTGGCTTGGCTTCTAGCTTTAAGCCAAGCTCTAGCTCAGAGCAAGGATGAAGGGTACGATGGAGCAATTCCGAAGCGTGATCGTTATTAGCCAGGTGGACCGTTCCAGGTGTCCACCAGTGCTGTGATCATCATTACAGCTCGTTGACGTTCGCTGTTGGAGCTTCCTCCAAGACTGAAGAGTTTGCTATAATCACCAGACTTGGCAGGCGGGTTAGTGATCGCAGTTTGTTGTTACGTATTCAGAGGAATGCTGCTGCCCATCTCTTGGTGTATTTTATACCCTTAGTCGCATTTTACGACATCCTCAGGAGGAAATGGAGGGGTCATACGTTAGCCGGAACCATTTCGGCTAATGTTTAAGTGTTATGATCATTCAGCCGTATTAATCCTCTAAGATCCTTTGAAAAAATTCAAATCGATACATGTTTTGCCTCTACACGAGGCATCATCAGGAAATGTCTTGCCGTCGTGACAAACTGAGCAAATGTGACGCTTGAATTTAATTTCACAAAGCGTAATCTAGTCCCGAACTAAGTTTGTAATATGGGAACTACTTATCTATGTCACTAATTAACTAGGTAACGCTGGCAAATCGAAACACAGCAATACTGTTTGGTGACAGAAATAGGTATTTCCCTGGAAATACTACTGCCTTTCCCAAGGATTCTATTACTGTTAAAAACGTCAATCTTAAAAAGGAGCCTTGAGTCGTTATTTATCCACAGTCTTAATTGGAGTATCGCTTCCGACAGGACACCAGCGGCGCCGCCGATCCTCTATATCTTTCTTTAGAATTCAGCACAGGTACTATAGGTTAACAAGGAATTTACCTAGGTAGGTACCTTATAGGTATGGTGTAGGTAGGTAGGAAGTAGAGAATATAAATTCGGAAGTGTTTATTCTGTAGGCACTTACTGTAGATATACTTATGATCCTCTTAGGACTCTCTCCTCGCTAGGAGGTAGACCCCACCAAACCCAAACCACAGAATAAATACCTAATAAGTACATAATATGGATGTACCAATAGTATTCTTTACTGTAGATCGAATAATCATATATGCATGCGGTACCTACCTAAGTATACGTAACCTAGTGCTGTGATGTGAAGCGACCCCATCGGTCTGCCAATTTGTTATAAAAACAAGTATTTTATTTATTTATTTATTCGCGCCAGTCGAGCTTTACCAGTGTCAATGTTCCAGCCGTTCTGAACCGATTGGTCTACGTGATGATGGTAAGCATACCGACGGTATGGCTCTTGTCCCTTGGGAAATGGGTAGGCCTTGATGTGGGACGCTACCTGCCGCCATTTCATCTGCCTGGGACATCAGTTAGGGCTGGTGCGGCGGCTGATTCGGCCGAGGATTCGCATAGCTATTCAGCGTGGCAATGCTTGCCACGCACAGCCACGTAGAACAAGCAGCGTCTACGGCACGCTTCCATCTGGTACTGCTCTGGAACAATTAAGTTACCTATAGGCCGTTTGAAACGGTCCTTAGGTAATCTGACTGATTCCTTTGTACCTACATAGCTAGTTTAATTGTACATTTTTATTACATAGCTACATATTACACAGCATTTCGATACAAATGTAGTAAGCCTCTGGTGTCTGTCCATTCGTGTCCTTCAGCGGGCGGTATATTAATTAAACGCTACCTCCATTACAAAAACATGAATTGTTTTCTTGAGATGAGAGAGTGCACGTGTCCACTTGGCCGGATTATTTATGAGTAGCAACATTCCTAGCTATGATATAATTTTACCAAAATAAATAAATAACATTGAATTGCGCGACGCCGCGGGCGAAAGTAAATGGGGCGGGTAATTTTATTATTTCAGAGACCATCATTTTAATGCTGCAAAGTGATGCATGGGTAGAGCTAACAATCCATAGAAACGATTGCAAAATATTTGACAAGTGTAACTGTAAAAGTAGGATGATACTAGTTGAAATGTACAAGTTGTTTTTTTTTTATAATTAGAAAAACATCTATTAAATAAAATGTATAATTAAACCAACTACGTACAAAGGAATCAATTGAATTACCTAAGGACCGTTACAAACGGCCTTGAATTGAAAGCTAAGAAATTGGAAGTCAATATGATATATTACATTTATAGATTAGGAGGTATTTATAGGACACACTAAATAAATAAAAAAACAACGGACAATTCTTCTTAAAATGTAGGTAATGGAAAAAAATAAGTCCTAAGGAATAAGGGAATATAAGTAAATTAACATGGATATATTTAAACTGTACCAATGATACCATAAGTGTGTTCTTTGATTTGTCTGTTTTAAGTCCTGTTAAATGAAATAAATTATACGAACCTATTACTGTGATTATGTGGTAGGACGCACTGCGTACCATGCCGAACTTTAACCGATTGTATTAAGCCCTTATAACATCAGATATCTGCCAGTGAAAGTCCTATAAAAATCGGTCCAGCCGTTTCGGAGATTAGCCAGATCAAACAGACAGACAACAATAAAAAAAAGTATTTTCAGATTTAAGAAATTAACTACCCTACCGTATAATCTTTTACGCATTTAGTACCTACCAAAAAGTACAAAACTGTTGTTTTTCACTAAATACTACTAAAAGTAGGTACTAAAATTTTGACGATTACGGCAGACACTTACATAATACTTACATTTTATTTATTTGTGTAAAATTTATTGATAATGCTCAAACTTCACGAGAATCTTAAAAAGAACCATATGCACCTATATCTATTGAATATCATCATCAGAATCATTTAAAGTTCTACTTACTTAAGTGAGTAGGTAGGTAGATACCTACTCTATTTTGTAGGTATCTACCTACCTGTTGTACCTATAAGCTGTTGTGAATTTTCGTAACTCTATATTCCAACACATAGTCTGGTTAATTAGCTCTACCTGTTCGATTGTATGAGATTATCCGTTACATAACAGATAGAAAGTGAAAACTATTGTGGAACGTGGCTCGTGCGGCTAAACTAGTCATAGCCTAGCATGGGAAGATAGAGTGGGAATGTGACATATCTTAGATGTTTAGAACGGTTTTATGCTATCTGATATTTTGGTACGCAGTTTATTTACTGGTAAGGCAACAATAACTACGTGAAGGCTTGAAAATGTTGATAGTTATCGTTCTCTCTAATCTAAGTAATCTGAGGTTATTGTTTTTGAAAGTATTTGAGAAATTGCAGATCATTATCTAGACGAGCGTACTGAAGTGTACTAAAATTAAAAAAATGCCATCTATCGCAAAGTTGTGCAACTAATTAGACTTTTTAATAATTCATCCAATAAACGAGATGGCTAAAGTTATAAAACCATACCAACTCGTATCTCATTACCAACTACAATTATAGAGACGTGCGAGAGTAAGTGACAGTGACACATTTGGGCACGCTTCCGTCTGATACTGGTCTTCAACAGTTGAGTTACCTATAGGCCGTTTGTAACGGTCTAAGGACCGTTACATACGGCCTATAGGTAATCTGACTGATTCCTTTGTACATAGTTAGTTTAATTGTACTTTTTATTGAATAAAAAATATTTTTCAATGTGCATAAAAATATGAATGTCAACGTCAAAACCTTCATGTCATTGATTGATTGAAAAAACAAGGAATTTCATTTCATCTTCAATTCGAGTTGTCGAAATCGAAATCAAAATTGTGCGCTGTATTTATTCTAGGAACGAAAGTTATTTACTTAGCTGATAGTTTTACTATATTATGAACTATAATAGTTAACAATGGAAGTGCCAACGACCGAAAAAAATGTAAAGCTCGCGCCCAACATGGCTGTGAACGCAGTGCTATTGCCTAGTCAGGAGCTACCTGCCGAAACACCTATCGTGGCAGGCTACGACTGGGAGAACGGTACTGACTACAATAAAATACTCGAAAGTTATGCCCACTCTGGGTTCCAAGCCACGAACTTTGGCAAAACAGTCACTGAAATCAACCACATGCTAAAAACTCGCTCCGTGCCTTTGACTGAAGAAAACTCTGACTCTTACGAAGAAGATATCTTCATCAAGAAGAAAACCAACTGCACTATATTTTTAGGCTTCACTTCTAACTTGATCTCATCAGGATTACGGGATACTATAAGATTTTTAGTCAAAAATAAACTTGTTGATTGCATTGTGACTACAGCAGGGGGTGTTGAGGAAGATTTCATCAAATGCCTGGCTCCTACATACATTGGAGACTTCAACTTGAGTGGGAAAGTACTTCGTACGCGAGGTATCAACAGAATCGGTAATCTTCTTGTGCCCAATGATAACTACTGCAAATTTGAAGAATGGGTCACTCCGATTCTTGATGAAATGCTTGCAGAACAAGTAAGAGACGGCACAGTGTGGACACCATCGAGAATTATTGCGAAACTGGGAGAAAAAATCAATGATGAGAGCTCAGTTTGCTACTGGGCTTGGAGAAACAACATACCAATTTTCAGTCCAGCTTTGACTGATGGTTCATTAGGAGATATGATGTATTTCCATTCCTTCAAAAAACCTGGAATGATTATTGATATTCTGAGCGATCTAAGAAGACTGAACACAATGGCTGTTAAAGCAAATCATACAGGAATGATTATATTAGGAGGTGGTGTGGTAAAGCACCACATTTGTAATGCAAATCTTATGAGAAATGGGGCTGATTATTCAGTCTTTATAAACACAGCAAGTGAATTTGATGGAAGTGACTCTGGTGCAAGGCCTGATGAAGCTGTGTCTTGGGGCAAAATCAGACCAAATGCTCACCCGGTGAAGCTATATGCCGATGCTACATTGGTCTTTCCATTGATTGTTGCTCAGACATTTGCCAAGCATTATTTCAGCAATAAAAAAAATGTGTAAATTACGGTTTATCTATTTATTACACTAATTCATACCATACCTTTGCTTTGATATAATTATAGATTCTGTTTTTATTGTACAACGGGGAAGCGCTTGGCCTTCATCTCACCTGGTAACAAGTTGAGATAAGGCCGAAGGTGGAGGCGTACTTAACCCGGAATCCTCAATAAACTGAGGAACTGGCTATCTTACCTCTAAATGCCGGAACACAACATTTAAAAAAAAATTGCGACAGAATTAGGTAAGATGGTGGAAGCTAGCCAGGCGGACTTAAACAAAATCCTACCACCAACCAAACCAAGCACTATATTGCTCTCCTGGGAATCGAATCCTCCTCTGGATCTGAAATCGGTGGGTTGTGGTCTAGACCACAGAGGCGGTTCGAGTCTAAAGAGGACGGGCGTCTGATCTAGCATTTCAAGGAATAACATGACAGTGCCATCTAGTGTCGAGTAGAAAAATTATGTCAATACGTTCTGAAACTAAAACAAAAAGCGTTCCGTATGTTATAATCAGATAACTGCACCGTTAATATTGTTAATTTTTGTATGAACCTTAGATTATAGTGGGTACTTATTAAAATTTGTAGGGCCAAATATAAATTAATTTTACTACAAAAGCTGTGTTTTGTCCTTGCCAAATCAAGATTCCGAACGAATTTAGTGTGAATGAACTGTCAAAGATAGCATGAAGTTAGCTGCAGTCTGGGCTGGGCAGTTATTTTTTTTCTACGTGTGCTGTCTGTGAATTCCACAATGAGAATGTGTGCCATCTGAAAAAACAGCTTTTGAAAGCTTTTTACATAGAAACTGTTGTAATTTGAAGTATTCCTTGGTTCAACCCGGCCGGTCGGTCATTTGCCCGTTTGTCGAGTTCGTTCGTCCATGGTTCGGTTCATCAGATTCCGATCCTTCCTTTCCTTGCGATTGCTTGTCTTTTGAAAACAGCCGCTGTGTTTGGACGTGTGCTCAAATTGTTTACATCGCGTTTCTTCCAAATACAAACGAAATATCTTCCAAAAGTATTCGAAACTAAGAACAATGTATTCTAATAATCCAAAAGTCTTATTTTAATTGTGTGGTTTGCAACTTTTATGTGATAAAACAGTGGAAAAATGAGTGCCAGTCGGTGCATCAGCTTTGTACTGCTTCTGTTGTGTGGTGAGCCATCAATGCGTTATTTTTAGCCCTTTATGGTCATCCGACGCAAATATTAATGTTTTGTAATGGGCATGTCTTGCTGCCGACGCTTTGAAGTGTGCTTCATGCAAATTATAAGTTTTAACGAGGTTTGAATGCACAAGTGCACTTACTAGATTCCTATTCCTAAGTGCTTTAGTTGTTCTGAATGAGAATACGTGAGAGTCAGCGTTTATTTTAATATTCATACTTTATGTTACTAGATAGGTATTACCTACTTGAGAGACTTATCTTGTCCTGTACTGAACCTGTATGGTTCTATTTAGTGGGTTTAGGTACTTGTTATTATATATATTTGTAATAGAAATCAAACAAAAAGTGTAGGTAGGTAGGAAATACTACTAACCACTAAGCATATATTAGCTAATAAATGATCCATTTTGCAGTTTACCTCCAGAATGCTAACATTTTTTCTTTGTAATTAGTAAAAAAACACAAGTACTTACATATATTTACAGGTTTCTAACCCACCTCAGTCATCGGTCTCACACAAAACAGGTTTCTTATCTCTACCAGTGTACTTACCTTCAAAGTTATTTTAAATTTTATGAGAAAACCTGAGGACAAAAATAACTGTTGAATATGTAGGTAGACTCATACCTATTTCCCAGAAAGAAGCAGAAACAATGTTTTCTACTAACTCTTGCACTCTTCCTTTGCCTCATTCACTCCTCTCAGTGATGAAGTACCAATGGGTACTTCATACTTCTCTGCTTTGTACTTTTGACCATAATAAATAAATAGTAGGGACTTACAAAGTTTCAAAAGTCAAGAAGTATTTCAAACAATGCACAACATAATGAGTGTTGACTTAGCGACATGATGAAGTGTGGATAAAAGAGGCATTCACATTAAAAGGAACAACTTAGCTGCATATAGATCTGGTAATCTAGGCATGAGTCATCTACATAGGTCATAGGTAATAATTACAAGAATACAGTAGTAATTTAATGGGTATTTTATCATTAAGTACATCAATTTTGTAACATTCACTTATGAGAGTATGATTTTCACTCAAAAATACAAATATTGGCATACTTGTCCAATAAAATTTGTTGTCTGCATTATTTTTTCTTAAAACAAAAGAAATCAAAATGATATATGGAAGAAAGGGTTTGTTGGGAAAAAAATTTCATGTGCTTGGATTGTAATTTGTACTACAGACACGGATTTTCTCTGATTATACCTGGGAGGTGTCATTCGAGTTGGATGTGCCATTCTGAAATGAAACACAGACTATGTTTGTATGTATGGGTGAGAGGTACTACTGCCCCATAAGGTATAGTAGTGCACTGAGGCACGCGCCATTAGTCGCGTTATTTATCGTAATTCAAAATTGAATGTATCTTGGTCAAAATATGTGAATAGTTTTGAAAGCTTGGTGGAACCTATGACAGCGACGTTACACGATTCCCCTTTGTGTGGGCTGAGTAACAACTCTTGTTCTTAACAATCAAAATTCACTCAGTTAATTAATTTGGCAAATATCTATGATACTAGGTAAGATGTGTATGTCTAAATGAAATTGAGAAATCGTTTATTGAACATAAAGCGTAATGGACAGCATCACTGCCCGTCTCACCGATATACCATTATAATGCTTCAATTTTGTACTAGATTCAGAATACTTTAAAATTAGACATAATCAAAAAAAAAAATTAAGTATAATAGAGACAATTATGGTTTGAATATTGGTGGGGGTGTAAGGTGGTGTGGTAAGTGTGAATGTAATAGCTCCAACCTCGTAAGAGTAGCCTGTAAGTTGTGGCGAATTTTACTGTGTGAATTCACTATGTGATTTATATGTAGATAGCTATGGGGTCAACGAGTCCTTCAGTGGAGACCTCTTCTAGGCAAGGGTAGTGTAGGACTTCCTCCGGCTAGATAGATGGAGGACCTCCATACAGCGTCGTGGAGGGCAGAGAGTGGACGAGAAAGGCCAAAGGTCGGGCTCACTGGCGCACCTTGGGAAAGACCCACGACAAGCTGTGGACTTATGTTGATGATGTGTTTTAAAGCTACAATTTAGGTATCTATATCGATATCGCACACATAACCGAAGGTGTGCGTTCCGAAGCACGGAAAGGAAAGTCAGCCGCACAATATACGTATACCTTTGTGTAACGTTAGCCTTAGAATGGATTATGGAGAATTCCCGTTAGAATGACAGGAGCAAAGCCACAGACGCTCACAAGTTTTGTTTTATTCTACGAAGGGAAGCGCTTGACCTTCATTCCACCAAGTTAATCATAAACTTCCAGCCATATGCCAACCGAAACAATAACTCAACACAATACACACAGAATATATCATAGTTACCTGCCCAGGTAAACCCGACACGCCCTTGGCGCCCGAAATAATCACCGCTCAGACCAGATGAACCTTATTATAAATTAATGGAAACGCCTGCCTAATTAACGATCTTGGTATGTTGATACAAATTAAATCAATATCTAATACCTAACAGGTACACTGGTATACCCAAACAAACGTAGCTTTAGTCATTTCAAAATGGCATCCGATTCAAACTAAATTTTGCAGGTATAAATTGAATAGGGATAACCAGTGACTGTTCTTTCTTTTACCAACGAAAGGATACAAATAAAAATATATATTACAATTCTACACTGTTACCTAAACGTTTGTATCGTTCGAAGTAATATCGATGTACCTGCGAGAAAGTGTTCATTCTTTCATTCATTCATTAATTAAAAATATATGGAAAAGATTTTCCCCTTACATATACTCTTTTCCATATTCGGTTTTAGATTTGTTTTTATACAAATTCAATAACCATACCCTTTAAACCGAATAGCAGCAATGCTGCTTGGCGGTCGAAAATGGTGATGATAATAGTATAATTGAGCTCTACTACTCTTAAGAGATTACCCAGAAGGTTCTTATTATCATCTTCTTAACTGTAGACACTAAGGTTGTACCACATTATCAGAAAACTGAATATAATTTGTGTGTAACTCAATCCGAGAGTGAGTCACCAATTAGGTAAACAAATGGAATTCCTTAACAAGAAACAGAACAGAAACAATCAAATTACTTAAGATGCATATCCCTGTACGGACGATCGAGAAATCAGCGCTAACAACCCCGGGTGCTTCTAAACGGACAAGCGCAAGTCGGGCTTGGGGAGTTGGGTTCCGTATTCGAGTGAATAATGTTATCCAGTCAAATAAAAAGTTAGTTTATTCAAACAAATTGAACAACCGCGAAATCCATTTCATAAATCATGCTACATAAGTGGGGTCAGTTGCCGTGGCGGTCGCGGCGTAAGAATTGACCCCTCCAACTTAGCAACTTAGCTTGTATTAGAACATGGATGTCGTAAAAGCCCACTAAGGCAGCAGCTTCCTTCTGTGTATTATCAACACATTTACTGCTATTACAAATCCGAGTGCCAAGTGATTACGGCCAAAACCCTCCAGCTTTGGACTTTTTATGACGACACACTTAAGTATGATTGTGGTAGCTAGCCAGGCGGACTTAAACATAGTTCTTTAACAACCAAAAACGGGTTAATTGAACAGGCTTGGATTGGAACCTTTATGTTCCTTCTGTATACCTAAATATCTAATAATCAATTGAATAATTCGCGACATTTTTTACTGCGCCATCTAACCCGAAATTAAGAGCGTGTAATGTTGGAACTAAATAAGGTAAACGGATGTCCAGGACTACAAATTTGACGGCACTGTGTGAAATTATTTCCTGTTTTAGAAAAAAATATATCTTTAATCCCAACAATTTGGATTTGTAATGACAAGCCTCATAGCTCAGTTGGTAGTAACTCTGCTTCGATTCCCACCCAGGGCAAACATTTGTGTGATGAATATAGATGTTTGTTCTGTGTTTGGGTGTTGTATTGTATATAACTATGTATTTACAAACAAAAAGTATTTAAGTAGTGTATCCGTAATCTAGTTCCCATATTACAAGCTATGCTTAGTTTGGGGCTAGATTGCGCTGTGTAAAAAATAATAATGTCCCAAGGAATGAAGAAGCATATAACAAAAGCATATAAGCAACAAGCCTCATAGCTCAGTTGGTAGTAACTCTGCCTTCTGCGCTGTAGGTTGTGGGTTCGATTCCCACCCAGGACAAACATTTGTGTGATGAATATAGATGTTTGTTCTGTGTTTGGGTGTGTATTGTATGATAAGTATGTATTTACAAATTAAAAAAAAAATGTATTCAAGTATTATATCCGTAATCTAGTTCCCATATTACAAGCTATGCTTAGTTTGGGGCTAGATGGCGCTGTGTGAAATTAATGTCCTGTAAAAGAATAAATGAACAAACAAGAAACAGATTATAAAATATTGTGGGGTTCCAATTTGCGTACAAAAAGATAATCAGTGTCGTTATCAGCGCGGAACCCCATAGCACCCCTAGGCCACTATAAAGCCGACATATTTACGAGTTCAGAGCACCCCCGCCCCTGTTTTTTATAGTTTAAGTAGTTGGCTGGGTGCCGGTCGGGACGGGGTTTTTATTAAATCTATTTATTCTTAACGAAAACTTCACTGGTACTAACTAGCAAGAACAAAACTTTTATCTAAATATATACTTAAAACCTTCAGACCCTTGAGGTCTTGGAGACTTGAAATCTTCAGGGTAATTTGCTTATAATGTAGCGTAAATTCGCACCCTAATGGGTTCAAAATTGGGGTTGAAGTAAATAATGAAAAGTTGCATATTTGAAATTTTGTAGGAAATGAATATGTGATGCAAGATTTTTCGATTAAGACATAAATGAAGATTCATTATAGTAATTACAAATTACAAAATAATAATAATAACTGTAACGGGTTCTGTCCGCCGACTTTTTGTGTTTGTCTTGGGAGTTGGAATTAAACTCAATCAGGTTTTTTCTTTTACTTTATATTTTTTATTTTACATTAATTTGCTTGCTTCAGAAATAAGAGCATATTCATTCTTAGGTTTATTGCCACAGATAATATACATGTCGTAACAAGAATAATAGTAAAAATAATAAATGTTACAGGACATTCATTTCACACAGCGCCATCTAGCCCCAAACTAATATGGGAACTAGATTACGGATAGAATACTTTTCTTTGTAAATAGGTACACACCTACTTATAATATAATACAACACCCAAACACAGAACAAACATCAATATTCATCACACAAATTTTGGTCCTGGATGGGAATCGAACCCACAACCTACAGCACAGAAGGCTGAGCTATGAAGCTTGTGAAAATAAATGAGATAACTCGAAAAAAATGGTTTTAAGTATGATTTTAAAATCCAAAAATATCGTAAGCAAAGCTGTGGTGATTATTCACCGTAAAAGAATTCTTAAATCTCATCGCACGGTGTCGATCAAAGACTACCTACTCTACCAAATTATAATGATTGCAAATTGATAAATACCGAATGCGCCATGCCATCTGCCTGGGACATCAGTTAGGGCTGGTGCGGCGGCTGATTCGGCCGAGGATCACAAAAGGCGGAAATACAACGGTCTCGACAGAGCTTACCTATGGGTGGGCATGGCCTTAGATGAGTAGTAGCTAACCAGACAGACTTACACAAGTCCTACCAAACCAAGTTTCATAGCTCAGTTGGTAGTAACTCAGCCTTCTGCGATGTAGGTTGTGTGTTCTATTCCCACCCCGGACAAACATTTGTGTGATGAATATAGATGTTTGTTCTGTTTGGGTGTTGTATTGTATGATATGTAAAAAAAAGTATTATATCCGCAATCTAGCTCGCATATTACAAGCTATGCTTAGTTTGGGGCTAGATGGCGCTGTGTGAAATCAATGTCCTGTAATATTTAAGCACAATATTGTCCTGCCCTGGGGGTCGAACCCGATCTGACACTGGCGGGCGAATGTCACAGAGGCGGTTAGTTTCTGCTCACCTTCAACTGCTGGATGAAAAGACTGGTCTAGAACAATATCTGTGCAAAGTTTCGGTTCATTCCATTGAGTAGTTCTGGCGTGACGGTGACACACACATCATAACAAGCTCCCCAATTAAGAGCAAGGCTCATTGATAATATTATGTGATGGCATATTGGAGAAGGCAGATAGAGCTGGAAAATCATTGAGGCGGGGTCTTGGAGTGTTGGGCACCTCAACGATTTTCCTTCAACAGGGTTGTAGCGCCACAGGATATAGCAAGCCAGTGAAATGTGATGTGAAAATAAACGTCTCCTGAGCTTTTAATTTCCATATTCCCAACTAAAAACTCCAGATAATATTGTATTTCCCTTTCGCTCCGCCTGCCACGTCGACGGATAAAAAATGTAAAAATGTTAAAATTATCAAAACGTAAAATAAGACTTTCGCATCCTATGTTTCGGTGTAAAACCTTCTTTAAGCTAAGGGAAGTGAGTGTATTTTGCTGTGTGCAGCGGTGTGGAGGGTTAGGGCTTAGCGTTGAGGATGAGTGAGAACTGAGAACTCTTCAGTATTCTTTGGGGTCTGAACACTTATTAGTTTAATTTGGCGGTGTATAGTGATTATGGTGCTTGGTGGTTTTAAATGTTTTATGCGAAGTGGTTTTTTATTCCATTTCGGTCGAGGAATGGAATTACAATAAATGCAGGAGACATAGTGGAGATGAGAGTTTTGAGACGCATGTGTTTGAGAGACGGTTAACCGCCTCTGTGGTCTAGTGGTTCAACCAACCGATCTCAGATCCAGAGGTCCCGGGTTTGATCCCCAGGGGAGCAATGTTGTGCTTGGTTTGGTCGGTGGTAGGATTTTGTTTAATTCCGCCTGGCTAGCTACCACCATCTTACCTAATTCTGTCGCCATAACATATATTTTTAAATTGTTGTATATGCTAAATTCCGGAATTTAGAGGAAGGTTAGCCAGTTCCTCAAACCAGTTGAGGATTCCGGGTGAAGTGCGCTTCCACCTTCGGCCTTATGAATCAGAAGGTGAGATGAAGGCCAAGCTCCTAGTAGTACAAAAAAAAGATGGCGCTGTGTAAAATTACGTGTACTTTCCTTTCATCAGCCACTTTTGTAGCCCAGCACTCGTACTCATTATTGTTATTAAATATAAAAATATATATATACTGTCCGAATTGAGAATCTTTCTTGTTGGGAAGTTGGTTAAAAACAAATAACAATTAAACGCAACGTTGATGTGGCGGGACTCGTCGGTCGCAACACACTTCAGCAAATTCAATATGTAACCGTAATTAAAACGGCGGCGACACGCTAACGAATCGCACTTGACCCGCCGCGTCGAATAAACAGGTTTGAAGTTACATATAAATATATAAATAAATATTACAGGACATTAATTTCACACAGCGCCATCTAGCCCCAAACTAAGCATAGCTTGTAATATGGGAACTAAATTACGAAATAATACTTAAATACTTATTTTTTGTAAATACATACTTACATACGTACAAAATGATACAACACCTAAACACAGATCAAACATCTATATTCATCACTCAAATGTTTATCCTGGGTGGGAATCGAACCCACAGCCTACAGCGCAGAAGGCAGAGTTACTACCAACTGAGCTATGAGGCTTGTCATGGTGGAATAACCTTAACCACCCTAAACTGAGGATCATTTATGATGCAAATGATAAAGAGTGAATGAGAAAAAATAAATTAGTACTTACTGCAAGCGCAGTAAGTACTATTTACATATTATTATTTTGATGAGAAAAAATAGAATAAACATTTGATACCTTAAAACCATAGAAACATAGCGTAGTACTAATTACGTTTAGAGGTAAGATAGCCGGTTCCTCAGTATATTTAGGATTCCATGTGAAATGCGCTTCCACCTTCGGCCTTATCATAACTTGAAAAATGAGATGAGATGAAGGCCAAGAAAATCCCCGTTGAAAAAAAACTTTTTTTTTTTGTTGAACGACGGGTAAGCACTTGGCTTTCATCTCACCTGGTTACAAGATGAAATAAGGCCGAAGGTGGAGGCGCACTTCACCCGGAATCCTGAACAAACTGAGGAACTGGCTATGTTACCTCTAAATTATAAATAATAATAATTATATAGCAATATTAGTTTTGCTATTAAAATAAGTAGTATGTATTTATTCACAAACCTATAAAAATAATACGTATACTAACGTATTATTTTTAGTAATAATACGGATTACCTAAGGATCGTTACAAACGGCCTATAGGTAGCTCGACTGTTGAATGAATGTTGAATGTCAAAATAAACGCCTTTCACCAAATGCGCATGAATGTATATTAATGGTACTTAGAAAAAAATATATATATGTTTGTCTGTCTGTTGGTTTCGGCTCATCTCTGACAGACTGATATAAATTTCACTGGTAGTAGATAGCTGATGTTATATTGTAACATCAGCTGTCTATCTGGCCCAAATTACTACTTAGTAAAAGCATAGATAAGATAATAAAATAGGTAGTTGCTTAAGAGTAAAAATCCAAGAGTAACTTATTTTCGTGCTATAATAGTAATAAGAATCGATTTTGGGAAATTCCCACGGATTGACGGGAGCGAAGTCCCGAGTGCTAGATAATGTAAAGGTATTTGTAAGCCGAACCGAAGAATATCCTTAATATTCACCATCGATTCGCAGTACACTAAGTGTAGACATATTTGTAACTTGTGACATGTTTTGATATCGAATTCGCCATGTGAATTCCTGAGGCAACACGTATATACTTCTACATTATTAACATTTGTGGCTTAGATGTTCGCGCATCGGTTTCAATCTCCACGGAGACCCATTTGCGCTCGGTTTGGTTGGTGGTAAGGCATGTTTAAGTCCGCCTATTGTTTGTACGACGGGGAGCTGATTGGTCTTCATCGCACCTGGTAACAAGATACGATAAGGCAGAAGGTGGAGGCGCACTTCCCCGGGAATCGTTAACAGTCGGAGACACTAGCTATCTTACCTCTGAGTGCCGAAACACAACAATTTAAGAATTGTTGTTGCTAGTTACGGCCATCTTATCCAGATTTTTTATACTGGTGGCACACGGTCCAATCGTACGCGGCTACCATCTCGCGTTGCGGACCCTTTTAAAGAGGCCCTGGTGACCTTAATGCTCGCTGGAGCACAGCATGTAGATATAATGGTAGTTGGCAGCGATTTTCTGTAAGGCATATTCCCCAGATGGGCTGCTCAAATAGTGAGTAGGAGAAAGAGTAGTAGCACCCTTTGTGAATAGTAGAGCCCCTTGTGAAAGGGCTCGTCCGGGGATGTTCTACCACCTATTTCAGCCGCCAAGCAGCATTGCTGTGTTCCGGTTTGAAGGGTATGGTTGCGATAGGCTTAACACCTTTATGCCTTTAAGTTGACGTGCGCAATGCAGTGCCGTTTAGGCTATGTTCTTTGTGGATGTGACCTACGCAGTAAGGCATTGTTAAAGGCAAAAGATGCACTTAACTTGCACTGTCCTGCTATGCCCTATAACACCAATTCTAGTTTCACATTGCCATTGGCCTACGTACCCCAAATTGTAATACCCCAAACAGTGCGAGTTGGGGGAATTTGACATAACTTCGCTGGCAGACTGGTTCTAGATCAGAATATAACAGTTTTTTTTTATTTCCAGGTCTTGAGCTGTGCCTTGGATCTGATGGTAAGTTCCTCGACCTCACATAGCTCACGGAACCGATACCCGCTGGAAGCAAGGGTTCTCTTTAATCTCCTCATTGTAACTTATCCTCTGATTATCGCTGAATCTCATTAATTAACGAGGCTTTTTCCTGCCTCCGAGGATATCATATCTGTTTTGTATACGATGTGTTAACCCTTGACTTTGAGGCTTGCCTGGACAAGGATGGAAAAACACACTTCACCCAGAATCCTTAACAAACTGGTTATCTTACCTCTAAATGTCGGAACACAATAATTTTTAGAATTGTTGATATGGCGACAGAATTAGATAAGATAGTGGTAGTTAGCCAGGCGGACTTAAACAAAGTCCTCCCACCAACCAAACCAAGCACAATATTGTACTCCCCGTGGGGATCGAACCCTCTGGATCTGAAATCGGTGGGTTGAACCACTAGACCACAGAGGCGGTTTGTCCTTAACGATCATATTGTGCCGCCTCCATCCATTGCGACCGCTACAATAGGATCGTCAACCTATCGAAAACAAAACTGACCCTAGTGAAGGTCGCGCCCAGCCTTCGAGTTCCAAGTAAGTCTACATGCAAAGTGCCAATGACCGGCTGCGACCTCAACCATTTTATTGAACTATTAACTATCTAGACTAGACTGCGCTGAGACATTTTTGTGTCTGAGGCTCATTAAAAATTATTACGGGACATTTATTACAAACAGCGCCATCTAGCGTAAGAAAAGATTGTCGAACGACACCGCGTGCTTGTCAGTGTCGATGGCACGTCGTTTATATTTTTAACCGACTTTAAAAAAGGAGGAGGTTCTCAATTTGTCGGCATCTTTTTTTTTATGCATGTTCCATGACTCGAAGACCGATTACCCGATTTGAAAAAATATTTTTAAATAAAAAAAAAACATATCGCGGCCGACCGTCGTTATTTTGCTTTCCATAATTTTTTTACATAGTTTTATTTATCTGTTTAAAATGAACCCCGCCAAGGCATTTAGGCCAAGGCTTTAGTGAGGGATATGAGGTATATCTTAGTTGTAGGACGGAAGACTCCACGCGAGTCCGACTCACGCTTAACCACTTTATTTAATGATTGCAAACGCCGCCTCAGTCTTTATCTCGTGCTTTCCGAAGCAGAAAATTAACAATTAACATAAGAGTGGAGCCGTGTTTGCTAATTTGATTAAGAAGTTCTCGCGAGACTTTTAAAGTAGCGTAATAATTCCTAATTAAAGTGTTTGTCTCGGTATTAGTACGTTGCCTTGTACGGCAGGGGTTGAGCATAGAAAGTGACCTCGAGTTGACCCTTAATGGCTTGAACATAATAGTAGTTAATGCAACTGTCATATAAGAAGAGGTATTAAAACACGAGAGTCTGTTTATCGATAATAGGTTGACTCGAGTGTTTTAATACCTAAGTTATATGCAGTTTCATACACTACTTTATCTTCACTCATAGGAAAAATTTAAATTAAAAAAGTAGGTAGGTTACAAGGAAGTAATTTTCAATCTATAAATTCTTGGTACATTTTGTCGTTTGATTTTTCTGCCAGGAGACTTTCAGTTAACGCCAATGCCGCGTCTAGAATATCTGGCGGAGTGAAAATCTCGCCGTCACAACTCTCTTCTCCGAATCATATTTTAATCACTTAGAGGATTTTAGTAAACTTTAATGGAATCCCGAATACAAAAACACGATCGGCAAAAAAATATGTATGGGAAGCGCGGGAAATTAAGTTCAAACTACGCATGCGTGCGCCATTTTTTTCATATTCAGCCTAAAACCATAGACTACTTTAATGAAATAATAAAAAAAAAGATAGCGGTACTATAATGAGTTTTATTCTTAATTTTATGTATATGCACTTATAAAGTGCGTCTGTATAGAACCGTCTTTGAATTCGTAATTCGAATTTTTCGATTTATGTGTAACAGAGTTATAACCTTTAAATATCTCGGTCATGCAGATATGGAAAGGGAGCGTAGGGCTCTGGCGGTTCGAAAGAACACGCTGAACCGTTGAACCGCCTCTGTGGTCTGGTGATTCCAACGGTGTCAGATCCAGAGGTCCCGGGTTCGATCCCCAGGGGAGTACAATATCGTGCTTGGTTTGGTTGGTGGTAAGACTTTGTTTAAGGCCGCCTGGCTAGCTACCATCATCTTACCTAATTCTGTCGCCATAACAACAATTCTTAAATTGTTGTGTTTCGGCATTTTAGAGGTAACATAGCCAGTTCCTCAGTTTGTTGAGGATTCCGGGTGAAGTGCGCTTCCACCTTCGGCCTTATCGATCGCCCCGTAGGATAATAAAAAAAACAACTATGTACATACCTACCTAAGAAGTAAATTTACGCTTTTCAAAGCGTACAGTCAGTGCTTCTAAACGGGGAATCCATGGTCAACCACACCAAAAACCCGCGAGAGACCCTATGTGTGCAATGTAATAATGTTTTTAGGATGATGTTGGGACTGCCTCGTTTCTGCAGCGCATCAGGGACGTTTGCGGAGTATCAAACAGATGGGTTTGATATAAATAACCTGAAAGCAGAAAGGTATTTAGTAACAAATCCGCTAGATTCGTTTGAAAAATTACAAATCGACACGTTTCGCCTCTACGTGAGGCATCCTCAGGAAATGTAATCTGCAGCTGACGAGCCCTCTGCCGACGTGTTGATGATCCGAGCGATGCGTTGCAATTTGAATATTTCATACGAATTTAGCGGAATTGTTACTAAATATCCTTCTGTTTTCAGGTTATATTGAACAATGGATTTCCGCATAGTAACGCCTGAATCAATGGCAAAAAAACTGCACCTGCCACCTGCATTCTCCAACCTTATTCGTAGGCTACGAGCCAGTCCAAACAGCATCCTGAAAACAATAGCTGCAGGCCTATTACCTAACTCTGTTTCATTTGGGTTTCAATCGGTTTCAATCAGAAATGCAGGCATTTTAATTGAAACCCATTGAAACCCAAATGAAACAGAGTTAGGTAATAGGCCTGCTGATAGCCACTCAACTTCAAACCCCGGTGGGAGTACAATATTATGCTTTGTTTGTTTGGTAGGATTTTGTTTACGCCTGGCTAGGCTAGCTAACACCATCTTACCTAATTCTGTCGCCATAACATAGCAACTCCTCGTAATTTGTTCTGAGAGTGATCAGCAGGCCTATTACCTAACTCTGTTTCATTTGGGTTTTAATGGGTTTCAATTAAAATGCCTGCATTTCTGATTGAAACCGATTGAAACCCAAATGAAACAGAGTTAGGTAATAGGCCTGCAGGTATCATAGCTACACTTTTGCTGATCATGCTCAGAACAAAACGCTTTCAAGTTTAATTTAGTTTAATCGTTTAATCTTACTAACAACTAGTGCTTAAGATATTGTTTTATTCTTGTACTTACTGACGCTATTATGGATCTTTGGCCTGAAATAAATATTTTTTTATTTGTTTACTTCATAGATGCAATGAGATGACGGTGATGCTGAAATCATGGTGTAGGATTCCTTACTTAGAGGGTGCCAAGTACCAATCGAACCCTTTTTACTAAGACACCATTATTCATCTGTATGTGACTTACGATGGATGATAGGCCGCAGTTGCACTAAACTTGCTTGTTCTTTCACCAATTTGTATAAAAAAAACACCCCTACGCCAGCCAAAACACGTCTCAATATCGGAATCATTAAACCCAGATTGTAGGGTATTTTGTATACGCATTCTGTCTTTCTTACCCGCGTACAATAAGAAGGGGATGGACAAAAGAATACTCCTGTATTCATGAGTGTAGGCGACGAAGCGTGCTCTAGACTAGTCGATGACGATGACTTAGGGTCGGAGGTGTGTCGGTATAGGTTATCGATGAACGATTTATGCTTTTAAAACTTTTAATTCTGCAATAGGTTTAGTTACTTTTTTGGTATATAGGATTTCATGGGTTTTAACGGAACATTTTTTTTTTTAAACATAAGCAAGCCCAAGTTACTTCTTATTCAGATAGCTGATGTTCAGCTATCTGCCAGTGAAAGTCGCTTTAAAAGGTATCCAGCCGTTTTGGAGATACTCCTAAACAAACAGGCAGGCGAAATATAAAAAAGTGTTTTTGTTATAAGTTTATATTATGTTACATTTTCAAATGAATTTAGTAAAAAGCTGTTATTTTTGCAAACATTACAGGCATACACTTAAATTTACTTATTTTAATAGATGAATAGATAAGATGTTAAAAGGTAGAAGAGGTAGCCGTAGTTCTAGCTCAACACATTCAATCCGATAGTGACAGATATGTCATGATCGTACTGACCGAATTCTGTTAAAACCATGGACAATGTACCATATTATATTGTGCACTGTACACACGTCCCGCTGTAAGGTATCTTGTCAATATACCTTAGAGCAGGACGTCAGTGTAGGCCTCTCGTCAACCCTCCTCAAATATCGATACATTTTGTCACATCACTGAATTGAAAATAGACACTGCCACTTGATGACTCCTTCGCCGCGCCGCATTGAGTGAGGCTCGGCATTGCGAGATCTCGCAATTTTTACGCAAATACTCGGAGGGAAACTCCCTGCCAGACCTCAATCTAGATATTTTAGCTCTCTATGTCGACAGCCCGCAGATATATGTACATTGAGGCTCTCAGCATTATCATCATCATTATCAAAAATACGGTGGTTGACGTAGGTTTCCGAGGTCGCCAAGGATTAGCGAGCTGAATTGGGCTAGTCATATGCCGAAAGACCGACAACCGTTGGGTTGCGCGTCCTACAGTGGAGACCACGTTTAGGCAAGACTAGTGAAGAAGGCACCCGGCTAGATGGAGCGACGACCTCAGCTCAGTCACAAAGAAGTCAGGCAAGCAGCTGTTAGCTTGGTCTTCTGATCATGTCAATGGTGCTTCACTTTCATGGACAGATTGCTCGGTTATTCTAATGGGATCTGGTAAGGTAGACTGGACTTTGATTGAGGCGGCTTGAATTCGTTGTTTGTGGGATGATGGAAGGCTCAGTATTGCACCGCCCCGGCTAGGTGGATGTCGACCTCCGTACAGTGGCGGTCAGAGAGGATGAGAAAGGCCGGTGATCAGGATCAGTGGCGCACCTTGGGAGAAACCACCAGCAGCTGATCAATGAAGAATATAATAATGATGATGTTTAAAAACAACTGCGCAAATGCATTATAAAATATTATTCTGAGCAACGAAGTTCTGATGCAAATAACCTTCATGCAAAGTAACCATACACTCGCCAACCAAGAATTATAAAGCCGTGACTGCAGTGAAAGAGTAATCTCCAGAAACTTGTGCTTATTTATGTTAATAAGTAAAGTTTTCCAAGTGGTCGTCCTAAAAAAGGTTGAAAAGGACACTCAGACCAGGGCGGCGCTGAGTGGTCACGACGGGGACTGAAATGATGAAGCAAGCAATCATTAAAAAGATTTTACTTAGTTCGTACAAAGACTGAAAACTCACAATGAAGGGACAGTCAATATGTTTTATTTTGTTAGCATTGATGAAAAAATTGGAGCCTCCCCGTTTATATTTTCTTTGAAGGCTACACAATTAACAAAATAAGCTAAACAAAAATCCATTTTGCTGACTGTCTCGTTTTGTTTTTACTATCTGAATCAAATATGGCCGTCGCTATTTCAGCGCTTTTTCCGCGCCATTGTTTTCCGCCCGATTTCTGGTGTTGCCGCTTTTTGCGCGGATTGATGGGCTATTGTATTGCCACTCGTGGAATTTCCACCGGCGAATAATTGATAAGTCCGCTGCGACTGCGAGGTTGGTCTGCTGTTGTTGGTGATTCGCATCGCACCTTGACAATGTATCTATCCGATATATATAATATCCGACTAATAATACCAGATAAAATCACACATATCGCCAAGCAGTTTGCCGCGGGAGAGCCAGAATGCACTTCTGGAAAAGCTCTCTCAGCTCTCTAGACAAACCTAGGCTGATCTACCGTACAAAAAGACAGGTGCTTGAAAAAATTCCGCTTCGCCTGGTTTGTCTGCTATTGTTGTCTAGGGATATGTACCTTTGCCATTGCAAGTGCACCTTGAAGCTTGTCTTCTATTGGACATAAGCGTTTAGAATGATCTGAGACTGGAAACCGTGGCGGTTGCGGCTTATGAATCGACCCCTACAACTCGGCCAAATATCTTAAAAGTCGACTAAGGGATCCACTAGAAGAAGGACAGCAGCTTCCTTCTATGTACTATACACCTGTCCGCCTGCCAAGCGAGGTGATTATATTAATTCCCTCTAGGTTCGACAGGTGATTTCAAAGCTGGGAGAACTACAGATTGCCAAGCTTTAAGTGAAATTACGTCAAAAACACTCGGTCGGAAATCTAGGTCCTACAATTTAGTCTACAATTAGTTAGTATCCGGCGCGACTAGCTTTATGTGAAAATTAATTTACAGTTAGTTTATATCCTGTGTGAATAATTTAATATCCGGCTTTATATCTTCGCCATTTTGAAACTGTTGAACCCGCACAAACCTGTGTCGCGATCGCGACTCTCCCCTTTTTTGTTTTCGATGAATCGTTAGAGGATTAGAACGTTTTTCGGCTCTTCTATTTGCTTTCCGTCTAGCTATCTCCATTGTTTTCGGGATTTGGCTGCTAGGCGTTTGTTTGCACAACTTTCGGTTCGGAATTCGGATGAATAGTTTTCGGGATGATGGCTGCCAGCTGCTTCGTCAACTGGAAAGAGATAAAAAAGGCATGTGCTATAGCTATTGGCGGTGCAATCGCAATACTTTTTTACCCAACTACGGCGTAATAGAAATGAGCGATGATAATTATTTTGACTGGTATGAAAGTACCTATGTGGGTATGTATTGTTCATCTGTTCCCTCATAACTTCTAAACTACTTATAAAAACGGCAAATAAGGTATTGTTGAAAGCGTCTGAATTGAATATGGCGCCCTCAAGAGGTCATAAAGCCTGGAACTAAAAAAAATAACCAAGTTTGATCACGGGGGGTACAATATTGCGCTTCGTTCGTTTGGTGAACTTTGCTTATGTTCGCCTGGTTAGTTACCACCATACCTATGTCTGCCACATTAACAACAAATCAATATTTCTGTGTTTCGGCATTTCAAGGTAAGATGCCAGTTCCACAGTCTGTAGTAGAAATCCGGGTCAACTTTATCATAACTTGAAAAAATCATGATGTGAGATGAAGGCCAAGCACTTCCAGTTCCTTTTAGCAATCAAAAAAGAGCGTACAGATCAGTTAAAATATTCGGATGCCCTATGACTGAACTTTAAAATCGCAAAAAATAGTATCGGGTAAGGCTAATAGCCTCCTTTAAGATCGTAAGTAGGTCTGTACCTTTACATAACCTGTTTCCCGTGGGCTTATGTGTGCCCTTCGCGTATTAGCTCTGTTATGTTCGAGGCTGTTGCCATCTTACCTGCTTTGGCAGCCTCTGGAATCGGCCATTTATAGTGCGGTGTTATACGATTCTATCTTAGCGAATTTCTTGTATCTCTATCGAGTGATTTTGGTTTTATTGTGGAGATGTGATTGGCCTTCGTCTCACTTGGTGTCAAGTTATGCTATGGGAAGGTGGAAGCCCACTTTACCCGGAATCTTCAATAGCTTCAATAACTTACCTAATTTTTTCGCCATAATAACAATTGTTCCGGCATTTAGAGGTAAGATAGCCAGTTCCTCAGTTTGTTGAGGATTCCGGGTGAAGTGCGCCTCCACCTTCGGCTTTATCTATATCTATATTTTATCTATATATTGACTTGTTACCAGGTGAGATGAACGCCAAGCGCTTCCACGTCGTACTATAAAAAAAAATAGTGGCATATGGGTGTTGCATTGTATGCTAAAGATGTATTTACAAAAAAAAACGTATGTAAGTAGCCTATCCGTTATCTAGTTCCTATATTATAAGCTATGCTTAGTTTGGGGCTAGATGGCGCTGTGTGAAATTTATGTCCTGTAATATTTTATTTATTTTATCATGCAATGCTAGTAAAAGATAGCAACATAATACTGTTTTTCAAACAAATCGAAACTCTAACCTTAGAAATTAGGGCTTAAATTACAAAGTAAGCTACTGTTCGTGACAACCATGACTTACAGCGAGTATTTGAATGAAAACTGCTGCTCCGGTCGTTTTTGGTGGAGTTTTAGTTAAGACATATTCGGGCGGGTGGTGCAAAATCCTTTGTATTTTTTTTTATCTAAGTCTATAGATAATAGAAACAAACACTGTATCATTGGCTTGGCACGCATGGCCTATTGGACACAGTATAAACAACAGTTACTAGAACGGCGATCAAAAGTCCATTACGCAGATCCCAAGAGGAATCAGTATAATGTATGTCAGGGCACAACATAATAAGGATAATAAAGTGTTCTGGGGAAATAGGGCACCTTTTTGTTTTCTATTTTGGTGTGGCTCTTTCGATTTATTATGTTATTTATTATTTTTATGGCTGTATTTTTTTAATATTTGTACGACGGGGAAGCGCTTGTCCTTCATCTCATCTGGCTACAAGTTGAGATAAGGCCGAAGGTGGAGGCGCACTACACCCGGAACCCTCAACAAACTAAAATATTGGTTGTCTTACCTCTAAATGCCCAAAATAATTATAATAATATATAACGCATCCACTTTCGGCCTCATCTTAACTTGTAATTGTAACCATGTGAGATGAAGGCCAAGCGCTTCCCCGTCGTATTTTTTTTTTCTGAATTACTTTCATATACATTATGTAACACACATGTATTTTTTTACACCGGATCAAAGTATATCTATTTTATTGAGTGAGAGCCAATGGTATCCATGAAATAGGTCGATCAACATTCGTTCACAACTCGTACCAATTATCTATTGTGAAAATGACTATAATATATATTTATATACATATAAGCACAGAACAATGAATCTAATAGAAAGGCATTGTGGGCGGGGCAGGCGCGCCGCATATATGCTCAAAATGGGCATATATTGAAAGAATTCGCTTCAACCGCTAATAGTCGCACTCGGGCGATGTGACAGTGCAAAGCTCTGCATAAAATATATTATTGTGCCGAATTGCGCTGTCCTAAGCTCTGTAAGAAAAGAAGCCAGGTGTGTAGTAAAAGGCAAGGAGGGATTTTTTTTCACCGGTTAGTCTATAAACCTTTAAATAAACGTAATATTTAAAGATATTGTAAAAGTATTATGTAGTTTACAGACGAAAACGATACAATCGCAAACAGATGTAATTTTGTACATTGCTTACTATGCATGGATACCACATTATTTTAACATTGTCGACCGCGCAGTGTATTGCGTTCACAGCGATGAAGGTATTGTTTGCACTACGATTTAGTAGTAATGGGCAAGACGCTCGGGCATCGACTAGTGTTGCTCGAGATTCGTGCAATCAAAGATTACGCGTGTCATGTCGATAAAATTTGTCCGTTTTTGTTTTATCATATTTTATTGACACAAGTTATCTAACTGTATTAGTAATTAAGTTCTTCTTAGAATTTCATTTTATTTGTATGTTGAAATTCGTAAGTTAAACGCCAATAATATATTTTCAGTTTCCCAAAAAATGTAAATATTAAAAAAAAAGTGGATTGAGGCAACGGGCAGAGTTGAATGGATACCTAGATCATCTTTTACAATATGCTCATAACACTTTGCGGAAAATGATTTTATGATAAAAAAATCAGGCAAACGATATTTAAAATTAGGAGCCATCTCGCACAAAAAATGTACTATTGTGCCTTTTTCAGTAAGTAATGGATAATTTTATATTTTCACAATTTCGAGCAGAAAGAAGAAGCAGTTCAGCCTAGTACACATACCTACCTAATGTACGTAAATAATGAAAACCTTCGATACCCTAGGTATACTTAGGGTATAACCTAGTTGATATCATCTGTAAAGGCAGTACATACTAGTGTATTTTTTAGTAATTAAATATTAGTGGTGCATACACACATACTAAGTTAAATTGATGAATTCCCTGAGTAAGATACCATGTATGTGTAACAATAAAATAGAAATAAAATGGCCAGGTTTTTGGTGTGGGAAGCTACCTGCGTCGACACCTTTGGGCCATACTATCTGCCTATGCCTATTAAGGCTGGTGCGGCGGCTGATTCGGCCGAGGGTCGAAGAAGGCGCAAATATAATGGTCTCTGGTTTTAAAGCTCATAGTTATCAAACCTAAATATTCAGCAGCCTAAATCACAGATGGCTTAATTTTTTTTTTTTACGACGTGGAGTTGATTGGCCTACATCACCTGATTTTCAATTTATGATAAGGCCAAAGGCGGAAGCGCACTTCACCCGGAATTCTCAATAAACTGAGGGACTGACTATCTTATCTCTAAATGCCTAAGCACAACAATTTTTAAGATACGTTGTTATGGCGATAAAGGTAAGATGGTGGTAGCTAACCATGTGAACTTACACCAACCAAATCAAGCACAATATTGTGATCCCCATGAGGGGATCGAACCCCGGGACCTCGAATAACTATTGTGTTGCGTCATTTTCCAACGATCGAAATCCGAACTGTGCGTCATGGATATTGGAATATTTTTCCAGGCAAGAATTTAGCACGCTGTCCAACATCTTAGCAATCGTTGTTGCTAACGAAATCGGGCGATAATTATTCTTGTCCCAGTTCTGTTCTTCACAATAGGCACAACTATAGTTTTCAGTAAATCACTTGGTAAGTACGAATGACTCATGCACATTGTGAAGAACAGAGCCAGGACTCTCGGTGAGTGAACCCCCGCATGCCTCAAACGCTCTACACTTATACCATCATGCCCGGGCGATTTGCCACCGCTCTTTTTCTTTAGGGCATCCCTTATCTGCTTAGCAGCACTGCTTAGTGCACCAGTGGCACATCCACCAGACATCCGGATTTAAGACTTTTGATAGAAGCCGAAGGGCCAAGTGGCGAATGCACTTTAAAACGCTCCTTTAACATAGTTGAAATATCAGCAGGTTCACTATTCCCATCTACATTAATCTAAGATCAAGCTTTCTCGTTGCCTTCCAAAATTTGCCAAACATTTTTGCTGATCTATGCTTAGCTAGTATGTCCATCTTGAGCTGATCTTGGTTGCGTTGACACCATTTTAATCTACTTTTGAATATTTTACGAGACTCGTTCATTTGATCGTATATCCTTTCTACAGCTGGACGATTGCTACTTGACTCACTTGAATTGCTAGCCGCGTCACTTATGGCACTCACAATACTATTATAAAGCTTGTCTGACACGAGCTTATGCTCCCCTAAGCTGCACGATCCGTGACTGCAATCCGCGAAATCTGAAGGGAAATCAATTTCACGAAGCCTGTTGTGACATAGTTTGTGGTATTTAGCTATTTGTGTACCATCTCTTTCGCCCCCATAAAACCGTATTACGATGCACGTCACGAGTCAGCAGCTTCGGTCTTACAAAGTTTAAATCACATTTCACAACAAGAGGCAGATGATCTGACACATAAACATCCTCTCTAACATTAACTTCAAGAATGGTTTGCCAAGCAGAGTCCGAAACGATACAATGGTCTAGCCAGCGCCTACACCCATGAGCCAGACTAACATACGTATTAGTACGATACTTAATTTTTTTATGTCAGTGCAAATCCAGTTTCAGAACAGAAGTTAATCATTTCGTTGTAAAACAGTTCATATATTCTCGCTATCTACAACAGCACTTATTTCACCATTTCAGCAATATTTGCGTTTTAGCGTCATGACGCATTCGACCCATGTTTCACAACTAACTTCAAACTCTTTCACAATAACTTTTTTGCGTTTTATAAGTATTTTCGCAATAAAAATCTTTTGCATTTTTATGTTTTCGTAAACACGTAAAGTGAACCCATTCAAAAGCTATCGTTACACAAACTTTTAAATTTCACAAAAACCAAGTATTTCGTAAGCATAAGAAGTAACAAGTAAAAAGTTGAAATAAATGAAACCTTACTGTCAAACATTTTAGTAAGGAAAGTTAGCCGAAATGCTTTGACAATGTGTATAATTTTTCCTGTGGCGAAATCTTGTTTTAAATTGAAATAAATAAACATAATTATGATTGTATGACGGAGAAGCTTTTGACCTTCATTTCACCTGGCTTTTAAGCTATAATAAGGCTTTTTGTTGTTATGGCGACAGACTTAGGCAAGAGTAGAAAGAATTTCAATCACTTACTAACTAGAATCACTTGCACCAATTTCAGCCCACATGAGCCCACTGCTGAACAAAGCATTTTCTAGAAAGGCTGGTTCACTTGCATACCCCATTCTTGCCAGAGCAACCATCGAGATTCCGGGCTGACCCTGCGTATACTAGTGGCTCTGACCCTACAAAATATGGGAGGGTGACTATACGGCACTATTTTATTTGATAATTTGCTTAATATGTTTACAGAAAAATGTTATAAATTCAAGCCCTGATTCTCTCTGATCACTTGATAGTTCATTATGCAATAGAATGGTCACGATATACTTACATGTAATTAATTAGTGGAATACGATTTGTTTCTTAAATCTCATTGTCTATTTGTATATACTGTAATTATTAATTGTATCTAATGAATAATATAATATACAATCTAAAAGCTACTTTTATTTAACATACTATCTATCTTATCTCTTTCAAAGTAAGATGCCGAACGCAGCGAGGGATTCTTGTGTTTAATCTTGAACGGAGCGACGGATACAAGTACCTTGATGCTTTTTTCACTAGTTGTGTACTTTATTTGATATCATACACTGCAAGAATATAAATAATAGTTTGTATCGTATGTATTACATTATCAGCCCATTAATGTCCAATACTGAACAGAGCCTCCTCCGAATCTCGAGTAAAATGTGGTGTTAAATACACAGATAGAGCTGCTTCTTCTAGTGAGATTCTTCAATGGACTTTTACGACACACTTGAGCTAAGTTGGTGGATTCCGTTTTTATAGCAATCTCATTTTACTATACAACTAGCTGTAGCCCGTGACTTCGCACACGTTCATGGATTTAAATTTTGTTGTGACGTCACGTGACCACATATTATCAATTGTTCTGCGGGCGGCCGGCGCTAGCAACGGAGTCGCTAACTGTATTTTATTATGTAACCCGTGATAAAAATATAGAGAAAAAACTCCACGCTTGGTAGATGGATCGGTGCTCGTAGTAAATGTGTAAGGTATTACTTTGAGCCACATGCTTAATTTTGAGTATCAATGCTAAAGTTATTTTTATCGATGAATACGGGTCACATCTCTATCGCCGGGATACCAGCTAAAATGTATTGCAATTTATATTTTATCAGTTATTTTATAATTTTTATACAATCCACTAACTGTCTATTAATAATTATTAAACGAAATATTAAGCACACACTATAGAATTATTCGTTTATGTGAATATTATTTATTCTCTATTTTGCTAATTTCGGTAGCCTCACGATACTATGGTAACTGCACGATGCAGTTTTCACAAGGTGGTAGCATCGAAGATTGCACAATTCTACAAACTGTCAAAGACATCCATAACCAAGTCGACATAAAGGCTTATTTTCAATGACTTCGATTATCGGAAACTCGACCAATGAATGATAAGTGTTATATGTGTTTTTAATATGACATGCTACGTGAGTGTGTGTAGCCTGCCACAGCGGTACTAGAACAAATGTTGCTAGATGGCCTTTCTAACCTCTATCATGTGTTCTGTGCATATAAGGTAGAGCAATAGAGTATAAAATATAATAGAAACGTATATTTGGTAACGATATATGCAAGATAAATACAAAAGTGGAAGAATTAACATCATAAGGATATGTAGGTACACGAAGTATAAGCAAACGATAAAACAAAACGGTAGGTACTTCTGGGGTCCTGGCACGCAGATTCCGAATTTTGAGTCATATCCAAACTCAACTTGAGCGCTGATCAACGCAATGGTTATAGCGTTTCCGGCTTGAGGAAAGGATGCGGGTTTGAATCCCGTCGCGGGTTGTTAATTTTTGTGTCAAATTAGTAAAAATTGTGACCAAGTGTAATCACTTGAAATAAGAATATACTTAGTATAACTGGGATCCTTAAAGAACATAGTTTTCACTAACTTTTCCACTTTAGTGTAGAGATGAGGTGCGCTGAGCGTCTGCGCGACGTATTTAGGTCGGCTGCGTGAGCGGCATAAATGTGTGACTACCCCCCGATATCTTAAAACCCTTGTAGAGTGACAAGGCTGACTCCTCCATCGGTGTCCGGACATAGCAGGACTACGGACACCAATAAAAGAGCTAACTCTAAGTTTTTTTTTTATTTTATTTACGACTGAGGTTTTTTTGTCAGGCGAGATGAAGGCCAAGCGCTTAGATGACGGACATAATATTGATAAACATATTTTTTATAAAAACATACTTATCATACAGTGCAATACTCAAACACAGGACACACTTCTATAATTATTAACAATAATAATCGTAAAATAATGTTATGAGAACTAGATTACGGATTGTATAGCTGTATGTAGCATGCATACTTTTTTTGTAAACTAAATACATACCTACTTATGGTACAGTACAACACCCAAACACAGAACAAACCCCTATATTCATCACACAAATCTACAGCGGAGAAGGCAGAGCTACTACCAACTGAGCTAGTTAAAAAACGTTTGTCCTGGGTGGAAATCGAAACTAATAACGTAGGTACCTAATAACTACGCTCCGTTGCGCTAGTTTTTCTGTCTGGTTTTAAAGGTCTTCTCCTTTTACTGGTTGTAATACAATACAAAATACAAAAATATTTATTTGGAACACATTTAGGTAATACATATTTACAACGGGGACTTTCAGCAACTGCAAAAGTTGGAAACTGGAAGCAGTGTCAGCGCCCTCCTACGAACAAAATAGTGCAGGTTCTATCCGAATGGGTGGAGGGACGTTTTAGTCTTATGTAATAACTACAAGTAGTGTTAACATTATATTAAAAATAAATAAATAGTGACGATAAAAACACTAAGCTAATAGGTACAAACAAAGAATTAAGAATAGTGTGTGAGACCATCTATGAGTGCAAAAGTGTGTGTGTATGTGTGTGTGTGTGTGTGTGATAGAGGGTGTGTGCCCATGGGTGTGTGTTGTTATGCTATGGGGAGTCTCTAGGTGGAAAACACCAACCTCTTCTTTCGAGTTCCGATAATTGGGATTCCCCTGTGTTTAAAGGGAGAGTGTGTAATGTAGAGATGGTAAGTGGATTTCCCGAGAACACCAGTCTCTTGTTATAAAGGAAGTTATAATGAATTCAGGAATATCCCACAAAATTTCCAAAGCATGCGCACCATGTTAAGGAAAATATCTGAATTTTCTCAACACGTGTAAAGGCTCGAATGTGTTTCCGCTCATTACAGGAAGTTAAGTTGCTAACTTTTTATGTTTGGTTCAAGACGGTTTAGCCGGTCACGTGTTAATCGACCGTTCTCCTTGGTAAATGGAATAAGCAATATGATTACCTTCGGTCTACAAATACGACTGGTGGTAGGACTTTATTTAATTCCGCCTGGCTAGCTACCACCTACAAGTCGCCATAATAAAAATTCTAAAATTGTTGTGTTTCGGCATTTAGAAGAAAGATAAGCTGTTCCTCAGTTTGTTGAGGATTCCGGGTGAAGTGCGCCACCGGTGCTACCTTCGGCCTTACGGTAAGGCCGAAGGTAGCACTGGTGGCGCACTTCATCTCACCTGGTTACAAGATGAGGTAAGGCCCTTACCTCATCTTGTAACCAGGTGAGATGAAGGCCAAGTGCTTACCCGTCGTACAATAAAATAAAACACAGACAACAAGAACATAGCACTGCATTGTCGCGAAGTTGCTATCAGCGATTCTTGCAAATTGCCTAATTTTTTTTTATATGATTTATGAAATACACGTAATACGCGATAAATACCCGTTTCTCGATTTTTTTTATACTACTAGGAGACGGGACAAGCAAGTAGCGCACCTGGTGTTAAGTGTACTCTTACGCCTATACGCAATGCCTTACTGCATAGGTCACATCCTAAAAGAACATAGCCTCACGGCACTGCATTGCGCCCGTCAACTTGAGGCATAAAGGTGTTAAGCCTCACGTACCCGTCATTTCACCGGCAACCATACCCTTCAAACCGAATGCTGCTTGGCGGCCGAAATAAGTATGGTGGTAGTAATTATCCGGGCGAGCCCTTTCACACGGGGCTTCTACTACTCTTCTAATTAAAATTATGTGTCCTAATCGCGAAAGTTTAAAAAAAGACTAATACACGTCATGTAAAAATTTTAACGGCCCACCCTTTTTTTATTGTATCACGGGGATGTGCTTGGCCTTCATCCCACCTGACCTTCAAGTTATGATAAAGCCGAAAGTGGAAGCGCACTTCGCCCGGAATCCTCAACAAACTGAGTAACTGGCATCTTACCTCTAAAATGCCGGATAATTTAAGAATTGTTATGGCGACATAGTTAGGTAAGATGGTGGTAGCTAGTCAGGTGGACTTCAAGTCCTAACACCATCCTAACCAAGCACACTATGGTACTTTCCTTGGGGATCGAACCGGGAACCTCGGGATCTGACCCCAGCGGGTGAAACAAGACTACAGTGGCGGTCAAACTATTAGTTCAAGAGATGAGACTCATCTCGTGCTGACAGACAGAAGGGCAGACTGACGGACCGACAGCGGAGGCTTAGTAATAGGGTCCTGTTAGTACCCTCTGGGTACGGAACCCTAATAGTAGTACATGCACCTTACGCGTACCAAATCGTATATTTACTAAATATGTTTAACTGAGTTTACTTTGCTGATTGTCATAGCGACATGAATAGTCAACTTGTCATAAATGTAAATTTTCTTGTCTATTTATCTTCATCAGTCCGATAACGCAACAATAAAAATGTCCAAAATAGAAATACCACCCTTAATTAAGACCAAGGGATTGCGTTAAATAATTAAATTCTAGAATCCCCCTTAAGTCGTAAACTGCCCCTAGAAGTCGTAAAGTAGCGCTGGTTTATTGTATTCTACCCTTAGTTCCACCCCTTGGCTTTCACTGCGCCTGTTAATCGTTAGAATAAGTAAAAAAGTGTAATGCTGTAGAAGTTTTTTATTATACGGATGTTGGGAAATCGTGTTGAGAAGTTTTGAATGACAGAATTGAAACATTACGTAATAATGACGTAAGCAAAAGGACCAAGAACAGTCGTGTAAAAACTTACGTCATCCACGAAATCATGGATTTTCGAATGGAGTTCTTTATTACTTACGTACGTTTTATATTTTTGATAGACGAGCAGTATTTGAGAAGCTCAAGTTGTTTCTTGTACAGCCTGTAATCAATTGAGGAACTTTGAATAATTCGTTGACCACATGTCTTCTTATAATTTGTAATTTTAATCACAAAGTAATAAACAATAATACTGACATAAATTGTAACGTTTTTGTGATATATTCCGCGTATGAATAATTTTGTTTTTGAAATGAACTTTAAACTTACCGGAAGGAGCTAGAGTTTCCAAATGTGTAGAAGTGCATACTTTGTCTTACCAAAACATGCGTAGGTATTGATCGAAGGTGCGAGTCAAAGCACGCCATATGGGGTATACCATGCGGTCTCGGAATCCGGCGTTCGAACATCAAACGTGAGACGATTCGGCTTCCTCGAAACATGCACCGCAGCGATAACGGGCCATCGTTTGAACGTATTCACTTGTGCGTGAAACGTTTGTGTTTGGAAATGAACTAATATGTCAGCGGCTGCGATCTACATCTAAAGAATTTTAATTTTGTTTAATTTTGTGGTTGCAACTTCAATCAACGCGTCTTCCCGCAGCAAAGGTTTTTTATAAAAAAATAAAAAACCTTTGCTACTTATGTTACTGTTCCTTCACACTAAGGTACTGATTTATAAACTTAGGTCACTTGCTCTTGCTTCATACCGCCTGCTGGCATGGATAGTAATGAAATAGTCTTCAGTCTTTGAAGGGGATATTATATGATAGGTATTGGTACCACGTTGGACTTAACCTACAATTTTACCTGTTTATTTCTCTCTACGCTATAGTCATAGTCATTTATTCATCTTTAGACATAAAACATGCACTTAGATATGTCAAAAATACAATAATACACAATGGTAATAAAGAAAAGGATAAGCAATAAAAAAAAACAGTATACACTCTAAAAATACATAAATTATGGTGGCAACAGTAACGTAACTACCTACATACTTATACATTTGTAAAATTTTCACAGAATTAATATTTATCAGCAAAAGCTTCGTCAATTGCATAACCCACATTACCTTGCACAGAGCATAAAATACCTGTGGATATTACCACAAGTCAGTCAAATAAGAGGTAGGTAGTTAGACAGGCAGGTGAAAGGATGAGACGATACTAAAACTGAACATCAAACCACGGCAATAATTTAAATGGAAATAGTTTCCATTCCAACCTCGGCGTTCTGTAATCTCATAAGTTCACGTCTAGTGTTCAGTAGCCATTTTCAAAGCTCCCCAGTACCGCGCGCCATAAAATTTTACGACCAGTTTCCATGGCAACGCCGCCATTACGCGCAAAGCGCGGGAAAATACGGGGGCCGCCGCTGGCGATTTATTTTTAAATCGCGTTGGGTAACCAAATTATTGCATTCTACTTTTATTTTGTCTGGATTTGGGTATTTTGTAATCGATAGTAGGTAGACTAGCAGCCTGCCAAGCGTGATGATCATGGCGGATTCCCATTGTCAATTTTGGGGTGGCTCGCATCTTGCGGTGGATTTTTTCGGGCTGTAACGATGAGTCGTAGTCAGCTTTGTTTGATTACAATCCGGATTATGCATTATGGAATCGTCGAGTGCTTGATAAATCAACTACAGGTACTCGTACTATACCTGCCCAATCCTGAGCTAGAAGACTAGAAGTTCGAAGCCGTGGATGTTGGCTAAAGTTTTTAGGAAATTTCCTTTTTTTACTGTACGACAGGGGATCGCTTGGCCTTCATCTCACCTAGTTACAAGTTGAGATAAGGCCGAAGGTGGAGACGCACTTCACCCGGAATCCTCAAAAAACTGAGGGACTGGCTATCTTACCTCGAAATGCCGGAACAAAACCATTTTATGATTTATCGGATAACGGGAAGTATGTCATGAGCATCCACTGAAATACAATACTTTATCGGTACTACGCATACATAGACTGCAGTATCCCAGAAGGGTAAAGAGCAAGGAGTTCCACTTACAATTCGTTACATTTGATGCCAATCGGCGTCAAATGTAACGAACGAATGCAAAAAGTCTGCCTCACTGCTCAGTGAGCGCGAGCAGCAACAGCATTAAAAAATGCAAAAAAGGTAGGTATTGCCAACAATTACGAATGTCCGCAGGTGTGGCAGATCATCCAGAGGATCCAATCTCTTGTAGTTATAGAGCGCTAACCTCTAATCCAATAGACGTCAACTAAATTAATTTAAGATTTGAATCTTTAAAATTGTGGGAAATTAGACAATTTGTTCGTGAGTTACCATATTATCATTATATTAATTTCAGTAAGATTTCACCCTCTGCTGGGGCCACGCCTCGAATTATTAGACAAATACTAAAAAATACACTTATCTCATAACTTCAGGTTTGTCAGCGGAAAGCCAAGAACCTTTTAAAATGCATTTGCCAATGATATCTCCTTATGGCTTTGATTATTTTAATCTAATTTGACAATGTTATACATTTATTCCTTATTTATGTGTAGTCTTTTGATTATATTACATTTTATGATGACATTATTTAATTTATTTTAAGATATTGTGTGTTTAAAGCATACAAATAATAATAATAAATCATTTATTTGTCTCTCACAAAAGGTAAGGTATCTTAATCCTAACACAGTAACATAATATATTATTTTCTATCTTTTTAATACCTGCTTTGTGAGAGACTGGTGCCTGAGATAGGTTTAATAAAACCTGTATTACAGGTCACCAGTGCTCTCGCTCCGCGGATAAGAAATAAGAAAAGAAAAGGGGACAATAAAAGAACAAATAAAATACAATATGATCAATCAGAACAAAAGCATGAAATAACAATAATTATTGTTTCACGATTACAGTGTGTGTGTACGGGTGTGTCTGTTTTGGTGTGTGCGTGGGCGGGTGTGTGTGTGTGTGTGTGGGTGGGTGTGTGTGTGAGAGAGATGAGAGGATGTGTGATGGTAGATGTAGAGTTTAAAATAGATTGTTTTTTTGATTTTAACTTATTGTGAGGGGGAAAGTAAATCTTCCGTTTCCTGGTAATTCAATGTTTTGATCCATTTAGTAATTTCTAACTTACATTCTTTTTTTACTAGATGATATATGGGGAAATTACTATTAACTTAATTGTAGATATAGGGGCCCAGAAAGCAACTGAAATTGTGGGAGAAGCTTGTTTTAAATGCTCTAGTTGGACATACCTTGCCTTGACTTCGTCTGTCCCTTAATAGATTTTGGTCATACTGTAGCTGGGAATGTTGGGAGAGGATAATTTGCAGTATAAAATACTGACGGACAGTCAAAACATCCCATTTTGTATAAAGTTCGGCTGTTGGGAATCTCCACGGAAGCCCTGCACTAACCTTTAGGATTGCTCTTTGAGCTCTTTCCAGGTACAGGAAATGTTAATGTACAAACATAACAAATGTTATGTTTGTATGCTTTTTAGCAGAACCTAGTTGCTTCTAGCCTAATATTTAACACCTATTGTACCTAGGTTCACAATTTCACATACAATAAATGAATTGAATTTAAGCTTACAACGTCTTCGCCAACGTATCCTTATCGCTAATTATGAGTGGGTAAAAAAGTGTCATTATGTGACACGCGTCAACTGAACTTCGCCAAACAAATAATGTCTAATGCAATATTAATCAGACAACAGATCTCCTTTCGAGACACCAGAAACATTATTACCTACGTGCCGAGAATGACACTTTATGTTTTGAATCAACGCTGTATACGACTTTCACCCTTATCACCTAACTTGAGATCTCAAAATCTTATATCAACCCGGACACGACAGTATCGCCATCTGTCTATCAACATCTTTGTTCGAATTTCATCTCTATTTGGTTGGCTTTAGAATTGAATTTGTGTAGATACTTATACAAGTTAAGTCAGTTTTAGATCTTTAGCGTATAATACTGAGATATGTACAGAATTGGAATTGGTATAGCACTTTTGTTTTTGACTGTACGTGTCAAAGAAAATATGATATGATAACATTTTATGTGTTCAAAGGATCCAAATCTCAAACCTTCCTCGACCTCGACTGAGCAACATTAGCTGCTGTTGGTCAGTGCTGATGCACTGACCAACTGATTACATTTTCCCAGGCAGACCTGATGGTCTGCCTGGGAAAAGGTAGAGAGGTAGAGCGGGCAGCAATTTGCCTTGCGACTATTGCACTCTTATAAATGGCGTTTTATGATTGAAATAAGTAGCCTTGATGATTTTGTATTCATCTTTCAAAATCGACATACCACATAGGTAGGTTATGTACTTGGGTAAACTGTTCCAAAGTTCAAATACGAAGGACAAATCCTTTTTTATATATGGGTACTTATCACAAATTACCTTTATTCTCCTTTATCAAACTTTATTTCATCACACAGTCCTTCCTTGCCAGAATCCTTCACTCAACTCAACCACATATTCAGGGTTTCGTACCCATAACCCACAACGGAACCCTATTACCAAGCCTCCGCTGTCTGTACATCCGTCTGTCTACCAGCGAGCTGTATTTCATGAACCGTAATAGGTAGATTTTATATTTTATATAGCTTATAGGCTGGATATAGGATATAGGCAACTTTTTATCTGCACATCACGCGGGCAATACCGCAGGCAGAATATATCCTTCATTAAATTATCCATCTCTTTGGTCTCATATAAAATTCAATAAGCACCAAACTGCTTACAATGTCGCCCTGTCTGTCTGGCGCTGATAAAATTTTACAGCCACTTTGCTTGCTCAGGAGTTAGGATATCGTAAAACTTGGCTATCTAATCGAACATTGGTAAACATGTTCCGTTAATATTGGTCCGGGGAAATCGAGGGCTTGGACTTTTGGACTTAACATGTTTATAATTTCGTAGTAAAAATGTGAAACGCTGCTTTATTTTAAAGCTCAATGCTTTACATCGTTTTTTTGTGTATCAAATTTGTTATAAAGAACGCTTGAATTGATTTGAATAATGCAAAAACAGCATGCAAAATAATCTAAACGGTCATATTTTTTTATGATTGATCCTCTTTTTCTGAGACATGACATAAATCAAATCAATCGATGTTGTAATCCGATTTGAGCTACGCAGTTAATTGGTAAAGGGTAAAGTGAGACGGTTTTTCTCAATACAGTCTCACTTTACCCTTTGTTAGTCAAAAAGCAAAGTATTTCTGGGTGAAAAAACTTACGACCTCTAACGTACTCCGCCATGTGATTCGTTTATTTAAATACCTATGATTATAAAAATGGGGTTCGAATATTATACAAATACAGCCAGTTCCTCAGTTTGTTGATTCCGGGTGAAGTGCAGACCTTCGGCCTTATCTAAACTTGTAACCAGGTGAGATGAAGGCCAAGCGCTTCCCCGTCGAACAGTAAAAAATAAATAAAAATATACTGTAATAAATTAGATTCTGAAGGATCAAATAATACTGTCCCCCTTCTTTAGCCCAACCGCTCAAAGTCAAAGTCAAATATGTTTATTCAGTAAGATTCCTTAGGATCACTTTGAAACGTCAAATCTACCGCCTGTTCGGAATCGCGACCAGCACACAAGGAGAAAGGCAAGAACCTCGGGCTAGTTTTTTTTTTTCATGATCCATTACAGTAGCTTAAAATTATCTAATACTAATAACAATTTATTCACTGGAGCAAATTCATTTTTTTTAATGCCAGGCTTTCTTATCTTCTAGGTAATCTGAAATTTTATAATAAGCTTTCCTGGATAGCTTTTGTTTTACAAAATGTTTGAATTTATTATTTGACAAGCTTAGCACATCACTTGGCAATTTATTATAAAAGCGTACAGTTTGCGCTATGAACGATTTATTAACCTTATGGAGCCTAGTTGTGGGAACAGCGAGTTTATTCTTATTTCTAGTATTATAAATATGTTTATCACAGTTTTTGTCAAATAAGCTTATGTTTTTAGTTCGCTCAGTAAGAATTAAATGTTTAGATTATACGTATTGGTTCCCTAACGGTACTAGGTTTGCTTGTAGGTAGCTTGTAGGTACGTAATGATGTTGGTAGGTAGGTAAATTTATTTGTTGGTGTGTTTTTTGTTAATTTCATTAATTAAGTAGGTATCTATTTGGTTGGAACCTAATTGTTTCTACTTATACCTACCTTTATATAATCTAGTTTATGTGGGATGAATAAATGTGTCTTTCTTTCGTTCTTTCTTAGGTAGTTCAAACAGTAGGTAACCGGTTGGACTACCTAGGCCTATCGTACCTAATGTAAATGCATTGATGAATTCATAAGTAAGATTACGTAGTAAACGACGGATATACGTATTTATTTTACAATATCGTTGTACCTACTACAAGTAAGAATAGTTTTCACATTTCAGTGGCTCTTTGAACCGATATAAGTGATCTTTGACAAGTAAGACATAGTCCGTTTCTTAGCATGTTTACAATTTACAATATGGAAAATGTAAAAATTACCTCAATTATAATGTTGTTTTGTATTTATTACGGTAAAAAATATACCGAACGTAAGTTTGGACGTGTCTCTAACTACCCCCTAATATTACTAAACATTGTACACATCGCTATCTAGCCCCAAACTATACAAAGCTTGTAATGTGGGAGCTCGATTACAGTGAATATGAATATTAATATACTTATTTGATAAATACATACTTATGATACACAATAATAACACGCAAAAACAGAAAAAAACATTCATCGCACAAATGATTGTCCCGGGTGGGAATCGAACCAAATGAGCTGGTAGGTCGGGTTAAAGATACTTGTACGTTGTTAATCTAAGGCGCAAAAGAACGCTTGCTGTAGTATTTAGTGGCGGTCTGTGTATAGGTAATGCATAATAAAAAACCCCTGTTTATTCCATAACAAATACATCAAACCTAAATTAATGAATTAGATAATATTACACTTTATATGTTTTTATTTTTTTAAGTCCCTCATCGGCTTGCTGCGGTCACTATAAGCACTCTATAAATAACTAGTACAAATACATCGCTTAACTGGTTACCCGTAAACGGACCGTTAAATGTAAACAGCGGTAACCGTTCGGAGACTTCAAAGGGCCGTGCGTGCAGTGACCGTGGCTTCGGCGTTCTCCAGGACAGATCCCAGGCTGGAGGAAGTCTAGTGGTTCTGATAGGTCCCGGGGGGTCCCTAGGGGTACAAATATGTGCTCGATTTGGTTGGTTTTGGGCTAGGCGGACTTAGCTTAATTAGGAGCTAGCTACCCCCCGTGGTTCCTAAGTATGACGCTATGGCAAGATCTTTTTTTTTTGATATTACAGGACATTAATTTAACACAGCGCCATCTAGTCCCAAACTAAGCAAAGCTTGTAATATGTGAACTAGATTACGGATATTATACAAATATACTTTTTTTTGTAAATACATACTTATCATACAATACAACACCAAAACACAGAACAAACATCAATATTCATCACACAAATGGTTGTCCTGGGTGGGAATCGAACCTGCAGAGCTACTACCAACTGAGCTGTGAGGCGTGCTATCTAATAAAAAAAATAAAAATGAAAGTGTTACGGCAGTTAGAGGTAAAATAGCGAGTTCCTCGCCTTATCATCATCATCAATAAGATTTCGTCCGTAGCCTCGCGAGCGGTTATTGAATAAAAGGCAGGCTTGTTGCGTCTCATGGCATTCACTATATCCATGCCATATTTCATTAAAATCCGTTCAGCCGTTAAAAGCGTGCTTTAAATAATGTTTGACACTATTTATTACAAGCTTTTAGCTTCAAGCGGTGATATTACGGGAACGCGAGGATTAAACCTTTATGCCTCAAGTTGACGGGCGCAATGCAGTGCCGTGTAGGCTATGTTGTGTGGATGTGACCTACGCGGTAGGACATTGTTATAGGCAAGAGTGCACTTAACAAAATGGAACCGACTTCACCACTAACAATTTAAAAATAACTCTATGGTTCATATAGTTTGAAGGAGGTGCCATACAATTATCAAGATTTTTGCTTGGCAATTCGGCACAAACTTCAATTTAACCGCCTCTGTGGTCTAGTGGTTCAACCCACCGATTTCAGATCCAGAGGTCCCGGGTTCGATTCCCATGGGGAGTACAATATATTGTGCTTGGTTTGGTTGGTGGTAGGACTTTGTTTAAGTCCGCCTGGCTAGCTACCACCATCTTACCTAATTCTGTCGCCATAACAACAATCCTAAAATTGTTGTGTTCCGGCATTCAGAGGTAAGATAGCCAGTTCCTCAGTTTGTTGAGGATTCCAGGTGAAGTGCGCTTACCTTCGGCTTTATCTCAACTTGTTACCAGGTGAGATGAAGGCCAAGCGCTTCCCCGTCGTACAAGAGAAAAAAAACTAACCGGTTCCATTTATTTTCTCAAAATAACTTGTATTATTAAAATACTTTCGATATTTTAATATTATTTGATGATGATGCGCGTGCCGTCTCCAAGGACCTACGATCTCCGGACCTTGCAGCAACATATCAGACCAGCTGGCGAAGTGTGGTGTTCGTTGATTCACGCCGCCATCAAACCCACAATCAATTCACACTCGCGCCAACCGTCGAAAGAGTACTATACAAATAGGTACACGTCTTCCTGCCTTCATAATAAACTTAGCGAGTAGGTACCTACTTGGTCCATGATATAAACGCCATTTGGGATGTGGCGTGTTAATCCCGATTGTCGGGGATGTTTTTTTATAGTACGACGGGAGGTGCTCGGCCTTCATCTCACCTGGTTTTCATGTTATGATAAGGCAAGGTGCGAGCGCACTTCACTCGGAATCCTCAACAAGCTGAGGAACTGGCTATCTTACCTCTAAATGCCGGAAACAATTTATGGATTGCTGTTGTCGCGACAGCATTAAGTAAGACGGTGGTAGCTATCCAGGCGGGCTTAAACCAAGTCCTACCACCAACCAAACTAAGCACAATATTGTACTCTAATAATAAATAGGTCGTCGCTACATCTAGCCGAAAGGCGCGCTACACCACGCTATATAGATGAAAAAAATAACAATAGGCGGTCTTATCGCTTAGAAGCGATTTCTTCCAGATTAACAAAGTAAAATCTAAAAAGACAAAAATATGGATGTAGAGGTGATTGGTTGATCTTCTGGGATTCTGTATACCCCCCCCAGCAAGCAGAAATAGTTATTTTTTTATGTATAGTTTATACTCGAATGGCAAACACAAGGCGACCACTAGTATAAATAACTTCAAAAAACCAACATATACAAACCGCCCGTTTATATCCTTTATTTATCGTGTCATCCCCTTTGATGTTCCGTCGCCTATTATAATATGCGTTTGTCTCCGGAAACACAGATGGACAGACAAACTTAGCGTTTCCTTTACAAGATATTTCGAGCTCGGTGCAGCGGCCGAAGTCACAATCGAAGAAAATATTGAGAAGCTGTAGAAATTCAGGATTCCCGGTGAAGTGCGCATCCACCCTCGGCCTTATCATAACTTGACACCAGGGGCCCAACCGGGTATTTCGACGAAGCTCATTGCCATCTTATGATTTCATCTCCATCTTCATCTCTCGATAAGTCTGCAATGCTACCGCCATTCTTTATGAAGTTAATCAATGTTATGATGGGATTCCTAGCATACAATGGAATAAGGATTTCAAAATGAAACAAGTATAACATGAGTGTTCAAGATATTTGAACACGCAGCAAAACGCATAGTGCATTGTAAGCGTTCACAATGGCAGTTTGCTGCGAATCAAGTAAATCTAAATCAGTTCGCGTCTTACCATCAACCAGAGCGGCTCATAACCATAATTCATTTAGCAGTAATAATTATTTAGAGTGTTAGTGCTAAGTGAATCAAACCAATATAATTTGTCAAAATAACCAGACTTTTATATACTTACCTATTTATTAAACTCAAGGGATTTGTAGGGGTCTCGCCGACCATAACATCGAGAAGCTAAAAACCTTTTCATGGTCCTTCGAAAATAAAAATTACCAGTGTCTATCGAGTGTACAGTGCTACAAAGCTGGGGGCTGCATCACCAAGAAGAGGGCTGCGGTGACTATCGTTTGGAGCAGACAAGGTCAGAGCGATCCATTTATTATATCTACATTGTTTGTGTATTGTATAGCATACCAGCAACACGATGGACGTAGAAAATCTCTTCATAAACCAGACGGAGATCTACGAAGCTCTGATAAAGTTGTTAGCTAATATAAAAAAAGATGGTTCTGAGCGGAAGACCATCGATATTTATAAGCGGAAGGCTGACATGTTGGAAGCTTATTGGAAAGATTACCAAGACAACCATAGTAGATTGTGTGAGTTTGCGTCTCCTAATCACGCGTACTTCGAGAAAGGGTGCTATGACATTGCCCGAGAGGTTTACTTGCGTATTAGAGAGATCATAGATAAAACCTTTGACCAACTAGGTAAAATGAAGCTGTTAGGTGTTAGCCCCCATAAACCAGAAGTGGAGGCACCGCCGCCGCAACAATTACCAAGCATTTACGCGGAGCAGCGCAGCATTATCCTAGGTCAACAGGAGGTGACCCCCCGTCAACCAGGGACGGAGGCACAGCCATTACCATCGCCTAGTCTGTATGCGAGGAACCATCGCATCAGGCAGGATCAACCAGGGGTGAATCTTTGCCAACCAGAGGTAGAGGTGCCACAGCAACCATCAGCAAGTGTCTGCACCAGGCAGCTCAGCGTGAGTCAACGTCAACCAGATACGGAGGCTTCGCGGCCGCACCAAGACACTGCTTCTCGTTATGAGGAAATTTTCCCTTTGCGAGAATTTTCGTCTCCATCAAGGGGAAGAAGTAAACTAGATCACTTAATAAGAAAGCAGATTATTAACTTCAAAGCGTTTGAAAGAACTGTAGTTCGGATAGACATAGGCAAGTTCGAAAACAAGTGGCAGTTCGAAAGCGCTCTGAAATCACTGGACAGCCGTTGGAGTGATATCGATAAGCTCCATTGGGAGATCGAAAGTGAGGACGGAGGCTGCGACAGCGCATACCAAGAAGATTTCTGCAAACACGAAAAAACGTACTGTGAGTTGACGGACAGCATCAATACCAAGATGTGGGCAGTAAAGCACCGCGAGAAGTCAGCTCCTCAGATAAATATTCCTGTTTTTAACGGGACCTACAACCATTGGGTCTCTTTTAAAGATTTGTTTAGTGAGGCAATCGATAAGAACCCGGCAATGTCCAACGCGCAAAAGATGCAGTTCTTAAAGAGTAAGGTGACCGGAGAGGCGGAGCGTCTGATACATCATCTGCAGATTAGCTCCGATAATTATCATGTATGTTGGGAAATTTTAAACCACCGCTATGAGAACAAGAAGCTTATTTTTACGTCTCATGTCAACATACTTCTTGGGGTCCCAAGCATGACACAACAGTCGATGCCGACGATAAAAAAGTTGCATGATGTGACGAAAGAAACCCTTCATGCAGTTAAGAACTTGGGCGTCGACGTCGATTCGTGGGATCCACTTTTAGTTCATCTTTTAGCACAAAAATTGGATAACGAGACCTTCAAAGAGTATGTAGAGTCTGTGAAAATGCCCAGAGAGCTGCCCTCTTTACAGGAGTTCCTGGCATTCCTAGAGATGAAATTTACAACTTTGGAGGTATCCCGTCGCAAGCAAGAGCCGGTCGCTAACCAAAAAGCTACGCCTCAATCGTCAAAATCAAATTACCATTACCATAAGAAAAGTTTTCAACAAAACCATTTAGTGAGCAAAGAAAGCTCAAGGCCTAGTTCAAACGCATTTCACGTATCTAGGTCTCCAACCTGCGGAGTGTGCAATGCTGAGCATGGATTATGGCAGTGCCCTGATTTTCACAAGATGACTAATGAGCAAAAATTAAATACAATCAAGCATTTAGATTATTGTAAAATTTGCATGTGTCATCACAAAAAACCGTGTCAATCGTCCAAACGGTGCCGGGTTTGTTTAGGTCCACACAACAGTTTTTTACACGATGCCCTAGTTAATCAAGGTCCATCTCCGTCAGCAAGATCGAAGACAAACACGAGTGGCAAGGAAATGGTGTCAAGAACAACCAACGTGTCTTGGGATGAATCTTCTGAAATACTTCTCGCCACTGCCATAGTTAAAGTCATAGGGGTTGATGGCAGTCAGCATGAGATGAGAGCTCTAGTCGACCAAGGATCTCAAGTATCCTTGATCAGCGAAAAAGCGGCGCAAGTCCTAGGGTTGAAGAGAAACAGTTTTAAAGGTCAAATATTCGGTCTAGGACAGAAGCAAAATAACGCAAAGGGCACACTAGAATTATCGATCCAATCCTGCCACAGTGATTATTCCCTGAACATCAACGCTATCATCGTAAATAATTTGATGAAACAGCTACCAAATAATTCGTTTATCATGCCGGAATCATGGCATCATATCCAGGGTATAAAATTGGCCGATCCAAAGTTCAATGTAAGCAGACCAGTAGATTTACTCTTCGGGGCCGATATATACAGCAAGATTATGTTAGGCGGCATTCTACGAGGAGATAAAGATGATCAACCACTGGCCCAACAGACACTATTAGGATGGCTGCTCTGTGGGTCCACAAAACCACAATACCATTGTAATGTCGTTCTCAATCACACTGAAGATTTATTGAAATATTGGGAAAATGAGGATATAAATCAACAGGTAGAGATGTCAAACGACGACCACGAGTGCCTACAGTATTTTTTAGAAACCACTAAGAGGGTTGAAGGAGGAAAATATGAAGTCCGACTACCATTTAAGCCCTCCATGAAAGAAAAGCTAGGTGTTACTAAGCCGCAAGCTTTGGCTCAATTCCGTAGTATGGAGAGAAAGCTAGAGAAGTGCGCTGAGTTAAAAGTGGATTACCAAAAATTCATGGATGAGTACATCAACCTGAACCACATGAAACCATTAACCAATAACCAGGTGGCTGGGTACTACTTGCCTCATCATGCAGTCACACGAACAGAGTCCACCACCACCAAACTGAGGGTTGTGTTCAACGCATCCGCTAAATCCTCTTCGGGCTACAGTCTTAATGATGTAATGTACAGGGGTCCAAATATACAAAAGGATCTTCAGGAACTTATCCTAAGATGGAGGCAATTTAAATACGTATACACTGCTGACATCGAAAAAATGTACCGCATGATAAGAGTCCACGAAGATGATCAGGACTATCAAAAAATTATATGGAGAGATTCAAACCAGCATATCCGAACTTATCAACTCGTCACGCTTACCTACGGAACCAAACCCGCGGGATTTCTAGCTATGATGTGCTTAAGACAGTTAGCGGCTGATGAAAGACAAAGTTTCCCCGACGCGGCAAAGGAGTTAGAGGAGTGCTTCTATATGGACGACTACTGTGGAGGGCACCATTCCATAGAAAAGGCGAACCAACTGAAGGCCGACCTCATTAAACTGCTAAGGCTAGGTGGATTCAATCTAAGAAAATGGGCCTCAAATAAACCAGAGCTCATGACAGATTTGGAAAAGGAACAATGCAACCAGTCTACGTACGAGTTCAAGCAAACCGATTCTACCAAAACGTTGGGACTCGGCTGGAACCCGCAAAAGGACAAGTTCACATTCAAGTCTACTATTGATCCGCAGTCGCCAATCATAGCCACAAAAAGATCCCTCCTATCCGACATTTCAAAATTATTCGATCCGTTAGGGTGGCTTACCCCCCTTAGCACTACGATGAAGACAATGTTCCAAAAAGTTTGGATGTCAAAGTTAGATTGGGATGCAAAACTACCAGAAGACATCAATTCCGAATGGACCAGTCTCAAGCAAGAGTTACCATTGATTAGCGATATCGAGATAAGTAGATGGCTGGGAATTGAAGAAACCCAAAATATAACATTATGTGGCTATTCCGATGCGAGCCTCAAAAGCTACTCTTGCGTTATCTATTGTAAGACAGTAAAGAACGGGAAAACCACCGTAAGGCTAGTCGCAGGAAAAGCCAGGTTGGCGCCTCTAAACAAAAGTGTGTCTATACCAAGGCTGGAGTTGATGGGGGCACAGCTGTTAACCCAACTGATGCAGAAAGTCCAAAGCTGCTTAGCGGATTATCCGATTGATGTTCACTGCTGGACCGATTCGACCGCGGTGTTAGGATGGTTAAACGGAGATCCTGCTCGCTGGAAGCCATTTGTTGCTAATCGGGTAAAGTTCATCACCAAAACAATACCTGCGGACAGGTGGCGATATGTCAAAACCACAGATAATCCAGCTGATTGCGCAAGCCGCGGATTAACGGTCAAGCAGCTCAAAGATCACACATTGTGGTGGCACGGACCATCGTGGCTACCATCACATACCAATCAGAAAAATCAAACCATTTATGAAACCGAGCTAGAAATAAAAGCGTCGTTTTGCAATATAGTTACTCAAACGGATAACAATGGTGCAAGTGGTAGTGAAATAATAATTGATTTATTGCAAAAATATAGCTGCATAACAAAAATAATTCGCATTATCGCATGGATACTACGAGTGCCAGTTTGCAATAAACGAGGTTACCAAGGCTACCTAGATTCACATGAACTCAATCGCGCAAAAATGCTGATAGTCAAAAGCATACAGTCAGCTGAATTTTTGGATTAAATTAATTCTATAAATAAACGCGGAAATGTAGGTAATAAGAGCAGAATTCTTAATTTGAATCCCACTTTAGGCAAAGATGGGATACTACGCGTCGGAGGTCGATTAAGAAATGCTCATGTAAGTGAAGAGATGAAACATCCGATCATCTTGCCGCATAACCACCGCCTTACCACATTGATGATAGATCAAGCCCACAAATCATCCCTTCATGGAGGAACGCGTCTCACTTTGGCTACTCTCCGCCAGCAGTATTGGATTATCGGGGGATACAGTGCAACAAAAGCGCACGTGAGAAGATGCGTTACATGCAAAAGGCAGGATCCTGGAAAGCAGAACCAGCTTATGGGAGATTTGCCGGAAGCCAGAGTTAATCCTGAACATGCATTTCATCACTGTGGGGTGGACTATACAGGGTTTGTCGAGGTGAAAGCAAACAAAGGGCGTGGGATCAAAACCACAAAGGGTTACATTGCGGTGTTCGTGTGTATGGTTACAAAAGCCGTCCACCTAGAGCTTGTATCAGATATGAGCAGTGCAGTTTTTTTGGCAGCACTAACAAGAATGACAGCCAGGAGAGGAGTCCCACGTCATATTTACAGCGACAACGGAACCAATTTCGTTGGAGCAAACAGAATAATAAAGGAAGAGCACGACCAGCTGATGCAAGTGTTCAGCGAAAGTTGCCTGGTTGAAATAGCAGAAATGGGAATCCAGTGGCATTTCAATGTGCCTAGCTGGCCAAGTGCAGCCGGTCTGTGGGAACGAGCTGTTAGATCACTTAAGGGGCATCTTAGGAGGGTTGTAGGGCAGCAGAAACTAACCTTCGAGGAGTATACCACATTGTTGGCTAGGATAGAAGCATGCCTCAACTCTCGCCCTCTATGTGCCTTGACAGAAGAACCGGACGACCTAGATTTTCTTACGCCAGCACACTTTCTATCAGGAAAACCAGGGACAGTGCTCATAGAAACAGAAAACGATGCCCGAACCAGATGGCATCTGATAAAGAAGTTGTTTCAAGATCTTTGGAAGAGATGGAAGGCTGAGTACTTAGTGCAGCTATCATCCAGAAATAAGTGGCGCAAACCACAGAAAAACATTAGCATCGGTGACTTGGTTGTGATCCATGACGACAATCTACCTCCAGGAAAGTGGGCTCTTGGTCGGGTTATAGACACGCACCCGGGGGATGAAGGTTTAGTCAGGGCTGTTTCGCTAAAGACAAAAAACGGGGTCATGAAACGGCCGATTGTGAAACTTTCTGTGTTGCCTCTTAACAACAATGACATACAAACAGAACCAGAACCAAAACCAAAACCAGAATCAAAACCAGAACCAAAACCAGAACTAAAACGTAAAAGTATAGCAAGATCCACAATGACGACCATCGCAACCACGCTTCTGTGTCTCACCTTGCTATTCACACCAGCTCAAAGTCTGCACGAAATAAAACAACTATCAACCAACCAAACTTTATATTTCGATCCTATATCAAAGTTACATCTAATCAGAGATAAATGGTCCATAGTTGTATACTACGATATGGGACCATACTGGGGAGGCATAAAAACATACAAGCAAATGATGAATTATACAGAAAAACTATGCCAAGTGATTGAAAAAACATCGCAGTGTAATAATATCCTCCAGCAGGCGAACCATGATTTCCAAGAAATGACTTACTACAACGAACTTTTGCTGACACAGCGTTTCAGCGTCCACGCTAGACGACGGCGGCGTCGCGACACGGCCCAGACAGCGAGGCGCCTCCCGCGGGGAATTATTAATGCTGTTGGCTATCTAGCGAATGATTTGTTTGGAGTTTTAGACTCACGCTTTGCGGAGCAGTATATCAAGGATATTGATATCTTAAAAACTAATGAAAAGCATCTGTCAAACCTGTGGAAAAATCAGACCTCCATAATTGAAGCGGAGTTTAATCTAATGAAGAAGATGGAGACAACTGTAGCGCAACAAAATCAAGAAGCAAACAGAAAACTTCTGGTCTTCCAAAACAATGCCAATGTCGTTCAACGTGAAATTCAAAACATATCGTACATTCAAGACTTCACGTTGTCAGCAATGGCCGCCAATAATCTTCTTCTCGCGCTCAAACGACTACAAGATACTCTGCTGGACACCATCGCTGATATCTATCACGGGCAAATAAGCTTGCATCTGCTAACACCAGCACAACTCAAACGCGAGTTACAAACAATATACGGCAAGATGCCAAGCGAACTCACACTACCAATAAGCGATATAGATACAGATTTTCCCTATATCTACAAAACATTGAAGGTCAAGGCTAGGGCTACCAAAAGGTACGTACTTATCGAAGTCACCTTCCCGCTTATAGGTAGAGAAAGCTTTCAATTATACAAGCTGCTACCTATACCCCAACAAACAAATACCAACATGATCAGAATAATACCAGCATCTGAATACGTAGCGGTAAATCTGCAAAAAGATTCATATTTTTACGTCGCTCCAAACGAGATACTAGGGTGCTTACAGCATGAATCCGCATATCTTTGTCAGCTGGCAAAACCTATCTTTACCATTAAAAATGACGAAAGTTTTTGTGTAATGGACAAATCGAGCAATAAGTGCACAGTAGAGGAACTGACCTGCACCAACATATGGGCAGAGTTACACTTGCACCAGCACTTATTCTTTTGTTGCGATAAATGCACAATCAAAATAATATGTGGGGATCAAATTACACTACAGCAGCTAGAACGAAGTGGGGTCATTGCCACAAGTGAAGATTGCTTAATCAAGGGCAATGATTTCTTGTTATACTCGATCCGCCACCACTCATACCAGAAAACCCTTACACCATCCATCTTCATGCCCGAACTGGATCAGATAAATCATATTATCAACGTGAAAATCCCCAATGACACATCAACCAAAGTAAGCGAGGGATTAAACATATCAATGGCCAGTTTAGGAAGCGCCATAGAAAAGCTGAAACAGAGCAACGCAGATATAGAAGACATATCCGCTCATGACATCCACCACTACGCACTCGGCTATCTAACGCTAGCGGGGGTAGTGTGCATGGGTGCAGCCTGGATATGGAGGAGCGGTCGGTGCCGTCGGCAACGGGTTCCTGCCTACGAGCATCGCGGCGAGGGTCACCGCCGACAGGAGTCTGCGGCGACCCCGCCGTCTCCAAGACCCCGGCGTCGAAGCGAATGTCCCCAACGACAGGAGGCTGTCGGGACAACCGCGCCGCCGGGGCCCACCAGTGCCCACAGTGAAGTGTTAAGTGCAAGTGAACTTAACCATAAAAGTGAGTGTTCGCTTCACAATTATGCCAATCGTTGGCCTAGTGTAGGTTATAGTGCAAGAAAACAAGGCAAAATGGACACGGGCATGGACCACAATAATGACGGTTTTACTTTAGAGGAGATAAGTCATAATTAATTAGTAACATAGGCATATAAAGACTTTAATTTTATTTCATAACCATATTGTTTATTCATAATGTCTGTGTTTTATAAGTTATGTTAAGGTTGAACTGTTATACCATAAATTTAAGAAAATTACCATGTTTTGTAAGTAAGGTATTCATCATTCACCAGATGTTAACTCCATCCCACATCTCATTTCGGTCTCGGGAGTATGTTCAAGATATTTGAACACGCAGCAAAACGCATAGTGCATTGTAAGCGTTCACAATGGCAGTTTGCTGCGAATCAAGTAAATCTAAATCAGTTCGCGTCTTACCATCAACCAGAGCGGCTCATAACCATAATTCATTTAGCAGTAATAATTATTTAGAGTGTTAGTGCTAAGTGAATCAAACCAATATAATTTGTCAAAATAACCAGACTTTTATATACTTACCTATTTATTAAACTCAAGGGATTTGTAGGGGTCTCGCCGACCATAACATCGAGAAGCTAAAAACCTTTTCAATGAGCGAATCGCAACGATTTTATAAAAATGTGATATCATATTTTTTTTAAATTTAGAATGTCAGTTATTGATACTCTGTAGTGCTTATTATTTTTTATTTCAGTAATTTTACCCTAAAACTAATTATTTTACTAAAAAAAAACGAAAAATATTATTTTATGCAAACGCAACAAAACGCTGTGGCCAACCAAGAAAGTTTCCTAGCATGTGTTAACTTTTCAAATGGGAAACGCCATTTTGGATTTCACACTTGTGATACCCGGTAGGTGACAATCGTTTTAATTTCATATGAAGCTAATTTTAAGCCAATGGAGATCGGCTTCGCCTTAGGCGGTTCGGGCCCAGGTTATATGAAGGACGAGCGCTTCCCCGTCGTACAATAAAAAAAAATAAGATCCTATAGATGTTCTTGGATCAACAGCGTCTCAAGATTTTTGTTGGATTCGCATTTTTTGTTATGATGCGGGATTATAAATGGACATGTAGATATGTTTTTTGATCAAATTATGAAATGACACAAAAATTCACAAACCGCGACGGGACTCGAACTCGCTTCTTTTCCTCAAGCCATTTACTATGTGATAAATACAGAATAAAGTCACTGACATAGCTCTCTAAGCTGAAGTGGCAGTGGACAGGCCACATATCTCGCAAAACAGATAATCGCGGAGGAGTAAAGGTTTTGGGCCACGATTCAACGCGAAATGGAGTGTGGGAGGAGCACTATCGATGTATTGAGGACGTAGTGGCGGTTGCGGGGACCAATGGATATAGGCCTTTTTACATTTGCTAAGAGAAATTACATCGGTTTTTTTTTCAGATTAAAGTCATTTATTCAATAAAATATCGTTATTAATTCAAGGTAGAACAGAGTCCATCAGTGTATGTGATTGAACACCAACATAAATTGTTTGCTAAGATTTGGCGTCAGATAATACGTTTGTCGATTTATGACGTCCACAGATATACCATTTCGCCTACTTGTAAATCGAGGTGGCCAACAATTTATCACGCTATAAACTATATCAGGAAATAGTTCAGGGTGGGCCGTTAATCCGGCTTTGATTTAAGGTGACCGAAGTACTACCTTTCCATGTAACGTAATAGATTACTGCCGGCTACGATTTTACCCGCTTGGTACCTGGACACTTTTTTTAGCCACCTCTGTGGTCTAGTGTCGGATTCAAAGGTTCCGAGCTCGATCCCCAGGGGATTACAATATTGTGCTTAGTTTGGTTGGTGGTAGGACTTTGTTTAAGTCCGCCTGGCTAGCTACCATCATCTTACCTGATTCTTTAGCCATGACAACATCTAAAATTGTTGTGGCATTTAGAGGTAAGGTAGCCAGTTCCTCAGTTTGTTGAGGATTCCGGGTGAAGTGCGCTCCCACCTTCGGCCTCGTCAAAACTTTATAACTTAGGTTAGATGAAGGCCAAGCAACTTTCCATACCGTAGTACAATAAAAAAAAAGAAGTAAAAACTAAAAGTGTTTTTTTTTCACAGATGCAGCCCATTCGACTCATGGATTACATTCTCACAAGTTCAATCGAAGACATAGAGCTGTCAATGGTATGTTGTGATGTCTTTGTTGTACATTAAAATGATACAGTGCAATTAAAATTAAAAATCTTAATCTAACAGCTCATTTGGTCTTATTGTTTGAGAGCGATCTGTTCCATACAACACCGCCTGTGGTCTAGTGGTTCCAGAGGTCCCGGGTTCGATCCCAAGGGGGGACACTTGAGGACTATGTTCAAGTTCGCGTTGGATCGTATTTCACGATTTACTTTGCACGTTTTTTTTTTATTGTACGACGGGGAAGCGCTTGCCCTTCATCTCACCTGATAACAAGTTGACATAAAGCCGTAGGTGGAGGCGCAAATCACCCGGAAATCCGGAAAGATTGATTTTGATTGATTTTAATAACATTTGGATGGATTTAGTATAGGTACTACCCGTGCGAATCCGTGTATAAAAACTAGTTTTATTCATTATAAGTTTTAATATAATTTTAATTTTAATCATATTAATGAGTGGTAAATATATAGTCATCTACTCAGATCGATTGCTGAATAAAATTGAAATACTCACGTAATTGGTGATGTTTGCGTGTAAACCTCCAAACGTCCCTACATTTAAATCTACTGTAAGGAGTTATATATTTTTTTGTATATCATGTGGTTACACTTAGTTTATTTACAGTAAAGTTCTCAACGCGACATGCGCAACGCCATCTCGCGTTGAGTAGCGGCGGTAAACGGGTAACCAAACCCATACCGGCAAAACTTTGTGCTATTTCAAAGTGAACGACAGTGTTTGTATGGGGTGGTGTACTATTGGGCGCTCTTAATAAAATGGGAATGAATACCGAATGTGTCTTGTAAGTAATTGTCCGTAACTGTTTGTGTATGAAAAAGAAAACAAATATTTGTGATGTGTAGTATGAAAGTGTGATGTTGTTGCTACTCGTCAACAGATGGCGCGCTACGCTTTGAGCCCGAGCCTTACAACAAGAAGCTAGAGTTGAATAGTTCCGGCAAGATCCACTGCAAGGTGGCCGGCGGGACGGCGCCTAATGTTACTTGGTATCTGGTTAGTATACTCCATTTTTAACCGACTTCAAAAATAGGTGGTTCTCAATTCTTCGGAATCTTCTTTTTTTTTTATTGTACGACGAGGAAGCGCTTGGCCTTCATCTCACCTGGTAACAAGTTAAGATAAGGCCGCAGGTGGAGGCGCACTTCATCCGGAATCCTCAACAAACTGAGGAACTGGCTATCTTACGAACCCCACGGGAGCACAATATATTGTGCTCCCGTGGGGTTCGAACCCGGGACCTCTGGATCTGAAATCGGTGGGTTGAACCACTAGACCACAGGCATTTAGAGGTAAGATAGCCAGTTCCTCAGTTGATAATCATTTATCTAACTTTTTAATGCCGGAACACAACATTTTAATTGTTTTCTTTGGAAGTCCTACCACTAACCAAACGAAGCACAAATTGAACCACCCTGGATGTAACTTATAGAAATAAGATTGATCATTTCAGTTTCTCTTCTTCTTCAGTTTCAAATTGTATAAAATAGTATTTCCACTTGTAGAATGAGGCAGACCCGCTGCCGGAAGGAGCGACCTCCGCTAACGGGACACTGCTCGTGTCGGCCGCGGTCCGGCGCCACGCCGGTCGATACACGTGTCGTGCCGTCGAGAAAGGACACTCGATCGAGGCTACCATACAGCTGGATATCGTCGGTAAGTCAGCATGTCACACGTCCACTGCTGAATTAATGAAATGTATCCAAGGTATACGTGTACATTTTGTAGTCCATTTAACTCAGACTATAATAGTCTATTGAGTCGAATGGAATTCAATTACTACAATTAATTAAAAAAATATTTACAATTACTATTTATATATAATTAGAAATTACTTGTGAGGATGTCATAGAAAAATTTTACTGTCTAAAGCCATGAGGATATACTTACAAGTTTAAATCGAAAGCATCGTTGTTATGGTGTGTATCGAATGAGTTAATGAATGAAATGTACGAAAATTATTGACAGATGAACAGAGTTATAGTCCATTCGACTCGACTATATAGTCTGTAAACCGAATGGACTACAATTACTATATATAATTAGAGACTACTTGTGAAGAAATCCCCACATGAATATGTCTTGACTATTAAAAAATAAAATTATATTACAGTAATACATGTCAGAAAAGTAATTGTAATTGATGAGTTGATTAATGAAGGCGGCTCAGGACCCCTATTTGTATGTACGTTTAGCTATTGGCATAATTATATTAGCTGAAATGTATTTATTTATTTATTAGGAAGACCAACAGATTTATATAACTTAATAACTAATTAGTTTATTAAATTACTGAATTAATAAATCTAGTCTAAGTTATCAGAGAATGTAATGTGAAATGATAATGATGGTCAATAATAACTTAAATTGCATTTTTTTGTTTTAGTGTCACCAAGAGTCCTGGAGCCAGAAGTGGGTCAACAGTTGCATAAAACCGTCGGACAAACAGTCGCTCTCGTGTGTAGGGCTTCGGGGGATCCGCTTCCGACCATACATTGGGACAGGAACCGGACTATACTGCTACAGCAACGTAAGTATTTTGTACGGAAACTGTTGAGCTTGACGTCTCTTGTCCACTTCTTCTTCTTCTTATGGCTTATTTAGTAGAGATGACGAATATAACTCTATCAACCAATAAATTTAACTAATATTTAACCTAAACCATTATATTCAATAATCAGAATTAACATTATCGAATAAAAATATCGTATCAACTTCAGCCCGAGTTAGAAGTAACATAATTAAATGCATTGAAACTTTAACTTTAAGTTGCTTAATAAGAAACATTTTCGTATGTTGCTGCTCGCAGAGTTTTCAACTATGCATTAGGTTGACTTCATTCAATTGTATGCTTTCGACTCCTCACTATAGAGATTAAATTTTTGATTTGCTGTATATGATATTTTTATTCAATACAAAGTGATGTGATATTTTAAACAAATACCCATAGTGCTACTATGATAGAGACGTATTAGCGGTTACTTTTATTTGATCAATAGAATAAAATATTCAACTGCATTAACATCAACCAATAACCAAACTCAACAAATAATATTAACTAATATTTTCAACCAATCAAAATATCGATATATTTTTTTTATCAATTAACAGTCAACTAATATTTAATTTTAACCATTATTGCCATCTTTAGTATTTAGTGGTCCATATGGGATCTCCGAGGGTTATGTCTGTTTTTACTAGACTTATAACTAATAAGATGCGTATTACTCGCATTTCAGAAGAAGGCGTCGATATCGAAGGTGGAGCCAATGCTACCCATGCAAAGTAAGTAATTAGCATTATTCAACACACGATTAATGGTGTGCTAATCATCCTCAAAAATCTATGTCAATATATTAAAATATATACATTACTACTATCGGCCATTATATCTTATGCGATAATTATGGCGTTCGATAAATGTCATATCATCTGATTCTCGCTTTGGGCGATATATTTTATTGGGTAAAAACCTCCCCCCATTTCCTCCAATCGCTGTTGTTTGCTATTCCTGATGAATGGCATCCATGCTTTTATATAGTGAAATGAAAGTGTATTTTTATAAGTGGTTTGGTATATGTAGAATAAATTTATGTTCTATGAAGTAAAAAGAAAAAAAGGGTAACTAAAGAAACTTTTATTCTATAATTTAACAGTTATTACATATTATTATTATAACGATTCCGCGCAAAAGGATTAGAAATCATGAAATCCAGTATATTTTTTTGAGTCCTTTAGCCGTATATGGTTGCAATAATAAGAAATTATTTTTGGAAACCGTCCTAACGGTCGGGTCAGATTTCTTTAAGACCCAACGCCAGAATAAAACCCAGAGACTCAGACTATCTTTACAGGTTCTGTAGAGAAACAAGATGGCGACGATAAATGTTGCCACCGCATCAATTGTGTTGCCAACAAGCTAGCGACAGACTTTTTTTTTTTGTACGACGCGTAAGCCTTTGGCCTTCATCTTATCTGGTTACAAGTTACAAGACTCTTTGCTTAGCAGCGATCTCTTCCAGACTCAGGTAATCATTTATCTCTCTCTCTAGGTAATAATGAATCTCTTTCTCTGTAGGTTTTTACTCCTCAACAACGGGACGCTGGTTATCCGAGACGTGAATGAATCGGACTCGGACCAGTACGGCTGTACGGCCGGCAGTGCGGCGGGCTTGGCGCGGAACGAGCTGCAACTGATTGTGCACAGAGGTAACTCATAGGATGTATAGGTAGTGTTGACCGAGCTAGGTATTTCTACCGTTTTAACGCATCAAATGAGGATGGGGTTAGCAACTGCAGGATAAATTGAAGCAAAGTAGCACTTACATTTCGATATGAGGCTATATTTTTCATAATACACTTGAACAAACTATTTTTAGGCATATTTCTCACACTGAAATCGTAGCTCCACTGCCTACTTCGCCTTGGCAATGTTTGTCAGTTGGAGCAAATTGCAAAGGCGGGTTCGGCAAGCAAGTGTTATGAATAATTTTGTAATAGTAATAAACATATAAAACTTTTATCTTCAATCAATAATGATAACATTCATTAAAATAGCACACTACACAACATGACAACGATAAAATTACAGGAAATTAATTTCACACAGCGCCATCTAGCCCCAAACTAAGCGTAGCTTGTGATATGAGAACTAGATTACGGATATGATACTTACGTGTTTTTTTTAAATACATACCTAACTATCATACAATACAACACCCAAACACATAATTAAAAAAACAGTATTATTGCTTGGACTCAAAACGGTCCTGAGACCCTGTGAGAACGAAAAAATTGTGCTGTTCATTTACTTTATTTATTAATTAGAACCAGAAAAACCAGATACACTTTTTTTTTATTGTACGTCGGGGAAGCGCTTGGCATTAATCTCACCTGGTTACAAGTTGAGATATCGCCGAAGGTGGAGGCGCACTTCACCCGGAATCAACCAACTGAGGAGCACTAATTAAAAGCTATGCGTGGAACACCCGATAGAATCGAAGCATCTCTGTGTTACAGTGTATTTTCCGAAATGCTCAACTGCGTGTATACGCAATTAACTGCAAAGATAGATTGAAAATTATTTATTGTTTCGCAATATATCACAAAAACAAGCAAGGAGACAAGCTAATTTTGTAATAAGAGGCTTAATAAATTGCTAAATTATGGGTTTTAGGTAAATTCATATATCGTTTTGATTGACTCATTGAGTGCTGGGACCTTGACCTTGTACCCAAATAGGTAGTGTTTCTAACAGCAGTCAACGAGTTTGCGAGCACTTGTAAGGTTATTAGGTAGACATCATACGCAACGCCATCTAGCTTCAAACTGAGCAAAGCATAGTAATATATCTATTATATACATTCGATTTACCACTGACGTGATAGGTAGGAAGGTATAATCACGCTAGCGCCGAAACTGTAAGACCTACAGACTTGAAATTTTGCCAGGGTGTCTATAGTGATTTGTAGGTGCTCACTAAGATTTTAGGAAATTCCTCCCCTAAGGGGGTGAAATGGGGTGAAATAGTTAGTATGCAAAATCTTTATTTATGATCCGATCGAATTGAAATTTTGTACGTGTGTTGATTATATCTTAAAAAAGGTATAAGAAAAAATGATCTGATAAATCTTACTACTAAAGTGTAAAGTGGGGCAAAACAGTTTGTAGGCAAAATCTTTAATAATGATCCGATTGAGTTGAAAATTTACTTACTATATTGTTTACTTACTTACAAAACTTACTTTTCCTCTAAAACGGTGAAATGGGGAAAAAGTCTTGAAACTTTCTTAAAAATTATAAATGTTTAGTTTCATTCAATTCAGTAGAAATTGTGCATCTTCATCTCTCAAATCTTTGAGATTTTTCTACCAAAAGAGTGACATCCGTCAAATCTTTTTATGCGCAGATATATTTTCATATATATTTTTGATGTAATCCAGCTGATTCCAGTTATAGAAAAAAAAATACATTTCACATAGTATTACATAGGCTATTAAAGGGTGAAATGGGGCAAAACTCTATGCATCTAAAATCTTTATAATTTGATTAATTGAATATGTAAACTATTGTGATTATGATACAAATACTTTTTCTCATAACTCTCAAAGGGTGAAATAGGGCAAATGTCTTGAAATTTAAAATCTTTAGTTTCATTCGACTTAGTTGAATTTATTTATGTGTGATAAATATTAGATATTTGTTTTTTTTTTTATTTGTAGGTAATAAAAAAATGTTTTTTTGCTTCTTAACGATTTCCTCTTGATATAGCCTTCATTGTCATTAGTAAATGTTCGTGTCTTCTTCTTCTACTCTATTCAAACGTTTCAAAACATTAAAAACTTCCTCGATCAGTACTAAGCAACCTCCACAGCTCCACGGGGCAAAGCGGGCAGGAAAGTAGGTGGGTTTTACTTTCCTGTACGGGAGCTCCACACTAGCAATGTGCGCTTGAGGAGTGTATAATGTCCCATCTGGCTGGATTTTTACTGCAGCGGCCATCTTGAGTCCGTAGTCGGTTCATTGATGTCCGCCCCAGCCAGATCATGTCCAGGGCTGGTGGCCAGCTGGGATATACCAGTACAAAGGATGATGACTGTCTGTTTCCTACTTTCTCTTTTCAATGCAGCAGGTAATTGCACGGTGGATTTCAGGATAGGCTATGCCAGCTACGGGATACAGCATTCTGAGTGGAGTCGTTTATCACCCAGTAACGATGCGGCAAGTATCAAATTCGCACACAAGCATATTGTAACGACGAAAAGTCCAATGGTACATTTTAGAACCGTGACCTTCGGATAAAATATATGAAATGAGATTGAGATATTTAGATAAAAATAAATGAAGACCACCTAATAGTGTAATTAATAGGATCTGGACATAGGATTTCAGAATTACCGGGACGGGCCGTGTAGAAACTAGGAACCCAGTTGTTCTTTACCCCTGTGTTACAGCCAGGTGTCACAGCCATTCCGTTTTTCTTATATTGCAATAGCGAAGCCCGAGTATTTTCAGCTATATACTAAAAGCTTAGTTTATATTGGAACAAGATTACGGATATATACTATAGATATTTTTTTTTTCATTTGTAAATACATACTTATTATACGATACAACACAGAATGTGTTGTATTTTTTGTGTTATGTGCTGTAACTACCAACTGAGCTATGAGGCCAGTTAATTTGCGAAATAGATATTAGAAAGATTTAAATGTAATGTCATGCATATGTAATGTCAATTTGTGAAGAGAAAGTTTCTGATTTGGCTAGTATAAAAAAAATGCTTTTAAAGTTTTTGGCCAGTAAGTCAAAGTCAAGTCAAATATTTTTATTCATTAATATTTTTAGGATCATTTTGAAACGTCAAATCTACCGCCTGTTCGGAATCGCGACCAGCACACAAGGAGAAAGGCAAGAACCTCGGGCTGGTTAATTTTAGTGTAGCTTTCGTGGTATAGAGGTTATTATAAATGATTTTGGTAATTTCCCACGGGATGATGGGAACGAGGTCCCGTTAGCGACCTAAAGATTTAAATTGAATGTAATGCAAATGTTATGTCAATTTGCTAAGAGAAAGTATCTAGTTTGGCTAGTATAGAAAAAAAAATGTTTTTTAAAGTTTTTGGTCTGTCTGTCTGTATGTTCCGGCTGAGTAGCTTTCGTGGTATATATTTCGTGGGTTATTATAAAGGATTTTGGTAATGTCCCATGGGATGATAGGAACGAGGTCCCGTTAGCTTCCTATCTTATTTCCTTTATTTTTTATGACATAATAACAAATTCGAATTTATTAACCTAACTTAACTTAATTTATTTTTTTCTTTAATTTAGTTCACTATTCTATACCAACATTGTATAATTACGTTTTAAAAATTTAAAAGAAAACCGACTTCAATGTAGAATATAATACAATTTCGTTTAATATTCGTTGTTATCTCGATGTTTTTTTTTTCCAACTATTTTGATGACAGATGGACAGACAGACATACAGACGCGTTATCTTATATGGGTCCGTATTTTCCTTACTTTTGAGGTAATAACCCCCGAAAACTTCAAAAATCGCTATAACATTTGAAGAGCTTCCTCAATTTCTCCAGGATTCCATCATCAAAACCTGACCTGATGTCAATGGAACCACCTGTGAACAAAATAAAAGCCATAATACAAGTTTACACAAACTTAGTTTGGCAAACATGGCACCAAATATTTGTATGTACGTTGTATTGTAGTCAAAGATTTATTTTTTATTTATTTATTATTAGCCTTAAGTGTCCCACTGCTGGGCAAAGGCCTCTCCCCACTCCTTCCAGACCGTCCTATCCTGAGCTGCGAGTCTCCAGGTCTCGAGGAACTGGTCAAGCTCATCTCTTCATCTGCATTGTGGTCAAAGATATATAAAGCAATTAATTAGTTCCTCAGTTAGTTGAGGATTCCGGGTGAAAATCCTCCACCTTCGGCCTTATCTCAACTTGTTACCAGGTGAGGTGAAGGCCAAGTGCTTACCCTTCGTACAATAAAAAAAAAATGACTAAAGCTTGTAGCTGTGTTTGGGTGTTGTATAGTATGATAAGTATGTATTTACAAAAAAGAAAAAAAAAGTATCTATGTATTCCATCCGTAATCTAGTTCCCATGTTACAAGCTATGCTTAGTTTGGGACTGGATGGCGCTGTGTGAAATTAGTGTCCTGTAATATTTTATTTTTTATTTTATTTATTTATATCACAAAAGGCGCAAATATAGTGGTCTCGACAGAGCTTACCTATTTGAGCCTTTTGGGGTGGAGACCTTGGGTCCGTGGAAAGCCTATGCCCTCCGGGTTTTCAAAAATATTGCGGGGCTTTTGATTGAGGCGACCCGTGACCCAAGCTGGCTCTTATTTAGGCCAGCGAATTAGCATAGCTATTCAGCGTGGCAATGCAGCCAGTGTCTTGGGCACGCTTCCGTCTGGAACAGTTGAGTTACCTATAGGCCGTTTGTAACGGTCCTTAGGTAATCTGACTGATTCCTTTGTACATGGTTAGTTTAATTGTACTTTTTATTGAATAAATGTACTTTATTTATATATTACAGAAGGCGAGATGCCACCACCGGAGTCCAGTGGGGTTGGTGGTAAAGCGGTGGTGGTGTCCATATCTGTGGCCGGCGCCTACATGTTGCTGGTGTTGGCCCTGATGGTGTACTGTCGGCGACGCAGGCTGCAGAGGAGACAGGCTGGTACGGCAATACAATACAGGGGGAATGTTGTGAAACGGGACAGTTAGGGCAGATACCGTTGGGTGCTGCACGTCTCGCTCTCTATGTAAAACACACCGTGAGCGTTTTACAGCACCCATCGAGTTAACTCGTTGGGTGCTGCACGTCTCGCTCTCTATGTAAAACACACCGTGAGCGTTTTACAGCACCCATCGAGATAACTCGTTGGGTGCTGCACGTCTCGCTCTCTATGTAAAACACACCGTGAGCGTTTTACAGCACCCATCGAGTTAACTCGTTGGGTGCTGCACGTCTCGCTCTCTATGTAAAACACACCGTGAGTGTTTTACAGCACCCATCGAGTTAACCGTTATAGTTACTGGGAAACGATTTTAGGAGACTATCCGTACATTTCCGATGTTCCGAACTGCATTCTCGGATTTCGGATAATACGTACAGTCAGCAAGAAAATGGTCTTTACACGAAAACTTATTTGTGCCAATCGATCCTGTTTCTTATTTATCAAAGGTATAAGTCTCTGTGGTCAGTGGTTCGCCCACCAGTGTCAGATCCAGAGGGCCCGGGTTCGATCCCCGGCGGAGCAACAGTTTGTTATTCAAAGGAAAACCAACAGCACATTAACATCAGATAATAATGATGATAAAGATTACAGGACGTTAATTTTATACAACGCCATCTAGCCCTGAACTAAGCATAGCTTGTAATATGGGAACTAGATTACGGATAGAATGCTTAGATACTTTTGTAAATACATACGTACTATATGATACAACACCCAAACACAGAACAAACATATATATTCATCACACAAATAATAATAATAGTAATAATAAAATGTATTTATTGTTTAGAAAATGGCCGTAAATACAAAAAATATATAATACTTAATAAAGCTAGGGTATCTAATATTTTTTATAGTTAGGTAATATACTGAACTAAGTACAGATGTTAATCTTACTAACTAGCTTTGTTGCGTTCTAAGCTCATATTATGTAGGTATTGTGAACGGTCCAGTACTTTGACACTTTGTTCTAACTAAGTTATTAAACTTATATTTAGACACAAAAGGATCTTTGCTTTGGCTCGTGTTATACATGACAATGTTGTGGATAAACTTGAAATAAATGTTTACGTGGGAATCGAACCCGCAGCCTACAGCGCAGAAAGCAGTGTTACTACCAACTGAGCTACGAGGCTTATTAAATAAGTACGTTCTAAGCAAGCGTGCGCCATCGTAGTCATTGCTTAACATCCGGCGAGAAAGCAGTCAAAGCCTATCCACATATAAAACACAAACAAAAAGAACTCAGTTTGTTTGTTTGTGACCTTTTGAAATTTTGACATAAATATAACAGGACATTAAACGGACATTATTTTTATAACACAGCGCAATCTAGCCCCAAACTAAGCATAGCTTGTAATATGGGAACTAGATTACGGATAAAATACTTAAATACTTTTGTAAATACATACGTACTATATGATACAACACCCAAACACAGAACAAACATGTATATTCATCACACAAATGTTTGTCCTGGGTGGGAATCGAACCCACAACCTACAGCGCAGAAGGCAGAGTTACTACCAACTGAGCTATGAGGCTTGTTGACAGTACCGAAATCGTTTTAACTACGGAGGTTTTCTAAAACAAATGTTTGTTCTGTGTTTGGGTGTTCTATTGTATGATAAGTGTGTATTTAAAAAAAAAGTTAAGTATTCTATCCGTAATCTAGTTCCCATATTACAAGCTATGCTTAGTTTGGGGCTAGATGGCGCTGTGTGAAATTAATGTCCTGTAATATTTATATTTATTAACTCTTGGCTTGAACACTCCCATATTTTTGTTATAGAGTTACTATCCATTATTTTTTTATATAAATAAGTTGGCAAGCAAGCGTACAGCCCTAATGGAAAGTTTTATTAATAACTAAATGTATTGATTCTCAGGTGAAAAGTTGGAGCTCGAAATGGTGGAAGGGAGAGAGAAGCTAGTGGAAGAAGGGGAGGAAGACAAGAAAGTTGGAAACGGAGTCTCTGCACACAACGGAAGGTTGCTGCCGCATGAAAGGGACAGCGGTAAGACCGCTTGTTTCTTCTCACAACTGCTTGTGTCACTCCAAGACCTGTATGGTTGCAGGTTTTGTGTTAGACTTCATTACCTGCGAGCACTCATTTATTTGACAAAATAATTCAAAATAAATATTACAGGACACTAATTTTACACAGCGCCATCCAGCCCCAAACTAAGCATAGCTTGCAATATGGGAACTAGATTACGGATTGAATACTTAAATACTTTGTGTAAATACATACGTATATTATGTACTATATGTAGGCTGTGGGTTCGATTCCCACCCAGGACAAACATTTGTGTGATGAATGTAGATGTTTGTTCTGTATTTAAGTATTCTATCAGTAATCTAGTTCCCATATTACAAACTATGCTTAGTTTGGGGATAGATGTTGCAGTGTAAAATTAATGTCCTGTAATATATACATTTATTTATTATATTTAATGTAATAATTGCAGGCGCAGACAACTCGGAGGTGTCGGGTATTTCGCGAGTGTCGAAAAAGTCGGGACAATTTGATCATCTCTCAGTACCGAGGACTCTTCTGATAGACATGATCTCACTAGGTAAGAATCTAACCCTGTAAATTTTATTTTATTTTATTATCTTCAACTTACAGCTGGTAAACATATATAACATAATGAGATTTTTACATACACAACAATAAATGCAGGCAGTTTTTTTATTTTTTTACGACGGGGGAAAGCGCTTGGTTTTCATCTCACCTGGGCCCGAACCGCCTAAGGCGAAGCCGATCTCAATTGGCTTAAAATTAGCTTCATATGAAATAAAAACGATTTTTACCTACCGGGTATCACTAGTGTGAAATCCAAAATGGCGTTTCCCATCTGAAAAGTGAACACATGCTAGGAAACTCTTTCCTAGCATGTGTTCTTTGATTCTTTGATTGGCCACAGCGTTTTGTTGCGTTTGCATAACATATTATTATTCAGCTTTTTTTAGTAAAATAATTTATTTCAGGGTAAAATTACTGTTTTATAAAAATATATAAAATAATAAGCACTACAGAGTATCAATAAATGACATTCTTATTTAAAAAAAAATGTGATATCGCATTTTTATAAAATCGTTGCGTTTCGCTCATGTTATACTTGTTTCCTTTTCAAATCCTTATTCCACTGTATGCTAGGAATCCCATTATAACATTGATGACCTTCATAAAGAATGGCGGTAGCATTGCAGACTTATCTACAGATGAAGATGGAGGAGAAATCATAAGATTGCAATGAGCTTCGACGAAATACCCGGTTAGGCCCCTGGTTACAAGTTGCGATAAGGCCGAAGGTGCAGGCGCATTTCACCCGGAATCCTCAACTGAACTGAGGAACTGGCTATCTTATACTGAATGCCGCAAATTTGTATTGTTATTAAATTTGTAAGATGGCGGTAGCTAGCCAGGCGGAATTAAACAAAGTCCTACCACTGAATAAAACTATAGAAAACAGGGTACTGAAAACTACTGGCCAACTACAAGTTACCATTTATAAATATGAAAGTACTTTTTACTTTTAAGTGTAAGTAAGTGTAGGAAATCAGTAAAATTGTGGACGAGAATGCATGAAAATAGTACCTACATAAAAAAATAACCTAAACTAACCTTTTTTTTTATATGCCGGACTCCCACCGGCTAAAACCCCATGGCTTACCTTTCCTCGCCTTAGTTGCCGAGGCTAAGGGAACACAAGTAATCTTCCACGGCCTCAGCGGCGTTGGTCCATATTGTAGACCCCAGCATTATTCGGATGCAGCAAGTAGGAAATACATAGGTCTTCAGTCTAAAATCACCGTTAGATTATGCGTAGAAATTTTGACTAGAAAAAAGTATACTCTTTTAATACCTGGGAGATTAAGATAAATTGTCTCGAAAAATGTATACGTTTAAATACGTTTGAATAGAAAAAAAGTATTTTATGTGGGCCACAACTAAGCGAAAATGTTAACTTACGCTGAATGTGATGTTTTTAAACCGGAAAAAAAAATCATATGTAGATAAATAAATATGATGACGGCTCTCTTAAAATCCTGTTAAATATATTAAGATTAAGGTTAGATAAATAATTTATATTTATCTAACCATAATAATGCATGGCAGTATTCCGCATCAAGGTTTTGTATCGGTGATGATTGCCCCCGCTCTCATCACCTAAACCTGCGTTATGGGGGTCTCGTCAGGGCATGGAAGATCCTCCTTCCACGCCCTGGTCTTCTGTTCCTAATCGGGAGATCTGTCGTCTGCTCTGGAGATCTGTCGAACCTAAACTAACCTAACCTAACATGGAAATTAAGGTTTGTCAATCGCTTTCCAAAAAGAAGAATTTAGTTAATAAACGCTTTAACTTAGTTACAGAGGTGTTGAATAAGTCATGATCAAACGGTTTAGTTAAGTAAGTATCTAGGCTCGTATATGGTCAAGTGGTTTAGTTAGATAATTATCTGGACTTGTATATACCTTGTATCTACCTTGTATACTTTGTATCTTACCTAATTCTGTCGCCATAATAACAATTCTAAAATTGTTGTGTATCGGCATTCAGAGGTAAGATAGCCAGTTCCTCAGTTTGTTGAGGATTCCGGGTGAAGTGCGCCTCCACCTTCGGCCTTATCTCAACTTGTTACCAGGTGAGATGAAGGCCAAGTGCTTACCCGTAGTGCAATAAAAAAAAAAACTATATTGAAAATAATGTGTTGTATCTAGACTCGAACATGATCAAACGGTTTAGTTAAGTAAGTATCTAGACATGTTAATTATCAAATGGTTTAGTTACGTGTATAATGGTAAGTCGGAACAAGCAAGTAGCCCACCTCGCTTGTTCCGTCTTCTAGTTGTATAAAAAAAAAAAATACCATTACACACGTACCTAAACCATTTGATAATAAACGAGTCTAGATACTTAACCAAACCGTTTGTAAATGTTCCAGTTTAGATAAAACACATTATATCTATATACACTTACCTAACTAAACCATTTGACAAAATGTCATTATACGAGTCCAAAAAATGTTCTTACTAAATTTGACCGCGTAAGGGTCCGTATGATGCATGTACTCGTATAATCTTGTATTCGCGTAGGTCGCGGGGAATTCGGCGAGGTGTCGTTGGCGAAAATCGACATACATCAAGTGAAGAAACTACGGAACAAAGGGACGCTGTCGGACGCAGATGAACCCAAAATACGACACGTGATGGTCAAGGCACTTACCACTAAGGACGAGGTGAGCGGTGGAGACTCGTCTCCCTTGTATCACATTCAAATTCAAATTGCAAATGTATTCAAAATGGTGCTTACAAAAGTACTAACATTTTTGGAGCCTCGTCTCCCTTGTATCACATTCAAATTCAAATTGCAAATGTATTCAAAATGGTGCTTACAAAAGTACTAACATTTTTGGAGCCTCGTCTCCCTTGTATCACATTCAAATTCAAATTGCAAATGTATTCAAAATGGTACTTACAAAAGTACTAACATTTTTGGAGACTCGTCTCCCTTGTATCACATTCAAATTCAAATTGCAAAAGTATTCAAAATGGTGCTTACAAAAGTACTAACATTTTTGGAGCCTCGTCTCCCTTGTATCACATTCAAATTCAAATTGCAAATGTATTCAAAATGGTGCTTACAAAAGTACTAACATTTTTGGAGCCTCGTCTCCTTTGTATCACATTCAAATTCAAATTGCAAATGTATTCAAAATGGTGCTTACAAAAGTACTAACATTTTTGGAGCCTCGTCTCCCTTGTATCACATTCAAATTCAAATTGCAAATGTATTCAAAATGGTGCTTACAAAAGTACTAACATTTTTGGAGCCTCGTCTCCCTTGTATCACATTCAAATTCAAATTGCAAATGTATTCAAAATGGTGCTTACAAAAGTACTAACATTTTTGGAGCCTCGTCTCCCTTGTATCACATTCAAATTCAAATTGCAAATGTATTCAAAATGGTGCTTACAAAAGTACTAACATTTTTGGAGCCTCGTCTCCCTTGTATCACATTCAAATTCAAATTGCAAATGTATTCAAAATGGTGCTTACAAAAGTACTAACATTTTTGGAGCCTCGTCTCCCTTGTATCACATTCAAATTCAAATTGCAAATGTATTCAAAATGATGCTTACAAAAGTACTAACATTTTTGGAGCCTCGTCTCCCTTGTATCACATTCAAATTCAAATTGCAAATGTATTCAAAATGGTGCTTACTAAAGTACTAACATTTTTGGAGCCTCGTCTCCCTTGTATCACATTCAAATTCAAATTGCAAAAGTATTCAAAATGGTGCTTACAAAAGTACTAACATTTTTGGAGCCTCGTCTCCCTTGTATCACATTCAAATTCAAATTGCAAATGTATTCAAATTGGTGCTTACAAAAGTACTAACATTTTTGGAGACTCGTCTCCCTTGTATCACATTCAAATTCAAATTGCAAAAGTATTCAAAATGGTGCTTACAAAAGTACTAACATTTTTGGAGCCTCGTCTCCCTTGTATCACATTCAAATTCAAATTGCAAAAGTATTCAAAATGGTGCTTACAAAAGTACTAACATTTTTGGAGCCTCGTCTCCCTTGTATCACATTCAAATTCAAATTGCAAATGTATTCAAAATGGTGCTTACAAAAGTACTAACATTTTTGGAGCCCCGTCTCCCTTGTATCACATTCAAATTCAAATTGCAAATGTATTCACCGGGGAATACTCTTAGCCTTCATCTCTCTGGTCCTGGTGTCAATTTATGATAAGGTTAGTTACTGTGTTTGGTTGGTGGTAGAACTTCGTTTGGGTCTGCCTGGCTAGCTACCACCATCCCTCCTAATCCTGTCGCCATAATAACAAAGCCTAAATTGTTGTGTTCCGGCATTTGAAGGTATGATAGCCAGTTCCTCGGATTGTTGTCGGCGTTATCTCAACTTGTAACCAGGTGAGATGAAGGCCAAGCGCTTCCCCGTCGTACAATAAAAAAAAAGTGTATCTGGTTTTTCTGGTTCTAATTAATAAATAAAATAAATGAACAGCACATTTTTATCGTTCTCACAGGGTCTTAGGACCGTTTTGAGTCCAAGCATTAATACTGATCCGGGGCTTTTCTGCTACTGAAGCACACAGACCCTGTTACCATTATGTGTTTGGGTGTTGTATTGTATGATAGTTAGGTATGTATTTAAAAAAAAACACGTAAGTACTATATCCGTAATCTAGTTCTCATATTACAAGTTACGCTTAGTTTGGGGCTAGATGGCGCTGTGTGAAATTCCTGTAATTTTATCGTTGTCATATATTTGAAACGATGTATATATAATATACCTTCGTCTTATTGCCAGGTACAACTGGGCGAATTCCGTCGCCAGCTGGACCTGTTCAGTCGAGTGCGTCACGAGAACATCGCGCGTCTCATCGGACTCTGTAACGAGAGGGATCCCCATTACATGCTGTTGGAGCACACCGAATGGGTGAGTCTGATAAACTTCATGAATGAATGAATGAATGAATGAATAAAAATACTTTATTGTACTCAAGAAAAATAAAACTGGATTACTGTAATCAAAATTGTATAGACAATGGGTGACTTATGGGCGAGTCTAATAAACTAGATGAATTAATTAATTAATGAAAATACTTTATTGTACACATTAAAAATAAAACTGGATTACTGTAATCAAAATTGTATAGACAATGGGTGACTTATGGGTGAGTCTAATAAACTAGATGAATGAATTAATGAATAAAAATACTTTATTGTACTCAAGAAAAATAAAACTGGATTACTGTAATCAAAATTGTATAGACAATGGGTGACTTATGGGCGAGTCTAATAAACTAGATGAATTAATTAATTAATGAAAATACTTTATTGTACACATTAAAAATAAAACTGGATTACTGTAATCAAAATAGTATAGACAATGGGTGACTTATGGGTGAGTCTAATAAACTAGATGAATGAATGAATGAATGAATAAAAATACTTTATTGTACTCAAGAAAAATAAAACTGGATTACTGTAATCAAAATTGTATAGACAATGGGTGACTTATGGGTGAGTCTAATAAACTAGATGAATTAATTAATTAATTAAAATACTTTATTGTATATATTAAAAACAAAACTGGATTACTGTAATCAAAATTGTATAGACAATGGGTGACTTCAACAGCCCGAGTCTGAGTTTTAATGTGGAAGGCTAACGTTAAAATATAGCTATAATGGTGCGACACACATTGTTTTTTTCGATTAGGTTTTTCTAAAAAGTCATGTTGATCCTCGTATGTTCCATGAAGGGCGATCTGAAGAGCTTCCTAGCCGCGACCCGCACCCCCGCCGAGACGCAGGCCTACCTCTCGACGGCGGGCCCCGCGCTGCCCGCCCCCCGCCCCGCCGGCGCCGCCCCCCCACAGCCCCTCGCCCCCCACCACAACGCGCTCATCGCCCTGCACCTGGCCACCGCCGGGGCCAGGCTGGCTGCCAAGAGAGTCACTCATAGGTGAGTCATATTTGGAGTCACAGTATTTTGCTGTTATATTGTGCTTGGTTTGGTTGGTGGTAGGATCTTGTTTAAGTCTGCCTGGCTAGCTACCACCATCTTACCTGATTCTGTCATAATAACATTAAAAAAGAAAAAAAGTTGTGTTCCGGCATTTAGAGTTAATATAGCCAGTCCACCTTCGGCCTTATCTCAACTTTCTACCAAACGAGATGAAGGCTTCGATTTTAGTAACAAGGAAAACTACATTCATATGACATACGAGGATCTGTTCTTATGAGGATGTCATCGATTTTAGTAACAAGGAAAACTACATTCATATGACACACGAGGATCTGTTCTTATGAGGATGTCATCGATTTTAGTAACAAGGAAAACTACATTCATATGATATACAAGGATCTGTTCTTATAAGGATGTCATCGATTTTAGTAACAAGGAAAACTACATTCATATGACATACGAGGATCTGTTCTTATGAAGATGTCATCGATTTAAGTAACAAGGAAAACTACATTCATATGACATACGAGGATCTGTTCTTATGAGGATGTCATCGATTGAAGTAACAAGGAAAACTACATTCATGTGACATACGAGGATCTGTTCTTATGAGGATGTCATCGATTTTAGTAACAAGGAAAACTACATTCATATGACATACGAGGATCTGTTCTTATGAGGATGTCATCGATTTTAGTAACAAGGAAAACTACATTCATATGACATACGAGGATCTGTTCTTATAAGGATGTCATCGATTTTAGTAACAAGGAAAACTACATTCATACATTTAAAAACAAACTTGTACTCGGCTCGAGAATTGAACCCGGACGTTTTGAAAAATATAACGAACACCATTTCTATTTAGACATCGATTGTGTAGGTCATGCTACTAGGAAACATGATGTCTAAAATTAATAAAATGCATTATTTTAGTATCCTTTAATTTAATATAGTAGGTGTTATCAAATGGGTCGCGAGGTCGCCTCGATGATCTAAATGTAACGCTCTGTATATCATCATCGTCATCTTCATACAATGTTGTATGAAGTATATGTTTACGAAGACCGTCGTATATAACTGAATGTTTGACTTGACCTTGGCCGGTTTTTATAGATTATAAATGAAACGATGTCATAATTTGAGCTGCCTACATCCAACGAGTTCTTGTAAACGCTATAATGTCATAGGTCCATTGAACGTGAAATATAGTTTACTTATTTGGCTTCGCAGGGATATAGCAGCCCGCAATTGCCTGATCACGCCGTCTTTGCACCTCAAGCTCTCGTACCCGGCGTTGACGCGGGGGCCAGACTCGTACGAGTACTACAAACTGCATGATCAGGTACACATAAGTATCATTTGATGTTTGTTCTATGCTACGGTATATTGAACGAAATGTATGTGTCTACTCAATAGCGTGTTAGAAGATAACTCTTTATTGTGCTTACATAAAAACATAACAAAATACTGATTAAAGAAAACTTAATCAAAGCGACACTGGTAAAACAATGGGCGGCCTTATCAATGAAAGCGATATCTTCCAGGCAACCGTTGGATGGACAGAGAAGACAAAGGCTTTCAAGGACGCCGGCGTACAAACTAATACAAGCAACATAATGTAGTTCTGCTTAGCAACTATTTGGAAACAAAAATATACATTAAAAATATCTACCAATATATCAAGTAAATTCGAGTTTGTTTTGTGTACTCAATACATATATTATGTATTATATGTAATATTATGTATCATATATATATATAAATAATAATATTATATATATGTATATATATAATACATTATATTACATAAATAATATTCATAATTATAATAATATCTAACTAAGAGATTAAAATTAATTTAAAAATTAAAAATAGTTCCATTAAAGTAGTTCCATATTACAAAGCTTTTCTTAGCAGCAATATTTATTTGAAATATTACTAAATGTTTACAAATGCTAACAACTAGGTATGCCTTTTTACAAATAAAAGTATGAGATATGGTATAAAGTAGTGATTCTCAAACAAACGGAAAGTTTTTCTCAGATTCAGATTTCAGATCCGATAGATTTCAAATCTCAAACCATTTCTGTAAATCTTCTGTGTTTCAAATACTAATGCAAAAATTGACCAATTTTGAATTTTATGTAAACTTTTTGTAAAGATATTTGCAAAAATGATTTGAATTAAACTCTTTAAAAAATATCTCATTTTGCAAAAAAAAAACAAACATTTAGTCTTAGGGGGAAAAAATGTGTTATGATAAAGATTTTAGGGTAAAAGCATTGACTGAAGTTTAACGATTCCATTGACAAATCTATAGAAATGTTATAATGACACAAACATTCACTACCCGCACCAAGTGCAATCACTTGAAATACAAATATAAGTCTATGGAATTCTATTCCTAGGATTAGCTCGTTGACTGCTGACACGCAATATGTTTTCAGGTGATACCGCTAAGATGGCTGCCACTAGAAGCGGTGGCGGAAGGCGAATATTCAACTAAATCTGATGTGTACATGTTCGCTGCTACTGTCTGGGAGGTACGTTTGTCTGTATGTAATGCCTCAGGAAAGTGGATGTGGGACACCCAGTATGGGAATATCTAAATTATAGTCTAACTCCCTTTTGACGAGTCAATATAAAGATAATGAAAAATTAAATCAAATCAATCAATTCATTCGCCTGAATATAGGTACAGTGTAAAAATATGTCAATTCAGTGTTGCCACTTCGTTCGGCTATATCTACTATAAGAAAAATAATAGTATATATAATAATAATTGTATTGAATGTAGATGTTTGTTCTCTGTTAGGTGTTGCATTGTATGATAAGTATGTATTAACAAAAAAAAATTAGGTATTTAAGTAGGTATTATATTCGTAATCTAGTACCCACATTACAAGCTATGCTCAGTTTGGGGCTAGATGGCGCTGTGTGAAATTAAGGTCTCTGTCCTAATATTTTTATTTTTTTTATATATATTTTTAACTGGTCCGATTTCGTTTTATCTCTTATATATACAGAGGAAATTAATCATCGTGTTGTTTTAGTTGGAGAAAAAATATTTCGAAATAAAGTTACTTGACTACTTTTGGGAACGGTTTTAGTTATGGAGTCTGCAAGATTTTTTTAATACGCATTTTATACCTTAAATAACAAGTAGCTACTAGTGGCTATTAAAGTTAAGCTTTATGTCTGGCAAGTTTTAAAATACGAGACGACCTGAGGCTGGTTTTTATTGAAAGATAATCTTCCGATTATCTAGTTAAACGAACGTTATTTTTTCACTGTTCACCATTTATGGTGAACAGTGAAAAAATAACGTTTTGATTTATCAAACGTCAAAATAACGGCTACCGGGTGGTCAATTTTCACCGAAAAAAAAAGTCTGTTGAAAATTAATTTGACAATATGTTTGTGGATTTTTTTTATGATTCGATTGATTTTTGGCACATTTTATCGAATTTTATCATTACGAATGCTACTATATATGTCGCATTAGTATAATGCGACATATACCGTAGCATTCGTATAAATAATTATAAAAAACAAAAACATTAATGATTTATTCCTGAGATAATCGTAGGGTTTACGAACCCACATCCGCAAACCGTTTTCGGTTAACGGCAATCCGCAAACTTTTAAACACTCGGTGAATGAACGGACTCATAGCTCAGTTGGTAGTAACTGTGCCTTCTGCGCTGTAGGTTGTGGGTTCGATTCCCACGCAGGACAAACATTTGTCTGATGAATATAGATGTTAGTTCTGGGTTTTTGTGTCAAAGTCAAAGTCAAAGTCAAATATTTTTATTCAGTAAGATTTTTTAGGATCACTTTGAAACGTCAAATCTACCGCCTGTTCGGAATCGCGACCAGCACACAAGGAGAAAGGCAAGAACCTCGGGCTAGTTTTTTTTTTTCATGATCCATTACAATAGCTTAAAATTATCTAATACTAATTACAATTTATTCACTGGAGCAAATTCATTTTTTTAATGCCAGGCTTTCTTATCTTCTAGGTAATCTGAAATTTTATAATAAGCTTTCCTGGATAGCTTTTGTTTTACAAAATTTTTGAATTTATTATTTGACAAGCTTAGCACATCACTTGGCAATTTATTATAAAAGCGTACAGTTTGCCCTATGAACGATTTATTAACCTTATGGAGCCTAGTTGTGGGAACAGCGAGTTTATTCTTATTTCTAGTATTATAATTATGTTTATCACAGTTTTTGTCAAATAAGCTTATGTTTTTACGCGCGTACATAATATTTTCATAAATATATTGGCAGGGCATAGTCAATATATTTATTTCTTTAAACTTGTCTCTTAATGAATCTCTGGGACCCATTTTGTAAACAGCGCGAACAGCCCTCTTCTGCAAAACGAATATGGTGTCTATATCTGCAGCACTTCCCCACAGTATTATGCCATATGACATAATACTGTGAAAGTAACTGAAGTAAACTAGTCTTGCTGTAGCAACGTCTGTGAGAAGACGTATCTTCTTTACAGCATATGCTGCAGAACTAAGTCTCTTCGCCAGTTTATCTATGTGTGGGCCCCATTGAAGTTTATTATCTAAAGTTAATCCCAAAAATACAGTGGTTTTGACTAATTCTATGTTTTCCTCTTTAACTTTTACATTAGCTTTAACTTCAGTTACATTTGGTAAAATAAATCGAATACATTTGGTCTTTTTCTGATTGAGTACTAAGTTATTTACATTAAACCAGTTAACAATTTTTGAGATTGCATTGTTTACGTTGTCAAAGTTAGTCATTTGTCGCTTCAATCTAAATAGAAGTGACGTATCATCTGCAAACAGAACAATCTCATGGTCATCTTTAATTATTTGGGGCAGATCATTAATATATACTAAAAACAAGAAAGGCCCCAATATAGAACCCTGCGGCACACCCATGGTAACCAAAGATCCTGAAGAACGCTGGCCGTTCACGTCGACATGCTGTATGCGATCACTTAGGTAAGACGTGAGTAAGTCTAGTGCAACACCCTTGATACCATAGTGGTCTAATTTCATAATCAGTGTTTCATGGTGCACGCAGTCAAAAGCCTTAGACAAATCACAAAAGACTCCCAACGCATCATGTGATTTCTCCCAGGCCTCGAAAATATGCGATACTAAACTAATACCGGCATCAGCAGTTGAGCGACCTCTTGTAAATCCAAATTGTTTGTCATGAAATAGGGCGTTAGCATAAAAATGACTATGTAACTGTGTAAGAATAATCTTCTCAAAGATTTTACTAAATGTCGGTAGTACTGATATCGGCCTAAAGTTTGTTGGATCAGAACTGTTACCAGATTTAAAAAGAGGAGTTATTTTACTATATTTCATTAAATTAGGGAATACGCCGCAGTCGATGCATTCGTTGAAAATAAAAGCTAATTCAGGCGCTATAACGCCTATTATAGGTTTAACAATGCTTACAGAGATGCCCCAGAGGTCAGAGGTCTTCTTTTCATTTATAAGTTTAAATGCTTTAATAATATCGTTATTATTAACATATTTGAAATAAAATGGTTTATTACATGATGGTACATTGTTTTTCAGTATTGACTCTGCCATAATATTTGAAGAGTTCAATGATTTTGTGGTAGAAACAGGTATATCAGTAAAAAACGTTTCAAAAGCTGTTGCAACATCAATATTTTGGGATATGTTAAGATTTCCTATTTTTAAATTAAATTCGTTAGTGTTGCTGCTTTTCCCTTTTCCAGTCTCACTATTAATAATTTTCCAAGTAGCTTTAATTTTATCTTTACTATTTACAATCTGTTTTCTCAAGTATTGGGATTTAGCGGCCACACAAACTTCCTTAAAGATTTTAGAATATTTTTTTACTTTATCATTAAACTCTTCACTAAAGTTGTACTGTTTTTCACCATAAAGTTCATACAATTTTCTTCTACTTTTATGTATTCCCGCTGTTGCCCACTCACTAAATGTTGCATTATCAGAGACTGTGATTGTTTTGGATGTATATATTGAGTTAAATATGTTGCTAAATTTAGTAAAAAATGTATTATATAAACAATCAGGATAGTTGCCATTATATGAAACAGGTAATTTAGACATTAGTGCTGATTTTAATTTTTCCACTCTATCAGCTGTCAGTGGTACAAAATTAATTTTCCTTTTTATATTAGTTTTACATTGTGTTTCGATTTTAATAATTTCTCCTAGATGGTCAGATTTTATTTTACTTATTACACTCTTCCATACAATGTTGGCATCTGTAAATATATTATCTATACATTTAGCTGAGGTTTCAGTTATTCTAGTAGGCTCCATAAACATAGGTTTTAGATTAAAGGAGTTAAACAGGTTAGTAATTTTTTTGCTATATGTGTCTTTGGTCAATAGATCAATATTAAAATCTCCACAAGCTATCAATTGTTTTTTTGATTGTGACACTTTAAACAATATTTGTTCCATAACATTTTCAAAAATTGAATATTTGGCACAAGGTGGGCTGTATACACTTATGATAATGAATTGCTCCAGCTCTACACAAGCTATTTCAATTTCCTTTTCAACTGAATGATTAACAATGTCAGTCCGATCTTTAAATTTTATTTGTTTGTTTAACAATATTATTGAGCCACCTCGGATGTGATTCACTCTGCAGAAAGAACTGCCAATCTGGTGATTACTGAAATTAAACATGAGCTCATGTTGTTTAAGCCAATGTTCAGTTATGCAAATGATGTCAATATGATCAGAGTTCATGAATAATTCCAGTTCAAGCACCTTGTTTTCTAAGCCTTCAATGTTCTGACTTAACAATTTGATATAATTTTTGGGTTTAGGGCATATTTTCTTAGTATTATTTACCAGTATAGTATTACACCTATTTGACTTATTTGATTTAGGCAAATTATTTAAACACATTTTTGACTTCCTTACTAAGCTATGTTTGCTATGTGACATATTTGGTGGCTCATTTATGCTAGAGGCTTCCTCTATTGTCTTATGAACTAATTTAAATTACTTGGAATATTTTCCAATACATTAATATCTTGTCTGTGCTCAATAAAAGCAGTCTGATTAGCCAAATTCTTGGCTGTTATACTAAAAAAATAAGATAGCGACACAGCTACCTGTCGTTTGTAAAAGTTTGGTAGGTAGTAACTACCTCGGGTCAAATAAACATTATTACTAACACAATTGTTAGAATCAATCAGATGGATTAAATTATTATTATGTGACATTGTATACAATGTCTTGTTTAATTTATATCTAAAATCATTTTCAGCTTGTGGCAAGCAATTACTATAAGGAAATGTAAACAATACAATTTTGTTTACATTCAGAGAGCTTATAGTATCAAAGTATTTAATAAGGTCCCATTTGTTGACATCACCCCTATTTCCATACATGATGATTAAATTTGATTCCGGTGTCAGATTGGATTTTGATAACAATTTCATTACATCATGAAGACTAGAATTCGGTAAACAATTATTTATTACTGAGTGTCCCATCTTATTTAATATTATGCCTAAATCTTTTCCAATTTCATCGCAGAATATAACAGTTTTGTTTGTGATGATTTTTTTAGTCGATGAAATCTTGGATCCAATACATACTTTAGGGCTCATGGGTGAGACTGGCCTCTTTGGCTGTGAATGCAAAGAGCGTTGGCAGTCACACAAATGATTGGCCACCAAAGAGTCATAGCGTTCCTGATTACTTTGTGACAGTTGAAGCAGTTCATCCATGGCCAGAGAGTATTCCCTAATAGCCTCTTGAGATTTTTCATAACGTGCAGTAATTGATCTCAAGCAGCCGTTAACACTGGCAAGTTCAGACTCAAGAAGTTGCATGTCATTTTCATATTTTGTTTTATTATTTTCTAATTCTACTGTACACAGTTTGAATTTTTCTAATATTTCTAATTTACTCTTATTATTTATGCTCTTATTGTGTTTTTTTTGAGATTTTAACAATTTTGATGTTTTTGAGATCTGTTTTTTAATCTTTACATATCTTTTTGATGCGTTTTTGCTGCATGTTGTACCAGTGCCCACCACTGAGTCTTCATGAGTCAAATCAATCACTGTATTGGGCACATCACTACTTGCAACAGAAACTTGGCCGAGTACACTATCCACTGACAGTAATTCATCAAATAAATTTTGAGTTTTTTGTGCTGCCGAGCAATGAGATTCCTCTTCCAATTGTGTGATTCGTTGGTGGGCATCACGCAGCTCTAGCTCTAGGGCCGATGTTCTCTTCAAGGCAATCTCATACTCGGTACTGCATCATATGCTGTGTTGCATCATATGGTACGTATGTATTTACAAAAACAAAATTTTTCAAGTAATCTAGCTCCCATATTCGCTTGCCCGTGTAAAATTAATATATAATATGTCCTGTAATTAAAAAACAAATAAATCGTTTCAGATCTACACAAAAGCGGAGCTACCTTTCACCAAGTTGAATGACAACTCAGTATTGGAGAGACTGAAGGCTGGTACCTTGGAGTGGACTGTACCTGAGGGCATGCCCCAGCCACTGGCTACTCTACTGGTAAATATATATATTATCTACAGTCATAATAATAATAATAAAGCCTTTTATTTCCTTAACTAAATTATTTTTTTCTAAGTAGGTAAGTACACATATTTTTTATAATTAACACATTTTTAGTTAAGGCCCCTTTCGAGTATAGGCCTCCAAGTTTTTCCAGGTATCCCTGTCTTGTGCACTTTCTAACCAGTTTGTCCCTGCGGTTCTCCTAATTTCGTCTTCCCAGCGTTCTTTTGGTCGTCCTCTGGCTCTCTTGCCCGTCGGTCTTGCCCATGTGATAACTCTTTTTGCCCACCTTTTATCTTGTAGGCGTGCGACATGTCCCGCCCATTTCCACTTGAGGCTTTGCGTGTATGACAGTGCGTCTATTACCTTTGTTTTGTTTCTAATAAGGTCGCTTCTTTGTTTGTCTTTTAACTTGATATTTAATAAGCTTCGTTCCATTGAGCGCTGTGTTGTTTGTATTTTGTGTCTGTTGTCTACAGTCATACTTGTACAAAAAAAAAGCTTTCTGCGCTTCCCCGTAGTACAATAAAAAAACAAAAAAAAAACTATGCTTAGTAGTACTGAAAAACAGCGCCATCTATCGTACAATGTACGTTAGTGATAATGCAGAGTCTGGACTTTTAGGAGACTTTAATTACGCTCAGTAGCCTACAGTCATTTTATATTGTATGTTTCTTAATGTTTATGCTTTATATGTGTTATGTCTTGTTTTTCTTTTCTTTTATGTACCTACTCTCTGTTGGTATTTTTGTTATTGTACCTAATTATTCTTTACGTGTGTGCCTGCAAAAGATTTTACCTTGCACCTTACTCTTAGCTCGTTTTGATTCCTGGTAGGACTTTGTTTAAGTCTACCTGGCTTTCACCATATTTCCTTAGTGTGTCGCCTTGACATCAATTCATTATTTTGTTTTTCGGCATTTAAAGGTTAGATAGTCAGTTCCTCAGTCCGTTGAGGATTCCAAGCAGCGCGCCTCCACCTTCGGCCTGATCAGAACTTGAAAATTTGTCAATGTATGCTTCACCGTCGTATAATAAAAAAAACACGCGGGCAGTTCACACGAAGCACAAGTGAAAATTTTTAATTTTTTTTTGCCACGGCCTTTTCTCAAGTTTTCGTAATACGCAGATGAATATGTACGTCTCATTTTAACAAGCCTCACAGCTCAGTCGGTAGTAGCTCTGCCTTCTGCGCTGTAGGCTGTGGGTTCGATTCCCACCCAGGACAAACATTTGTGTGATGAATATAGATGCTTGTTCTGCGTTTGGGTGTTGTATTTTATGATAAGTATGTATTTACAAAAAAAAAAAGTATCTATGTATTCTATCCGTAATCTAGTTCCCATATTACAAGCTATGCTTAGTTTGGGACTAGATGGCGCTGTGTGAAATTAGTGTACTGTAATATCTATTTACTAAAAATATTGAAAAATATGATACACGTGTGGCGGTATGCCAGTGCGATAACGCACTAAAACGCACAAAAAATGTGGCTGCCCTTGCCCCTGCACTGGGGAGGGGCAGCTGCCCCCCCATAAAATTATTTTGCCACGGCCTTTTCTCAAGGCTTCGCAATACGCAGATGAATATGTACGTCTCATTTTAGTGTCGCTTTTTCGTTTCATCGAGTGTCGAATCGCAACAGCGCCATCGAAGTGTTTATTTCTTTTTATTATGTTTATTTCAGAAACGTTGTTGGAGCAAGTGCCTCGCGGACCGGCCGCAGTTCGCGGAGGTTTGCGAGGAGATGGCCGCCGTCCTCAGAGACACCACCTCCGAAAACGTGTCGCAGGCTTCTCAGGAGGCACTTGGCGAGGTCTAGTCGGTATCGATAAACAGTCGGGCTACCGGAAGACACACGGTTACAAACGGTCCTGCGGGAAGAGACAGTTGAATTTTTTGCAAAATCATTTCATCCAATTCTGTCGCCATAATTTCTTAAATTGGTGTGTTCCGGCATTTAGTTGAGGATTCCGGGTGAAGTGCGCCCCTACCTTCGGCGTTATCTCAACTTGTAACCAGGTGAGATTAAGGCCAAGCGCTTCCCCGTCGTACAATAAAAAAAAAAAAAGACTTTGATAATGACCTATTGCTAGAAGACCATACAAAAATTTTACAGTCTTAAGCTTAAGGGTTATCATGAAGAAACAGTAAAGAGTACTTTTGAATATATATTCTATGATTGTACGGGAATTCATTTGGAGATTGCATTATCCATATATTTTTAACAAGCCTCATAGCTCAGTTGGTAGTAACTCTGCCTTCTGCGCTGTAGGTTGTGGGTTCGATTCCCACCCAGGACAAACATTTGTGTGATGAATATAGATGTTTGTTATGTGTTTGGGTGTGTATTGTATGATAAGTAATATGTATTTACAAATAAAAAAAAAAATTTATTTAAGTATTATATCCGTATTCTAGTTCCCATATTACAAGCTATGCTTAGTTTGGGGCTAGATGGCGCTGTGTGAAATTAATGTCCTGTAATATTTATTTATTTATTTATTTATTTATATGTTATTTATATTACACCTTAATTCGGGTCAAAAAATGCGAAAGTGTAGCTTGTATAATTATTTTTTATTTTTAACGGTTTTTCTTATACCGTTATAAGCTTATATAGATATTGATGAGATAAATTGATATCATTCTTAGTTTTGTGTGATCGACATCAAACAGACATCCTTCGACGTTTGTATGGAAAACTGAGCGACTTGTTCAACCCTAACTAGACTGATTTGTTTCCTCGCTTGTGCCATCATTTAGAAAAACAAGTCTGGTTTTAAGTTTATATTTATAGTCATTTTAATGCATTTAAAGCTATTGATCTTTTGCTATGTTTATGTGGTATGTAATCGTTATTTTAGGATCTTTTTATAAACGTTTTAAATCGATATTAGAAACAATTGCTAATTCAATGCAAACAAACTAGACATACGTATAGTTAATATAAGAACACAACTTTTATGGAATAGACTTTTTTATTTTATTGAACAGGATTATTCTGTGGTTTTTAATACTAATTGGAGACTGAACAAGCAAGCATTTGCATTGCCCCCGTCAACTTATGGCATAAAGGTGTTAAGTCTCGCGTGGCCGTAATTTCACCGGCAACCATACCCTTTATACCGAGACTGCTTACCGGCTGAAATAGTTATGGTGGTAGTACTTCCCCGAACGAGTCCTTTCACATGGAAATGTACTACTCCGAACAATTTTGAATAATATGGTACTATTTACGTTACAGTGGCTTTTATAGATATATCTTAGAGTAAGTTCGTTAGTGTCTGGTTAAAAATAATTTGTATGATTATCTTAATAAAGAATGCCATTTTTCGTTAGTTCAAAATAAGGCTTTTGTAGGGTTTCATGTGTAGTAATTAATTCATTATCCAAATACATCAATTGTAAATTTGCTTGTTTGACAATCAAGGCCCAAACCAAAATTGCTACTGTTTGTTTCATGAGTATACTCTTATGGTAGACATTAATTTGGGGTATTCCCACGGGATTGTGGGCATATAAGCTCAAGCTCGCAGCTTTCTTAAAACATTATTAATTCAAGTTTAAGCAACTAGACTTAATCTTAATTTAAGTTAATTAAGTAGTATTAAGATTAAGACCGTAGCTAACAAAAACTGCCAATTTGTATATAAACTAGAGTAAGACTGACATATAGCCATTTTAGTATTTAAGGTTTATCTAAGAATTAGGTTTAGAAATCGTCCTAAATTATTGTAATTTTAGCGTCCTGATCGAATCGAAATTCTAGAATTAAACATTTGTTTTTCGATTTCGGAAAGTTTCCAAACATATAAGACTTCTCAAACATTATCTCGATATTTATCTAACTAGGTAACTAGGAAAATGCGATAGGGTACAGGCTACATATTATTATTTATAAATTAAGATTTATTTCCTTTTGAAGTAAAGCCATAAACAAGACTACAAAATAAGACTTGCGATACTAAGGCAGACTTAGTAAGTTTTTTTACAATCATGATAAGGATAAGGAAAAGTCCTTTTATATGATTAATAGTTTTTAACTTCATTTAAGATCTCACTTTAGATCAATTCTAGTTCAGACCTATACTTAGGAGCACAGTTTTTTATTTTGACGAAAATTAAATATCGATATTCGCCTTTTTCAGAACATAAAACCAATCAAAGATTTTTTTTTTTAGTACGACGGGGAAGCGCTTGCCTTTCATCTCACCTGGTGTCAAGTTATAATAAGGCCGAAGGTGGAGGATCACTTCACCCGGAATCCTCAGCATATTGAGGAACTGCCTCCACCTTCGGCCTTATCATAACTTGAAAATCAGGTGAGATGAAGAGCCCCGTCTAAAAAACAATGTTTATGTAAAATGTCACAAACAAAATTCAGATTAAGACTAGACTAAAACGTTCTCGACTGATTTTGTTATTCATCGCGATCTCTGAATGTACTACAATAAAGTGGGTTGCTTTTGGTTTTAAGATTTTGCTATAAGTCCGGTCATGTGATACAAATAAATATGGTCATTGACGCTTCCTTTATATCTGGGCAAGCTCGCTCCATTGTAGATCTCATTCGTGCCCAGGTCATGCCCAGGCTTACCTCGGGGTCAACAGCTTGCCCATTCACAAAGCCTCACAGCTCAGTTAGCTCTGCCTTCTATAGGCTGTGGATTCGATTCCCGTCCAGGACAAACATTTGTTTGTAAATATAGGTGTTTGTTCTGTGTGAAAAAAAAAAGTAATTATGCTTCCTTTCATTGTGTCAGTGTGCACTGACAAATGTTTTTGGGAAATTCCCACGGGATGACGGCAACGACGACGGTTTGTCTTGTACTTGTACTGTCGTATTATAGACATAATAGTTTCTTTTTTATTTTCAGTGGATAATCACTCACATAATTGCACAATCCGCTCAAATCGGTAGTTTTCATTCGGTTATTCGTTCGTTTTGGTGCATTTTAAGCCCTAACTTCTTAAGTTAGAGTTGCTATTTGATTGAAAAGCAGTAATTATAATATCATTTTATTATGTTGCTATCTTTTACTAGCACCGCATAACAAAATATGCTACGTTTTTCGCAGTGCATAGTTAGGGGTGCGATATCGTTTGTTTCTTTTATGTAAGTCCACCCCCGTATTTCACACTAACGATATTTACATCAACAGCGCATTAATGTACACTGTTGGACAGAATTAATAAAAATACTAACACTAAAACAATAAAACTGGATTACTTAAAAAAATACATACAACGGTCACAAGCTCAGAAGCGATTTATATCAGACAACCTTTGGATTTTATGGCTAAAGAGGTAAACAGAACACAAACCGAGTATGATAATCTCCAAAACTGGAGATTTTTGTCACTACCACAAAAGCAAGTGGTTTGGTGATTGTAGGTGGGGTTAGATAATACACAGAAAGAAACCGCTGCCCTGCGTCTGGTAAGATGGCTTAGTCAGCTTGTACGACATCCGCGGGCTGAGTCGTACGGGTGATTACTATTATATATTCTGTGGCTGCGACCACTACTACTACGAGACGAAAATACAAAGTTAGGGTCAATGACCGGAGTTCTTTGTGTATTATGACCTTATTGAGTGTACATTATATTAAAGTGACCAGTAATGTATTTATTAGGATATAAGCTTGTAATAGACAAATATGATAGACACGCAACAAGATTAACTTGTTTATTAGAATTTATGATGATTAGCGATCAAGCCTATCTGCTAACTCTGCCTTCTGCGCTATAAGCTGTGGGTTCGATTCCCACCCAGGACAAACATTTGTGTGATGAATATATATGTTTGTTCTGTGTTTGAGTGTTGTGCGCTGTGAAAAAATTAATGTCCATATATTATTTTTTTTTTATCAAATATTAAGTGGGGACTACTTGGGCGCCATTTTGTTTCTTGGTGGCAAAATTACAACAGTACAAGTACCAAAATGGCGCATTTTCAAAGTACATCATTGTCATAGAATTGAAACTTGTGGCTATGCAACATAATTAACTAAATGAAACGGTTATTACCAAAAAAATTTGTGGTAATAACCGTTTCATTTAGTTAATTACATCATTGTCATTTTAGTGTCAAATAAAATTGATCCACAACTTTAATTACAATAGATAAATATTGTGGTTGTTCCTCAGCTTATATACTTAATGTATTCTGTACATCAGAATGTACGAGGTAGGTGCTTTGGTGCTTTGTTCTCATTCTGTCTTTGCATAGAGTGAGAGTTAGCAACGGGAGAGAGCCCGAACACTGAGGCGAATAAGCAGAGATTGAGAAACAGTGTGCTCAGAGTAAGGACTAACAAACGATAAAAGCACACTTTTATCGTTTGTTAGTTACTTTCTTTGTGAGAAATAAATACCTAACACGAACTAGACATCACGAGATCTCAGTTCGTGGCGAACTGAGGCAGAATAATTTTCTCAATCTTTGTGATGCTAGTTCCCAGTTTGATTTGGACACTACATTATCACCTATTTGTCCGATAAGTGAGATTACTCCGTGCTTATTATAATTAAAGTGATAATTAAATATAACACCAGATATAATTTCCTTTGATTAGGAGCCCTTGTGTCTGGAAGTAAATGTATGCACACAGAATTATTTAAGTCTTCAGCTCGAATTGGGATTTCCGATCCAATTCTATTTTTTGCTAGACTTAATCGTATACGGATAATTTGATTGTGGTGCGCTTACTTTTTCTTAAAACAAGTATAGATACAAATCAAAATATATGATAAATTGTTTTAACACAGAGACTCGTTTTCATACATTTTTGTATTCATTTTATTTTTAGTTAAAGTAGATCAACGCAATCGTAAAGTATCCCTATCCAATGTTTACCTGCAAAATGTATATTGAATCAGTTTTTCAATTAACGACAATTACGATTGTACTGGAGAACGAAAATCGTCAATTTTCTGGGGGCTTCTTAAATACTATATATTTCCCGAAATTCTTGTGTACATTTTACATTAAAAGGCAAAATGCGTATTTATTTTGTGGTTTTAAGCTTCAAGTGATTGCACTCGGCCACAACATTTACAAATGTTATTGTGACACAAAAATTCACCGTCTTTTCCTACAGCCGGAAACGCTCCAACCAACTGAGCAAAATATGACACAAAAATTCGGAATCTGCGTCGGTAGCTCAGTTGGTTAGAGTGTTTGCGGTTTTAGGAAAAGATGCGGGTTCGAGTCCAGTCGTGGATGTGAATTTCATAATAAAATTTGTATGTACACTTTAAAATGTATAATTATGTATTTTTTTAGTGTAGGTCAGTTATGAACTGACAGATCTGAGGTACATGCTCAGTGCGAGATATAAGGTAAGGTGTTTTAGATAAAATTTAGTCAATTGGAAACATTTATATCAAGATCAGAGCAACATTTAGAATAAAATTGCTTATGTTCATTTTAATATGAAATCTTGCTTTTTGTGTTTTATTTAATTTAGCAGCGAGTGTACGACATTTTTTCACTTTGTACTCTCGTCTTTGAACTCTTTAGTGTTTCCTGTGTTTTGTATTTGTGATATTTACTGATGTTTCTTCTATTATAAAGCTTTAGATATTAAATCTCGTAGATATATTTCGTTCTGATAATCTCAAAATATTAAAATCTTCAGTACTTTATGAAGTTTTTAGTGACTCATTAATATGTATGACTTATTATTTTAACCATACGTGTGTCGAAAAGTATGCCTATATAATTTAAGAGTATTCACAATTTGATGTGCTATTTGTAATTAATAATTCTAGCATTTACAATTTAAAATAAATATTTGAAAATTCATTTGTTTTTGTTTTATTGTTTACAAAATTTAAGTTCAACAGACTATAATCTCCACACTTAGCACTCAGTTCGGAGATCGCAGTAAACGTAAGATTTATTTGTTTGTTTAAATTTGGAAAACCAAAAGCAATAATCATATTGTTATTATCATCTTCAACATATAAAATATAGAAGTAAGCTGCTGTTCGTCCACTTTTACGACATCCGTGGGCTAAGTTAGTGGGGTTAACTATCTATATACCTACCAAATTTCATTGACCGAGCGAGCGAAGCGTCTCAGTTCGGAGATTGGCCAAAAATGCTTTAGTCCGCTGTCTGTCGGTTTGTTCTCGCCTAGAGGTCGCATTTATCAACCGATTTTGATGAAAATTAGCACACAAGTGCCTTGATTTAAAAAAAAAAATTTTAGTTGCGATTTTTGATCGGGGGTAAAGGGGGGAAGTTTGCTGTAGCGTTATTTATCAACGGATTTCAATTAAATTTTGAAGACACTAAGGATTTAATTCTACACAAGATTTTGTGAAAAGTGAGTGGAGGGGGAAATGAGGAAAAGTTTACTATAGGATTATTATTTTTTTTCGGAATTTTTACACCTGCCTACGTTTACTAATCAGACTACGCAGTCCTCTCCGCCTTTGCAAGACAAATCCGTAGACACCAGGTTCAATATCCTCAGAGCAAGGGAACGCGAGTAATCGCTAAAACTTATGACCCTATTTGATTTAAAAGTCTAAATAAAAAGTGAAGTGAAAGAGGTAAGCATCGGTTATTGCAAGGTTTTATGGGATCGCGAGGTCGCGACTGTTCTTACAGAACCACTAAATCAGTTAAGTACTTAGTTACGGAGATTAGTGGTAGCAAACATTCACACAAACTTTCGAATTTATATTTATATTTTTAATAGTGAGATGGGCGATCGCTTAGAAGCGCTCCTTCCAGAATTTCCTGGATGGAGAGGATTTTATGGCTAAAAAGAGGGTTGGTAGTGCACACATGAATAGGGTTTTAGCTAAAGTAGTTCATTCAGAAATGTATGGGACCAAGGCTAGATCGTGTACTTACCTAACTACCGCAATTGGACATGGTGAAAATTATAGAAAACGTTTTCCAATCATCAATTAACTTGCATAGTTTTGTTGCACTTTTTATTTTTTTTTACCAACGCGGGCTTTACTGCAGTATTATATATGAAGTTGATGTGTCCAATATAGCGTACGCATAATCGAATTCACGTTCGAGGTTATGCCTAAAAACTGCGTAAATAGAGCATAAATAGTGCCTCATTGGTTTAAGAAATCATGACCATTCTTAGTGGGTACGCCAGCATAACGATCAAGCTAGCGTACACATGACCCTACTACATAAGTTGGTTGGTGGTAGGACTTTGTTTAAGTCCGCCTGGCTAGCAACCACCATCTTACCTAATTCTGTTCGCCATAGCATTAACTCTAAAATTGTTGTGTTCCGGCATTAAGAGGTAAGATAGCCAGTTCCTCCAAAAAAAGAAGTGCTTAGTCTATGGTGCTCACAATAGTCATGGTGGATTTACCTACCTAAGAATGGTAAATATTTTTTAGCGACACAGTTTTTGTAAAACTTGCGAGCATTATCGTTGCATCAGTTTTTGTAAGTACATTTTTTTTTATTATGCTCTAAACAATAATTTACACAACAACGTAAAAGAGGGAGACAGTACAAAAGATGGGAGCACGAGCTAAAAGATATTGCAGGGAAAACATGGACAAGAATAGCAAGAGACAGAGAGGAGTGGAAGAAGTTGGAGGAGGCCTTTTTTCAAAAAATGGCAAACAGATATAAGTGTCGATGTCACGTAAAATACTAAATTAGGAACCTAATATGAAATTATCTGAAATGAAAGGCTTAAATAAATAAATAAATAAATAAAAAACAATAATTACTTATAGTTATTCCTACATAAGAGTTAATTCGTGCGTCGGATGATGATTATATTAATAATAATGCATAACACTCGATTCAAGTGGAAAATTAATAACTAATTTACTTTAAAATCAATCAAAGAGTATGAAATAACTTACTACTAATCATGTAACAGGACATGTTCATTCGGAATAGGGATGTATGCAGGATTTGAGGCCAATCGGCCATGGGCAGAACATAATGAGTGTGTGTTTCCGTTTACCTATTCAGCCGCCTCTGTGGTCTAGCGATATCAGACCTGATGTCCCGGGTTCGATTACCGGTGGGTAACAATATTTTGGTTGGCGGTAGGGCCGCCTGGTAGCTACCCCCACCTTACCTAATTCTGTCGCCATAACAAGTAAATTGTTGTGTTCCGGTATTTAGAGGTGAGATAGCCTGTTCCTCAATCTGTTGAAGATTTCGGGTGAAGTGCGCTTCCAGCTTCGGCCATTTCATAAGTTAAAACCAGGTGAGATTAAGGCCAAACGCTTCTTCGTACATAAAAAAACAGTCTGGGAAAAAACTTTTTAAAACCATTTATTAGTGCACCCCTACGCTACAAGGACATGCCTCTGACTACCCCCAAGTAGGTGATTCTCATAAGATCCCGAGAAGAGAAGAGAAATAGTGACTAGAGGTGAATTCTCCAAGGGGAATAGTCGTGAGTCTGTCTATTAGTTAGAACTGGTATCAAACAAAGTATTTTGGACCGTTTACCAACCAATACATTATTTATATGTGAAACATTTATTTGTTATTACAGCTAGACCGAGCTTTGATTCATTAAATACTATTATATCGTATGCACGACATTTTTTAGAAATACCGAATACATTTTTTTATTAACTTTACCGCTTGCCAAGCGTGGAAAACTCCGTCTGTTTTAGGGGCTTGTACGACGTGGACTAGTTTAGGGGTGTTGATTTGAGATGTAGATCCCGTTGGTGGCAACTGCCCCCATGGCCCCATTCTATTTTCCCTGGATACGTGCATGCGAAGTAGCAACTATATAACCTCTTGCGTGTTTGTCACAGTTTATGAGAAGCCATTATGGTTCTTTCACTTGTTTCTGTCTCTGTATTTGGGTGTTTTTTAACACCGATTGTATTAGGCTGGGATGATATTAGTGAGGTATGTTATTTCTAGTACATTTATGACAAACAAGACAAGGCAAGACAGGCTGTCTGTTGGGTACAAGCGCCTGTCAAGCGAGCCACAGGAGGCTTTGACCAGTGGATATTTTTGGTCTGTTGAAGTATTAAACTTGCTTTTTGTAGGACATATGCACTAACACATAAGACATCTGTTGGGAAATCTGGCACTGTATGTATGACAAGCATCACAGCTCAGTTGGTAGTAGCTCTGCCTTCTGTGCTGTAGGTTGAGGGTTCGATTCCCACCCAGGACAAACATTTGTGTGATCAATATTGATGTTTGTTCTGTGTTTGGGTGTTGTATTGTATTTGTATGTATTAAAAAAAAGTTTATAAAAAGTATTAAATCCGTAATCTACTTCCCATATATGTACACAAGCTTTGTTTAAGCTTAATTTGGGACTAGATGACGTGTAAAATTAATGGCCTGTACCTAATATTTTATTTTATGTATGTATGTTAATGAATATGTTTGTCGAACATCTATAACCAAAATAAGTATCAAATGTAACACACCTTGTGTTTTTCAGAATCTTTGGAAAGTTCCGTCAAAACCAAGACCTGTACGTAATTAGCAGTTTTTTTATTGTTATAGTAAATCGTGTAGTTACGTTATATATTAACCTATTCGCCGTGGCGCTTGCCCCACTAACCCAGAACGTGGATGTCGTAAAGCCGAAAAACGTGGTCATGGGGACAAGCCCTTAGACCTATCGAGCGACAAACTGTCATAAAGTTGGTAGGCAGGCTACAACTGCCTTTTGGGGTAGGCTTGATCTACCACCTGTGGTCTACCCTGGGCATCGGAGTTGCTGGCTTTCGCTAGTAGCTGTCACAACACTGGTGGTAGGATGTACAAAGGTCTACCTGGCTAGCGACCACGCTCCTGCCGAAGTTCGGCGCCAAACGGTTTCCCGAGTTCCGTTGTTGTGCGGGAAATCAATCAATCAATCAAATTCATTTATTCAGACGTCTGGGTCCAAAGTTGTGCGGGAAAGCCTTCTGAGAAAGCTCGCTCTATCGTGGACCTCATCCTTGATAGCCAGAGGTCAAGGTAACCCATTAAGTATTTATACAAAAAAAAGCAGCATCTCTTTTGTTGTACGACGGGCATTCTCATCCTGATTTTTCAAGTTATGATAACGCCGAAGGTGGAGGCGCACTTCACCCGGAATCCTCCACATACTGAGGAACTGGCTAAATGTCGGAACACAACAATTTAAGAATTATAATTATGGCGACAGTATTAGGTAATATAGTGGTAGCTAGCCTGGCGGACTTAAACAAAGTCCTACCACCACCAACCAAAACAAGCATAATATTGTACTTCCCCTTGGGATAGAGCCCGGGACCTCTGGAGACCACAGAGGCGGTAGAACCAGAAACTGTTTTACGGTCGTGTTATTCATCTTTGTATTATTCCCGAAGTAACGACAGGGTTGCACCGTCGACGAATCGATTGTAGCTGCGGTGGATCATATTATCAAACAACGCGTTCAGTTATTTATACACGCTATCGCGCGTTTCTTTACTAAATTTTTTTATTCAACTAGCAGGCATACTTGCTAGTATTAAACTCGTACTTGACAAACAGTACTATGGGGGAAAGAGTGGATACGAAAGGCCGATCGAGTTCAGTTGACCTTGGGGGAGATTAACTCCAGCAGTGGACTGCGATTGGTGGATTATGATGATGATGATGAGATTGAATATTAGAAAATCCTATTTGAATTGGATAACATTGCATTTATTTCCATGGAATATAAATAGGGATACTAGAATCCCTTGTGAAAGGGCTCGTCCGGGGTAGTTAGTACTTCACCATACCACCATACCTCTTTCAGCCGCCAAGCAGTAGGTATTGCTGTTTCGAATTGTTTTGAATTTACGGATACAAAATTATGCCTCTATATGCGCAATGCAATGCAGGTCATGTTCTTAGGGTAGGTATATGGCCAACGCAGTAAGGCTTTGTTGCAAGAGTTCAACTTAACATCAAGCTTGCTTACCATCTCCAGGTCGTATTAAAACAACAAACAATATTAAAATAAAGTGCTGAATAACACGATAGTGGAAAAACAGTTTAAAATAATGTGTTCTGATTGTAAAAGTTTAAAAGAGACGATAGTAACTTGACTTGATATAAATAGTTTGACAAAGCCCCTGTACAGCCGCAAAATATGGTTGTAAGTTTTTAAGTTAGACTGTTTATTAATGATTGTTCTCTCTCCAGTTTGATGTTATCCGTGATACGGTGAGTGCGTGATATTTTACTTTTGAGTACCGAACTACAGCCAAAGAAAAGGTAGCGTTTTTTAAGTTATCGCGATTATTATACATAATTAATAACAAAAACGGGTCTTCATCGCGTACCTATACTTTATATTTTTTTTATATTTGTATTATTCGTTGTAACGCGGTCGAAACTGTCCGGAATATAAAAAGGTACGCGATGAAGACCCGTTTTTGTTATTAATTAAAGAAAAGGTAATTAATTAAATAGTAGGTACCTATTTTTTAAATTCTTTTTTTTCAATAAAATTTCCTGCTAGAAAAATCTGCTAAAAAGTTCGTTTTTAAACGTAGTTAAAAAACATTACAGAAATCTTATATGGTGCTAACCTTTGTGCTTTAAAAAAAAAGGATGGCGGGATAAGAGCCATAGCCGTAGGCACCACCTATCGCCGCCTTGCAGCCAAAGTCTGCTGCCGCAAAAAAAGCCGCGTATCTAGGCGACTATTTCCGACCCGTGCAGCTAGGCTTTGGTTCGCGAGGCGGTTGTGAGGCCGCGGTCCATTCTTTAAGAACCTTTTTAGATCGAAATTACGGGGAGGTTATTCTAAAAGTAGATATCTAAAATGCTTTTAATTCGTTTGACAGAGGCGCCTTGCTAAATCAAATCAAATCCAAAATTCCCGAAATTTATCCTTTTCTTTTTCAATGTTATGGTTCGACATCTAAATTAATTTACAAGAACCAAACTATTTCTTATATTTGGCCCGACGGTATGACTCTTGTCCCTTGGGAAATGGGTAGGCCTTTGGTGTGGGACGCTACCTGCGTCGACACCCTAGCGCCATCTCATCTGCCTGGGACATCAGTTAGGGTTGGTGCGGCGGCTGATTCGGCCGAGGATCACAAAAGGCGCAAATATAGTGGTCTCGACAGAGCTTACCTATTTGAGCCTTTTGGGGTGGAGACCTTGGGTCCGTGGGGAGCCGGTGCCCTCCGGGTTTTCAAAAATATTGCGGGGCTTTTGATTGAGGCGACACGTGACCCAAGGGTCACATGTCTTATTTAGGCCAGCGAATTAGCATAGCTATTCAGCGTGGCAATGCAGCCGGTGTCTTGGGCACGCTTCCGTCTGGTACTGGTCTGGAACAGTTGAGTTACCTATAGGCCGTTTGTAACGGTCCTTAGGTAATCTGACTGATTCCTTTGTACATAGTTAGTTTAATTGTACTTTTTATTGAATAAATGTAAACAAATAATAAAAAATAAAAAAGTTAAAAACATAATTCGAACAGATGACCGAGTAGGTACGTCATACTAGCTGTTTATTACTAGTTTATACTATGTTAATCTGTTTCTGGGTTCGAACAGTGTTTTTAACTACGTTTAAAAACTAACTTTTCAGCAGATTTTTCTAGCAGGAAATTTTATTTACAAAATAATATGTACATATAAATAATGAACGAATACAGTGTCATCGTGTATATCTTAATAAGTTAATGTGCATTTTCGTTACCTATAGCTACGTGAACTCACTGAAGACTCAGGCACTACTGACTTCACCCTCGGGCCCGTCTGATGTATTTTGTTTGATGTTATTCATTTTTCAAATAATTTTTTTTAATCGACTTGCCATCCCCCTTATTATAGTATGACCAATGGTGTCTTAACACGCCCGCGTTACGATATGTCAATACGATGATTCCATCCAGATATCGTTTTGTGTATCGTTCTGTATGACGAATCGTCATACTCATTTTGTAGGAGTAAATTACTCATATAGCGCAATATGACTGAATTTGTATTATAGTTCGTTATTTTCCTGTCGTTATTTTTACCTCTATATTTATCCCTGGGGATAAATATAGAGGTAAAATACGCGATAAATACCCGTTTCTCGAATTAAAATTATGTGTTCTAATCGCGAAAGTTTAAAAAAGACATATTCCGTTACTTATTCCACCGGGGACGATGACACTGAATTCGTGTCATCGTTCTCGGTGGAAGGACTTACCACCGGGGAAGTTGGCTAAAAATAAGTTTTTAGATATTTTGGACATTGGCATCTAATGCACGCCTTCGTCTCGTCTGGAAAAGTTGAGATACCTACAGACCGTTTGTAACGTTCCTTATGTAGCTAGGTAATATAGTTTAGAACTTGTAACTAAACTAATTGACAGAGCGAGCGAAGCGTCACAGTTCCGAGATTGGCCAAAAATGCCTTTGTCCGCTGTCGAAGTTTGCCGGATTTCATTTTTTTTCTAATAACTTTTTAATAATAAATCAAGGAACATGTGTGCCAATTTTCTTCAAAATCAAGGCGAACCAAGCGACAGCCGACAGACAGCGGACAAAAGCATTTTGGTCCAATCTCGAAAATGAGACGCTTCGCTTGCTTCGCTCGCTCGATCAATAAGCTTTTCATAATAAAGTAGTTTTTTAGTTAATATGTTTTATTTGGGATTGTTTTGTACTGACCTAACTCATTGATGTGAACTATGTTCTTAATGAGAAACAAATTCGTTAACTGAAGTAGGACTAGGCATCCTTGAACCACGAGCATTGCGGCCATCCACTAAGGTGCTATGAATTACGTGCACGTAATTTCACCGGACACCATAGGTACCTACCCTTTCAACCAGTACACAGGAATGTATTTGATAAGTATAAATATAAATTAATGGTAAATACTTGATTCCAATGTTTCTTTTTTACAGCAAAATCTGGAGCCAAGATATGTATGTACCTACATTAACTTTCAAATGTCTCATGCAAACTTCTCCTTTCCCCCTCCTATTTTCCCCCCGATCAAAAATCGCGATCAACTAAAAAAAATTTATAAATTAATGATCATTATCGGTTGAAAAATGCGACCTGTGAGTTTGTGTAGTTAGTAGGTAAAAAACGTAATATAATATATAATATGTAGGTTCATAGTGAACACAGGTACAAGGTTATAAAGTGAAGTATTTTCAATCTATTTATCTATAATTTGTCAGATAACCCGCCATAATAACACATTTAACCCTAATAAATAATAAAAATGTTTTTTTTTCAGTTGTTCTGGCCTCATCTAACTAAAAAAACACATCGCCCAAACGTACACTTTTTATCTGTTAATATAATATTAATAAGACAAAGAACGATATAACGTTTATTAAATAAGATGTACAATAAACGAACTATGTACAAAGGAATAAGTCCGATTACCTAAGGACCGTTACAAACGGCCTATAGGTAACTCAACTCAATCAGCACAAGACGGAAGCGTGCGACACTGGCTTCATTGCCACACTGAATAACTATGCTAATTGATGGCCTAAATAAGAGCCCGGCCCGTGTCACGTGTAACCTCAATCAAAAGCCCCGTAAGATTTTTGAAAACGCGGAGGATACCAGCTCCCCACGGACCTAAGAACGATTAGCTTTCTGCACTTCTTGTCTATATAAACTATTAGGTACCTACTTAGTATAGGTCATCATCATCACGTGCAGCCTGTCTCATCCCACTGCTGGGCATAGGAATGTCTTCGCTTGTGCCAACCTTCTCGATCCTGCGCCAGTCTAACCCATAAACGACCCATACATTTAACTATGTCGTCGACCCATCTTGCCAGCGGACGACCCACACTTCTCTTGCCTTCACTATGCCACCATTCCTTAAGGACTCTGCTCCACCTGTCATCACTCCGCCTGACCACGTGACCTGCCCAACTCCATTTGTATGCCTTAACTAGATGTAAACGATATTTGTCATGCACAAAAGGGAGACTGAAATATATGTCCTGTAGATGCCTACTGTATTTGCTGAACGTCTCCGTGGTCTAAACATGGTCTACATCTGATACTATCAATCTACGACGGGACTCGAACTCGCAACTTTTCTTAAAGCCAAAAACTACGAATACTACAAGTGACCTATTGTTTGCTTTCAGCTCCATCGCGAGCCCAGCTATGGCTCATGGAGACCGCCAAGAGCAGTAAGGCCGCAGTCACGACTTATATTATTAACTAATTAGATACCTAGATAAAACTTTATTCCAATAATATACTAAATTGAACTATTACAATCGAAGCAGTCCTTTAGGCTATTTCTAACGGTCTTTATGTAAATCAACTGGTAGATAGGCAATGCATCCAGTGTCATGCATGCCACTGGCTGCATTGACAAGCTTAATAGCTATGTTAATTCACTGGCCTATATAAGAGTCAGCCTCTGTGGAAACGTGCCGCCTTAATAAAAAGCACTGCAAGATTTTTTTAACAGGCTTAAAAAAATCTTGCAGTGCTTTTTATTGAGCAAACTCCCGTCTCTCTTAAAGTCTCGACCACAAAAGGCTCAATTAAGTAAGCTCTTTTTGTATTTCAAGTGATCGCACTTGGCCACAACATTTACAAATGTTATTATGACACAAAAATTCACAACCCGCGACGGGACTCGAACCCGCAACTTTTCCTAAAACCGGAAACGCTCTAACCAACTGAGCGAGGGTCCTGACGCAAGTTCCGAATTTTGTGTCATATTGGTACCCAGTTTGAGCGCTGATCTCGCCATCTAGCAGAGATTCACTGAACTGTTGACCTTGTGAACAGTTGGTCAGAGACTTAATAAAAGATTCCGGTTCGAGTCCCATCGCAGGTTGTTTTATTTGGCATTAAACATTTGTATAAGTAAACTCTGTCGAGACCACTATGTTTCATAGAACATAAATATTTGTTCTTTCTTTCTTCGTAAGGGCTCGGACCCCGGTGTCAACCTTTACGAGCCGCCATACGTGTACGTATGGCGCTTTGTACCCGAGAACGACGAAGGCTTTTGAGGACCTCTAAAGCATGGAGAGACTTGTAGGACAATCAAATGATTCAACTCCCTAACCAAACTGGGAGCAAACATCACGATGATGTTCCCAACCCGGGATTTGAACCCAAGACTTCCGGATCGGGAATCACACGCCCAACCACTAGACCGCAGAGGTGACAATAACTGTTCTGATAATAAAGTAGGTACAACTTTATTTTTGGTTACCTTTTTTTTTTAATAGTGCAACGAGGAAGCGCTTGTCCTTCATCTCACTAAGTACGGTGTAGCGATTCTCAAACACACGAAAAGTTTTAGAAAACATCACTTTTATCGATTTTGACTTGCGATCCGACAGATTTCATCGCTATTCTCGAACAATTTCTGAAAATCTTCCGCGGTAGATTCAGATACTAATGTAAAAAAAAAATGTATTTTCCGAAAAGCGTTTTCGGAACCTCCATCGGAAGTTTCCGAATTCGATCCAATTAGGCTTTCCGAAAGTTCAAGAACTATACCGGTGCGATATACAGCATCTCAAATGCTAATCGTGTTGAATTCGTATTCTTCCGACGGATATTTCGGTAAACCGGAAAAACGCTATTTTTAATTTCGAAAATATAACAAAATACCTACATTAGTATTTGAGACTTCCACAGATGATTTTCAGTTATGATTTGCGTTACGTTGAAATCTTTCGGATGCTAAGTCGAATCCGACAAAAGTAGTTAGTAGTAGTAAAGTTGATGTCTCGGAAAACATTCCGTGTGTCCCGTGTCAAGTTATGATAAGGCCGCAGATTGAAGCTGAGGAACTGGCTTTCTACCTCTATATTCCGGAACATAACAATTTATACTCAGTTGTTGTTGTTATTTTGCAGGAAAACCAACCGTTGAAGGTGAGCTGAACTGTAGGTACATTTAAAGAGTTGAGTTTGTGTCGTCCACTGCTGAACATACGCCTCCCCAAATCGAGGAACCTATGTTCAGTAGTGGACGTGCGTCAAATGATAATGTCATAAACACCATTATAGAAAATCAGATGCTCAAGATTTAAATACGACATAACTATATACATTAAATTTAACTATTGTTAAGTTTGATTAAATAAAATAGGAAAAGTAAGTATACAACTGTAAGTATATAATATTATTATGTTACCAATAAGTATTGCATGCTAGACTATAGTGAAACATGAGAACATTATTAATATTTACCACCTTTGTACCATGTTTGGAGCAATAAAGATATTTGAATTTGAAACTGACGCTAAACTAGCTAAAGAGATTTGGTAAGCTCCGAAGTGTAGGTATTTACACGTCGGAGCTTACCAAATCTATTTAGCTAGCTGACCCTTTGTTTATTTATTATCATCCCTCAATTAAATAGGTAGGTATCTCAATATATTAACATAATTGAATTTAGTTAGGTTGTCATTATTTTTTATATTTATTCTTCTTTATTTTATAGGTAGGTATCACAAATTAATAAAGTAATTTTGCATGAGGTGATTTTAGCATGTACAACATAGGTAGGCGTGATCTTTTTTTTTCTATTGTATGACGGGGATGTGTTTGGCCTTTATCTCACCTGATTTTTCTAGTCAAGATAAGGCCGAAGGTGGAAGCGCACTTCATCTGGAATCCTCAATAGAATGAATGAATGAATGAAAAATACTTTATTGCACACCTTAAAAATAAAAACTGGATAACTTAAAAATAAATGTACAATGGGCGGTCTTATCGCTAAGAAGCGATTTCTTCCAGACAACCTTTGGATGGAGAGGATTTCATGGCTAAGGAGGTGGTTGGTGGTGCACATATTAATTAGGGTCTAGCTAAATTAACTATACGTAAATCATACATTATAAGTAAAGCTATGCTACAAATATACACACTACTTATATAATATAAATACCTACATACTATACAATATGTACTTACATACTATACTATAAAAATATAATACACAAATATAAATATATTTACTTACATGGATGATAATTATAATACATGTTCTAGGAGTACCATAATCAATAGACTGAGGAACTGGCTATCTTCCCTCTTGTACTCCTGGTAATCGAACCCTTGACCTCTGGAACCACTAGACCACAGAGGTGGTTATAAATACCACTAAGTTCTACCTCCTATTGGTCTACCCTGGGCATCGGAGTCGCTGACTGTCCCTAGTATCTGAATGATCACAACACTGGTGGTAGGATGTACAAAGGTCTACCTGGCTAGCGACCACGCTCCTGCCGAAGTTCGGCGCCAAACTGTTTCCCGTGTTCCGTCGTTGCGCGGGAGAGCCAGTGCCTTCTGGGAAAGCTCACTCTATTGTAGACCTCATCTTTGCTTTGGCCTTAAGAGACAAGAGGTCAAGAGCTAACCGTATAATGATAGAAAAAGGGTAGGCAGCCTTTTATCCGGGTACACGCAGGCGAAGCCGCGGGCAAAAGCTAGTCCAAATATCTATATACTACATATATATACAAATTGGAGTGTCAGTTTGTAAAAACAGCTATTTACTAGTAGAATTTAAAGGTATATTACCTACCTACATATTTAAAAAAAAAAACTGTCTTCTTTTTGTCCAGCTAGACTAATCTCTGAAACGGCTGGACTGATTTTGTCGGAACTTTCATTAGCAGATAGCTGTTGCTATAAGGAGTAACTTATGCTACTTTTATTTTAGAAAAATAATTAGGATTCTGCGTAAATAAAACCCATGAAATCGATATCTAAAGGTACCAACTATACATTTTGTGAGTAGCTTCTTTTAGCTTTTTTTCGTGCTACATGAGATCATCCTTATGATCTCCTGTAGCAATATAAATAAGGGGCATTCCCACGGTATAACGGGAACGAAGTCCCGAGCGTAGTTTTAAATAATCCCTTTTTTATACAACTAGGAGACGTTACAAGCAAATAGCCCACCAAATGTTTAGTTGCATCTCTTGCTTATAACAATACCACAAAGAACATAGCCTACATTGCAGTGTGCCCATTAACTTCAGGCATAAAGGTGTTTTCCCGTGTGACGCTATTATTTATAAATGTGGACGCGATGTTTGTTTCAGAGGCCGCACAGAGGAAGATGGAGTTTACACCCGAAGCCGACCCCATCGCCGACTGAATATGTACGGTAACATTATCACTGGATTATAATAGTAGTTTATGCAACTGTCATATAAGAAGGGGTATTAAAACACGAGAGTCTGTTTATCGATAATAGGTTGACTCGAGTGTTTTAATACCTAAGTTATATGCAGTTTCATACAATACTTTATCTTCACTCATAGGAAAAATTGAAATTAAACAAAGTAGGTAGGTTACAAGGGAGTAATTTTCAATCTATAAATTCTTGGTACATTTTGTCGTACAATTTTTTTGATTTTTCTGGCAGGAGACTTTAACGCCAATGCCGCGTCTAGAATATCTGGCGGAGTGAAAATCTCGCCGTCACTACTCTCTTCTCCAATCATATTTTAATCACTTACAGGATTTTAGTAAACTTTTTTGGAATCCCGAATACAAAAACATGATCGGCAAAAAAATGTATGGGAAGCGCGGGAAATTAAGTTCAAACTAAGCATGCGTGCGCCATTTTTTTCACAGTTCGAACTGCTCATGCGTGTGTTTTTTTTTTCATGATCAGCCTAAAACCATAGACTACTTTAATGAAATAATAAAAAAATATATAGTACCGCTATCTTTTTATAATGAGTTTTATTCTTAATTTTATGTATATGCGTTTATAAAGTGCGTCTGTATAGAACCGTCTTTCGAATTTTTCGATTTGAGTGTATATAAAGTAGATCTTGTACTGCATTTAAATTATATCAGTAAATGACGTGTTTTATTTTCTATTGTTACAGCAAAAATTATATTATCCACAAGGTGCTGGCTTTCAATTCACGGAAAACAGACCATGGCGCAAGCGCACTACTTCGTCATATTAATAACAATGTTATAGGTAGTGAATAAATAAAATTCTGATTCCGATTCAATAATAATACTTGCACACGGCAATAACTAAAAAAAAAAACAAATGAGTTTTAATAACTTTCGATGCATTTTTTACTAGATTCAGTTAGCCCGACTCCCTGAACCCGAGTTGGTTTAATTGTAAGTATGTAGGTACTTATTATTTTTTAATGTTTGAGAAAATATATATATTAAAAATCGATGTATCCAAATATCATCGTAATGTGATCGCTTTGAAATCATTGTACCTACTTTTTTCTTAAAAATACGTTAAAATATAGATAGGTATATTTTGTATTCAGTCTTTATTTTGTTATACATGGTACAGTGATTATAGTCCTTACACTGATAAAACAAATATTAAACTAGCCAAGCGTGAGTCTGTACCACACGAACGCTCCAGAACGAAAAGGCAAAAAACCCGCACTTGCCTTGAAATATGCTTCGGAACCCTCAGTGTACGTGTTTTACTCGCACTTGGTCGATTCATTTATTAAAGATGGGTCAACTTTTGACTTCGAGGCTTGCCTGGGCAAGGATGAGATCTACGATGGATATTTGTCAGAAAATGCCTATTAAAATTTATTGAGGGAAGGTACAACGTTAAAAAGTCATATGTAAGGCTAAATAGAAACACATTATGAATTATAAAATGTTTATTAATCGATTAAAATATAAACCGTATCTCCAACCAAACTAATCAACTTACTAAATACATGGAAATAATTTTACATTGTCAAATGTTGTCTCATAACAACGATGGAATGCAAACTAAAAATGCAATTCATATGATTTAAACGTAAAAATACTATTTGACAGTCAAATATAAGTAGATTAGGTAACTAACGATTAAATAGTTTATTATAATTTAAGTATAAGATATTGCGTGTATTCTTATAAATACCGGTGTGGTTTACAGATGGTATGACATTAATTTGGTGAAATTGTGCATGTATTTCATTTTGTCAAACCTCATTAGCGCCTCTAACGGATGATATTGGCAATATTTTACCTTAAATTTATGATGACGTATGACTTTGACTCTTATTGCCTACAGTATAAGGTGAAGTGTAGTTACAATTGTCAACTGTTTTAGGTAACGAAGTGTACCTAACTAGCTCTGGGTCCCAGTTTCCTGAGGCAACCCAAACCCTGAAAAAAAAAACACATTTAGAGCTTCCTTATATAAAACATATAGTCTTACTATCTGACTGACTGATTGACAATCAACAAACAGCCCAAACCAGAAGTACTTTTCCAGACATTTCCAGGGTAGCTTCCTTTTTTTTTAGCAAGTAGGCCACCTGATGTTAAGTGCACTCTTGCCTATAACAAAGCCTTACCGCGTAGGTCACATCCACAAAGAACATAGCCTAAACGGCACTGCATTGCGCCTGTCAACTTGACACCTCGCGTGCCCGTAATTTCACCCTTCTAACCGGAACACTTGGCGGCTGAAATAGGAATGATGGGGAATGGTGGTAGTACTTCCCCGGACGAGGGGACTCTACTACTTTTAGTAGTGTTCACCAATGTTTTTTTTAATGTACGACGGGGAAGCACTCGACCTCCATCTCACCCGGTTACAAGTCAAGATAAGGCCGAAGGTGGAAGCGCAAAATCTAACCGGCTCGTGGTCTAGCGGTGCAACCCACCGATTTCAAATACAGAGGTCCCGGGTTCGATCCCCATGGGGAGCAATGTTGTGCTTAGTTTGGTGGTAGGACTTTACTTAAGTCCGCCACCCATCTTAGCTAATTCTGTCGCCGTAACGGCAATTCTGAAATAGTAAGATAGCCAGTTCCTCAGTTAGTTGAGGATTCCGGGTGAGCCTCCACCTTCGGCCTTATCGTAACTTGTAACCAGGTGAGATGAAGGCCAGATATTACTTCAACATTCCTAAGTTGAAATTGGTGTTGTATGATATAGTACGTATCGTCCTATATCACACAACACACACACACACATACACGCACGCAAACAAAACACACACACACACAACAAGTCACACATTTAATTATAATTTATTTTATTGAATCTACTTACATTCCTTGCAATTAACTTTAATCTGAGTCACAAATTAGGGGGAGCGCAGATGACTATAACGCAGGCTTTACGTCTACCTTACTCATCTGATGCTAACCAAATCAATATTTTCATCTATGTAATCTTTTTATCTATAACAATGTTGATTATTTTTGTGTAGGTTCATTCAGGGGTACCTAAGTATTTAAATATATTAATATTGATTGTTATTTATAATGTTATAGTATAGTTTATTGTATGCAAATAAAATATGTATAGTATAGTAGATATAAAGATAGGTAGTAAGTATTAATTCTAGGTAATTATTTATGTTGCTTCGTTTTATTATTAATAGGTAGATATGTTAGCACGCCAACCTCTGTTTTTCTTACAATCTTGGTTCGGTTGGCAGTTAGAAAATGCCATCGGCATTATGCCCACCATTACACTAGTTATTTTGTGCAATAAAGTGTTAAATAAACAAATAAATAAATGATTTTATGTTCCACTTTATGGTAGAACAAGCCTCATAGCTCAGTTGGTAGTAACTCTGCCTTCTGCGCTGTAGGCTATGGATTCCATTCCCACCCAGGACAAACATTTGTGTGATGAATATAGATGTTTGTTCTGTGTTTGTATGAATTAAAAAAAAGTATTCAAGTATTCTATCCGTAATCTAGTTCCCATATTACAAGCCATGCTTAGTTTGGGGCTAGATGGCGCTGTGTAAAAAATCATGTCCTATAATAAAAATAAATAAAATAAAAAAAAAGATGGAATGGAAAATGTTTAATTTTTTTTGTTTGTGTGTAAATAAATAATTTGAATGCATTACCAGTTCTTGGTACTCCTGGCGCGAGAGCCAGAAGTTGTCCCTGTTCTTGCAGACCTCGGCCAGAACTGCGCCACCGATGAACACCATGTCCTTGCGGCGCGGGGGATCCTCGATGCGAATCTTGAATTTCTGCAAATTATATTCACATAGCACATTCATTTTATAGCACACTGTAATATAGCATATTACAGTGTGGAGTTAGATGGCGCTGTGTGAAATTAATGTCCTGTAATATTTACAGTTTAACAATAATTAGGATCACATCTTAGTAACTACTTAACTACCTTTTTGTATAAATATTATATGTAAAATTATCTGCCTCTGTAAATGAGTGTAATACAAATCATCAGTAACAGTCCAGAGCCCCAAGACACAGGCATCACGCGCCTAGTTTGGGTCTCGATGAAAATCGCATTATACCTCATGCGAATACCGTATCAACGAACTAAATGTACTGCTATAGCTAATTGATTCAGGCGTTATTTTGCGGAAATTCACATTTCAAAATAAAATCTGAAAACAGAAAAAATATTTAGTAATTAATCCGCTAAATCTCTCTGAAAAAATCTTCTTGCAGCGCAGAGCTCGGGGCGACAACACGTCCACAGGGGGCTAGTCAGTTAGCAGCAAGACTATATTTCCTGAGGATGCCTCGTGTAGAGGCGAAACACGTGTCGATTTGATTTTTTCAGAGAGATTTAGCGGATTTATTACTAAATATTTTTTCTGTTTTCAGATTTTATTTTGAAATATGGATCTCCGCAAAATAACGCCTGAATCAATTAGCTATAGCAGTACATTTAGTTCGTTGATACGGTATTTACATGAGGTATAATGCGATTTTCATCGAGACCCAAACTACGCGTGTGATGCCTGTGTGTTGGGCTCTGGAATTCGATTTTGTTACTTATGATTTGTATTATACTCATTTACAGAGGCAGATAATTTTACATATAATATTTATACAAAAAGGTAGTTAAGTAGTTACTAAGATGTGATCCTAATTATTGTTAAACTGTAAATATTACAGGACATTCATTTCACACGGCGCCATCTAACCCCACACTAAGCATAGCTTGTAATATGCAAACTAGATTACGGATAGAATACTAATACACTTTTTTTTTAAATACATACTTATCGATACAACAATATAACACCCAAACACAGAACAAACATCAACATTCATCACACAAATGTTTGTCCTGTGTGGGAATCGCACCCACAACCTACAGCGCATAAGGCAGAGTTACTACCAACTGAGCTATGAGGTTTGTTAAATCAATACAGTAATCAGTATATACTAGGTGGGCCAAAAGAAATCACCCTACTAGAAGATGCTCTCATTTTTGCAAATGGCCGCCAATGTCAAATCTGTTTTGACATTTGTGGACTAGACAGATGCAGAATACCAGTGAACAAGCCATGGAGCGATATACTCCCCAAGAACGCGGAATAATTGTGTCTATTTTTTTGCGTAACAATTCGTCTGTGGTGTTGGCGCAGCGCGAATTCCGTCGCCGATTCCCCGGCCGTCCGACACCGACTGCGCAAACACTGCGCCGTTTGGCCACCAACCTTGAAGAGTATGGGACCACACGAGACGTTGCCAAGAGTGACCGGCCCCGGAGCGCCCGTTCTGCCGAGAATATCGCCGCTGTTGCCGAGGATGTCGAGCTGTCGCCGGAAACATCGACCAGACGCCGTGCCACGCAATTAGCCATCAGCCGGACGTGTCCCTAAGGCGAATTTTGGTCAAAGACCTGCGCATGTTCCCGTACAAAGTCCAGTCCGTGCATCAGCTGCTGCCTGCCGACCGCCAAACGCGCGTAACCTACGCCCAAGCCATCCTCAATCTCGAGGAAGAAGTGGACGATTTTTCGACCAAAGTCATAATGAGCGATGAGGCTCATTTCCACCTCAGCGGGTACGTGAACAAGCAAAACTATCGCTTCTGGGGCACCGAAAATCCACGAGTAATGCACGAGGAGCCATTACACCCGCTCAAAGTGACTGCATGGTGTGCTGTTCACGCTGGAGGAGTCATCGGGCCATTTTTTTCGAGAACGCCGCTGGCCAAACGACAACAGTGGACGGTGCGCGCTATAGGGCCATGTTGAACGAGTTTTTTCTGCCGCAATTGGATGAATTAGGACTGCAGGACATGTGGTTCTAACAGGACGGAGCAACGGCACACACTGAGCGACCCACAACCGATATTCTGAAGGCGGCGTTCCCGGGTCGCCTCATCTCTCGTTTTGGCGATTTGCACTGGCCCGCAAGATCGCCCGATTTAACCGTTTTAGACTTATTTTGTGGGGTTTTTTGAAGTCCCGTGTTTACGTGAACAAGCCCGAGACTCTGGAAGCCCTCAAGGACAACATTCGACACGAGTGCGAGAATCTGTCGCCCGAAGTTCTCGCTGAAGTGATGAAAAATGGCATAAAACGAGCCCGTATGATAATCAATTGTGACGGCGCCCATTTAGCCGATATCATCTTCTCGACTTAACCAATACAATTCTAAAGGTTCAAATAAACATAATCAAAAAACAGAATCGAAGTTTTTCTTTTAGAAAAAAAAAGAAAGCCAAACAACATCGGATGACTTCTTTTGGCCCACCCTGTATATTACAGGACAAGTTACACTTTAAAGAGGAGACTGGGGATAGAGTGTAGTAATACTCACAGCCAGTTTGTCGCAGTCGTTTTTGAGAACTCTCTCGAGGTACGACTGTTTGATTTGTCACTTTAAAGAGGAGACTGGGGATAGAGTGTAGTAATACTCACAGCCAGCTTGTCGCAGTCGTTTTTGAGAACTCTCTCGAGGTATGACTGTTTGATTTGTCACTTTAAAGAGGAGACTGGGGATAGAGTGTAGTAATACTCACAGCGAGTTTGTCGCAGTCGTTTTTGAGAACTCTCTCGAGGTACGACTGTTTGATTTGTCACTTTAAAGAGGAGACTGGGGATAGAGTGTAGTAATACTCACAGCCAGCTTGTCGCAGTCGTTTTTGAGCACTCTCTCGAGGTACAACTGTTTGATTTCCCTCTCGAGCCGTGAGGGGAGGCCGGGGTACATCGTGGACCCTCCGGAGAGCACGATATGCTTATACAGCTCGTTTCTCATGTCTATGTCGGCCGCCTGTGGATTATTGTACACAAGTATTTAAACTAGTGGAAAATTTTATCAAAATAAAAATAGCTTTCTGCAATTTTAGCATATAAATTTAAACAATGCTGTCAATGCCTTGAAGGAGTTGACAAATGCCAAATCTCTTCGCAAACATTATGACACCTTAACTGGCTTTACTATTGACCACGATTCCGAGCAAAAACTGCACATAAATCATCTTCTTCTTGAACCTATAACCCAACCCAATGCTAAATGAAGGTCATAGTCATAGTCGTTTATTGCAAAGTCAAAGTCAAATATTTTTATTCATTAAGATTTTTAGGATCATTTTGAAACGTCAAATCTACCGCCTGTTCGGAATCGCGACCAGCACACAAGGAGAAAGGCAAGAACCTCGGGCTGGTTTATTTTTTGATGATCCATTCAACATTTAGGTACAGTGTTTATAATAATTTAATAACATTACAAATGTTACCTACATCAACAAAACTAAAAACTTAATATTATCTTAAAACATTGATTATTACATAACTACCTAATGGGCAGTTACTTAACATTGAGAAATCACCATTTTACTGTCAACTGGTATAGCAACATCGGGCCACGCGTTCTTATCGTCGATATAGTCACTTATTTTGTAGTAGGCTCTTTTAATTAAATTATTCTTTATATACAATTTGAATTTACGAGCAGAGAGTTTGGTGGCGCTTAGAGGAAGCTTATTATAGAATCGTACACAGTTTCCTAAGAATGAATTATTTACTTTTCCTAAGCGATACCTAGGTATGTCAAGTTTATTTTTATTTCTAGTATTAACACTGTCTACATCACTTCTTTTACCAAACTCATCAATGTTCCTGTGAGCGTGCATTAGATTTTCATAAATGTATTGGGAGCTGACTGTCATAATACCAATCTCTTTAAAACGTTCTCTGAGAGAGTCACGAGTTTTCAATTTATAAATTGCTCTTTTGCAGGATAAAAATGCTTTCAATATCTGCTGCATTTTCCCATAAAAATATGCCATAGGACATAACGCTGTGAAAGTAACTAAAATAAACTAACCTCGCCGTGATTTCATCAGTACGATGCCTTATGGTACGTACTGCGTAAGCTGCCGAGCTTAGCCGGCTAGCTAATGTATTAATATGAATACCCCATTGCCACTTTGCATCGATATTTAAACCCAAGAAAGTAGTTGCTTCCATAAAGTTAAGTATTTCCCCATTTAAGATAATGTTAGCATTGCTGACTTGAACGTTAGGCAAGGTGAATCTAATGCATTTGTTTTTTCTCATTTAAGAAGAGGTTATTTACCGTAAACAAATCAAGAACTCTAGCTAGAGAAGCATTTACACAATCATAATTTTCTTTAGCCCTATCAACTCTAAATATTAATGAAGTATCGTCTGCAAACAATACAATATCACATAAATCCCCTACACAGGAAGGCAGATCATTGACATAGACTAGAAACAACAAAGGCCCCAAGATTGACCCTTGTGGTACACCGATGTTAGTGGATGTTCCCGAAGATTTGCTACCGTTAATGTCTAATGAATGAATGAAATGAATGTCTAATTAATGTCTTTTTGAATGCGATTCGATAGTTAGCTACGCATGAGGCTTATTGCCTGATTCTGAATGTCATAGTGTTTTAGCTTTGAGATTATGGTGTCATGATCTCCGCAATCGAAAGCCTTAGATAAATCACAGAATACTCCTATGGCATCCTGTTTGCCTTCCCAGGCTTTAAAAACGTACTTCAACAGAATGGCACCAGCGTCAGTGGTTGAACGACTTTTAATAAACCCAAATTGTTTTTCATGAAGTAGCCTGTTACAGTTAAAACATGACAACAACTGGTTAAGAATAAGTTTTTCAAATATTTTACTACATGCTGGCAGAATTGAGATTGGTCGATAATTTCCTGGATCCTTTTCATTTCCAGATTTGAATAAAGGAATCAACTTGCTATATTTCATAAGATCTGGAAGTAATAACTCATCAATGTTCCTGTGCATGCATGAATTATGTAGAGATACAATGGTCTTATGCCGTGCCGGTCACGCTTAAGAATCGACCCCTTCAACTCAGCCCATGGATGTCGTAAACGCCGACTGAGGGATCTCACAAAAAGGGCAGCAGCATCTTTTTTTTGCTGGGAAAAATGCATTACGCATACCCTCCCACCAGGGGTGGGGGAGGGTTTTGTGGGACTCCCCGGTTGCCCGGTATACCTACTAAACAACCCAGCGGCACTCTCTCATCATCTGTGTGAGAGGACTGGGCAACCGACAGAGCCTTTACACCCACCCACACACCTTAACCTAATCTAAATTAAGTAATAAAGCCTATTCTCAAAATCAGCTAGGAGGCTAATTGGATAGACATGTATAGATACATATGTATATTACAAAATACACATAAGAATGCTTTGTTATTGGTTGTTCAGTCACCATTCGTGACTAACAACCAATGACAAAGACCATCCGGCCGTTTGGCTCGTAATTAGACAACCAAAAGAGAAAGGCGTTGATTCTTGGAGTGGTATCTCCACTATATTACCTGTATGGTACTGAAGACCAGCTCAGCAATGCCCTGACCTTCCACGTTGATCAGGTGAGGTTGGAACAGAGCCTCGGGGGCCTCGAACCGCTCCCCGCCCACTTTGATCACCCGTCCGTCAGGTAACTGCAGTTATATGTTACTATTGTTATTGCTTATTCTTATTTATTTCATTTTAAAGGAAAGTCTACAGCTATAAAAACAGAAGATAGGTAAATAATAGATATATAAAGATAATAACAGATAGAAACAGATTAAAAAAGAAATAAAAAGTGAGACGCAGCCTCAGAAAAAAAGTAGAAATAAAAGATCTAGATGAACTCTAGTGATTATATTGATCTCAAACAAACATATATTCAAAAAAAGGCCTAACTTTCCTAAAGTCAGTATTAAACAGATCACACATGAACTGGCTATCTTACCTATAAATGCCGGAACACAATAATTTAGAATTGTTGTTATGGCGACAGAATTAGGTAAGATGGTGGTAGCTAGCCAGGCGGACTTCAACAAAGTCCTACCACCAACCAAACCAAGCACAATGCTGTACTCCCCCTGGGGATCGAACCCGGGACCTCTGGATCCGAAATCGGTGGGTCCACTAGACCACAGCGGCGGTTCAAAGTCTGAGCAACTGGCTGTCTCACATGTCCGTGGACTTGAGGAGTCCAGGGTACTCACGACATAAGGTTCCACCAGCACGGTGGTCTCCCAGGCCAGCTTCTGCTCCTGTTCCACGTTGTACCCGATGTAGCAGAGCTTCTCCTTCATCATGCGGACCGTTTCGAAGTCAGCCGAGTGGTTGAAAGCATACCCTCGGAGCAACAGCAACTGGCAATAAACAATACACATAGCTGATATAAAAAAAAGTACACGAGTATTCTATCCGTAATACAGATCCCATATTACAAGCTATGCTTAGTTTTGGTGTAAAAGAATAGAATTTAATTTGCAACAACAATTAATTATTACACAAAAAAATAAAATGTATGTAAGTAAATTATTATTAATTTATGTGTTTTATTATTTATTATAATTAAATTATGTATGTTTTTCCTTAGGGACTGTTTCAGCTAAGCGGTCGTGAAAACCAATTTACTAAATATGAAATTATGATTAAAAGTAGCCTGCAAAAGTCCAAAAAAATAAATAAATTAAACAATTCGTAATTAAAAGAAACGACTTGACATCTATATTACGATAGATTATTGCTGACATTGTGAGTTTTATTTTACTTTTATACATAATTGGACAATGTTTTGTACGTGCTTATCTTAAGTATTATTATTTGACTTTTTTTTTTAATAGTTAGACACTACCATATTCTTGTTTTTGTTTTTTTTACTATTTGTGTTTTATTTTTATTTTAGAGTAAATAATTTTATGTTTGTAAATTATGTTTGTAAGCCTGACACGGCAGACTATAGGGCCAAGATAATTGTTAAGACCAAACCAACTGATGTTATTTACCCAGGTAAATAACATCCATTGTTTATTATAAGACGAGGAAGCGTTTCGCCTTCACCTGGAATCCTCAACAGACTGAGGAGCTGGATATCTTGCCTCCCAATGTCGGATCACAATGTTGAATTGTTGTTATGGCGACAGACAAAGTCCTACCACCAACCAAACCAAGTACAATATTGTACTCTCCTGGAGATCGAACCCGGGACCTCTGGGTCTGACACTGGGAAATATATCACAGGCGGTAATACTTCTCTCCTTGACCCAGGTACCTAGTGATGTCGCGACCGGCGATATCCAATCGTCGAGTCAGGTGGGGCAGAGAAAACTCCTCGTACACGGGGCAAATGTGACTGACTAAGAGATTTCTCACCTTAATCAGATACCTAGTGATGTCCCGACCGGCGATGTCCAATCGTCGAGTCAGGTGGGGCAGAGAAAACTCCTCGTACACGGGGCAAATGTGAGTAACTCCGTCACCTGGAACAAATAGGGTCACACTATCATACTATCATCATCCCAATGCATACACATAGTCTTACTCAGGTCTTCAGAAAACTCACTACTCAAATCTCGCACAACCTATCTTATCATGTATTTCTTTTATATGGTTTTCAGAAATGGTCAGCTTCCTGCAGTCTCACTTTCCCATACAAACGTAGTTTCTTATTCATTCCGAAGTGGTAGGTCCAATTCACATAAAATTTTGCAGGTATAATCGGAAAGAGATAATCCGTGTCTGCGGTGCCTTACTTTTTCCTTATACGCAATAACTAAGAAAATATATGGAAAAGAGTGTTTGCATGGAAAAACTCTTTTCCATGTTATATTTTGGTGTGTATTCGTTTTTTTTAGTAAAAGTAACGCACCACAGACACAGATTATCCCGATCCGCTTATACCTGCAAAAATCGATTGAATCAGACTTGCCATAACGAAATGAAAAAGGATCTACGTTTGTATGGGAAAGTGAGACTACTGGGCCTTAAGTTACTCTGTATTTGTTGTAATGAACTGCATTTTTAGCTTCCGGTTGCAATTAGGCAATATTGTACTTTAGTACACTGTGTCATTCTCATGTTTGTATTTTATGTAATTTTTGTGTATCAGTGTTAATTCATAAATTCATTCAGTCCTCATAAATTATTGTTCCGGCATGCACATTAAGATTTCTAAGCCAATTTCTTCGACAGCTGAGGATTCCGAGTGAAGATCGCTCCACTCAAATGATATGTTGTTTTTTTTATTTTTTTATTGTACGACGGGGAAGCGCTTAGCCTTCATCTCACCAGGTTACAAGTTAAGATAAGGCCGAAGGTGGAGGCGCACTTCACCCGGAATCCTCAACTAACTGAGGCACTGGCTATCTTACCTCTGAATGCCGGAACACAACAATTTTAATGAAGGCCAAGCGCTTCCTGACAAAAACATCATTTTTTTTTTATACAACTAGGAGATGGTACAAGCAAGTAGCCCATCTGATGTTAAGTGCATCTCTCGCCTATAACAATGCCTTACTGCGTAGAACACATCCACAAAGAACATAGCCTACACGGCACTGCATTGCGCCCGTCAACTTGAGGCATAAAGGTGTTAAGCCTCGCGGGCAAACCCTTCAAACCGAAACACAGAAATTCTGATTGGCGGCTGAAGTAGTACTTCCCCGGACGACCCCTTTCACAAGGGGCTCTACTAGGTTTATAGATATTTATTCTCATAAGAACATAATATAATTATAAGTTCGCTTAAAATGAGATTACAAGGTTCTTAATAATATTACATACTATTTACAAAAACAATATTATGACTCTGGGCTGTTGCTTGTATTGACTAATATCGTACAAATATAGATAGTATAATATTAATGATCTAAGTACTACATCTACTGTCATAAATAAATAAATTTAGGTGTCATCATTGAGTAGGTATTTTCTCAACTTTATCTTGAACAAATCTATGTTATCGCAATCTTTGACGTCATTTGGTAGACTGTTATATATTTTTACTCCTTCGAATAGTATTGTTTTCTTCCCGTAGTTTGTACGTACTTTTTCATAGTAAAGCTTATTTGAATTTCTTAAATTTTGTTTAAATTTTTTTTTATGTAGTTTGATATTGGAATGAATTGAATTTGAAGTTATATTTCTAATGAGTACACAAGTTGAGTATTTATACAGTTTATTAATATTTAAGTAGTTAGTTTTTTTATAGAGTAGGTTCGTAGGTGTTAGGTAATTATAGTGATATAGTACTTTGATTATTTTATTTTGTGTTCTTTGTAATGGATTTATATTTGTGACAGCAGCTGGCTCTACTACTCTTTAAATCTGGAAATGATTTAAAGAGTAGTAAAGAGTAGTCTTGGAGTTGTGCTAGTGAGCTAAGTGGGAGCCTATAAGATAAGGAGATACAGACCTGAATCGACCACCACTCCTGATATCAGCCCTTGAGCGTAGAGAGTCAGTACTGCTTGGATCGCGATGTACGCGCTGTCAAACTCGTACTTCTCAAACATCACCTGAAAATAACATGATATTTAAAAAAAAACTAACTAACCTCACAGCTCTGGCTAGCTAGCACCGTCTTAGCTAAATATCGCATAATAACAATTTTAAAATTGTTGTGTTCCGGCATTCAGAGGTAAGATAGCCAGTTCCTCCGTTTGTTGATCGGATGAAGTGCGCTTCCACGTTCGGCCTTATCTTAACTTGTTACCAGGTGAGATGAAGGCCAAGCGCTTCCCCGTTGAACAAAAAAAAACCCTCTCCAAAGAGGGGTTGTAAATGTCTAAGCAAGTGGTGCCTTTGGTGTTAAGACTAAGGCGACCGCTCACCACCAGGCCAAATGCATCTTTACCAAGTTACTTGAATAAAAAAACCGGCCAAGTTCGAGTTTCTCGCACCGAGGGTTCCGTACAAACTTGTAGGTAAACTTGTATCTAAGTATATAAGTTCGCCCATCGAAGACTTTTTCCACATTTCCAAATACCTATATTTCAATAATAAGCATTGAGTTTATTTATTTCAATCGCAATATATTGTACATTACTTATTTCAATAACAATTTGTTACTTAAATAAATTTAAAATGAGGTGTTCTTATGAAATTCTTATGAATAGTCAATATTTTTTTACAAATAGTGGTTCAAAAAAAGAATTAAAATAAATTTAAAAAGTATACAATAAATTCATGTTCGTCACATAGATTATGTACTATTATATTATTTTAGGATCATTAATGTAAGTTATTGAATAATACTGTTACGCCAGTCAGAAACGTCTAGAATATTCGCGAGGCTTCGCATAGTTCCGAGAAAATAATACAATAACAACTTGTTTATCAATAACGCAAAAGGATGATTTATGACCGCCGTGCCAGATTACGCAACAGTTAGCGGCGCGACTATTTCCGCGCTTACTAGAGCTTTCGATACGAGTTGGATATAAATTGACGCGCGATTCGGAAGCAAGTCAGTATTCGATTACTATGCAGCGAGTTAACATCAAGTGATATTTGAGTGCGATAACAGTGTTTAGTGATTCGGTAGTATAATTAAGTAGTGTTGTACTGTGTTAGAGAGTAATTAGTTTGGTGCTGAATAAACGTGTCTTATTTTGAGTAATAACCGGTTGCTTTTAATTCTTACGAACCCCAGCTCGTAACAATACCAAGACATAAAGCTGCATTGCAAAATTTATTATTTAGGCTCTTGCTCTTGATACCCTGAGTTTTCAAAAGCAGTAGCTTTTCTTAGGATCTTTCTTTCAGGATCTCTTCTTGGTGTTAGTTAAAATCCCTTTAAAATCGGTCCCCAAATAGTATATCACAATTATTATAGTGCAGCCGCAATTTTATTGTGGTTCGTACCCAGCAGTGTTAAAAGTACTAAAATTAATATGTAGGCACAATAAGAAAGCATACGGATACATCTTTGGATCGCGTTGACTTACAAGCTTGTTTTTTTTACATCTGAAGAAGATTGTAGACCCAAGTATTTCATATAGATTTTAGCTTGATAGCTCTGCGCGTTTTTTAGGAAAAGGGTCTTGACAGACAGACGGACAAAAAGTAATCCTCTATAGGTTCCTTTCTCCTTTTGAGTTACGGAACCCTAAAAAGTAAAAGTAAAAGACTCACGAAATTTCCCCTTCGAGGATTCACTTCTGATCACTACTCAGAGCGTGGATCTTATAAGGATACGTGCCTCTGACTATTAAGGGAAATCGTTCATAATAGGGTAAACTATACACACCAATGATAAATTACCAAGTGATGTGCTAATAAGCTTGTCAAATAATAATTTCATTTTTTTTTAAAATAAAAGCTATCCAGGGACTATAACTAGTGGTTCTGTAAGAACAGTAGACCTCGAGAGCCCTTATAACGCTTATAATATTGCAATAACCAATGCTTTCTTTTTCACTTTTCCTGTTAGACTTTTGATCAAATATAAGTTTTAGCGATTACTCGCGTTCCCTTGGTCCGAGGAGATCGAACCTGGTGTCTTCGGATTTGTCTTGCAAAGGCGGAGAGGACTGCGTAGTCTGATTAGTAAACGTAGGTATAAATTTTCCGGAAAAAAAAAAAAGTTAAATTTTCACCTTTTCCCTCTCCACTCACCCTTTATATTTTATTTTCCACAGCAACTTGTGTAGAATTATAAATAACGTCGATAAATAACGAAACAAAAAATGTTTCATAAATCAATAAACATGTGTGCCAATTTTCATCAAAATCGGTTAAAAAATGCAACCTGTAGGCGAGAACAAACCAACAGACAGCGGACAAAAGCATTTTTGGCCAATCTCGAAACTAAGACGCTTCGCTCGCTCGGTCAATTATAAAATTTCAGATTACCTAGAAGATATGAAAGCCGGGCATTAATAAAATAAAATGCTTCAATAAATAAATTGTAATTAGTACTAGATATACATTTATATATATCTTATACTAATATAGATATTAGACATAAAAAATCTAGTCCTAGTTTCTTCCCATTCTCCTTGTGTGCTGGTCGCGATTCCTAACAGGCGGTAGATTTGACGTTTCACAGTGTTTCTAAAAAAAACTTACTGAATAAAAATATTTATCTTTGACTTTGCACATAAATAAAGAAAGTTATCACCTTGGGGAGGCCTACGTCCAGCAGTGGACTGCAATAGATTGATGATTATGAAAGAAAGTTAATGTAAATCAGACGCTTACTTCAATCATCTTCTCCCGATTCTTGGTGGGGTTCATAGGTGGCTCCGTGAGGAGTATCTTGGTGTCTTTGGGGTCCACATTCATCTTGCTGGGTCCGAAGGTGTAGTCCCAAACGTGGCACATGTCTTCCCAATTGCGGACCACCTGGAGACAGCAGGTTATAAGTCCTGACTAGGTCGCAAAAGAGAGAAGAGAGGCGTTTGGGACCGCTGCCAAAAGGGACCGCGGTCCCAATTGCTCGCCCTCGTTTTATTAGCGATGCATTTTTTTTTTGCGTTATTTTAAGAAGGAAGCGCACATTTATAATTAATTTTAATAGCCAGTTCCTCAGTTTGTTGAGCATTACGGGCGAAGTGCGCTTCTACCTTCGGCCTTATCATAACTTAAAAAACCAGATGAGATGAAGGCCAAGCGTATCCCCGCACAATAAAAATATATATATAAAAAAGTATGTTGCTTGGGACTAGATGGCGCTCTGCGCGAAATATCTTGTTATATTTATTAACATACTGTATACATTGTAGTTATTAAACTTTACTTACCCCATTTTCCATAGGATAGCTGACTTCCAGCATAGACCTGAGTTGTGAAGCTTCATCACCTACCATCAAATCCTGGAAACATCACAAGTATATATTTAAAAACCTAATAATTAAAAATGAAACAAAGGTTTTTTTTATTAAAAAACAAGCTTTTAATTATTGTTACTTTACTGTGATGACTTTAGTGTGATATCACATTGTTTTTCGTTTTCTACTATTCCAAGCCTTTTCATTGATACCCATTGTATTGACAAAAAATAACATCATCGGCCATCTTGTGGTGACGGCCATCTTGTGGTTACTGCCATTTTGAAAGTATTACATTATTGAGTCTTGCACATTGGCTTGTCACTAGATATAAAGTTGTATGCAAAATTTAAGATCAATCGGATGACACGAAGTGGTCCTATTTCAACTAAGATTAATTGTTTTTTAAATTTTGTAAGATTTTACCCAAACAAACTAACTAAAGAACGAATTGAACTAGTAGTTCGCCCCTGAGAACTGATATCTCGTGATGTCTGGCTTGTGTTAGGTATTTATTCACAAAGTTGTCACACAAAAATAAAGTTTAAACTAAGTACTACCATAAAAAGTGTGCTTTCATTACACCTTTATCTATGTTATTATAACTTTTTCTCTCCTCTCTCTTTAGAGTGAGCTGAAGGCTCACTCTCGTTGCTAAATCTCATTCTATGCAAAGCCCGAATAAGAGAAACACCAACAATCGATTTATATTAATTTCAAATCTTAACATATATAACATTTCATAAAAAACGGATAGCTTGTTCTAGAGTTATGCCGTGACAAACAGCCACATACATACATATAAACATACAGTGCCGGATTTCCCAACATAACTCGAAAACTTCGTCGTTTGCTTCGTTCACTCGATCAATAAAGGCTTGTAAACCTAATAAAAACTTTTATTTTTTTATCGATGATAGCTAAGCGTTTGACCACCTTTTTTGAGTTGGTGTAAATACTTAAAAAGAAACCAAATTTGTGATGAATAAAAGTAAATAAAAGCTTGCCGTAGGTGGCAGTAGCAAGATCATATTAACAAAGGCATAATATTGTGTTATTTTGTAAGTAAAATCCTAATAATGAGTCACAAAAAACGAAAATCGTGAAATAGTAAGCATCTTTTTATCATGCAATAGCTTTTTTGAAAACATCTTATATCTTGAAACAGAAGTCAAATCCAGTCATATATTTTTGTATATCTTATTAAGATGTAAGATTATCCGTACTTATCCGGTGTCTTAGGACCACGTTTTAATACTAATTGTCGGCGCAGAAGGTCTGATCAACTATAGAACAATGTAAGCTTTGAAAATAGCTTTGTGATAAAACCATGATATATTTGTAGCTAATTATTATTCTAGGTGTTTTTATATTCACTACTAGTGCCTATTACCTGGACCACATCTGGATTGAACATCTGGTTGCGTGTAATTGCAATTTATAAACGAAATTAGCTTTTTTAAATAAACTAATATACCCGGGATCAAAAGAAAGCGTTTCTTGATCCTGTGGGAATCGCCCAAAATCTTGTCTGGATTTCAATTGATGTGAGGCGACTGAAAGCATATCTAGCCATCATTGACTTCACGTCAATGCAAACACTATTGTGTCACACTACAAAATAGAGCTATAATCCTATAATCGGTCAATAAGCTACAGAATGATGGGCTTTAATATTGTAAGACGGGGAAATGCTGAGGACTGAAGGTGGAACCAAACCACTTCACCCAGATACCTTAAGGAACTAATACTACTAACGCTATGCTGGTACATAAAAATAAGAATTGTTGTGAAGAACCAGGCGGTTTCATAAAAAGCCCTACCACCAACCAATCCAAGCACAAATTTGAATGGGTTTGAACCTAGTACTTCTAGGTTTCATACCACCCCCACCGGTACCACTAGATGTAGATAAGGTACACCAGTTAAATCATTATTTATCAGTAATCGTTTTAATGTGGCGAAAATCAAGGCCTCTCAGTCTATGACTCATAAATAACATATCCTGAATGACACATACTTTTATTTATGGCATTACTATTCATATTGTTTCAAGCTCAAACAACACTTTTGCATATAAAAAATGATTTGAGCGCCTTAATAGTCCCATGCGGAAGACAGTGCCCATCTAACTCCACTATATCTAACTCCGTCATAGACCTCACCCTTACTTGTGCAAGTGGGTCAAGAAATAAAAGACTTAAAGGCTTTAAACTTTATACATTATGAAGGTAAACATAATATTTCAATGTGTGAGAGGAAATACTCATAGGAACAGACTTTACTTGTGTTTGCAGCAACTTTACTTTAAACATGGACTCATCCCCTTCCAATTACCTGCACCTTGCACTAGCAAGGTCAACTAATTGTGCCATCAGTCCAGGTTGTAGGTACCTAGTACTCAATTCAAATTTATGTTTGAGACTTGGAATTGTTGAAACAAATACCAGACCCATTTACATCGGAACATTGTTTTGGGATACTAAGCCAATCTGTGTAGACTGCTTAATTTTTTAACATAGTAAAGGCATCCATCAATCCTTAACATTATTATAATATTAAACTTTAGGAAGAGGGCTTTAACTCTGCAGCCGTTTTTTAACTTTTTAGTTGCTCAGCATTCCCACTTCTTAATTATGTACCTTCCTAAAACTTGTTCTTAATAAATAGGTATCTATTCTATATTTAGTGTCTTTGTTTCAACAAGCCTCAAGCATACTGCACTGTAGGATATAGGATCGATTCTCACCCAGGACACACATTTGTGTGATGAACATAGATGTTTGTTCTGTGCTAGTGTTGTATTATATAGTATGTATGTATTCCCATATTATATTATATTATGCTAAGTTTGGGGCAGTACATAATAAATATCCTGTGCGGAGAAACATAGACTACTTATCTAGGTACAATATGGGCAGAGTCGTAGAAAAGAGTTTGTGCATCACATTGATTTTTCTTTTTGCTTTTTACAAAAGTAAAGATCCACAGACACGGTTTATATCTACAAAATGTTTTTGTTTGTTGATGTTAAAGAGCTTGGGCATTGTCTTTCAATACTCTTTATTTAATTACTGAATACATATCTTATTGTTAACTAAACCAAAACAAAATCCAGACAAACAACAACAAATTAGCAATGCAAGTATACAGTTGTCAACACATAAACGAGTTGTTAATAATAACACTACATGCTTTCAAACTAATGAACCCATAAAACTTACACCGATAGTAATATCCTGTAATATAAAAATAAATTATAAACATGAATTACCAAGGTGCTCATGGGTGATGATTCGCTTGTTAAGGTCAATTTGCAGAGCCTTGAACACAGATGGTGGGTTGCATTCTACTTTGGCAAACCTTCCTACCCCTTTCCAACACTGGAATCTCACATGTATTGATGTTTCATTGTGCCAAACACACCTCTTTGAGACTCATTGCGTTTGTCTGTTTTTCCACACCAGTACAATTTTGGAGTCAACAAGTCTAGAGTGAATAGGTTCCTTTTAGACAAGCATGCTCCATCTTAGGCCACATCTTAGTTTCAAGTGAGATGATTGTTAAATGCTTGGCTATCTATCACCAAAAATAAAAAAGGAAACTACCTACATCGAAACAACTACAAGAAATTTAAAATGTTCTATTTATTTATTACCAACTCTAATGGTCCTTGTAACAATAGCTTCAACATGAAAAGGTAGGCTAAGTATCGTTTTTTCAGTAAGTTTTTGAGGAAAATCAAGTTTCCTGTAATATACGAACAGTGTAGGTACAACTTCCACATACCTTGACATCAATATCCCCGATTTTGTTCTCAGCCCGAATGATAGGCCTCCCAACCATTGAAGGGAAGATATGAGCCGGGAAGTTGCTTCCAGCATATCCACATTTTACAAACTGAAAAAAGTGAAAATCAAGGTGAAAATGATGAATCAACTGCTTATCAACAATGATTTCAAGCATCCAATTTGTATAAACTTACGCCGGTACCGTTGTCGCAAACGATAACATTTCGTCCTTTGTCATCCATAATTGTGCTTTAGTAATAGTTTTGCGCAGAACTGCTGAATTTTCTTTGAAAATACATAAAAATCGAATTCAACACCCCACCCGCACAAATACTCCCATCAAAGTTTTTTTTTTTTTTATCTTGCTTGAATAGAATACTCACTGAACTGAATGAAATGAATGAGAATAATAAAATAAATGTAGCATCACCATCAGAGAAAGATAGCCCTTTACATGTATGAGTTAAGACTCATTTTTACCTGAATTAAATAATTTAAGTTTTAGACAAGCCTGTTGTTTTTTATTTATAAAATATAAAAAATAATTCTATAAAATGTACAATCAAATAAAATAGGTTATACAAAGGAATCAGTCAGATTACTTAAGAAAAGGACCGTTACAAACGGCCCCTAATAGGTTATTACCATGTAAAAATAACAAAAATGTACTTCCTTCAGTATCTAATTTGTTTGTATCAAACGTCAATGTCAATATCCATCTGTTCTCAAAAACAAAGAAGTAGAAGTTATTTGCACTCACACACAGTCAGGCCGACGGGGAGATCGACACGCAGGACCGCGTCGTACGCAAGGTTCCACAAGAGCGGGCCCAAAGCGGACCCCTGCGGAACCCCACAGCACACCTCCCTCTGGTGTAATGTACCATCCCTGCCCACATACTGGACACATCTGTCGCGCAGGTAGGCTCCAACAATCCGCTGCAGGTAGGGGGGACCCCGTGAAAAACGAGAGCCTCCCTTATCGTCCTCCATGGCAAGGAGTTGAACGCGTTGACGATGTCCAAAGACACCGCCAACATCCTCCCGCCTCGGGACACTACCTGGTCCGACAGTAGACGGACTCTAAGAATCGCGTCCACCGTCGAACGGGCCCGCCGGAAACCAAACTGGTCATCCGACAGGTCGGGGCCTACCTGCCCGAGATGCGCGCACAGACGACCGGCAATTATTCTTTCGAACAATTTGCCGGCCTCGTCCAGCAAGCAAATGGGACGATACGCAGAGGGAGATTCCGCGGACCTTCCATCCTTCTTCAAGAGGACCAATTTCGCCTCCTTCCACTCCATGGGGAACACGCCATTACGGAGACAGCCGTCAAACAGCCGCCTCAGACGGTCCCCCAACCCGGCGGATAAAGCCAGCACCCAAGCCCGACCCGGAATCCCATCCGGGCCTGGCGCCGTGTTACGAGCTCTAAGGCGCTTCACGGCTCGGTCCAACTCCTGTACGGTCACCCCCAGTTCATCGTCCCAGGTAATCGGGCTCGATGGTAACACGGGGGGTGAAGAGGAACTGTCCTGGACCCTAGGGAAGAGCGTGTCGACCACGCCTCCCACAAGCGTAGGATCCAGGGTTTCCGTCAACGGAGGGGCCCACGGTTTGAGCTTGCCCAGTACCATCTTGTACGGGCGCCCCCATGGGTCCCTGTTCATTCCCTCCAGGAGTTCACTCCAGGACCGAGCCTTAGCGTCGGCAATGGCGTGTTGAAGCGCCATTGTAGCGCCTCGGTATACCTCGTAGGCTCTATCCACCTCAGCGGCAGGGGCTCGCCGTCTTCTCCGGGTATTGGTGTACAGGCGTCGGGACCGCAGGCACGTCTCACGTAACCGCGCTATTTCCTCCGACCACCAGTACACTGACCTGCGCTTGGTTGGCCTGGCTCTGGGCATCGATAAGTCGCAAATCGACGTCATCGTTGTGCGGAACCAGGCCGCCTCTCTAACAGGATCGGGCAGATCCTCTCCGGCTAGGCCTTCCGACCAGGCCGCGACGATGGCGGCGGCCTCGAGCAGATCTCTGTCGAGCCGCTTGAGGGCCCATCGTCGCGGCGGGCTGCCATCGCGGCGGGACGCACGTCCGGAGGTGCGAAGGGCTACATCGAAAACGATGTAGCGATGGTCAGATAGTGTGACCATTTCCTCCGCAACTCTCCATCCCGACACCAAGTGTGTGGCAGAAGGAGTCGCCCATGAAAGATCCACGATCGACTCCCCCTGCCACCGAACACATGTGCTTACAGACCCCTGATTAAGTAATCGGAGGTCCATACCCGCCGCCCAATCTACGATCGTCTCTCCCCTGCGGTCGTCTTGGGGACTCCCCCACTCACGTGAGTGTGCGTTGAAGTCACCCAAGACGAGCACGGGACGCGGGAGGCACCTGCGAATGCAGTTTCCCACCGCGTCCAGGTACGCCTCGTATTCAACGAGGGTACAGTTAGGAGAGATGTAGCAGCCCACAACGGCTAGATGACCCCACTCATTGCCTATTCGATTGGGCGGCTTAGGTATACGCAAAATTTCTAGTGTTGCTTTGCCAGCGTTCTTGTCTTCCGTCTATAGTACACATTCTTTGGTTGAGAAAATTCTAACACCATCAATTTCGGCTGTTCCAGGCAATATACTCCAAATTTCTTATCTTGACGAGGCTCGAAATGCTTGGCATAGTGCTTGCCCTAATACCGATCCCCCAAAACACCTTTCGGCACAACGGCAGTGGGACGGGCCTCTGTGCGAGTTGACACGGAATTATCTATTACATACGTGCTCAACCTCCACAGATCGTGCTCGTCTCTTAGCTGTTTCAAAATGGGAATCAGGTCTTTGGCTGCAAGCACATCCATCCTACAATACCGGTACACTTATGGATCCTGTAACTTTCCGTATTGCCACTTGTCTTCGGTTGGGTGCAAGATGCTGCGCCTCTCACCAGTGCCGGTGCGGTGCGGCCGTAGATCAATTTGGTTTTCACGGACTTTCGTGCGCAAGGTCTGCGGGCAGGATTTCGCGCCACGCTAGTCTTAATGACATTATCCGTCGAGCGTTTACCAGTGTCAATGTGCCAGCCGTTCTTGAACCGAATGGTCTGTTACGTGATGATGGTAAGCGGCCCGACGGTATGACTCTTGTCCCTTGGGAAATGGGTAGGCCTTTGGTGTGGGACGCTACCTGCGTCGACACCCTAGCGCCATCTCATCTGCCTGGGACATCAGTTAGGGCTGGTGCGGCGGCTGATTCGGCCGAGGATCACAAAAGGCGCAAATATAGTGGTCTCGACAGAGCTTACCTATTTGAGCCTTTTGGGGTGGAGACCTTGGGTCCGTGGGGAGCCGGTGCCCTCCGGGTTTTCAAAAATATTGCGGGGCTTTTGATCGAGGCGACACGTGACCCAAGGTCTGGCTCTTATTTAGGCCAGCGAATTAGCATAGCTATTCAGCGTGGCAATGCAGCCAGTGTCTTGGGCACGCTTCCGTCTGGTACTGGTCTGGAACAGTTGAGTTACCTATAGGCCGTTTGTAACGGTCCTTAGGTAATCTGACTGATTCCTTTGTACTTAGTTAGTTTAATTTATTGAATAAATGTTTCATTGTACATTAAAAAAAAAAAAAAAAAAGAAGTAGAAGTTGATTTTAATTCAAGCGTTCTTTTGGGTTAATTTCATTCACGTGTTTCTTGACAAAATAATAAAATTTCATTAAAATATATCGAAATGGAGCACAAAAGATTCGAAGAAAATATATTAGTTGACGAAGCGTACACAAATTACGGTAAAGAAGACAAAAATGCAGATGTTAAGAAATCTCAGGGTATTGCTAAACACTTTGCAGAAACTTTGGAATTTGAAGACAAAAAGAAGTGGTATGATCAGGTAAATTCATCAAGTAAATATTGGTCTTTACTAGTTACTATTATTAATATTATTTGGTGATAAACGAGCAGCACTGGAGCTGATGTGCGTATCTAAGAACAACCCTTTTACACACTAATTTTAACATAATTTATTAATGTAATTTGAATGTAATGGTAAGAACAGGGACGCTACCGCCGACGGCGAAGCCGATCTCCATTGGCTTAAAACTAGCTTCATGAGAACTTGAAACGATTTTTACCGTCAAATGTACTGAACGGATAGGTTTCATAACATGTGTACACTTTTGAGAAGGGAAACGCCATTTTGGATATGACACATACCCGGTAGTAAAAATCGTTTCTAGTTCTCATGAAGCTAATTTTAAGCCAATGGAGATCGGCTTCGCCGTCGGCGGTAGCGTCCCTGAATCGTAATATCTTTCCTAGAAAATACATTTTATTTAATTATTTTTTTATGATAAAAGCTTATTACTTTATTATTGCTAGTTAACTGATCTGTTATCTGTTTGTTTTAGTTACCACAAGAACCAACATTGGATGAAAAAGCATTAACACAAGAGCAGCTAGAAGAATTCAAAAAGGAGGCTAGTAGTGCTCTTCATGGTGACACATTAGCTTATGAAACTAGTGAGTATAACCTTTTTTTTAAAGTCATTTTGTTTGACTATTGAGGTTATTAAAAACAATAAACTTTTTTAAAAATAAATGGAACCAACTTCACCACAAAACATTTAAAAATAACTCTAAGGGTAAGTTCATATAAATTGAACATGTTTATTGTATGGCACCTTCCCCTTCCCTTCCCACGCCAAATGGGAACAATATTTCCCATTATATCCTTTTTTCCTATATTTTGATTTATAAGCCATGGACTTTTATGGGCTGTAATGATGATGATAATACAAGTATACAGCATTTATAGCCAGAATGCATCATAAGACATTTCCACTAAGTCTAAACAATGCTAGGTTAAATTGTTTTTTAACGGAGCTTTTGTGAACCTCATCATCATCGTCATCTGATGATGAAGCCAAAGGCCTGCCCTAGACCTACCGGAAGGCAGGCAGTTCAGTGGGACTACTATGTATCATCATTACTGCGATCAACAACACACCTGCCAAGCGTGGTGATTATGGCAACACCCTAATAATGATGATGAGTATTCTGGAAGGTAAGCATTTCAATAGGTCTCTGGTGACCGTAAACACCACAGGAAAGCAGAATACACAATTTCGCTTACTTGGATGACATATTTTTTCCAGTTAATTTGATATAAAAACCAAACTACTGTACAGATTTTGATAAAATTTGTATTGGACCACCTCGAAAGTATGGCCTACCAAACATATCAAGAGTTATCAAAATCTATTTTGGAGAAATTGAGTAACATAAAAACAAAAAATAAAAAAAAATACATACCAAATTGAGAACCTCCTCCTTTTTTTTAAGGTTGAAAAAGGCCTATTACACTACACATGATTCAGGAACCCTTTCCCTAATTAGGGATGGTGTATTTAGTAAAGAGCCTCCGCTGCCGCCTTGCTCTCTAATCAACCCCTACTTTCGGGCAATGTCATAAAACTTAGGGCTGTAAGTGACCTCATCACGTGCAAGTCACCTTCATACTGATTTGCGTCAAATCATGAAGAGCCATTGCACTTCACTATTTATTACATATTTATAAGAATATTATAATGTCTATTATGGATGACAAAAAGAAAAGTATGTTTTGTTATCCATAATAGACATTATAATATTATTCTTTGATATCCATTTTCTGTAGTTAAGAATGTACAGGTGCCATGATAGGTATGTCCAACTCTCCACATTCGCGTTTAGACTTAAATAGGGCCCGTTTTTAAGTGTAATAAAATAATTTACCTTGCAAGTGGCCGCATCCCCCCCTAAATACAGTGTAGTGTAATAGGCCATTTAGGGCTGATAGGCAACCACCTGCATCAATGATGGTCTACTAACATGCCTCAAACACCAGCATTCATACAAAACTGTACTGTGTGATACTACCTCAATTAAGGTTTGAGTCCATCACTGGTGGTGATCAGCAGCGACAGCAACAAGCCACACTAATGCTTCCGGTATATCTACTATAACAAGCCCCATAGCTCAGTCGGTAGTAACTCTAACTTCTGCGCTGTAGGTTGTGGGTTCGATTTGTGTGATGAATGTAGATGTTTGTTCTGTGTTTGGGTGTTGTATTGTATGATAAGTATGATTTATAAAAAAAAGTATATAAGTATTATATCCATAATCTAGTTCCCATATGCTATGCTTAGCTTGGGGCTAGATGGCGCTGTGTGGAAATAATGTCCTTTAATTTGTTTATTTATTAGGATTTAATTTATTTATTAGGACTATAAGTTTATATGTAAATATATACTGAGTTTACCTCGGGTTGCTGTCTAAGAAACTACCCCTCCAGCTCAGCAGTAAAATTCAAAAGCGTATTATGGCAAAACCATTCAGCTTTAGAGTAGGCACTGTCCAAGATTAGACATTCTAGGGCTGTTAATGATGATGATACTGTTGCTTGTCTCTGTTGCCTGTCTACAGTGATGGACCCTTTAAAAGCGCTTCAAGAAAAAGGAAAACTAAAGTTCGGTCCCTCCGTAGGCCAAGACACGTTCTTGGAGACCCGGATGACCCACTCACCACCGCAAACCCGGAGGTGATGGCATCCATTCATTAACTATCTCGTCACACAGAGAAAACACTACACAGATACACCGACTCCGCCATCTGAGTCGATGAACCTTTCCGCCTCAAAGCGTTACCCTCGGTATCGCCTTCGGCCATTCCTATCCTCCCCCATCAAATGGCAACAGCCCAAGCCGAGGTCCGTACCTAAGTGGTGCCATTGCGCTTGTTGCCTCAAACAATCAATTATTGGGCAGGTCCGCGCAAAGCTGCCGCCCAGGTTCAGAACCATGCCAGCGTATTGTCCTTTCATAAAAAAAAAAAAAACTAAAGTTTGTTTTGTGTCTTCTTTGAAACTTCTAGAGTCCAATAGAAGTGGATCATCAGACCACCAGTGGGCAAGGACATTGCTGAACAAGGGTGCCATTGGAGACAGGGTTGCTGCAGCCACCATTCTAATACAGGTGCGTATGGGAATAATCTTCAAATAATAGCTTAAAATTATGCCACAGTACAGCAATGGAATTGAGTATAAATTTATCATATGCTGGATTTTGAGTTCTATGATCCCCAAGATTATATATTCTGGGGCCATGAGGGCAATGTACAATACACCCCACAGCTGGACAGTGCAGGCCTTGGTCACCCCCACTCAGAATAAGAATGTTCTGGGCCCCGATTCTACTAAACCAATCGCTTCACTATGACACTGGTGTCATTGGAGAATGGTCAATATAGGTGCCTTTTGGTATTCTAGTGAGTATTCTACAATAATACCATAATGATATTATCGTAGAATAGCTGTTGTGTGTCATATTAATATTCTACATTGAAGTGCCGCTTGGAGTGTATTGTGCATTGGCATTTTTTTTTCTTTAACCCAGCCAGCCTTGAAGTGTGTTTGTCGCCAATGTTATAAATCCATTGCATCGATGCCTGGATCCCAAAAAGAAGAAAAAGACAAACTTAAACTTTTTCTTTATATTTTACAGGACAGCCCAATCTACAATCTAACCGCATTGAGAAATCTCATCAGTCAAGTAAAACCAGCTAAGAAGAAAGATGGTATCACTATAATAGGTAATATATATAGCAAATAATAAAATATATAGCATGGAATGAGGTCTAGTCGACTTGTGGATGTCCCTTTGTCTGTATGAAGTCCTTTTATGGGCGGCGTACCCAAAGTGTGTCAATGGGATTAAATTACTATGAGTTGCAGTCCAATCTTTATATACATATACAGGTAAAATAAGTATGTCCTTACATATGAAATTGGCGTTTTGTATGGGAGGAACATAAAGGCAATTTTTTCATATTAAAATATATTTTATTAATCAAAGTATGTACCATTGCTATATATACACTTTTGCCATCTTATAGGTAGTTCATTGATCCCTTTACTAAAAAAACCATTCGGACGGGAATCAATGAAATCTTTGAAAGCGGTTTGGACTGCCTCATCGGAATTGAATTTTTTTCCTTGCAAGTTATCCAAATTTCGAAAAAAATGGTAATCTGTTGGAGCAAGGTCCGGAGAGTACGGTGGATGTCTTAGACATTCCAATTGAAGCTCCTCTAATTTGGTAGTCGTCTGTTGGGCCGTGTGTGGTCTAGCGTTGTCTTGAAGCAGCAGTGGCGTAGAGCGATTGAAAAGTCTCGGATGTTTAACAGCGAGCTTTTCCATCATGGTTTGCAGTTGCTGACAATAGACATCAGCCGTAATCGTCTGACCAGATTTAAGAAAGCTATAGTGTACGACACCGGCACTAGTCCACCAAACGCTTACAAGTAACTTTTTTTGAGTCAATTTTCGCTTGGGGCAAGATTTTGCTGGTTCACCAGGGTTCAGCCATTGCGATGAGCGTTTACGATTATCTTACAGGATCCACTTTTCATCACATGTAATGATCCGATTTAAAATTCCTTCATTATTGTGCCAGTTGAGTAATGTAACGCAGCAGTCGACGCGCGTTTGTCGGTTTGCTTCACTCAATTCATGAGGTACCCACCTTTCAAGCTTTTTCACGTTCCCAATTTGCTTCAAGTGGATTAAAACGGTTTTGTCACTAACACCGCAGCCTGCAGCTAACTGTGATGTGGTTTGCGATGGATCTGCTTCCACAATAGCCTTCAATTCATCATTATCGACCTTGGTCTCCGGCCGTCCACGGGGCTTGATCTGCAGGTCGAAATTTCCAGAACGAAAGCGTTGAAACCAAAAACGCACCGTGTTTTCTTTTGCGACACCACCACCATACACATCATTAATCCTTCGAGCCGTTTCTGCAGCACTGGTGCCACGGTGGAACTCGTACTCGTAAATAATGCGATATTTTAAGTTTTCCATTTTGTGAAATGAGTGACGCAGAAAAAAAAAGCAAAAGAGAAAAAAACAAATGAATTACGGTTTTCGAAACACAAATGCATGAGTAAATAGCTGTTTAAATTTGAATTTGGAATTCCTAACCAAAGAGGAGATATTTAAGATCAAAGTGGCCAGTACGACAAAACGCCAATTTCATATGTAAGTACCTAATATTATATCAAGCCTCACAGCTCAGTTGCTAATAGCTCTGCCTTCTATGCTGGAGGTTGTGGGTTCGATTTGCACCCAGAATAAACATTTGTGTGATGAATATTGATGTTTGTTCTGTGTTTACGAGTATGTGTTGTATATCATACAATACTAATCATAATTAGTAAGTATAAAAAAACGCATTCACGTAATATTTCCGTATTATCTAGTTCCCATATAACAAGCTTTGCTTAGTTTGTGACTAGATGGCGCTGTGTAAAATTAATGTCTTGTAATATTATTTTATTACTCCTTTAGTTTGCCATTTAGCAAAGCTTAGTTAGGACATGATCCTTATAAGTGAGCCTATCGGATGTCGCAATGTCCTGTAATATTTATTTAATGAAAGGTTTTGTTGATATTTTAAAATCAGGTTCTTGTTCCTTTAAATTGAATTAAGTAGTTTAGGTAATGTTTTACAGGAATAACATGATAAAAATCGTATTTTACATTACAGATGCGTTGTCAGAGTTGCTAGTGTCCGATCTACTGATCCCGGAGATAAAACTACGCACGTTTACACAGCATCCTCTGGGTAACATAGATGCGATGACTTCGGGGAATAAACAGGCGAGAAGAAGCATCCTCAAACTGTGGTTTTTTGAGGACCAACTGAAGGAACTATACGGGAGTATGTGTTTAATTCGATTTTTAGCTAATATATAATATTCATATTATATACGACGGGGAAGCGCTTGGCTTTCATCTCACCTGGTTTCAAGTTATGATAAGGCTGTAGGTGGAAGCACCATTCATCCGGAATCCTCAATAAACTGAGGAACTGGCTATCTACCCTCTAAATGCCGGAACGGAACTATTTAAGAATCCATACCATATTACCCAAGTCTGTCGCCATTAACTAAATTCTTTATTGTTATGTTCCGGCATTTACAGGTAAGATAGCCAGTTCCCTCAGGCTGTTAGATAGATAGATAGATAGAAAACACTTTATTGCACTAATAAATAAGAGTACATGGGCGAACTTAATGCTATGAAGCATTTTCTTCCAGATAACCCTTGTGTAGTATGGAGTGGGTGGTAGTGCTACTTAACGGGAGAAATGATATTTTATAGTGATTTATTACTAATACATAGTATATACTTATACCTACAATCATAAATAATATTAATAATTAAAATAAAATGATGAATGCTGTTGAGGATATCGGGTTAAGTAGTCTTCGGCATTGTATTAACTTGTAACTGTTTGATAAAGACCGAGTGCTTCCTTGTCGTATTATAAAAAAAAAATTGTCATATGGATGTATGGCTGATATTAAAAGTCATTTTTTCAGCGTATGTCGAAGCACTGAATAAATTTGCTCACGATTCAGTAGACGCCAACAAAGAGAAGGCTGTGTCTTCGATGTCCTACCTTTTGATGCACCACCCTGAGAGAGAAAAGGTACGTTTATTGTCTTTATGCTAGCGAATCCCGGACCGTTTGTGGACAAATGATAATTTTATAGGTTTACATGACTAACCGGATAATAGTAATAAAATTCTTAAAAGGGAAGGAAACAGATTAGGTCAGAATAAATTTACATATTTACATAGTGAGATTGTGGCTTGAGAATCAAATCATTCCTCGAATGTGGTTAAAGTCGACTAAAGGATCTTACCAGAAGAAAGGCGGGCATATTGCTATGATAGAAGAAGCATACTTCTTTGTAATATACTATGTTTGGCATTTGGTCACCAATTTGCATGCCAAACGTGGTGATGACTCCAATTTTGAAGGAGTCTCTGTCCAACAGTAGGGCTTTTGAATAGTATCTATATGCAAAAATGCAGGTTTAGTAGAGGGTTTCCATAGAATACCTCGGGTACATAACCCTTAAAATAATAGATTGAATTATATATAATTAAGTATTGTATTCAATTATTATTCAGTAAAATCTGTGGCCCTATCTTTACCTTATTTATTATCCCTCTGGCTAATAGAAGCGATAAGACCGTCCATTGTTATTTATAAGGTATACAATAAAATATTTTTATTTATACATACATTTATTAAGTGTCGCACTAAGTTCTTATAATGTAATTATATATTAAAGTTTTCCGTTTTCTTATAAGGTGTACAATAAAGTGTTTCCATTCATTCATTCATTCATTCATTCATTCATTCATTACAGATGCTGTTAACAAACATAATCAACAAACTCGGAGACCCGAGTCAGGCGGTTGCGTCGAAAGTGGTATACAACCTGTGTCAGCTGCTACACAACCATCCCAACATGAAGTCTGTCGTGCTGGCAGAGATTGAGAAGATGTTGTTCAGGTAATAATTACAGACGCTGTTAACAAACATAATCAACAAACTCGGAGACCCGAGTCAGGCGGTTGCGTCGAAAGTGGTATACAACCTGTGTCAGCTGCTATACAACCATCCCAACATGAAGTCTGTCGTGCTGGCAGAGATTGAGAAGATGTTGTTCAGGTAATAATTACAGACGCTGTTAACAAACATAATCAACAAACTCGGAGACCCGAGTCAGGCGGTTGCGTCGAAAGTGGTATACAACCTGTGTCAGCTGCTACACAACCATCCCAACATGAAGTCTGTCGTGCTGGCAGAGATTGAGATGTTCTTCAGGAAGTAAAAGATAGGGCCTAGCGCTTCCCCATCGTACATAAAAAAAATATACCTACTTGTTGAATAAATGAAACAGAGAAATAAAAAAAAAATACGTTAGCTGTAGTGAAATTAATTGTCCTGCTAACTCGACTCTACATTTACAAGGAATATTTGCAAAGAGGATGTTGACATATTTGACAGCTTTGTCAATAGTGACAACCTATTCGTATTAAGGCTCGTTTCTTACCCGCACCTCCTTGAAACGGTAGAGGTGTTGAATACAGTGATGATGATGATGAACCTATACGTAACTATCAAGCACCATTGACAACACGATAAACAGAATTGTTGCGTTCTCTTTATCTTAATTCTAACGATTTTTTAGCTGTCGGTCACAAAAGCAGTACGTCCATCTCGCATTTTGTCTTTCGTCTACTACTCAGTTCGTCCATAATTGGATTTGTCCATTTCGAGGTTCGTCATAACGCAGTTCGTCCATTTCGAGATTCGTCATTACGCCGTTAGTCCATTTGGGGACTACATTACACCTGACAAACCAATATAACCTTACTTAATATGTGTATTGCTAAATCGTTACGATATCTCAGATTATAGGTACAGCCTAGGAGTACAGCTGTTTCGTGCGACTACCCGCAACATCTCATTCTGTTTATCGTGTTGTCAATGGTGCTTGATAGTTACGTATAGGTTCATCATCATTATCACTGTATTCAACACTAGCAAATGTGTTAGTAACCTATAGTGTTAAACCCCATATTCACTATTTAAATACAATTCATTCATGGAAAAGGAGTTAGTAATAATACATAAATAAAAAGTGAAGAGATGAATCTTTTACTGAATTTCTTACTGAATATAATACTCAATACTGAACACAAAAGTAAAGGCTTCATTTTGAAAATTATGTAGTGTTGTTCGAATGATTTGTTAGCTGCCGGTCCAATAAACAGCTCGTCCAAATGGAATTTTAATTCGCATTTCGTCCAACAGGCATTTTGACCAGCACAAATTACGTCAACACGCATTTGGTCAAACACGTATTTCGTCCAACAAGCATTTCGCCCAACAAATATTTCGTTCAAATGCACAAACTATAGGGATTAACCAAAGAAATTGTATCAGTCCTTCATGGTGGCGTTTCATAAAAGCCTATTACTTTAATTACAAGTGGAACTCTCTTTTCTATTTCTTTTATTAGTAAAAAACCGTTACCGTTTATATTGTGATGGGACTATATTTTGAAAGGAAATAACTATGTTATATTTTATCTGTTGTATTTCTCTCCCCCCTCTCACCTGGGTACCTGTACTCCTAGGCTGTACCTATATTCTGCGATATCGTAACGATTTAGCAATACACATATTAAGTAATGTTATATTGGTTTGTCAGTTGTAATGTAGTCACCAAATGAACTAACTGCGTAATGACGAATCTCGAAATGGACGAACTGCGTTATGACGAACCTCGAAATGGACAAATCCAATTATGGACGAACTGAGTCGTTGACGAACGACAAAATGCGAGATGGACGTACTGCTTTTTGGACCGACGGCTAGCAAATCTATCAAATTACTTATTTATTTTATTTAGCAGTATGTGACGCGGGAAACATATGTGATTTATATAAATAAATAATTATAATGTATTTTATTACAGAGCAAACATATCCTCTCGGGCGCAATACTACGGCGTCTGTTTCCTAAATCAGTTCTATTTGGGTAAAGATGACTCGAAGATAGCGGAGAGCCTCGTCAGGATCTACTTCTCATTCTTTAAGGCTTCTATCAAAAAGGTGAGACCACATCCCCACATTTAGCAATTATATTTAATAAAAAGTGCCTACCACAAAATAAGTGTCAAAACTATATCGACGATAAGAACGCGTGGCCCAATGTTGCTTTACCAGTTGACAGCTAAATTGTGATTTCTCAATGTTAACAAACTGCCCATTAGGTAGTTAGGTTGTCACGTATATTTTAAGTAGGTAGGCTAGAGGTGACAATAAAACAAGGAAATGAGTGTACTTAATTTAATAAAAGATATACAAAACAATAGGGGCTGAAGGCCGACTAAACTAATATAAGGTAAGTGTATTTAAAGTTAAAAGTAACACTAAGTTTGAGGTTTGTACGAGAAAGGGGGGGAAATGGATGCGAGGCCTAAGTCTGATCTTGGTCAAAGTGAGAATCGACTTCCCTATTTAGAACACTCCCCTGGTATCGCGCGCCGGTAGGTAGGTACGGCCAGTCAGGTTCCAATATGTAGCTGGTGCGTCGTACGTATCTAATTGCTCAGCTGCTCGATGAGGTAGGTAGGTAGTGGATCGCAGGTAGCTTCAGAGGCAGCTGTTGGTAGTGATACCGGGGGTAGTTGTAGGTAGCATTACCAGGGTAGCTCCGTTAAGGTGTCTGCTCCGGAGGTAGCTCCGGGGGTAGTTCCTGGAATGGACGAAGGTAGCTCGTCTTAGGAACTTGGACTGCAGTTCACACGCTTACGCAGGGGGTGATGGGTATAAGTAAGTTCACAATAAGGCAAGCTGGTGAGGTGTGATGCAGTTCAGGTACAGTGGTAGCTAGGGATCGGGGTGCATTTCGTGATCGATAGCAATGTATATAAAATTAAGTTTTAAATTATTTGAGTACATATAGCAAATTTTATTAAAATAACTATCGTGGATCAACGAATTCATTTTTGGACATACGGGAATTTCCACGAACCTTATTATTAATGTAAAACACCAACGTTTCGTCCTTGACCGAAGGACATCATACGGGTGAGTACGGTTCACGACGCACGCGTTCCGCGTCCTTGCAAGCTATTTTTTTTTTTTTATGAAAGGACAATACGCTGGCCTGGTTCTGAACCTGGGTGGCAGCTTTGCGCGGACCTGGCTGGCGCTGAAGGCGCGAGCCCAATATTTGATTTTAGAGGCAACAAGCGCAAGGGCACCACTTAGGTACGGACCTCGGCTTGGGCTGTTGCCATTTGATGGGGGAGGATAGGAATGGCCAAAGGCGATACCGAGGGTAACGCTTTGAGGCGGAAAGGTTCATCGACTCCGCCGGCGGAGTCGGTGTATCTGTGTAGTGTTTTCTCTGTGTGACGAGATAGTTAATGAATGGATGCCGTCACCTCCGGTTTTGCGGTGGTGAGTGGGTCATCCGGGTCTCCAAGAACGTGTCTTGGCCTACGGAGGGACCGAAGTCCTTGCGAGCACTCCGGAGCAGCGCTCTTTCCGCGCGGGTCACCGGGCGCGGGGGCGGAGGGGGTTGAAACCGTAGTGGGGCGTGTGAGTCATCATCATCACCATGCATAAACGTCTCGTTGTCGGGTTGTAGCGAACCTGGTATACAAGCAGCACTAACAACGTCCCCATCAAACTCTTCACTGCTTCTAAATGTACCATGAAGACATGGCATCCAGGCAGGTGAAACCATGTGATGACAAATCTAAGCTTATACTGAAATAACTGTGCAAAAACTTACCCAGTATGGGATTAGACGCAGGTATTTTTAGGTTTTTCACTAGGGTTAGATTAAGATGCACTGCCTGTGCTTGGGAGTAAAACAGATTCCTTCCGCTAAAATTATCTAAGCACTCTTGAAAACGGCGGCCGGCAAAATGGCAGACTCGTTTGGTCTAAAGATGGCAATAATGGTTAAAATTAAATATTAGTTAACTGTTAATTGATAAAAAAATATATCGATATTTTTATTGGTTGAAAATATTAGTTAATATTATTTGTTTAGTACCTACACGATTTGGTTATTGGTTGATGTTTATGCAGTTGAATATTTTATTCTATTGATCAATTAAAAGTAACCGCTAATTCGTCTCTATCATAGCACTATGGGTATTTGTTTAAAATATCACATCACTTTGTATTGAATAAAAATATCATATACAGCAAATCAGATAAATTTAATTTCTATAGTGAGGAGTCGAAAGCATGCAATTGAATGAAGTCAACTTAATACATAGTTGAAAACTCTGCGAGCAGCAACATACTTATTGTTTCTTATTTGTAGCACTTTAAAGTAAAAATTTTAATGCATTCAATGATGTTAGTTCTAACTCAGGCTGAAGTTGATATGATATTTTTATTCGATAATGTTAATTCTGATTATTGAATATAATGGTTGATTTTAAATATTAGTTACATTTATTGGTTCATAGCTATATTCGTCATCTCTAGTTTGGTCTGACCGCGACCGACGGTCAAAAGTGACGTCACGCACTAGCCAGAGTACGCTTCAAGCAACGCAATATTTTTTACCATAAGTAATGATAAAAAAAACTATTATTATAATTTCGTATAAATTAGGTATTAGTGAACCTTGAGTGTACTTCTGCTTATATCTAAGTAAGTATAAAGTAAAAGTAAGTTGTAACGTATAAAGTGTTTTTATACGTTACAAGGTAGGTATTTAAGATAGTATTAAGTATCTAGATACTTTTAATGTTACTCATTTAAATTATTATGAACACTGCATACCTAAATGTAAAAACCATACGTCTTCGAAGAAATTTTCATATATTGTCCCTATTATATACTATTCTTTTCAACCCTTCCTTTTCACCGTAACTCAAAGAGCGTTTTAAATTATTAGACCAAGGGCACGTGAGAACACTTCGGAACGTTCTTCGAAAAATATTCTACTTGCGATTCCGAGTCACACCACAGTGTTCTATGCTAACTCGTTTACTGTTGAGGCTGTGCGCTTGTGGAACTCACTACCCGTTTCGGTCAGATCCTCCAAAACAATCTACATTTTTAAAAATAATTTACGCTGTCATTACTTTTCCTCGACCAACTTATAATTGTCTCGATCGCTACTGCTGTTTTAGTTTCTATTTATATGTATATTTTTAGTAATGATTGGATATTTGGTAATGTATTGTATGTTTTGTTATTATTAATAAGTAGCTTTATAAATTAATGTTTATTTTAGTACACCGCTTTGTCTGCTCTTTACTATCCTTTCCATCCAAAGGTTGCCTGGAAGAGATCGCTTTTAGCGATAAGGCCGCCCATTGTACCTAGTTTAAGTGTATTTCTTGCTTGTCTGCTTATTTTAATTTTTTGGTGTACAATAAAGAGTTAATCTATCTATCTATCTAAATGTTGAATGGATCATCAAAAAATTAACCAGCCCGAGGTTCTTGCCTTTCTCCTTGTGTGCTGGTCGCGATCCCGAACAGGCGGTAGATTTGACGTTTCAAAATGATCGAAAAAAAATCTTAATACATACATGAATACATAAATGTTGACTTTGACTTTGACTTTAAACAGTGGTTGATTAGTAATTGATAAGTGTAATGTGTTGTATGGTTGCAGGGTGAGATCGACTCGCGTTTGATGTCGGCGATACTGACTGGCGTGAAGCGTGCCTACCCCTTCGCAGACAAGGAGCGCCTCAACGCAGCCTCGGAGCACCTGGACGCGATATACAAGCTGGTGCACCTCACCAGTCTCAACGTGGCGATCCACGCGTTGGCGCTGCTGTTCCACATCACTGACAAGGAGAACGCCGATCGGTACACAAATCATTGAATATTATTTCACGGCCCTCTATGGTCCCGAGTTCGATCCCCGTGGGAGTACAATATTTTGCTTTTTGTTTTTTGTGGTTATTACTTTGTTTGAGTCAGAGCTAGCTACCACTAATCTTACCTAAGTCTGTTGCCATAACAAAGATTCTAAAATTGTTGTGATCCCCGGATCACAACAATTTTAGAATCTTTGTTATTTCTACTATTTCTATTTCTACCTCCGTTTACGGTGATTTTTTCATTCGTGTAATCACCGCATTGCCTTGGTTTTACCGTATTATTTTTGCCAGTTTTTTTTTAATCTGTGAACTGAGACTGAACTGTGACTTCAATAACTTTCCAAAATCAAAAAAATATTTCGAAAATTCTATAATTCCATTCAAGCGATTGACACCAACAATAAAACATTTTGGAACAATTTAGGGGGTGTAAAGACCTATGCCAAGAAACGTAAAAAACATGTAGCTATTCAATCTCACGAGCTGCATCACTCTCTCTCTCTCTCAACACAGCTGCAACTGTATCTCTCGGACACATTTGCTAAATACGTACAACGTGAAAACAGTCTCTATATGCGATCCTCTTAAATAACTTAAGATTATTTAACGGCCTCTGTAGTCCCGGTTTGATACCTAGGGAGTACAGTATTTTGCTCGGTTTGGTTGGTGGTAGGACTTTGTTTAAGTCCGCCTGGCTAACTACCACCATTACTTAAGTCTGTTGCCATAACAACGATTCTAAAAATTGTTGTGTTGACATTAAGAGGTAAGCTAGCCAGTTCCTCAGTTTGTTGAGGAAACTGGGTGAAGTGCGCCTCCACCTTCGGCCTTATCTTATTCATCGGCATTTAAAGCTCTCAACGGAAGATCAGCGCAGGCTCCCTGGGTAAGATAGCCAGCTCTTGGCTCTTGAGCTAGAGGAATCCGGGTGAAGAGGCCTTTCACCATCGTCAGATTATATTATATGATTTATGATTGCCTGTGGCGGTAGATTTGACGATTCAAAATCATAAAAAATCTTACTGAATAAACTATATTTTGAATATAACTTGAAACCGGATGAGATGAAAGCTAAGCGCTTCGTACGTAAAACCCTTCGTATGATAAAAAAGTCTGTTTTGTACATCCTCTTATAATTATTTTTAGATGGGGGTGTCTGTCTGTCGCCGGGCAACGGTATAGGCACCTTGTTAAATCATAATTGTTTATTTATTTATTAGGAAGACCAACAGCTTTATAAAACTCAATGACTTATTAAATAATTAAATTACTTAATTAAAATGACTTGACCGTCACTGGAAGATATTAATAATGAGAAGGTATATCCGTTTCCGTCGAATAGTACATAAAGCCGGTACGTATTTCCGGTCTCAGTGGTGACACCTGGCGGCCGCGCGCCTCTTTTAGTTTCGTAAATCTGTGAGCGCCATTATTAGTTCATTGGCGTTTCGTTTTCCGTCGAAGCAACTTGTGCGCAGCTGCTCAGGCTCTACGCCGTTGCTAAAATAGAACAAATTTAAGAGAATATTCAACGCTACAAAATCACTAAGTTTTGTGGGCGAATGTTTTTAAAAGTGATACGGGGTATGATGTAAGTCTCTTGATACTACACACTACCCTCGTTATTACGCAATCCATACTATAAATGTTTTGCCGTTCGGATTTTGGTACGTATTTGAATAATTTATTTTAACAATTTTTCTGCTAAGAATTATTGTCTTGAATGTAATTCCTGTTGGTACGTGTGAAATATTTAACGGTGAAGCCGTAGAATTCCGTACTACTGGTGATTTTATTTTCAGATGTGATTGATTTTATTGTACGTCGGAATTTTAAAGGTTATACCTATTTATGTCTCGGATATTAACTGTTACCTTTTTCAGTATCCTTTTTAGGACAAGTCTGTACGGGCTGCTGGCGCTGATGGCCCGAGCACGAGTGCTTGTAAACGTGACGAATACCTACGCTGTTATTATATTTTATCTTGAGCTAAAACATAAGTAGATATACTTGATCAAAGTAAAATAGAAAAGTAAGTACTCAGATCTCCTGCACTAGCCGCTGCGGCACTTATGCTGAAATCATGAAATACGCTCTTTTCTACCGCTGAACAAATTAGTAACGCTATAAAAGGCTTAATAATTTAAGCTTTTTGGCTCTTCTAAACGAGTAGGAAGATAGCCAGAACAACATCTGCTTCTCGCGGGGGCAGGCCTCAGCCTAGTAAGCAGGTCCATCGAGTGGATTTACATACACATTTAGAGAACTCTGGTTCCCAATTATACGTGTGCATATGGTGATCATGCAGGTGAGCACGTAACTAACCCACCCTCGCGGGGTGAATAACAACTATTACGGAGGTCAACCCTCAAGTGCTTACTACGAGAGCCATTACTCTAGTGAGAAAGGTCCATTTTCAACAGAGGCTCGCGGCCCAATCTTAAGGGGATATGGCGGAGGACGCACGAGTGCTCTCTTAAAGCCTACCTTATATGAATTAAAAACGATTCAAGGTCAGATAGTTTCAATCCATTTCAATTTAATAATGTCCATCTTAAGGGATCTACCATAATTGTTTGGTAATGAACACCAGTATTTGGTATTGCATACTGCTTTTTCGAAACCCCCATTTACTTATCAAAATGTAAATCGAGTCTTCACTAATGCTCATCTGAGCAGACCCATGTGTGTCGGCGGGTGAATCAGCACGGCACGGCATTGTCGAAACCGCCGTAAGAAAAAGTATAGCGCTTGGCGTACTGACCCTACGCTGAGAGAACTAATTGAGAATATGCACAAAACTCTAGCTATATTGGAAGATTAAATCGCAAATCAATCTGCTATGATATGAGGTAAGTGGGGAATTATATGAACAATATTATTGTCTCTGCCCTGTCGGGTTAGTGAAAAACCGTTCACGATTTCACATAAATATACCTATGGGTATTCTGATATGCCTATGGGAAGCAAATCGAAAGGCTACTTGAAGCTTCGTTACGCTACTCAAATGGTTTTCCATTAATGCTACTTGATGACCAACGCTGTAGTCATCATCGGTCAAAACATTATTCTGATACATACTCAGAATTCGTTTTACTTTATACTTCAGGTTTCATAGACATGAAGACAAACAAAAGGGTACTAATATATGACACCTTACGTCAATGCAATTATGTATATCCACTACATCGCTTAGAAAAATTCTTATGTAGCTTATTATACCTAGTGTAAGCTAAAATAAAAAGAAACCCTCAAAAAATTTTGCTATGATTCACAAACGAACAAACAAGGGGTCCTAAAAGTAGCTCCCCAATCACAGAGTTTCGTACTTGTACCTGTATAATGTACATGTGTGTGTATACCGGCTACCCTCATATTTCTGGTACCAACATCGAAATGTTAACATGTATTTTAGTCAATCTTTATGTGCTTGTGCTAAACGATTACGAAGTGACGAAACCTTTAAGTGTTTATAATTGTTTGTTATTATTGAGTTGCTACATTCTCTTGCGACTGTAGAAATTACTGTTCAAGGTCATCCTATCTTGAACCTTTTAAATATGAAAGTCTCACGGGCACTTTCTTTGTTTGTTTGAATGAGTAATGAGATAAATAACAATTAGAGACTACAATGTCTTCGACTGAAGCGTTTGGATAAAACCCTTTTTTCTTTTAATGAATGGGTTGACCCTGTTATTGTGATAACACTGCAACATGAGTTTAATTTCCTGATTGTATATTGGAATGTAGACGTGCTTACCTACTCCGCAAGCACGTCAATCAATCGTTTGGTTCAATCACTCTGTATCGGTGAAATGTGAATCTCGGGATATGAGTTCTAAGACCGCAACAAAACATTAATTTGCTTAGGTAGAAATACAGCGGATTCTAAATAAAGGTTGGCTGGCCAAGGTATGTATAATCTCGGAAGATTAATTCTAAGCCTTGCCAGTTTTGACATCCTTCAAGAACGGTATAATCACCGACAATTGATTTTGTTACCATTATATGTACCAGTAGTGTTATTAAAAATCTACCCTCCAAAATAAATCACAATAAAACTATGGTTGGGTGGTCTCTGAGTATTTGTCTTCCGACTAACGTCTCTGTTACACATCTATCAAGCCTAGCATGACCTAGCAGCGAGAGCACAACTAAAATGATCTGGCATTCGGACAAGTCGCTCTGCAAACGGGCAACCTTTTATATTTTATTGCAGTGGAGCGCCATCATCATCATCATTCATAGATGAGTATTAGATGTCTCTTGCATATACCATACATACTCCACAGAGGGCCACTGAATAAAAAAAAATAATATTGGCTATCCCCAAAACCCGGGTATAACCAAATTTACCACATGCGTTAGATTGGTGGTAATTAGTGCAACAGATTTTTAATCGGATAATTTTCAGAATTTTCATTTAAAATAGAGTATGATACAAAGTCATTGCTCATAATGGAAGTAGAATATATTCCAGGCAAGTTCTACAATCTTTCACTTGGCGCTTTGACGCACATCATCATAATGGTATCTACTTACCAGCCTGTGTTAACATAGTGTTTGCGATACTCGATACCCCGAGTATACATACTGCCTCAAAGACCGCGCATAAAGTTACAACAATGTACCTTCCTTATACGAGTAAGAGACATTACAAATAAAAAGCTAGGTTTGTTTCAAGATGCGCTCAGTGTTCCATGAACCTCTAGTATGGGTATTAGACAGCTTTTCTAATTATTATACTACCTAGTACCAAAGTGTTGATTTATCTGAATAAAACTACAGTAATATACTTCTTAGGGGTACATACCCCGATGGGAGAAGGTAAACTCCGAAACACGCGCCGAAGTCAAAACTTTAGCGTTGGAAAGGCTCTTTAATCAGCTAATCCCACTCTAAACTTATCCCATGGAATGAGTTGACTAAATAATTAATTTTATTATTTTTTATTTGTAAACCTTCAGAAATAACTAATTTACCCTAACTTCTACGAGGTTACCACCATCTAAAGTCAAGCTAAAAACATGCAACACCGAACAAAATTGTTCTACCCTATAGAATAAATTTATTATTAAGCCTACGAGGATGTGTGTAAGAATGTATGGTCTAACTAATATCAATAACGTTGACACAACAAGCAATTACCCCTTATTGCTATAACTGCTTTACTCATGTTTTAAATGATTGATTTTATCTCACTTGAAAATAATGAACAGTACCTACTTATTATGAGACTAAATGTGTCTTCAAATTGATTGCTCAAACTCAAAGGTTTCATAGCTACCTTTTTGGGATGTTTGTACTCTGTTGTAGGTTCCTTATTTCAGTTTCAAATCAGTAATTGAGCAAGCGTCGTGTCGTACTTCGAGCTTTCACTGTGCTCAGGCAGATGCATCTTTGTCAAACACTACTTACAATAGATCCTGATCTAACCATCACGATCATGATGTTGGTATCATGGACCAACGATTGTATTTGGTTTGGCCAATATTTGTTCATAACGTATATAGTAGTTGTTTAAAATGCTAGTCGGCCTAACCAATCCCTTTTGCTGTGGGTATTGTAGAAACTACTTGCTTCTATGCTACTAAAAGATGTAGGCTCGGCGGCTAAATTAAATTAATAATTTTTATGCCTAACATTTTCCATTAGAGTTTACTTCAATGGTTCAACTGATTCGTTACAGTTTGACCAAAAACTTGAACCTAATTCATGCACCGTTGAGTGGTGTGCCCTGTTGCCTATAAGCTAGCTGGAAAATCATCTTCTAGCTTAAGCTAGAATTAGAATTTACAAAATTTTCAATAAGTTAGTGGCCATTGATATTAAGCACATTCAAAAGTTTTCAGGTTCAAAATAATGAACAATACCATACAGAATGGTTCGATAATTATGTGCATTAAACCTAACAATGCAACCTAAATGATAAATTATTATTGATAATATGATATATTGAACTCATTCAATGAAATATTTCGATTTCTTGATTAGTTTTCTAGTGCTTATAATTAATTTCTCGATGGTTTAATCTGATTGATATAGAAATACTTATGTCCATTCCAGTATTCGTCATTCATAGCTTTTCTATATTACATTTACCATATTTCTATATTATTTAGTTAATAATGACATCACATTGGCGCTAGATTAACTTCCCTCATAAGTGGCGACACCAGGCGATAACAAACAGGTCTCATTATTAATATCTTCCAGTGACGGTCAAGTCATTTTAATAGCAGCGTTTTACCTGAAATAAAACGCATATTAAAATACTTACCTCACTGGAAGATAAGCTTTTATCGCTGCCTGGTGTAACTAAGCCAATGAACTAATAATGGCGCTCACAGATTTACGAAACTAAAAGAGGCGCGCGGCCGCCAGGTGTCACCACTGAGACCGGAAATACGTACCGGCTTTATGTACTATTCGACGGAAACGGATATACCTTCTCATTATTAATATCTTCCAGTGAGGTAAGTATTTTAATATGCGTTTTATTTCAGGTAAAACGCTGCTATTAATCATTCTGGTCTAGGTTATCAGAGAAGCCAATTAGCAATTTGAATTTATATTTTATAAATTATTGTCAAATTTAGGACCTAGGAACTAGGAACAATAGGAAAATGTCTTTTTTAAACTTTCGCGATTAGAACACATAATTTTAATTCGAGCAACGGGTATTTATCGCGTATTTTACCTACATTCGGCTGGTGCACCCCTGCCGAAACGTCGGGATAAATAAAGGTAAAATACGCGATAAATACCCGTTTCTCGAATTAAAACGAATAGGAAAATGTATTATAGAATAATAGTCGGATAAGACATAACAGTTTATTTTGTTGTAGATATTACACGGCGTTGTATCGCAAACTGTTGGACGTGGATATATTTACGACCTCGCACTGCGCTCTTCTCTTCTCGCTCATATACAAGTCGTTGAAGCAAGACGACAATATTAACAGGTAAGGTTCATTTGTAGTCATTCAATTCAAATTTCAAAAGATCTTTACTAATTATAATAAGTAAGGTGGATACAATCTTCGGTGTGAATTTATCCTAAAAGGTATCAACTTAAAAATAACACATTAACAAACCTTATAAATATACGCTCATCTAAAAGTTGTGGCATACTTGTTATATACGAATTTAGAGTAGTAAAAGCCCCTAGTGAAAGGGCTCGTCCGGAGAATTACTACCACTATACTTATTTCAGCCGCCAAGCAGCGTTGCTGTGTTTCGGTTTGAAGGTTATGGTTGCCGGTGAAATTACGGGTACGTGAGGCTTGACACCTTTATGCCTCAAGTTGACGGGCGCAATGCAAGTGATCTCGTCATCTAGTGGTTCGTCCACCGGTGTCAGATCCAGAGGTCCCGGGTTCGATCCCCAGGGGAGTACAATATTGTGTTGCGGTTTGGTTGGTGGTAGGATTTAGTTTAAGTCTGTCTGGCTAGCTACCACCATAGCTAAGTCTGTCGCCATGTCAACTATTCTTAAATTGTTGTGTTCCGGCAAGATAGCCAGTTCCTCAAGTAGTTGAGGATTCCGGGTGAAATGCGCCTCCTCCTTCGGCCTTATCATAACTTGAAAACCAGGTGAGACGAAGGCCAAGCGCTTCCCCGTCAAAAAAAATGTATATAAAGGGGTTAAATTATCTAAAGTCCTTCACATCACTGACCACGACAAGTATAAATAAAATAAAAGAATACTTTTATTTCCTGTAAGTTTACATAAACGTATGTTCTGTAACTAAAATGTAGTTTTTGTTATTTATGTATCTGTTAGAATTTCGTTTATGTAAAGTACATTCTAATCAATTATTACTTGAAGGAATCCCTCTGCAACCCAGTTTGTCTTGTTATCTATATAAATAAATCAATATTACAGTACATTAATTTCTCACCGCGCCATCTAGCCCCAAACTAAGCATAGCTTGTAATATGGGAACTACTATTACAGAAATATTTCTAAGATACTTTTTTTTGTAAATAAATACTTATCATACACATAACACCCAACAACAAAATTCATGATACAACTGTTACAGCGCAGAAGGCAGAGCTACTACCAACTGAGCTATGAGGCTTGTTAAATATAATCATATTAATCAATAAATATAATATAATTATTTATAATTAGTATTGTTACGAGCTGGGGTTCGTAAAATTAAAAGCAACCGGGTATTACTCAAAATAAGACACAATTTTTCAGCACCAAACGAATTACTCTCAAACACAGTACATCACTACTTAGTTATACTTCCGGATTCCCAAATATCACTTGATGCTGTCACTCTGTATCGTAGTCGAATACTGTCCTTCCGATTCCCCCAGCATTATTTATATCCAATTCTATCGAATGATCTATTATGCTTGCGACTGATCGCGGCACTAACTGTTGCGTAATCTGCGACTCTATTGTTCTCGGCGGTCATAAACAATCCCTTTGTGTTATCAATAAACAAGTTGTTTTTGTTCTATTTCGGAACTATGTGAAGGCCCGCGAATGTTCTAGACGTTTCTGGTATATATAAATAGTATTGTCTTTTGTCAGAGTGATCGCATTCATCAAACGGCTCCTGCAGCTGTGCGCGTACATGCAGCCCGAGCATTGCTGCGGCGTGCTTTTCCTCGTCTCGCAAGTACTGAAGGACGGAGACAAGAAGGACGCTGTCAAGCTGCACTGGAAGGCTGATCTTAAACAGGTGTGTTTCACGTCATCGACACCTAAATACTAGAAGTATTGAAAAAATATTTATTTGAAAAGATTTTTAAAGATTGCGCGTTAACCAGGTCACGTGGTAGATTAGGTGTAACAATATTCGTGCGTCCTTTATCAATTGACTTTCAAATATAAAAGGAGGTTCTCAATTATTTGTTCCCCGATTATTCGAGGACGGCTGGACCGATTTGGAAAATATTTTTTTGTTTGGGTATACTTCACTTTCTACTATTGATATTTGGTCAGGATCTGATGATCCTGGAGGAATCGAGGGAACGGACCAAATATTATAGGCACACTTGAAGAGATTTATATATTTTTCACGCGTCTGTCCGTCCATCTGTCATCAAAATAATTGGAAAAATATGTCATCCAGGTAAACGAAATTGTATCATAGTTTTTATTGAAGTCGGTTTTCTTTTTATTTTTTAAAACGTAATTATCTTACATAAATAATGTGCTGTATAGAGGCAACATTTAACATAATTACAAAATACAATTACTACATACATTTTTAGTTCATTTATACATTATTATATTTTATATTTAATATCGGATAACTCATAAAATAACAAATCATGGTAAATATCCCTTTAATTTTAGTTATAGTGTTCATAACCATGATAGTTTCAAAAGTTTTTATTAATATTATTATATTCGACATCAACCTCCAGCCCCCTCAGCACGGAGAGGGGATAAAAATTTTGTCCTCTGTTTTAACACCATCGGGAAACAAAATGCTCTCAAAGGTGGATAAAAACAGAGGACAAACATTATATATAGGTGTGTATACTGGAGGTTGATGTCTTCTTATATTATATATATATTAAAAAAGTCATTCTCCAGATATGCTTTAATTGTATACACTGTTTTATCGAGTAGAAGCATTTTTACCAGTATGTCTAGTTTGTCCGATCCTTTCAACGCTTCTTAGGTGCAACTTGACATGTTTTATGATTTCAAATATGTATACTGACAGTGATGTAAGTATTTGCTGGCTTTTGAACAAGTCTCTACAATAAGGCCAAGCAGACTCACCTTCCCCTTTAGAACCGCCTCTGTGGTCTAGTGGTTCAACCCACCGATTTCAGATCCAGAGGTTCCGGGTTTGATCCCCATGGGGAGTACAATATATTGTGCTTGGTTTGGTTGGTGGTAGGAATTTGTTTATGTCCGCCTGGCTAGCTACCACCATCTTACCTAATCCTGTCGCCTTTATAACAATCCTTAAAAAAAATTGTGTTTCGACATTTAGAAAGAATCTATGTCTGTGCTTTTACTAAAAAACTGATTCAATCCAAAATATATGGAAAAAAGTTATTCCATGCAAATACTCTTTTGCGTATGTTTTCATTGTTTTTTTTTTCGCTTGAAGAAAAAGTACCGCACCACAGACACAGATTATCTTTTTCTGATTATACCGGCAAAATTTAATGTGTTTCGGACTTACCACTTCGAAATGGTAAAAAAATCAAATTACCTAGAAGATTTGAAAGCCTGGCATTAAAAAAATGATTTTTATCATATATTAAGTAATTATTATTAAATACTTAATTTTAAGCTATGGTAATGGATTATAAAAAAAAGTAGCCAAGTTCTTGCCATAAACTTAAAAAAATATTGTTAGATGGAGTGTTTTACTCAGTAGAGGATTTTTTGAAGCATCACCGATTTTTTGACGCACGTGATTAAGTAAACTATTCGACATGTATGGATTTGATATTTGACATAGATTTTCATTTATATTTTATTTTTATTAATAATAATAATAAATATTACAGGACATTAATTTTACACAGCGCCATCTAGTTAATGAAAGTTTTATGACCTAGTAATTGTATAAAATAGCTTAAAACACCAATACCCGATACCTATTTTAAATAATGTGTATGCTTAAAATGTATTTGTATGAACTCCACACACAAAATGTATTTTGTTTTTTTGGAATAAAATGAAACGAAATGAAATCTCTCGTTGGGTCGCGATTCCGAACAGGCGATAGATTTCGCGTTTCAAAGTGATCCTAAAAAAAAATACTGAATAAAAATATTTGACTTTGACTTTGACACCTAGCAGTATCTTCCGCCTACTCCAAATACCAATGTTTTTTCTTGTAATTCTTTATTACACATAAATATGATTTAAACATGTCATAAGAAAACATATGTATACAGGCGAGCTTAACCCTAGAGTGTTCTACCAGCAAACATTTGAGAGAGAAATAGGACTCTGAAAATGTAGAAAAGTGTACCTACTTGAATTAAAGTAAAATGTTATTGGACAAATACATACATATATCAAAAGTATACCTATATGTTAAATACCTACTAAATATGTAAATTATTTTTCTTTTATTCTTCAGGAATTGAAACCAGAATCTCTTGAAATAAAGGATGACACAAATGCCACTTTGGACGCGGAAGACTCTGAAGATGGCCAAACAGAAAATCCCAAAGTCGAACCCAAAGTGAAAGTGAAAGAGCAGAAAGTGGACTTGTTGAAGGGAGACAAGAGAGATCTCTTGTTGGGTAAGTCACACAATAACAGTACTATATACCTACCAAGTCTAATCTGAGTCTTTTTTTAAGTCGGCCTGGTAAGCTACCACCATCTTGCCTAATTCTGTCACCATAACAATTCTGCAATTGTTGTGTTCCGGCATTTAGAGGTAAGATAGCCAGCTCCTCTGTTTGTTGAGGATTCCGGGTGAAGTGCGCTTAGCGAGTTAGTTTGGTTATATTGGTTAGAGCGTTTCCGGCTTGTGGGTTCGAGTCCCGTCGCGGGTTGTGATTTTTTGTGGCATTATAACATTTGTAAATGTTGTGACCAAGTGCAATTGACTTGTAATACAAATATATATATAAAATGTAAAAATAGGATTTTGTTTCATTCCGCCTGGCTAGCTACCACCATCTTACCTAATTCTGTCGCTATAAAACAATTCTTAAAAAAAATGTTGTGTTCCGGCATTTAGTCTCGATATTTCTCGATTTCAGACGAGCTTTTGACATGGTAGATCACGACATACTGCTATCAAAAATTTCAGTTCTAGGCGCTTCTCCTCAGTTGCTGAAGTTCTTTGCCACTTATTTATGCGATCGGAGGCGATATGTTCAGTTAAAAAACTTCCGGTCGCACGATTTTTACACAAGATCGGGGGTCAGTCAGGGCAGTGCTCTCGGGCCGACTTTTTTCTTGAAAATGATCTTCCTCGTAAATTGGCGGAGCCTGATTTTCGCAGATGATATAAAAATCTACAAATCAGATTGCATTCTTCTGCAGCAAGACATCAACTTAGTTGAGGGCTGGAGCAAGTCCAACAGGCTCACATTCAATGTCACGAAATGCAAGGCGGTGACTTTTACACGACTACTTCAAGCAAATAAAGTTATTGTATTGTATATCCCCATCAGATGATGACGAAGAAACATACGTAGACCTTAAAATGGACTCGGAAGGCAACGTCAGGCCGAGAAAGCGTAAAGCGGGCGCCGCGCTCGGCTGGTTCCACGCGAAGGTGAAGTCGGGGGAGGAAGACGACACGGGGAAGCTATTGGAAACTAAGATACAGCTGAAGAGGTCGTTTAATATGGATAAGGTGAGCGAAAGTATGCTTTGAGCGCCTTCACATCAATTAACAGTAGAGCCCCCGTGACAGGGCTCATCTGGGGAAGTACTACCACCATACTTATTTCAGCCGCCAAGCATTTTGAGTTGCTGGTTAAATTACGGGCACGCGAGTTTAACACCTTAATGTCTCAAGTTGACGGGCGCAATGCAGTGCCGTGTAGGCTATGTTCATTGTGGATGTGACCTACGCAGTAAGGCATTGTTATACAAGAGTGCACTTAACATCAGGTGGGCTACTTGCTTGTTCCGACTCCTGGTTGTATAAAAATAAAAAAAACAAGCGACTTGTTCACATTACGGTGGCCAGTTCATTTCAATACTGGATTCCAATGAGGATCTCCTGCTTTTGTCTGTTCTCCTTCGGCGCCATCGACGTCGCGTTGATAATTACAAAAAGAAAATACACCTTTGTTTCGAAATCGGCTAATAATAGTGATTATGTAACAGTCAACGAATCGTTGAAAAATTTTAATAATAAAAAAATATATTTAACTACCTTCGAATGTCACGAAAGTCTTTCTGCGAATTATTACGTCTTCTTGATAATAGTATGCAATAGTAGGCGTGCGCGAGTCCGACTCGCACTTGGCCGGTTCATTTTTGCTTAAGCGCATATGCCATGTCTGTTAAACTGAACGTCGAAAAAGAAGTCGTTTCATATGGATAAGGTGATCGAAAGTTTGCTTAACAAGCCTCATAGCTCGGTTGGTAGTAACTCTGCTTTCTGCGCTGTAAGCTGTGGGTTCGACAAACATTTGTGTGATGAATATAGATGTTTGTTCTGTGTTTGTTGTATCATATAGTACGTATGTATTCACAAAAGTATCTAAGTATTTTATCCGTAATCTAATTCTTCCCATATTGCAAGCTATGCTTTGTTTGGGGCTAGATGGCGCTGGGTAAAAATTAATGTACTGTAAGACTTATTTATTTATTTAAGAAGGAGAGGTTTATTGAGGTTAACAATATAATATAAACACAATACACATAAATATGATGCTTGGTCTTTGTCATTGGTTGTTAGTCACCATTGGTAACTAACAACCAATAACAAAGCATATCTACGTGTGTGGCGTCCTATAAACGTTCTTTGTGTGCGTAACCGCTATGGAGGGGCTTCATTTTGCGGCTGGTACATCGATTTATGTATACTTATTTCATTTAAACTAGATGTCGCCACAGGAAAAATTTGCATGCGTCGTCAAATTATACAAATATTTGCAGACGGGTTTTATTTTTTTCAACTTTCAGCTTGTTTACAAAAAATATATATAAAGCCCCAAACTAAGCATTGCTTATAATATGGGAACTATATTCGGTGTAAAGACATTTATTTCTCAAAAAAGACAAGAAATAATGTCACTCACATGAGAAAAATATTAACATAAGAGTAGGTATAACAGTGAAGTACGTAATTCGAGAGATTACATAGTAGTAGTTAGGTGCTCATCCAATGCATCTTGGTCATTCTTAATACGTTTCAACAGCGTGCGTCTTAAGTTTGGTTTTAAATGCGTTGAAATAGCTTACATTTTTTATTATAGAGGGTTGATGGTTGTAAAGCTGTGCACCTTCAAATGTGAACTTACGTGAAATTACGGATATAATACTCATATACGAGTATATATTTTTTTAATACATGCGTACTATATAATACAACACCCCAAACACAGAACAAACATCTATATTCATCACACAAATGTTTGTCCTGGGTGGGAATCGAACCCACAACCTACAGCGCAGAAGGCTTACTACCAACGAAGTAGAGTTACTACCAACTGAGCTATGAGGCTTGTTAAAAAAGACGAGAAGAGTTTTATAATTATTTTTATTAAACATCATTTAAATATTAAAGATAAATATGATTAATTATTTTGTTGGGTATCATAACATTTATTCAATAATAAGTACAATTAAACTAACCATGTACAAAGGAATCAGTCAGATTACCCAAGGACCGTTACATACGGCCTATAGGTAACTCAACTGTTCCAGACGGAAGCGTGCCCAAGACACTGGCTGCATTGCCACGCTGAATAGCTATGCTAATTCGCTGGCCTAAATAAGAGCCAGCCCTTGGGTCACGTGTCGCCTCAATCAAAAGCTGCTTTTGTTCGGTTCATGAAGGAGACTTGGTGTATTTCAGGAGGTGACAGAGTACAACCCGTTGGCTCGTAACCCGGCGTTCGCTGGCGCACAATTTTCTGCTTATTACGAGCTTATCCCATTGGCGACACACTTCCACCCCACCGTGAAAATGTTCGCTGAGAAACTGCTCAATGGTATGTTGTTGGTGATGGTGTTTTAAAGTTAGCAAATGTCTATTCAATCGCCAATCCCGAAGGAATTTCCCAAAATGCCTGAACCACGTAAGGAAATGGTGTCACCTGTCTGAGGAACTGGCTATCTTACCTCTAAATGCCGGAGCACAACCATTTTAGTACTGTTGTTATGGCGACAGAATTAGGTAAGCTGGTGGTAGTTAGTCAGACGGACTTAAACAAAGTCCTACCACCAATCTGGCACCGATGAGCACACAATAAGACCACAGAGGCAGAAAACATTTTAAAAAAGATTTTTTTTTCTTAAAAAATTAAGTACCCGTATATATTTTTATATGCAACTAGTAAAAAATCTGTCTTGAAATTACAAACAAGCTACTCTATGTTACATCTGACAGTGAAAATTCCGTCAAAATCGGGACAATAATTTCAGAGATCAAACGAAATGAACAGACAGATAAGACAAACATAAAAAAAAATGTTTTGAGTAGGTACCGATTACTCGAAGATTAATTATTATAGACACACTTGAAGCCATTCGTGTATTTTAGAGTGTATTACCTCAAACGCGAGGAAAAAACGGATCTCTTATAGGATCACGCGTCTGTCTGTCTGACTTTCCGTACATTTGTCATTAAAATAATTGAAAAAAATACGTCATTCAGGTAAACGAAATTGTATCTATCATATTATTCATTGAAGTCGGTGCTGTTTTTAGTTTTTAAAACGTTTTTTTTTATTGTACTACGGGTAAGCACTTGGCCTTCTTACCTGGTAACAAGTTGAGATAAGGTCACCCGGAATCCTCAACTAACTGAGGAACTGGCTATCTTACCTCTAAATGCCGGAACACAACCATTTTAGTAATGTTGTTATGGCGACAGAATTAGGTAAGATGGTGGTAGCTAGCCAGACGGACTTAAACAAAGCCCTACCACCAACCAAACCAAGCACAATATATTGTACTCCCCATGGGGATCGAACCCGGGACCTCTGGATATGAAATCGGTGGGTTGAACCACTAGACCACAGAGGCGGTTAAACGTAATTATTTATGACTAAGATGCAGTAGATGAGTAGCTAACTACACTTATGTTATGTACTCATACTCACGTGACATAATGTTAGATACCTACTCTAATGTTAATAATTTTCTCATGTCAATGAATGTTTTTAGAGAATGTCTTTGGGAAATAAATGTGTTTGAACCGAGATTATTTTTACCACAGAGCAAGTAATCCAATACTCCGGAGATCCGTTGAAGGATTTCGCGTGCATCCGTTTCTTGGACCGTTTCGTGTTCAAGAACCCAAAGAAACGCAGCGAGAATGAAGAGGTAACCAATGTCTCCATGTATCCCTATGCCTTCTTCTGTGACTTCTTCCACTTTCTATGGCAGTTCATTTACAGTAGACGCTACTCGGCTATGGTATGACCTACCGGTATCAATGCGCTTTGCAAAGTCTCTCCCTATATATAAAAGTTTGGTTACTCAGCATTATTTATCATCATCTTAAATCACGTGTGTTTATTTATTATTTTTATCTTTCGTATGTAACTACTTATATGTTGGTATTGTTATAAAATATTTACAGTATATATTCTTATCATATGTATTTATGCTTATTAAATAGGTATGTATTCTATTTTATATGTTATCTATGTATGTTTATGGATATTGTATTGGAATTTGTATTATTATTATCTGCGGATGCTAGTTTTTTGTATACTGCGTATTTTTTTTTTTCCAAATATTTTATTGTGCGCCTATATGTCCATATTTACATCCTCCTGGTTCTGTCCATTGCTTTTAGCGATAAGACCGCCCATTGTGCATTTTTTTTTGTAAGATGAATTAGTTCATAATTTTATTTACATTTGGTGTTGAATAAAGAATATTGTATTGTATTGTATCATCAACAGCCTAGTGTCCACTGCTGGACAAAACCTCCTCCATAGCTGGAGGGTTATATCAAAATCACGGATTGGTGATCGTAAAGGTGTAGATAACACAGAAGGAAGCTGCCGCCCTTCTAGTGAGGTCCCTTAGTCGGTTTTTATGACATCCTTGGGCTGAGATGGAGGGGTCGTCACATATATACGAGCCCCAATGCAAAAGAGTTCGTCTAGTCATATAATTGCAAAAGTTTTCTGTTTTCAACTTCACCATATTTATATAAAAAAAGGCCTATGAAAAAAAAATGTATGGGCTGAAATTCTCCGTGATCGATGCTAAAGGTGACACCACTAATTGGTAGACGAACTATTTTGCGCCGTTGAATGTGATGGACGAAGCTTAATGCGGAGATGGTTCCCGAAGAATTAATTTTATTTAAATAGAAAAATATTTTGTTACTAAACTGCATTAAGTGTTCAAAACCAGTGTATATTTTTTTTAACTGATAAAGTTAAATTTAATAATTTTACTTTTACTATTAGGCACTTGTAATATTTGGTACCAGACGAACTCTTTTGCATTGGGACTCGTATTGTCTACATGTATACAATGAATGAATGCATCAATGACCTATAGACCGTTTGTAACGCACCTTCGGTAATCCGACAGCTTCCCTTGATCCTCGTACATAGTCAGTTAAATTATTTGAACGAATATTTATTTCTTATTATTTGAACGAATATTTATTTCTTGTTATAGGTGGATGGTATTAAGAAGGTGCGAGGTTCGCATCCCAAGTTCGCAGCCAGGAAGAATTATACGGCTAAAGGTATTACGCTACTAAGGTCATCGCTAAACACATCCCGTGGATTCCCACGATAAACACCCCAAATCCTATCTTAGTGCACCCCTACAACATATAAGGCAGCTTTTTTTTCCATACAACTATGAGACGGAACAAGAAAGTAGCCCACCTGATTTCAAGTGCATCTCTTTACAATGCCTTACTGCATAGGTCACATCCACAAAGAACATGACCTACACGGCACTGCATTGCGCCCGCCAACTTGAGGCATAAAGGTGACTCGCGTGCCGATAATTTCACCGGCAACCATACCCTTTAAACCGGAACACGGCAATGCTTGGTGTCTGAAATAGGTATGGTGGTAGTACTTCCCCGGCCGACTCCTTTCACAAGTGGCTCTACTACTTTTAACTACCCTGAATGTGCCTCTGTGGTGTAGTGGTTCGCCCACCAGTGTCAGATCCGGAGGTCTCGGGTTCGATCCCCAGGGCGAGTACAAAATTGTGCGCGGTTTGGTTGGTGGTAGGACTTTATTTAAGTCTGCCTGGCTAGCTACCACCATACATATATTGTTACTGTCTAACTGTCTGTCCTCTGAAGACCGGAGGACAGACAGTTAGACAGTGCCAGATGTGGGGAATGTATTATTACAATGTTATACAATGTTCGGAAAACTTTCAGCTAGGTTTGTGCAATAGATTATTGAATAACTATGCAAACAAATGTTGCATAATAGGAAGGCCAATTAAAAGTTTCCACAGATAACTAAAATAAATTATATACTAACATAACTATATACAGATAAAGTAGACAATATTCATAAAAAGCATTTTTTACTCATTATTTTGACATTTTATTATTTCTTATTGTGATGTTGTTTGTTTGTTTAATTATCTAATGACCATTATAAGATTTTATATAACAAACACTATAATTTTGTATTGTATCTAATGACTTGCCTTGTATGACATCTATGTTATAATATGGCCAATAAATAAAATCTGAAATCTGAAATCTGCAGCAAACATAGTACAAAACATTCAAATACACAAACACACACGCACAAGAAAAGAAGCTAAGTTAAGTGCCCAATCTAGCCAACATTAAAGTAGGTATCGCTAACAATTAGAAGCTACAATTTAGTACACCTTGTAATAATACGATTGCAGGTTTGAAATGCATACCGGTCAATTCGTCGACGTATCTCAACGAGGATATCAAGAAAATCCCGGTCGACGAAAGATTTTTATATGAGTAAGTACACGATGTTGTCTGGAAGAAATCGCTTCTTAGCGATAAGACCGCCCATTGTATATACATATATATTTTTTGTTATCTAGTTCTATTTTTAAGACGTGCAATAAAGTATTTTCATTCATTCATTCGTACAGTTCACATTATATTTATAACCAAATGTTTGTATTTCAAGTGATTGCTTTTGATCACAACATTTACAAATGTTATAATGACACAAAAACTGACATCCCGCGACGGGACTCGAACCCGCATCTTTTCGTGAAGCCGGAAAAGCTAAAAATGAGCCAAGAGGGTCCTGACGCAGATTCTCGTGCCAGAGATTTGTGTCATCTAAGTATATTTATAAAATGCACAGTTCTGACTGACTGACTGACTGATATATCAACGCACAGCCGCTGGTCCGAGAGACATGAAATTTAACTAAGAAAGGGTTTTACAAAATTCCACCCCTAAGGGGGTGAAATTGGGACTCAAAGTTTGAAGTGTTGCATATCTCCAAAACCGTAAATGATAGACATTTGAAAATTTGTTTTGTAGATTGCCCATATTAAATTAGCAATGGTATATTTTCAAAATTTAAGGGTAGGGGGTTAAATATTTGAGGAAACAACCTTTAAAGTGTAATCTTTTGAACTGTAATGGGATGCAGGTTTTGCAGTTGGACTTTAGTTTAACAACTTTTATATTTTGGTATCTATACTTCATCCCATGCTGGGCAAAGTTCTCCCACATATGGGAGAACTTTGACCAATGTCAAATGTCAATGGAATGAAATATTTCTAAGCACCTTGTAATAAATAAACCATTACTACCATTACAGCTTCTTTCAAAAGCGCCGCGAAGCGATCGAGAAGGGTTCGGACGATGATGATAGCGACGCGGATTCGGTCACTTCCGAGGACTTTGACCAGTATTTGGACAAAGTCACAGGGTCCAGGAACGAAGGTCAGTATTTGGAAAAAGTTACTGGCTACAGGAACGAAGGTCAGTATTAGGACAAAGTTACAGGGTCCAAGAACGAAGGTCAGTATTTGAAAAAAGTCACAGGGTCCAGGAACGAAGGTCAGTATTTGGAAAAAGTTACTGGCTACAGGAACGAAGGTCAGTATTAGGACAAAGTTACAGGGTCCAAGAACGAAGGTCAGTATTTGGACAAAGTCACAGGGTCCAGGAACGAAGGTCAGTATTTGGAAAAAGTTACTGGCTACAGGAACGAAGGTCAGTATTAGGACAAAGTTACAGGGTCCAAGAACGAAGGTCAGTATTTGAAAAAAGTCACAGGGTCCAGGAACGAAGGTCAGTATTTGGAAAAAGTTACTGGCTACAGGAACGAAGGTCAGTATTAGGACAAAGTTACAGGGTCCAAGAACGAAGGTCAGTATTTGGACAAAGTCACAGGGTCCAGGATCGAAGGTCAGTATTTGGACATAGTCACAGGGTCCAGGAACGAAGGTCAGTATTAGGACAAAGTTACAGGGTCCAAGAACGAAGGTCAGTATTTGGACAAAGTCACAGGGTCCAGGAACGAAGGTCAGTATTTGGACAAAGTTACTGGCTCAGTATTTAGGCAAAAAGAAAGAAACGAAAGAGACAAGAAGAAAGCTGTTAATGTAGTGTATTTTTTTGTCATAGATATCATCAAAATTATGCCATAAACCAAAATTATCCAAGTCCAGCTTTGTTTCTCAGGGCTCTTATTCACTATGACCGATCCAATCGTGTCTTAACGAGCCCGCGTTACGTTATTTCAATACGATGATTCCATGCAGATATCGTAACGCGGGCGCGTTAAAACACGATTGTTATAAAATATATATAATAAGGGCCCTGGTGTAGAAGATTCAGAAACGAACTTGCCATTGTATTTTGAACCTTCATTGACTCTGATATTTAACTTCAAAATTTAAAATAATATAGGCTGATATAAATATATAGTTATGTAATATAACCTATAGAACAATATCTGTGCAAAATTTTAGCTCAATCCATTCAGTAGAAAAGGCTAAATGCTACCTATACAATTTTATCTGTATTTAAAGTACCTTTTTAAAAAAAATATCTGAGCTTTTTTTTTAAATAACAAACATTTATTCAATAAAAAGTACAATTAAACTAACTATGTACAAAGGAATCAGTCAGATTACCTAAGGACCGTTACAAACGGCCTATAGGTAACTCAACTGTTCCAGACCAGTACCAGACGGAAGCGTGCCTCTGAGCTTCTTGCATTTATAATACTAATAAACAGGATAGTGCCAGTATAGTAAATGCTTAATTAAGTAGAAGTAAACACGATCATATACTTTTCAGAGTCTGACGAAGAATTAGACTTCTTAGCTGACATAGAGAAATCGAAACAGACGCGTCGCCAGAAGAAGGACAAAGGTGAAGATGATGATGATGATGATGTGGGAATGGGCAGCGACGATGATGACGATGATGATGATGACGCTGCAGGAGACTTCGGTGATGATGGTGATGAGGGTAAGCACTTTTTTATGAATGATGCGTTAGCTCGACCTGACCATGATGTATGAAGGTTAGACGTGAGTGCCGCGCCGGCGTGGCGCAACCGGTCATTAGTATTTATGTATATTATAGCCGCCTGGAATCGTGTGTCTAGTAATTAAGTTTTTATATTATATGTATGCTAGTTTCAAGGTATATATTGCTATGGGCCGTAGAATAAGTATAATAAGATCTTTTACTTGTCTATTGTTGCCTGAAATAAAATATTTAAATTATTAGTTCGCGGCGTAAAAAAAAAATGCCATTTATGGTCGAAAAGCGAAAGGGCGAAAGCACCCGCCAGTTATGTAAACACGCTTGCCTGAGTTTAGTGTTTGGAAGATTTTTGTGAAAGTGATTTTTTTGTTGAAAGTCCTGCCTTGTGTGTAATGAGTGTTTATTCAAAATGGAACTAGCAAAAACAAGGGTCACAAAAATTACGGTGAATGTGTTTTTATAAAAAGCTTGTGATAATGATATTTCACGTTAGTGTCACGTAAACTCCAACCAATTCAGGAGTTTACGTGACATAACCCAGCAAAGATAGGTAAAAGCAAGGAGTAATTTGCGCTGTAGTGGAACATTTTGGGCTAGATTCAATGAGTACAAAAAACATATCTAATATCGCCACGCCGCTGCCGAATAAATATGACGGGCACGCCGCCGCTGACGTTTTTAGACGCATCCTCTAATGAGGATACATGGATACATCTACGATGGAGCGAGCCTTCCCAGAAGGCACTGGCTGTCCTCATCGACGGAACACTGCTTACCGTTTGGCGCCGGACTTCAGCAGGATGGTCGCTAGCAGGTTCATCTAACGGGCAGCAGCTTATTTGTATTATCAAAGCAGCTGTACTGCCAGCACCAACCCACCTGCCAAGTGTGGTGATAGCACCCGGGGCTACGTTCCCGTCATCCCTTGGGAATTTCCTGAAATCAATTCCTACTCTTACCTAGTATACCTAGTATTACTGTTTAAGAAACACACCCTCAAATCTTCATGTCACAAAGGTTTTTTTTTTATAAAACTTGGTGGTTCACCAACCGGCATCCATACCCTTCAAACCGGAACACAGCAATACTCCCCGGACCAGCTCTAACACAAGGAGCTCTACTACTCATAAGGTTTAGGCTGTGCGTTCTGTATCATTCGCTCGCTGACTCACTCAATACAAAAAATGTTTATTTTATGTGTGTGATATACTTCATTCAAAACATTTTTATTTCTCATGAAGATTAATCAGTTATTATCTTCTGCAGGCAGCGACGGCGGATTGGAGATATCAGGCGATGAAGAGGAACCAGCTTTGTCTGGAGAAGATGATGGTAAGACTTTGATTATCTTTCAGGAATTCTCTTCCTAGGAGGCTTCACGTCCGGAGGCTCTTTTTAGGCAAGTGTTTTAACTGCCTGTGGTCAACAGGTTCACCCACCGATGTCAGATCCGGGTTCGATCCCCAGGGGGAGTATAGTATTGTGCTCGGTTTGGTTGGTGGTAGGACTTTGCTTAAGTCCGCCTGGCTCTAGCTACCATCAATTGTGCTCGGTTTGGTTGGTGGTAGGACTTTGTTTAAATCCGCCTGGCTCTAGCTACCATCAATTGTGCTCGGTTCGGTTGGTGGTAGGACTTTGTTTAAATCCGCCTGGCTCTAGCTACCATCAATTGTGCTCGGTTCGGTTGGTGGTAGGACTTTGTTTAAATCCGCCTGGCCTTAGCTACCATCAATTGTGCTCGGTTCGGTTGGTGGTAGGACTTTGTTTAAATCCGCCTGGCTCTAGCTACCATCAATTGTGCTCGGTTCGGTTGGTGGTAGGACTTTGTTTAAATCCGCCTGGCTCTAGCTACCATCAATTGTGCTCGGTTCGGTTGGTGGTAGGACTTTGTTTAAATCCGCCTGGCTCTAGCTACCATCAATTGTGCTCGGTTCGGTTGGTGGTAGGACTTTGTTTAAATCCGCCTGGCTCTAGCTACCATCAATTGTGGTCGGTTCGGTTGGTGGTAGGACTTTGTTTAAATCCGCCTGGCTATAGCTACCATCAATTGTGCTCGGTTCGGTTGGTGGTAGGACTTTGTTTAAATCCGCCTGGCTCTAGCTACCATCAATTGTGCTCGGTTCGGTTGGTGGTAGGACTTTGTTTAAATCCGCCTGGCTCTAGCTACCATCAACTGTGCTCGGTTCGGTTGGTGGTAGGACTTTGTTTAAATCCGCCTGGCTCTAACTACCATCAACTGTGCTCCGTTCGGTTGGTGGTAGGACTTTGTTTAAATCCGCCTGGCTCTAGCTACCATCAATTGTGCTCGGTTCGGTTGGTGGTAGGACTTTGTTTAAATCCGCCTGGCTCTAGCTACCATCAATTGTGCTCGGTTCGGTTGGTGGTAGGACTTTGTTTAAATCCGCCTGGCTCTAGCTACCATCAATTGTGGTCGGTTCGGTTGGTGGTAGGACTTTGTTTAAATCCGCCTGGCTCTAGCTACCATCAATTGTGCTCGGTTCGGTTGGTGGTAGGACTTTGTTTAAATCCGCCTGGCTCTAGCTACCATCAACTGTGCTCGGTTCGGTTGGTGGTAGGACTTTGTTTAAATCCGCCTGGCTCTAGCTACCATCAATTGTGCTCGGTTCGGTTGGTGGTAGGACTTTGTTTAAATCCGCCTGGCTCTAGCTACCATCAATTGTGCTCGGTTCGGTTGGTGGTAGGACTTTGTTTAAATCCGCCTGGCTCTAGCTACCATCAATTGTGCTCGGTTCGGTTGGTGGTAGGACTTTGTTTAAATCCGCCTGGCTCTAGCTACCATCAATTGTGCTCGGTTCGGTTGGTGGTAGGACTTTGTTTAAATCCGCCTGGCTCTAGCTACCATCAATTGTGCTCGGTTTGGTTGGTGATAGGACTTTGTTTTAGTCCGCCTGGCTCTAGCTACCATCAATTGTGCTCGGTTCGGTTGGTGGTAGGACTTTGTTTAAATCCGCCTGGCTCTAGCTACCATCAATTGTACTCGGTTCGGTTGGTGGTAGGACTTTGTTTAAATCCGCCTGGCTCTAGCTACCATCAATTGTGATCGGTTCGGTTGGTGGTAGGACTTTGTTTAAATCCGCCTGGCTCTAGCTACCATCAATTGTGCTCGGTTCGGTTGGTGGTAGGACTTTGTTTAAATCCGCCTGGCTCTAGCTACCATCAATTGTGCTCGGTTCGGTTGGTGGTAGGACTTTGTTTAAATCCGCCTGGCTCTAGCTACCATCAATTGTGCTCGGTTCGGTTGGTGGTAGGACTTTGTTTAAATCCGCCTGGCTCTAGCTACCATCAATTGTGCTCGGTTCGGTTGGTGGTAGGACTTTGTTTAAATCCGCCTGGCTCTAGCTACCATCAATTGTGCTCGGTTTGGTTGGTGGTAGGACTTTGTTTAAATCCGCCTGGCTCTAGCTACCATCAATTGTGCTCGGTTCGGTTGGTGGTAGGACTTTGTTTAAATCCGCCTGGCTCTAGCTACCATCAATTGTGCTCGGTTCGGTTGGTGGTAGGACTTTGTTTAAATCCGCCTGGCTCTAGCTACCATCAATTGTGCTCGGTTCGGTTCGTGGTAGGACTTTGTTTAAATCCGCCTGGCTCTAGCTACCATCAATTGTGCTCGGTTCGGTTGGTGGTAGGACTTTGTTTAAATCCGCCTGGCTCTAGCTACCATCAACTGTGCTCGGTTCGGTTGGTGGTAGGACTTTGTTTAAATCCGCCTGGCTCTAGCTACCATAAATTGTGCTCGGTTTGGTTGGTGGTAGGACTTTGTTTTAGTCCGCCTGGCTCTACCTACCATCAATTGTGCTCGGTTTGGTTGGTGGTAGGACGTTGTTTAAGTCCGCCTGGCTCTAGCTACCATCAATTGTGCTCGGTTTGGTTGGTGGTAGGACTTTGTTTATTATAAAACGATAGGAGTTTTCCACAGAACAGATAATTTATTTCAATACAAGTACGAACCTAAACTGATATAGAACTACATGATAGATGGCGCTAGTTGTACCTATATTATATTTAACATCCTCCCATGATCTACATTCCAATACAAAATGTAGAACATAATAACTTATATATGCTGATATGCTAAGTAAAGAATCTAAGATATATAACTAAAATTTTTACATTTTAAATTTTTGAAATACCTGACATTTTTATAAATTTATAATGTTTGTTTGTACAAAGGCTCTTAGTTAATATGTCCGCAGGCATATCTGCAGTTGAAATGTACTCAACCTTTATTTGCTTACTGTCTACACATTTGTATGCCGAACATCAATGTGCTTGGTTCGCTTGTGAAACAATGGATTAGCAGACAATTTTATTGAACTCTGGTTATCGCTGTACAAACACATTGGTATTTTGCTATCGAGTACACCAATTTCATTCATTAAATTCTTTAGGTAAATAGCTTCCTTACAAGCAGATAAAGCCATATATTCGGCTTCAGTGGTGGAAAGTGCCACTGTTCTTTGCTTTCTAGACTCATAACTTATGACTCATCCAGACAAAATAAAACTATACCCAGTATATGACCTTCTATCTATTGAACAAGATGCCCAGTCAGCATCAACATATCCATGAAAATTACAGTTATTCTTTCTGAAAACTAGACCATATTTTTTAGTTTTCTGTGAGTATCTTAACAATCTTTTTAAATGGTTCCAATGATTTTCATTATAGCAAGTATTGAATTGACTCAAGAAACTCACACTGAAGGAAATGTCTGGTCTGGTAAGTACAGATAAATACATTAGACATCCAATTAGCTGTTGATACGGCAACTTTTGATCACATTGATTATTTTCATCCTTTTGCAACTTTAGGTTTGTTTCCATAGGAGTATCTAAGGATTTACAATCACTCATATTAAATCTTGACAAAATATTGTTTATAAATTCTTCTTGACTGACAGCAATACAGTCTTTGCTCACTTTTACATTCATGCCTAGACACTGTTGTATCTGGCCTAAATCTTTTATTTTATATTCACACACTAACACATTTTTTAAATGTTTATAAGTATTTTCACAGTTGTAAAATATGAAAAAATCATCTACAAATAATGCAACATACACTTTTACATTATCATGACATTTTGTGAAAAGGCATGGTTCATATTTTGATTTTGAAAATCCAAATTTTAATAAACTTTCTTCCACCCTTGTATACCAAGCTAAGGCGGACTGTTTTAAACCATAAATTGCCTTATTCAACTTCAAAACTTTGTTTTCACAATTTACAAACTTAGAATTTTCTGGTATTTCTATATATACACATTCATCAATATATCCATTTAGAAATGCAGTAGGGACATCTAAGTGATTCATTTTTAGATTATATTGTACAGACAGAGCAATTAAAAGCCTCAAAGTAGAATACCTCAACACGGGTGAAAATGTCTCATTGAAGTCCACACCTTTGACTTGGGTAAATCCCTTTGCGACAAGTCTTGCCCTGTAACGTACTTCACTATCAGTATTGTACTTTCTTTTGAAAACCCACTTGCACTGAATCACTCTATCCGCTTTGTCCTTATCCACAACATCCCAAGCTTGATTGTCCTCAAAAGCTTGCAGCTCCTCTGCCATAGCTTGTCTCCACTTCTCCTTCTCTGGGCCGTTCATAGCTTCTTTATAAGTAATACAATCACCATATGATTCCATCTCATCCGCTACACACAAGTTTGTGACACCATACCTATCAACTGGTTTTCTGGTACGCTTGCTGGGTAGTGTGGGATCTTCTTGTACCACTAGCACACTATCATCTTCACTTTGTGTATGGTATGAATCATCTGATGGTATGTCTGAGCTAGATATGTCACATACAAAGGTTGGATCATCAAGCTCAAGAAAGGTACTATTTTCTTCTGTATCTTTCTTCGCTGGCTGTTGCTCTGCTGGCTGTTGCTCTTGTACTACAATCTGAGCCTTATCTGAGTCAAACTCTTTCTTTTCCATGATAGTTACATCTCGGCTCGTAGTAACTTGTTTTGTTAATAAGTTGTATAATCTGTATCCTTTTACATGTTCTGGATAACCAACTAAAATCAGTTTTATAGCTTTCTTGTCCCATTTTTGTCTTTTATTTTTGGGTATATGCATCATTACCGGACTACCAAATACTCTGACATGACTTAGATCAGGTTTTTTGCCGGTCCATTTTTCAAATGGTGTTATCTGTCCTAAGCCTGAGGCCGGCGACCTGTTTTTCAGATATACTGCCGTATTGACTGCCTCTGCCCAAAAAGATTTGCTCAATTTAGCCTCAAAGAGTAAACATCTTGCACGTTCAACCACTGTCCTGTTGAAACGCTCACAGAGACCATTTTGCTCCAGGGTATATGGATTAGTTTTCTGATGGCTAATACCAGCTATTTTTAAACATCTTTCCATTTCCTGTGAACAAAACTCACCCCCATTGTCGGTTCTCAATGTTTTGATCCTATTTCCGGTTTGATTTTCAACCAAACTCTGAAATTCCTTGAAATACTGAAGCACTTGGTTCTTCTCTTTCAAAAAGTACACAAATGACATCCGACTGGCATCATCGACAAAAAGAAGAAAGTATCTTGCCTGACCAATAGACTTGGTCTCCATAGGCCCACATAAATCTGCGTGCTCCACATCTAGCAGGGTTACACTCCTATGATTGGCCGAAGGAAAAGGCAAGCGAGCCTGTTTCCCTTCGCAACATACTTTGCAGTTGGATATCTGAATGTCTGCCTTTTCAGTATAGGATACACCCTCCACTGCTCCATTCTTCATCTTCTCTAGATCATTACTGTTTATATGTCCTAGTCTTCTGTGCCATTGCCTTGCATTTGTAGTGTGTACAGCTGCTGCTGCTAACACCTTCTCTGACTTTACTGTGTTCAATTTGTACACTCCGTTTTCTAAATTTGCTACTCCTACTAGCACATTCTGATGATTATGGATATGACAAGCATTCTTTTTAAAAATGACTTTGTTTCCATTTGCTATCAACTGGCTTACTGATAACAAGTTGGTTGTGAGGTTAGGAATGCACAAAATGTTTTTCACAACAATATCGAACTGAGAATTATTTACTATTGTAGTAATCTGTGTATCGCCAACACACTTCACTGGGATGGACATCTTATTTGCAACAATTATTCTCTTCATATTATCATTTACTTGTCTAACTTTCATCAAATTTTGATTGGCTGTCATATGCGCACTTGCCCCCGAGTCTATGTACCAATCCTCTGTGCTAAATTCAACACTGAGAAAAGCTGCACTGAAAGCACCAGCTTCCTTCATTTTCAATTCAGGACATTGGTTTTTGTAATGGCCAATTTTTTTACATTTATAACATTTAATTTGTTTGGTACTGCCGGATGAAAATGCTGGTTTGCTTGATTGTTTTGATTGTGAGTATCCAGATTTGCCTCCTTTTTGGCGATGGTTTGACCAAAATGCAGAATCTTTTTCAGTGTAACTCAATTCAGAACTCATATCAAGTAGCTTCGTTTTTATGACGTCAGCACTGACGGACATACCAGAATGTTCTATCGCCATAATCATTGGGGCAAATCTCTCTGGCAGGCCAGCCAGAAGTAAGGAACCAATCCATTCCTGGTTTATTTCGAAACCCGTTCCTTTTAACCTTTGTGATGTTTCTACAATTTGATTGACGTAGTTTGTCATGGAATCACAATTTTCGAGACGAATAGAAATCAATGTTCGGAGTAAACTAATTTTTCTGGTGAATCCCGAGTCATCGAATAACTGTTTTAGTTTTGTCCACCAAGCACTAATTGTGTTTTCATTCTTGATGTGCACGTATAACGTAGGATCAATTGTCATCACGAGCTTTGCTTTTGCCTTTTGTTGGTCGGCTGCACTCAAGTCAGCGGGAATGGCGTCGATGTCAATGCCTTCCAACACGAGGAAGTTTTTCACTGCAAACGCCCAATCGTCGAAGTTTTCACGTCCCTTGAGTTTGGGAACATTTACTATGTAACTTGCCGTCGACATTTTTTGATAAAAACTAGAAGATTGACTATAATAATTGCAAAAATATGTGACTGGGCCCATAACCTTATAAAACGATAGGAGTTTTCCACAGAACAGATAATTTATTTAAATACAAGTACGAACCTAAACTGATATAGAACTACATGATAGATGGCGCTAGTTGTACCTATATTATATTTAACAGTTTAAGTCCGCCTGGCTCTAGCTACCATCACTTGTGCTCGGTTTGGTTGGTGGTAGGACTTTGTTTAAGTCCGCCTGGCTCTAGCTACCATCAATTGTGCTCGGTTTGGTTGGTGGTAGGACTTTGTTTTAGTCCGCCTGGCTCTACCTACCATCAATTGTGCTCGGTTTGGTTGGTGGTAGGACTTTGTTTAAGTCCGCCTGGCTCTAGCTACCATCAATTGTGCTCGGTTTGGTTGGTGGTAGGACTTTGTTTATTATAAAACGATAGGAGTTTTCCACAGAACAGATAATTTATTTCAATACAAGTACGAACCTAAACTGATATAGAACTACATGATAGATGGCGCTAGTTGTACCTATATTATATTTAACAGTTTAAGTCCGCCTGGCTCTAGCTACCATCACTTGTGCTCGGTTTGGTTGGTGGTAGGACTTTGTTTAAGTCCGCCTGGCTCTAGCTACCATCAATTGTGCTCGGTTTGGTTGGTGGTAGGACTTTGTTTAATATAAAACGATAGGAGTTTTCCACAGAACAGATAATTTATTTCAATACAAGTACGAACCTAAACTGATATAGAACTACATGATAGATGGCGCTAGTTGTACCTATATTATATTTAACAGTTTAAGTCCGTCTGGCTCTAGCTACCATCACTTGTGCTCGGTTTGGTTGGTGGTAGGACTTTGTTTAAGTCCGCCTGGCTCTAGCTACCATCAATTGTGCTCTGTTTGGTTGGTGGTAGGACTTTGCTTAAGTCTGCCTCGCTCTAGCTACCATCAATTGTGCTCGGTTTGGTTGGTGGTAGGACTTTGTTTAAGTCCGCCTGGCTCTAGCTACCATCAATTGTGCTCGGTTCGGTTGGTGGTAGGACTTTGCTTAAGTCCGCCTGGCTCTAGCTACCATCAATTGTGCTCGGTTCGGTTGGTGGTAGGACTTTGTTTAAGTCCGCCTGGCTCTAGCTACCATCAATTGTGCTCGGTTTGGTTGGTGGTAGGACTTTGCTTAAGTCCGCCTGGCTCTAGCTACCATCAATTGTGCTCGGTTTGGTTGGTGGTAGGACTTTGTTTAAGTCCGCCTGGCTAGCTACCACCATTTTAACTTATTATGTCGCCATAACAACAGTTCTTAAATTGTTTAGTTCCAGCATTTAGATGTAAGATAGCCAGTTCCTCGGACAGTTGAGGATTCCGGGTGAAGTGCGCTTTCACCCACGGAGTTATCAAAGGGGGATGAAAGCCAAGCAGCTCCACATACAATAAAAATGAAATAGAGCTATTTTCATTGATTTGGATGCTGAACGCTTGGCCAATAAAGTTTGCAGCACTCCAGCATGGGATACGAGCTCTTACATATCCACCCGTGTAAGTTGTAAGAGGGGATAAAGTGATACCAGGGGATGGTTTTGGTCTAGTGCTGGTCTGTTGGACCTTGACGGGAAAGCGCTTGGCCTTCATCTCACTTGTATAGCTATTCGGATAGCCGTATCGCATCGTATCGGAAACTTCCGATGATCATTCCGAGAACGCTATTCCGCAAATACAAAATGTAAAAATGAAAATTTTTCGTGTTCGCAACTGGTTTCAAGCGCACTTCACCGGAAACCTCAACAGACTGAGGAACTGGCTATCTTACCTCTAAATGCCGGAGCTCAACTTGACCTGAATCCTGGATTAGATTTCCCCAGGTCTCGGTCAGCTCTCCTTTAGTAACTAGGATTTTTCTTTTTTTGAAGATCTGTTTGTGTGTGATCAATGTAATCACTAGTTTATCTTTTATTTCTACTTACTTTATGAGGCTGTCTCTCACTTTTTATTTCTTTTTTAATCTGTTTCTATCTGAGAATGTCTGTTAGTGCCTTTATGTTTCTGTTGTTTACCTATCCTATTCAGTTTTTATAGCTGTAGACTTTCCTTTAAAATAAAATAAAATAAATAAAGTGCTACCGAGGGTTACAAATGAGTTCGTCCGGGGTAGATGCTAGGAGTCAAACATGTAACATAGTAAAGTCTAACAACAAAGCTGTTAGTCAATTAACATGCCTCATAGCTTAGAGCTCAGGAGGTACTCTGCCTTCTGCGCTGTAGGCTGTGGGTTCGATTCCCATCCAGCACAAACATTTGTGTGATGAATAAAGATGTTTGTTCTGTGTTTGGTTGTTGTATCATAATAATATAGTAAGTGTATGTTTAAAAAAAACGTGTTCCTATATCACAAGATATGCTTGTTTGGGGCTAGATGGCGCTGTGTGAAATTAATATCCTGTATTATTTAAAATATATATAATATAAATAATACGCAAAGAAAAAGAAAGAATCACTGAAGTAATCAGCCTTTGTAACTTTCAGAAATGCTTCTGGAAGGAAGCGATGACGACATGGATCTAGTTGATATCCCAGAAAAGGGCAAACCAAAGAAGGGCATGAAGCTAAAGGGTAAGTATCTTGTTGTGGGGGCAGATAGAGTTACAAATTATCGTATCATATCAAACCCCCACGTATGAGAAATGGGGGCACAGGGTGATGTTTTTTTTTTTATTTATTTATTTATTTGTATTGTGTATTATCGTATGTATTACCGTGTGCCCCCACTGTTCATACGTAGGGACAGACGGTAACAATTCTCTTGTTACCGTCTTTCTGTTAGGAGCTGTGCTTGCAAAAACTTGAAAACTCTTTGAAAGCTTCCAGCATCTGTCCATCACAATGGACATGAATTTTTCTTCCAAGTTTTTCTGAAAATGTAATTTTTATGAGAAATTATTTGATTAAAAGAAACATACTCATACACTTTTATCATAATAGGTAACTACAATTATAGATAAAAACTACCCACATTCAAAGAACGCATCTTGTGTTCACCTTTTAAAATAAATAGACCACGACTTTTTCCCTTTCGAGGATTCACGAGATTTCAAGATCCACGCTCTGAGTAGTGATCAGAGTCACTACTCAGAGTGTGGATCTTATGAGGATCACCTACCAGGGGGTATACAGAGGCACGTCCAAACTTACGCTCGGCACATGCCCACGGTTTGCAAGTAGCTAGCATTCAATACGTGACAGGCTGCAAGCCCATCGCTTAGCGGAATACTAGCCAATGAGACATGTCATTCTTACTTTTGGTCATAGCGCCATTAATGTTCACCGTTTATTGTTGTCATATTAAAATGTATTACATTTAGATTGTAATATATGATGTAACTCTTGGTGAACCTAATAAATACAATAAGAATAACGTTTATTGTTCAAAAAAGTTTTACAGCCTTATTACTTATTACGAGTATATATATAGGTAGGATTACCTACCTATTATTTTTACCTTTTAAGTGTCTTTAGCACTAAAAATAAAATATTTAGATTGTATGACCTTGAAAACTTGTATTTTAGAGACCAGAATAAAGTTAATAAGGAATTTATCTGGAAATTTTTTCAAATGTCCTGTTTATATTCGCTTATGTTATATTCATCCAACAGGTAAAGACGACCTAGGTTCACTGTTTGCGTCGGCAGAGCAATTCTCGACGCTCCTCGAAGACACGGCCACCAGCAAACGGCAAGGGTCGAGCCAAGCCGTCTCAAACGCAGACAACTCCAGCCAAAAGCAACTAGCATGGGAAGAAAACAGAGACACATGGATCAAGGGGTACAATAGGAAGATTCTGGGGAATAATAAGGGGAAAGGGAAGTTTCAGAAGAGGAAAGGGGGGAAGTTTGACGGTGCGGGCGGAAAGAGGAAGAAAGTCAAATGATTTGATGTGAAATTCACATCAAATCATTCACATTGTGAATAAATTGTGTAAAATTTTTGAGATTTTTATTTTCTTGGTTTCCACCTACTTAAGCCTATATGTTGTAACGTAGCTCGGTGATAGTACTCGGTTTCCAAGTACCTAGTCTCGCCTACTACGTTCGATTCTAGAACCGGCGCCGCCGCCGCTCGCCCCTACCGCGGGCACGCCGGCAGTCGCAGTCGCGGACAGATACTCGGGAAGCGAGGGCACGTCATATTGCACAAGTTATTACAATTATTTGCCGGTTTACGTATTTTAAACATACACACTCGCTCACATTTCTTATAGTAAATCCTCAGTAATACTAAATTCAGTGTAAAACCCCGTATTCGGTAAGTGTTGAACATTTCTTTTCACACAAATAATGTAGGTAGATACTTTAGTTTTGTAACGGTTTTTTCAATAGCGTACATTTTATGTTATTTCCTCTTCCTTCTTAGCCTACTGCTTTTAATATGCTTACTACGCACTGTAGAAAGTATATATCTACTGTTTACTAGATTTTCTACCAGTGTACTTCATACCTAGGTACCTGCCGTACCTACCTATCATTCACTTCTCACTTCATGCTTTGTCTACCTACCTACTTCATTATTTTTTGTAAACTCCGCTCTGATAGTGTCATATAAAATACACCACTATCCGTACTCTCCTCATCATCACCGGCATCACCTTCATCATCATGCTTGGGTCTTGCTTGCTCCGGTGATGGAGACTATCAGAGGGAGTGGAACCTGGACGCTTTTGTGACACCCTTATATGTCCAATTCCAGGGGTCCGTAGTTACGGTCGAGGCCTGGTACCTGCTCGTGTCATACCTACGTGGCGCGCATTTCACCCGCATCCACGTACCTACCTGGTACCTACTACCCACCGAGCAAGGCAACTGCAGCATCCAAGGAAATCTCCATCGGCTCCACATTCCTGGACCATCCGAGGGGAGTACCTAACTTCACCTTTCTCGAACGCAACATCGTAAAATCAGTGACCAGGGCTTAACACGAACTCAATAAATAATGTGATTGACATTCTGGTTTTTTTTATATTTAATTACCAGCCTCCAACGTCACAATGTCAGTTTTTATGATTTATTATATTCATATAATGTTAGTATTCTATCCGTAATTTACAAGTTATGCTCGGTCATCAGTCATCGCCATCTCGCCCCAAAGATGGCGCTGTGTAAAATTAATGTCCTGTAATATTTATTTTATTTGATTTTTATTTATTATTATATCAAGCCGTCAGTGTCCCACTGCTGGGCAAAGACCCCCACTCCCTCCAGACTTCCCGATCTTGGGCATCGTTCCTCCAGTCTTCGATAAATACGTCGTATTGTACATTCATATAAACATTTTACTGTTGGTGATCAATGTAGGACGTAACAGAATATTTTGGTATTAGTAGTGCAGCCGCGGCCATCTTCCGATGGTCTACCTTTGTCAGATGAAAATCTGAATTTTATGTATTCACTATTAGTGCACACAATATTTGAGAAACATACGAAATATGCACGCAAGAAAAGCTTAAATAACCAATGCCTACCAATAAACATAAAATCGTAAAAAGGAGAGAGACTGAGCATGAGGTGGGTCTTATCACAATATTGGGCTTGGTTTGGTTGGTGGTAGGACTTAAGTCCACCTGGCTCGCTACCACCTAATTCTGTCACAATAACAATTCTAAAATTGTTGTGTTCGGCATTTAGAAGTATAGCTAGTTCCTCAGACCGGGCAACTTTACCCATAGGTCGGTAACATGCGGACCGCGGTCCGCATCCGGACTGCGTAAGGCAGAAACTGGACCGCTAATTATTTTTTTTATAGGAAATTAATTTTACACAGCGCCATCTAGCCCCAAACTAAGCATAGCTTGTAATATGGGAACTAGATTACGGATAGAACACTTAAATACTTTTTGTAAATACATACGTACAATATGACACAACACCCAAACACAGAACAAACATCTATATTCATGACACAAATGTTTGCTCTGGGTGGGAATCGAACCCACAGCCTACAGCGCAGAAGGCAGAGTTACTACCAACTGAGCTATAAGGCTTGTTTAAATTATATTGTTGCTTTGACCCCGCGAGTATCAAATGGGTTATGACATAACTAATCAATATTAACAAATAATGATATAAACTAAAAAAATAAAGTCTAGTAGAAAAAATAGAATAAATATCTTCCTAGAACCCAGTCCACGCGTACACAACAAACTTTTGCAAAACTTTACGGCACTCTGGTGTAGCTGTTTTCTCTCCTATGACAATAGAGTCAGTGCAGCGAGCAGTGGGCACGGATCCGAGCCCACATCGCTTTGGCATATGCGCGTCGGGTATCAAAGTGCAGCCCACATCGCCTGAGTGGGTATTAACCGATTAGGTTTTAAGAATCCTAAACCTAAGATTTGGAATTTTTAGTAAGGAAGTTTTAGTTAGAAAGTTCCAACCGAATTGCAACCATTATCTTCTCTATTAAGGTAACCTACCTATTATACTCGTAGTAAACAACATGCAACTTTATTTTTTTAGATAGGTAGGTACCACATTAGGGTACCTAGGTGATCTGTACCTACTATTACCATAGACATGCCTCTACTGAACTTTACGTAAGTAGGTACCTGCCTAGCGAACAAAGAAAAAGTTCAAGGTTTTTATTTATTACCTACTAACTGTACAAGTGCAATTTCACTTGCACATAACATAGGACGCCGTAAATATATGTTTTCCATGACTCTTGTCCCTTGAGAAATGGTGGGTAGGCCTTTGGTGTGGGACGCTACCTGCGTCGACACCCCTAGCGCCATCTCATTTTCCTGGGACATCAGCTAGGGCTGGTGCGGCGGCTGATTCGGCCGAGCATCACAAAAGGCGCAAGTATAGTGGTCTCGACAGAGCTTACCTATTTGAGCCTTTTGGGGTGGAGACCTTGGGTTCGTGGTGAGTCAGTGCCCTCCAGGTTTTTTTATTGAATAAAGTTTACTATAATTATTACTAGGTACTAAAAAAAAAACAAGTAAATAGACTCACTTTTTCCTCTTCGAGGATTCACCTCTGAGCGTGGATCTTATGAGGATCACCTACTATATTATACCAACACTGCGGTTACTGTATCGCTTGCCAAGTGTGACCCATGTCATGCAGTGGTACTTTTTTGAGCATGATTATGACATGAAAACCTAAAAATGACACCAAAACAAAAATTACTCGTCCTAACTCTAGTACCTTCGTTTACGTATCGTAGTGGCAATGACTGTTATTCTGAGCAAGCCCAGTGCATATTCTAGTAAAAAAAAATGTTTTACATGCCTTTGCCCACAGAATCAGTAGCACCACCTATCAGGCAAACGCGATGCAGAAGTAATGAAATGAGATGAGATAGTGGCAGGAGTATGGGACGTGCCATCTTAAATATAGTAAAAGGCGACCAGGAGATGAGGAGTAACATAAATCTAGAAACTCAACGATATCAGTACGAGAAACTTTTTTCGGTTACGCAGCCGCTCTATGCGTTTGACAGTTGACGAGATTCATAGGTGCATGCATTTTTTGATAGAATTAACGTTTCAGGCCGAAGCTCTATTAACCCGCTAAATTGTAACCGAATGTTTTATGTTATTCATGTTAATTGCAATATTTTCTTTCTTTCTTCCTCCTATGTTTAAACGTTTTATCATTTTCGAAAAATATTGACATTTAATAGTCATAGTTTCAATGATTTCGATCATAATTTTGCGGATGAAGTCAAAGGTAAAAGCTAGTATCAAGTAAATTGAATATATTTAGTTAATTTTCAAAATACGTAAATGCAAATGCAAGAATTTGTAATATTCGTAATGTTAGTAAGGCAACAATAAAGATTAAGATAAATTTATTTCATAAAACATTGTCACGAATTATTTGTAACATAAATATAAAATAGGTACTATCTAAGGATACCTATCAAGTAAATAAAGTTAAATGTTCTTTAATTGCCGATAAAAAGTCATTTATTTATGTATTCTAATTAGGTTGAATATACAGATAGACGGATAGACAGCACAGTCGTAATCTTAGTAACGAGGTCCCGTTGCTTCCTTTGGGTAAAGTTTTACATTCAAAACAAATCGCGAAAAGTGAAATTCACCGCTAGGCTACATAATATCTATAATAGGTAATTATGTAGCCTGTAAGTAAAATAACAAAGTTACTGTGAATTATAATTATAAACAGTATTTTTGGATACTAGAATGATGTAGCCAGTCAAATAAAATGAAAGAGCCGCAACGGGTTAACTCAGCGCCTCTACGGATGGCTCAGCTCTTGCTTACACAGATACGCGCCTTTTGGCTTGGATTCAAACAAACACGAAAATGAAAAAACCGGTAAGTTTCGAAAATAAGCAAGATATTTTTTTTTGTATTGGCAACTCTTATCTGCAACTAGATTGTTTGAACTCGCGAAACTCGTACAGTACAAACGAGGCATGTCACTCTTCTTCGTATTGAGCGACCAATGAGGGCTCAAGGATTTGAAAGCCTCTCGGCGAATGAGAAGCAAGTGGCTTCCAATTATTGGTCGTACATTATCGGCACGTCTTGATAATGCACGACCCAATAATGCACAACCAATAAATGGAAGCCATGGTCTCGAATTAATGGGTGTGTCAAGTTGTATTGAAATAAAGTGGCTTTGAATTATTGGGTGTACATTATTGGTCGTGCAATATACGGACCCGAATAGAATACTGACTGAACTGAATGAAATGAATGAGAAAGATAAAATAAATGTAGCATCACCATCAGAGAAAGATAGCCCTTTACATGTATGAGTTAAGACTCATTTTTACCTGAATTAAATAATTTAAGTTTTAGACAAGCCTGTTGTTTTTTATTTATAAAATATAAAAATTAATTCTATAAAATGTACAATCAAATAAAATAGGTTATACAAAGGAATCAGTCAGATTACTTAAGAAAAGGACCGTTACAAACGGCCCCTAATAGGTGTATTATCATGTAAAAATAACAAAAATGTACTTCCTTCAGTATCTAATTTGTTTGTATCAAACGTCAATGTCAATATCCATCTGTTCTCAAAAACAAAGAAGTAGAAGTTGATTTTAATTCAAGCGTTCTTTTTCGGGTTAATTTCATTCACGTGTTTCTTGACAAAATAATAAAATTTCATTTAAATATATGAAAATGGAGCAGAAAAGATTCGAAGAAAATATATTAGTTGACGAAGCGTACACAAATTACGGTAAAGAAGACAAAAATGCAGATGTTAAGAAATCTCAGGGTATTGCTAAACACTTTGCAGAAACTTTGGAATTTGAAGACAAAAAGAAGTGGTATGATCAGGTAAATTCATCAAGTAAATATTGGTCTTTACTAGTTACTATTATTAATATTATTTGGTGATAAACGAGCAGCACTGGAGCTGATGTGCGTATCTAAGAACAACCCTTTTACACACTAATTTTAACATAATTTATTAATGTAATTTGAATGTAATGGTCAAGTTGCACGCGGTGCGTTGTACTGAGTGCACGTGAATTTTTTGTCTATAAAAGTCTCGTGATCCAACTATTATCTTGGCGTTGATAGTGATATAAATTAGTTACGATGGACGAGGTCGGTCCTCGACCTCCGTCTGCGCGAAACTGTTTTGAGATTATACCTGTAGATGAGTCGTGCTCGGAAGATTTAATTCAGGTGGAAATGGTGGAATGCGATAACGCAAGTGTTGTATGCGTTGAGCCGACGCATGGTTTGTTGTTGTCGTCGGCGGCGGCGGCGGCGGCGGGCGACAACTCACCGATACTTGTGAGTGCTCGACCATTGAAGCGAATGAGGAGAGATTTGTCTGATAGCAGTGGGAAAGAGTTTGACCAAGAAGAATATACTTTAGTACGAAACAAATCAGCTCGACACACTAGGAAATCAAATATGATGAGATTAGCTAACCAGCTAAGCGTGATGAACGGTTTTGAAGTGTGTGTGTCATCTTACCAAATGTTACCTAAACAGATAGGATTGGCGAAGCTATTTAAGGCAGAAAATATTAAAAATATAAAACAAATTAAGTATAAGAGTCCTTATAAGTTACATATTTTATTTGAAAATAAAGAGGATGCCGAAGACCTAATGAGGAACAAACGGCTCCTGACTTCGGGCCTACGTTTTAATCTAACAAGTGAGGTGGGCATTACATACGGGGTAGTGAGGAATCTGGAGATGGATATTACGGAGGATGAATTGATTGAGTCGTTCAGTTCTGAGTACGAAATTGTAGCTGTAAAAAGATTGAAAAGAGCTTCAGATAGTGGTGAATGGGTGATGAGTGAGACCGTTCGATTTGCGTTCAAGGGCCCTAAGCTGCCTGAGTATATATGTGGGTATGGCTGCAGGTTTAAGGTGGACCCATTCACGTTTCCAGTTACGCAATGCTCTGTGTGCTGGAATTATGGCCACCTAACCCGAACATGTCCAACAAAGAGGTTTTGTTGCCCTAAGTGTGGAAAAGGTCATGCAAACTGTGAAGCTACGAAATTCAGATGCCCGAACTGTAAAGGAGGACACATGGCCTTTGACAAATCTTGCCCAATATATATAAAAGAGAGAGACATAAGGGCTATTATGAGTAAAGACAACTGTACTTACAAAAACGCACTCTCAAAATACATTGAATGCACTACAGTAACGCGAAATAATGACAAACCATTCGACTTTGGTAACCAGGCAAAAGCATACGACTTTGTAAGACCAGGTATGTTGTACAGCCAAATCATTGGGGCGAAAGTGACACAATCTGAAGGATATAACCTAGAACCTCAGGAAGGCAGTGATGCTATTGAAGAAACTGATGATGATGCAAAAGAAGATAGCGGTGAAGAAAAAGCAGTAGTGAAAAATACTTTAGGAAAGAAAAAACGGAAAATCAAAAATAGAAAGAACAAAGATAAAGCTATGGATATAATTGAACTTGATCGGACCACAGAAAATAAAAACCAGCCGGATAGTGCAGATGGTGGAAAGAACTATTTCAGTAGAATATTTAGAAAAGCTAAAGAAATAATATGTGCTAACGAATGTTTGGAAGGGAAAGTTCGTATGGTGTTGCAGTTTATATTGGAAGAGGTGATGTCATTTATTGTTAAGACAATGAGCAATGGAGAGACACTTAGTAAATTAGTAGGCCTCTTCAATGATGGATAACACCGCCATCAACAACCGAACCCCCAGGACATCGGGCCCTGTGCATTCCAGTGTGCAAATGTTAAACATTGCACAATGGAATGCGCAGAGTCTGATGCCTAAAAAACACGAATTGGAGGCATTATTGTTTAAGGAAAAAATAGGTATATGTATAGTCAGTGAAACATGGCTCGGTCGGCAGGACAATAGCTGTCGCATAAGTAATTACAAAATTTTTCGTAAAGATAGATTAGATTCATACGGTGGTGTCGCCATAATAACACATAAATCTATTAAAACTCAATTACATAAGGTTGTGGTTACAAATGCGGGTATTGAGGTATTAAGTCTAAAAATTATGAACTGTAAATATTTAGAATATATTGTATCCGTATACTGTACCTCTTCAAAAAGAACTTCACAAAGTGACTGGGAAAGTATTTTTGCCCAGTTTCCTCGTAAATCAATAGTTGCCGGTGACTTTAATGGTCATCATTCCAACTGGTCAATCAAAGTCGATAATAGAGTGTTACAACTACTAGATGCTTCTCTAGAACATAGCTTTGTGTCTTTAAACAGTGGTGATCATACTAGGGTTAAATTAGTAAACGGTCATTTACAAGAATCTGCTCCAGATGATACTTTTGTTACATCTGACATAGCGGTGTATTTCAATAACTGGCATGTAACGCGGGAGAACCTAGGAAGTGACCACTTATTCATTAAATATTCGCTTCAATATCAGGGTCCACGTAATTTCGTTGCGCGTCGAAATATGAAAAAAGCTGATTGGTCATTATATCACGATGTTTTAAAAAATAGCTTCTATGAACCTATCTATTCATCTGAATTACAATCATGTTATAACTCTTTTGTAGATAAAATTAATGACGCAGCAAATCAAAGCATTCCAAAAATTAAAAAGTGCTTAGATCCGACACAAATATTTCAACCTAAACCTTATTGGTGTCCAGAAATATCATTGGCTATAGCGAAGCGGCGCCTGGCTCTAAAGGCTTTTAGACGTAACCCTACGCCGGACAACCTAGATAAGCTAAACGCTAAGATAACGGAAGCACAACGTATTCACAGGCGAGCTCGAACGGCTAGCTGGCAGGCATTTTGTGGAGCAATAGATAATAACACGAACTCCACAGAAATGTGGCGTAGAATGCGCTGGGTAAAAGGAATTCGTACACAATATGTTACTCCCCCTATTGATAAGAAACAGGAGCTTTTATCCAATCTAGCCCCCGATAGCGTGCAAGGCCCCCCTCCATTGTTTACATCGAGTAATGAGCAAGTAGATAAAGAATTTTCCTATGAAGAACTCCAGAGATGTTTAAAAAAGAAAGATACTGCCCCAGGAGAGGATAAAATAACCTACTCAATGATCTATTTTCTGCCAGATGAAGCCAAACTGTATCTACTCCAAATTTTCAATTTAGTCTTTAAATTTTCAAAGATACCGTTACAATGGCGCAATATTCAAATAGTTCCGATTCCTAAATATAATAGTGATCCGAATAGTAACCCTAAATTTCGACCCATATCATTAATCTCGTGTATTTGCAAAATTTTTCATAAATAAAATGTTATGTAATCGTATTGAATGGTTCATAGAACACAATCAAATCTTGTCTCCGGTTACGTCTGGATTTAGAAAATGTCAGTCTTGTATTGACTGTGTAACTCGGCTAGTAACACAGATACAGATAGGATTTTCTAAGGACGTGTCTACACTGGCTGTTTTTTGGATGTGGAAAATGCCTATAATAATGTTTTGACTAATAATTTGGTAAAAATACTCGACAAGCTGGAAATTGGATCACTTACATGCAAATATTTATGGATGTTTTTAAGCAATCGGTGCTTGAAAATTGTTGATGAAGATGATTCTACTTCAAGGTTGGTAAGATGGACTGATAGAGGTTTGGCACAGGGAGATCCACTTTCTCCTCTCCTATTTAATATAGTGACATACGAAATAACAAAAGGTACGGACAATGTTAAAATCTTATAATATGCAGACGACTTTGTCTTTTATACACAAAATAGGGACCCATGCCTCAACGAAGTTTTAATTCAAAGGGCACTGGACTCAGCTGTAGGTAGGTTAAGACAATTAGGTTTAGAAGTATCGTCAACTAAAACCCAATGTTGCAGTTTTAGAAAAGGCAGGCGTATAGATCGTGTATCCTTACTATTAAATAATGAAATAGTAAAATCTGTACAAACTATAAAATACCTGGGCATTTGGCTAGATAAATCTTTATTGTGGAGAAAGCACATTAACGAGACTCGAGAAAAAACTGTTAAAATGATAAACATATTAAAAGTTCTTGCGGGCGCATCGTGGGGTATGCATCCTAAGCACCTCCGTCTTCTTTATATAGCACTAATACGCAGTAGAATTGACTTTGGTTGCTTTCTATATGATACTGCAGCAAAGACCCATTTGTCAAAGTTGGACAAGGTGCAAAACACTGCGATGCGGGTAATAGGTGGATTTATAAGAACAACGCCTATACATGTCTTAGAATGCGAAGTGTGCTTGTATCCATTGCAGTTCAGACGAGAATACCTCGCAACTAAATATTGCCTAAAAGCTCAGTCAGTTACTAATAATCTTACCATCATATTGTTAAAAGAATTAAAAGATCTTTGTGCATCAAGGTATTGGTACAATAGAAAGAAACCCATGCTTTTATCAATTTTCGAAAAGACTCGAAATGAGATAATTAGGAGCAGTAACCCTCTACAAATGTTTTCTCTAAATACTTGGATGTGCGATCTCAAAACAGATTTTATAATGATAGAGATTGAGGGTATCGATAAAGCAAAAAGTCAATATAACGATAGAGAGCTTAAGTGTTATACGTTATATATGTTGAATGTTATTTATAAAGATTTTCATAAAGTATATACCGATGGTTCCAAAATGGAAAATGGAACAGGTGCAGCATTTTATGATCCCAGTCTCGATGTGAATGTCATTTCGCAATGTAGTAGCATTATGTTGGTGGAACTCTTTGCAATCTCAGAAGCATTGTCATATGTAGCCACTCTAGGCTCAAGCAAAGTCGTGATTTTAACGGATAGCCGAATTGCTTTGCAACATGTAGCTCGATGCGCCTCAGGTATCCGAGGTGCTTCGGTAGCTTACGAAATATTAAAGAAAGCTTTATTTCTTTTAAACAATGACGTGGATCTGAGATTGCAATGGGTGCCCTCACATGTGGGAGTTCGAGGAAATGAAGAGGCTGACCTTCTTGCAAAACAGGCTATTGAGATGGGAGCTGAAGTTTACATTACCTATTCCTGAACATACAGAGATTTTATCAAAGTACCGATACAAAGTTTTTGAAAAATGGAAAAAATCATTTAGTGACGTATCTTGTACAAAAGGGATATGGTACAGAACTTTGCAAGGTGAACCCCCTCGTATTCCTTGGTTCTCAAATTGTAAGCTGAAGAGACATCCTTTTGTTATAGCTCACAGGCTGCGTTCAGGACATATTCCACTGAATAAATTCAGCCATCTCATGAGGAGGGCTGATTCCCCCAACTGTGCCTCGTGTGGTGTCATAGATGACGTTCACCATATTTTGGTGGAATGTGTTCGGACGCAGTCAATGAGAGACCAAGTGCTCACTCGCTTTAATTTACAGCTCTCAGAGGTAGGATTGGTGCAAAGCGTGTTATCGACTCCATTGTGTGAGGCCGCTAGGGTGTTATACACAATGGTGTATGATGTTTTAAAATCAGATTAGGTTGTTAAATTTTGTAAGCCACTACGGGACTGGCATATTCGGACGACGAAAAATGTCCCAAAAAAAAAATTGATATGGTAAGAACAGAATCGTAATATCTTTCCTAGAAAATACATTTTATTTAATTATTTTTTTATGATAAAAGCTTATTACTATATATTATTGCTAGTTAACTGATCTGTTATCTGTTTGTTTTAGTTACCACAAGAACCAACATTGGATGAAAAAGCATTAACACAAGAGCAGCTAGAAGAATTCAAAAAGGAGGCTAGTAGTGCTCTTCATGGTGACACATTAGTTTATGAAACTAGTGAGTATAACCTTTTTTTTAAAGTCATTTTGTTTGACTATTGAGGTTATTAAAAACAATAAACTTTTTTAAAAATAAATGGAACCGACTTCACCACAAAACATTCAAAAATAACTCTAAGGGTAAGTTCATATAAATTGAACATGTTTATTGTATGGCACCTTCCCCTTCCCTTCCCACGCCAAATGGGAACAATATTTCCCATTATATCCTTTTTTCCTATATTTTGATTTATAAGCCATGGACTTTTATGGGCTGTAATGATGATGATAATACAAGTATACAGCATTTATAGCCAGAATGCATCATAAGACATTTCTAAACAATGCTAGGTTAAATTGTTTTTTAACGGAGCTTTTGTGAACCTCATCATCATCGTCATCTGATGATGAAGCCAAAGGCCTACCCTAGACCTACCGGAAGGCAGGCAGTTCAGTGGGACTACTATGTATCATCATTACTGCGATCAACAACACACCTGCCAAGCGTGGTGATTATGGCAACACCCTAATAATGATGATGAGTATTCTGGAAGGTAAGCATTTCAATAGGTCTCTGGTGACCGTAAACACCACAGGAAAGCAGAATACACAATTTCGCTTACTTGGATGACATATTTTTTCCAGTTAATTTGATATAAAAACCAAACTACTGTACAGATTTTGATAAAATTTGTATTGGCCCACCTCGAAAGTATGGCCTACCAAACATATCAAGAGTTATCAAAATCTATTTTGGAGAAATTGAGTAACATAAAAACAAAAAATTAAAAAAAATACATACCAAATTGAGAACCTCCTCCTTTTTTTTAAGGTTGAAAAAGGCCTATTACACTACACATGATTCAGGAACCCTTTCCCTAATTAGGGATGGTGTATTTAGTAAAGAGCCTCCGCTGCCGCCTTGCTCTCTAATCAACCCCTACTTTCGGGCAATGTCATAAAACTTAGGGCTGTAAGTTACCTCATCACGTGCAAGTCACCTTCATACTGATTTGCGTCAAATCATGAAGAGCCATTGCACTTCACTATTTATTACATATTTATAAGAATATTATAATGTCTATTATGGATGACAAAAAGAAAAGTATGTTTTGTTATCCATAATAGACATTATAATATTATTCTTTGATATCCATTTTCTGTAGTTAAGAATGTACAGGTGCCATGATAGGTATGTCCAACTCTCCACATTCGCGTTCAGACTTAAATAGGGCCCGTTTTTAAGTGTAATAAAATAATTTACCTTGCAAGTGGCCGCATCCCCCCCTAAATACAGTGTAGTGTAATAGGCCATTTAGGGCTGATAGGCAACCACCTGCATCAATGATGGTCTACTAACATGCCTCAGACACCAGCATTCATACAAAACTGTACTGTGTGATACTACCTCAATTAAGGTTTGAGTCCATCACTGGTGGTGATCAGCAGCGACAGCAACAAGCCACACTAATGCTTCCGGTATATCTACTATAACAAGCCCCATAGCTCAGTCGGTAGTAACTCTAACTTCTGCGCTGTAGGTTGTGGGTTCGATTTGTGTGATGAATGTAGATGTTTGTTCTGTGTTTGGGTGTTGTATTGTATGATAAGTATGATTTATAAAAAAAAGTATATAAGTATTATATCCATAATCTAGTTCCCATATGCTATGCTTAGCTTGGGGCTAGATGGCGCTGTGTGGAAATAATGTCCTTTAATTTGTTTATTTATTAGGATTTAATTTATTTATTAGGACTATAAGTTTATATGTAAATATATACTGAGTTTACCTCGGGTTGCTGTCTAAGAAACTACCCCTCCAGCTCAGCAGTAAAATTCAAAAGCGTATTATGGCAAAACCATTCAGCTTTAGAGTAGGCACTGTCCAAGATTAGACATTCTAGGGCTGTTAATGATGATGATACTGTTGCTTGTCTCTGTTGCCTGTCTACAGTGATGGACCCTTTAAAAGCGCTTCAAGAAAAAGGAAAACTAAAGTTCGGTCCCTCCGTAGGCCAAGACACGTTCTTGGAGACCCGGATGACCCACTCACCACCGCAAACCCGGAGGTGATGGCATCCATTCATTAACTATCTCGTCACACAGAGAAAACACTACACAGATACACCGACTCCGCCGGCGGAGTCGATGAACCTTTCCGCCTCAAAGCGTTACCCTCGGTATCGCCTTCGGCCATTCCTATCCTCCCCCATCAAATGGCAACAGCCCAAGCCGAGGTCCGTACCTAAGTGGTGCCCTTGCGCTTGTTGCCTCTAAAATCAAATATTGGGCTCGCGCCTTCAGCGCCAGCCAGGAATCAGTCAGATTACCTAAGGACCGTTACAAACGGCCTATAGGTAACTCAACTGTTCCAGACCAGTACCAGACGGAAGCGTGCCTCTGAGCTTCTTGCATTTACAATACTAATAAACAGGATAGTGCCAGTATAGTAAATGCTTAATTAAGTAGAAGTAAACACGATCATATACTTTTCAGAGTCTGACGAAGAATTAGACTTCTTAGCTGACATAGAGAAATCGAAACAGACGCGTCGCCAGAAGAAGGACAAAGGTGAAGATGATGATGATGATGATGTGGGAATGGGCAGCGACGATGACGACGATGATGATGATGACGCTGCAGGAGACTTCGGTGATGATGGTGATGAGGGTAAGCACTTTTTTATGAATGATGCGTTAGCTCGACCTGACCATGATGTATGAAGGTTAGACGTGAGTGCCGCGCCGGCGTGGCGCAACCGGTCATTAGTATTTATGTATATTATAGCCGCCTGGAATCGTGTGTCTAGTAATTAAGTTTTTATATTATATGTATGCTAGTTTCAAGGTATATATTGCTATGGGCCGTAGAATAAGTATAATAAGATCTTTTACTTGTCTATTGTTGCCTGAAATAAAATATTTAAATTATTAGTTCGCGGCGTAAAAAAAAAATGCCATTTATGGTCGAAAAGCGAAAGGGCGAAAGCACCCGCCAGTTATGTAAACACGCTTGCCTGAGTTTAGTGTTTCGAAGATTTTTGTGAAAGTGATTTTTTTGTTGAAAGTCCTGCCTTGTGTGTAATGAGTGTTTATTCAAAATGGAACTAGCAAAAACAAGGGTCACAAAAATTACGGTGAATGTGTTTTTATAAAAAGTTTGTGATAATGATATTTCACGTTAGTGTCACGTAAACTCCAACCAATTCAGGAGTTTACGTGACATAACCCAGCAAAGATAGGTAAAAGCAAGGAGTAATTTGCGCTGTAGTGGAACATTTTGGGCTAGATTCAATGAGTACAAAAAACATATCTAATATCGCCACGCCGCTGCCGAATAAATATGACCGGCACGCCGCCGCTGACGTTTTTAGACGCATCCTCTAATGAGGATACATGGATACATCTACGATGGAGCGAGCCTTCCCAGAAGGCACTGGCTGTCCTCATCGACGGAACACTGCTTACCGTTTGGCGCCGGACTTCAGCAGGATGGTCGCTAGCAGGTTCATCTAACGGGCAGCAGCTTATTTGTATTATCAAAGCAGCTGTACTGCCAGCACCAACCCACCTGCCAAGTGTGGTGATAGCACCCGGGGCTACGTTCCCGTCATCCCTTGGGAATTTCCTGAAATCAATTCCTACTCTTACCTAGTATACCTAGTATTACTGTTTAAGAAACACACCCTCAAATCTTCATGTCACAAAGGTTTTTTTTTTATAAAACTTGGTGGTTCACCAACCGGCATCCATACCCTTCAAACCGGAACACAGCAATACTCCCCGGACCAGCTCTAACACAAGGAGCTCTACTACTCTTATAAAGTTTAGGCTGTGCGTTCTGTATCATTCGCTCGCTGACTCACTCAATACAAAATATGTTTATTTTATGTGTGTGATATACTTCATTCAAAACATTTTTATTTCTCATGAAGATTAATCAGTTATAATCTTCTGCAGGCAGCGACGGCGGATTGGAGATACCAGGCGATGAAGAGGAACCAGCTTTGTCTGGAGAAGATGATGGTAAGACTTTGATTATCTTTCAGGAATTCTCTTCCTAGGAGGCTTCACGTCCGGAGGCTCTTTTAAGGCAAGTGTTTTAACTGCCTGTGGTCTACAGGTTCACCCACCGATGTCAGATCCGGGTTCGATCCCCAGGGGGAGTATAGTATTGTGCTCGGTTTGGTTGGTGGTAGGACTTTGCTTAAGTCCGCCTGGCTCTAGCTACCATCAATTGTGCTCGGTTCGGTTGGTGGTAGGACTTTGTTTAAATCCGCCTGGCTCTAGCTACCATCAATTGTGCTCGGTTCGGTTGGTGGTAGGACTTTGTTTAAATCCGCCTGGCCTTAGCTACCATCAATTGTGCTCAGTTCGGTTGGTGGTAGGACTTTGTTTAAATCCGCCTGGCTCTAGCTACCATCAATTGTGCTCGGTTCGGTTGGTGGTAGGACTTTGTTTAAATCCGCCTGGCTCTAGCTACCATCAATTGTGCTCGGTTCGGTTGGTGGTAGGACTTTGTTTAAATCCGCCTGGCTCTAGCTACCATCAATTGTGCTCGGTTCGGTTGGTGGTAGGACTTTGTTTAAATCCGCCTGGCTCTAGCTACCATCAATTGTGCTCGGTTCGGTTGGTGGTAGGACTTTGTTTAAATCCGCCTGGCTATAGCTACCATCAATTGTGCTCGGTTCGGTTGGTGGTAGGACTTTGTTTAAATCCGCCTGGCTCTAGCTACCATCAATTGTGCTCGGTTCGGTTGGTGGTAGGACTTTGTTTAAATCCGCCTGGCTCTAGCTACCATCAACTGTGCTCGGTTCGGTTGGTGGTAGGACTTTGTTTAAATCCGCCTGGCTCTAGCTACCATCAATTGTGCTCGGTTCGGTTGGTGGTAGGACTTTGTTTAAATCCGCCTGGCTCTAGCTACCATCAATTGTGCTCGGTTCGGTTGGTGGTAGGACTTTGTTTAAATCCGCCTGGCTCTAGCTACCATCAATTGTGCTCGGTTCGGTTGGTGGTAGGACTTTGTTTAAGTCCGCCTGGCTCTAGCTACCATCAATTGTGGTCGGTTCGGTTGGTGGTAGGACTTTGTTTAAATCCGCCTGGCTCTAGCTACCATCAATTGTGGTCGGTTCGGTTGGTGGTAGGACTTTGTTTAAATCCGCCTGGCTCTAGCTACCATCAACTGTGCTCGGTTCGGTTGGTGGTAGGACTTTGTTTAAATCCGCCTGGCTCTAGCTACCATCAATTGTGCTCGGTTCGGTTGGTGGTAGGACTTTGTTTAAATCCGCCTGGCTCTAGCTACCATCAATTGTGCTCGGTTCGGTTGGTGGTAGGACTTTGTTTAAATCCGCCTGGCTCTAGCTACCATCAATTGTGCTCGGTTCGGTTGGTGGTAGGACTTTGTTTAAATCCGCCTGGCTCTAGCTACCATCAACTGTGCTCGGTTCGGTTGGTGGTAGGACTTTGTTTAAATCCGCCTGGCTCTAGCTACCATCAATTGTGCTCGGTTCGGTTGGTGGTAGGACTTTGTTTAAATCCGCCTGGCTCTAGCTACCATCAATTGTGGTCGGTTCGGTTGGTGGTAGGACTTTGTTTAAATCCGCCTGGCTCTAGCTACCATCAATTGTGCTCGGTTCGGTTGGTGGTAGGACTTTGTTTAAATCCGCCTGGCTCTAGCTACCATCAATTGTGCTCGGTTCGGTTGGTGGTAGGACTTTGTTTAAATCCGTCTGGCTCTAGCTACCATCAATTGTGCTCGGTTCGGTTGGTGGTAGGACTTTGTTTAAATCCGCCTGGCTCTAGCTACCATCAATTGTGCTCGGTTCGGTTGGTGGTAGGACTTTGTTTAAATCCGCCTGGCTCTAGCTACCATCAATTGTGCTCGGTTCGGTTGGTGGTAGGACTTTGTTTAAATCCGCCTGGCTCTAGCTACCATCAATTGTGGTCGGTTCGGTTGGTGGTAGGACTTTGTTTAAATCCGCCTGGCTATAGCTACCATCAATTGTGCTCGGTTCGGTTGGTGGTAGGACTTTGTTTAAATCCGCCTGGCTCTAGCTACCATCAATTGTGCTCGGTTCGGTTGGTGGTAGGACTTTGTTTAAATCCGCCTGGCTCTAGCTACCATCAACTGTGCTCGGTTCGGTTGGTGGTAGGACTTTGTTTAAATCCGCCTGGCTCTAGCTACCATCAATTGTGCTCGGTTCGGTTGGTGGTAGGACTTTGTTTAAATCCGCCTGGCTCTAGCTACCATCAATTGTGCTCGGTTCGGTTGGTGGTAGGACTTTGTTTAAATCCGCCTGGCTCTAGCTACCATCAATTGTGCTCGGTTCGGTTGGTGGTAGGACTTTGTTTAAGTCCGCCTGGCTCTAGCTACCATCAATTGTGGTCGGTTCGGTTGGTGGTAGGACTTTGTTTAAATCCGCCTGGCTCTAGCTACCATCAATTGTGCTCGGTTCGGTTGGTGGTAGGACTTTGTTTAAATCCGCCTGGCTCTAGCTACCATCAACTGTGCTCGGTTCGGTTGGTGGTAGGACTTTGTTTAAATCCGCCTGGCTCTAGCTACCATCAATTGTGCTCGGTTCGGTTGGTGGTAGGACTTTGTTTAAATCCGCCTGGCTCTAGCTACCATCAATTGTGCTCGGTTCGGTTGGTGGTAGGACTTTGTTTAAATCCGCCTGGCTCTAGCTACCATCAATTGTGCTCGGTTCGGTTGGTGGTAGGACTTTGTTTAAATCCGCCTGGCTCTAGCTACCATCAATTGTGCTCGGTTCGGTTGGTGGTAGGACTTTGTTTAAATCGTGACGAGAGTTATGAGAGACGAGAGTAAGAGTGACGTCACGCGTGCCGGTGAATGCACAGCCGAGTGATAGAAATTAATTAATAACAATTCACGACATTAATGTTCTGTGCTCAAAGTGATAATTGCCTTTTTACATAAGTGTTTGGTGTCGAATATGAATATTTACGCACAATAACATTCAAGGGATCTCGTATTTATCGATACAGATCATCCAAGTTTACTAAGTGATACGGATTTGATACCCGCTATAGTGCATTTTAAAAAATAAATAAAAGAACTTGTACGGTTTGTAAACAATACTTTACTAATACTAATTCTAGAGTGATTGAAGTATATTTACAACATATACCAAGGCGCGAACAGTTGTACTTGGAATCAATTTAAATTGCGACCTAAATCTAATAATTAACTGCCTGTCCGCGACGCCTAACGCCATCTAGCGTCGAGTAGTGAAAAACATTTTACTAGCCTAATCCGATAGATATGGCAAAGTGTTTAGCCTGCGGCAAGTTCATTAGAGGCGGCATTACATGCCCTCAGTGCGACTCAAGGACCCACCACGAGTGTCTCGGGGTCCCAGCCGGAGCGACGATCCCCGAGTCGTGGCGCTGTCCAGAGTGCGAGGTGAAGGCGCCCAAAGGCAGAGATCCTTCGACCCCGGTGCGAGCCGCGCAGCTGCAGGTCGAGGTCTCGGTACCACTGCCAACGCCACCGCCAACGTCCACGTCCCCGCCGATGCCGCCGCCGCCGACGCCGGCCACCACGAAGCTCAGCACCGACACCGGCGAGGAGGCTATGGTGCTCGACGACACGGCGCTCAACATAACGGCCGAATTCACCGAAATGGAGCTACAGCTGAACTCGCGCCGGGGCCACGATGAGGTGATGGAGGAGCTGGGCCGGATGCAAGACCGATTCTTCGCAGAGTTTTTAAACTTTAAGGATGAGTTGCGGGCGAGGCGTGGTGATATGAGAGAATATCGTCAGGAGGCAGCTGAGTTCCGAGCGTCTGTCGCGGAGCTCACATCTCGCGTGGGACTTTTGGAGAAGCGGGTGGAGGCTGTCGAGCAGCGACAGGCCGCTGCCGCCGCTGACACCGCATCCCGGGCTACATGTGGCGACGCTGACCTGGTCGCGCTCGAACGCGTCGTCGCCGACCTGAAGATCGAACTCAACGACCGGGACCAGGACGCGCTACTCGCGGACCTCGAGATCGGGCAGTTGCCTGAGGAGCGCGGGGAGAACGTTCTACATGCCGTCACGGTGCTGGCGGCCAGGCTGGGGATCACGCTGGAGGAGCGCGACATCGTGTTCGCGGAGCGCGTCGGTACATCGCAGGGTGGGGGCGAGGGGCCGCGCCCGCGCCGCGTTGTGGTGCGGCTGGCGCGGCGGGACCTTCGCGACCGCCTACTGCAGGGTGCGCGCGTGCGCCGGACGCTGGCCGCTGGGGAGGCTGGCCGTGCTGACGTCGGTCCTCGCATCTTTGTGAACGAGCGACTGTCGCGCCACAACCGCCAGCTGTTCCACCGGGCTCGCGAGGAGTGCCGCCGGCTACAGTGGAGGTTCGCTTGGACCAAGCGCGGCAGAGTTTACGTTCGTCAAGCTGATGGGAAGGACGCATATCCTATACGCTCGGTAGCGGATCTTGGAAGGGTTTTTGGGCAATCTTGAGTTTGAACACTCGATCTGAAAGGAATACCTGTTTTGTGCTATTCTATGATAGTATTAATTTATATTTAGCTTTACTAAGACTTTCTTGTAGAATTTTAACTTCTGTTTATGTAACACGTTTTTTTGCATTCTGGTTATTTTGTATGTCTGTCTGTATTTGTCTTGTGTATGCTGATGTATATGTATATGTGATGCTGATTGGTTATTCATATTTATTTTTATATTTTCAAGTATCATTATGTAACTTGTATATTCTTAACATATTTTATTATTATAATATTTATCACAAATCACATCAATCCTTACAATTATTATTAATGACTAAATCACAAAATTGTATTACTATTACCAAGTACCTGATCTATAAATTTGCTTATTCTTGTTATTTTTTCACCAGAGAAAAAAAACAAGTATTATTGATTAGTTACATTTTCTTATTAACTAATGCTTCAATTATGTCTTACATTTTTATTATATATTTTTACCATAAACTTATTTACATTATGACTCTCCCATTCAATATTATTCATGACATTTGTTATTTTATTATACTTATTGCTCTTATTACTAATAGTTATCCCCAGGTATCAATATCCAGAAAATGCCAACCACTCAAACAAAACTTTCTCTGACAAATTTAAAAGTTGGTTTGTTTAATGTAGGGTCTCTTAATACTGGGCATGAGGAATTTATTGTTGCAATGGAGGAGTTGAAACCTGATATTTTAGCTTTGAATGAAACATGGATTGGCCTGGGTGAAGGTGATAAAGCTCCGAAGCTGCCTGGCTATCGATTAATCTATCAGCCAAGACCTAGCAGTATTAAGGGTGGCAAAGGTGGTGGGGTTGGTTTCTATATAAGAAAAGGTATTAGAGCTCGATCATGCCCCTACCCAATTGACAATTCAGTGGAGCAGTTCTGGCTTCAGCTGAGCGTGGCTGGTAGGTGTGTGGTTATAGGTACTGCTTATCGACCTCCAGACCAGGGAGACGTTGCCGGTTTTCTTGATATTATTACTGAGTCCATTGCCTCTATTGCTAAATGCGATAATGTAATACTGTTGGGGGACCTCAACATTAATATGCTGGAAACAGGTTTTGCAAAGTTTCGGCTTTTACAACAATTTCTACACTCTCTTAGTCTTAATCAATTAATTACAGAACCAACCCACTTTACTACTCATCAAGAGACCTTAATTGATATTGTGTGTACCGATGCAAAAGCTAAAAAGATCACAGTAAAATATAAACCAGAGCTAGGTAAACATGCAATGATAATGGTGGAATTTCATATTAAAAAAGAAAAAATCCCAGCTCGCTATGTAACATACAGACCTCTAAATAACATTGTTATGGAATTGTTTTCTGCCGATCTAAACTCTATTAATTGGGACTATTTCTCCACTACAAAAAATATTAATGAACTAGTATCAACTTTTACCAGTACTATTACTACTCTATTTGATTTGCATGCACCAATTAAAACATCTCGGTTCAAAAATTCTCCCCACCCATGGATAACAGATACTGTTAAGGAGATGATGAAGATTAGGGACGGTTATCATGACAGATATAGGATAAATAAGACTGACAACCTTAAGGCATGTTATAAAAACATGAAGCATATTGTCAATGCAGCCTTAGAAAGTGAAAAAACCGCTTTCTTTACACATAACATAAATAATTATAGGAAAAATACGAAAAAATTATGGAAAAATTTAAAAAACAATATTTTACCAAACAAGAAGGAAGCTGGTGAAATACCTTCTCATCTTAATAATCCTGACATGATAAACTCCCATTTTCTTAAAGTGCCTGGTTCTGAACAGGTTAATATTTCACTTCTGACTTACTATGAGTACCACAGATTTGGTAGTGGAATCTTTACACTTCAACCGGTTACAGAGTACACAGTGTTAAAGGTTATTGAAGGATTTAATTCAAACGCTCAGGGTCTGGATGGTATATCTCTGGAAATGCTGCGACTGACTTTACCTCAATCATTGCCAGCGATAACTGCTATAATCAATGAATCTTTGTATAGTGGTATGTGCCCTGATGCATGGAAACTGGCAGTTATTAAACCTTTGCCTAAAATAATCAGCCGTCTACTTTTGGTGATTTGAGGCCAATCAGTTTGCTCTCTAGTGTATCCAAAATAATGGAGAAGGTGGTCAGCATGCAGCTGATAAAGTTTCTAGAGGAGTACCAAGTCTTGCCCCAGATGCAGTCCGGCTTTCGCAAAGGTCACAGTACCTCTACCGCTCTCCTTGATGTGGTGGATAATCTTCTTGCAGCACAAGATAATGGTATGTGCAGCATTCTGGTGCTATTGGACTTTTCTCGCGCTTTCGACTCAATTAATGTTCCTCTACTATTATCCAAATTAGCATATTATGGTTTCGACACAAAAACAATTAAATGGTTTTCAAGTTACCTCTGTAACAGGTACCAGTGCGTTGAAGTAAAGTCCCCAGATGGTGCTTGTCTAAAATCACAGTTACAATTAGTGCCAAGAGGAGTTCCACAGGGTTCAATACTAGGGCCAGTTCTCTTTATATTATATAGTGCTGATATCATCAAGAATATCTCATTTTGTCGCTTTCATCTGTATGCTGATGATTTGCAATTATATCATTCTTTTCTGCTTACGGAGGCTACTAGCGCTGTAAATGAAATAAATATTGATTTAGCTTCCATATACAAATGGTCAAAATGTAACTCCTTGGTATTGAACCCCAAGAAGTCAAAATTTATGCTTTTAGGTACTAAAGCTAAGCTTAAAAAGGTTAACTTGTCAAACCTTAACATAAATATCTATGGAGAGTCAGTGGAATATGTGAAGGAAACCAAAAACCTAGGTCTTACGTTGGATAGCCACCTTCGTTTCGAGAGTCATGTGGCAGAAAACGTACGAAACTGTTTTTATAGGTTGAAACTGCTCTACAAGATTCGCCCCTATTTATGTGAAAGTATTCGAATAATGCTGTGTGAATCTTTGATACTTTCTTGCCTCAATTATTGTGATGTTGTGTATGGGCCGTGTCTCTTGAGTAGGACCAAACAGCTGATCCAACGGGTACAAAATGCTTGTGCGCGTTTCTGCTTTCATATTCCGCCTCGCACACACGTCACACCATTCCTTAACTCGGGAAACATGTTAAAGATGGCGGTGCGTAGAAAAATCCATTTAGCAACTCTTCTCTTTAACCTCACTAAAAATAAATTACCTCAATACTTGTACTCTAAACTTACCTTCGCTAAAAGTAACTCACGCTATTCAAAGCGAGAATGTGCTAACGTCTTTCTTACGCCACGTCACAAGTCCGTTGCTTTCCGAGGATCTTTCCGGTATGCTGCTACGCATTGTTGGAACTCCCTAGATCCTCCGTTTCGTTCAATAAGGACCATTAGTACGTTTAGATTCGCACTCAAAAAACACTTTCTTTTACTACAAAAGTCCTCGTAAGCTCTTTTTCTAATTTTCAATCTCTTAAATTTCATCTCAGATCAATAACATTAATAATATTATTCAATCAGAATCTATATTTTACACTGCACATGAGACTGTGACTGTGATGCCCACGATCACGACCATAGACTATAAATTTTATTCATTATTTTTTCAATAAACACAGATAATTAAAGCTGAATTCATATAGCATACCTATTCAATCCTATCCAAACTCCTTCTTAATATTTATTATTATTATTATCGTAATTATAGTAAAAATATCTTATAAATAAATAAATAATAAATAAATATCACAGGACATTAATTTGTAATTAAATGTACCTATTCATATCTTATTTTAGTTGCTATTTGTTATGCGTGATTTCGCTCGAGTGGGTTCCACCTGAAAATCAGCGCCTCTTCACTCCATGGTGGAGTGGCTTTTTGCTGAGGTGGTACCTTTTTGGCCCAGGCCGCCCGGCGCAGTATAATATGTGTTTACTTACGTATTTACCTACTTATTTTATTTATTTATTTTTTACCTATTGTTATATTACTAGATTTAAGTTAGTGTGTTTATGTGTTACTGTGTGTTTATGCGCTGTGTTTGTTCTTGGTGCCAAATAAATATTTTTCTTTCTTTTTTCTTTCTTTCTAAATCCGCCTGGCTCTAGCTACCATCAATTGTGCTCGGTTCGGTTGGTGGTAGGACTTTGTTTAAATCCGCCTGGCTCTAGCTACCATCAATTGTGCTCGGTTCGGTTGGTGGTAGGACTTTGTTTAAATCCGCCTGGCTCTAGCTACCATCAATTGTGCTCGGTTCGGTTGGTGGTAGGACTTTGTTTAAATCCGCCTGGCTCTAGCTACCATCAATTGTGCTCGGTTCGGTTGGTGGTAGGACTTTGTTTAAGTCCCCCTGGCTCTAGCTACCATCAATTGTGGTCGGTTCGGTTGGTGGTAGGACTTTGTTTAAATCCGCCTGGCTCTAGCTACCATCAACTGTGCTCGGTTCGGTTGGTGGTAGGACTTTGTTTAAATCCGCCTGGCTCTAGCTACCATCAATTGTGCTCGGTTCGGTTGGTGGTAGGACTTTGTTTAAATCCGCCTGGCTCTAGCTACCATCAATTGTGGTCGGTTCGGTTGGTGGTAGGACTTTGTTTAAATCCGCCTGGCTATAGCTACCATCAATTGTGCTCGGTTCGGTTGGTGGTAGGACTTTGTTTAAATCCGCCTGGCTATAGCTACCATCAATTGTGCTCGGTTCGGTTGGTGGTAGGACTTTGTTTAAATCCGCCTGGCTCTAGCTACCATCAATTGTGCTCGGTTCGGTTGGTGGTAGGACTTTGTTTAAATCCGCCTGGCTCTAGCTACCATCAATTGTGCTCGGTTCGGTTGGTGGTAGGACTTTGTTTAAATCCGCCTGGCTCTAGCTACCATCAATTGTGCTCGGTTCGGTTGGTGGTAGGACTTTGTTTAAATCCGCCTGGCTCTAGCTACCATCAATTGTGCTCGGTTCGGTTGGTGGTAGGACTTTGTTTAAGTCCGCCTGGCTCTAGCTACCATCAATTGTGGTCGGTTCGGTTGGTGGTAGGACTTTGTTTAAATCCGCCTGGCTCTAGCTACCATCAATTGTGCTCGGTTCGGTTGGTGGTAGGACTTTGTTTAAATCCGCCTGGCTCTAGCTACCATCAACTGTGCTCGGTTCGGTTGGTGGTAGGACTTTGTTTAAATCCGCCTGGCTCTAGCTACCATCAATTGTGCTCGGTTCGGTTGGTGGTAGGACTTTGTTTAAATCCGCCTGGCTCTAGCTACCATCAACTGTGCTCGGTTCGGTTGGTGGTAGGACTTTGTTTAAATCCGCCTGGCTCTAGCTACCATCAATTGTGCTCGGTTCGGTTGGTGGTAGGACTTTGTTTAAATCCGCCTGGCTCTAGCTACCATCAATTGTGCTCGGTTCGGTTGGTGGTAGGACTTTGTTTAAATCCGCCTGGCTCTAGCTACCATCAATTGTGCTCGGTTCGGTTTGTGGTAGGACTTTGTTTAAATCCGCCTGGCTCTAGCTACCATCAATTGTGCTCGGTTCGGTTGGTGGTAGGACTTTGTTTAAGTCCGCCTGGCTCTAGCTACCATCAATTGTGGTCGGTTCGGTTGGTGGTAGGACTTTGTTTAAATCCGCCTGGCTCTAGCTACCATCAATTGTGCTCGGTTTGGTTGGTGGTAGGACTTTGTTTTAGTCCGCCTGGCTCTAGCTACCATCAATTGTGCTCGGTTCGGTTGGTGGTAGGACTTTGTTTAAATCCGCCTGGCTCTAGCTACCATCAATTGTGCTCGGTTCGGTTGGTGGTAGGACTTTGTTTAAATCCGCCTGGCTCTAGCTACCATCAATTGTGCTCGGTTCGGTTGGTGGTAGGACTTTGTTTAAATCCGCCTGGTTCTAGCTACCATCAATTGTGCTCGGTTCGGTTGGTGGTAGGACTTTGTTTAAATCCGCCTGGCTCTAGCTACCATCAATTGTGCTCGGTTCGGTTGGTGGTAGGACTTTGTTTAAATCCGCCTGGCTCTAGCTACCATCAATTGTGCTCGGTTTGGTTGGTGATAGGACTTTGTTTTAGTCCGCCTGGCTCTAGCTACCTATCCTCTAAATGCCGGAACGGAACTATTTAAGAATTCATACCATATTATCCAAGTCTGTCGCCATTAACTAAATTCTTTATTGTTATGTTCCGGCATTTACAGGTAAGATAGCCAGTTCCCTCAGGCTGTTAGATAGATAGATAGATAGAAAACACTTTATTGCACTAATAAATAAGAGTACATGGGCGAACTTAATGCTATGAAGCATTTTCTTCCAGATAACCCTTGTGTAGTATGGAGTGGGTGGTAGTGCTACTTAACGGGAGAAATGATATTTTATAGTGATTTATTACTAATACATAGTATATACTTATACCTACAATCATAAATAATATTAATAATTAAAATAAAATGATGAATGCTGTTGAGGATATCGGGTTAAGTAGTCTTCGGCATTGTATTAACTTGTAACTGTTTGATAAAGACCGAGTGCTTCCTTGTCGTATTATAAAAAAAAAATTGTCATATGGATGTATGGCTGATATTAAAAGTCATTTTTTCAGCGTATGTCGAAGCACTGAATAAATTTGCTCACGATTCAGTAGACGCCAACAAAGAGAAGGCTGTGTCTTCGATGTCCAACCTTTTGATGCACCACCCTGAGAGAGAAAAGGTACGTTTATTGTCTTTATGCTAGCGAATCCCGGACCGTTTGTGGACAAATGATAATTTTATAGGTTTACATGACTAACCGGATAATGTTAATAAAATTCTTAAAAGGGAAGGAAACAGATTAGGTCAGAATAAATTTACATATTTACATAGTGAGATTGTGGCTTGAGAATCAAATAATTCCTCGAATGTGGTTAAAGTCGACTAAAGGATCTTACCAGAAGAAAGGCGGGCATATTGCTATGATAGAAGAAGCATACTTCTTTGTAATATACTATGTTTGGCATTTGGTCACCAATTTGCATGCCAAACGTGGTGATGACTCCAATTTTGAAGGAGTCTCTGTCCAACAGTAGGGCTTTTGAATAGTATCTATATGCAAAAATGCAGGTTTAGTAGAGGGTTTCCATAGAATACCTCGGGTACATAACCCTTAAAATAATAGATTGAATTATATATAATTAAGTATTGTATTCAATTATTATTCAGTAAAATCTGTGGCCCTATCTTTACCTTATTTATTATCCCTCTGGCTAATAGAAGCGATAAGACCGTCCATTGTTATTTATAAGGTATACAATAAAATATTTTTATTTATACATACATTTATTAAGTGTCGCACTAAGTTCTTATAATGTAATTATATATTAAAGTTTTCCGTTTTTTTATAAGGTGTACAATAAAGTGTTTCCATTCATTCATTCATTCATTCATTCATTCATTCATTACAGATGCTGTTAACAAACATAATCAACAAACTCGGAGACCCGAGTCAGGCGGTTGCGTCGAAAGTGGTATACAACCTGAGTCAGCTGCTATACAACCATCCCAACATGAAGTCTGTCGTGCTGGCAGAGATTGAGAAGATGTTGTTCAGGTAATAATTACAGACGCTGTTAACAAACATGATCAACAAACTCGGAGACCCGAGTCAGGCGGTTGCGTCGAAAGTGGTATACAACCTGTGTCAGCTGCTATACAACCATCCCAACATGAAGTCTGTCGTGCTGGCAGAGATTGAGAAGATGTTGTTCAGGTAATAATTACAGACGCTGTTAACAAACATAATCAACAAACTCGGAGACCCGAGTCAGGCGGTTGCGTCGAAAGTGGTATACAACCTGTGTCAGCTGCTACACAACCATCCCAACATGAAGTCTGTCGTGCTGGCAGAGATTGAGAAGATGTTGTTCAGGTAATAATTACAGACGCTGTTAACAAACATAATCAACAAACTCGGAGACCCGAGTCAGGCGGTTGCGTCGAAAGTGGTATACAACCTGTGTCAGCTGCTATACAACCATCCCAACATGAAGTCTGTCGTGCTGGCAGAGATTGAGAAGATGTTGTTCAGGTAATAATTACAGACGCTGTTAACAAACATAATCCACAAACTCGGAGACCCGAGTCAGGCGGTTGCGTCGAAAGTGGTATACAACCTGTGTCAGCTGCTACACAACCATCCCAACATGAAGTCTGTCGTGCTGGCAGAGATTGAGATGTTCTTCAGGAATTAAAAGATAGGGCCTAGCGCTTCCCCATCGTACAATAAAAAAATATATACCTACTTGTTGAATAAATGAAACAGAGAAATAAAAAAATAACGTTTGCTGTAGTGAAATTAATTGTCCTGCTGACTCGACTCTACATTTACAAGGAATATTTGCAAAGAGGATGTTGACATATTTGACAGCTTTGTCAATAGTGACAACCTATCCGTATTAAGGCTCGTTTCTTACCCGCACCTCCTTGAAACGGTAGAGGTGTTGAATACAGTGATGATGATGATGAACCTATACGTAACTATCAAGCACCATTGACAACACGATAAACAGAATTGTTGCGTTCTCTTTATCTTAATTCTAACGATTTTTTAGCTGTCGGTCCAAAAAGTAGTACGTCCATCTCGCATTTTGTCGTTCGTCTGCTACTTAGTTCGTCCATAATTGGATTTGTCCATTTCTAGTTTCGTCATAACGCAGTTCGTCCATTTCGAGATTCGTCAGTACGCCGTTAGTCCATTTGGGGACTACATTACAACTGACAAACCAATAAAACCTTACTTAATATGTGTATTGCTAAATCGTTACGATATCTCGGATTATAGGTACAGCCTAGGAGTACAGCTGTTTCGTGTAACTAAGATCGAAATGTGTTAGTAACCTATAGTGTTAAACCCCATATTCACTATTTAAATACAATTCATTCATGGAAAAGGAGTTAGTAATAATACATAAATAAAAAGTGAAGAGATGAATCTTTTACTGAATACAATACTCAATACAGAATACAAAAGTAATGGCTTCATTTTGAAAATTATGTAGTGTTGTTAGAATGATTTGTTAGCTGCCGGTCCAATAAGCAGCTCGTCCAAATGGAATTTTCATTCGCATTTCGTCCAACAGGCATTTTGACCTGCACAAATTACGTCAACACGCATTTGGTCAAACACGTATTTCTTCCAACAAGCATTTCGCCCAACAAATATTTCGTTCAAATGCACAAACTATAGGGATAAACCAAACAAATTGTATCAGTCCTTCAGGGTGGCGTTTCATAAAAGCCTGTTACTTTAATTACAAGTGGAACTCTCTTTTCTATTTCTTTTATTAGTAAAAAACCGTTACCGTTTATATTGTGATGGAACTATATTTTGAAAGGATATAACTATGTTATATTTTATCTGTTGTATTTCTCTCCCCCCTCTCACCTGGGTACCTGTACTCCTAGGCTGTACCTATATTCTGCGATATCGTAACGATTTAGCAATACACATATTAAGTAATGTTATATTGGTTTGTCAGTTGTAATGTAGTCACCAAATGAACTAACTGCGTTATGACGAACCTCGAAATTGACAAATCCAATTATGGACGAACTGAGTCGTTGACGAACGACAAAATGCGAGATGGATGTACTGCTTTTTGGACCGACAGCTTACAAATCTATCAAATTACTTATTTATTTTATTTAGCAGTATGTGACGCGGGAAACATATATAATTTATATAAATAAATAATTATAATGTATTTTATTACAGAGCAAACATATCCTCTCGGGCGCAATACTACGGCGTCTGTTTCCTAAATCAGTTCTATTTGGGTAAAGATGACTCGAAGATAGCGGAGAGCCTCGTCAGGATCTACTTCTCATTCTTTAAGGCTTCTATCAAAAAGGTGAGACCAGATCCCCACATTTAGCAATTATATTTAATATAAAGTGCCTACCACAAAATAAGTGACTTTATCGACGATAAGAACGCGTGGCCCGGTGTTGCTATACCAGTTGACAGCTAAATGGTGATTTCTCAATGTTAACAAACTGCCCATTAGGTAGTTAGGTTGTCACGTATATTTTAAGTAGGTAGGCTAGAGGTGACAATAAAACAAGGAAATGAGTTTACTTAATTTAATAAAAGATATACTAAACAATAGGGGCTGAAGGCCGACTAAACTAATATAAGGTAAGTGTATTTAAAGTTAAAAGTAACACTAAGTTTGAGGTTTGTACGAGAAAGGGGGGGGAAATGGATGCGAGGCCTAAGTCTGGTCTTGGTCAAAGTGAGAATCGACTTCCCTATTTAGAACACTCCCCTGGTATCGCGCGCCGGTAGGTAGGTACGGCCAGTCAGGTTCCAATATGTAGCTGGTGCGTCGTACGTATCTAATTGCTCAGCTGCTCGATGAGGTAGGTAGGTAGTGGATCGCAGGTAGCTTCAGAGGCAGCTGTTGGTAGTGATACCGGGGGTAGTTGTAGATAGCAGTACCAGGGTAGCTCCGTTAAGGTGTCTGCTCCGGAGGTAGCTCCGGGGGTAGTTCCTGGAATGGACGAAGGTAGCTCGTCTTAGGAACAGCTCAAGAAGCTGACCTGGACTGCAGCTCACACGCTTACGCAGCGGGTGATGGGTATAAGTAAGTTCACAATAAGGCAAGCTGGTGAGGTGTGATGCAGTTCAGGTACAGTGGTAGCAAGGGAGCGGGGTGCATTTCGTGAGCGATAGCAATGTATATAAAAAAATAAATAAAATAAAAATCGTTTATTTCGAGCAATTTTAAGCTCATATAGAGATAATGTACATACAAGAAAATACACAACACACAAAATTAAAATCAAAAATCAATGGACTAAAATACAAACAATAAAATAAAATTACAGCTGGTACCGTGGCTACGCCATCGTGTGAAGGCGTATCCACTGCTCCAGCAATGGCGAGTCCCACCTATCCGATAGCGTGCTCAGCATGATGTTGGCGCTTCCACGCAAGCGTTTTAGTAGTGATAGTAGTGAGCTTTCTCAGGATAGCGTGAAAGCCATCGGTATGTGCCTCGCAGAACATACCCGATGCACTGCAGAAACGTGGCAACCCCAACATCATTCTAAACACGTTATTGTACTGGACGCGCAGAGCGTCATACGTCTTTTTAGTGTAATTTACCCACAGGCTACTCGTGTACAGTGACTGACAGTAAGCTTTAAAAAGAATCACCTTTACATGTCTGGTACAACGAGCAAACCTGCGAGCCAACATGTCACACCGAACGGACAACGCCCTGCGCTCCCTTTCCATGTCGACATTATCCTCCAGGCCCTCGGTGACCCAATGGCCCAGATACTTGATATATTAGATACTTTTTTCCAGAGCAGGTCATATGATACCAGGTCAAAAGCTTTGGACAGGTCAAGGTAACAGGCATAGACCGGTGTTTTTCTAGCCGTGTAGTAGTGAACAGTCTGCTTGAGACACAAGATAGCACTTTCGGTAGATAGCCCGGGCCGAAACCCGAATTGCGCATCATTCAGTTTCGTGTGCGTACCTAAGTATCGGTCAAGCAAACTGTCCAGTATCTTGGCCACAATAGTGGCTAGCGAGATTGGCCTGTAATTCGCCAGGTCCGAGGCATCGCCTGTCTTGTTTTTAATAATAGGCACTACCGTGGTTCGCATAAGTTTCTCAGGTAGGTACGAGTGACTCACACAAAGATTAAAAAGTAAAGATAGCACTCTCGGTAGATGTACACCCGCGAACTGTAGGTGTTCGATGCTGAGATCGTCGTATCCTGGGGATTTACCCCGCACCATCTTTTTGATTACGCTTGCAACATCCTTAGCAGTAAATCTAACGGTAAGGTTATCGGAACAACACTCATCATCATCAAACATCGCAGCCGAGGGACCGAGGGGTGAGTCTACTCTGAATTGAGCCTGGAAAACTCTGGCTATTTCGGTTGGATCATGCACTCCGGCTACACTCACGGGAAGGCTCGGCCTTGGGCTCAGTCTGTTTGTCGTTTTCCAAAAGAGTTTAAAGTCTTTATTGGAACAGTGTTTTGAAATGTTATCCATTTTAAGTTGTTGCTGGTTGTTCTGACACCATTTCAACTTAGACTTAAAAACTCTTCTGGACTTGACCATATCATCATAAGTCTGTCCAGTACTGAGCTTCCCGCAGCGCTGCCACGTCTGGAAACAAAGACGAGACCTCCCGTGCGCTGCCCTGACGTGCTTGTTCCACCCTGCGACCTGTTTACACTTTTTGCGTCTTTTCCTAAAACAGTTTTTTGCCGCATCCGTCAATATACTCACAATGTCATTATACAATTTATTTATCATCAATTTATGATCAACCTGAGTACATTTTCTATCCGCACAGTCAATAAATTCTACTGGAAAATGTATGTCCCTTAATTTAGAATGGCAAAATTTAAAATATTTATCTATTTGGGAATCATCCCTCTCCCCCCATATTATACTATTAGAAAAATAATTATTACAAATATCAGACGAAATAATTTTAGATTTAATTAAATTAATGTCACACTCTAATTGTATGGGAAAATGGTCCCCCCAATAAATGTCATATAGTACGTTCATTTTCACAATCGTTGGCCGGGCAGCCTGAGTCACAATGCAGTGGTCCAGCCAGCGACGAGAGCCGTGTGCGTCACTTACGTAGGTATACGAGTTTTTCGGCAGCATTTCTAAATCGACACATGACCACAATTGTTCTGCGCAAAAGTTCGATAACTCCTTGGCAAGTCGCTCACCCGGGTGCGCATTGTAATCACCTAACATGTATACCGAGTCTACGTGATGACTTTCCACTATGACACTAATTTCGCTGAGACACTGAGTAAACTCTGCCAGAACTTCTTCTTTCTTTTCCTTATCTTTGTTGTTATAAAAGCGTCACTCCACCGTAGGGCCTACCGATCAGTACACGAACCGATGTATCCACGGCGGATTTGCCAGTGAACCCGAAGTCCGCGTCTATGGTTCCCAGAAATGGAATGTCATGGGGTAACAGCCAGGTCTCCTGTAAGGCTATCACATCGTTAGTGCGACACAGTTTTCTTATACAATCTACTGACCTTTTTACATCTTTGCAATTAAAACTTTAAAAATTTACAGTCTTTGTGTTATACATCATAATTTATGGTTTATTGCTTTTGGCCTGATCATGATATTTAAGGCTAAGATTATAGAACCGGCGAAATGCAATTCCATCAGGCCAAAAATCATCACGCAGAAATATCTCCTCTTTATTCTGTGGTACAAAAATCTTATAAGCATCATAATCTTTGGCTTTTTTCATAAGCATTTTAATCATCGTCACCTTTAAATTAGTTTTATTTTCAACATATTTTTCTATATCACAAGCAGACACTTCTTTCGATACGTTGTAAATGTAGATAGGCGTTTTGACAACCGCTGCTTTAAAGGTTCTGTAGTCGCCTTCCCCCTACTTCCAACATAGCGATTTCTTAACCTCTTTCGCTGTATTTTAATCCAATCCTCGTCCGGAATCTCGGGTTCCCATACACTACCGCGCACTATGTCCGCAAGCGTTTTTTGTGACGACAACGCGCTTACACTATCATTCGGCGCCACAGTGTTTATCATAGCTGGAGCGAGGATATGTTGCGAGTGAGTCATCGCCTCAGCGCTAGGAGCCCGCTTGCCGCGTAGCTCGTCCACCACTAGCGGCGACGCCGCCGCCGCCAACGCTAAACCAGTTTGCTGTTTGCCTTCCGCTTCATTACTTTGCTCGCTAACGGCTTGCGTTTGAACGGATGATAATTGTATCGAGTCACCCTCCGTACGACTACTAATATAAATAATGTTTCTGTATTTTTGTGGGTGTGAACAGGGCAATTGTTCCTTGGACAATGTATTTAACTCGTTGTGTAGAGGTGGTAAGCCCATGGGCCCACTGTCATACGTAAAACTGTTCGCTAAACAAGCGCCGCGCTTAGTATTGATGCACCCACTGAAGTTATTTACTATAGATACCTTCTTCAATGATTCCAGGTCCTGTTTTACTTCGTTTAGCTGCCGGGTGCAGACGTATTGATTTTTAATTTCTTGAATTTCTCCTTGCATTTTTACGAGGTCCTTGAGAAGTCGGGTTACGTCGACATGATCGAAAAGAACAGGCGGCAATTTTTGTAGGTCTTTCGCCACAAATATAGGATAATCCTCTGGATCAGATTCCTTTATCACGCAGATTATGTCATCAATGTCTCTAAAGTCTTCCCTTGCCGTTTCCGTATTTTCTTACGCCTTGCGGAGGGTAAAGAATCAAACAATAGATTCTTTGCAGACAGAATGTCCATATCCGAGAAAGCAGTAACACAGATACGACTAATGCTTTCTTCATCCATTACATCCACTTTATTGCAAATGAATGCAAGCACTTCGTTTATCACCACATTACAATTAGGACATTTCACCACTTTAGACGACATTGTAAGGACAATATCTCACAAAATGCACGACACGACCGGACGTCGCACCGGCGCTCGCGCAACTGTAATAAAATTAAGTTGTAAATTATTTGAGTACATATAGCAAATTTTATTAAAATAACTATCGTGGATCAACGAATTCATTTTTGGACATACGGGAATTTCCACGAACCTTATTATTAATGTAAAACACCAACGTTTCGTCCATGACCGAAGGACATCATCAGGGTGAGTACGGTTCACGACGCACGCCTTCCGCGTCCTTGCGAGCACTCCGGAGCAGCGCTCTTTATTTTTCTTTTAAAAAAATATATCGATATTTTTATTGGTTGAAAATATTAGTTAATATTATTTGTTTAGTACCTACACGATTTGGTTATTGGTTGATGTTAATGCAGTTGAATATTTTATTCTATTGATCAAATAAAAGTAACCGCTAATTCGTCTCTATCATAGCACTATGGGTATTTGTTTAAAATATCACATCACTTTGTATTGAATAAAAATATCATATACAGCAAATCAGATAAATTTAATATCTATAGTGAGGAAACGAAAGCATGCAATTGAATGAAGTCAACCTAATACATAGTTGAAAACTCTGCGAGCAGCAACATACGTAAATGTTTCTTATTTGTAGCACTTTAAAGTTAAAATTTTAATGCATTCAATGATGTTAGTTCTAACTCAGGCTGAACTTGATATGATATTTTTATTCGATAATGTTAATTCTGATTATTGAATATAATGGTTGATTTTAAATATTAGTTAAATTTATTGGTTGATAGTTATATTCGTCATCTCTAGTTTGGTCTGACCGCGACCGACGCTCAAAAGTGACGTCACGCACTAGCCAGAGGTATGCTTTAATCAACGCAATATTTTTTACGACCATAAGTAATGATAAAAAAACTATTATTATAATTTCGTATAAATTAGGTATTAGTGAACCTTGAGTGTACTTCTGCTTATATCTAAGTATAAAGTATTTTTATACGTTACAAGGTAGGTATTTAAGATAGTATTAAGTATCTAGATACTTTTAATGTTACTCATTTAAATTATTATAAACACTGTATACCTAAATTATCATCAATAAATTAACCAGCCCGAGGTTCTTGACTTTCTCCTTGTGTGCTGGTCGCGATCCCGAACAGGCGGTAGATTTGACGTTTCAAAATGATCGAAAAAAAATCTTAATGAATACATAAATGTTGACTTTGACTTTGACTTTAAACAGTGGTTGATTAGTAATTGATAAGTGTAATGTGTTGTATGGTTGCAGGGTGAGATCGACTCGCGTTTGATGTCGGCGATACTGACTGGCGTGAAGCGTGCCTGCCCCTTCGCAGACAAGGAGCGCCTCAACGCAGCCTCGGAGCACCTGGACGCGATATACAAGCTGGTGCACCTCACCAGTCTCAACGTGGCGATCCACGCGTTGGCGCTGCTGTTCCACATCACTGACAAGGAGAACGCCGATCGGTACACAAATCATTGAATATTATTTCACGGCCCTCTATGGTCCCGAGTTCGATCCCCGTGGGAGTACAATATTTTGCTTTTTGTTTTTTGTGGTATTACTTTGTTTGAGTCAGAGCTAGCTACCACTAATCTTACCTAAGTCTGTTGCCATAACAAAGATTCTAAAATTGTTGTGATCCGGGTTTCTACCTCCGTTTACGGTGATTTTTTCATTCGTGTAATCACCGCATTGCCTTGGTTTTACCGTATTATTTTTGCCAGTTTTTTTTAAATCTGTGAACTGAGACTGAACTGTGACTTCAATAACTTTCCAAAATCAAAAAAATATTTCGAAAATTCTATAATTCCATTCAAGCGATTGACACCAACAATAAAACATTTTGGAACAATTTAGGGGGTGTAAAGACCTATGCCAAGAAACGTAAAAAACATGTAGCTATTCAATCTCACGAGCTGCATCACTCTCTCTCTCTCAACACAGCTGCAACTGTATCTCTCGGACACATTTGCTAAATACGTACAACGTGAAAACAGTCTCTATATGCGATCCTCTTAAATAACTTAAGATTATTTAACGGCCTCTGTAGTCCCGGTTTGATACCTAGGGAGTACAGTATTTTGCTCGGTTTGGTTGGTGGTAGGACTTTGTTTAAGTCCGCCTGGCTAACTACCACCATTACTTAAGTCTGTTGCCATAACAACGATTCTAAAAATTGTTGTGTTGACATTAAGAGGTAAGCTAGCCAGTTCCTCAGTTTGTTGAGGAAACTGGGTGAAGTGCGCCTCCACCTTCGGCCTTATCTTATTCATCGGCATTTAAAGCTCTCAACGGAAGATCAGCGCAGGCTCCCTGGGTAAGATAGCCAGCTCTTGGCTCTTGAGCTAGAGGAATCCGGGTGAAGAGGCCTTTCACCATCGTCAGATTATATTATATGATTTATGATTGCCTGTGGCGGTAGATTTGACGATTCAAAATCATAAAAAATCTTACTGAATAAACTATATTTTGAATATAACTTGAAACCGGATGAGATGAAAGCTAAGCGCTTCGTACGTAAAACCCTTCGTATGATAAAAAAGTCTGTTTTGTACATCCTCTTATAATTATTTTTAGATGGGGGTGTCTGTCTGTCGCCGGGCAACGGTATAGGCACCTTGTTAAATCATAATTGTTTATTTATTTATTAGGAAGACCAACAGCTTTATAAAACTCAATGACTTATTAAATAATTAAATTACTTAATTAATCATTCTGGTCTAGGTTATCAGAGAAGCCAATTAGCAATTTGAATTTATATTTTATAAATTATTGTCAAATTTCGGACCTAGGAACTAGGAACAAAAGGAAAATGTCTCTTTTAAACTTTCGCGATTAGAACACATAATTTTAATTCGAGCAACGGGTATTTATCGCGTATTTTACCTACATTCGGCTGTTGCACCCCTGCCGAAACGTCGGGATAAATAAAGGTAAAATACGCGATAAATACCCGTTTCTCGAATTAAAACGAATAGGAAAATGTATTATAGAATAATAGTCGGATAAGACATAACAGTTTATTTTGTTGTAGATATTACACGGCGTTGTATCGCAAACTGTTGGACGTGGATATATTTACGACCTCGCACTGCGCTCTTCTCTTCTCGCTCATATACAAGTCGTTGAAGCGAGACGACAATATTAACAGGTAAGGTCATTTGTAGTCATTCAATTCAAATTTCAAAAGATCTTTACTAATTATAATAAGTAAGGTGGATACAATCTTCGGTGTGAATTTATCCTAAAAGGTATCAACTTAAAAATAACACATTAACAAACCTTATAAATATACGCTCATCTAAAAGTTGTGGCATACTTGTTATATACGAATTTAGAGTAGTAAAAGCCCCTAGTGAAAGGGCTCGTCCGGAGAATTACTACCACTATACTTATTTCAGCCGCCAAGCAGCGTTGCTGTGTTTCGGTTTGAAGGTTATGGTTGCCGGTGAAATTACGGGTACGTGAGGCTTGACACCTTTATGCCTCAAGTTGACGGGCGCAATGCAAGTGATCTCGTCATCTAGTGGTTCGTCCACCGGTGTCAGATCCAGAGGTCCCGGGTTCGATCCCCAGGGGAGTACAATATTGTGTTGCGGTTTGGTTGGTGGTAGGATTTAGTTTAAGTCTGTCTGGCTAGCTACCACCATAGCTAAGTCTGTCGCCATGTCAACTATTCTTAAATTGTTGTGTTCCGGCAAGATAGCCAGTTCCTCAAGTAGTTGAGGATTCCGGGTGAAATGCGCCTCCTCCTTCGGCCTTATCATAACTTGAAAACCAGGTGAGACGAAGGCCAAGCGCTTCCCCGTCAAAAAAAATGTATATAAAGGGGTTAAATTATCTAAAGTCCTTCACATCACTGACCACGACAAGTATAAATAAAATAAAAGAATACTTTTATTTCCTGTAAGTTTACATAAACGTATGTTCTGTAACTAAAATGTAGTTTTTGTTATTTATGTATCTGTTAGAATTTCGTTTATGTAAAGTACATTCTAATCAATTATTACTTGAAGGAATCCCTCTGCAACCCAGTTTGTCTTGTTATCTATATAAATAAATCAATATTACAGTACATTAATTTCTCACCGCGCCATCTAGCCCCAAACTAAGCATAGCTTGTAATATGGGAACTACTATTACAGAAATATTTCTAAGATACTTTTTTTTGTAAATAAATACTTATCATACACATAACACCCAACAACAAAATTCATGATACAACTGTTACAGCGCAGAAGGCAGAGCTACTACCAACTGAGCTATGAGGCTTGTTAAATATAATCATATTAATCAATAAATATAATATAATTATTTATAATTAGTATTGTTACGAGCTGGGGTTCGTAAAATTAAAAGCAACCGGGTATTACTCAAAATAAGACACAATTTTTCAGCACCAAACGAATTACTCTCAAACACAGTACATCACTACTTAGTTATACTTCCGGATTCCCAAATATCACTTGATGCTGTCACTCTGTATCGTAGTCGAATACTGTCCTTCCGATTCCCCCAGCATTATTTATATCCAATTCTATCGAATGATCTATTATGCTTGCGACTGATCGCGGCACTAACTGTTGCGTAATCTGCGACTCTATTGTTCTCGGCGGTCATAAACAATCCCTTTGTGTTATCAATAAACAAGTTGTTTTTGTTCTATTTCGGAACTATGTGAAGGCCCGCGAATGTTCTAGACGTTTCTGGTATATATAAATAGTATTGTCTTTTGTCAGAGTGATCGCATTCATCAAACGGCTCCTGCAGCTGTGCGCGTACATGCAGCCCGAGCATTGCTGCGGCGTGCTTTTCCTCGTCTCGCAAGTACTGAAGGACGGAGACAAGAAGGACGCTGTCAAGCTGCACTGGAAGGCTGATCTTAAACAGGTGTGTTTCACGTCATCGACACCTAAATACTAGAAGTATTGAAAAAATATTTATTTGAAAAGATTTTTAAAGATTGCGCGTTAACCAGGTCACGTGGTAGATTAGGTGTAACAATATTCGTGCGTCCTTTATCAATTGACTTTGAAATATAAAAGGAGGTTCTCAATTATTTGTTCCCTGATTATTCGAGGACGGCTGGACTGATTTGGAAAATATTTTTTTGTTTGGGTATACTTCACTTTCTACTATTGATATTTGGTCAGGATCTGATGATCCTGGAGGAATCGAGGGAACGGATCAAATATTATAGGCACACTTGAAGAGATTTATATATTTTTCACGCGTCTGTCCATCCATCTGTCATCAAAATAATTGGAAAAATATGTCATCCAGGTAAACGAAATTGTATCATAGTTTTTATTGAAGTCGGTTTTCTTTTTATTTTTTAAAACGTAATTATCTTACATAAATAATGTGCTGTATAGAGGCAACATTTAACATAATTACAAAATACAATTACTACATACATTTTTAGTTCATTTATACATTATTATATTTTATATTTAATATCGGATAACTCATAAAATAACAAATCATGGTAAATATCCCTTTAATTTTAGTTATAGTGTTCATAACCATGATAGTTTCAAAAGTTTTTATTAATATTATTATATTTTACATCAACCTCCAGCCCCCTCAGCATGGAGAGGGGATAAAAATGTTGTCCTCTGTTTTTACACCATCGGGAAACAATATGCTCTCAAAGGTGGATAAAAACAGAGGACAAAAATTATATATAGGTGTGTATACTGGAGGTTGATGACGTCTTCTTATATTATATATATATTAAAAAAGTCATTCTCCACATATGCTTTAATTGTAAACACTGTTTTATCGAGTAGAAGCATTTTTACCCTGTAAGTGAAACTATGATAACTTTCAACAGTTGCACTGACAGGATGTTTGTTATACAATTTATATGTCATGATATTTTGGCATTTTCTTTGATAATTGAGTCTATGGCTTATTGCTGCTAGACGCATTTGATGTATATTAGTATGTCTAGTTTGTCCGATCCTTTCAACGCTTCTTAGGTGCAACTAAATTAAATTAAATTAAAATTCATTTATTACTATTGTACAAAATACATAAAAATGTTGAGCCCTCGTCACCAAAATAAGCTAAGAAAGCTTGTTCTTTGGCAAAGAGTGCTTCCCATAATAATAATATACAAATAAAAATTGGTACATTGTGCTCAAAAGTTTACAAATATCAATTATTGAACTTGACGTGTTTTATGATTTCAAATATGTATACTGACAGTGATGTAAGTATTTGCTGGCTTTTGAACAAGTCTCTACAAGAAGGCCAAGCAGACTCACTTTCCCCTTAATAACCGCCTCCGTTGTCTAGTGGTTCAACCAACCGATTTCAGATCCAGAGGTCCCGGGTTCGATCCCCACGAGCAATATTGTGCTTGGTTTGGTTGGTGGTAGGAATTTGTTTAAGTCCGCCTGGCTAGCTACCACCATCTTACCTAATCCTGTCGCCTTTATAACAATCCTTAAAAAAAAATGTGTTTCGACATTTAGAAAGAATCTATGTCTGTGCTTTTACTAAAAAACTGATTCAATCCAAAATATATGGAAAAAAGTTATTCCATGCAAATACTCTTTTGCATATGTTTTCATTGTTTTTTTTTCGCTTGAAGAAAAAGTACCGCACCACAGACACAGATTATCTTTTTCTGATTATACCGGCAAAATTTAATGTGTTTCGGACTTACCACTTCGAAATGGTAAAAAAATCAAATTACCTAGAAGATTTGAAAGCCTGGCATTAAAAAAAATATTTTTTTCCAGTTAATAAAATGTAATTATTATTAAATACTTAATTTTAAGCTATTGTAATGGATTATAAAAAAAAGTAGCCAAGTTCTTGCCATAAACTTAAAAAAATATTGTTAGATGGAGTGTTTTACTCAGTAGAGGATTTTTTGAAGCATCACCGATTTTTTGACGCACGTGATTAAGTAAACTATTCGACATGTATCGATTTGATATTTGACATAGATTTTCATTTATATTTTATTTTTATTAATAATAATAATAAATATTACAGGACATTAATTTTACACAGCGCCATCTAGTTAATGAAAGTTTTATGACCTAGTAATTGTATAAAATAGCTTAAAACACCAATACCGGATACCTATTTTAAATAATGTGTATGCTTAAAATGTATTTGTATGAACTCCACACACAAAATGTATTTTGTTTTTTTGGAATAAAATGAAACGAAATGAAATCTCTCGTTGGGTCGCGATTCCGAACAGGCGATAGATTTCGCGTTTCAAAGTGATCCTAAAAAAAAAATACTGAATAAAAATATTTGACTTTGACTTTGACACCTAGCAGTATCTTCCGCCTACTCCAAATACCAATGTTTTTTCTTGTAATTCTTTATTACACATAAATATGATTTAAACATGTCATAAGAAAACATATGTATACAGGCGAGCTTAACCCTAGAGTGTTCTACCAGCAAACATTTGAGAGAGAAATAGGACTCTGAAAATGTAGAAAAGTGTACCTACTTGAATTAAAGTAAAATGTTATTGGACAAATACATACATATATCAAAAGTATACCTATATGTTAAATACCTACTAAATATGTAAATTATTTTTCTTTTATTCTTCAGGAATTGAAACCAGAATCTCTTGAAATAAAGGATGACACAAATGCCACTTTGGACGCGGAAGACTCTGAAGATGGCCAAACAGAAAATCCCAAAGTCGAACCCAAAGTGGAAGTGAAAGAGCAGAAAGTGGACTTGTTGAAGGGAGACAAGAGAGATCTCTTGTTGGGTAAGACACACAATAACAGTACTATATACCTACCAAGTCTAATCTGAGTCTTTTTTTAAGTTGTCCTGGTAAGCTATCCCCATCTTGCCTAATTCTGTCACCATAACAATTCTGCAATTGTTGTGTTCCGGCATTTAGAGGTAAGATAGCCAGCTCCTCTGTTTGTTGAGGATTCCGGGTGAAGTGCGCTTAGCGAGTTAGTTTGGTTATATTGGTTAGAGCGTTTACGGCTTGTGGGTTCGAGTCCCGTCGCGGGTTGTGATTTTTTGTGGCATTATAACATTTGTAAATGTTGTGACCAAGTGCAATTGACTTGTAATACAAATATAGATATAAAATGTAAAAATAGGATATTGTTTCATTCCGCCTGGCTAGCTACCACCATCTTACCTAATTCTGTCGCTATAAAACAATTCTTAAAAAAAATGTTGTGTTCCGGCATTTAGTCTCGATATTTCTCGATTTCAGACGAGCTTTTGACATGGTAGATCACGACATACTGCTATCTAAAATTTAAGTTCTAGGCGCTTCTCCTCAGTTGCTTGCAGTTCTTGGCCACTTATTTATGCGATCGGAGGCGATATGTTCAGTTAAAAAACTTCCGGTCGCACGATTTTTACACAAGATCGGGGGTCAGTCAGGGCAGTGCTCTCGGGCCGACTTTTTTCTTGAAAATGATCTTCCTCGTAAATTGGCGGAGCCTGATTTTCGCAGATGATATAAAAATCTACAAATCAGATTGCATTCTTCTGCAGCAAGACATCAACTTAGTTGAGGGCTGGAGCAAGTCCAACAGGCTCACATTCAATGTCACGAAATGCAAGGCGGTGACTTTTACACGACTACTTCAAGCAAATAAAGTTATTGTATTGTATATCCCCATCAGATGATGACGAAGAAACATACGTAGACCTTAAAATGGACTCGGAAGGCAACGTCAGGCCGAGAAAGCGTAAAGCGGGCGCCGCGCTCGGCTGGTTCCACGCGAAGGTGAAGTCGGGGGAGGAAGACGACACGGGGAAGCTATTGGAAACTAAGATACAGCTGAAGAAATCGTTTAATATGGATAAGGTGAGCGAAAGTACGCTTAGAGCGCCTTCACATCAATTAATAGTAGAGCCCCCGTGACAGGGCTCATCTGGGGAAGTACTACCACCATACTTATTTCAGCCGCCAAGCATTTTGAGTTGCTGGTTAAATTACGGGCACGCGAGTTTAACACCTTAATGTCTCAAGTTGACGGGCGCAATGCAGTGCCGTGTAGGCTATGTTCATTGTGGATGTGACCTACGCAGTAAGGCATTGTTATACAAGAGTGCACTTAACATCAGGTGGGCTACTTGCTTGTTCCGACTCCTGGTTGTATAAAAATAAAAAAAACAAGCGACTTGTTCACATTACGGTGGCCAGTTCATTTCAATACTGGATTCCAATGAGGATCTCCTGCTTTTGTCTGTTCTCCTTCGGCGCCATCGACGTCGCGTTGATAATTACAAAAAGAAAATACACCTTTGTTTCGAAATCGGCTAATAATAGTGATTATGTAACAGTCAACGAATCGTTGAAAAATTTTAATAATAAAAAAATATATTTAACTACCTTCGAATGTCACGAAAGTCTTTCTGCGAATTATTACGTCTTCTTGATAATAGTATGCAATAGTAGGCGTGCGCGAGTCCGACTCGCACTTGGCCGGTTCATTTTTGCTTAAGCGCATATGCCATGTCTGTTAAACTGAACGTCGAAAAAGAAGTCGTTTCATATGGATAAGGTGATCGAAAGTTTGCTTAACAAGCCTCATAGCTCGGTTGGTAGTAACTCTGCTTTCTGCGCTGTAAGCTGTGGGTTCGACAAACATTTGTGTGATGAATATAGATGTTTGTTCTGTGTTTGTTGTATCATATAGTACGTATGTATTCACAAAAGTATCTAAGTATTTTATCCGTAATCTAATTCTTCCCATATTGCAAGCTATGCTTTGTTTGGGGCTAGATGGCGCTGGGTAAAAATTAATGTACTGTAAGACTTATTTATTTATTTAAGAAGGAGAGGTTTATTGAGGTTAACAATATAATATAAACACAATACACATAAATATGATGCTTGGTCTTTGTCATTGGTTGTTAGTCACCATTGGTAACTAACAACCAATAACAAAGCATATCTACGTGTGTGGCGTCCTATAAACGTTCTTTGTGTGCGTAACCGCTATGGAGGGGCTTCATTTTGCGGCTGGTACATCGATTTATGTATACTTATTTCATTTAAACTAGATGTCGCCACAGGAAAAATTTGCATGCGTCGTCAAATTATACAAATATTTGCAGACGGGTTTTATTTTTTTCAACTTTCAGCTTGTTTACAAAAAATATATATAAAGCCCCAAACTAAGCATTGCTTATAATATGGGAACTATATTCGGTGTAAAGACATTTATTTCTCAAAAAAGACAAGAAATAATGTCACTCACATGAGAAAAATATTAACATAAGAGTAGGTATAACAGTGAAGTACGTAATTCGAGAGATTACATAGTAGTAGTTAGGTGCTCATCCAATGCATCTTGGTCATTCTTAATACGTTTCAACAGCGTGCGTCTTAAGTTTGGTTTTAAATGCGTTGAAATAGCTTACATTTTTTATTATAGAGGGTTGATGGTTGTAAAGCTGTGCACCTTCAAATGTGAACTTACGTGAAATTACGGATATAATACTCATATACGAGTATATATTTTTTTAATACATGCGTACTATATAATACAACACCCCAAACACAGAACAAACATCTATATTCATCACACAAATGTTTGTCCTGGGTGGGAATCGAACCCACAACCTACAGCGCAGAAGGCTTACTACCAACGAAGTAGAGTTACTACCAACTGAGCTATGAGGCTTGTTAAAAAAGACGAGAAGAGTTTTATAATTATTTTTATTAAACATCATTTAAATATTAAAGATAAATATGATTAATTATTTTGTTGGGTATCATAACATTTATTCAATAATAAGTACAATTAAACTAACCATGTACAAAGGAATCAGTCAGATTACCCAAGGACCGTTACATACGGCCTATAGGTAACTCAACTGTTCCAGACGGAAGCGTGCCCAAGACACTGGCTGCATTGCCACGCTGAATAGCTATGCTAATTCGCTGGCCTAAATAAGAGCCAGCCCTTGGGTCACGTGTCGCCTCAATCAAAAGCTGCTTTTGTTCGGTTCATGAAGGAGACTTGGTGTATTTCAGGAGGTGACAGAGTACAACCCGTTGGCTCGTAACCCGGCGTTCGCTGGCGCACAATTTTCTGCTTATTACGAGCTTATCCCATTGGCGACACACTTCCACCCCACCGTGAAAATGTTCGCTGAGAAACTGCTCAATGGTATGTTGTTGGTGATGGTGTTTTAAAGTTAGCAAATGTCTATTCAATCGCCAATCCCGAAGGAATTTCCCAAAATGCCTGAACCACGTAAGGAAATGGTGTCACCTGTCTGAGGAACTGGCTATCTTACCTCTAAATGCCGGAGCACAACCATTTTAGTACTGTTGTTATGGCGACAGAATTAGGTAAGCTGGTGGTAGTTAGTCAGACGGACTTAAACAAAGTCCTACCACCAATCTGGCACCGATGAGCACACAATAAGACCACAGAGGCAGAAAACATTTTAAAAAAGATTTTTTTTTTCTTAAAAAATTAAGTACCCGTATATATTTTTATATGCAACTAGTAAAAAATCTGTCTTGAAATTACAAACAAGCTACTCTATGTTACATCTGACAGTGAAAATTCCGTCAAAATCGGGACAATAATTTCAGAGATCAAACGAAATGAACAGACAGATAAGACAAACATAAAAAAAAAATGTTTTGAGTAGGTACCGATAATTTCATACAGATTTTTTATTGTGTAAACTCATTTTTAACCGACTTCAAAGGAGGAGGTTATCTTTTTTTATATTTAATTTATGTTCCCCGATTACTCGAAGATTAATTATTATAGACACACTTGAAGCCATTCGTGTATTTTAGAGTGTATTACCTCAAACGCGAGGAAAAAACGGATCTCTTATAGGATCACGCGTCTGTCTGTCTGACTTTCCGTACATTTGTCATTAAAATAATTGAAAAAAATACGTCATTCAGGTAAACGAAATTGTATCTATCATATTATTCATTGAAGTCGGTGCTGTTTTTAGTTTTTAAAACGTTTTTTTTTATTTTACTACGGGTAAGCACTTGGCCTTCTTACCTGGTAACAAGTTGAGATAAGGTCACCCGGAATCCTCAACTAACTGAGGAACTGGCTATCTTACCTCTAAATGCCGGAACACAACCATTTTAGTAATGTTGTTATGGCGACAGAATTAGGTAAGATGGTGGTAGCTAGCCAGACGGACTTAAACAAAGCCCTACCACCAACCAAACCAAGCACAATATATTGTACTCCCCATGGGGATCGAACCCGGGACCTCTGGATATGAAATCGGTGGGTTGAACCACTAGACCACAGAGGCGGTTAAACGTAATTATTTATGACTAAGATGCAGTAGATGAGTAGCTAACTACACTTATGTTATGTACTCATACTCACGTGACATAATGTTAGATACCTACTCTAATGTTAATAATTTTCTCATGTCAATGAATGTTTTTAGAGAATGTCTTTGGGAAATAAATGTGTTTGAACCGAGATTATTTTTACCACAGAGCAAGTAATCCAATACTCCGGAGATCCGTTGAAGGATTTCGCGTGCATCCGTTTCTTGGACCGTTTCGTGTTCAAGAACCCAAAGAAACGCAGCGAGAATGAAGAGGTAACCAATGTCTCCATGTATCCCTATGCCTTCTTCTGTGACTTCTTCCACTTTCTATGGCAGTTCATTTACAGTAGACGCTACTCGGCTATGGTATGACCTACCGGTATCAATGCGCTTTGCAAAGTCTCTCCCTATATATAAAAGTTTGGTTACTCAGCATTATTTATCATCATCTTAAATCACGTGTGTTTATTTATTATTTTTATCTTTCGTATGTAACTACTTATATGTTGGTATTGTTATAAAATATTTACAGTATATATTCTTATCATATGTATTTATGCTTATTAAATAGGTATGTATTCTATTTTATATGTTATCTATGTATGTTTATGGATATTGTATTGGAATTTGTATTATTATTATCTGCGGATGCTAGTTTTTTGTATACTGCGTATTTTTTTTTTTCCAAATATTTTATTGTGCGCCTATATGTCCATATTTACATCCTCCTGGTTCTGTCCATTGCTTTTAGCGATAAGACCGCCCATTGTGCATTTTTTTTTGTAAGATGAATTAGTTCATAATTTTATTTACATTTGGTGTTGAATAAAGAACATTGTATTGTATTGTATCATCAACAGCCTAGTGTCCACTGCTGGACAAAACCTCCTCCATAGCTGGAGGGTTATATCAAAATCACGGATTGGTGATCGTAAAGGTGTAGATAACACAGAAGGAAGCTGCCGCCCTTCTAGTGAGGTCCCTTAGTCGGTTTTTATGACATCCTTGGGCTGAGATGGAGGGGTCGTCACATATATACGAGCCCCAATGCAAAAGAGTTCGTCTAGTCATATAATTGCAAAAGTTTTCTGTTTTCAACTTCACTATATTTATATAAAAAAAGGCCTATGAAAAAAAAATGTATGGGCTAAAATTCTCCGTGATCGATGCTAAAGGTGACACCACTAATTGGTAGACGAACTATTTTGCGCCGTTGAATGTGATGGACGAAGCTTAATGCGGAGATGGTTCCCGAAGAATTAATTTTATTTAAAAAGAAAAATATTTTGTTACTAAACTGCATTAAGTGTTCAAAACCAGTGTATATTTTTTGAACTGATAAAGTTAAATTTAATAATTTTACTTTTACTATTAGGCACTTGTAATATTTGGTACCAGACGAACTCTTTTGCATTGGGACTCGTATTGTCTACATGTATACAATGAATGAATGCATCAATGACCTATAGACCGTTTGTAACGCACCTTCGGTAATCCGACAGCTTCCCTTGATCCTCGTACATAGTCAGTTAAATTATTTGAACGAATATTTATTTCTTATTATTTGAACGAATATTTATTTCTTGTTATAGGTGGATGGTATTAAGAAGGTGCGAGGTTCGCATCCCAAGTTCGCAGCCAGGAAGAATTATACGGCTAAAGGTATTACGCTACTAAGGTCATCGCTAAACACATCCCGTGGATTCCCACGATAAACACCCCAAATCCTATCTTAGTGCACCCCTACAACATATAAGGCAGCTTTTTTTTCCATACAACTATGAGACGGAACAAGAAAGTAGCCCACCTGATTTCAAGTGCATCTCTTTACAATGCCTTACTGCATAGGTCACATCCACAAAGAACATGACCTACACGGCACTGCATTGCGCCCGCCAACTTGAGGCATAAAGGTGACTCGCGTGCCGATAATTTCACCGGCAACCATACCCTTTAAACCGGAACACGGCAATGCTTGGTGTCTGAAATAGGTATGGTGGTAGTACTTCCCCGGCCGACTCCTTTCACAAGTGGCTCTACTACTTTTAACTACCCTGAATGTGCCTCTGTGGTGTAGTGGTTCGCCCACCAGTGTCAGATCCGGAGGTCTCGGGTTCGATCCCCAGGGCGAGTACAAAATTGTGCGCGGTTTGGTTGGTGGTAGGACTTTATTTAAGTCTGCCTGGCTAGCTACCACCATACATATATTGTTACTGTCTAACTGTCTGTCCTCTGAAGACCGGAGGACAGACAGTTAGACAGTGCCAGATGTGGGGAATGTATTATTACAATGTTATACAATGTTCGGAAAACTTTCAGCTAGGTTTGTGCAATAGATTATTGAATAACTATGCAAACAAATGTTGCATAATAGGAAGGCCAATTAAAAGTTTCCACAGATAACTAAAATAAATTATATACTAACATAACTATATACAGATAAAGTAGACAATATTTATAAAAAGCATTTTTTACTCATTATTTTGACATTATAGGGAGGGTCGCAGTTTTGAAAAGTCATATGATTTGTGTACTTAATTCACTTTTAATAGTTATTGATAATCGTTACACGTTAACATAATAAATTTGGACTGCCCGAGCGCACTAAAGTCTCCGACCAACCTCGAAGCGGGCACCACGCGAACTGTCCCACCCCAGTCGCCTAGAGTGAATGGGAGCAAGGTATATCTGCCTTTCTTTCAGTGCGCTCGAGTAGCCGAGCAGACCGCCGAACAGTGGCGAGTGGTTTCGTATAGTAATTCTCGCATGCTATAACCTCCCCCTCCAAGTCTCCAGCACGTCCCGGGGGAGACTTGGATTTTGGGGGTCTACCTCGGTGACGCTGATGTTTGATTGCTGAAGATGAACCTACATAGGAGGTGAGGGCGCTGGCATGATATTTTCCTTTAACTGTCCCATTACTATCGGAAAATATTAACGACGTCGGACTAACGACCTTAGAGACTTGATAAGGCCCTTCTCGCTTAGGAGCAAACTTAGCCGTGAAACCCTTAGCAGCATTACTCGGCAAATGTGTTTCTACCAGGACAAGATCTCCAATCTGAAAGGGAACCACATCTCGCCGACGTTGGTCACCGGCTGCTTTACGTAAGTCTTGCTGGTTTTCAATTCGATTTCTTACATCGTGAAGCACCCGTGCAAAGTCCTTTAAATAAGGAGTGATTTGGGGAACGAAATTTTGTTGCGAAATGATAACGCGAAGGTCAGTATTTACTACTATTGGGCTACGCAACTCCCGCCCAAACGTAAGGAAAGCGGCAGTCCTTCCAGTTCCTTGGTTCGGAGAACTGTTCAATGCGAAACGTACAGTTGGTAAAGCCGCAGGCCAACGGCGATGTTCGGAACCAACCAACATGGCGAGGCGCTGCTTAAGCTCTCGGTTCTTTCGCTCCGCAGGATTCGCCTCGGGATGGTATACTGAGGTAAGCGATTGGTGGATTCCTAGAACAAACATAGCTTTTTGCATCACAATCGAGACAAATTGGACACCGTTATCGGACATTACTCTTCGGGGCAGCCCATAACGCATGAATATTTCTTCAATGAGCACCTTGGCACACGTATCGGCGGTGGAATCGCACAAAGCGAACATCTCCACCCATCGACTTGCAGTATTCTCCACAAGAAAGATCCACCTCTCACCTTTAGCACCTTCAGGTAATGGACCAAATAAATCCATAGCTAGAACTTCGAACCGCTGTTGAGGCACGGGAGTTTGTAACAACCCCGCTGGTTTCAGGTTTGTAGGTTTATACTTTTGGCACAGGTCACAAGCTTTGAGGTATTGTGTTACGTAAGCCCTCATGTTCTTAAAATAGTACCGCTCTCGAATCTTCCGCAGAGTGCGTTCCAGACCTAGGTGGCCCGCAGTAGGGGCATCATGTAATTCTTTTAATAATACACCCTTCAGCGACTCTGGTATTACTAACTGAGGTTCTTCGTCATCCTCTTGAAGATCAAACCGATACAAGATGCCTTGCGACATGAAATAGCCTCTGTCCGTCCAGCGGATCGCTGCTTCCGGGCGATCCGTGTGTTCAAAGTCCTTGATGATTTCCGCCACATCCGGATCACTCAGTTGAGCATCACGGATGTCTTCCGGGTTACGTTGGGGTAAATCCACGACCACGGGGCAAACACTGCAGAGAGTGGATTCGTCTTCTACACCCCTTTCGACTGGGCGACTTAGAGTATCCGCCACCACATTCGCGCGACCCGGAGTATAATCAACGTTCAGGTTGTAAGACTGAATCTTCATAGCCCAACGAGCCAACCGGCCACTCGGCGTCTTCAACGACAGGAGCCATTTCAATGGTTGGTGGTCGGTAGCCACATTCACTTGTGATCCCTCAACATACCCTCTAAACTTATCAAGTGCCCAGACCACCGCCAAGGCTTCCCTTTCAGTCGTATTATAATTACGTTCCGCGGGAGTCAAAAGCCTACTGGCGTACTCGAGTGGTCTTTCTTCGAGAGGAACAGCACCTTGCATCAGTACCGCTCCTAGAGCGTAGGCGCTAGCATCCGTTCTTAAAACAAACGCCTCATCGAAGTCGGGTTGACGTAAAATAGGACTGGTGGAGAGCCGCAGCTTCAGTTTCTCAAAGGCTCTCATCTCATCCTCCCCCCATTGCCAGCATCGGTCTTTCGGAGCGACAATGGTTTGCCAATATCCAGCTTTCAAATCAATTGTCGACATAATACAATTAGCTTTAGTACTTTGAAGAAGTTCGTCGATTACAGGTAGCGGATACTTATCTGTTCGCGTGACACTGTTAAGTTTTCGATAATCGACACAGAAACGAACTTCTCCATTCTTCTTTGGTATTAACACCACAGGCGAAGCCCACTCGGATTCCGCTTCTTCTATTATATTTTCTTCAAGCATTTTATCTATTTCTTTACGTATTATCTCCTTTTTAGCGGGAGTAACTCGGTAAGGTGGGCTCGCTACAGGGGCAGCATCACCTGTATCAATACGATGCACGGCAAACGGGGTAGGTTCTCCCCCTGGTGTGAAAATGTCTTCATGTTCATCCAGGAGTGTGGACAGACGCTCTCTTTCATCTGGCGCTAGACGAGATCCCTCATCCTCACGAAGACCCACAGATGAACATGCTAAAGGGTTCACCGACCTACTTTCATAAATAATCGGATAAAGAGTCGTATCGTGTCCCAAAGAATAACACCCACGTTTAAAATCTAAGATCATGCCAACGTCCTCTATGAAGTTCATACCCAACAAACTTTCCTTAGCATTCGATAACATAACAAAAGTAACAGGCGTGACAACTTCGTTCACCGTTACCTCGACATGCGCCACCTCCACCTCTTGCGCACAAGTGCGGCCATCCGCATATTTAAGTTGGGTAAACATGTGTGTAAATTTATGACCATTTTTAACAAGATGTTTTCTTAAGCTAACACTTCCTACACTCAGTTTTGCGCCTGTGTCCACTAAAAGATTACCTAGCACCTTGTGTATTTCCACACAGATCACAGGTCTTACACGTGAATCCATGTTACTACCCGAGCTCGCAAACACTGATTGGAACGACGGCACTGTTGATTTATTTTCTTGACATTTAGGGCAGTTGGAGCGTATCACTCCTGGAGTTCCGCAACCAAAACACGTAAAGTTTGGCGGAGCTGCTATTTCTCCTTCTATACTGGCCGTCTTTGGCTTAGTGAGCCGCGGGCATGCATCCTTAAGATGGCCGTATTGTTTACAATAACGGCACTGAGATCTAAATCGGCTCGTATTCGTACTCGTACCCGTCGGCTGTTTAGCTGGAACACGTGGAGTGGGAGTAGGAGTAATTACGGGTTTAGTGTCGATAGCAGTAGATGATGATCGCGCCTTGCTCTCATCAAGGATATCTTCCGTGCGTCGCGCTTCCACTAGAAGCTCTGCGAACGTTACAAAACTGGAGCGCGGGACTTTCTCCCGTAGGCGTCTGTGAAGTAATCCATAAGTCATGTCTAGCTGAGCAGTCTCGGTGAGAGTAGCTTCTGGTAGCTGGGCAAATAACGCTCGAAGATGGCATAGAGATAAATCCGTCAGCTCATCTACTCTCTGCTCGCGTTCAAATATCTTGCGATAAATTTTATGCGGGGGCAATCGTGGCCCAAAAGTTTGTTTCAACGCGTCTAAAGCTGCTTCCCATGTCAGAGTTGTGTCCTTGATACCTTGCCACCAAGTAGCGGCCAACCCCGTCAGTAACATGGACAATCCACGAAGCGCATTACAATCATCAACGTTGAGACAGGTTTTATAAGTTTCAACTGCATCAATAAAAGCTTCCACATTGGTGGAGTTTGAGGAAGATCCTCCGTCAAAGCGTGCGGTACATTTAGCAAAATTCCCGGAGAAGATAGGTGCAGGAGTACTTACAGGATCGCTGCGACTTAGCCTGTTTATCAGCAACAGTAGTTGCTCGGTCGACATCACGACCGGAGCTGCTGCCACTCCAGCAGCGTCAAGTGGAGCGTGCACTGGAGACGCCTGCGTGGCGGAAGAAACGCCAGCAGTAGAGGCATTAGCAAAACCGTCGCCAGCCAGCGCAGAAGCGGCGGCAGCGGCGGCGGCGGCGCGCGGATCGGACTCCGGCGCAGGCTCTGGAGATAGAGACCTCGCTTGGGGCCGGGCGCCAGCAGAAGCCGGGCTTGCGGCACGCGATCGCGTTAACACCATATTTTATTCACTTTAGTGCTAGCCAAACCTAGGCTACAACAAGCACTCTAGGTACACGAATGTTCACTTAGGCAAAACACGTACGAAACACTTTCAGTCAATTATCATTATCCAAAAATTACGAAAACAGAGAAAAACACTATGACACAAAACAGTGTTGTAAATAAGCATCCGTGGCACTAAACAAAATAAATGAAAAATAGTCAATAGATAGGTAATCAACAAAAGGTCCAATAAAATTGTTAGGTAACACAGAACACTGTCCAGGTTAGTGGGTATCTATTCTAGATCTAGGTATTAGGTAGGTACCTAGGTTCAGACCACAAAAGTTTGTAGATAGCGAATAAACGCTCACACAGATCTACACTCGACAGTTCTGAAATCACCCAAAGTAGGTCCGTAGATACGTAGGATCTAGATACACTAGAATTTAACTACCTACCACCTACACGCACTACGTAATACACAGTTCGAGAGGTCCGTATGTATCTGGACACAGGTCTAGGTTATACTACCTAGGAACAAACCTGGTCACCACGCAAGATACATAGTACACTTGACCGTTCGCGAACTAAATCACAGAACACTTGTGTTTGTATATAATTCGATTTATGCGCACGTATTCACGTCACCGAATATCAACACCTACTCCCGGTATTTCGGTAGGCACATAAGTACTTTGAGTTCGCGCGAAAAACAATTGCACCACTTCGCAAAACAAAGGAGGGAAGGAATCACAGAACACTAATATCCTAACGGAAAGAAATCCAACTCCATACATAAAAGGTGGTTAACATTCGGACGTGCACACGATCATTTCGTAGCCCCCAAGCTGCTTGACAGTTTGACGAAATGAATTGAGTTACCAACTTCTAGTGTAAATAGACCATTAAACCCACCGAGCAAATGGCGGCAATTTTAAATTAAGAATGGGTCACGGTTTTGGCGGTCTATTTAAATTCCTTATTCAAAAATTCTACTACTGAAATTAAACTTTCTTATGTATTTCTGACCATAAAATTGATCAGAAATACATAGGAAGTTTATAGTTAACCCCAATAAACTATTGATAAGTAATATAAATAAAATCACACAAGTGTAATAAAGTTGCACGTAAATTTATTTTATTAGGTACTAAAAAAGATACATTACATAGGTACAATTTGAATTGAATACCTACAGATTTTTACAGCGTCAATAAGAACTAAAAATTAAAAACTACGCGTTTAATCTCACACGTAAACATCAACTAGCTAATAATTATCTTGAAGTACTCAAAATAAAATACAACCAGCAAAACCAAAATTATTGATATAGGTACAGTAGGTACCTACTTTTTTATTTATTTGTATTGTACGACGGGGAAGCATTTGGCCTTAATGTCACCTGGTCTTTTCAAGTTACGATAATGCCGGAAGGCGACAGAATAGGTAAAATGGTCGTTGCTAGCCAGGCGGACTAACAAAGTACTACCACCAACCAAAACAAGCACAATATTGTACTCCCCTGGTGATCGAACCCGAGGCCTCTGGATCTGACACCGGTGGGCAAACCACTAGACCACAAAAGGCAGTTAACACAGAAAGGTAAGGTAGGTACCTAAATACCTTTTGAATGTGGATGCAATTCTATTGTCATATTTTTTAGCTGGTTACGTTACTAAGTACAAAAACAATTATTAGATAAATCAGTACATATCAGTAGTGATTTTTTAGTACAATTTTGAAACATCAAATCGAACCGATTACTCGGAATAGCGACCAGCACACCAGAAAAAAGGCAAGAACCTCCAGACAATTTTTTTTTGATGATCCAGGCATTAGTTACAGCGAATAAAATTATATATATAAAATTGATCAAGTCAATTATAAACCTACTTATTTTCAGAATGTTTGTATATATATATATATATATATATATATAGGTAGTAATAGTTACTTAGAAACGTAATGGACAGTTGGTTCACATTGTAAAATTGAACTGCCAACCTGTACATAAAGCAACATCGAGTTACGCGTTCTTATCGTTGATAACGACACTTACTTTGTAGGATACCCTTATAGGGAGGGTAACTATAACATTCTATATACAAAACAAAGCTTAGACAATTTTTTTTTAGAATTAGAATCGTACACAGATTCCCAAGTATAAGTGATTTACTTTTTCCACCTGAAACATTGATACATATACTCGTACCTATCAAGTAGGTAGGTAGGATTAACATTTTGTACATCACTTCTTTTACTGAACTGATCTTATGTTCTTGGGCATGCATCACATTTTCATAAATGTACTGAGAAGCTGATTGTAAGAATACTTAATTACCTACTGTTTATTTTATATAGGTAATTGTTACAAATACGTATTGCGTATGCAGCCGAGCTTAGCCTGTTAGCTTATCTTATTACATATAGATGAATACAACATTCAAATATTACATTGATAAAACCTAAGAAAGTCAAAAATCACGTTAAGTATTTCTACATTTAAGATAACATTACATTGACCTACATGACTAAGTAGTTAGCTAATTGATTCAGGCGTTATTTTACGGAGATCCAAATTTCAAAATAAAATCTGAAACACGTGTCGATTTGATTTTTCATAGAGATTTGGCGGATTTGTTACTGATTTTTTTTCTGTTTTCAGATTTTATTTTAAGCGCTGCCACAACTTTATCCGAAACCAACAATTTATTTCAGTCTTACTTTTGGACCGTACTTATTTTTTTAATTTACAAATTTGTCTTAGGTGGCGCCGACACTTGCTGTATAGCGTAGCTTCTCTCTTTGATGCTGGTTTCCTCCTTACCTGAAAGTCAGAATGTACCGATGAAACAACTCATACCTACCGGTGCCAGTTTTCAGTATTGTTAGTAAAACATTTTATAAAAGTGCAAATTTTTGCAGTACTGCAGTTAAACGAAGTTTTTTTACTATGAAATACATAAAATCTGCGATAATAATAGGTAGTTACCTACTTTAGTGGTATATTTATATTACCTACTACGAAAAAAAAAGAAAAGCAACGAAAATCTCCAACAGCATAAAACAGTTGCTTGAACAGATGTGGTTAGTTTAATTGTATATAGTTTTTTTTTTTGTGAATAAATTGTATTTATTAGAACATAGCAAGGTATTACTTACAGGTGTATCTGGTTGCCTCTTTGGAACTGAAATAACTCTCATGACTTCTCTATCAGTAGCTACAGTTACACTTGGTGAATCCTGAAATTGTGATAAACCATCATCATTATCATATCTCGTAAAAGTCCATTACTGAACTTGGGTCTCCAGACTAGAGAGTGAGAGAGAAAGAAGAAAAGTACCAGAGAGTAGGTACTTTTTATGAGAAAATTTGTCGTAATTACGTTCGCCACGCACTGCTGCACTGGTAGCTCTCTGTAATCCCAACCCTCCTCACGATACTCGTGTACCTACACGGGATGATGGCTAGGGACTCGAGTTCCTATGTTCTTTTCTGGGAGAGCCACGGTGAAAATTGTAGGTACCTATTTAGCATAGGATGGCCTAGGTACGATTTATAACGCGATTTCATTCCTTTATTTTTAAGGAGAGATAGGTATGTATTTAGGTACTTACCTACTCTTAAGTCGATGAGGAACATTGTTATTTTATTTTCTATGAAAATAGATACTTACAGATGTAGATTCTTGGGGCACGGCGTATTTATGCAGCTTCCTTAGAGAGAAGTCAATGAATGCATTCTTCTCAAAATGGTTTTCACACAACATTTTGTGAGAGCTATGTAACTTATGTACATCTTCGATGAATTTCGTCCATGCTGTGATGCTAAAATATGTAAAGTGCATGCGTAAAATATTACAACTTAAATAACATCATCATCACACCTGAAAAAAGTCTACTGATGGACATGGGCAGGCGACCTTTTGACATTTCCCAAGTCTAGGTTATCATCACACTTGGCACAGCTTTCTGGTGTCCGTATTGTTTGTGATAAGTATTTAGGAGGTTTTGTCATACAACTTGGTGACGGTACAAGCAAGCAGTTATAAAAATAAGTCAACTTAACGCATAAAGGTGCCTTGGGTGGCCGTAATTTCACCGGCAACCTTACTTAGACGAGCCCTTTCACAAGGGGCTCCACTACTCTTAAAAGGATCTGCTACTCGTCCTATGTTAGTCAAACCTTGCTGTGCACGTTTTTGACAGTCAATTATAAACAATAGTATGGCTTACCGTTGAACGATCTAGCCTCCAGGTTTTGGAAAACGATAAAGAGCGAGGCTAGGATGATTGGTGGTTGATTTTCCACATCTTACACATTTTCGAATCTTTCATTTTCTTTATTATTCCAAGCACACAGTAAACAAATTTTGCTTTGCAGTAAAAATTCTAACGATGGAAATTCCAGGTAAATATAGCGGGTAGTTTATAACAATTAATAATGAAGGCACCTACTTAGTATATGTTTATTTGTTTTCTTTTGTTGGCATATAAATGTGGCTGCATGATTGGCTGTTCACCGAACCATAAACTTAGAGTGAAATGGAAGTTGTATTATTGCCATTCCAAATATTGGTTGGATATATTTTTATAGCAACATTCCTACGAACCCACCTTGCCGCCAGCCTATCATGGCGAGTTGGTCCCCCCTGGAAGGAATGCGTGTACGCGCGCTGTCCATTCGGGACACGAGACCCGTGACGCTTATACCAGACGAACTGCACTTTGACCCGTCACTATGCAACGCGATACTAGGAAACGATACGATACGAAAACGACCGAGTTCCTAGATACAATATCGCGAAATAGTTCACTTGTCCCACGTTAGGCTGCCAGTTATAGGGAGGGTCGCAGTTTTGAAAAGTCATATGATTTGTGTACTTAATTCACTTTTAATAGTTATTGATAATCGTTACACGTTAACATAATAAATTTGGACTGCCCGAGCGCACTAAAGTCTCCGACCAACCTCGAAGCGGGCACCACGCGAACTGTCCCACCCCAGTCGCCTAGAGTGAATGGGAGCAAGGTATATCTGCCTTTCTTTCAGTGCGCTCGAGTAGCCGAGCAGACCGCCGAACAGTGGCGAGTGGTTTCGTATAGTAATTCTCGCATGCTATAACATTTTATTATTTCTTATTGTGATGTTGTTTGTTTGTTTAATTATCTAATGACCATTATAAGATTTTATATAACAAACACTATAATTTTGTATTGTATCTAATGACTTGCCTTGTATGACATCTATGCTTGTATGATATCCATAAGCGGGTATTCGGTACGCGCGTAACATTCCGCTCCGTGGTTTTTTAAATAATTTCGAGATAAAAATGTCGAAGAAATCGCTTGAAAGTTTGGTTCACGAATTACAAAATACAGTGTCAACATTGGTCAACACTGTCAACAAAAAGAAAGAAACGAAAGAGACAAGAAGAAAGCTGTTAATGTAGTGTATTTTTTTGTCATAGATATCATCAAAATTATGCCATAAACCAAAATTATCCAAGTCCAGCTTTGTTTCTCAGGGCTCTTATTCACTATGACCGATCCAATCGTGTCTTAACGAGCCCGCGTTACGTTATTTCAATACGATGATTCCATGCAGATATCGTAACGCGGGCGCGTTAAAACACGATTGTTATAAAATATATATAATTAGGGCCCTGGTGTAGAAGATTCAGAAACGAACTTGCCATTGTATTTGGAACCTTCATTGACTCTGATATTTAACTTCAAAATTTAAAATAATATAGGCTGATATAAATATATAGTTATGTAATATAACCTATAGAACAATATCTGTGCAAAATTTTAGCTCAATCCATTCAGTAGAAAAGGCTAAATGCTACCTATACAATTTTATCTGTATTTAAAGTACCTTTTTAAAAAAAATATCTGAGCTTTTTTTTTAAATAACAAACATTTATTCAATAAAAAGTACAATTAAACTAACTATGTACAAAGGAATCAGTCAGATTACCTAAGGACCGTTACAAACGGCCTATAGGTAACTCAACTGTTCCAGACCAGTACCAGACGGAAGCGTGCCTCTGAGCTTCTTGCATTTATAATACTAATAAACAGGATAGTGCCAGTATAGTAAATGCTTAATTAAGTAGAAGTAAACACGATCATATACTTTTCAGAGTCTGACGAAGAATTAGACTTCTTGGCTGACATAGAGAAATCGAAACAGACGCGTCGCCAGAAGAAGGACAAAGGTGAAGATGATGATGATGATGATGTGGGAATGGGCAGCGACGATGACGACGATGATGATGATGACGCTGCAGGAGACTTCGGTGATGATGGTGATGAGGGTAAGCACTTTTTTATGAATGATGCGTTAGCTCGACCTGACCATGATGTATGAAGGTTAGACGTGAGTGCCGCGCCGGCGTGGCGCAACCGGTCATTAGTATTTATGTATATTATAGCCGCCTGGAATCGTGTGTCTAGTAATTAAGTTTTTATATTATATGTATGCTAGTTTCAAGGTATATATTGCTATGGGCCGTAGAATAAGTATAATAAGATCTTTTACTTGTCTATTGTTGCCTGAAATAAAATATTTAAATTATTAGTTCGCGGCGTAAAAAAAAAATGCCATTTATGGTCGAAAAGCGAAAGGGCGAAAGCACCCGCCAGTTATGTAAACACGCTTGCCTGAGTTTAGTGTTTGGAAGATTTTTGTGAAAGTGATTTTTTTGTTGAAAGTCCTGCCTTGTGTGTAATGAGTGTTTATTCAAAATGGAACTAGCAAAAACAAGGGTCACAAAAATTACGGTGAATGTGTTTTTATAAAAAGCTTGTGATAATGATATTTCACGTTAGTGTCACGTAAACTCCAACCAATTCAGGAGTTTACGTGACATAACCCAGCAAAGATAGGTAAAAGCAAGGAGTAATTTGCGCTGTAGTGGAACATTTTGGGCTAGATTCAATGAGTACAAAAAACATATCTAATATCGCCACGCCGCTGCCGAATAAATATGACCGGCACGCCGCCGCTGACGTTTTTAGACGCATCCTCTAATGAGGATACATGGATACATCTACGATGGAGCGAGCCTTCCCAGAAGGCACTGGCTGTCCTCATCGACGGAACACTGCTTACCGTTTGGCGCCGGACTTCAGCAGGATGGTCGCTAGCAGGTTCATCTAACGGGCAGCAGCTTATTTGTATTATCAAAGCAGCTGTACTGCCAGCACCAACCCACCTGCCAAGTGTGGTGATAGCACCCGGGGCTACGTTCCCGTCATCCCTTGGGAATTTCCTGAAATCAATTCCTAATCTTACCTAGTATACCTAGTATTACTGTTTAAGAAACACACCCTCAAATCTTCATGTCACAAAGGTTTTTTTTTTATAAAACTTGGTGGTTCACCAACCGGCATCCATACCCTTCAAACCGGAACACAGCAATACTCCCCGGACCAGCTCTAACACAAGGAGCTCTACTACTCTTATAAGGTTTAGGCTGTGCGTTCTGTATCATTCGCTCGCTGACTCACTCAATACAAAAAATGTTTATTTTATGTGTGTGATATACTTCATTCAAAACATTTTTATTTCTCATGAAGATTAATCAGTTATAATCTTCTGCAGGCAGCGACGGCGGATTGGAGATATCAGGCGATGAAGAGGAACCAGCTTTGTCTGGAGAAGATGATGGTAAGACTTTGATTATCTTTCAGGAATTCTCTTCCTAGGAGGCTTCACGTCCGGAGGCTCTTTTTAGGCAAGTGTTTTAACTGCCTGTGGTCAACAGGTTCACCCACCGATGTCAGATCCGGGTTCGATCCCCAGGGGGAGTATAGTATTGTGCTCGGTTTGGTTGGTGGTAGGACTTTGCTTAAGTCCGCCTGGCTCTAGCTACCATCAATTGTGCTCGGTTTGGTTGGTGGTAGGACTTTGTTTAAATCCGCCTGGCTCTAGCTACCATCAATTGTGCTCGGTTCGGTTGGTGGTAGGACTTTGTTTAAATCCGCCTGGCTCTAGCTACCATCAATTGTGCTCGGTTCGGTTGGTGGTAGGACTTTGTTTAAATCCGCCTGGCCTTAGCTACCATCAATTGTGCACGGTTCGGTTGGTGGTAGGACTTTGTTTAAATCCGCCTGGCTCTAGCTACCATCAATTGTGCTCGGTTCGGTTGGTGGTAGGACTTTGTTTAAATCCGCCTGGCTCTAGCTACCATCAATTGTGCTCGGTTCGGTTGGTGGTAGGACTTTGTTTAAATCCGCCTGGCTCTAGCTACCATCAATTGTGCTCGGTTCGGTTGGTGGTAGGACTTTGTTTAAATCCGCCTGGCTCTAGCTACCATCAATTGTGCTCGGTTCGGTTGGTGGTAGGACTTTGTTTAAATCCGCCTGGCTATAGCTACCATCAATTGTGCTCGGTTCGGTTGGTGGTAGGACTTTGTTTAAATCCGCCTGGCTCTAGCTACCATCAATTGTGCTCGGTTCGGTTGGTGGTAGGACTTTGTTTAAATCCGCCTGGCTCTAGCTACCATCAATTGTGCTCGGTTCGGTTGGTGGTAGGACTTTGTTTAAATCCGCCTGGCTCTAGCTACCATCAATTGTGCTCGGTTCGGTTGGTGGTAGGACTTTGTTTAAATCCGCCTGGCTCTAGCTACCATCAATTGTGCTCGGTTCGGTTGGTGGTAGGACTTTGTTTAAATCCGCCTGGCTCTAGCTACCATCAATTGTGCTCGGTTCGGTTGGTGGTAGGACTTTGTTTAAATCCGCCTGGCTCTAGCTACCATCAATTGTGCTCGGTTCGGTTGGTGGTAGGACTTTGTTTAAATCCGCCTGGCTCTAGCTACCATCAATTGTGCTCGGTTCGGTTGGTGGTAGGACTTTGTTTAAATCCGCCTGGCTCTAGCTACCATCAATTGTGCTCGGTTCGGTTGGTGGTAGGACTTTGTTTAAATCCGCCTGGCTCTAGCTACCATCAATTGTGGTCGGTTCGGTTGGTGGTAGGACTTTGTTTAAATCCGCCTGGCTCTAGCTACCATCAATTGTGCTCGGTTCGGTTGGTGGTAGGACTTTGTTTAAATCCGCCTGGCTCTAGCTACCATCAATTGTGCTCGGTTCGGTTGGTGGTAGGACTTTGTTTAAATCCGCCTGGCTCTAGCTACCATCAATTGTGCTCGGTTCGGTTGGTGGTAGGACTTTGTTTAAATCCGCCTGGCTCTAGCTACCATCAATTGTGCTCGGTTCGGTTGGTGGTAGGACTTTGTTTAAATCCGCCTGGCTCTAGCTACCATCAATTGTGCTCGGTTCGGTTGGTGGTAGGACTTTGTTTAAATCCGCCTGGCTCTAGCTACCATCAATTGTGCTCGGTTTGGTTGGTGGTAGGACTGACACTGTTGTATCTGGCCTAAATCTTTTATTTTATATTCAGACACTAACACATTTTTTAAATGTTTATAAGTATTTTCACAGTTGTAAAATATGAAAAAATCATCTACAAATAATGCAACATACACCTTTACATTATCATGACATTTTGTGAAAAGGCATGGTTCATATTTTGATTTTGAAAATCCAAATTTTAATAAACTTTCTTCCACCCTTGTATACCAAGCTCTGGCGGACTGTTTTAAACCATAAATTGCCTTATTCAACTTCAAAACTTTGTTTTCACAATTTACAAACTTAGAATTTTCTGGTATTTCAATATATACACATTCATCAATATATCCATTTAGAAATGCAGTAGGGACATCTAAGTGATTCATTTTTAGATTATATTGTACAGACAGAGCAAATAAAAGCCTCAAAGTAGAATACCTCAACACGGGTGAAAATGTCTCATTGAAGTCCACACCTTTGACTTGGGTAAATCCCTTTGCGACAAGTCTTGCCCTGTAACGTACTTCACTATCAGTATTGTACTTTCTTTTGAAAACCCACTTGCACTGAATCACTCTGTCCGCTTTGTCCTTATCCACAACATCCCAAGCTTGATTGTCCTCAAAAGCTTGCAGCTCCTCTGCCATAGCTTGTCTCCACTTCTCCTTCTCTGGGCCGTTCATAGCTTCTTTATAAGTAATACAATCACCATATGATTCCATCTCATCCGCTACACACAAGTTTGTGACACCATACCTATCAACTGGTTTTCTGGTACGCTTGCTGGGTAGTGTGGGATCTTCTTGTAATCAGTTATAATCTTCTGCAGGCAGCGACGGCGGATTGGAGATATCAGGCGATGAAGAGGAACCAGCTTTGTCTGGAGAAGATGATGGTAAGACTTTGATTATCTTTCAGGAATTCTCTTCCTAGGAGGCTTCACGTCCGGAGGCTCTTTTTAGGCAAGTGTTTTAACTGCCTGTGGTCTACAGGTTCACCCACCGATGTCAGATCCGGGTTCGATCCCCAGGGGGAGTATAGTATTGTGCTCGGTTTGGTTGGTGGTAGGACTTTGCTTAAGTCCGCCTGGCTCTAGCTACCATCAACTGTGCTCGGTTCGGTTGGTGGTAGGACTTTGTTTAAATCCGCCTGGCTCTAGCTACCATCAATTGTGCTCGGTTCGGTTGGTGGTAGGACTTTGTTTAAATCCGCCTGGCTCTAGCTACCATCAATTTTGCTCGGTTCGGTTGGTGGTAGGACTTTGTTTAAATCCGCCTGGCCTTAGCTACCATCAATTGTGCTCGGTTCGGTTGGTGGTAGGACTTTGTTTAAATCCGCCTGGCTCTAGCTACCATCAATTGTGCTCGGTTCGGTTGGTGGTAGGACTTTGTTTAAATCCGCCTGGCTCTAGCTACCATCAATTGTGCTCGGTTCGGTTGGTGGTAGGACTTTGTTTAAATCCGCCTGGCTCTAGCTACCATCAACTGTGCTCGGTTCGGTTGGTGGTAGGACTTTGTTTAAATCCGCCTGGCTCTAGCTACCATCAATTGTGCTCGGTTCGGTTGGTGGTAGGACTTTGTTTAAATCCGCCTGGCTATAGCTACCATCAATTGTGCTCGGTTCGGTTGGTGGTAGGACTTTGTTTAAATCCGCCTGGCTCTAGCTACCATCAATTGTGCTCGGTTCGGTTGGTGGTAGGACTTTGTTTAAATCCGCCTGGCTCTAGCTACCATCAATTGTGCTCGGTTCGGTTGGTGGTAGGACTTTGTTTAAATCCGCCTGGCTCTAGCTACCATCAATTGTGCTCGGTTCGGTTGGTGGTAGGACTTTGTTTAAGTCCGCCTGGCTCTAGCTACCATCAATTGTGGTCGGTTCGGTTGGTGGTAGGACTTTGTTTAAATCCGCCTGGCTCTAGCTACCATCAATTGTGCTCGGTTTGGTTGGTGGTAGGACTTTGTTTTAGTCCGCCTGGCTCTAGCTACCATCAATTGTGCTCGGTTCGGTTGGTGGTAGGACTTTGTTTAAATCCGCCTGGCTCTAGCTACCATCAATTGTGCTCGGTTCGGTTGGTGGTAGGACTTTGTTTAAATCCGCCTGGCTCTAGCTACCATCAATTGTGCTCGGTTCGGTTGGTGGTAGGACTTTGTTTAAATCCGCCTGGTTCTAGCTACCATCAATTGTGCTCGGTTCGGTTGGTGGTAGGACTTTGTTTAAATCCGCCTGGCTCTAGCTACCATCAATTGTGCTCGGTTCGGTTGGTGGTAGGACTTTGTTTAAATCCGCCTGGCTCTAGCTACCATCAATTGTGCTCGGTTTGGTTGGTGATAGGACTTTGTTTTAGTCCGCCTGGCTCTAGCTACCTATCCTCTAAATGCCGGAACGGAACTATTTAAGAATTCATACCATATTATCCAAGTCTGTCGCCATTAACTAAATTCTTTATTGTTATGTTCCGGCATTTACAGGTAAGATAGCCAGTTCCCTCAGGCTGTTAGATAGATAGATAGATAGAAAACACTTTATTGCACTAATAAATAAGAGTACATGGGCGAACTTAATGCTATGAAGCATTTTCTTCCAGATAACCCTTGTGTAGTATGGAGTGGGTGGTAGTGCTACTTAACGGGAGAAATGATATTTTATAGTGATTTATTACTAATACATAGTATATACTTATACCTACAATCATAAATAATATTAATAATTAAAATAAAATGATGAATGCTGTTGAGGATATCGGGTTAAGTAGTCTTCGGCATTGTATTAACTTGTAACTGTTTGATAAAGACCGAGTGCTTCCTTGTCGTATTATAAAAAAAAAATTGTCATATGGATGTATGGCTGATATTAAAAGTCATTTTTTCAGCGTATGTCGAAGCACTGAATAAATTTGCTCACGATTCAGTAGACGCCAACAAAGAGAAGGCTGTGTCTTCGATGTCCAACCTTTTGATGCACCACCCTGAGAGAGAAAAGGTACGTTTATTGTCTTTATGCTAGCGAATCCCGGACCGTTTGTGGACAAATGATAATTTTATAGGTTTACATGACTAACCGGATAATGTTAATAAAATTCTTAAAAGGGAAGGAAACAGATTAGGTCAGAATAAATTTACATATTTACATAGTGAGATTGTGGCTTGAGAATCAAATCATTCCTCGAATGTGGTTAAAGTCGACTAAAGGATCTTACCAGAAGAAAGGCGGGCATATTGCTATGATAGAAGAAGCATACTTCTTTGTAATATACTATGTTTGGCATTTGGTCACCAATTTGCATGCCAAACGTGGTGATGACTCCAATTTTGAAGGAGTCTCTGTCCAACAGTAGGGCTTTTGAATAGTATCTATATGCAAAAATGCAGGTTTAGTAGAGGGTTTCCATAGAATACCTCGGGTACATAACCCTTAAAATAATAGATTGAATTATATATAATTAAGTATTGTATTCAATTATTATTCAGTAAAATCTGTGGCCCTATCTTTACCTTATTTATTATCCCTCTGGCTAATAGAAGCGATAAGACCGTCCATTGTTATTTATAAGGTATACAATAAAATATTTTTATTTATACATACATTTATTAAGTGTCGCACTAAGTTCTTATAATGTAATTATATATTAAAGTTTTCCGTTTTTTTATAAGGTGTACAATAAAGTGTTTCAAACGACAACCATTGTACTACATTAAACGTATATTAACGTGAGGTGTGGTTTTTTTCGGAATCTGATCCCACTGAAGAGGCAGGGAAACCAGGAACAACGCCAGGCAGCAAGCAGCAGGCCCTGAAGAAGCGGATGGAGTAACATTTTGGACCTTCGAGCCGGATCACCACCAGCGCCTTACACCATTCAGCAGCGGCCACAACGGGAAGCGGAGTTCCAGGGATCAGCCAAGCAGTGGATTGGCCAGCCAGGGATCGGCCAAGCAGCGGATCTGCCAAGCAGCGAATTGGCCAAGCAGCGGATCAGCCAAGCAGCGGATTGGCCAGCCAGGGATAAGCCAAGCAGCGGATCAGCCAGCCAGGGATCGGTCAAGCAGCGTATTGGCCAGCCAGGGATCGGCCAAGCAGCGGATCAGCCAAGCAGTGGATTGGCCAGCCAAGCAGCGGATCAGCCAAGCAGCTGATTGGCCAGCCAGGGATCGGCCAAGCAGCGAATTGGCCAGCCAGGGATCGGCCAAGCAGCGGAGCGGCCAAGCAGCGGATCAGCCAAGCAGTGGATTGGCCAGCCAAGGATCGGCCAAGCAGTGGATCAGCCAAGCAGCGGATCGGCCAAGCAGTGGACAGCCAAGCAGCGGATCAGCCAAGCAGCGGATAGGCCAAACAGCGATCGGCCAAGCAGCGGATCAGCCAAGCAGAGGAGCGGCCAAGCAGCGGATTGGCCAGCCAGGGATCGGCCAAGCAGTGGACAGCCAAGCAGCGGATCAGCCAAACAGCGATCGGCCAAGCAGCGGATCAGCCAAGCAGCGGAGCGGCCATGCAGTGGATTGGCCAAGCAGTGGACAGCCAAGCAGAGGATCAGCCAAGCAGCGGATTGGTCAAACAGGGATCGGCCAAGCAGCGGATCAGCCAAGCAGCAGATTGGCCAGCCAGGGATCAGCCAAGCAGCGAATTGGTCAGCCAGGGATCGGCCAAGCAGCGGATCAGCCAAGCAGCGGATTGGCCAGCCACGGATCAGCCAAACAGCCTTCGTCGGAGTTCAAGATCTGTGTCGAGCTAGGAAGGACCGGGATGACTATTGGAGGATAAGTGAAATTGGACTTTATCTGTAAGTGTTTTAAAATTATTGTGGCTTAACTTACCTTTGATAGAACTTTAGACTTAGCTTTAAGAATTTGGTACCGACGGGGAACCTATGCCCGAATTTTATAAAGTAGTGTCTAAATTCAAAGACTTATATTTTTTTTTGCGATTTAACTTTAACGTGTAGGTAAAAAGATAACTTAAATTTGAAATTTTAATTGTTTGGACTTCAATTCATGGTGTAAAATGGCTACCATGAACCAAGTATTGTTTTTACAAGACGATACCTTTTCTAAAATAAACAAAGGACTCATTAACTTTAAGAAAACTTCAAAATCGCGCCTAACTGTAGACTATATACAGACGAGGCTTGAAACATTAGAAAAGTTGTGGGAGTTGTTCTCTGAAACGCACACTAACCTTTGTAAATCGTCAAACATCGAGGAATTAACAAAAACACCATATTGGCTGAAGGATGTGTGGGAGACAGCTTCAGATACATATACCGAATACAAATGTTTGTTAAAGAGTTCAATGCCCAGGGATTTAGAGCCTTCAGCTACAACAACACCAGCCCAAGATCATTCACAAGGGGTAAGCAGTACTTTAGCCAAATTGCCAAAAATCGTGATCCCTAAATTTAATGGACAGTATCAAGAGTGGAACACCTTCCGTGACCTCTTTAAATCGCTAGTGCACGACACTAAAATTGATAAAGTAGTTAAATTGCAGTATCTAAAGGGATTGCTAGGAGGTGAAGCGGAACAATTAGTAAGACACATTAGCATATCTGCCGATAATTATGATCGTTGTTGGGCTACTTTGACTAAAAGGTATAATAACAAAAGATTTCTGTGTAACACAATTTTGAAGAGATTGTTTGGTCAAAAAAGCTGTAATTCAGAGTCAGCAAACTTTTTGAAAGAAATTTTGGATAACACAACTGAATGTTTGGGAGCCCTAGCTAACCAAGGAGTAGACGTATCCTCTTGGGATTTAATTGTCATCTATATGACTTCGTTGAAGCTGGATCCTGAGACCAGGAAACAGTGGGAGCTCCAGACCGCTGATTGTGGTGAAGAGGAACTACCCTCATTCAAAGAATTTCAAGATTTTCTGACTAAAAGGTTTAGAGCTTTAGAGTTTGTCGGTGCGGGAACCAGCTTCAACAAGTCAACGTCTTCTTTAAAATCATTTCATGCATCGCAGGACAGTAGCACTTCTTTCTTTTGTAAGTTCTGTAAAGAAGATCATAAGTTAGTGCATTGTGAGAAGTTTGAGCGCGAAGAGGTATCTGCCCGTAGGGTGTTTGTCGAGCAAAGTCGTCTTTGTTACAATTGTTTGGGTGATGGCCACTCGGCGAATCACTGCCGATGTAGGGTCAATTGTCGCATATGTCGCAGACGTCACCATACTTTGCTGCATATCACGGGTGATGATTTCAAAGAGCCAAAGTCTGTAATAAGCGATCCACCTAGGGAAAATATACCAGATGAGGCACCCGTCGTTTGCTTTGCGTCAGATAACGCATCGATTTCTAATCAGGTACTCTTGGCTACAGCTCTCGTAAAAGCGCAAACAGAAAATGGAGATACGCGAATTGTTAGAGCGCTATTAGACCAAGGCTCACAGGCGTCGTTTATCACAGAAGCAACTGCTCAACTGTTGCGTCTTAAACGAACACCAGTCAAAGGCATCATATCAGGTATAGGAGGTAGCCAAATTGGCCTCCAAATCGATGGTTCGAATCAACATCTCGTCAATGCGTGAAGGCTTTCAGGATGTACAGATGACGCTGGACGTGTTCGTCTTAAAGTCAATTACAACACTACTTCCAAGCAAGAAAACAGTGACAACAGGTTGGGTATCAGTTCTACCATTAGCTGATCCAAAATATTACTTGCCAAGTAAAATAGACCTGCTCCTAGGAGCGGAAGTGATAGGGCAAGTAATGAAAGAAGGAGTGAAGAAAGAGGGATCATTACTAGCTCAAAACACAACGTTAGGGTGGATTTTATCGGGAGTTGTAGGATCAAATCAGGAAAGGGAAGCTACGAATTTAATAACATTGCACCAAATGTGCCACGGTGGTACGGTAGAGAATGATCAACTAAAGAAGTTCTGGGAGTTAGAAGCAGATACACATGCAAGCAAAAAGTCAATACTCACTGAAGAAGAGAAGCAATGTGAGAAGCTATTTGCAGAAACCACTACTAGGGATCCAGAGGGAAGATACATTGTGAAGTTGCCATTCAGAGAAGAAGATCCTGAAATCAAAACATTCAATTCGAAGAAAATTGCTGTGAAAAGGTTAACGTTTTTAAAAGCAAAGCTGGATAAAGCAGAAGATCTAAAAGTGAAATATAAAGAAGTACTAGAGGAATACTTACAGTTAGGACACATGGAGGAAATACCGAAAGAAGAAGTATCAGTTTCCGTAGGGTCATACTTACCTCATTTTGCCGTTGTTAGAGATGACAAAGATACTACGAAAGTCAGAATCGTTTTTGATGCTTCCTAAGGTGAAAATGGAATTTCACTGAATGACAAGATGATGGTAGGACCTACCTTACAACCAGAGCTGCGAAACATACTGATGAGATGGAGGCTGCATCGTATCTGCTTGTCTGCAGATATAGTAAAGATGTATCGCCAAGTTAAGGTAGATTCTTCAGACGTAGATTATCAAAGGATTCTGTGGAGAGAAGATCAATTACAAACTCACGCTTCACTCGCGAAAACCGACATAAGTTTAAAAGAATTTCGCTTACTGAGAGTCACATTCGGTACAGCATCTGCGCCATATTTAGCAGTAAAAGCACTTCAGCAGGTGGCGCTCGATGAAGAGTCAAGTTATCCAACTGCAGCTGGAATAGTCAAACAAGACTTTTATATGGACGATTTGCTTACAGGCTGTCAAAACGTAGAAGCAGCAAAACTACTTTACAATGAGATGAATGCACTACTGGAGAAAGGGGGATTTAAGCTACAAAAGTGGTCAAGCAATAGCGAATTATTTTTAAAAAGCATTAAGGAAAATGGACAGTCAACGGAACAGGAAGACGGGTTAACACTTAAAGTCGATGATATCATAAAACTACTGGGACTTACCTGGAACCGAAGAGATGATGCGTTTCAATACACAGTGACACTCCCGCAGCTGAAGGAACCTGTAACAAAAAGAAGAGTTATTTCAGATATAGCACGTTTATTTGACCCGTTAGGCTGGGTTGCGCCTACAGTAATCATTGCAAAGATTATAATACAGAAGCTTTGGATATTGGGAACAGATTGGGATGAGGAAGTTCCAAGCACAATATTAAAAGAATGGTTGACTTACCGGAACCAATTACCTATCTTATCTGCATTGCGTATTCCTCGTTGGATACAAAGCTCACCAGAGAACAGGATCGTCGAACTTCACGGGTTTGCAGACGCTTCAAAGCTCGCATATGCTGCCGTCGTTTACCTTCGTATTGTTAACGAAAATGGTGACGTCCAGGTCAATCTAGTGACAGCGAAAACAAAGGTAGCGCCCATTAAGCAGGTCTCGATTCCGAGATTGGAACTCTGTGGAGCTGTTCTCGTGGCGAGGTTAATGTTGGACGTTGCTGAAACGCTAAACATAGAAAAACAACATCTTCATGCGTGGACGGACTCCACAGTGGTGCTAGCCTGGCTGAATAGTCATCCGAATCGTTGGCAGACGTTCGTGGCTAACCGGGTGTCTGAGATTTTGACAACGCTGGACTCTCATCAGTGGTCACATATCTCGACGAAACAAAATCCAGCAGATGGCGCCTCACGAGGTTTGCAACCATCGGAACTTGTAGACAACACGTTGTGGTTGAGTGGTCCAGATATCCTGAAAACAAAAGAAGTAAAATACGAAAGAAGGAAAGATGAAGAAACTAACTTAGAAGAAAATACAGTCCACAAAATACATTTAGTAACAAAGCTAGAAATTTGGGATAAGTTCTCAAATTTAGGGAAAATGGTAAGAGTGATAGCATACTGTCGAAGATTTATGACATGGAAACAGCGAAAGCAAAGCAAAGCAGAGAGATTTCTGACTACACAAGAACTAAACGAAGCAATGGAAGTGTGTATCAGAAAATGTCAGCAAGAAAACTTTGAGGAAGAATTATCAAACATAGAAAAAAACAGGGATGGGAAGTTAATCAAGCTAAAGAGTCCTTTCAAAGCGCTTAATCCATATGTCGACAGCAAGCAAATTTTAAGAGTTGGAGGGCGGCTAGAAATGTCAGCTTTAAGCGACGATAGGAAGCACCCTATCTTGTTACCCAAAAAATCTGATTTTACCAATCTTCTCGTAAGCGATGCACATATGAAGACACTGCATGGGGGCCCGCAACTGATGTTGACATACTTACGGTCGAAGTTCTGGATTTTTGGAGCAAAAGATCTCGTTAGAGCATATGTGAGGCAATGCGTCAAGTGTACTCGTTACGCAGCAGCAACGTCAAATCAACTCATGGGACAATTGCCAGCTGCTCGCGTGAAACAAATGAGAGCGTTCAAACACAGTGGTCTGGACTATGCAGGGCCGATAAACATCCGCACATCCAAGGGTCGTGGGCAGCACTCTTACAAAGGGTACATCTGCCTCTTTGTATGCATGTCCACGAAAGCTGTGCACCTCGAAGTCGTCAGCGATATGACAACTGAAGCATTTCTGGCAGCTTTCAAGAGGTTTGTGTCGCGAAGGGGGTTTTGCACTGATGTTTGGAGCGATAACGGCACTGGGTTTGTTGGAGCATCTAGGCAGCTACCTAAAATGGTCGCCGCAGAACAAGCTACAATACAAAGTGAGATCGCAGCAAGTTTGGCTGGCAATGGAACAAGATGGCACTTCATTCCTCCTCTCTCTCCAAACTTCGGCGGCTTATGGGAAGCCGGGGTGAAGTCCGTGAAATTTCATTTGAAGCGCGTTATAGGAGACTCTACCTTGACATATGAAGAATTAGCTACAGTGTTGGGTCAGATTGAGGCATGTCTTAACTCACGACCGCTGTCAAGAGTTGATACGGAGGCTGAAGGATATGAGGCTCTCACCCCTGGTCACTTTCTGGTGGGGGAACCGCTTCTTACGGTACCTGACTATTCATTCGAGAATGTAAACATGGGAAGCCTACGCCGTTGGCAGCTTACCCAAAAAATGACCCAAGATTTTTGGCGACGCTGGTCAGACGAATATTTAACTTCTCTCATACACAGATACAAGTGGTCATTTCAAAATCCTGAACCGCAAGTAGGGGACTTAGTGCTAATAAAAGAAGAAGGATTACCTCCTTCTCGTTGGTTGCTTGGCCGAGTGATCGCAAAACATCCAGGACCGGACAACATCACTCGGGTTGTATCTCTTCGCACTAAGTCAAATGTCATCAAAAGACCCACCTCGAAATTGTGTATTTTACCTATAGCAAAATAATTCGTAACTTAATTTGTAACTTATCTATAGTAGTATGTAAATCTTGTATTGTATAAGCTATCCTTAACATTCAGCGCGGTCTAGAGAGCTCATGGTGGGCGGTTACTAGCGGCATTATTAATGTAAAAAGAAAAGGACAAATTCTGTCAGTTTGTCCTTGGTGGGCGGTATGTCGAACGGTGATTAGTTCCAAAACCATAACTAGATGTCGCCGGTAAAAACGACCACCGCTAGATCGCGCTGACGAAAACGCAGAGCTCGGATAGACGTCCCAAGCCTAATTTTGTTTAATTTGAAAATCAAACGAAATTAGGCTTCGGATTCATTCATTCATTCATTCATTCATTCATTCATTCATTACAGATGCTGTTAACAAACATAATCAACAAACTCGGAGACCCGAGTCAGGCGGTTGCGTCGAAAGTGGTATACAACTTGTGTCAGCTGCTACACAACCATCCCAACATGAAGTCTGTCGTGCTGGCAGAGATTGAGAAGATGTTGTTCAGGTAATAATTACAGACGCTGTTAACAAACATAATCAACAAACTCGGAGACCCGAGTCAGGCGGTTGCGTCGAAAGTGGTATACAACCTGTGTCAGCTGCTACACAACCATCCCAACATGAAGTCTGTCGTGCTGGCAGAGATTGAGAAGATGTTGTTCAGGTAATAATTACAGACGCTGTTAACAAACATAATCAACAAACTCGGAGACCCGAGTCAGGCGGTTGCGTCGAAAGTGGTATACAACCTGTGTCAGCTGCTACACAACCATCCCAACATGAAGTCTGTCGTGCTGGCAGAGATTGAGAAGATGTTGTTCAGGTAATAATTACAGACGCTGTTAACAAACATGATCAACAAACTCGGAGACCCGAGTCAGGCGGTTGCGTCGAAAGTGGTATACAACCTGTGTCAGCTGCTACACAACCATCCCAACATGAAGTCTGTCGTGCTGGCAGAGATTGAGAAGATGTTGTTCAGGTAATAATTACAGACGCTGTTAACAAACATAATCAACAAACTCGGAGACCCGAGTCAGGCGGTTGCGTCGAAAGTGGTATACAACCTGTGTCAGCTGCTACACAAGTGTATTGCTAAATCGTTACGATATCTCGGATTATAGGTACAGCCTAGGAGTACAGCTGTTTCGTGTAACTAAGATCGAAATGTGTTAGTTACCTATAGTGTTAAACCCCATATTCACTATTTAAATACAATTCATTCATGGAAAAGGAGTTAGTAATAATACATAAATAAAAAGTGAAGAGATGAATCTTTTACTGAATACAATACTCAATACAGAATACAAAAGTAATGGCTTCATTTTGAAAATTATGTAGTGTTGTTAGAATGATTTGTTAGCTGCCGGTCCAATAAGCAGCTCGTCCAAATGGAATTTTCATTCGCATTTCGTCCAACAGGCATTTTGACCTGCACAAATTACGTCAACACGCATTTGGTCAAACACGTATTTCTTCCAACAAGCATTTCGCCCAACAAATATTTCGTTCAAATGCACAAACTATAGGGATAAACCAAACAAATTGTATCAGTCCTTCAGGGTGGCGTTTCATAAAAGCCTGTTACTTTAATTACAAATGGAACTCTCTTTTCTATTTCTTTTATTAGTAAAAAACCGTTACCGTTTATATTGTGATGGAACTATATTTTGAAAGGATATAACTATGTTATATTTTATCTGTTGTATTTCTCTCCCCCCTCTCACCTGGGTACCTGTACTCCTAGGCTGTACCTATATTCTGCGATATCGTAACGATTTAGCAATACACATATTAAGTAATGTTATATTGGTTTGTCAGTTGTAATGTAGTCACCAAATGAACTAACTGCGTTATGACGAACCTCGAAATTGACAAATCCAATTATGGACGAACTGAGTCGTTGACGAACGACAAAATGCGAGATGGATGTACTGCTTTTTGGACCGACAGCTTACAAATCTATCAAATTACTTATTTATTTTATTTAGCAGTATGTGACGCGGGAAACATATATAATTTATATAAATAAATAATTATAATGTATTTTATTACAGAGCAAACATATCCTCTCGGGCGCAATACTACGGCGTCTGTTTCCTAAATCAGTTCTATTTGGGTAAAGATGACTCGAAGATAGCGGAGAGCCTCGTCAGGATCTACTTCTCATTCTTTAAGGCTTCTATCAAAAAGGTGAGACCAGATCCCCACATTTAGCAATTATATTTAATATAAAGTGCCTACCACAAAATAAGTGACTATATCGACGATAAGAACGCGTGGCCCGGTGTTGCTATACCAGTTGACAGCTAAATGGTGATTTCTCAATGTTAACAAACTGCCCATTAGGTAGTTAGGTTGTCACGTATATTTTAAGTAGGTAGGCTAGAGGTGACAATAAAACAAGGAAATGAGTTTACTTAATTTAATAAAAGATATACAAAACAATAGGGGCTGAAGGCCGACTAAACTAATATAAGGTAAGTGTATTTAAAGTTAAAAGTAACACTAAGTTTGAGGTTTGTACGAGAAAGGGGGGGGAAATGGATGCGAGGCCTAAGTCTGGTCTTGGTCAAAGTGAGAATCGACTTCCCTATTTAGAACACTCCCCTGGTATCGCGCGCCGGTAGGTAGGTACGGCCAGTCAGGTTCCAATATGTAGCTGGTGCGTCGTACGTATCTAATTGCTCAGCTGCTCGATGAGGTAGGTAGGTAGTGGATCGCAGGTAGCTTCAGAGGCAGCTGTTGGTAGTGATACCGGGGGTAGTTGTAGATAGCAGTACCAGGGTAGCTCCGTTAAGGTGTCTGCTCCGGAGGTAGCTCCGGGGGTAGTTCCTGGAATGGACGAAGGTAGCTCGTCTTAGGAACAGCTCAAGAAGCTGACCTGGACTGCAGCTCACACGCTTACGCAGCGGGTGATGGGTATAAGTAAGTTCACAATAAGGCAAGCTGGTGAGGTGTGATGCAGTTCAGGTACAGTGGTAGCAAGGGAGCGGGGTGCATTTCGTGAGCGATAGCAATGTATATAAAAAAATAAATAAAATAAAAATCGTTTATTTCGAGCAATTTTAAGCTCATATAGAGATAATGTACATACAAGAAAATACACAACACACAAAATTAAAATCAAAAATCAATGGACTAAAATACAAACAATAAAATAAAATTACAGCTGGTACCGTGGCTACGCCATCGTGTGAAGGCGTATCCACTGCTCCAGCAATGGCGAGTCCCACCTATCCGATAGCGTGCTCAGCATGATGTTGGCGCTTCCACGCAAGCGTTTTAGTAGTGATAGTAGTGAGCTTTCTCAGGATAGCGTGAAAGCCATCGGTATGTGCCTCGCAGAACATACCCGATGCACTGCAGAAACGTGGCAACCCCAACATCATTCTAAACACGTTATTGTACTGGACGCGCAGAGCGTCATACGTCTTTTTAGTGTAATTTACCCACAGGCTACTCGTGTACAGTGACTGACAGTAAGCTTTAAAAAGAATCACCTTTACATGTCTGGTACAACGAGCAAACCTGCGAGCCAACATGTCACACCGAACGGACAACGCCCTGCGCTCCCTTTCCATGTCGACATTATCCTCCAGGCCCTCGGTGACCCAATGGCCCAGATACTTGATATATTAGATACTTTTTTCCAGAGCAGGTCATATGATACCAGGTCAAAAGCTTTGGACAGGTCAAGGTAACAGGCATAGACCGGTGTTTTTCTAGCCGTGTAGTAGTGAACAGTCTGCTTGAGACACAAGATAGCACTTTCGGTAGATAGCCCGGGCCGAAACCCGAATTGCGCATCATTCAGTTTCGTGTGCGTACCTAAGTATCGGTCAAGCAAACTGTCCAGTATCTTGGCCACAATAGTGGCTAGCGAGATTGGCCTGTAATTCGCCAGGTCCGAGGCATCGCCTGTCTTGTTTTTAATAATAGGCACTACCGTGGTTCGCATAAGTTTCTCAGGTAGGTACGAGTGACTCACACAAAGATTAAAAAGTAAAGATAGCACTCTCGGTAGATGTACACCCGCGAACTGTAGGTGTTCGATGCTGAGATCGTCGTATCCTGGGGATTTACCCCGCACCATCTTTTTGATTACGCTTGCAACATCCTTAGCAGTAAATCTAACGGTAAGGTTATCGGAACAACACTCATCATCATCAAACATCGCAGCCGAGGGACCGAGGGGTGAGACTACTCTGAATTGAGCCTGGAAAACTCTGGCTATTTCGGTTGGATCATGCACTCCGGCTACACTCACGGGAAGGCTCGGCCTTGGGCTCAGTCTGTTTGTCGTTTTCCAAAAGAGTTTAAAGTCTTTATTGGAACAGTGTTTTGAAATGTTATCCATTTTAAGTTGTTGCTGGTTGTTCTGACACCATTTCAACTTAGACTTAAAAACTCTTCTGGACTTGACCATATCATCATAAGTCTGTCCAGTACTGAGCTTCCCGCAGCGCTGCCACGTCTGGAAACAAAGACGAGACCTCCCGTGCGCTGCCCTGACGTGCTTGTTCCACCCTGCGACCTGTTTACACTTTTTGCGTCTTTTCCTAAAACAGTTTTTTGCCGCATCCGTCAATATACTCACAATGTCATTATACAATTTATTTATCATCAATTTATGATCAACCTGAGTACATTTTCTATCCGCACAGTCAATAAATTCTACTGGAAAATGTATGTCCCTTAATTTAGAATGGCAAAATTTAAAATATTTATCTATTTGGGAATCATCCCTCTCCCCCCATATTATACTATTAGAAAAATAATTATTACAAATATCAGACGAAATAATTTTAGATTTAATTAAATTAATGTCACACTCTAATTGTATGGGAAAATGGTCCCCCCAATAAATGTCATATAGTACGTTCATTTTCACAATCGTTGGCCGGGCAGCCTGAGTCACAATGCAGTGGTCCAGCCAGCGACGAGAGCCGTGTGCGTCACTTACGTAGGTATACGAGTTTTTCGGCAGCATTTCTAAATCGACACATGACCACAATTGTTCTGCGCAAAAGTTCGATAACTCCTTGGCAAGTCGCTCACCCGGGTGCGCATTGTAATCACCTAACATGTATACCGAGTCTACGTGATGACTTTCCACTATGACACTAATTTCGCTGAGACACTGAGTAAACTCTGCCAGAACTTCTTCTTTCTTTTCCTTATCTTTGTTGTTATAAAAGCGTCACTCCACCGTAGGGCCTACCGATCAGTACACGAACCGATGTATCCACGGCGGATTTGCCAGTGAACCCGAAGTCCGCGTCTATGGTTCCCAGAAATGGAATGTCATGGGGTAACAGCCAGGTCTCCTGTAAGGCTATCACATCGTTAGTGCGACACAGTTTTCTTATACAATCTACTGACCTTTTTACATCTTTGCAATTAAAACTTTAAAAATTTACAGTCTTTGTGTTATACATCATAATTTATGGTTTATTGCTTTTGGCCTGATCTATAATATCATATTTATGGCTAAGATTATAGAACCGGCGAAATGCAATTCCATCAGGCCAAAAATCATCACGCAGAAATATCTCCTCTTTATTCTGTGGTACAAAAATCTTATAAGCATCATAATCTTTGGCTTTTTTCATAAGCATTTTAATCATCGTCACCTTTAAATTAGTTTTATTTTCAACATATTTTTCTATATCACAAGCAGACACTTCTTTCGATACGTTGTAAATGTAGATAGGCGTTTTGACAACCGCTGCTTTAAAGGTTCTGTAGTCGCCTTCCCCCTACTTCCAACATAGCGATTTCTTAACCTCTTTCGCTGTATTTTAATCCAATCCTCGTCCGGAATCTCGGGTTCCCATACACTACCGCGCACTATGTCCGCAAGCGTTTTTTGTGACGACAACGCGCTTACACTATCATTCGGCGCCACAGTGTTTATCATAGCTGGAGCGAGGATATGTTGCGAGTGAGTCATCGCCTCAGCGCTAGGAGCCCGCTTGCCGCGTAGCTCGTCCACCACTAGCGGCGACGCCGCCGCCGCCAACGCTAAACCAGTTTGCTGTTTGCCTTCCGCTTCATTACTTTGCTCGCTAACGGCTTGCGTTTGAACGGATGATAATTGTATCGAGTCACCCTCCGTACGACTACTAATATAAATAATGTTTCTGTATTTTTGTGGGTGTGAACAGGGCAATTGTTCCTTGGACAATGTATTTAACTCGTTGTGTAGAGGTGGTAAGCCCATGGGCCCACTGTCATACGTAAAACTGTTCGCTAAACAAGCGCCGCGCTTAGTATTGATGCACCCACTGAAGTTATTTACTATAGATACCTTCTTCAATGATTCCAGGTCCTGTTTTACTTCGTTTAGCTGCCGGGTGCAGACGTATTGATTTTTAATTTCTTGAATTTCTCCTTGCATTTTTACGAGGTCCTTGAGAAGTCGGGTTACGTCGACATGATCGAAAAGAACAGGCGGCAATTTTTGTAGGTCTTTCGCCACAAATATAGGATAATCCTCTGGATCAGATTCCTTTATCACGCAGATTATGTCATCAATGTCTCTAAAGTCTTCCCTTGCCGTTTCCGTATTTTCTTACGCCTTGCGGAGGGTAAAGAATCAAACAATAGATTCTTTGCAGACAGAATGTCCATATCCGAGAAAGCAGTAACACAGATACGACTAATGCTTTCTTCATCCATTACATCCACTTTATTGCAAATGAATGCAAGCACTTCGTTTATCACCACATTACAATTAGGACATTTCACCACTTTAGACGACATTGTAAGGACAATATCTCACAAAATGCACGACACGACCGGACGTCGCACCGGCGCTCGCGCAACTGTAATAAAATTAAGTTGTAAATTATTTGAGTACATATAGCAAATTTTATTAAAATAACTATCGTGGATCAACGAATTCATTTTTGGACATACGGGAATTTCCACGAACCTTATTATTAATGTAAAACACCAACGTTTCGTCCTTGACCGAAGGACATCATCAGGGTGAGTACGGTTCACGACGCACGCCTTCCGCGTCCTTGCGAGCACTCCGGAGCAGCGCTCTTTATTTTTCTTTTAAAAAAATATATCGATATTTTTATTGGTTGAAAATATTAGTTAATATTATTTGTTTAGTACCTACACGATTTGGTTATTGGTTGATGTTAATGCAGTTGAATATTTTATTCTATTGATCAAATAAAAGTAACCGCTAATTCGTCTCTATCATAGCACTATGGGTATTTGTTTAAAATATCACATCACTTTGTATTGAATAAAAATATCATATACAGCAAATCAGATAAATTTAATATCTATAGTGAGGAAACGAAAGCATGCAATTGAATGAAGTCAACCTAATACATAGTTGAAAACTCTGCGAGCAGCAACATACGTAAATGTTTCTTATTTGTAGCACTTTAAAGTTAAAATTTTAATGCATTCAATGATGTTAGTTCTAACTCAGGCTGAACTTGATATGATATTTTTATTCGATAATGTTAATTCTGATTATTGAATATAATGGTTGATTTTAAATATTAGTTAAATTTATTGGTTGATAGTTATATTCGTCATCTCTAGTTTGGTCTGACCGCGACCGACGCTCAAAAGTGACGTCACGCACTAGCCAGAGGTACGCTTTAATCAACGCAATATTTTTTACGACCATAAGTAATGATAAAAAAACTATTATTATAATTTCGTATAAATTAGGTATTAGTGAACCTTGAGTGTACTTCTGCTTATATCTAAGTATAAAGTATTTTTATACGTTACAAGGTAGGTATTTAAGATAGTATTAAGTATCTAGATACTTTTAATGTTACTCATTTAAATTATTATAAACACTGTATACCTAAATTATCATCAATAAATTAACCAGCCCGAGGTTCTTGACTTTCTCCTTGTGTGCTGGTCGCGATCCCGAACAGGCGGTAGATTTGACGTTTCAAAATGATCGAAAAAAAATCTTAATGAATACATAAATGTTGACTTTGACTTTGACTTTAAACAGTGGTTGATTAGTAATTGATAAGTGTAATGTGTTGTATGGTTGCAGGGTGAGATCGACTCGCGTTTGATGTCGGCGATACTGACTGGCGTGAAGCGTGCCTGCCCCTTCGCAGACAAGGAGCGCCTCAACGCAGCCTCGGAGCACCTGGACGCGATATACAAGCTGGTGCACCTCACCAGTCTCAACGTGGCGATCCACGCGTTGGCGCTGCTGTTCCACATCACTGACAAGGAGAACGCCGATCGGTACACAAATCATTGAATATTATTTCACGGCCCTCTATGGTCCCGAGTTCGATCCCCGTGGGAGTACAATATTTTGCTTTTTGTTTTTTGTGGTATTACTTTGTTTGAGTCAGAGCTAGCTACCACTAATCTTACCTAAGTCTGTTGCCATAACAAAGATTCTAAAATTGTTGTGATCCGGGTTTCTACCTCCGTTTACGGTGATTTTTTCATTCGTGTAATCACCGCATTGCCTTGGTTTTACCGTATTATTTTTGCCAGTTTTTTTTAAATCTGTGAACTGAGACTGAACTGTGACTTCAATAACTTTCCAAAATCAAAAAAATATTTCGAAAATTCTATAATTCCATTCAAGCGATTGACACCAACAATAAAACATTTTGGAACAATTTAGGGGGTGTAAAGACCTATGCCAAGAAACGTAAAAAACATGTAGCTATTCAATCTCACGAGCTGCATCACTCTCTCTCTCTCAACACAGCTGCAACTGTATCTCTCGGACACATTTGCTAAATACGTACAACGTGAAAACAGTCTCTATATGCGATCCTCTTAAATAACTTAAGATTATTTAACGGCCTCTGTAGTCCCGGTTTGATACCTAGGGAGTACAGTATTTTGCTCGGTTTGGTTGGTGGTAGGACTTTGTTTAAGTCCGCCTGGCTAACTACCACCATTACTTAAGTCTGTTGCCATAACAACGATTCTAAAAATTGTTGTGTTGACATTAAGAGGTAAGCTAGCCAGTTCCTCAGTTTGTTGAGGAAACTGGGTGAAGTGCGCCTCCACCTTCGGCCTTATCTTATTCATCGGCATTTAAAGCTCTCAACGGAAGATCAGCGCAGGCTCCCTGGGTAAGATAGCCAGCTCTTGGCTCTTGAGCTAGAGGAATCCGGGTGAAGAGGCCTTTCACCATCGTCAGATTATATTATATGATTTATGATTGCCTGTGGCGGTAGATTTGACGATTCAAAATCATAAAAAATCTTACTGAATAAACTATATTTTGAATATAACTTGAAACCGGATGAGATGAAAGCTAAGCGCTTCGTACGTAAAACCCTTCGTATGATAAAAAAGTCTGTTTTGTACATCCTCTTATAATTATTTTTAGATGGGGGTGTCTGTCTGTCGCCGGGCAACGGTATAGGCACCTTGTTAAATCATAATTGTTTATTTATTTATTAGGAAGACCAACAGCTTTATAAAACTCAATGACTTATTAAATAATTAAATTACTTAATTAATCATTCTGGTCTAGGTTATCAGAGAAGCCAATTAGCAATTTGAATTTATATTTTATAAATTATTGTCAAATTTCGGACCTAGGAACTAGGAACAAAAGGAAAATGTCTCTTTTAAACTTTCGCGATTAGAACACATAATTTTAATTCGAGCAACGGGTATTTATCGCGTATTTTACCTACATTCGGCTGTTGCACCCCTGCCGAAACGTCGGGATAAATAAAGGTAAAATACGCGATAAATACCCGTTTCTCGAATTAAAACGAATAGGAAAATGTATTATAGAATAATAGTCGGATAAGACATAACAGTTTATTTTGTTGTAGATATTACACGGCGTTGTATCGCAAACTGTTGGACGTGGATATATTTACGACCTCGCACTGCGCTCTTCTCTTCTCGCTCATATACAAGTCGTTGAAGCGAGACGACAATATTAACAGGTAAGGTCATTTGTAGTCATTCAATTCAAATTTCAAAAGATCTTTACTAATTATAATAAGTAAGGTGGATACAATCTTCGGTGTGAATTTATCCTAAAAGGTATCAACTTAAAAATAACACATTAACAAACCTTATAAATATACGCTCATCTAAAAGTTGTGGCATACTTGTTATATACGAATTTAGAGTAGTAAAAGCCCCTAGTGAAAGGGCTCGTCCGGAGAATTACTACCACTATACTTATTTCAGCCGCCAAGCAGCGTTGCTGTGTTTCGGTTTGAAGGTTATGGTTGCCGGTGAAATTACGGGTACGTGAGGCTTGACACCTTTATGCCTCAAGTTGACGGGCGCAATGCAAGTGATCTCGTCATCTAGTGGTTCGTCCACCGGTGTCAGATCCAGAGGTCCCGGGTTCGATCCCCAGGGGAGTACAATATTGTGTTGCGGTTTGGTTGGTGGTAGGATTTAGTTTAAGTCTGTCTGGCTAGCTACCACCATAGCTAAGTCTGTCGCCATGTCAACTATTCTTAAATTGTTGTGTTCCGGCAAGATAGCCAGTTCCTCAAGTAGTTGAGGATTCCGGGTGAAATGCGCCTCCTCCTTCGGCCTTATCATAACTTGAAAACCAGGTGAGACGAAGGCCAAGCGCTTCCCCGTCAAAAAAAATGTATATAAAGGGGTTAAATTATCTAAAGTCCTTCACATCACTGACCACGACAAGTATAAATAAAATAAAAGAATACTTTTATTTCCTGTAAGTTTACATAAACGTATGTTCTGTAACTAAAATGTAGTTTTTGTTATTTATGTATCTGTTAGAATTTCGTTTATGTAAAGTACATTCTAATCAATTATTACTTGAAGGAATCCCTCTGCAACCCAGTTTGTCTTGTTATCTATATAAATAAATCAATATTACAGTACATTAATTTCTCACCGCGCCATCTAGCCCCAAACTAAGCATAGCTTGTAATATGGGAACTACTATTACAGAAATATTTCTAAGATACTTTTTTTTGTAAATAAATACTTATCATACACATAACACCCAACAACAAAATTCATGATACAACTGTTACAGCGCAGAAGGCAGAGCTACTACCAACTGAGCTATGAGGCTTGTTAAATATAATCATATTAATCAATAAATATAATATAATTATTTATAATTAGTATTGTTACGAGCTGGGGTTCGTAAAATTAAAAGCAACCGGGTATTACTCAAAATAAGACACAATTTTTCAGCACCAAACGAATTACTCTCAAACACAGTACATCACTACTTAGTTATACTTCCGGATTCCCAAATATCACTTGATGCTGTCACTCTGTATCGTAGTCGAATACTGTCCTTCCGATTCCCCCAGCATTATTTATATCCAATTCTATCGAATGATCTATTATGCTTGCGACTGATCGCGGCACTAACTGTTGCGTAATCTGCGACTCTATTGTTCTCGGCGGTCATAAACAATCCCTTTGTGTTATCAATAAACAAGTTGTTTTTGTTCTATTTCGGAACTATGTGAAGGCCCGCGAATGTTCTAGACGTTTCTGGTATATATAAATAGTATTGTCTTTTGTCAGAGTGATCGCATTCATCAAACGGCTCCTGCAGCTGTGCGCGTACATGCAGCCCGAGCATTGCTGCGGCGTGCTTTTCCTCGTCTCGCAAGTACTGAAGGACGGAGACAAGAAGGACGCTGTCAAGCTGCACTGGAAGGCTGATCTTAAACAGGTGTGTTTCACGTCATCGACACCTAAATACTAGAAGTATTGAAAAAATATTTATTTGAAAAGATTTTTAAAGATTGCGCGTTAACCAGGTCACGTGGTAGATTAGGTGTAACAATATTCGTGCGTCCTTTATCAATTGACTTTGAAATATAAAAGGAGGTTCTCAATTATTTGTTCCCTGATTATTCGAGGACGGCTGGACTGATTTGGAAAATATTTTTTTGTTTGGGTATACTTCACTTTCTACTATTGATATTTGGTCAGGATCTGATGATCCTGGAGGAATCGAGGGAACGGATCAAATATTATAGGCACACTTGAAGAGATTTATATATTTTTCACGCGTCTGTCCATCCATCTGTCATCAAAATAATTGGAAAAATATGTCATCCAGGTAAACGAAATTGTATCATAGTTTTTATTGAAGTCGGTTTTCTTTTTATTTTTTAAAACGTAATTATCTTACATAAATAATGTGCTGTATAGAGGCAACATTTAACATAATTACAAAATACAATTACTACATACATTTTTAGTTCATTTATACATTATTATATTTTATATTTAATATCGGATAACTCATAAAATAACAAATCATGGTAAATATCCCTTTAATTTTAGTTATAGTGTTCATAACCATGATAGTTTCAAAAGTTTTTATTAATATTATTATATTTTACATCAACCTCCAGCCCCCTCAGCATGGAGAGGGGATAAAAATGTTGTCCTCTGTTTTTACACCATCGGGAAACAATATGCTCTCAAAGGTGGATAAAAACAGAGGACAAAAATTATATATAGGTGTGTATACTGGAGGTTGATGACGTCTTCTTATATTATATATATATTAAAAAAGTCATTCTCCACATATGCTTTAATTGTAAACACTGTTTTATCGAGTAGAAGCATTTTTACCCTGTAAGTGAAACTATGATAACTTTCAACAGTTGCACTGACAGGATGTTTGTTATACAATTTATATGTCATGATATTTTGGCATTTTCTTTGATAATTGAGTCTATGGCTTATTGCTGCTAGACGCATTTGATGTATATTAGTATGTCTAGTTTGTCCGATCCTTTCAACGCTTCTTAGGTGCAACTAAATTAAATTAAATTAAAATTCATTTATTACTATTGTACAAAATACATAAAAATGTTGAGCCCTCGTCACCAAAATAAGCTAAGAAAGCTTGTTCTTTGGCAAAGAGTGCTTCCCATAATAATAATATACAAATAAAAATTGGTACATTGTGCTCAAAAGTTTACAAATATCAATTATTGAACTTGACGTGTTTTATGATTTCAAATATGTATACTGACAGTGATGTAAGTATTTGCTGGCTTTTGAACAAGTCTCTACAAGAAGGCCAAGCAGACTCACTTTCCCCTTAATAACCGCCTCCGTGGTCTAGTGGTTCAACCAACCGATTTCAGATCCAGAGGTCCCGGGTTCGATCCCCACGAGCAATATTGTGCTTGGTTTGGTTGGTGGTAGGAATTTGTTTAAGTCCGCCTGGCTAGCTACCACCATCTTACCTAATCCTGTCGCCTTTATAACAATCCTTAAAAAAAATGTGTTTCGACATTTAGAAAGAATCTATGTCTGTGCTTTTACTAAAAAACTGATTCAATCCAAAATATATGGAAAAAAGTTATTCCATGCAAATACTCTTTTGCATATGTTTTCATTGTTTTTTTTTCGCTTGAAGAAAAAGTACCGCACCACAGACACAGATTATCTTTTTCTGATTATACCGGCAAAATTTAATGTGTTTCGGACTTACCACTTCGAAATGGTAAAAAAATCAAATTACCTAGAAGATTTGAAAGCCTGGCATTAAAAAAATGATTTTTATCATATATTAAGTAATTATTATTAAATACTTAATTTTAAGCTATGGTAATGGATTATAAAAAAAAGTAGCCAAGTTCTTGCCATAAACTTAAAAAAATATTGTTAGATGGAGTGTTTTACTCAGTAGAGGATTTTTTGAAGCATCACCGATTTTTTGACGCACGTGATTAAGTAAACTATTCGACATGTATGGATTTGATATTTGACATAGATTTTCATTTATATTTTATTTTTATTAATAATAATAATAAATATTACAGGACATTAATTTTACACAGCGCCATCTAGTTAATGAAAGTTTTATGACCTAGTAATTGTATAAAATAGCTTAAAACACCAATACCCGATACCTATTTTAAATAATGTGTATGCTTAAAATGTATTTGTATGAACTCCACACACAAAATGTATTTTGTTTTTTTGGAATAAAATGAAACGAAATGAAATCTCTCGTTGGGTCGCGATTCCGAACAGGCGATAGATTTCGCGTTTCAAAGTGATCCTAAAAAAAATACTGAATAAAAATATTTGACTTTGACTTTGACACCTAGCAGTATCTTCCGCCTACTCCAAATACCAATGTTTTTTCTTGTAATTCTTTATTACACATAAATATGATTTAAACATGTCATAAGAAAACATATGTATACAGGCGAGCTTAACCCTAGAGTGTTCTACCAGCAAACATTTGAGAGAGAAATAGGACTCTGAAAATGTAGAAAAGTGTACCTACTTGAATTAAAGTAAAATGTTATTGGACAAATACATACATATATCAAAAGTATACCTATATGTTAAATACCTACTAAATATGTAAATTATTTTTCTTTTATTCTTCAGGAATTGAAACCAGAATCTCTTGAAATAAAGGATGACACAAATGCCACTTTGGACGCGGAAGACTCTGAAGATGGCCAAACAGAAAATCCCAAAGTCGAACCCAAAGTGGAAGTGAAAGAGCAGAAAGTGGACTTGTTGAAGGGAGACAAGAGAGATCTCTTGTTGGGTAAGACACACAATAACAGTACTATATACCTACCAAGTCTAATCTGAGTCTTTTTTTAAGTTGTCCTGGTAAGCTATCCCCATCTTGCCTAATTCTGTCACCATAACAATTCTGCAATTGTTGTGTTCCGGCATTTAGAGGTAAGATAGCCAGCTCCTCTGTTTGTTGAGGATTCCGGGTGAAGTGCGCTTAGCGAGTTAGTTTGGTTATATTGGTTAGAGCGTTTACGGCTTGTGGGTTCGAGTCCCGTCGCGGGTTGTGATTTTTTGTGGCATTATAACATTTGTAAATGTTGTGACCAAGTGCAATTGACTTGTAATACAAATATAGATATAAAATGTAAAAATAGGATATTGTTTCATTCCGCCTGGCTAGCTACCACCATCTTACCTAATTCTGTCGCTATAAAACAATTCTTAAAAAAAATGTTGTGTTCCGGCATTTAGTCTCGATATTTCTCGATTTCAGACGAGCTTTTGACATGGTAGATCACGACATACTGCTATCTAAAATTTAAGTTCTAGGCGCTTCTCCTCAGTTGCTTGCAGTTCTTGGCCACTTATTTATGCGATCGGAGGCGATATGTTCAGTTAAAAAACTTCCGGTCGCACGATTTTTACACAAGATCGGGGGTCAGTCAGGGCAGTGCTCTCGGGCCGACTTTTTTCTTGAAAATGATCTTCCTCGTAAATTGGCGGAGCCTGATTTTCGCAGATGATATAAAAATCTACAAATCAGATTGCATTCTTCTGCAGCAAGACATCAACTTAGTTGAGGGCTGGAGCAAGTCCAACAGGCTCACATTCAATGTCACGAAATGCAAGGCGGTGACTTTTACACGACTACTTCAAGCAAATAAAGTTATTGTATTGTATATCCCCATCAGATGATGACGAAGAAACATACGTAGACCTTAAAATGGACTCGGAAGGCAACGTCAGGCCGAGAAAGCGTAAAGCGGGCGCCGCGCTCGGCTGGTTCCACGCGAAGGTGAAGTCGGGGGAGGAAGACGACACGGGGAAGCTATTGGAAACTAAGATACAGCTGAAGAAATCGTTTAATATGGATAAGGTGAGCGAAAGTACGCTTAGAGCGCCTTCACATCAATTAATAGTAGAGCCCCCGTGACAGGGCTCATCTGGGGAAGTACTACCACCATACTTATTTCAGCCGCCAAGCATTTTGAGTTGCTGGTTAAATTACGGGCACGCGAGTTTAACACCTTAATGTCTCAAGTTGACGGGCGCAATGCAGTGCCGTGTAGGCTATGTTCATTGTGGATGTGACCTACGCAGTAAGGCATTGTTATACAAGAGTGCACTTAACATCAGGTGGGCTACTTGCTTGTTCCGACTCCTGGTTGTATAAAAATAAAAAAAACAAGCGACTTGTTCACATTACGGTGGCCAGTTCATTTCAATACTGGATTCCAATGAGGATCTCCTGCTTTTGTCTGTTCTCCTTCGGCGCCATCGACGTCGCGTTGATAATTACAAAAAGAAAATACACCTTTGTTTCGAAATCGGCTAATAATAGTGATTATGTAACAGTCAACGAATCGTTGAAAAATTTTAATAATAAAAAAATATATTTAACTACCTTCGAATGTCACGAAAGTCTTTCTGCGAATTATTACGTCTTCTTGATAATAGTATGCAATAGTAGGCGTGCGCGAGTCCGACTCGCACTTGGCCGGTTCATTTTTGCTTAAGCGCATATGCCATGTCTGTTAAACTGAACGTCGAAAAAGAAGTCGTTTCATATGGATAAGGTGATCGAAAGTTTGCTTAACAAGCCTCATAGCTCGGTTGGTAGTAACTCTGCTTTCTGCGCTGTAAGCTGTGGGTTCGACAAACATTTGTGTGATGAATATAGATGTTTGTTCTGTGTTTGTTGTATCATATAGTACGTATGTATTCACAAAAGTATCTAAGTATTTTATCCGTAATCTAATTCTTCCCATATTGCAAGCTATGCTTTGTTTGGGGCTAGATGGCGCTGGGTAAAAATTAATGTACTGTAAGACTTATTTATTTATTTAAGAAGGAGAGGTTTATTGAGGTTAACAATATAATATAAACACAATACACATAAATATGATGCTTGGTCTTTGTCATTGGTTGTTAGTCACCATTGGTAACTAACAACCAATAACAAAGCATATCTACGTGTGTGGCGTCCTATAAACGTTCTTTGTGTGCGTAACCGCTATGGAGGGGCTTCATTTTGCGGCTGGTACATCGATTTATGTATACTTATTTCATTTAAACTAGATGTCGCCACAGGAAAAATTTGCATGCGTCGTCAAATTATACAAATATTTGCAGACGGGTTTTATTTTTTTCAACTTTCAGCTTGTTTACAAAAAATATATATAAAGCCCCAAACTAAGCATTGCTTATAATATGGGAACTATATTCGGTGTAAAGACATTTATTTCTCAAAAAAGACAAGAAATAATGTCACTCACATGAGAAAAATATTAACATAAGAGTAGGTATAACAGTGAAGTACGTAATTCGAGAGATTACATAGTAGTAGTTAGGTGCTCATCCAATGCATCTTGGTCATTCTTAATACGTTTCAACAGCGTGCGTCTTAAGTTTGGTTTTAAATGCGTTGAAATAGCTTACATTTTTTATTATAGAGGGTTGATGGTTGTAAAGCTGTGCACCTTCAAATGTGAACTTACGTGAAATTACGGATATAATACTCATATACGAGTATATATTTTTTTAATACATGCGTACTATATAATACAACACCCCAAACACAGAACAAACATCTATATTCATCACACAAATGTTTGTCCTGGGTGGGAATCGAACCCACAACCTACAGCGCAGAAGGCTTACTACCAACGAAGTAGAGTTACTACCAACTGAGCTATGAGGCTTGTTAAAAAAGACGAGAAGAGTTTTATAATTATTTTTATTAAACATCATTTAAATATTAAAGATAAATATGATTAATTATTTTGTTGGGTATCATAACATTTATTCAATAATAAGTACAATTAAACTAACCATGTACAAAGGAATCAGTCAGATTACCCAAGGACCGTTACATACGGCCTATAGGTAACTCAACTGTTCCAGACGGAAGCGTGCCCAAGACACTGGCTGCATTGCCACGCTGAATAGCTATGCTAATTCGCTGGCCTAAATAAGAGCCAGCCCTTGGGTCACGTGTCGCCTCAATCAAAAGCTGCTTTTGTTCGGTTCATGAAGGAGACTTGGTGTATTTCAGGAGGTGACAGAGTACAACCCGTTGGCTCGTAACCCGGCGTTCGCTGGCGCACAATTTTCTGCTTATTACGAGCTTATCCCATTGGCGACACACTTCCACCCCACCGTGAAAATGTTCGCTGAGAAACTGCTCAATGGTATGTTGTTGGTGATGGTGTTTTAAAGTTAGCAAATGTCTATTCAATCGCCAATCCCGAAGGAATTTCCCAAAATGCCTGAACCACGTAAGGAAATGGTGTCACCTGTCTGAGGAACTGGCTATCTTACCTCTAAATGCCGGAGCACAACCATTTTAGTACTGTTGTTATGGCGACAGAATTAGGTAAGCTGGTGGTAGTTAGTCAGACGGACTTAAACAAAGTCCTACCACCAATCTGGCACCGATGAGCACACAATAAGACCACAGAGGCAGAAAACATTTTAAAAAAGATTTTTTTTTTCTTAAAAAATTAAGTACCCGTATATATTTTTATATGCAACTAGTAAAAAATCTGTCTTGAAATTACAAACAAGCTACTCTATGTTACATCTGACAGTGAAAATTCCGTCAAAATCGGGACAATAATTTCAGAGATCAAACGAAATGAACAGACAGATAAGACAAACATAAAAAAAAAATGTTTTGAGTAGGTACCGATAATTTCATACAGATTTTTTATTGTGTAAACTCATTTTTAACCGACTTCAAAGGAGGAGGTTATCTTTTTTTATATTTAATTTATGTTCCCCGATTACTCGAAGATTAATTATTATAGACACACTTGAAGCCATTCGTGTATTTTAGAGTGTATTACCTCAAACGCGAGGAAAAAACGGATCTCTTATAGGATCACGCGTCTGTCTGTCTGACTTTCCGTACATTTGTCATTAAAATAATTGAAAAAAATACGTCATTCAGGTAAACGAAATTGTATCTATCATATTATTCATTGAAGTCGGTGCTGTTTTTAGTTTTTAAAACGTTTTTTTTTATTTTACTACGGGTAAGCACTTGGCCTTCTTACCTGGTAACAAGTTGAGATAAGGTCACCCGGAATCCTCAACTAACTGAGGAACTGGCTATCTTACCTCTAAATGCCGGAACACAACCATTTTAGTAATGTTGTTATGGCGACAGAATTAGGTAAGATGGTGGTAGCTAGCCAGACGGACTTAAACAAAGCCCTACCACCAACCAAACCAAGCACAATATATTGTACTCCCCATGGGGATCGAACCCGGGACCTCTGGATATGAAATCGGTGGGTTGAACCACTAGACCACAGAGGCGGTTAAACGTAATTATTTATGACTAAGATGCAGTAGATGAGTAGCTAACTACACTTATGTTATGTACTCATACTCACGTGACATAATGTTAGATACCTACTCTAATGTTAATAATTTTCTCATGTCAATGAATGTTTTTAGAGAATGTCTTTGGGAAATAAATGTGTTTGAACCGAGATTATTTTTACCACAGAGCAAGTAATCCAATACTCCGGAGATCCGTTGAAGGATTTCGCGTGCATCCGTTTCTTGGACCGTTTCGTGTTCAAGAACCCAAAGAAACGCAGCGAGAATGAAGAGGTAACCAATGTCTCCATGTATCCCTATGCCTTCTTCTGTGACTTCTTCCACTTTCTATGGCAGTTCATTTACAGTAGACGCTACTCGGCTATGGTATGACCTACCGGTATCAATGCGCTTTGCAAAGTCTCTCCCTATATATAAAAGTTTGGTTACTCAGCATTATTTATCATCATCTTAAATCACGTGTGTTTATTTATTATTTTTATCTTTCGTATGTAACTACTTATATGTTGGTATTGTTATAAAATATTTACAGTATATATTCTTATCATATGTATTTATGCTTATTAAATAGGTATGTATTCTATTTTATATGTTATCTATGTATGTTTATGGATATTGTATTGGAATTTGTATTATTATTATCTGCGGATGCTAGTTTTTTGTATACTGCGTATTTTTTTTTTTCCAAATATTTTATTGTGCGCCTATATGTCCATATTTACATCCTCCTGGTTCTGTCCATTGCTTTTAGCGATAAGACCGCCCATTGTGCATTTTTTTTTGTAAGATGAATTAGTTCATAATTTTATTTACATTTGGTGTTGAATAAAGAACATTGTATTGTATTGTATCATCAACAGCCTAGTGTCCACTGCTGGACAAAACCTCCTCCATAGCTGGAGGGTTATATCAAAATCACGGATTGGTGATCGTAAAGGTGTAGATAACACAGAAGGAAGCTGCCGCCCTTCTAGTGAGGTCCCTTAGTCGGTTTTTATGACATCCTTGGGCTGAGATGGAGGGGTCGTCACATATATACGAGCCCCAATGCAAAAGAGTTCGTCTAGTCATATAATTGCAAAAGTTTTCTGTTTTCAACTTCACTATATTTATATAAAAAAAGGCCTATGAAAAAAAAATGTATGGGCTAAAATTCTCCGTGATCGATGCTAAAGGTGACACCACTAATTGGTAGACGAACTATTTTGCGCCGTTGAATGTGATGGACGAAGCTTAATGCGGAGATGGTTCCCGAAGAATTAATTTTATTTAAAAAGAAAAATATTTTGTTACTAAACTGCATTAAGTGTTCAAAACCAGTGTATATTTTTTGAACTGATAAAGTTAAATTTAATAATTTTACTTTTACTATTAGGCACTTGTAATATTTGGTACCAGACGAACTCTTTTGCATTGGGACTCGTATTGTCTACATGTATACAATGAATGAATGCATCAATGACCTATAGACCGTTTGTAACGCACCTTCGGTAATCCGACAGCTTCCCTTGATCCTCGTACATAGTCAGTTAAATTATTTGAACGAATATTTATTTCTTATTATTTGAACGAATATTTATTTCTTGTTATAGGTGGATGGTATTAAGAAGGTGCGAGGTTCGCATCCCAAGTTCGCAGCCAGGAAGAATTATACGGCTAAAGGTATTACGCTACTAAGGTCATCGCTAAACACATCCCGTGGATTCCCACGATAAACACCCCAAATCCTATCTTAGTGCACCCCTACAACATATAAGGCAGCTTTTTTTTCCATACAACTATGAGACGGAACAAGAAAGTAGCCCACCTGATTTCAAGTGCATCTCTTTACAATGCCTTACTGCATAGGTCACATCCACAAAGAACATGACCTACACGGCACTGCATTGCGCCCGCCAACTTGAGGCATAAAGGTGACTCGCGTGCCGATAATTTCACCGGCAACCATACCCTTTAAACCGGAACACGGCAATGCTTGGTGTCTGAAATAGGTATGGTGGTAGTACTTCCCCGGCCGACTCCTTTCACAAGTGGCTCTACTACTTTTAACTACCCTGAATGTGCCTCTGTGGTGTAGTGGTTCGCCCACCAGTGTCAGATCCGGAGGTCTCGGGTTCGATCCCCAGGGCGAGTACAAAATTGTGCGCGGTTTGGTTGGTGGTAGGACTTTATTTAAGTCTGCCTGGCTAGCTACCACCATACATATATTGTTACTGTCTAACTGTCTGTCCTCTGAAGACCGGAGGACAGACAGTTAGACAGTGCCAGATGTGGGGAATGTATTATTACAATGTTATACAATGTTCGGAAAACTTTCAGCTAGGTTTGTGCAATAGATTATTGAATAACTATGCAAACAAATGTTGCATAATAGGAAGGCCAATTAAAAGTTTCCACAGATAACTAAAATAAATTATATACTAACATAACTATATACAGATAAAGTAGACAATATTTATAAAAAGCATTTTTTACTCATTATTTTGACATTATAGGGAGGGTCGCAGTTTTGAAAAGTCATATGATTTGTGTACTTAATTCACTTTTAATAGTTATTGATAATCGTTACACGTTAACATAATAAATTTGGACTGCCCGAGCGCACTAAAGTCTCCGACCAACCTCGAAGCGGGCACCACGCGAACTGTCCCACCCCAGTCGCCTAGAGTGAATGGGAGCAAGGTATATCTGCCTTTCTTTCAGTGCGCTCGAGTAGCCGAGCAGACCGCCGAACAGTGGCGAGTGGTTTCGTATAGTAATTCTCGCATGCTATAACCTCCCCCTCCAAGTCTCCAGCACGTCCCGGGGGAGACTTGGATTTTGGGGGTCTACCTCGGTGACGCTGATGTTTGATTGCTGAAGATGAACCTACATAGGAGGTGAGGGCGCTGGCATGATATTTTCCTTTAACTGTCCCATTACTATCGGAAAATATTAACGACGTCGGACTAACGACCTTAGAGACTTGATAAGGCCCTTCTCGCTTAGGAGCAAACTTAGCCGTGAAACCCTTAGCAGCATTACTCGGCAAATGTGTTTCTACCAGGACAAGATCTCCAATCTGAAAGGGAACCACATCTCGCCGACGTTGGTCACCGGCTGCTTTACGTAAGTCTTGCTGGTTTTCAATTCGATTTCTTACATCGTGAAGCACCCGTGCAAAGTCCTTTAAATAAGGAGTGATTTGGGGAACGAAATTTTGTTGCGAAATGATAACGCGAAGGTCAGTATTTACTACTATTGGGCTACGCAACTCCCGCCCAAACGTAAGGAAAGCGGCAGTCCTTCCAGTTCCTTGGTTCGGAGAACTGTTCAATGCGAAACGTACAGTTGGTAAAGCCGCAGGCCAACGGCGATGTTCGGAACCAACCAACATGGCGAGGCGCTGCTTAAGCTCTCGGTTCTTTCGCTCCGCAGGATTCGCCTCGGGATGGTATACTGAGGTAAGCGATTGGTGGATTCCTAGAACAAACATAGCTTTTTGCATCACAATCGAGACAAATTGGACACCGTTATCGGACATTACTCTTCGGGGCAGCCCATAACGCATGAATATTTCTTCAATGAGCACCTTGGCACACGTATCGGCGGTGGAATCGCACAAAGCGAACATCTCCACCCATCGACTTGCAGTATTCTCCACAAGAAAGATCCACCTCTCACCTTTAGCACCTTCAGGTAATGGACCAAATAAATCCATAGCTAGAACTTCGAACCGCTGTTGAGGCACGGGAGTTTGTAACAACCCCGCTGGTTTCAGGTTTGTAGGTTTATACTTTTGGCACAGGTCACAAGCTTTGAGGTATTGTGTTACGTAAGCCCTCATGTTCTTAAAATAGTACCGCTCTCGAATCTTCCGCAGAGTGCGTTCCAGACCTAGGTGGCCCGCAGTAGGGGCATCATGTAATTCTTTTAATAATACACCCTTCAGCGACTCTGGTATTACTAACTGAGGTTCTTCGTCATCCTCTTGAAGATCAAACCGATACAAGATGCCTTGCGACATGAAATAGCCTCTGTCCGTCCAGCGGATCGCTGCTTCCGGGCGATCCGTGTGTTCAAAGTCCTTGATGATTTCCGCCACATCCGGATCACTCAGTTGAGCATCACGGATGTCTTCCGGGTTACGTTGGGGTAAATCCACGACCACGGGGCAAACACTGCAGAGAGTGGATTCGTCTTCTACACCCCTTTCGACTGGGCGACTTAGAGTATCCGCCACCACATTCGCGCGACCCGGAGTATAATCAACGTTCAGGTTGTAAGACTGAATCTTCATAGCCCAACGAGCCAACCGGCCACTCGGCGTCTTCAACGACAGGAGCCATTTCAATGGTTGGTGGTCGGTAGCCACATTCACTTGTGATCCCTCAACATACCCTCTAAACTTATCAAGTGCCCAGACCACCGCCAAGGCTTCCCTTTCAGTCGTATTATAATTACGTTCCGCGGGAGTCAAAAGCCTACTGGCGTACTCGAGTGGTCTTTCTTCGAGAGGAACAGCACCTTGCATCAGTACCGCTCCTAGAGCGTAGGCGCTAGCATCCGTTCTTAAAACAAACGCCTCATCGAAGTCGGGTTGACGTAAAATAGGACTGGTGGAGAGCCGCAGCTTCAGTTTCTCAAAGGCTCTCATCTCATCCTCCCCCCATTGCCAGCATCGGTCTTTCGGAGCGACAATGGTTTGCCAATATCCAGCTTTCAAATCAATTGTCGACATAATACAATTAGCTTTAGTACTTTGAAGAAGTTCGTCGATTACAGGTAGCGGATACTTATCTGTTCGCGTGACACTGTTAAGTTTTCGATAATCGACACAGAAACGAACTTCTCCATTCTTCTTTGGTATTAACACCACAGGCGAAGCCCACTCGGATTCCGCTTCTTCTATTATATTTTCTTCAAGCATTTTATCTATTTCTTTACGTATTATCTCCTTTTTAGCGGGAGTAACTCGGTAAGGTGGGCTCGCTACAGGGGCAGCATCACCTGTATCAATACGATGCACGGCAAACGGGGTAGGTTCTCCCCCTGGTGTGAAAATGTCTTCATGTTCATCCAGGAGTGTGGACAGACGCTCTCTTTCATCTGGCGCTAGACGAGATCCCTCATCCTCACGAAGACCCACAGATGAACATGCTAAAGGGTTCACCGACCTACTTTCATAAATAATCGGATAAAGAGTCGTATCGTGTCCCAAAGAATAACACCCACGTTTAAAATCTAAGATCATGCCAACGTCCTCTATGAAGTTCATACCCAACAAACTTTCCTTAGCATTCGATAACATAACAAAAGTAACAGGCGTGACAACTTCGTTCACCGTTACCTCGACATGCGCCACCTCCACCTCTTGCGCACAAGTGCGGCCATCCGCATATTTAAGTTGGGTAAACATGTGTGTAAATTTATGACCATTTTTAACAAGATGTTTTCTTAAGCTAACACTTCCTACACTCAGTTTTGCGCCTGTGTCCACTAAAAGATTACCTAGCACCTTGTGTATTTCCACACAGATCACAGGTCTTACACGTGAATCCATGTTACTACCCGAGCTCGCAAACACTGATTGGAACGACGGCACTGTTGATTTATTTTCTTGACATTTAGGGCAGTTGGAGCGTATCACTCCTGGAGTTCCGCAACCAAAACACGTAAAGTTTGGCGGAGCTGCTATTTCTCCTTCTATACTGGCCGTCTTTGGCTTAGTGAGCCGCGGGCATGCATCCTTAAGATGGCCGTATTGTTTACAATAACGGCACTGAGATCTAAATCGGCTCGTATTCGTACTCGTACCCGTCGGCTGTTTAGCTGGAACACGTGGAGTGGGAGTAGGAGTAATTACGGGTTTAGTGTCGATAGCAGTAGATGATGATCGCGCCTTGCTCTCATCAAGGATATCTTCCGTGCGTCGCGCTTCCACTAGAAGCTCTGCGAACGTTACAAAACTGGAGCGCGGGACTTTCTCCCGTAGGCGTCTGTGAAGTAATCCATAAGTCATGTCTAGCTGAGCAGTCTCGGTGAGAGTAGCTTCTGGTAGCTGGGCAAATAACGCTCGAAGATGGCATAGAGATAAATCCGTCAGCTCATCTACTCTCTGCTCGCGTTCAAATATCTTGCGATAAATTTTATGCGGGGGCAATCGTGGCCCAAAAGTTTGTTTCAACGCGTCTAAAGCTGCTTCCCATGTCAGAGTTGTGTCCTTGATACCTTGCCACCAAGTAGCGGCCAACCCCGTCAGTAACATGGACAATCCACGAAGCGCATTACAATCATCAACGTTGAGACAGGTTTTATAAGTTTCAACTGCATCAATAAAAGCTTCCACATTGGTGGAGTTTGAGGAAGATCCTCCGTCAAAGCGTGCGGTACATTTAGCAAAATTCCCGGAGAAGATAGGTGCAGGAGTACTTACAGGATCGCTGCGACTTAGCCTGTTTATCAGCAACAGTAGTTGCTCGGTCGACATCACGACCGGAGCTGCTGCCACTCCAGCAGCGTCAAGTGGAGCGTGCACTGGAGACGCCTGCGTGGCGGAAGAAACGCCAGCAGTAGAGGCATTAGCAAAACCGTCGCCAGCCAGCGCAGAAGCGGCGGCAGCGGCGGCGGCGGCGCGCGGATCGGACTCCGGCGCAGGCTCTGGAGATAGAGACCTCGCTTGGGGCCGGGCGCCAGCAGAAGCCGGGCTTGCGGCACGCGATCGCGTTAACACCATATTTTATTCACTTTAGTGCTAGCCAAACCTAGGCTACAACAAGCACTCTAGGTACACGAATGTTCACTTAGGCAAAACACGTACGAAACACTTTCAGTCAATTATCATTATCCAAAAATTACGAAAACAGAGAAAAACACTATGACACAAAACAGTGTTGTAAATAAGCATCCGTGGCACTAAACAAAATAAATGAAAAATAGTCAATAGATAGGTAATCAACAAAAGGTCCAATAAAATTGTTAGGTAACACAGAACACTGTCCAGGTTAGTGGGTATCTATTCTAGATCTAGGTATTAGGTAGGTACCTAGGTTCAGACCACAAAAGTTTGTAGATAGCGAATAAACGCTCACACAGATCTACACTCGACAGTTCTGAAATCACCCAAAGTAGGTCCGTAGATACGTAGGATCTAGATACACTAGAATTTAACTACCTACCACCTACACGCACTACGTAATACACAGTTCGAGAGGTCCGTATGTATCTGGACACAGGTCTAGGTTATACTACCTAGGAACAAACCTGGTCACCACGCAAGATACATAGTACACTTGACCGTTCGCGAACTAAATCACAGAACACTTGTGTTTGTATATAATTCGATTTATGCGCACGTATTCACGTCACCGAATATCAACACCTACTCCCGGTATTTCGGTAGGCACATAAGTACTTTGAGTTCGCGCGAAAAACAATTGCACCACTTCGCAAAACAAAGGAGGGAAGGAATCACAGAACACTAATATCCTAACGGAAAGAAATCCAACTCCATACATAAAAGGTGGTTAACATTCGGACGTGCACACGATCATTTCGTAGCCCCCAAGCTGCTTGACAGTTTGACGAAATGAATTGAGTTACCAACTTCTAGTGTAAATAGACCATTAAACCCACCGAGCAAATGGCGGCAATTTTAAATTAAGAATGGGTCACGGTTTTGGCGGTCTATTTAAATTCCTTATTCAAAAATTCTACTACTGAAATTAAACTTTCTTATGTATTTCTGACCATAAAATTGATCAGAAATACATAGGAAGTTTATAGTTAACCCCAATAAACTATTGATAAGTAATATAAATAAAATCACACAAGTGTAATAAAGTTGCACGTAAATTTATTTTATTAGGTACTAAAAAAGATACATTACATAGGTACAATTTGAATTGAATACCTACAGATTTTTACAGCGTCAATAAGAACTAAAAATTAAAAACTACGCGTTTAATCTCACACGTAAACATCAACTAGCTAATAATTATCTTGAAGTACTCAAAATAAAATACAACCAGCAAAACCAAAATTATTGATATAGGTACAGTAGGTACCTACTTTTTTATTTATTTGTATTGTACGACGGGGAAGCATTTGGCCTTAATGTCACCTGGTCTTTTCAAGTTACGATAATGCCGGAAGGCGACAGAATAGGTAAAATGGTCGTTGCTAGCCAGGCGGACTAACAAAGTACTACCACCAACCAAAACAAGCACAATATTGTACTCCCCTGGTGATCGAACCCGAGGCCTCTGGATCTGACACCGGTGGGCAAACCACTAGACCACAAAAGGCAGTTAACACAGAAAGGTAAGGTAGGTACCTAAATACCTTTTGAATGTGGATGCAATTCTATTGTCATATTTTTTAGCTGGTTACGTTACTAAGTACAAAAACAATTATTAGATAAATCAGTACATATCAGTAGTGATTTTTTAGTACAATTTTGAAACATCAAATCGAACCGATTACTCGGAATAGCGACCAGCACACCAGAAAAAAGGCAAGAACCTCCAGACAATTTTTTTTTGATGATCCAGGCATTAGTTACAGCGAATAAAATTATATATATAAAATTGATCAAGTCAATTATAAACCTACTTATTTTCAGAATGTTTGTATATATATATATATATATATATATATAGGTAGTAATAGTTACTTAGAAACGTAATGGACAGTTGGTTCACATTGTAAAATTGAACTGCCAACCTGTACATAAAGCAACATCGAGTTACGCGTTCTTATCGTTGATAACGACACTTACTTTGTAGGATACCCTTATAGGGAGGGTAACTATAACATTCTATATACAAAACAAAGCTTAGACAATTTTTTTTTAGAATTAGAATCGTACACAGATTCCCAAGTATAAGTGATTTACTTTTTCCACCTGAAACATTGATACATATACTCGTACCTATCAAGTAGGTAGGTAGGATTAACATTTTGTACATCACTTCTTTTACTGAACTGATCTTATGTTCTTGGGCATGCATCACATTTTCATAAATGTACTGAGAAGCTGATTGTAAGAATACTTAATTACCTACTGTTTATTTTATATAGGTAATTGTTACAAATACGTATTGCGTATGCAGCCGAGCTTAGCCTGTTAGCTTATCTTATTACATATAGATGAATACAACATTCAAATATTACATTGATAAAACCTAAGAAAGTCAAAAATCACGTTAAGTATTTCTACATTTAAGATAACATTACATTGACCTACATGACTAAGTAGTTAGCTAATTGATTCAGGCGTTATTTTACGGAGATCCAAATTTCAAAATAAAATCTGAAACACGTGTCGATTTGATTTTTCATAGAGATTTGGCGGATTTGTTACTGATTTTTTTTCTGTTTTCAGATTTTATTTTAAGCGCTGCCACAACTTTATCCGAAACCAACAATTTATTTCAGTCTTACTTTTGGACCGTACTTATTTTTTTAATTTACAAATTTGTCTTAGGTGGCGCCGACACTTGCTGTATAGCGTAGCTTCTCTCTTTGATGCTGGTTTCCTCCTTACCTGAAAGTCAGAATGTACCGATGAAACAACTCATACCTACCGGTGCCAGTTTTCAGTATTGTTAGTAAAACATTTTATAAAAGTGCAAATTTTTGCAGTACTGCAGTTAAACGAAGTTTTTTTACTATGAAATACATAAAATCTGCGATAATAATAGGTAGTTACCTACTTTAGTGGTATATTTATATTACCTACTACGAAAAAAAAAGAAAAGCAACGAAAATCTCCAACAGCATAAAACAGTTGCTTGAACAGATGTGGTTAGTTTAATTGTATATAGTTTTTTTTTTTGTGAATAAATTGTATTTATTAGAACATAGCAAGGTATTACTTACAGGTGTATCTGGTTGCCTCTTTGGAACTGAAATAACTCTCATGACTTCTCTATCAGTAGCTACAGTTACACTTGGTGAATCCTGAAATTGTGATAAACCATCATCATTATCATATCTCGTAAAAGTCCATTACTGAACTTGGGTCTCCAGACTAGAGAGTGAGAGAGAAAGAAGAAAAGTACCAGAGAGTAGGTACTTTTTATGAGAAAATTTGTCGTAATTACGTTCGCCACGCACTGCTGCACTGGTAGCTCTCTGTAATCCCAACCCTCCTCACGATACTCGTGTACCTACACGGGATGATGGCTAGGGACTCGAGTTCCTATGTTCTTTTCTGGGAGAGCCACGGTGAAAATTGTAGGTACCTATTTAGCATAGGATGGCCTAGGTACGATTTATAACGCGATTTCATTCCTTTATTTTTAAGGAGAGATAGGTATGTATTTAGGTACTTACCTACTCTTAAGTCGATGAGGAACATTGTTATTTTATTTTCTATGAAAATAGATACTTACAGATGTAGATTCTTGGGGCACGGCGTATTTATGCAGCTTCCTTAGAGAGAAGTCAATGAATGCATTCTTCTCAAAATGGTTTTCACACAACATTTTGTGAGAGCTATGTAACTTATGTACATCTTCGATGAATTTCGTCCATGCTGTGATGCTAAAATATGTAAAGTGCATGCGTAAAATATTACAACTTAAATAACATCATCATCACACCTGAAAAAAGTCTACTGATGGACATGGGCAGGCGACCTTTTGACATTTCCCAAGTCTAGGTTATCATCACACTTGGCACAGCTTTCTGGTGTCCGTATTGTTTGTGATAAGTATTTAGGAGGTTTTGTCATACAACTTGGTGACGGTACAAGCAAGCAGTTATAAAAATAAGTCAACTTAACGCATAAAGGTGCCTTGGGTGGCCGTAATTTCACCGGCAACCTTACTTAGACGAGCCCTTTCACAAGGGGCTCCACTACTCTTAAAAGGATCTGCTACTCGTCCTATGTTAGTCAAACCTTGCTGTGCACGTTTTTGACAGTCAATTATAAACAATAGTATGGCTTACCGTTGAACGATCTAGCCTCCAGGTTTTGGAAAACGATAAAGAGCGAGGCTAGGATGATTGGTGGTTGATTTTCCACATCTTACACATTTTCGAATCTTTCATTTTCTTTATTATTCCAAGCACACAGTAAACAAATTTTGCTTTGCAGTAAAAATTCTAACGATGGAAATTCCAGGTAAATATAGCGGGTAGTTTATAACAATTAATAATGAAGGCACCTACTTAGTATATGTTTATTTGTTTTCTTTTGTTGGCATATAAATGTGGCTGCATGATTGGCTGTTCACCGAACCATAAACTTAGAGTGAAATGGAAGTTGTATTATTGCCATTCCAAATATTGGTTGGATATATTTTTATAGCAACATTCCTACGAACCCACCTTGCCGCCAGCCTATCATGGCGAGTTGGTCCCCCCTGGAAGGAATGCGTGTACGCGCGCTGTCCATTCGGGACACGAGACCCGTGACGCTTATACCAGACGAACTGCACTTTGACCCGTCACTATGCAACGCGATACTAGGAAACGATACGATACGAAAACGACCGAGTTCCTAGATACAATATCGCGAAATAGTTCACTTGTCCCACGTTAGGCTGCCAGTTATAGGGAGGGTCGCAGTTTTGAAAAGTCATATGATTTGTGTACTTAATTCACTTTTAATAGTTATTGATAATCGTTACACGTTAACATAATAAATTTGGACTGCCCGAGCGCACTAAAGTCTCCGACCAACCTCGAAGCGGGCACCACGCGAACTGTCCCACCCCAGTCGCCTAGAGTGAATGGGAGCAAGGTATATCTGCCTTTCTTTCAGTGCGCTCGAGTAGCCGAGCAGACCGCCGAACAGTGGCGAGTGGTTTCGTATAGTAATTCTCGCATGCTATAACATTTTATTATTTCTTATTGTGATGTTGTTTGTTTGTTTAATTATCTAATGACCATTATAAGATTTTATATAACAAACACTATAATTTTGTATTGTATCTAATGACTTGCCTTGTATGACATCTATGCTTGTATGATATCCATAAGCGGGTATTCGGTACGCGCGTAACATTCCGCTCCGTGGTTTTTTAAATAATTTCGAGATAAAAATGTCGAAGAAATCGCTTGAAAGTTTGGTTCACGAATTACAAAATACAGTGTCAACATTGGTCAACACTGTCAACAAAAAGAAAGAAACGAAAGAGACAAGAAGAAAGCTGTTAATGTAGTGTATTTTTTTGTCATAGATATCATCAAAATTATGCCATAAACCAAAATTATCCAAGTCCAGCTTTGTTTCTCAGGGCTCTTATTCACTATGACCGATCCAATCGTGTCTTAACGAGCCCGCGTTACGTTATTTCAATACGATGATTCCATGCAGATATCGTAACGCGGGCGCGTTAAAACACGATTGTTATAAAATATATATAATTAGGGCCCTGGTGTAGAAGATTCAGAAACGAACTTGCCATTGTATTTGGAACCTTCATTGACTCTGATATTTAACTTCAAAATTTAAAATAATATAGGCTGATATAAATATATAGTTATGTAATATAACCTATAGAACAATATCTGTGCAAAATTTTAGCTCAATCCATTCAGTAGAAAAGGCTAAATGCTACCTATACAATTTTATCTGTATTTAAAGTACCTTTTTAAAAAAAATATCTGAGCTTTTTTTTTAAATAACAAACATTTATTCAATAAAAAGTACAATTAAACTAACTATGTACAAAGGAATCAGTCAGATTACCTAAGGACCGTTACAAACGGCCTATAGGTAACTCAACTGTTCCAGACCAGTACCAGACGGAAGCGTGCCTCTGAGCTTCTTGCATTTATAATACTAATAAACAGGATAGTGCCAGTATAGTAAATGCTTAATTAAGTAGAAGTAAACACGATCATATACTTTTCAGAGTCTGACGAAGAATTAGACTTCTTGGCTGACATAGAGAAATCGAAACAGACGCGTCGCCAGAAGAAGGACAAAGGTGAAGATGATGATGATGATGATGTGGGAATGGGCAGCGACGATGACGACGATGATGATGATGACGCTGCAGGAGACTTCGGTGATGATGGTGATGAGGGTAAGCACTTTTTTATGAATGATGCGTTAGCTCGACCTGACCATGATGTATGAAGGTTAGACGTGAGTGCCGCGCCGGCGTGGCGCAACCGGTCATTAGTATTTATGTATATTATAGCCGCCTGGAATCGTGTGTCTAGTAATTAAGTTTTTATATTATATGTATGCTAGTTTCAAGGTATATATTGCTATGGGCCGTAGAATAAGTATAATAAGATCTTTTACTTGTCTATTGTTGCCTGAAATAAAATATTTAAATTATTAGTTCGCGGCGTAAAAAAAAAATGCCATTTATGGTCGAAAAGCGAAAGGGCGAAAGCACCCGCCAGTTATGTAAACACGCTTGCCTGAGTTTAGTGTTTGGAAGATTTTTGTGAAAGTGATTTTTTTGTTGAAAGTCCTGCCTTGTGTGTAATGAGTGTTTATTCAAAATGGAACTAGCAAAAACAAGGGTCACAAAAATTACGGTGAATGTGTTTTTATAAAAAGCTTGTGATAATGATATTTCACGTTAGTGTCACGTAAACTCCAACCAATTCAGGAGTTTACGTGACATAACCCAGCAAAGATAGGTAAAAGCAAGGAGTAATTTGCGCTGTAGTGGAACATTTTGGGCTAGATTCAATGAGTACAAAAAACATATCTAATATCGCCACGCCGCTGCCGAATAAATATGACCGGCACGCCGCCGCTGACGTTTTTAGACGCATCCTCTAATGAGGATACATGGATACATCTACGATGGAGCGAGCCTTCCCAGAAGGCACTGGCTGTCCTCATCGACGGAACACTGCTTACCGTTTGGCGCCGGACTTCAGCAGGATGGTCGCTAGCAGGTTCATCTAACGGGCAGCAGCTTATTTGTATTATCAAAGCAGCTGTACTGCCAGCACCAACCCACCTGCCAAGTGTGGTGATAGCACCCGGGGCTACGTTCCCGTCATCCCTTGGGAATTTCCTGAAATCAATTCCTACTCTTACCTAGTATACCTAGTATTACTGTTTAAGAAACACACCCTCAAATCTTCATGTCACAAAGGTTTTTTTTTTATAAAACTTGGTGGTTCACCAACCGGCATCCATACCCTTCAAACCGGAACACAGCAATACTCCCCGGACCAGCTCTAACACAAGGAGCTCTACTACTCTTATAAGGTTTAGGCTGTGCGTTCTGTATCATTCGCTCGCTGACTCACTCAATACAAAAAATGTTTATTTTATGTGTGTGATATACTTCATTCAAAACATTTTTATTTCTCATGAAGATTAATCAGTTATAATCTTCTGCAGGCAGCGACGGCGGATTGGAGATATCAGGCGATGAAGAGGAACCAGCTTTGTCTGGAGAAGATGATGGTAAGACTTTGATTATCTTTCAGGAATTCTCTTCCTAGGAGGCTTCACGTCCGGAGGCTCTTTTTAGGCAAGTGTTTTAACTGCCTGTGGTCAACAGGTTCACCCACCGATGTCAGATCCGGGTTCGATCCCCAGGGGGAGTATAGTATTGTGCTCGGTTTGGTTGGTGGTAGGACTTTGCTTAAGTCCGCCTGGCTCTAGCTACCATCAATTGTGCTCGGTTTGGTTGGTGGTAGGACTTTGTTTAAATCCGCCTGGCTCTAGCTACCATCAATTGTGCTCGGTTCGGTTGGTGGTAGGACTTTGTTTAAATCCGCCTGGCTCTAGCTACCATCAATTGTGCTCGGTTCGGTTGGTGGTAGGACTTTGTTTAAATCCGCCTGGCCTTAGCTACCATCAATTGTGCACGGTTCGGTTGGTGGTAGGACTTTGTTTAAATCCGCCTGGCTCTAGCTACCATCAATTGTGCTCGGTTCGGTTGGTGGTAGGACTTTGTTTAAATCCGCCTGGCTCTAGCTACCATCAATTGTGCTCGGTTCGGTTGGTGGTAGGACTTTGTTTAAATCCGCCTGGCTCTAGCTACCATCAATTGTGCTCGGTTCGGTTGGTGGTAGGACTTTGTTTAAATCCGCCTGGCTCTAGCTACCATCAATTGTGCTCGGTTCGGTTGGTGGTAGGACTTTGTTTAAATCCGCCTGGCTATAGCTACCATCAATTGTGCTCGGTTCGGTTGGTGGTAGGACTTTGTTTAAATCCGCCTGGCTCTAGCTACCATCAATTGTGCTCGGTTCGGTTGGTGGTAGGACTTTGTTTAAATCCGCCTGGCTCTAGCTACCATCAATTGTGCTCGGTTCGGTTGGTGGTAGGACTTTGTTTAAATCCGCCTGGCTCTAGCTACCATCAATTGTGCTCGGTTCGGTTGGTGGTAGGACTTTGTTTAAATCCGCCTGGCTCTAGCTACCATCAATTGTGCTCGGTTCGGTTGGTGGTAGGACTTTGTTTAAATCCGCCTGGCTCTAGCTACCATCAATTGTGCTCGGTTCGGTTGGTGGTAGGACTTTGTTTAAATCCGCCTGGCTCTAGCTACCATCAATTGTGCTCGGTTCGGTTGGTGGTAGGACTTTGTTTAAATCCGCCTGGCTCTAGCTACCATCAATTGTGCTCGGTTCGGTTGGTGGTAGGACTTTGTTTAAATCCGCCTGGCTCTAGCTACCATCAATTGTGCTCGGTTCGGTTGGTGGTAGGACTTTGTTTAAATCCGCCTGGCTCTAGCTACCATCAATTGTGGTCGGTTCGGTTGGTGGTAGGACTTTGTTTAAATCCGCCTGGCTCTAGCTACCATCAATTGTGCTCGGTTCGGTTGGTGGTAGGACTTTGTTTAAATCCGCCTGGCTCTAGCTACCATCAATTGTGCTCGGTTCGGTTGGTGGTAGGACTTTGTTTAAATCCGCCTGGCTCTAGCTACCATCAATTGTGCTCGGTTCGGTTGGTGGTAGGACTTTGTTTAAATCCGCCTGGCTCTAGCTACCATCAATTGTGCTCGGTTCGGTTGGTGGTAGGACTTTGTTTAAATCCGCCTGGCTCTAGCTACCATCAATTGTGCTCGGTTCGGTTGGTGGTAGGACTTTGTTTAAATCCGCCTGGCTCTAGCTACCATCAATTGTGCTCGGTTTGGTTGGTGGTAGGACTGACACTGTTGTATCTGGCCTAAATCTTTTATTTTATATTCAGACACTAACACATTTTTTAAATGTTTATAAGTATTTTCACAGTTGTAAAATATGAAAAAATCATCTACAAATAATGCAACATACACCTTTACATTATCATGACATTTTGTGAAAAGGCATGGTTCATATTTTGATTTTGAAAATCCAAATTTTAATAAACTTTCTTCCACCCTTGTATACCAAGCTCTGGCGGACTGTTTTAAACCATAAATTGCCTTATTCAACTTCAAAACTTTGTTTTCACAATTTACAAACTTAGAATTTTCTGGTATTTCAATATATACACATTCATCAATATATCCATTTAGAAATGCAGTAGGGACATCTAAGTGATTCATTTTTAGATTATATTGTACAGACAGAGCAAATAAAAGCCTCAAAGTAGAATACCTCAACACGGGTGAAAATGTCTCATTGAAGTCCACACCTTTGACTTGGGTAAATCCCTTTGCGACAAGTCTTGCCCTGTAACGTACTTCACTATCAGTATTGTACTTTCTTTTGAAAACCCACTTGCACTGAATCACTCTGTCCGCTTTGTCCTTATCCACAACATCCCAAGCTTGATTGTCCTCAAAAGCTTGCAGCTCCTCTGCCATAGCTTGTCTCCACTTCTCCTTCTCTGGGCCGTTCATAGCTTCTTTATAAGTAATACAATCACCATATGATTCCATCTCATCCGCTACACACAAGTTTGTGACACCATACCTATCAACTGGTTTTCTGGTACGCTTGCTGGGTAGTGTGGGATCTTCTTGTAATCAGTTATAATCTTCTGCAGGCAGCGACGGCGGATTGGAGATATCAGGCGATGAAGAGGAACCAGCTTTGTCTGGAGAAGATGATGGTAAGACTTTGATTATCTTTCAGGAATTCTCTTCCTAGGAGGCTTCACGTCCGGAGGCTCTTTTTAGGCAAGTGTTTTAACTGCCTGTGGTCTACAGGTTCACCCACCGATGTCAGATCCGGGTTCGATCCCCAGGGGGAGTATAGTATTGTGCTCGGTTTGGTTGGTGGTAGGACTTTGCTTAAGTCCGCCTGGCTCTAGCTACCATCAACTGTGCTCGGTTCGGTTGGTGGTAGGACTTTGTTTAAATCCGCCTGGCTCTAGCTACCATCAATTGTGCTCGGTTCGGTTGGTGGTAGGACTTTGTTTAAATCCGCCTGGCTCTAGCTACCATCAATTTTGCTCGGTTCGGTTGGTGGTAGGACTTTGTTTAAATCCGCCTGGCCTTAGCTACCATCAATTGTGCTCGGTTCGGTTGGTGGTAGGACTTTGTTTAAATCCGCCTGGCTCTAGCTACCATCAATTGTGCTCGGTTCGGTTGGTGGTAGGACTTTGTTTAAATCCGCCTGGCTCTAGCTACCATCAATTGTGCTCGGTTCGGTTGGTGGTAGGACTTTGTTTAAATCCGCCTGGCTCTAGCTACCATCAACTGTGCTCGGTTCGGTTGGTGGTAGGACTTTGTTTAAATCCGCCTGGCTCTAGCTACCATCAATTGTGCTCGGTTCGGTTGGTGGTAGGACTTTGTTTAAATCCGCCTGGCTATAGCTACCATCAATTGTGCTCGGTTCGGTTGGTGGTAGGACTTTGTTTAAATCCGCCTGGCTCTAGCTACCATCAATTGTGCTCGGTTCGGTTGGTGGTAGGACTTTGTTTAAATCCGCCTGGCTCTAGCTACCATCAATTGTGCTCGGTTCGGTTGGTGGTAGGACTTTGTTTAAATCCGCCTGGCTCTAGCTACCATCAATTGTGCTCGGTTCGGTTGGTGGTAGGACTTTGTTTAAGTCCGCCTGGCTCTAGCTACCATCAATTGTGGTCGGTTCGGTTGGTGGTAGGACTTTGTTTAAATCCGCCTGGCTCTAGCTACCATCAATTGTGCTCGGTTTGGTTGGTGGTAGGACTTTGTTTTAGTCCGCCTGGCTCTAGCTACCATCAATTGTGCTCGGTTCGGTTGGTGGTAGGACTTTGTTTAAATCCGCCTGGCTCTAGCTACCATCAATTGTGCTCGGTTCGGTTGGTGGTAGGACTTTGTTTAAATCCGCCTGGCTCTAGCTACCATCAATTGTGCTCGGTTCGGTTGGTGGTAGGACTTTGTTTAAATCCGCCTGGTTCTAGCTACCATCAATTGTGCTCGGTTCGGTTGGTGGTAGGACTTTGTTTAAATCCGCCTGGCTCTAGCTACCATCAATTGTGCTCGGTTCGGTTGGTGGTAGGACTTTGTTTAAATCCGCCTGGCTCTAGCTACCATCAATTGTGCTCGGTTTGGTTGGTGATAGGACTTTGTTTTAGTCCGCCTGGCTCTAGCTACCTATCCTCTAAATGCCGGAACGGAACTATTTAAGAATTCATACCATATTATCCAAGTCTGTCGCCATTAACTAAATTCTTTATTGTTATGTTCCGGCATTTACAGGTAAGATAGCCAGTTCCCTCAGGCTGTTAGATAGATAGATAGATAGAAAACACTTTATTGCACTAATAAATAAGAGTACATGGGCGAACTTAATGCTATGAAGCATTTTCTTCCAGATAACCCTTGTGTAGTATGGAGTGGGTGGTAGTGCTACTTAACGGGAGAAATGATATTTTATAGTGATTTATTACTAATACATAGTATATACTTATACCTACAATCATAAATAATATTAATAATTAAAATAAAATGATGAATGCTGTTGAGGATATCGGGTTAAGTAGTCTTCGGCATTGTATTAACTTGTAACTGTTTGATAAAGACCGAGTGCTTCCTTGTCGTATTATAAAAAAAAAAATGTCATATGGATGTATGGCTGATATTAAAAGTCATTTTTTCAGCGTATGTCGAAGCACTGAATAAATTTGCTCACGATTCAGTAGACGCCAACAAAGAGAAGGCTGTGTCTTCGATGTCCAACCTTTTGATGCACCACCCTGAGAGAGAAAAGGTACGTTTATTGTCTTTATGCTAGCGAATCCCGGACCGTTTGTGGACAAATGATAATTTTATAGGTTTACATGACTAACCGGATAATGTTAATAAAATTCTTAAAAGGGAAGGAAACAGATTAGGTCAGAATAAATTTACATATTTACATAGTGAGATTGTGGCTTGAGAATCAAATCATTCCTCGAATGTGGTTAAAGTCGACTAAAGGATCTTACCAGAAGAAAGGCGGGCATATTGCTATGATAGAAGAAGCATACTTCTTTGTAATATACTATGTTTGGCATTTGGTCACCAATTTGCATGCCAAACGTGGTGATGACTCCAATTTTGAAGGAGTCTCTGTCCAACAGTAGGGCTTTTGAATAGTATCTATATGCAAAAATGCAGGTTTAGTAGAGGGTTTCCATAGAATACCTCGGGTACATAACCCTTAAAATAATAGATTGAATTATATATAATTAAGTATTGTATTCAATTATTATTCAGTAAAATCTGTGGCCCTATCTTTACCTTATTTATTATCCCTCTGGCTAATAGAAGCGATAAGACCGTCCATTGTTATTTATAAGGTATACAATAAAATATTTTTATTTATACATACATTTATTAAGTGTCGCACTAAGTTCTTATAATGTAATTATATATTAAAGTTTTCCGTTTTTTTATAAGGTGTACAATAAAGTGTTTCAAACGACAACCATTGTACTACATTAAACGTATATTAACGTGAGGTGTGGTTTTTTTCGGAATCTGATCCCACTGAAGAGGCAGGGAAACCAGGAACAACGCCAGGCAGCAAGCAGCAGGCCCTGAAGAAGCGGATGGAGTAACATTTTGGACCTTCGAGCCGGATCACCACCAGCGCCTTACACCATTCAGCAGCGGCCACAACGGGAAGCGGAGTTCCAGGGATCAGCCAAGCAGTGGATTGGCCAGCCAGGGATCGGCCAAGCAGCGGATCTGCCAAGCAGCGAATTGGCCAAGCAGCGGATCAGCCAAGCAGCGGATTGGCCAGCCAGGGATAAGCCAAGCAGCGGATCAGCCAGCCAGGGATCGGTCAAGCAGCGTATTGGCCAGCCAGGGATCGGCCAAGCAGCGGATCAGCCAAGCAGTGGATTGGCCAGCCAAGCAGCGGATCAGCCAAGCAGCTGATTGGCCAGCCAGGGATCGGCCAAGCAGCGAATTGGCCAGCCAGGGATCGGCCAAGCAGCGGAGCGGCCAAGCAGCGGATCAGCCAAGCAGTGGATTGGCCAGCCAAGGATCGGCCAAGCAGTGGATCAGCCAAGCAGCGGATCGGCCAAGCAGTGGACAGCCAAGCAGCGGATCAGCCAAGCAGCGGATAGGCCAAACAGCGATCGGCCAAGCAGCGGATCAGCCAAGCAGAGGAGCGGCCAAGCAGCGGATTGGCCAGCCAGGGATCGGCCAAGCAGTGGACAGCCAAGCAGCGGATCAGCCAAACAGCGATCGGCCAAGCAGCGGATCAGCCAAGCAGCGGAGCGGCCATGCAGTGGATTGGCCAAGCAGTGGACAGCCAAGCAGAGGATCAGCCAAGCAGCGGATTGGTCAAACAGGGATCGGCCAAGCAGCGGATCAGCCAAGCAGCAGATTGGCCAGCCAGGGATCAGCCAAGCAGCGAATTGGTCAGCCAGGGATCGGCCAAGCAGCGGATCAGCCAAGCAGCGGATTGGCCAGCCACGGATCAGCCAAACAGCCTTCGTCGGAGTTCAAGATCTGTGTCGAGCTAGGAAGGACCGGGATGACTATTGGAGGATAAGTGAAATTGGACTTTATCTGTAAGTGTTTTAAAATTATTGTGGCTTAACTTACCTTTGATAGAACTTTAGACTTAGCTTTAAGAATTTGGTACCGACGGGGAACCTATGCCCGAATTTTATAAAGTAGTGTCTAAATTCAAAGACTTATATTTTTTTTTGCGATTTAACTTTAACGTGTAGGTAAAAAGATAACTTAAATTTGAAATTTTAATTGTTTGGACTTCAATTCATGGTGTAAAATGGCTACCATGAACCAAGTATTGTTTTTACAAGACGATACCTTTTCTAAAATAAACAAAGGACTCATTAACTTTAAGAAAACTTCAAAATCGCGCCTAACTGTAGACTATATACAGACGAGGCTTGAAACATTAGAAAAGTTGTGGGAGTTGTTCTCTGAAACGCACACTAACCTTTGTAAATCGTCAAACATCGAGGAATTAACAAAAACACCATATTGGCTGAAGGATGTGTGGGAGACAGCTTCAGATACATATACCGAATACAAATGTTTGTTAAAGAGTTCAATGCCCAGGGATTTAGAGCCTTCAGCTACAACAACACCAGCCCAAGATCATTCACAAGGGGTAAGCAGTACTTTAGCCAAATTGCCAAAAATCGTGATCCCTAAATTTAATGGACAGTATCAAGAGTGGAACACCTTCCGTGACCTCTTTAAATCGCTAGTGCACGACACTAAAATTGATAAAGTAGTTAAATTGCAGTATCTAAAGGGATTGCTAGGAGGTGAAGCGGAACAATTAGTAAGACACATTAGCATATCTGCCGATAATTATGATCGTTGTTGGGCTACTTTGACTAAAAGGTATAATAACAAAAGATTTCTGTGTAACACAATTTTGAAGAGATTGTTTGGTCAAAAAAGCTGTAATTCAGAGTCAGCAAACTTTTTGAAATAAATTTTGGATAACACAACTGAATGTTTGGGAGCCCTAGCTAACCAAGGAGTAGACGTATCCTCTTGGGATTTAATTGTCATCTATATGACTTCGTTGAAGCTGGATCCTGAGACCAGGAAACAGTGGGAGCTCCAGACCGCTGATTGTGGTGAAGAGGAACTACCCTCATTCAAAGAATTTCAAGATTTTCTGACTAAAAGGTTTAGAGCTTTAGAGTTTGTCGGTGCGGGAACCAGCTTCAACAAGTCAACGTCTTCTTTAAAATCATTTCATGCATCGCAGGACAGTAGCACTTCTTTCTTTTGTAAGTTCTGTAAAGAAGATCATAAGTTAGTGCATTGTGAGAAGTTTGAGCGCGAAGAGGTATCTGCCCGTAGGGTGTTTGTCGAGCAAAGTCGTCTTTGTTACAATTGTTTGGGTGATGGCCACTCGGCGAATCACTGCCGATGTAGGGTCAATTGTCGCATATGTCGCAGACGTCACCATACTTTGCTGCATATCACGGGTGATGATTTCAAAGAGCCAAAGTCTGTAATAAGCGATCCACCTAGGGAAAATATACCAGATGAGGCACCCGTCGTTTGCTTTGCGTCAGATAACGCATCGATTTCTAATCAGGTACTCTTGGCTACAGCTCTCGTAAAAGCGCAAACAGAAAATGGAGATACGCGAATTGTTAGAGCGCTATTAGACCAAGGCTCACAGGCGTCGTTTATCACAGAAGCAACTGCTCAACTGTTGCGTCTTAAACGAACACCAGTCAAAGGCATCATATCAGGTATAGGAGGTAGCCAAATTGGCCTCCAAATCGATGGTTCGAATCAACATCTCGTCAATGCGTGAAGGCTTTCAGGATGTACAGATGACGCTGGACGTGTTCGTCTTAAAGTCAATTACAACACTACTTCCAAGCAAGAAAACAGTGACAACAGGTTGGGTATCAGTTCTACCATTAGCTGATCCAAAATATTACTTGCCAAGTAAAATAGACCTGCTCCTAGGAGCGGAAGTGATAGGGCAAGTAATGAAAGAAGGAGTGAAGAAAGAGGGATCATTACTAGCTCAAAACACAACGTTAGGGTGGATTTTATCGGGAGTTGTAGGATCAAATCAGGAAAGGGAAGCTACGAATTTAATAACATTGCACCAAATGTGCCACGGTGGTACGGTAGAGAATGATCAACTAAAGAAGTTCTGGGAGTTAGAAGCAGATACACATGCAAGCAAAAAGTCAATACTCACTGAAGAAGAGAAGCAATGTGAGAAGCTATTTGCAGAAACCACTACTAGGGATCCAGAGGGAAGATACATTGTGAAGTTGCCATTCAGAGAAGAAGATCCTGAAATCAAAACATTCAATTCGAAGAAAATTGCTGTGAAAAGGTTAACGTTTTTAAAAGCAAAGCTGGATAAAGCAGAAGATCTAAAAGTGAAATATAAAGAAGTACTAGAGGAATACTTACAGTTAGGACACATGGAGGAAATACCGAAAGAAGAAGTATCAGTTTCCGTAGGGTCATACTTACCTCATTTTGCCGTTGTTAGAGATGACAAAGATACTACGAAAGTCAGAATCGTTTTTGATGCTTCCTGTAAAGGTGAAAATGGAATTTCACTGAATGACAAGATGATGGTAGGACCTACCTTACAACCAGAGCTGCGAAACATACTGATGAGATGGAGGCTGCATCGTATCTGCTTGTCTGCAGATATAGTAAAGATGTATCGCCAAGTTAAGGTAGATTCTTCAGACGTAGATTATCAAAGGATTCTGTGGAGAGAAGATCAATTACAAACTCACGCTTCACTCGCGAAAACCGACATAAGTTTAAAAGAATTTCGCTTACTGAGAGTCACATTCGGTACAGCATCTGCGCCATATTTAGCAGTAAAAGCACTTCAGCAGGTGGCGCTCGATGAAGAGTCAAGTTATCCAACTGCAGCTGGAATAGTCAAACAAGACTTTTATATGGACGATTTGCTTACAGGCTGTCAAAACGTAGAAGCAGCAAAACTACTTTACAATGAGATGAATGCACTACTGGAGAAAGGGGGATTTAAGCTACAAAAGTGGTCAAGCAATAGCGAATTATTTTTAAAAAGCATTAAGGAAAATGGACAGTCAACGGAACAGGAAGACGGGTTAACACTTAAAGTCGATGATATCATAAAACTACTGGGACTTACCTGGAACCGAAGAGATGATGCGTTTCAATACACAGTGACACTCCCGCAGCTGAAGGAACCTGTAACAAAAAGAAGAGTTATTTCAGATATAGCACGTTTATTTGACCCGTTAGGCTGGGTTGCGCCTACAGTAATCATTGCAAAGATTATAATACAGAAGCTTTGGATATTGGGAACAGATTGGGATGAGGAAGTTCCAAGCACAATATTAAAAGAATGGTTGACTTACCGGAACCAATTACCTATCTTATCTGCATTGCGTATTCCTCGTTGGATACAAAGCTCACCAGAGAACAGGATCGTCGAACTTCACGGGTTTGCAGACGCTTCAAAGCTCGCATATGCTGCCGTCGTTTACCTTCGTATTGTTAACGAAAATGGTGACGTCCAGGTCAATCTAGTGACAGCGAAAACAAAGGTAGCGCCCATTAAGCAGGTCTCGATTCCGAGATTGGAACTCTGTGGAGCTGTTCTCGTGGCGAGGTTAATGTTGGACGTTGCTGAAACGCTAAACATAGAAAAACAACATCTTCATGCGTGGACGGACTCCACAGTGGTGCTAGCCTGGCTGAATAGTCATCCGAATCGTTGGCAGACGTTCGTGGCTAACCGGGTGTCTGAGATTTTGACAACGCTGGACTCTCATCAGTGGTCACATATCTCGACGAAACAAAATCCAGCAGATGGCGCCTCACGAGGTTTGCAACCATCGGAACTTGTAGACAACACGTTGTGGTTGAGTGGTCCAGATATCCTGAAAACAAAAGAAGTAAAATACGAAAGAAGGAAAGATGAAGAAACTAACTTAGAAGAAAATACAGTCCACAAAATACATTTAGTAACAAAGCTAGAAATTTGGGATAAGTTCTCAAATTTAGGGAAAATGGTAAGAGTGATAGCATACTGTCGAAGATTTATGACATGGAAACAGCGAAAGCAAAGCAAAGCAGAGAGATTTCTGACTACACAAGAACTAAACGAAGCAATGGAAGTGTGTATCAGAAAATGTCAGCAAGAAAACTTTGAGGAAGAATTATCAAACATAGAAAAAAACAGGGATGGGAAGTTAATCAAGCTAAAGAGTCCTTTCAAAGCGCTTAATCCATATGTCGACAGCAAGCAAATTTTAAGAGTTGGAGGGCGGCTAGAAATGTCAGCTTTAAGCGACGATAGGAAGCACCCTATCTTGTTACCCAAAAAATCTGATTTTACCAATCTTCTCGTAAGCGATGCACATATGAAGACACTGCATGGGGGCCCGCAACTGATGTTGACATACTTACGGTCGAAGTTCTGGATTTTTGGAGCAAAAGATCTCGTTAGAGCATATGTGAGGCAATGCGTCAAGTGTACTCGTTACGCAGCAGCAACGTCAAATCAACTCATGGGACAATTGCCAGCTGCTCGCGTGAAACAAATGAGAGCGTTCAAACACAGTGGTCTGGACTATGCAGGGCCGATAAACATCCGCACATCCAAGGGTCGTGGGCAGCACTCTTACAAAGGGTACATCTGCCTCTTTGTATGCATGTCCACGAAAGCTGTGCACCTCGAAGTCGTCAGCGATATGACAACTGAAGCATTTCTGGCAGCTTTCAAGAGGTTTGTGTCGCGAAGGGGGTTTTGCACTGATGTTTGGAGCGATAACGGCACTGGGTTTGTTGGAGCATCTAGGCAGCTACCTAAAATGGTCGCCGCAGAACAAGCTACAATACAAAGTGAGATCGCAGCAAGTTTGGCTGGCAATGGAACAAGATGGCACTTCATTCCTCCTCTCTCTCCAAACTTCGGCGGCTTATGGGAAGCCGGGGTGAAGTCCGTGAAATTTCATTTGAAGCGCGTTATAGGAGACTCTACCTTGACATATGAAGAATTAGCTACAGTGTTGGGTCAGATTGAGGCATGTCTTAACTCACGACCGCTGTCAAGAGTTGATACGGAGGCTGAAGGATATGAGGCTCTCACCCCTGGTCACTTTCTGGTGGGGGAACCGCTTCTTACGGTACCTGACTATTCATTCGAGAATGTAAACATGGGAAGCCTACGCCGTTGGCAGCTTACCCAAAAAATGACCCAAGATTTTTGGCGACGCTGGTCAGACGAATATTTAACTTCTCTCATACACAGATACAAGTGGTCATTTCAAAATCCTGAACCGCAAGTAGGGGACTTAGTGCTAATAAAAGAAGAAGGATTACCTCCTTCTCGTTGGTTGCTTGGCCGAGTGATCGCAAAACATCCAGGACCGGACAACATCACTCGGGTTGTATCTCTTCGCACTAAGTCAAATGTCATCAAAAGACCCACCTCGAAATTGTGTATTTTACCTATAGCAAAATAATTCGTAACTTAATTTGTAACTTATCTATAGTAGTATGTAAATCTTGTATTGTATAAGCTATCCTTAACATTCAGCGCGGTCTAGAGAGCTCATGGTGGGCGGTTACTAGCGGCATTATTAATGTAAAAAGAAAAGGACAAATTCTGTCAGTTTGTCCTTGGTGGGCGGTATGTCGAACGGTGATTAGTTCCAAAACCATAACTAGATGTCGCCGGTAAAAACGACCACCGCTAGATCGCGCTGACGAAAACGCAGAGCTCGGATAGACGTCCCAAGCCTAATTTTGTTTAATTTGAAAATCAAACGAAATTAGGCTTCGGATTCATTCATTCATTCATTCATTCATTCATTCATTACAGATGCTGTTAACAAACATAATCAACAAACTCGGAGACCCGAGTCAGGCGGTTGCGTCGAAAGTGGTATACAACTTGTGTCAGCTGCTACACAACCATCCCAACATGAAGTCTGTCGTGCTGGCAGAGATTGAGAAGATGTTGTTCAGGTAATAATTACAGACGCTGTTAACAAACATAATCAACAAACTCGGAGACCCGAGTCAGGCGGTTGCGTCGAAAGTGGTATACAACCTGAGTCAGCTGCTACACAAGTGTATTGCTAAATCGTTACGATATCTCGGATTATAGGTACAGCCTAGGAGTACAGCTGTTTCGTGTAACTAAGATCGAAATGTGTTAGTTACCTATAGTGTTAAACCCCATATTCACTATTTAAATACAATTCATTCATGGAAAAGGAGTTAGTAATAATACATAAATAAAAAGTGAAGAGATGAATCTTTTACTGAATACAATACTCAATACAGAATACAAAAGTAATGGCTTCATTTTGAAAATTATGTAGTGTTGTTAGAATGATTTGTTAGCTGCCGGTCCAATAAGCAGCTCGTCCAAATGGAATTTTCATTCGCATTTCGTCCAACAGGCATTTTGACCTGCACAAATTACGTCAACACGCATTTGGTCAAACACGTATTTCTTCCAACAAGCATTTCGCCCAACAAATATTTCGTTCAAATGCACAAACTATAGGGATAAACCAAACAAATTGTATCAGTCCTTCAGGGTGGCGTTTCATAAAAGCCTGTTACTTTAATTACAAATGGAACTCTCTTTTCTATTTCTTTTATTAGTAAAAAACCGTTACCGTTTATATTGTGATGGAACTATATTTTGAAAGGATATAACTATGTTATATTTTATCTGTTGTATTTCTCTCCCCCCTCTCACCTGGGTACCTGTACTCCTAGGCTGTACCTATATTCTGCGATATCGTAACGATTTAGCAATACACATATTAAGTAATGTTATATTGGTTTGTCAGTTGTAATGTAGTCACCAAATGAACTAACTGCGTTATGACGAACCTCGAAATTGACAAATCCAATTATGGACGAACTGAGTCGTTGACGAACGACAAAATGCGAGATGGATGTACTGCTTTTTGGACCGACAGCTTACAAATCTATCAAATTACTTATTTATTTTATTTAGCAGTATGTGACGCGGGAAACATATATAATTTATATAAATAAATAATTATAATGTATTTTATTACAGAGCAAACATATCCTCTCGGGCGCAATACTACGGCGTCTGTTTCCTAAATCAGTTCTATTTGGGTAAAGATGACTCGAAGATAGCGGAGAGCCTCGTCAGGATCTACTTCTCATTCTTTAAGGCTTCTATCAAAAAGGTGAGACCAGATCCCCACATTTAGCAATTATATTTAATATAAAGTGCCTACCACAAAATAAGTGACTATATCGACGATAAGAACGCGTGGCCCGGTGTTGCTATACCAGTTGACAGCTAAATGGTGATTTCTCAATGTTAACAAACTGCCCATTAGGTAGTTAGGTTGTCACGTATATTTTAAGTAGGTAGGCTAGAGGTGACAATAAAACAAGGAAATGAGTTTACTTAATTTAATAAAAGATATACAAAACAATAGGGGCTGAAGGCCGACTAAACTAATATAAGGTAAGTGTATTTAAAGTTAAAAGTAACACTAAGTTTGAGGTTTGTACGAGAAAGGGGGGGGAAATGGATGCGAGGCCTAAGTCTGGTCTTGGTCAAAGTGAGAATCGACTTCCCTATTTAGAACACTCCCCTGGTATCGCGCGCCGGTAGGTAGGTACGGCCAGTCAGGTTCCAATATGTAGCTGGTGCGTCGTACGTATCTAATTGCTCAGCTGCTCGATGAGGTAGGTAGGTAGTGGATCGCAGGTAGCTTCAGAGGCAGCTGTTGGTAGTGATACCGGGGGTAGTTGTAGATAGCAGCACCAGGGTAGCTCCGTTAAGGTGTCTGCTCCGGAGGTAGCTCCGGGGGTAGTTCCTGGAATGGACGAAGGTAGCTCGTCTTAGGAACAGCTCAAGAAGCTGACCTGGACTGCAGCTCACACGCTTACGCAGCGGGTGATGGGTATAAGTAAGTTCACAATAAGGCAAGCTGGTGAGGTGTGATGCAGTTCAGGTACAGTGGTAGCAAGGGAGCGGGGTGCATTTCGTGAGCGATAGCAATGTATATAAAAAAATAAATAAAATAAAAATCGTTTATATTAGCAATTTTAAGCTCATATAGAGATAATGTACATACAAGAAAATACACAACACACAAAATTAAAATCAAAAATCAATGGACTAAAATACAAACAATAAAATAAAATTACAGCTGGTACCGTGGCTACGCCATCGTGTGAAGGCGTATCCACTGCTCCAGCAATGGCGAGTCCCACCTATCCGATAGCGTGCTCAGCATGATGTTGGCGCTTCCACGCAAGCGTTTTAGTAGTGATAGTAGTGAGCTTTCTCAGGATAGCGTGAAAGCCATCGGTATGTGCCTCGCAGAACATACCCGATGCACTGCAGAAACGTGGCAACCCCAACATCATTCTAAACACGTTATTGTACTGGACGCGCAGAGCGTCATACGTCTTTTTAGTGTAATTTACCCACAGGCTACTCGTGTACAGTGACTGACAGTAAGCTTTAAAAAGAATCACCTTTACATGTCTGGTACAACGAGCAAACCTGCGAGCCAACATGTCACACCGAACGGACAACGCCCTGCGCTCCCTTTCCATGTCGACATTATCCTCCAGGCCCTCGGTGACCCAATGGCCCAGATACTTGATATATTAGATACTTTTTTCCAGAGCAGGTCATATGATACCAGGTCAAAAGCTTTGGACAGGTCAAGGTAACAGGCATAGACCGGTGTTTTTCTAGCCGTGTAGTAGTGAACAGTCTGCTTGAGACACAAGATAGCACTTTCGGTAGATAGCCCGGGCCGAAACCCGAATTGCGCATCATTCAGTTTCGTGTGCGTACCTAAGTATCGGTCAAGCAAACTGTCCAGTATCTTGGCCACAATAGTGGCTAGCGAGATTGGCCTGTAATTCGCCAGGTCCGAGGCATCGCCTGTCTTGTTTTTAATAATAGGCACTACCGTGGTTCGCATAAGTTTCTCAGGTAGGTACGAGTGACTCACACAAAGATTAAAAAGTAAAGATAGCACTCTCGGTAGATGTACACCCGCGAACTGTAGGTGTTCGATGCTGAGATCGTCGTATCCTGGGGATTTACCCCGCACCATCTTTTTGATTACGCTTGCAACATCCTTAGCAGTAAATCTAACGGTAAGGTTATCGGAACAACACTCATCATCATCAAACATCGCAGCCGAGGGACCGAGGGGTGAGACTACTCTGAATTGAGCCTGGAAAACTCTGGCTATTTCGGTTGGATCATGCACTCCGGCTACACTCACGGGAAGGCTCGGCCTTGGGCTCAGTCTGTTTGTCGTTTTCCAAAAGAGTTTAAAGTCTTTATTGGAACAGTGTTTTGAAATGTTATCCATTTTAAGTTGTTGCTGGTTGTTCTGACACCATTTCAACTTAGACTTAAAAACTCTTCTGGACTTGACCATATCATCATAAGTCTGTCCAGTACTGAGCTTCCCGCAGCGCTGCCACGTCTGGAAACAAAGACGAGACCTCCCGTGCGCTGCCCTGACGTGCTTGTTCCACCCTGCGACCTGTTTACACTTTTTGCGTCTTTTCCTAAAACAGTTTTTTGCCGCATCCGTCAATATACTCACAATGTCATTATACAATTTATTTATCATCAATTTATGATCAACCTGAGTACATTTTCTATCCGCACAGTCAATAAATTCTACTGGAAAATGTATGTCCCTTAATTTAGAATGGCAAAATTTAAAATATTTATCTATTTGGGAATCATCCCTCTCCCCCCATATTATACTATTAGAAAAATAATTATTACAAATATCAGACGAAATAATTTTAGATTTAATTAAATTAATGTCACACTCTAATTGTATGGGAAAATGGTCCCCCCAATAAATGTCATATAGTACGTTCATTTTCACAATCGTTGGCCGGGCAGCCTGAGTCACAATGCAGTGGTCCAGCCAGCGACGAGAGCCGTGTGCGTCACTTACGTAGGTATACGAGTTTTTCGGCAGCATTTCTAAATCGACACATGACCACAATTGTTCTGCGCAAAAGTTCGATAACTCCTTGGCAAGTCGCTCACCCGGGTGCGCATTGTAATCACCTAACATGTATACCGAGTCTACGTGATGACTTTCCACTATGACACTAATTTCGCTGAGACACTGAGTAAACTCTGCCAGAACTTCTTCTTTCTTTTCCTTATCTTTGTTGTTATAAAAGCGTCACTCCACCGTAGGGCCTACCGATCAGTACACGAACCGATGTATCCACGGCGGATTTGCCAGTGAACCCGAAGTCCGCGTCTATGGTTCCCAGAAATGGAATGTCATGGGGTAACAGCCAGGTCTCCTGTAAGGCTATCACATCGTTAGTGCGACACAGTTTTCTTATACAATCTACTGACCTTTTTACATCTTTGCAATTAAAACTTTAAAAATTTACAGTCTTTGTGTTATACATCATAATTTATGGTTTATTGCTTTTGGCCTGATCTATAATATCATATTTATGGCTAAGATTATAGAACCGGCGAAATGCAATTCCATCAGGCCAAAAATCATCACGCAGAAATATCTCCTCTTTATTCTGTGGTACAAAAATCTTATAAGCATCATAATCTTTGGCTTTTTTCATAAGCATTTTAATCATCGTCACCTTTAAATTAGTTTTATTTTCAACATATTTTTCTATATCACAAGCAGACACTTCTTTCGATACGTTGTAAATGTAGATAGGCGTTTTGACAACCGCTGCTTTAAAGGTTCTGTAGTCGCCTTCCCCCTACTTCCAACATAGCGATTTCTTAACCTCTTTCGCTGTATTTTAATCCAATCCTCGTCCGGAATCTCGGGTTCCCATACACTACCGCGCACTATGTCCGCAAGCGTTTTTTGTGACGACAACGCGCTTACACTATCATTCGGCGCCACAGTGTTTATCATAGCTGGAGCGAGGATATGTTGCGAGTGAGTCATCGCCTCAGCGCTAGGAGCCCGCTTGCCGCGTAGCTCGTCCACCACTAGCGGCGACGCCGCCGCCGCCAACGCTAAACCAGTTTGCTGTTTGCCTTCCGCTTCATTACTTTGCTCGCTAACGGCTTGCGTTTGAACGGATGATAATTGTATCGAGTCACCCTCCGTACGACTACTAATATAAATAATGTTTCTGTATTTTTGTGGGTGTGAACAGGGCAATTGTTCCTTGGACAATGTATTTAACTCGTTGTGTAGAGGTGGTAAGCCCATGGGCCCACTGTCATACGTAAAACTGTTCGCTAAACAAGCGCCGCGCTTAGTATTGATGCACCCACTGAAGTTATTTACTATAGATACCTTCTTCAATGATTCCAGGTCCTGTTTTACTTCGTTTAGCTGCCGGGTGCAGACGTATTGATTTTTAATTTCTTGAATTTCTCCTTGCATTTTTACGAGGTCCTTGAGAAGTCGGGTTACGTCGACATGATCGAAAAGAACAGGCGGCAATTTTTGTAGGTCTTTCGCCACAAATATAGGATAATCCTCTGGATCAGATTCCTTTATCACGCAGATTATGTCATCAATGTCTCTAAAGTCTTCCCTTGCCGTTTCCGTATTTTCTTACGCCTTGCGGAGGGTAAAGAATCAAACAATAGATTCTTTGCAGACAGAATGTCCATATCCGAGAAAGCAGTAACACAGATACGACTAATGCTTTCTTCATCCATTACATCCACTTTATTGCAAATGAATGCAAGCACTTCGTTTATCACCACATTACAATTAGGACATTTCACCACTTTAGACGACATTGTAAGGACAATATCTCACAAAATGCACGACACGACCGGACGTCGCACCGGCGCTCGCGCAACTGTAATAAAATTAAGTTGTAAATTATTTGAGTACATATAGCAAATTTTATTAAAATAACTATCGTGGATCAACGAATTCATTTTTGGACATACGGGAATTTCCACGAACCTTATTATTAATGTAAAACACCAACGTTTCGTCCTTGACCGAAGGACATCATCAGGGTGAGTACGGTTCACGACGCACGCCTTCCGCGTCCTTGCGAGCACTCCGGAGCAGCGCTCTTTATTTTTCTTTTAAAAAAATATATCGATATTTTTATTGGTTGAAAATATTAGTTAATATTATTTGTTTAGTACCTACACGATTTGGTTATTGGTTGATGTTAATGCAGTTGAATATTTTATTCTATTGATCAAATAAAAGTAACCGCTAATTCGTCTCTATCATAGCACTATGGGTATTTGTTTAAAATATCACATCACTTTGTATTGAATAAAAATATCATATACAGCAAATCAGATAAATTTAATATCTATAGTGAGGAAACGAAAGCATGCAATTGAATGAAGTCAACCTAATACATAGTTGAAAACTCTGCGAGCAGCAACATACGTAAATGTTTCTTATTTGTAGCACTTTAAAGTTAAAATTTTAATGCATTCAATGATGTTAGTTCTAACTCAGGCTGAACTTGATATGATATTTTTATTCGATAATGTTAATTCTGATTATTGAATATAATGGTTGATTTTAAATATTAGTTAAATTTATTGGTTGATAGTTATATTCGTCATCTCTAGTTTGGTCTGACCGCGACCGACGCTCAAAAGTGACGTCACGCACTAGCCAGAGGTACGCTTTAATCAACGCAATATTTTTTACGACCATAAGTAATGATAAAAAAACTATTATTATAATTTCGTATAAATTAGGTATTAGTGAACCTTGAGTGTACTTCTGCTTATATCTAAGTATAAAGTATTTTTATACGTTACAAGGTAGGTATTTAAGATAGTATTAAGTATCTAGATACTTTTAATGTTACTCATTTAAATTATTATAAACACTGTATACCTAAATTATCATCAATAAATTAACCAGCCCGAGGTTCTTGACTTTCTCCTTGTGTGCTGGTCGCGATCCCGAACAGGCGGTAGATTTGACGTTTCAAAATGATCGAAAAAAAATCTTAATGAATACATAAATGTTGACTTTGACTTTGACTTTAAACAGTGGTTGATTAGTAATTGATAAGTGTAATGTGTTGTATGGTTGCAGGGTGAGATCGACTCGCGTTTGATGTCGGCGATACTGACTGGCGTGAAGCGTGCCTGCCCCTTCGCAGACAAGGAGCGCCTCAACGCAGCCTCGGAGCACCTGGACGCGATATACAAGCTGGTGCACCTCACCAGTCTCAACGTGGCGATCCACGCGTTGGCGCTGCTGTTCCACATCACTGACAAGGAGAACGCCGATCGGTACACAAATCATTGAATATTATTTCACGGCCCTCTATGGTCCCGAGTTCGATCCCCGTGGGAGTACAATATTTTGCTTTTTGTTTTTTGTGGTATTACTTTGTTTGAGTCAGAGCTAGCTACCACTAATCTTACCTAAGTCTGTTGCCATAACAAAGATTCTAAAATTGTTGTGATCCGGGTTTCTACCTCCGTTTACGGTGATTTTTTCATTCGTGTAATCACCGCATTGCCTTGGTTTTACCGTATTATTTTTGCCAGTTTTTTTTAAATCTGTGAACTGAGACTGAACTGTGACTTCAATAACTTTCCAAAATCAAAAAAATATTTCGAAAATTCTATAATTCCATTCAAGCGATTGACACCAACAATAAAACATTTTGGAACAATTTAGGGGGTGTAAAGACCTATGCCAAGAAACGTAAAAAACATGTAGCTATTCAATCTCACGAGCTGCATCACTCTCTCTCTCTCAACACAGCTGCAACTGTATCTCTCGGACACATTTGCTAAATACGTACAACGTGAAAACAGTCTCTATATGCGATCCTCTTAAATAACTTAAGATTATTTAACGGCCTCTGTAGTCCCGGTTTGATACCTAGGGAGTACAGTATTTTGCTCGGTTTGGTTGGTGGTAGGACTTTGTTTAAGTCCGCCTGGCTAACTACCACCATTACTTAAGTCTGTTGCCATAACAACGATTCTAAAAATTGTTGTGTTGACATTAAGAGGTAAGCTAGCCAGTTCCTCAGTTTGTTGAGGAAACTGGGTGAAGTGCGCCTCCACCTTCGGCCTTATCTTATTCATCGGCATTTAAAGCTCTCAACGGAAGATCAGCGCAGGCTCCCTGGGTAAGATAGCCAGCTCTTGGCTCTTGAGCTAGAGGAATCCGGGTGAAGAGGCCTTTCACCATCGTCAGATTATATTATATGATTTATGATTGCCTGTGGCGGTAGATTTGACGATTCAAAATCATAAAAAATCTTACTGAATAAACTATATTTTGAATATAACTTGAAACCGGATGAGATGAAAGCTAAGCGCTTCGTACGTAAAACCCTTCGTATGATAAAAAAGTCTGTTTTGTACATCCTCTTATAATTATTTTTAGATGGGGGTGTCTGTCTGTCGCCGGGCAACGGTATAGGCACCTTGTTAAATCATAATTGTTTATTTATTTATTAGGAAGACCAACAGCTTTATAAAACTCAATGACTTATTAAATAATTAAATTACTTAATTAATCATTCTGGTCTAGGTTATCAGAGAAGCCAATTAGCAATTTGAATTTATATTTTATAAATTATTGTCAAATTTCGGACCTAGGAACTAGGAACAAAAGGAAAATGTCTCTTTTAAACTTTCGCGATTAGAACACATAATTTTAATTCGAGCAACGGGTATTTATCGCGTATTTTACCTACATTCGGCTGTTGCACCCCTGCCGAAACGTCGGGATAAATAAAGGTAAAATACGCGATAAATACCCGTTTCTCGAATTAAAACGAATAGGAAAATGTATTATAGAATAATAGTCGGATAAGACATAACAGTTTATTTTGTTGTAGATATTACACGGCGTTGTATCGCAAACTGTTGGACGTGGATATATTTACGACCTCGCACTGCGCTCTTCTCTTCTCGCTCATATACAAGTCGTTGAAGCGAGACGACAATATTAACAGGTAAGGTCATTTGTAGTCATTCAATTCAAATTTCAAAAGATCTTTACTAATTATAATAAGTAAGGTGGATACAATCTTCGGTGTGAATTTATCCTAAAAGGTATCAACTTAAAAATAACACATTAACAAACCTTATAAATATACGCTCATCTAAAAGTTGTGGCATACTTGTTATATACGAATTTAGAGTAGTAAAAGCCCCTAGTGAAAGGGCTCGTCCGGAGAATTACTACCACTATACTTATTTCAGCCGCCAAGCAGCGTTGCTGTGTTTCGGTTTGAAGGTTATGGTTGCCGGTGAAATTACGGGTACGTGAGGCTTGACACCTTTATGCCTCAAGTTGACGGGCGCAATGCAAGTGATCTCGTCATCTAGTGGTTCGTCCACCGGTGTCAGATCCAGAGGTCCCGGGTTCGATCCCCAGGGGAGTACAATATTGTGTTGCGGTTTGGTTGGTGGTAGGATTTAGTTTAAGTCTGTCTGGCTAGCTACCACCATAGCTAAGTCTGTCGCCATGTCAACTATTCTTAAATTGTTGTGTTCCGGCAAGATAGCCAGTTCCTCAAGTAGTTGAGGATTCCGGGTGAAATGCGCCTCCTCCTTCGGCCTTATCATAACTTGAAAACCAGGTGAGACGAAGGCCAAGCGCTTCCCCGTCAAAAAAAATGTATATAAAGGGGTTAAATTATCTAAAGTCCTTCACATCACTGACCACGACAAGTATAAATAAAATAAAAGAATACTTTTATTTCCTGTAAGTTTACATAAACGTATGTTCTGTAACTAAAATGTAGTTTTTGTTATTTATGTATCTGTTAGAATTTCGTTTATGTAAAGTACATTCTAATCAATTATTACTTGAAGGAATCCCTCTGCAACCCAGTTTGTCTTGTTATCTATATAAATAAATCAATATTACAGTACATTAATTTCTCACCGCGCCATCTAGCCCCAAACTAAGCATAGCTTGTAATATGGGAACTACTATTACAGAAATATTTCTAAGATACTTTTTTTTGTAAATAAATACTTATCATACACATAACACCCAACAACAAAATTCATGATACAACTGTTACAGCGCAGAAGGCAGAGCTACTACCAACTGAGCTATGAGGCTTGTTAAATATAATCATATTAATCAATAAATATAATATAATTATTTATAATTAGTATTGTTACGAGCTGGGGTTCGTAAAATTAAAAGCAACCGGGTATTACTCAAAATAAGACACAATTTTTCAGCACCAAACGAATTACTCTCAAACACAGTACATCACTACTTAGTTATACTTCCGGATTCCCAAATATCACTTGATGCTGTCACTCTGTATCGTAGTCGAATACTGTCCTTCCGATTCCCCCAGCATTATTTATATCCAATTCTATCGAATGATCTATTATGCTTGCGACTGATCGCGGCACTAACTGTTGCGTAATCTGCGACTCTATTGTTCTCGGCGGTCATAAACAATCCCTTTGTGTTATCAATAAACAAGTTGTTTTTGTTCTATTTCGGAACTATGTGAAGGCCCGCGAATGTTCTAGACGTTTCTGGTATATATAAATAGTATTGTCTTTTGTCAGAGTGATCGCATTCATCAAACGGCTCCTGCAGCTGTGCGCGTACATGCAGCCCGAGCATTGCTGCGGCGTGCTTTTCCTCGTCTCGCAAGTACTGAAGGACGGAGACAAGAAGGACGCTGTCAAGCTGCACTGGAAGGCTGATCTTAAACAGGTGTGTTTCACGTCATCGACACCTAAATACTAGAAGTATTGAAAAAATATTTATTTGAAAAGATTTTTAAAGATTGCGCGTTAACCAGGTCACGTGGTAGATTAGGTGTAACAATATTCGTGCGTCCTTTATCAATTGACTTTGAAATATAAAAGGAGGTTCTCAATTATTTGTTCCCTGATTATTCGAGGACGGCTGGACTGATTTGGAAAATATTTTTTTGTTTGGGTATACTTCACTTTCTACTATTGATATTTGGTCAGGATCTGATGATCCTGGAGGAATCGAGGGAACGGATCAAATATTATAGGCACACTTGAAGAGATTTATATATTTTTCACGCGTCTGTCCATCCATCTGTCATCAAAATAATTGGAAAAATATGTCATCCAGGTAAACGAAATTGTATCATAGTTTTTATTGAAGTCGGTTTTCTTTTTATTTTTTAAAACGTAATTATCTTACATAAATAATGTGCTGTATAGAGGCAACATTTAACATAATTACAAAATACAATTACTACATACATTTTTAGTTCATTTATACATTATTATATTTTATATTTAATATCGGATAACTCATAAAATAACAAATCATGGTAAATATCCCTTTAATTTTAGTTATAGTGTTCATAACCATGATAGTTTCAAAAGTTTTTATTAATATTATTATATTTTACATCAACCTCCAGCCCCCTCAGCATGGAGAGGGGATAAAAATGTTGTCCTCTGTTTTTACACCATCGGGAAACAATATGCTCTCAAAGGTGGATAAAAACAGAGGACAAAAATTATATATAGGTGTGTATACTGGAGGTTGATGACGTCTTCTTATATTATATATATATTAAAAAAGTCATTCTCCACATATGCTTTAATTGTAAACACTGTTTTATCGAGTAGAAGCATTTTTACCCTGTAAGTGAAACTATGATAACTTTCAACAGTTGCACTGACAGGATGTTTGTTATACAATTTATATGTCATGATATTTTGGCATTTTCTTTGATAATTGAGTCTATGGCTTATTGCTGCTAGACGCATTTGATGTATATTAGTATGTCTAGTTTGTCCGATCCTTTCAACGCTTCTTAGGTGCAACTAAATTAAATTAAATTAAAATTCATTTATTACTATTGTACAAAATACATAAAAATGTTGAGCCCTCGTCACCAAAATAAGCTAAGAAAGCTTGTTCTTTGGCAAAGAGTGCTTCCCATAATAATAATATACAAATAAAAATTGGTACATTGTGCTCAAAAGTTTACAAATATCAATTATTGAACTTGACGTGTTTTATGATTTCAAATATGTATACTGACAGTGATGTAAGTATTTGCTGGCTTTTGAACAAGTCTCTACAAGAAGGCCAAGCAGACTCACTTTCCCCTTAATAACCGCCTCCGTGGTCTAGTGGTTCAACCAACCGATTTCAGATCCAGAGGTCCCGGGTTCGATCCCCACGAGCAATATTGTGCTTGGTTTGGTTGGTGGTAGGAATTTGTTTAAGTCCGCCTGGCTAGCTACCACCATCTTACCTAATCCTGTCGCCTTTATAACAATCCTTAAAAAAAATGTGTTTCGACATTTAGAAAGAATCTATGTCTGTGCTTTTACTAAAAAACTGATTCAATCCAAAATATATGGAAAAAAGTTATTCCATGCAAATACTCTTTTGCATATGTTTTCATTGTTTTTTTTTCGCTTGAAGAAAAAGTACCGCACCACAGACACAGATTATCTTTTTCTGATTATACCGGCAAAATTTAATGTGTTTCGGACTTACCACTTCGAAATGGTAAAAAAATCAAATTACCTAGAAGATTTGAAAGCCTGGCATTAAAAAAAATATTTTTTTCCAGTTAATAAAATGTAATTATTATTAAATACTTAATTTTAAGCTATTGTAATGGATTATAAAAAAAAGTAGCCAAGTTCTTGCCATAAACTTAAAAAAATATTGTTAGATGGAGTGTTTTACTCAGTAGAGGATTTTTTGAAGCATCACCGATTTTTTGACGCACGTGATTAAGTAAACTATTCGACATGTATCGATTTGATATTTGACATAGATTTTCATTTATATTTTATTTTTATTAATAATAATAATAAATATTACAGGACATTAATTTTACACAGCGCCATCTAGTTAATGAAAGTTTTATGACCTAGTAATTGTATAAAATAGCTTAAAACACCAATACCGGATACCTATTTTAAATAATGTGTATGCTTAAAATGTATTTGTATGAACTCCACACACAAAATGTATTTTGTTTTTTTGGAATAAAATGAAACGAAATGAAATCTCTCGTTGGGTCGCGATTCCGAACAGGCGATAGATTTTGCGTTTCAAAGTGATCCTAAAAAAAAAATACTGAATAAAAATATTTGACTTTGACTTTGACACCTAGCAGTATCTTCCGCCTACTCCAAATACCAATGTTTTTTTCTTGTAATTCTTTATTACACATAAATATGATTTAAACATGTCATAAGAAAACATATGTATACAGGCGAGCTTAACCCTAGAGTGTTCTACCAGCAAACATTTGAGAGAGAAATAGGACTCTGAAAATGTAGAAAAGTGTACCTACTTGAATTAAAGTAAAATGTTATTGGACAAATACATACATATATCAAAAGTATACCTATATGTTAAATACCTACTAAATATGTAAATTATTTTTCTTTTATTCTTCAGGAATTGAAACCAGAATCTCTTGAAATAAAGGATGACACAAATGCCACTTTGGACGCGGAAGACTCTGAAGATGGCCAAACAGAAAATCCCAAAGTCGAACCCAAAGTGGAAGTGAAAGAGCAGAAAGTGGACTTGTTGAAGGGAGACAAGAGAGATCTCTTGTTGGGTAAGACACACAATAACAGTACTATATACCTACCAAGTCTAATCTGAGTCTTTTTTTAAGTTGTCCTGGTAAGCTATCCCCATCTTGCCTAATTCTGTCACCATAACAATTCTGCAATTGTTGTGTTCCGGCATTTAGAGGTAAGATAGCCAGCTCCTCTGTTTGTTGAGGATTCCGGGTGAAGTGCGCTTAGCGAGTTAGTTTGGTTATATTGGTTAGAGCGTTTACGGCTTGTGGGTTCGAGTCCCGTCGCGGGTTGTGATTTTTTGTGGCATTATAACATTTGTAAATGTTGTGACCAAGTGCAATTGACTTGTAATACAAATATAGATATAAAATGTAAAAATAGGATATTGTTTCATTCCGCCTGGCTAGCTACCACCATCTTACCTAATTCTGTCGCTATAAAACAATTCTTAAAAAAAATGTTGTGTTCCGGCATTTAGTCTCGATATTTCTCGATTTCAGACGAGCTTTTGACATGGTAGATCACGACATACTGCTATCTAAAATTTAAGTTCTAGGCGCTTCTCCTCAGTTGCTTGCAGTTCTTGGCCACTTATTTATGCGATATGTTCAGTTAAAAAACTTCCGGTCGCACGATTTTTACACAAGATCGGGGGTCAGTCAGGGCAGTGCTCTCGGGCCGACTTTTTTCTTGAAAATGATCTTCCTCGTAAATTGGCGGAGCCTGATTTTCGCAGATGATATAAAAATCTACAAATCAGATTGCATTCTTCTGCAGCAAGACATCAACTTAGTTGAGGGCTGGAGCAAGTCCAACAGGCTCACATTCAATGTCACGAAATGCAAGGCGGTGACTTTTACACGACTACTTCAAGCAAATAAAGTTATTGTATTGTATATCCCCATCAGATGATGACGAAGAAACATACGTAGACCTTAAAATGGACTCGGAAGGCAACGTCAGGCCGAGAAAGCGTAAAGCGGGCGCCGCGCTCGGCTGGTTCCACGCGAAGGTGAAGTCGGGGGAGGAAGACGACACGGGGAAGCTATTGGAAACTAAGATACAGCTGAAGAAATCGTTTAATATGGATAAGGTGAGCGAAAGTACGCTTAGAGCGCCTTCACATCAATTAATAGTAGAGCCCCCGTGACAGGGCTCATCTGGGGAAGTACTACCACCATACTTATTTCAGCCGCCAAGCATTTTGAGTTGCTGGTTAAATTACGGGCACGCGAGTTTAACACCTTAATGTCTCAAGTTGACGGGCGCAATGCAGTGCCGTGTAGGCTATGTTCATTGTGGATGTGACCTACGCAGTAAGGCATTGTTATACAAGAGTGCACTTAACATCAGGTGGGCTACTTGCTTGTTCCGACTCCTGGTTGTATAAAAATAAAAAAAACAAGCGACTTGTTCACATTACGGTGGCCAGTTCATTTCAATACTGGATTCCAATGAGGATCTCCTGCTTTTGTCTGTTCTCCTTCGGCGCCATCGACGTCGCGTTGATAATTACAAAAAGAAAATACACCTTTGTTTCGAAATCGGCTAATAATAGTGATTATGCAACAGTCAACGAATCGTTGAAAAATTTTAATAATAAAAAAATATATTTAACTACCTTCGAATGTCACGAAAGTCTTTCTGCGAATTATTACGTCTTCTTGATAATAGTATGCAATAGTAGGCGTGCGCGAGTCCGACTCGCACTTGGCCGGTTCATTTTTGCTTAAGCGCATATGCCATGTCTGTTAAACTGAACGTCGAAAAAGAAGTCGTTTCATATGGATAAGGTGATCGAAAGTTTGCTTAACAAGCCTCATAGCTCGGTTGGTAGTAACTCTGCTTTCTGCGCTGTAAGCTGTGGGTTCGACAAACATTTGTGTGATGAATATAGATGTTTGTTCTGTGTTTGTTGTATCATATAGTACGTATGTATTCACAAAAGTATCTAAGTATTTTATCCGTAATCTAATTCTTCCCATATTGCAAGCTATGCTTTGTTTGGGGCTAGATGGCGCTGGGTAAAAATTAATGTACTGTAAGACTTATTTATTTATTTAAGAAGGAGAGGTTTATTGAGGTTAACAATATAATATAAACACAATACACATAAATATGATGCTTGGTCTTTGTCATTGGTTGTTAGTCACCATTGGTAACTAACAACCAATAACAAAGCATATCTACGTGTGTGGCGTCCTATAAACGTTCTTTGTGTGCGTAACCGCTATGGAGGGGCTTCATTTTGCGGCTGGTACATCGATTTATGTATACTTATTTCATTTAAACTAGATGTCGCCACAGGAAAAATTTGCATGCGTCGTCAAATTATACAAATATTTGCAGACGGGTTTTATTTTTTTCAACTTTCAGCTTGTTTACAAAAAATATATATAAAGCCCCAAACTAAGCATTGCTTATAATATGGGAACTATATTCGGTGTAAAGACATTTATTTCTCAAAAAAGACAAGAAATAATGTCACTCACATGAGAAAAATATTAACATAAGAGTAGGTATAACAGTGAAGTACGTAATTCGAGAGATTACATAGTAGTAGTTAGGTGCTCATCCAATGCATCTTGGTCATTCTTAATACGTTTCAACAGCGTGCGTCTTAAGTTTGGTTTTAAATGCGTTGAAATAGCTTACATTTTTTATTATAGAGGGTTGATGGTTGTAAAGCTGTGCACCTTCAAATGTGAACTTACGTGAAATTACGGATATAATACTCATATACGAGTATATATTTTTTTAATACATGCGTACTATATAATACAACACCCCAAACACAGAACAAACATCTATATTCATCACACAAATGTTTGTCCTGGGTGGGAATCGAACCCACAACCTACAGCGCAGAAGGCTTACTACCAACGAAGTAGAGTTACTACCAACTGAGCTATGAGGCTTGTTAAAAAAGACGAGAAGAGTTTTATAATTATTTTTATTAAACATCATTTAAATATTAAAGATAAATATGATTAATTATTTTGTTGGGTATCATAACATTTATTCAATAATAAGTACAATTAAACTAACCATGTACAAAGGAATCAGTCAGATTACCCAAGGACCGTTACATACGGCCTATAGGTAACTCAACTGTTCCAGACGGAAGCGTGCCCAAGACACTGGCTGCATTGCCACGCTGAATAGCTATGCTAATTCGCTGGCCTAAATAAGAGCCAGCCCTTGGGTCACGTGTCGCCTCAATCAAAAGCTGCTTTTGTTCGGTTCATGAAGGAGACTTGGTGTATTTCAGGAGGTGACAGAGTACAACCCGTTGGCTCGTAACCCGGCGTTCGCTGGCGCACAATTTTCTGCTTATTACGAGCTTATCCCATTGGCGACACACTTCCACCCCACCGTGAAAATGTTCGCTGAGAAACTGCTCAATGGTATGTTGTTGGTGATGGTGTTTTAAAGTTAGCAAATGTCTATTCAATCGCCAATCCCGAAGGAATTTCCCAAAATGCCTGAACCACGTAAGGAAATGGTGTCACCTGTCTGAGGAACTGGCTATCTTACCTCTAAATGCCGGAGCACAACCATTTTAGTACTGTTGTTATGGCGACAGAATTAGGTAAGCTGGTGGTAGTTAGTCAGACGGACTTAAACAAAGTCCTACCACCAATCTGGCACCGATGAGCACACAATAAGACCACAGAGGCAGAAAACATTTTAAAAAAGATTTTTTTTTCTTAAAAAATTAAGTACCCGTATATATTTTTATATGCAACTAGTAAAAAATCTGTCTTGAAATTACAAACAAGCTACTCTATGTTACATCTGACAGTGAAAATTCCGTCAAAATCGGGACAATAATTTCAGAGATCAAACGAAATGAACAGACAGATAAGACAAACATAAAAAAAAAATGTTTTGAGTAGGTACCGATTACTCGAAGATTAATTATTATAGACACACTTGAAGCCATTCGTGTATTTTAGGGTGTATTACCTCAAACGCGAGGAAAAAACGGATCTCTTATAGGATCACGCGTCTGTCTGTCTGACTTTCCGTACATTTGTCATTAAAATAATTGAAAAAAATACGTCATTCAGGTAAACGAAATTGTATCTATCATATTATTCATTGAAGTCGGTGCTGTTTTTAGTTTTTAAAACGTTTTTTTTTATTGTACTACGGGTAAGCACTTGGCCTTCTTACCTGGTAACAAGTTGAGATAAGGTCACCCGGAATCCTCAACTAACTGAGGAACTGGCTATCTTACCTCTAAATGCCGGAACACAACCATTTTAGTAATGTTGTTATGGCGACAGAATTAGGTAAGATGGTGGTAGCTAGCCAGACGGACTTAAACAAAGCCCTACCACCAACCAAAACAAGCACAATATATTGTACTCCCCATGGGGATCGAACCCGGGACCTCTGGATATGAAATCGGTGGGTTGAACCACTAGACCACAGAGGCGGTTAAACGTAATTATTTATGACTAAGATGCAGTAGATGAGTAGCTAACTACACTTATGTTATGTACTCATACTCACGTGACATAATGTTAGATACCTACTCTAATGTTAATAATTTTCTCATGTCAATGAATGTTTTTAGAGAATGTCTTTGGGAAATAAATGTGTTTGAACCGAGATTATTTTTACCACAGAGCAAGTAATCCAATACTCCGGAGATCCGTTGAAGGATTTCGCGTGCATCCGTTTCTTGGACCGTTTCGTGTTCAAGAACCCAAAGAAACGCAGCGAGAATGAAGAGGTAACCAATGTCTCCATGTATCCCTATGCCTTCTTCTGTGACTTCTTCCACTTTCTATGGCAGTTCATTTACAGTAGACGCTACTCGGCTATGGTATGACCTACCGGTATCAATGCGCTTTGCAAAGTCTCTCCCTATATATAAAAGTTTGGTTACTCAGCATTATTTATCATCATCTTAAATCACGTGTGTTTATTTATTATTTTTATCTTTCGTATGTAACTACTTATATGTTGGTATTGTTATAAAATATTTACAGTATATATTCTTATCATATGTATTTATGCTTATTAAATAGGTATGTATTCTATTTTATATGTTATCTATGTATGTTTATGGATATTGTATTGGAATTTGTATTATTATTATCTGCGGATGCTAGTTTTTTGTATACTGCGTATTTTTTTTTTTCCAAATATTTTATTGTGCGCCTATATGTCCATATTTACATCCTCCTGGTTCTGTCCATTGCTTTTAGCGATAAGACGGCCCATTGTGCATTTTTTTTTGTAAGATGAATTAGTTCATAATTTTATTTACATTTGGTGTTGAATAAAGAATATTGTATTGTATTGTATCATCAACAGCCTAGTGTCCTAAAAAAAAACTACTAAGTTGTACCAGACGAACTCTTTTGCATTGGGACTCGTATTGTCTACATGTATACAATGAATGAATGCATCAATGACCTATAGACCGTTTGTAACGCACCTTCGGTAATCCGACAGCTTCCCTTGATCCTCGTACATAGTCAGTTAAATTATTTGAACGAATATTTATTTCTTATTATTTGAACGAATATTTATTTCTTGTTATAGGTGGATGGTATTAAGAAGGTGCGAGGTTCGCATCCCAAGTTCGCAGCCAGGAAGAATTATACGGCTAAAGGTATTACGCTACTAAGGTCATCGCTAAACACATCCCGTGGATTCCCACGATAAACACCCCAAATCCTATCTTAGTGCACCCCTACAACATATAAGGCAGCTTTTTTTTCCATACAACTATGAGACGGAACAAGAAAGTAGCCCACCTGATTTCAAGTGCATCTCTTTACAATGCCTTACTGCATAGGTCACATCCACAAAGAACATGACCTACACGGCACTGCATTGCGCCCGCCAACTTGAGGCATAAAGGTGACTCGCGTGCCGATAATTTCACCGGCAACCATACCCTTTAAACCGGAACACGGCAATGCTTGGTGTCTGAAATAGGTATGGTGGTAGTACTTCCCCGGCCGACTCCTTTCACAAGTGGCTCTACTACTTTTAACTACCCTGAATGTGCCTCTGTGGTGTAGTGGTTCGCCCACCAGTGTCAGATCCGGAGGTCTCGGGTTCGATCCCCAGGGCGAGTACAAAATTGTGCGCGGTTTGGTTGGTGGTAGGACTTTATTTAAGTCTGCCTGGCTAGCTACCACCATACATATATTGTTACTGTCTAACTGTCTGTCCTCTGAAGACCGGAGGACAGACAGTTAGACAGTGCCAGATGTGGGGAATGTATTATTACAATGTTATACAATGTTCGGAAAACTTTCAGCTAGGTTTGTGCAATAGATTATTGAATAACTATGCAAACAAATGTTGCATAATAGGAAGGCCAATTAAAAGTTTCCACAGATAACTAAAATAAATTATATACTAACATAACTATATACAGATAAAGTAGACAATATTTATAAAAAGCATTTTTTACTCATTATTTTGACATTTTATTATTTCTTATTGTGATGTTGTTTGTTTGTTTAATTATCTAATGACCATTATAAGATTTTATATAACAAACACTATAATTTTGTATTGTATCTAATGACTTGCCTTGTATGACATCTATGTTATAATATGGCCAATAAATAAAATCTGAAATCTGAAATCTGCAGCAAACATAGTACAAAACATTCAAATACACAAACACACACGCACAAGAAAAGAAGCTAAGTTAAGTGCCCAATCTAGCCAACATTAAAGTAGGTATCGCTAACAATTAGAAGCTACAATTTAGTACACCTTGTAATAATACGATTGCAGGTTTGAAATGCATACCGGTCAATTCGTCGACGTATCTCAACGAGGATATCAAGAAAATCCCGGTCGACGAAAGATTTTTATATGAGTAAGTACACGAGGTTGTCTGGAAGAAATCGCTTCTTAGCGATAAGACCGCCCATTGTATATACATATATATTTTTTGTTATCTAGTTCTATTTTTAAGACGTGCAATAAAGTATTTTCATTCATTCATTCGTACAGTTCACATTATATTTATAACCAAATGTTTGTATTTCAAGTGATTGCTTTTGATCACAACATTTACAAATGTTATAATGACACAAAAACTGACATCCCGCGACGGGACTCGAACCCGCATCTTTTCGTGAAGCCGGAAAAGCTAAAAATGAGCCAAGAGGGTCCTGACGCAGATTCTCGTGCCAGAGATTTGTGTGATCTAAGTATATTTATAAAATGCACAGTTCTGACTGACTGACTAACTGATATATCAACGCACAGCCGCTGGTCCGAGAGACATGAAATTTAACTAAGAAAGGGTTTTACAAAATTCCACCCCTAAGGGGGTGAAATTGGGACTCAAAGTTTGAAGTGTTGCATATCTCCAAAACCGTAAATGATAGACATTTGAAAATTTGTTTTGTAGATTGCCCATATTAAATTAGCAATGGTATATTTTCTAAATTTAAGGGTAGGGGGTTAAATATTTGAGGAAACAACCTTTAAAGTGTAATCTTTTGAACTGTGATGGGAAGCAGGTTTTGCAGTTGGACTTTAGTTTAACAACTTTTATATTTTGGTATCTATACTTCATCCCACTGCTGGGCAAAGTTCTCCCACATATGGGAGAACTTTGACCAATGTCAAATGTCAATGGAATGAAATATTTCTAAGCACCTTGTAATAAATAAACCATTACTACCATTACAGCTTCTTTCAAAAGCGCCGCGAAGCGATCGAGAAGGGTTCGGACGATGATGATAGCGACGCGGATTCGGTCACTTCCGAGGACTTTGACCAGTATTTGGACAAAGTCACAGGGTCCAGGAACGAAGGTCAGTATTTGGAAAAAGTTACTGGCTACAGGAACGAAGGTCAGTATTAGGACAAAGTTACAGGGTCCAAGAACGAAGGTCAGTATTTGAAAAAAGTCACAGGGTCCAGGAACGAAGGTCAGTATTTGGAAAAAGTTACTGGCTACAGGAACGAAGGTCAGTATTAGGACAAAGTTACAGGGTCCAAGAACGAAGGTCAGTATTTGGACAAAGTCACAGGGTCCAGGATCGAAGGTCAGTATTTGGACATAGTCACAGGGTCCAGGAACGAAGGTCAGTATTTGGACAAAGTTACTGGCTCAGTATTTGGGCAAAAAGAAAGAAACGAAAGAGACAAGAAGAAAGCTGTTAATGTAGTGTAGTTTTTTGTCATAGATATCATCAAAATTATGCCATAAACCAAAATTATCCAAGTCCAGCTTTGTTTCTCAGGGCTCTTATTCACTATGACCGATCCAATCGTGTCTTAACGCGCCCGTGTTACGTTATTTCAATGCGATGATTCCATGCAGATATCGTAACGCGGGCGCGTTAAAACACGATTGTTATAAAATATATATAATAAGGGCCCTGGTGTAGAAGATTCAGAAACGAACTTGCCACTGTATTTTGAACCTTCATTGACTCTGATATTTAACTTCGAAATTTAAAATAATATAGGCTGATATAAATATATAGTTATGTAATATAACCTGTAGAACAATATCTGTGCAAAATTTTAGCTCAATCCATTCAGTAGAAAAGGCTAAATACCTACCTATACAATTTTATCTGTATTTAAAGTACCTTTTTAAAATAAATATCTGAGCTTTTTTTTAAATAACAAACATTTATTCAATAAAAAGTACAATTAAACTAACTATGTACAAAGGAATCAGTCAGATTACCTAAGGACCGTTACAAACGGCCTATAGGTAACTCAACTGTTCCAGACCAGTACCAGACGGAAGCGTGCCTCTGAGCTTCTTGCATTTATAATACTAATAAATAGGATAGTGCCAGTATAGTAAATGCTTAATTAAGTAGAAGTAAACACGATCATATACTTTTCAGAGTCTGACGAAGAATTAGACTTCTTGGCTGACATAGAGAAATCGAAACAGACGCGTCGCCAGAAGAAGGACAAAGGTGAAGATGATGATGATGATGATGTGGGAATGGGCAGCGACGATGATGACGATGATGATGATGACGCTGCAGGAGACTTCGGTGATGATGGTGATGAGGGTAAGCATTTTTTTATTAATGGTGCGTTAGCTCGACCTGACCATGATGTATGAAGGTTAGACGTGAGTGCCGCGCCGGCGTGGCGCAACCGGTCATTAGTATTTATATATATTATAGCCGCCTGGAATCGTGTGTCTAGTAATTAAGTTTTTATATTATATGTATGCTAGTTTCAAGGTATATATTGCTATGGGCCGTAGAATAAGTATAATAAGATCTTTTACTTGTCTATTGTTGTCTGAAATAAAATATTTAAATTATTAGTTCGCGGCGTAAAAAAAAAATGCCATTTATGGTCGAAAAGCGAAAGGGCGAAAGCACCCGCCAGTTATGTAAACACGCTTGCCTGAGTTTAGTGTTTGGAAGATTTTTGTGAAAGTGATTTTTTTGTTGAAAGTCCTGCCTTGTGTGTAATGAGTGTTTATTCAAAATGGAACTAGCAAAAACAAGGGTCACAAAAATTACGGTGAATGTGTTTTTATAAAAAAAGTTTGTGGTAATGATACTGAATTGGTTGGAGTTTACGTGACATAACCCAGCAAAGATAGCTAAAAGCAAGGAGTCATTTGCGCTGTAGTGGAACATTTTGGGCTAGATTCAATGAGTCAAAAAAAAATCTAATATCGCCACGCCGCCGCCGACTAAATATGACCGGCACACCGCCGCTGACGTTTTTAGACGCATCCTCTAATGAGGATACATGGATACATCTACGATGGAGCGAGCCTTCCCAGAAGGCACTGGCTGTCCGCATCGACGGAACACTGCTTACCGTTTGGCGCCGGACTTCAGCAGGATGGTCGCTAGCAGGTTCATCTAACGGGCAGCAGCTTATTTGTATTATCAAAGCAGCTGTACTGCCAGCACCAACCCACCTGCCAAGTGTGGTGATAGCACCCGGGGCTACGTTCCCGTCATCCCTTGGGAATTTCCTGAAATCAATTCCTACTCTTACCGAGTATACCTAGTATTACTGTTTAAGAAACACACCCTCAAATTTTCATGTCACAAAGGTTTTTTTTTATAAAACTTCAAACCGGACCAGGTGGTTCACCAACCGGCATCCATACCCTTCAAACCAGAACACAGCAATACTCCCCGGACCAGCTCTACTACTCTTATAAGGTTTAGGCTGTGCGTTCTGTATCATTCGCTCGCTGACTCACTCAATACAAAATATGTTTATTTTATGTGTGTGATATACTTCATTCAAAACATTTTTATTTCTCATGAAGATTAATCAGTTATAATCTTCTGCAGGCAGCGACGGCGGATTGGAGATATCAGGCGATGAAGAGGAACCAGCTTTGTCTGGAGAAGATGATGGTAAGACTTTGATTATCTTTCAGGAATTCTCTTCCTAGGAGGCTTCACGTCCGGAGGCTCTTTTTAGGCAAGTGTTTTAACTGCCTGTGGTCTACAGGTTCACCCACCGATGTCAGATCCGGGTTCGATCCCCAGGGGGAGTATAGTATTGTGCTCGGTTTGGTTGGTGGTAGGACTTTATTTAAGTCTGCCTGGCTAGCTACCACCATACATATATTGTTACTGTCTAACTGTCTGTCCTCTGAAGACCGGAGGACAGACAGTTAGACAGTGCCAGATGTGGGGAATGTATTATTACAATGTTATACAATGTTCGGAAAACTTTCAGCTAGGTTTGTGCAATAGATTATTGAATAACTATGCAAACAAATGTTGCATAATAGGAAGGCCAATTAAAAGTTTCCACAGATAACTAAAATAAATTATATACTAACATAACTATATACAGATAAAGTAGACAATATTTATAAAAAGCATTTTTTACTCATTATTTTGACATTTTATTATTTCTTATTGTGATGTTGTTTGTTTGTTTAATTATCTAATGACCATTATAAGATTTTATATAACAAACACTATAATTTTGTATTGTATCTAATGACTTGCCTTGTATGACATCTATGTTATAATATGGCCAATAAATAAAATCTGAAATCTGAAATCTGCAGCAAACATAGTACAAAACATTCAAATACACAAACACACACGCACAAGAAAAGAAGCTAAGTTAAGTGCCCAATCTAGCCAACATTAAAGTAGGTATCGCTAACAATTAGAAGCTACAATTTAGTACACCTTGTAATAATACGATTGCAGGTTTGAAATGCATACCGGTCAATTCGTCGACGTATCTCAACGAGGATATCAAGAAAATCCCGGTCGACGAAAGATTTTTATATGAGTAAGTACACGAGGTTGTCTGGAAGAAATCGCTTCTTAGCGATAAGACCGCCCATTGTATATACATATATATTTTTTGTTATCTAGTTCTATTTTTAAGACGTGCAATAAAGTATTTTCATTCATTCATTCGTACAGTTCACATTATATTTATAACCAAATGTTTGTATTTCAAGTGATTGCTTTTGATCACAACATTTACAAATGTTATAATGACACAAAAACTGACATCCCGCGACGGGACTCGAACCCGCATCTTTTCGTGAAGCCGGAAAAGCTAAAAATGAGCCAAGAGGGTCCTGACGCAGATTCTCGTGCCAGAGATTTGTGTGATCTAAGTATATTTATAAAATGCACAGTTCTGACTGACTGACTAACTGATATATCAACGCACAGCCGCTGGTCCGAGAGACATGAAATTTAACTAAGAAAGGGTTTTACAAAATTCCACCCCTAAGGGGGTGAAATTGGGACTCAAAGTTTGAAGTGTTGCATATCTCCAAAACCGTAAATGATAGACATTTGAAAATTTGTTTTGTAGATTGCCCATATTAAATTAGCAATGGTATATTTTCTAAATTTAAGGGTAGGGGGTTAAATATTTGAGGAAACAACCTTTAAAGTGTAATCTTTTGAACTGTGATGGGAAGCAGGTTTTGCAGTTGGACTTTAGTTTAACAACTTTTATATTTTGGTATCTATACTTCATCCCACTGCTGGGCAAAGTTCTCCCACATATGGGAGAACTTTGACCAATGTCAAATGTCAATGGAATGAAATATTTCTAAGCACCTTGTAATAAATAAACCATTACTACCATTACAGCTTCTTTCAAAAGCGCCGCGAAGCGATCGAGAAGGGTTCGGACGATGATGATAGCGACGCGGATTCGGTCACTTCCGAGGACTTTGACCAGTATTTGGACAAAGTCACAGGGTCCAGGAACGAAGGTCAGTATTTGGAAAAAGTTACTGGCTACAGGAACGAAGGTCAGTATTAGGACAAAGTTACAGGGTCCAAGAACGAAGGTCAGTATTTGAAAAAAGTCACAGGGTCCAGGAACGAAGGTCAGTATTTGGAAAAAGTTACTGGCTACAGGAACGAAGGTCAGTATTAGGACAAAGTTACAGGGTCCAAGAACGAAGGTCAGTATTTGGACAAAGTCACAGGGTCCAGGATCGAAGGTCAGTATTTGGACATAGTCACAGGGTCCAGGAACGAAGGTCAGTATTTGGACAAAGTTACTGGCTCAGTATTTGGGCAAAAAGAAAGAAACGAAAGAGACAAGAAGAAAGCTGTTAATGTAGTGTAGTTTTTTGTCATAGATATCATCAAAATTATGCCATAAACCAAAATTATCCAAGTCCAGCTTTGTTTCTCAGGGCTCTTATTCACTATGACCGATCCAATCGTGTCTTAACGCGCCCGTGTTACGTTATTTCAATGCGATGATTCCATGCAGATATCGTAACGCGGGCGCGTTAAAACACGATTGTTATAAAATATATATAATAAGGGCCCTGGTGTAGAAGATTCAGAAACGAACTTGCCACTGTATTTTGAACCTTCATTGACTCTGATATTTAACTTCGAAATTTAAAATAATATAGGCTGATATAAATATATAGTTATGTAATATAACCTGTAGAACAATATCTGTGCAAAATTTTAGCTCAATCCATTCAGTAGAAAAGGCTAAATACCTACCTATACAATTTTATCTGTATTTAAAGTACCTTTTTAAAATAAATATCTGAGCTTTTTTTTAAATAACAAACATTTATTCAATAAAAAGTACAATTAAACTAACTATGTACAAAGGAATCAGTCAGATTACCTAAGGACCGTTACAAACGGCCTATAGGTAACTCAACTGTTCCAGACCAGTACCAGACGGAAGCGTGCCTCTGAGCTTCTTGCATTTATAATACTAATAAATAGGATAGTGCCAGTATAGTAAATGCTTAATTAAGTAGAAGTAAACACGATCATATACTTTTCAGAGTCTGACGAAGAATTAGACTTCTTGGCTGACATAGAGAAATCGAAACAGACGCGTCGCCAGAAGAAGGACAAAGGTGAAGATGATGATGATGATGATGTGGGAATGGGCAGCGACGATGATGACGATGATGATGATGACGCTGCAGGAGACTTCGGTGATGATGGTGATGAGGGTAAGCATTTTTTTATTAATGGTGCGTTAGCTCGACCTGACCATGATGTATGAAGGTTAGACGTGAGTGCCGCGCCGGCGTGGCGCAACCGGTCATTAGTATTTATATATATTATAGCCGCCTGGAATCGTGTGTCTAGTAATTAAGTTTTTATATTATATGTATGCTAGTTTCAAGGTATATATTGCTATGGGCCGTAGAATAAGTATAATAAGATCTTTTACTTGTCTATTGTTGTCTGAAATAAAATATTTAAATTATTAGTTCGCGGCGTAAAAAAAAAATGCCATTTATGGTCGAAAAGCGAAAGGGCGAAAGCACCCGCCAGTTATGTAAACACGCTTGCCTGAGTTTAGTGTTTGGAAGATTTTTGTGAAAGTGATTTTTTTGTTGAAAGTCCTGCCTTGTGTGTAATGAGTGTTTATTCAAAATGGAACTAGCAAAAACAAGGGTCACAAAAATTACGGTGAATGTGTTTTTATAAAAAAAGTTTGTGGTAATGATACTGAATTGGTTGGAGTTTACGTGACATAACCCAGCAAAGATAGCTAAAAGCAAGGAGTCATTTGCGCTGTAGTGGAACATTTTGGGCTAGATTCAATGAGTCAAAAAAAAATCTAATATCGCCACGCCGCCGCCGACTAAATATGACCGGCACACCGCCGCTGACGTTTTTAGACGCATCCTCTAATGAGGATACATGGATACATCTACGATGGAGCGAGCCTTCCCAGAAGGCACTGGCTGTCCGCATCGACGGAACACTGCTTACCGTTTGGCGCCGGACTTCAGCAGGATGGTCGCTAGCAGGTTCATCTAACGGGCAGCAGCTTATTTGTATTATCAAAGCAGCTGTACTGCCAGCACCAACCCACCTGCCAAGTGTGGTGATAGCACCCGGGGCTACGTTCCCGTCATCCCTTGGGAATTTCCTGAAATCAATTCCTACTCTTACCGAGTATACCTAGTATTACTGTTTAAGAAACACACCCTCAAATTTTCATGTCACAAAGGTTTTTTTTTATAAAACTTCAAACCGGACCAGGTGGTTCACCAACCGGCATCCATACCCTTCAAACCAGAACACAGCAATACTCCCCGGACCAGCTCTACTACTCTTATAAGGTTTAGGCTGTGCGTTCTGTATCATTCGCTCGCTGACTCACTCAATACAAAATATGTTTATTTTATGTGTGTGATATACTTCATTCAAAACATTTTTATTTCTCATGAAGATTAATCAGTTATAATCTTCTGCAGGCAGCGACGGCGGATTGGAGATATCAGGCGATGAAGAGGAACCAGCTTTGTCTGGAGAAGATGATGGTAAGACTTTGATTATCTTTCAAGAATTCTCTTCCTTGGAGGTTTCACGTCCGGAGGCTCTTTTTAGGCAAGTGTTTTAACTGCCTGTGGTCTACAGGTTCACCCACCGATGTCAGATCCGGGTTCGATCCCCAGGGGGAGTATAGTATTGTGCTCGGTTCGGTTGGTGGTAGGACTTTGCTTAAGTCCGCCTGGCTCTAGCTACCATCAATTGTGCTCGGTTTGGTTGGTGTTAGGACTTTGTTTAAATCCGCCTAGCTCTAGCTACCATCAATTGTGCTCGGTTCGGTTGGTGGTAGGACTTTGTTTAAATCCGCCTGGCTCTAGCTACCATCAATTGTGGTCGGTTCGGTTGGTGGTAGGACTTTGTTTAAATCCGCCTGGCTCTAGCTACCATCAATTGTGCTCGGTTCGGTTGGTGGTAGGACTTTGTTTAAATCCGCCTGGCTCTAGCTACCATCAATTGTGCTCGGTTTGGTTGGTGGTAGGACTTTGTTTAAGTCCGCCTGGCTCTAGCTACCATCAATTGTGGTCGGTTCGGTTGGTGGTAGGACTTTGTTTAAATCCGCCTGGCTCTAACTACCATCAATTGTGCTCGGTTCGGTTGGTGGTAGGACTTTGTTTAAATCCGCCTGGCTCTAGCTACCATCAACTGTGCTCGGTTCGGTTGGTGGTAGGACTTTGTTTAAATCCGCCTGGCTCTAGCTACCATCAATTGTGCTCGGTTCGGTTGGTGGTAGGACTTTGTTTAAATCCGCCTGGCTCTAGCTACCATCAATTGTGCTCGGTTTGGTTGGTGGTAGGACTTTATTTAAGTCTGCCTGGCTAGCTACCACCATACATATATTGTTGTATCCCGGTCTTCAGAGGACAGACAGTTAGACAGTGCCACTTTCGGCCTTATCATAACTGAAAAAAAAAAATATGTGGGGAAGGCCAAGCCAAACCTGTAGTACAATAAAAAAAAAAAATTTTACAATGTTCGGAAAACTTTCAGCTAGGTTTGTGCAATAGATTATTGAATAACTATGCAAACAAATGTTGCATAATAGGAAGGCCAATTAAAAGTTTTCACAGATAACTAAAATAAATTATATACTAACATATACAGATAAAGTAGACAATATTTATAAAAAGCATTTTTTAGTCATTATTGTGACATTTTATTATTTCTTATTGTGATGTTGTTTGTTTGTTTAATTATCTAATGACCATTATAAGGTTTTATATAACAAACACTATAATTTTGTATTGTATCTAATGACTTGCCTTGTATGACATCTATGTTATAATATGGCCAATAAATAAAATCTGAAATCTGAAATCTGCAGCAAACATAGTACAAAACATTCAAATACACAAACACACACGCACAAGAAAAGAAGCTAAGTTAAGTGCCCAATCTAGCCAACATTAAAGTAGGTATCGCTAACAATTAGAAGCTACAATTTAGTACACCTTGTAATAATACGATTGCAGGTTTGAAATGCATACCGGTCAATTCGTCGACGTATCTCAACGAGGATATCAAGAAAATCCCGGTCGACGAAAGATTTTTATATGAGTAAGTACACGAGGTTGTCTGGAAGAAATCGCTTCTTAGCGATAAGACCGCCCATTGTATATACATATATATTTTTTGTTATCTAGTTCTATTTTTAAGACGTGCAATAAAGTATTTTCATTCATTCATTCGTACAGTTCACATTATATTTATAACCAAATGTTTGTATTTCAAGTGATTGCTTTTGATCACAACATTTACAAATGTTATAATGACACAAAAACTGACATCCCGCGACGGGACTCGAACCCGCATCTTTTCGTGAAGCCGGAAAAGCTAAAAATGAGCCAAGAGGGTCCTGACGCAGATTCTCGTGCCAGAGATTTGTGTGATCTAAGTATATTTATAAAATGCACAGTTCTGACTGACTGACTAACTGATATATCAACGCACAGCCGCTGGTCCGAGAGACATGAAATTTAACTAAGAAAGGGTTTTACAAAATTCCACCCCTAAGGGGGTGAAATTGGGACTCAAAGTTTGAAGTGTTGCATATCTCCAAAACCGTAAATGATAGACATTTGAAAATTTGTTTTGTAGATTGCCCATATTAAATTAGCAATGGTATATTTTCTAAATTTAAGGGTAGGGGGTTAAATATTTGAGGAAACAACCTTTAAAGTGTAATCTTTTGAACTGTGATGGGAAGCAGGTTTTGCAGTTGGACTTTAGTTTAACAACTTTTATATTTTGGTATCTATACTTCATCCCACTGCTGGGCAAAGTTCTCCCACATATGGGAGAACTTTGACCAATGTCAAATGTCAATGGAATGAAATATTTCTAAGCACCTTGTAATAAATAAACCATTACTACCATTACAGCTTCTTTCAAAAGCGCCGTGAAGCGATCGAGAAGGGTTCGGACGATGATGATAGCGACGCGGATTCGGTCACTTCCGAGGACTTTGACCAGTATTTGGACAAAGTCACAGGGTCCAGGAACGAAGGTCAGTATTTGGAAAAAGTTACTGGCTACAGGAACGAAGGTCAGTATTAGGACAAAGTTACAGGGTCCAAGAACGAAGGTCAGTATTTGGACAAAGTCACAGGGTCCAGGAACGAAGGTCAGTATTTGGAAAAAGTTACTGGCTACAGGAACGAAGGTCAGTATTAGGACAAAGTTACAGGGTCCAAGAACGAAGGTCAGTATTTGAAAAAAGTCACAGGGTCCAGGAACGAAGGTCAGTATTTGGAAAAAGTTACTGGCTACAGGAACGAAGGTCAGTATTAGGACAAAGTTACAGGGTCCAAGAACGAAGGTCAGTATTTGGACAAAGTCACAGGGTCCAGGATCGAAGGTCAGTATTTGGAAAAAGTTACTGGCTACAGGAACGAAGGTCAGTATTAGGACAAAGTTACAGGGTCCAAGAACGAAGGTCAGTATTTGGACAAAGTCACAGGGTCCAGGAAAAAAGGTCAGTATTTGGACAAAGTTACAGGGTCCAAGAACGAAGTTCAGTATTTGGACAAAGTCACAGGGTCCAAGAACGAAGGTCAGTATTTGGACATAGTCACAGGGTCCAGGAGCGAAGGTCTGTATTTGGACAAAGTTACAGGGTCCAAGAACGAAGGTCAGTATTTGATCAAAGTCACAGGGTCCAGGAACGAAGTTCAGTATTTGGACAAAGTTATTGGCTCCAGGTACGAAGGTCAGTATTTGGACAAAACTACTGGCTCCAGGAACGAAGGTCAGTATTAGGACAAAGTTACAGGCTCCAGGAATGAAGGTCAGTATTTGGACAAAGTTACTGGCCCCAGGTACGAAGGTCAGTATTTGGACAAAGTTACTGGCTCAGTATTTGGGCAAAAAGAAAGAAACGAAAGAGACAAGAAGAAAGCTGTTAATGTAGTGTAGTTTTTTGTCATAGATATCATCAAAATTATGCCATAAACCAAAATTATCCAATATCTGTGCAAAATTTTAGCTTAATCCATTCAGTAGAAAAGGCTAAATACCTACCTATACAATTTTATCTGTATTTAAAGTACCTTTTTAAAATAAATATCTGAGCTTTTTTTTTTAAATAACAAACATTTATTCAATAAAAAGTACAATTACACTAACTATGTACAAAGGAATCAGTCAGATTACCTAAGGACCGTTACAAACGGCCTATAGGTAACTCAACTGTTCCAGACCAGTACCAGACGGAAGCGTGCCTCTGAGCTTCTTGCATTTATAATACTAATAAACAGGATAGTGCCAGTATAGTAAATGCTTAATTAAGTAGAAGTAAACACGATCATATACTTTTCAGAGTCTGACGAAGAATTAGACTTCTTAGCTGACATAGAGAAATCGAAACAGACGCGTCGCCAGAAGAAGGACAAAGGTGAAGATGATGATGATGATGATGTGGGAATGGGCAGCGACGATGATGACGATGATGATGATGACGCTGCAGGAGACTTCGGTGATGATGGTGATGAGGGTAAGCACTTTTTTATGAATGATGCGTTAGCTCGACCTGACCATGATGTATGAAGGTTAGACGTGAGTGCCGCGCCGGCGTGGCGCAACCGGTCATTAGTATTTATATATATTATAGCCGCCTGGAATCGTGTGTCTAGTAATTAAGTTTTTATATTATATGTATGCTAGTTTCAAGGTATATATTGCTATGGGCCGTAGAATAAGTATAATAAGATCTTTTACTTGTATATTGTTGCCTGAAATAAAGTATTATTATTAGTTCGCGGCGTAAAAAAAAAATGCCATTTATGGTCGAAAAGCGAAAGGGCGAAATCAAAACACGCTTGCCTGAGTTTAGTGTGTGGAAGATTTTTGTGAAAGTGATTATTTTGTTGAAAGTCCTGCCTCGTGTGTAATGAGTGTTTATTCAAAATGGAACTAGCAAAAACAAGGGTCACAAAAATTACGGTGAATGTGTTTTTATAAAAAGTTAGTGATAATGATATTTCACGTTAATGTCACGTAAACTCCAACCAATTCAGGAGTTTACGTGACATAACCCAGCAAAGATAGGTAAAAGCAAGGAGTAATTTGCGCTGTAGTGGAACATTTTGGGCTAGATTCAATGAGTACAAAAAACATATCTAATATCGCCACGCCGCTGCCGAATAAATATGATCGGCACGCCGCCGCTGACGTTTTTAGACGCATCCTCTAATGAGGATACATGGATACATCTACGATGGAGCGAGCCTTCCCAGAAGGCACTGGCTGTCCTCATCGACGGAACACTGCTTACCGTTTGGCGCCGGACTTCAGCAGGATGGTCGCTAGCAGGTTCATCTAACGGGCAGCAGCTTATTTGTATTATCAAAGCAGCTGTACTGCCAGCACCAACCCACCTGCCAAGTGTGGTGATAGCACCCGGGGCTACGTTCCCGTCATCCCTTGGGAATTTCCTGAAATCAATTCCTACTCTTACCTAGTATTACTGTTTAAGAAACACACCCTCAAATCTTCATGTCACAAAGGTTTTTTTTCAATAAAACTTGGTGGTTCACCAACCGGCATCCATACCCTTCAAACCGGAACACAGCAATACTCCCCGGACCAGCTCTACTACTCTTATAAGGTTTAGGCTGTGCGTTCTGTATCATTCACTCGCTGACTCACTCAATACAAAATATGTTTATTTTATGTGTGTGATATACTTCATTCAAAACATTTTTATTTCTCATGAAGATTAATCAGTTATAATCTTCTGCAGGCAGCGACGGCGGATTGGAGATATCAGGCGATGAAGAGGAACCAGCTTTGTCTGGAGAGGATGATGGTAAGACTTTGATTATCTTTCAGGAATTCTCTTCCTTGGAGGCTTCACGTCCGGAGGCTCTTTTTAGGCAAGTGTTTTAACCGCCTGTGGTCTACTGGTTCACCCACCGATGTCAAATCCGGGTTCGATCCCCAGGGGGAGTATAGTATTGTGCTCGGTTCGGTTGGTGGTAGGACTTTGTTTAAGTCCGCCTGGCTCTAGCTACCATCAATTGTGCTCGGTTCGGTTGGTGGTAGGACTTTGTTTAAATCCGCCTGGCTCTAGCTACCATCAATTGTGCTCGGTTCGGTTGGTGGTAGGACTTTGTTTAAATCCGCCTGGCTCTAGCTACCATCAATTGTGCTCGGTTCGGTTGGTGGTAGGACTTTGTTTAAATCCGCCTGGCTCTAGCTACCATCAATTGTGCTCGGTTCGGTTGGTGGTAGGACTTTGTTTAAATCCGCCTGGCTCTAGCTACCATCAATTGTGCTCGGTTCGGTTGGTGGTAGGACTTTGTTTAAATCCGCCTGGCTCTAGCTACCATCAATTGTGCTCGGTTCGGTTGGTGGTAGGACTTTGTTTAAATCCGCCTGGCTCTAGCTACCATCAATTGTGCTCGGTTTGGTTGGTGGTAGGACTTTGTTTTAGTCCGCCTGGCTCTAGCTACCATCAATTGTGCTCGGTTCGGTTGGTGGTAGGACTTTGTTTAAATCCGCCTGGCTCTAGCTACCATCAATTGTGCTCGGTTCGGTTGGTGGTAGGACTTTGCTTAAATCCGCCTGGCTCTAGCTACCATCAATTGTGCTCGGTTCGGTTGGTGGTAGGACTTTGTTTAAATCCGCCTGGCTCTAGCTACCATCAATTGTGCTCGGTTCGGTTGGTGGTAGGACTTTGTTTAAATCCGCCTGGCTCTAGCTACCATCAATTGTGCTCGGTTCGGTTGGTGGTAGGACTTTGTTTAAATCCGCCTGGCTCTAGCTACCATCAATTGTGCTCGGTTCGGTTAGTGGTAGGACTTTGTTTAAATCCGCCTGGCTCTAGCTACCATCAATTGTGCTCGGTTTGGTTGGTGGTAGGACTTTGTTTTAGTCCGCCTGGCTCTACCTACCATCAATTGTGCTCGGTTTGGTTGGTGGTAGGACTTTGTTTATTATAAAACGATAGGAGTTTTCCACAGAACAGATAATTTATTTCAATACAAGTACGAACCTAAACTGATATAGAACTACATGATAGATGGCGCTAGTTGTACCTATATTATATTTAACATCCTCCCATGATCTACATTCCAATACTAAATGTAGAACATAATAACTTATATATGCTGATATGCTAAGTAAAGAATCTAAGATATATAACTAAAATTTTTACATTTTAAATTTTTGAAATACCTGACATTTTTATAAATTTATAATGTTTGTTTGTACAAAGGCTCTTAGTTAATATGTCCGCAGGCATATCTGCAGTTGAAATGTACTCAACCTTTATTTGCTTACTGTCTACACATTTGTATGCCGAACATCAATGTGCTTGGTTCGCTTGTGAAACAATGGATTAGCAGACAATTTTATTGAACTCTGGTTATCGCTGTACAAACACATTGGTATTTTGCTATCGAGTACACCAATTTCATTCATTAAATTCTTTAGGTAAATAGCTTCCTTACAAGCAGATAAAGCCATATATTCGGCTTCAGTGGTGGAAAGTGCCACTGTTCTTTGCTTTCTAGACTCATAACTTATGACTCATCCAGACAAAATAAAACTATACCCAGTATATGACCTTCTATCTATTGAACAAGATGCCCAGTCAGCATCAACATATCCATGAAAATTACAGTTATTCTTTCTGAAAACTAGACCATATTTTTTAGTTTTCTGTGAGTATCTTAACAATCTTTTTAAATGGTTCCAATGATTTTCATTATAGCAAGTATTGAATTGACTCAAGAAACTCACACTGAAGGAAATGTCTGGTCTGGTAAGTACAGATAAATACATTAGACATCCAATTAGCTGTTGATACGGCAACTTTTGATCACATTGATTATTTTCATCCTTTTGCAACTTTAGGTTTGTTTCCATAGGAGTATCTAAGGATTTACAATCACTCATATTAAATCTTGACAAAATATTGTTTATAAATTCTTCTTGACTGACAGCAATACAGTCTTTGCTCACTTTTACATTCATGCCTAGACACTGTTGTATCTGGCCTAAATCTTTTATTTTATATTCACACACTAACACATTTTTTAAATGTTTATAAGTATTTTCACAGTTGTAAAATATGAAAAAATCATCTACAAATAATGCAACATACACTTTTACATTATCATGACATTTTGTGAAAAGGCATGGTTCATATTTTGATTTTGAAAATCCAAATTTTAATAAACTTTCTTCCACCCTTGTATACCAAGCTAAGGCGGACTGTTTTAAACCATAAATTGCCTTATTCAACTTCAAAACTTTGTTTTCACAATTTACAAACTTAGAATTTTCTGGTATTTCTATATATACACATTCATCAATATATCCATTTAGAAATGCAGTAGGGACATCTAAGTGATTCATTTTTAGATTATATTGTACAGACATAGCATTTAAAAGCCTCAAAGTAGAATACCTCAACACGGGTGAAAATGTCTCATTGAAGTCCACACCTTTGACTTGGGTAAATCCCTTTGCGACAAGTCTTGCCCTGTAACGTACTTCACTATCAGTATTGTACTTTCTTTTGAAAACCCACTTGCACTGAATCACTCTATCCGCTTTGTCCTTATCCACAACATCCCAAGCTTGATTGTCCTCAAAAGCTTGCAGCTTCTCTGCCATAGCTTGTCTCCACTTCTCCTTCTCTGGGCCGTTCATAGCTTCTTTATAAGTAATACAATCACCATATGATTCCATCTCATCCGCTACACACAAGTTTGTGACACCATACCTATCAACTGGTTTTCTGGTACGCTTGCTGGGTAGTGTGGGATCTTCTTGTACCACTAGCACACTATCATCTTCACTTTGTGTATGGTATGAATCATCTGATGGTATGTCTGAGCTAGATATGTCACATACAAAGGTTGGATCATCAAGCTCAAGAAAGGTACTATTTTCTTCTGTATCTTTCTTCGCTGGCTGTTGCTCTGCTGGCTGTTGCTCTTGTACTACAATCTGAGCCTTATCTGAGTCAAACTCTTTCTTTTCCATGATAGTTACATCTCGGCTCGTAGTAACTTGTTTTGTTAATAAGTTGTATAATCTGTATCCTTTTACATGTTCTGGATAACCAACTAAAATCAGTTTTATAGCTTTCTTGTCCCATTTTTGTCTTTTATTTTTGGGTATATGCATCATTACCGGACTACCAAATACTCTGACATGACTTAGATCAGGTTTTTTGCCGGTCCATTTTTCAAATGGTGTTATCTGTCCTAAGCCTGAGGCCGGCGACCTGTTTTTCAGATATACTGCCGTATTGACTGCCTCTGCCCAAAAAGATTTGCTCAATTTAGCCTCAAAGAGTAAACATCTTGCACGTTCAACCACTGTCCTGTTGAAACGCTCACAGAGACCATTTTGCTCCAGGGTATATGGATTAGTTTTCTGATGGCTAATACCAGCTATTTTTAAACATCTTTCCATTTCCTGTGAACAAAACTCACCCCCATTGTCGGTTCTCAATGTTTTGATCCTATTTCCGGTTTGATTTTCAACCAAACTCTGAAATTCCTTGAAATACTGAAGCACTTGGTTCTTCTCTTTCAAAAAGTACACAAATGACATCCGACTGGCATCATCGACAAAAAGAATAAAGTATCTTGCCTGACCAATAGACTTGGTCTCCATAGGCCCACATAAATCTGCGTGCTCCACATCTAGCAGGGTTACACTCCTATGATTGGCCAAAGGAAAAGGCAAGCGAGCCTGTTTCCCTTCGCAACATACTTTGCAGTTGGATATCTGAATGTCTGCCTTTTCAGTATAGGATACACCCTCCACTGCTCCATTCTTCATCTTCTCTAGATCATTACTGTTTATATGTCCTAGTCTTCTGTGCCATTGCCTTGCATTTGTAGTGTGTACAGCTGCTGCTGCTAACACCTTCTCTGACTTTACTGTGTTCAATTTGTACACTCCGTTTTCTAAATTTGCTACTCCTACTAGCACATTCTGATGATTATGGATATGACAAGCATTCTTTTTAAAAATGACTTTGTTTCCATTTGCTATCAACTGGCTTACTGATAACAAGTTGGTTGTGAGGTTAGGAATGCACAAAATGTTTTTCACAACAATATCGAACTGAGAATTATTTACTATTGTAGTAATCTGTGTATCGCCAACACACTTCACTGGGATGGACATCTTATTTGCAACAATTATTCTCTTCATATTATCATTTACTTGTCTAACTTTCATCAAATTTTGATTGGCTGTCATATGCGCATTTGCCCCCGAGTCTATGTACCAATCCTCTGTGCTAAATTCAACACTGAGAAAAGCTGCACTGAAAGCACCAGCTTCCTTCATTTTCAATTCAGGACATTGGTTTTTGTAATGGCCAATTTTTTTACATTTATAACATTTAATTTGTTTGGTACTGCCGGATGAAAATGCTGGTTTGCTTGATTGTTTTGATTGTGAGTATCCAGATTTGCCTCCTTTTTGGCGATGGTTTGACCAAAATGCAGAATCTTTTTCAGTGTAACTCAATTCAGAACTCATATCAAGTAGCTTCGTTTTTATGACGTCAGCACTGACGGACATACCAGAATGTTCTATCGCCATAATCATTGGGGCAAATCTCTCTGGCAGGCCAGCCAGAAGTAAGGAACCAATCCATTCCTGGTTTATTTCGAAACCCGTTCCTTTTAACCTTTGTGATGTTTCTACAATTTGATTGACGTAGTTTGTCATGGAATCACAATTTTCGAGACGAATAGAAATCAATGTTCGGAGTAAACTAATTTTTCTGGTGAATCCCGAGTCATCGAATAACTGTTTTAGTTTTGTCCACAAAGCACTAATTGTGTTTTCATTCTTGATGTGCACGTATAACGTAGGATCAATTGTCATCACGAGCTTTGCTTTTGCCTTTTGTTGGTCGGCTGCACTCAAGTCAGCGGGAATGGCGTCGATGTCAATGCCTTCCAACACGAGGAAGTTTTTCACTGCAAACGCCCAATCGTCGAAGTTTTCACGTCCCTTGAGTTTGGGAACATTTACTATGTAACTTGCCGTCGACATTTTTTGATAAAAATTAGAAGATTGACTATAATAATTGCAAAAATATGTGACTGGGCCCATAACCTTATAAAACGATAGGAGTTTTCCACAGAACAGATAATTTATTTAAATACAAGTACGAACCTAAACTGATATAGAACTACATGATAGATGGCGCTAGTTGTACCTATATTATATTTAACAGTTTAAGTCCGCCTGGCTCTAGCTACCATCACTTGTGCTCGGTTCGGTTGGTGGTAGGACTTTGTTTAAGTCCGCCTGGCTCTAGCTACCATCAATTGTGCTCGGTTTGGTTGGTGGTAGGACTTTGCTTAAGTCCGCCTGGCTCTAGCTACCATCAATTGTGCTCGGTTTGGTTGGTGGTAGGACTTTGTTTAAGTCCGCCTGGCTAGCTACCACCATTTTAACTTATTATGTCGCCATAAACCAATTAATGTTAGACAGCTTTTGTTGCAAATTCATATTGTTTTATATTTTGCCTATTCCTTAATCGTATTCAATGTTTTTCGGGTATCTCAGTTCCTACTACCTATTCTTTACCTGATAATACTTTCTTTTAAAAATGATTCCGTTTAGGATTTATTACCAAAATGTTCGCGGTCTTCGTACAAAAACCGCAGTTTTCAATAGAAATATGTCCCTGTACTCGTACGATATAATATGTATCACAGAAACTTGGCTGAACGATAGCTTCAATAATAACGAACTTTTTGATGATCGATACATGATCTGGAGGCGCGATCGTAATTTTGAGAAGACTGGTCAGGAATACGGGGGTGGGGTTCTCATTGCTGTTCGGAGGGAGCTGGCGGCAGAAGGCCGTTTGGATTGGTCTTCCAGTGCCGAGGATCTTTGGGTCACCTTAACATTAAAAAATCGTCATTCCAGATCTAGCTACAAAATGCACATATGCGTAGTATATATTTGTGATGAGAATTTAGGTAACAAAATATCTGTTCAATTATCCAACTTTGCCTTAAACTTAACGAAAATAACATTAGACAACCCCTTAGATAAAATGATTGTATTTGGTGATTTTAATTTGCCAAACGTTACATGGACTTTAGATAATAATGACGGCATTTCACTCATCCCCTCTAATCTGCAAGGTTCGCATCAGTTGGATTTTATTGATAACCTTAATACTTGTAATTTACTTCAGTACAATTCTTTTGTAAATGCTAGTCATGGTCGACTGTTAGATTTGATTTTTTCAAACGATGATGTAACTATTAACCTTTGCGACAGTCCTCTAGTTGACGAGGACCCCCATCACCGTTCTGTTGTAGCTACAGCGGATTTTGTTCACTTACATACCCTCAAACCGCGTCCTTATAATAAGTACATGTATCACAGCGGTGATTATGACTCAATTTGCACTCACTTGGACACCGTTGACTGGTACTCAGAGCTAGGTAGCAGAAACATTGAAGATGCTGTTTCATTTCTTTACAATACTTTATATAAATTGCGGGATACCTACGTCAAATCTAAGCTAGTTACCCCATCCCGTAAGTACCCGTTATGGTACAAGCGGCCTTTGCTTAAATTACTCCGTGAAAAGGCAAAGTTTCACAAAAAATTCAAAACTTATGGTAACGCGTATGACCGTGATTCATTTATTTTACTTCGCGAAAGAGCGCATTCGATGGAAAATGATATGTATAAAACATACATATCTAATATTGAATATCATATTAAATTAAATCCTCGCGCTTTTTGGTCATTCATTAAAAGTAAAAACCAATCAAACTCTTATCCATCCATGCTAGAGTACGGTAACCTCACGTCTGATAAGGGAGACGAGATTTGTAATTTTTTTAGCGAGTTTTTCCATTCCACCTTTCTTAATACGAGTAATCAACAGTCTATTGTACAGGTTTGCTCAATTTCTTCACAGGATTTTGGACCCTCTGCAGATATATGTACGGTTGAAGTTCTGGAGGAAAATGTTTTAAAGCTACTTAAATCTATCGACCTAACTAAATCTGCAGGTCCAGATAACGTTCCGGCAGTATTCATTGTCAAATGTGTCAAAAGTCTCGTTCTTCCACTTCGTTACTTTACCGACGTTCTCTCACTGAGGGAACAGTCCCCAGGGTCTGGAAGTCCGCGTTTATAACTCCTATCCATAAAAAAGGCTCAAAGCATAAGATCGATAATTACAGACCTATATCGAAACTATGTCTATTTGCGAAGGTACTTGAAAAAATCGTATACACTCAACTGTATTCCGCCCTCAGGCATAGCCTCTCATTGAATCAACATGGTTTTTTGAGAGGTAGGTCGACTACTTCCAATCTTCTACTGTGTACTGAATTCTTGTCGCAATTTATGTCGGAACCTTCACAGGTGGACATTATTTACACTGATTATTCTAAGTGCTTCGATCGAATTGATCACTCAGTTCTGCTTGAGAAGCTACTACGGATTGGTATTAGGGGGAATCTGTTTAGATGGTTTTCGTCATATGTTCGCAACCGATGCCAGACCGTGGTACTAGGAGGATACTCTTCGAGCCCTATGAACATTCCCTCGGGCGTTCCCCAGGGATCTTTATTGGGTCCCTTGCTTTTTTCAATTTTTGTAAATGACATATCTTCTTGCTTTATTTATTCTAAAATATTATTGTACGCTGACGACATGAAAATTCTTTGCCAAATAAAAAACCTTAATGATACCCTCCTCCTTCAAGATGACTTAAATAGATTTGAAAATTATTGTTTAGTAAATAAATTAGACTTAAATGTGTCCAAATGCTTCGTTTGCTCATTTACTCGTAAACCTACAATAGTTACTTTTAATTACACATTTTATAATTCACCGCTGACCAGACTGAATACAATAAAAGACCTGGGAGTTACTTTTGATAGCAAACTATTATTTGACCAACATATAAATACTATAGTTAAGAAAGCGTCTCGTTCCCTCGGATTTGTTTTAAGAATGTCATCAGAATTCGCAAGTATTAAAACTTTTAAAATACTATATTGTGCGTACGTACGTAGTCATTTGGAATACGCTTCACAAGTGTGGAACCCCAGCTATAGCGTTCATTCGTCACGTTTAGAATCCATTCAGAAAAGATTTCTACGATACCTTCAATATCGGGCTCAAATTTTCCTACCAGACTATGACACGAGATGTCGAAAGTTTCATTTCCTACCGCTTTCCGAACGAAGACAAATAGCCGACTTGACTTACCTTTTAAACATAGCAAACGGTACTGTGGAATGTCCAGAGCTTCTTGGGCAACTAGGTTTGCGTACTACCAGGGCTTCTTTGAGGAACCCTAACGTACTTTATGTTCCAATAGTTAGGACAAATTATAGGCAAAACTCATTTATGGTTAGAGCCGCTGGTTCGTTTAACACGTTGGCTAGGGCTAATACAGATATTGATCTATTCAATACCAAAACAAGTAAGCTGAAACGCTTACTTAGCGATACCTACTTTAATGTTGGCTAGATTGGGCACTTAACTTAACTTCTTTTCTTGTGTGTGTGTGTTTGTGTATTTAAATGTTTTGTACTATGTTTGCTGCTTTTTATAAATATTGTCTACTTTATCTGTTTATGTTCGTATATAATTTATTTTAGTTATCTGTGGAAACTTTTAATTGGCTTTCCTATTATGTAACATTTGGTTGCATAGCTATTCAATAATCTATTGTACAAACCTAGCTGTAAGTTTTCCAAAAATTGTAAAAATAAAATAACAACAGTTCTTAAATTGTTTAGTTCCAGCATTTAGATGTAAGATAGCCAGTTCCTCGGACAGTTGAGGATTCCGGGTGAAGTGCGCTTTCACCCACGGAGTTATAAAAGGGGGATGAAAGCCAAGCAGCTCCACATACATTAAAAATGAAATAGAGCTATTTTCATTGATTTGGATGCTGAACGCTTGGCCAATAAAGTTTGCAGCACTCCAGCATGGGATACGAGCTCTTACATATCCACCCGTGTAAGTTGTAAGAGGGGATAAAGTGATACCAGGGGATGGTTTTGGTCTAGTGCTGGTCTGTTGGACCTTGACGGGAAAGCGCTTGGCCTTCATCTCACTTGTATAGCTATTCGGATAGCCGTATCGCATCGTATCGGAAACTTCCGATGATCATTCCGAGAACGCTATTCCGCAAATACAAAATGTAAAAATGAAAATTTTTCGTGTTCGCAACTGGTTTCAAGCGCACTTCACCGGAAACTTTAACAGACTGAGGAACTGGCTATCTTACCTCTAAATGCCGGAGCTCAACTTGACCTGAATCCTGGATTAGATTTCCCCAGGTCTCGGTCAGCTCTCCTTTAGTAACTAGGATTTTTCTTTTTTTGAAGATCTGTTTGTGTGTGATCAATGTAATCACTAGTTTATCTTTTATTTCTACTTACTTTATGAGGCTGTCTCTCACTTTTTATTTCTTTTTTAATCTGTTTCTATCTGAGAATGTCTGTTAGTGCCTTTATGTTTCTGTTGTTTACCTATCCTATTCAGTGTTTATAGCTGTAGACTTTCCTTTAAAATAAAATAAACTCTGAGTAGTGATCAGAGTCACTACTCAGAGTGTGGATCTTATGAGGATCACCTACCAGGGGGTATACAGAGGCACATCCAAACTTACGCTCGGCACATGCCCACGGTTTGCAAGTAGCTAGCATTCAATACGTGACAGGCTGCAAGCCCATCGCTTAGCGGAATACTAGCCAATGAGACATGTCATTCTTACTTTTGGTCATAGCGCCATTAATGTTCACCGTTTATTGTTGTCATATTAAAATGTATTACATTTAGATTGTAATATATGATGTAACTCTTGGTGAACCTAATAAATACAATAAGAATAACGTTTATTGTTCAAAAAAGTTTTACAGCCTTATTACTTATTACGAGTATATATATAGGTAGGATTACCTACCTATTATTTTTACCTTTTAAGTGTCTTTAGCACTAAATATAAAATATTTAGGTTGTATGACCTTGAAAACTTGTATTTTAGAGACCAGAATAAAGTTACTAAGGACTTTATCTGGAAATTTCTTCAAATGTCCTGTTTATATTCGCTTATGTTATATTCATCCAACAGGTAAAGACGACCTAGGTTCACTGTTTGCGTCGGCAGAGCAATTCTCGACGCTCCTCGAAGACACGGCCACCAGCAAACGGCAAGGGTCGAGCCAAGCCGTCTCAAACGCAGACAACTCCAGCCAAAAGCAACTAGCATGGGAAGAAAACAGAGACACATGGATCAAGGGGTACATTAGGAAGATTCTGGGGAATAATAAGGGGAAAGGGAAGTTTCAGAAGAGGAAAGGGGGGAAGTTTGACGGTGCGGGCGGAAAGAGGAAGAAAGTCAAATGATTTGATGTGAAATTCACATCAAATCATTCACATTGTGAATAAATTGTGTAAAATTTTTGAGATTTTTATTTTCTTGGTTTCCACCTACTTAAGCCAGTTCAGTGTCAGTTTTTATGATTTATTATATTCATATAATGTAAGTATTCTATCCGTAATTTACAAGTTATGCTCGGTCATCAGTCATCGCCATCTCGCCCCAAAGATGGCGCTGTGTAAAATTAATGTCCTGTAATATTTATTTTATTTGATTTTTATTTATTATTATATCAAGCCGTCAGTGTCCCACTGCTGGGCAAAGACCCCCACTCCCTCCAGACTTCCCGATCTTGGGCATCGTTCCTCCAGTCTTCGATAAATACGTCGTATTGTACATTCATATAAACATTTTACTTTTGGTGATCAATGTAGGACGTAACAGAATATTTTGGTATTAGTAGTGCAGCCGCGGCCATCTTCCGATGGTCTACCTTTGTCAGATGAAAATCTGAATTTTATGTATTCACTATTAGTGCACACAGTATTTGAAAAACATACGAAATATGCACGCAAGAAAAGCTTAAATAACCAATGCCTACCAATAAACATAAAATCGTAAAAAGGAGAGAGACTGAGCATGAGGTGGGTTCATCACAATATTGGGCTTGGTTTGGTTGGTGGTAGGACTTAAGTCCACCTGGCTCGCTACCACCTAATTCTGTCACAATAACAATTCTAAAATTGTTGTGTTCGGCATTTAGAAGTATAGCTAGTTCCTCAGACCGGGCAACTTTACCCATAGGTCGGTAACATGCGGACCGCGTAAGGCAGAAACTGGACCGCTAATTATTTTTTTATAGGAAATTAATTTTACACAGCGCCATCTAGCCCCAAACTAAGCATAGCTTGTAATATGGGAACTAGATTACGGATAGAACACTTAAATACTTTTTGTAAATACATACGTACTATATGACACAACACCCAAACACAGAACAAAAATCTATATTCATGACACAAATGTTTGCTCTGGGTGGGAATCGAACCCACAGCCTACAGCGCAGAAGGCAGAGTTACTACCAACTGAGCTATGAGGCTTGATGAGGTTATGACATAACCCACGTGAGTACTCGCTACATTATGAACAAAATTTTGAGCTTTGGGACTAGGTTTGTAAGTTTTTGGCAATTGCACAAGTCATCGACGATGTACAACACGTTTGATGGAATGTGTCCGGAACAGAACGCTAAGAACAGCCAGCTTTAAATAATGATATCCTTCGAATTGGTCTCATCTATTGTATTTTGTCTGATTCCTATCGCAGATGGCGGAGATCGTGAATTGGCCATAGCTGGTTTAAGACCAGGCTGTCTAAAAAAAATCTATGCTAGCTCCGCCCATGCCCCTGCAATCCTACCGAGGCGAATATGACGCGTTGACGTTCCAAGAAAATGGGAGACTTATTTTTTTGTTTACACAAAAATAATTTGATTTAAACTTTATTAGTAACTTATCTACCTTTTGTTATGGTTCATTGATATGAAAAATACTAAACTTGCATATATTTTTGAATAAGTATCGCACCTTAGATAAATAGTATATTTGGAGTCTGCTTTATATTATTAGATAACTCTTTATTGTACCATTTACATGTTACATAACAAAATACAGTGGTGGAAACTTAATCTAAGCGTCACTGGTAAAACAAAGCGATCTCTTCCAGGCGACCGCTGGATGGACAGATAAGACAACGGCTTTCAAGGATGGCGGACTATACGAGTAACGAATATAAAACAAAATACACATACATAAAATTACACCAATAATAATCATGATAATAGTAAATTTATAATTTAAGAATAAACTGATAGATAATACCATGGACGAAGGAAATACAATAGACAGCTAATCCCATAGAACATTTTGTAGATCAAAAAATGATCAAAATCCGGTATTATTTCTAGATGGCGCTGTCTCGTAGCCTGGGAGCATTCTAATCAACATCTAAAACGAATATATTTTCAATTATTTGTATGGTAAAATTCTTCGATTGATATCTATTTTTTTTTAGAATAGTAAAAATTGTTCACAGTGTAGTTTTATCAATTTTGTTTCACAGCGGTATTACACCACATTTTACGAGCCTGATAATAGATGGCGTGTAACTAAACTCTAAATAAACGTACGTAAAATGCGATGTAACGCATCGTTGTTTAACTAGATGGCGCTTATCATAAAAGTAAGTATTATTTTTATTTCAGACAGGTACCTGCAGACTATAGGAATGTTGAAAACTCCGGTATTTACTTTTCTAGTTTATGTCATCAAAGTAAGCAGGTTAAATCGTTAAAATATGTACCTACCAGAAAATTGAATATTGAAATACAGAGAAAGACTAGAGAATACAGAGTTGACTGCTGATTGATGGCGAGATGGCTGACCAGGAGTGACTGGAAGAGGAGAATATGTTGTGCCAACCCCATCTAGAGTAGGATACGGACAGGAGAATAATGATGATGCCTATAGAAAAAGAAAAACAACAATTGATTGAATCAAAAAATAAATGTATTTATGAGAACGATTTCATATATATATATATATATATATATATATATATAGTTCATATCTTTCGTCACAGAATAATAAATAGTACTAGCGTACAGAAGGATCACTCTCTAACCTAATTACGTTTTAAAAACTAAAAAGAAAGAAAACCGACTTCACCTGGATGGCGTATTTTTTCCAATTATTTTGATGACATATGGACGGGCAGACAGACAGACGCGTGACCCTATATGGGGTCCGTTTTCTCCTTACTTTTGAGATATACACCCAAATCGCTTCAAGTGTGCCTATAATATTTGAAGAGTTCCCTCCATTTTTTCAGGATCCCATCATCAGATCCTGACCGATAAAGAAAAAGTCCCCCTGACAGGGGTCTTTTTCTTTATTTTTGAGGTAATACAGCCTAAAATACCCTTATCGCTTTAAGTGTGCCTACAATATTTGAAGAGTTCCCTCGATTTATCTAGGATCTGATCATCAGATCCTGACCTGATGACAATGGGATCACCTAGGAAGTATACCGACCCTAAAAATACCCAAATCACTTCAAGTGTGCATATAATATTTGAAGAGTTCCCTCAATTTCTCCAGGGTTCCATCATCAGATCCTGACTTGATGACAATGGGAACACCCATGACAATGGGAAGACCCTTTAAAAAAAATATCTAAATCGGTCCGGCCGTCTTTGAGTAATCAGGGAACAAACATTAAAAAAAAAACGTTCCGACGATTTGAGAACCTCCTCCTTTTTTTTAAAGGAGGTTAAAAAGCCATGTTTCGGTACAAAAATGTACTTACTGTTAAGACTTACACGCGAAATTGAATCTTATTGTGTGGCTTTAGCGTTCATAATCCGTTTGTCTCTGCTGACTTGGAAACGGTTTCGCGGTCAGAGCATTTGCCGATATTAATATAGGTAAAATTTATGTTAAAATAAATCAATAATGTTAACTATGTATATAACATCAATACCTACCTTTAATAAGTAAGTGTCGTGAAAACACTTTAACATACACACAGGTACCTACTAAGTACAGATTTTTTATTGACAATACATGTATGTCTGTACCTACTTATAGCTTCTCACCAATTATAGAATTTTATCGCTGTCTAGATAACTACAAACATACGCAACTATTACTGGGTAGGTAGAGAATTGAGTAGGTGCGTCACAGTATCATGTACCTAAACGAATTATTTATGTTTCGAAGTCATAATAATTGATTGATCCAAAAATCACAAAAATTAGGTACGCATGGTAGGTAGCGACGCGGTTAGCGTGTGACCGAGTTGCAACCTACTGCCGCTATCTAACCTAAACTTCACAGTGACACCCCCTGCGATCGTTTTGGGCCCTATAAGCCCACAGCTGAAGCATTTTCTCGGAAGGCTCGCTTCATTGTAGACCTCACTTTGTTCCATCACCAATAGTTTTCGCTGCGCATGTGATGCGGTAGGTATCAACTCTGGGCATCACTATGCACTATGTATAGGTAGGGTAGGTACCTACCTAACTAACCCTTTTTTACTTCACCATTATGTATAGGGGTATGTTAAGTACTTACCTACATAATGGTGACAAGGAAGGCAACCAGGCTTTGTTTTCTCAATAAACCTTATTTTGAAGAAAATCTACAATTTACTATCTAATCTAAATATACAGTACAGGACACAAAAAATCGTATGTAGATCGGCGGTGGTGGTGGTGCTGGCGGCGGCGGGGCGGGAGGGTTGACCGCCTGTGTGCAGTTTTACGGTACCCATTTATTTTGCACTTTGCAGTTGCACGCGACGAAGACGACGACGAGACAATTCGAGTCTTAAGAGCGGCAACGCCACCGCCGCTGCCGTGCGTAGGTTTTTGCACATGCTGGCAACCTCGCAGCAAAGAAATAACATTTGTGCTAGTCAGAAAAAGCGCCATCTCTCTGTATATTTTCGTACGAAGAAAGGAGTGGGCTAGATTGAGGTTTAGAAAAAATATGATTCAATTATTATTACTTCGTTTGGGAACACGTAGCGACATCTCACGTCATAGAAAGTATTTATTTATCGTGCCACGCTCGATAGTAGGAAGATTGTCAGTCTATTGTATTTCCTTCGTCCATGACAATACTGATAAACTTTCAATTTAAAAGTGTGCAACAAAAACTGCTTTACTTACCACAATATTCGCATATTGTGGTAAGTAAAGCAGTTTTTGTTATTTTTATCGTTCTACGTATGTGTTTGACCTTTATCTCATCTGATTTTCAAGTTATGATAAAGGCCGAAGGTAAAAGGGCACTTCACCCGGAATCCTCAATAAACTGAGGAACTTGCTATCTTACCTCCAAATTCCGGAACACAACAACGACAGTTCCTCAGTTATGGCGACAGAATTAGATAAGATGGTGGTAGGTGATGGAGGTGGATAGTGGTAGCCAGGCGGACTTAAACAAAGTCCTACCACCAACCAATTCAAGCACAATATTGTACTACCCTTGGGTATTGAACCCGCCGCCTTGGGAGGCGGGTCAAGCAGGTGTATTTATTTAGTATACAACATTTATATTTATTTAGTATACAAGCGTACAAAATTAGTTTTATTTTTTGTTCGCCTTTAAGTTTTTATCTACATTATACAAAATTGACTGACTGACTAACATACTTATTTTTGTAACGGTATCTAACGCGTATTTTACCTGTATTTCTCCCGTCGGTTCTACAGGTTTGCACCAGCCATAATGGTAATGAAAATGTTCTGAAATACTTTTTCTATTTTAGTACATTTTTATTTTTTCATTTTAAAAGGTTTTAGTAGGTATACCTATACCTACTTAATATAAAAAAAATGTCTGATGTCGGTGCAGCAAATATAAAAATTAAAATATATTTTATAGTAAGTGATGTAGATTAATTCATAACAAGGTCAGTAATAAGAGAAAAACATAAGCAGGTACACAGAATATTAAATAGTTTAAGTTTTTTTATTTTAAAAATTATTGAAGTGCAATCTTCTTTTTATTACGGAAGTAATAGATATGTATGTGGAGAGTGCAATATTGTGATTGGTTTGGTTGGTGGTAGGACTTTGTTCAAGTCCGCCTGGCTAGCTACCACCACAGAGTAGTAGAGCCCATTGTGAAAGGGCTCGTCCAGAGAAGTACCTTACCTATTTCAGCTGCCAATCAGTATTGCTGTGTTCCGGTTTGAAGGGTATGGTCGCCGGTGTAATTACACGCACGTGAGGCTTAACACCTTTATACCTCAAGTTGACGGGCGCAATGCAGTGCAGTGTAGGCTGTGTTTCTTGTGGATGTAATCTACGCAGTAAGGTATTATGAGCAAGAGATAGGTAGGTACACTTAACATCAGATGGGCTTCTTGCTTGTTCCGTTTTTCTTGTTATCCTAGTTGTATAAAAAAAAAACTTACCTAATTCTGCCGCCATAACAATGATAAAATTGTTGTGTTCCGACATTTATAGGTAAGAATGCCAGTTCCTCAGTTTGTTGAGGATTTCGGTTGAAGTGCGCCTTCACCTACGGCCTTATCCTAAAGAGGTATCATAGTACCTGAAATGGCTTAGCTTCAGCGATCATATTTTCCACAATACTGTAGTCTTATTTACTTTGAAATTAATATATGTTATAGTTCAGTATTTCTGCTATAACGCTTTGTTGCGAATACACGATTCCATAAAATTTTCTCTATAGAAAAAAAAAACAAAGTCTAATTCGCCCAAATTAAAAAAGTACTCCAAATTAGGCCACTTTGTACAGTAAATAAATACAGTATACGGCGCAGACGCTCTGTGTTTTAAGATTTTCAAAATTAATATTTGTTTTACCGTGAAAAATTAAAACGTGGAATTTCGCGCGTAGTGCTGTCATAAGCGCCGTGGTTGAGCGCACAGCAATGTCACTTTTATTATAACGATATCTATATCCAGTTCGAAACTAAAGTAAAGTTGCGTTGAGTTGCTAATCTGAGGTAGTATAGGTTAACTTGACACTGGTATTATTTATTATACAAATCGCCGTAAAGTGAAACGCGTTCGACCAGGTTTTGAGCATGTATAAAACTAGCACTAGACACTAAGGTGAGATGAAGGCACGTCGTACAATAATAATAAAAAAAAACATCCCAATATCTAAAAAAACTACCCCAATTATCAAAAGTTTCAATTTATATTTATGATATCTTTATGCATTTTCAATTTCATCAAAATCGAATAAGCCATTTAAGAGTTCATTATTATATAAGTATTATTAGATACAAACATTGCCATATACCTACATACATGCAGTGCCGAATTTAACGTTTATTATGGTGACAAAATTATGCAAGATGGCGGTAGCTAGCCATTCCTTGAATTACAAAGTCCTACCGCCAACGCTGATCCACTAGACTATAGAGGCAGTTAAAACCAGTATTTAGGCCAGCCAATTAGCATAGCTATTCAGCGTGGCAATGCAGCCAGGGCACGCTTCCGTATCGTACTGGTCTAGAACAGCCTTAGGTAATCCGTCTGCTTACTTTGTGCATAGTTTGTTTATTTATACCTAGTACATAATAATTTATTTGTTACAATACAAAACGAAAACTTCCTTGTATTTGTCTGATTTTAAACGAAACCAACGGAATAGAATGACTTTTTGAACGAAACGATCGTGCAATCCACCATGAAGGTAGCCGCAAGAGATTGTCAACAAATAAATTTAAATAGTGATGTTACCGACTGCTGGTAATCGATTCGAATAATGCACTATTCGAAATGAGTTACTTGATTTGATTTATTACCTCAGCCTAATTGTTAGGTACGAGCAATTAATTTAACTTGCACCGTGTTGTCCGACACAAAACAGTAACGAATAACTACTCTGTGATGGCGAATTTTGGGAACACCTGTTGCTGTTGCAGTCAGAATCAATAGTTTACCGTCATGCGCTTTCAACATCAAAACACCATCAGTAGGTAGCCTGCCTCTATTCTATAGCAAGTTGCTCAGGTAGGTACCTACCTACCTAGTACCTAATGAAAAGTTTGCTTGACGGCAAAATTGTATAATGTCTATAAAGCTGAAGCCCTCGAGAGTTCTAGGTAAGTAAATTTAGTAAATTAAAGAAGGACCTTCAGTAAATTATTTGAGTTACGAGTTACGTCAAATAAATCTCTTTGAATACTTATCTACCTAGGTCAACAAATAATTTGTAATGTTATAGCGCGGAGGACAGGTGGGCAGATAAACTCTAAAGCTAAAAGTCTGAATCCGAGTTAAAAAACATATCTCCCGCGCAGTGCATACAAAGCGTGTCGGCGCTTCTTGTTTGTTGACATTTCTACTTTAATGTAGTTGTGTTGGAGCGCGCCATCGCACTGTATTTCATTGCATTGCCGTGAAATTACTAAAATTACACAAAGTATACACAACACCTACCCAGTGGTAAATAATTAGTGATGTATAGGTAAAAAAAAAGCGTATATTGAGACTTTATTTACTGTTATTGCGAGTAAAAAGGCGGGCAAATCAGTGAACAAGTGACGATTGCTAATCTATTTATAGACTATCTTTAGTGCGACAGAAATGTTTTAGGTGGTAAGTGATAGTGTGTATGTGTTGCATTGACATTCTAATGAGACTTGAGTTTGTAGGTGAAGTGCATAATTTGATTCCAATTGGACATTCTGTGAACTAGAAAAGGAAATTGTAGCCGCGAAGCGAAACTCGTTTGACAGCTCATATACAGCACACAGTTAAGGAAACGCCACTGCGCATGTGTGCGTGTCAGTGATGTGAATTCTTGCGTTTATCGATTGGCAAGATTATTTTTCAAGGTCAACTTCGTAGACGACGAATGGTTGATTTGTAATACGAAGAAACATTAGCAGTTAGCAGTACAACCAGCACACCAATGATATTTTATGATTCCGAGGCATTGTAGGTATACCTAAATAAAATGGAATCTTCAGTGATAGAGAGCAAAAATGCAGCTAAAATAACACCGAGCGCATCAACTGTGTCAGGTTCTAACCAGCTGTTTATAGCTGAGAATTTAGAGCTTGATTTACCCGAAGATACTTTTCGCATGAGCCTCGACAATTTTTCCGTCATCGGTGAAAATGTCACCATAGCTGAGAGAGAGAGTTCTGTAGATACAATCATACTGGGGACACCTTTGACTGACGCACCACTTGAGACACCAGAAAAACAAATGCCTAAATCTCCTCCTACCTCTTTAAAATTAACACCAGATAACAAAATAAACGAAACCACCAAAACACCAACATTGCTTAAGCTTTCCTTGACAAAGAAACATGAAAACGATATGTTTATAAAGCCTTCCCCTGTTGCGGAGGTCATGTCTCCCGCAAGAATGCTGCAATACGAAATATGCCCTAGTACGCCTTACACGCCTACAATGAAGCGAGCCGCTATAGACTTCGATTTCTTTATCAGAAACAAGTTTGATAAATACTTCGAAGAAAAAGCAGATGAAGAAGAGAAACCAGAGAGTATAGTAACCGAGAAAGAAGATACGGAGACTGAGGGACATATGTACGTGGAGATTCCTGTTATTGTGGACCCGAGAACCGTGAGACATGAAATTGGCGATGGTAAGTACCTATCTTCAAGTGAACTTTCCTAGGTACTTTTTTACTATACGACTGGCAAACACCTGGCCTAGGCCGAAGGTGGCAGTGCTTCACCTGGAATCCTCAACACTGAGATTGTTGGATGTTAGGCAGACTGGTCTTTCCTTCCTCTAAATGCCGGAACACAATTTAGAATCGATGTTATGGCGATAGACATAGGTAATATGGCAGCTAGCGAACCACAGAGACGGTAAATTGGATGGTGGTGGATTGGATATGGGTATTATAAAATTAGTTTAACAAACTTCCTCCCATATGAGTTGTTGCCGTAATCACCAGCCTGGAGCACATTTCCGTCACCTTATATATTTTAACCTGCCTCACACAAGCCATCACATTGCTATGGCATGCATGGGTACCTAACCTACCTAAAGGTAAGGAAACTCAGTCGCGATGGCTCCATCTGAAAACCGGCGCTTCACTTTGCTGAGCAGCACATTGCTGAGATGGTGCCAAATTTTTTTTTTTACTTATTTTGAATATGGAGAATTGCTTGGCTTTCATCTCACCTGATTCCAAGGTGAGATTATGCCGAGGTGGAGGCGCACTTCACCCGGAATCCTCAACAAACTGAGGAACTGGCTATCTTACCTCTAAATGCCGGAACACAACCATTTTTGGAATTGTGATTATGGCGACAGAATTAGGTAACACATTGCTGATATGGTGCCATATTTTTTGTTTTACTTATTTTGAATGACGGAGAAGCGCTTAGCCTTCTTCTCACCTGGTTTCAGGTTAAGGCAAGGTGGAAGCGCACTTCACCCGGAATCTTAAACGGTCTGAGGAACTGGCTATCTTACCTCTAATTGCCGGAACACAACAATTTGACATAGGTATACTTAGTATTAGTATTTTACCTTAATATCAATGGATATGTACCTATACTGTGCCAAATAAATGTTTTTCTTTCTTTGTATAGGTCAGTCGCCTGTTAATCTGTCATGACTTTTGTATCAAATTAATAACATATTTAAAGATAGATAAAAACATTTTGAAAATTATGCGTCCACTTGCGACAACAGAGTGACATCTCAAAAACTCAAATTTTACAGAAAACGACTTCTAAACTTTTAAATGTGCATAACTTTAAAATTACTTTCAAGATAGCTTTATTATATATGAATTGATTAAAGTATAACTAATAATTAAATGAAATATTAAAAAAGAATAAACACATCTGGAACTAAATTCATGTCTTATTATAGTTTGAAAAAAAGAAAGGAAAATTTATCACGTTTTTGCAGAAAAAAAATAATTTACATGGTGGTAAGTTTAATTATCACGTTGAAGAAGATGTACAAAATTACATTTGACTAAGTTATATATAAATAAAAATTGTTCTTGAAAATTCATTTTTTATTTGAGGAATGATAGAATCATTCAATATAGTGGTAATAATTCTCATCGTTTGTTACCTAAACTTAGTCTTTAATTAGGCACTTAATGTAAACTATTAATAAAACTTAAAGTAAAATTGCCTAATATTGTCTTAGTAGAAGGTATGTTGTACTATGCTCACATTTCTATTACTTATTCTAAAAAATAATTCCTATCAAAGCACGTAAAACGTAACATACTAGACTGCAAAGAAACAATTTCGTAAACTATTACAATAATAAAATAACGTAAATAACGTAGTGAAAGATCATCCACTTTTTTTCTTTTCGATTGAATTGATTGATCGAATGAGAAATTTGTGTGTTGGAGTTTATGTTTGGAAGGTTCTGCGCAGCATAGAGATACATAGCCATCATAAATGTATTCTTCTGCTGGCCAGCACAGTTGTCCGATTAAAAAAACAACTTCCATTGAATTTTGCCCTTCTAAAATCTTCTTTAAGTATTGGAAAACGCAAGTGGCAAGCTCATGCACACCCCTATGGGCCTGTGCTTCAGCCCACACGTAATTTTCAACAGAGTTTGTTTTGAGATCATAAATTGTCAGATTCAATACGTTCAGTTTGGATTTATACTAGAAAACGGAAGTGTTTCCTTTCGGACACTGAAACACAGCTTTAAGATCAAAAACGGCCATAAAAATGTCCATGTCTTATTTATCTTTCTACTTTTCAATTCGTGGCATCTTTTTTGGGAATAAAAAAAGATATAAGTCCTGAGTAAAGATGCGAGAACATTATATAATTTGCGTAGGGAATGTTTTGGGCTTTGCATTGCTCAACGTAGTCTCGGTGTATATCGGAAATAGTTTTACTCCCATCAATGTAATGCCTCTTGGAATTGTCTCGGCTGTAATGCGACTCGATTCTTGGTATTTAAAACATATAATTTGGTCGATAAAAGCCTTAATCAACTCCGGTTTTTATTGTTTCGTCAACATGGGCATGATTTTTGTGACATCCACGATTGTCTTTGATCAAAGAAATGTTTGTTTTTTTATTATTTTTGTTTTTATGCGGTGTCTATAGGTCTACTATTGATGGCCAAAGTGTTTTTAAAACCCCAGATTAACCCCAGACACTGTAAAAAAGTAAACATTGTTGTTTTCGCGCTATTGGTGCTATTGTTCCGTCAGAATCAATTCTGACATATCACTGGGGTGGACACCTCTTCCATGGACTGAATTATAAATGACCACTGTCTTTCAACTCACCCAAATCCCAGTACTCTTTCAAAAGTTGTTGCCGTTGAATTTCCGTAATATTTGCGTGGCATTTAAATCTACAGATTTCTTTACAGGGGGGTTTAAGTGTGCGTTCTCGAATATAATTTTGAGTTTTTGCTGATTTATATAAGGTTTCCCACCATTTCTCAATTTCTTTGCTACATTTTTCTGTATTTTTTTTTCTTGTCTTGGTCTTTTTTCCCCTTTTTTAGTAGGAATTTCATCGGTAGTAGGAGGATTTTGCGATTCTGTTGTGGTGACGACGCTAGGTTCAATTAGAGGCGGTTGATTTTCGGTAATCATAGTATCAGGTTTATGATTAGATTTTCATTAGAAGTTAAAATTACTGAGTTGATGCCTGACCTTCCTTCTTGGTTTGTCGTTTGCTGACTAGTCGTAGCTGTTGAAACATAATCGATTACATCATTGAGTGAAAATTCAGGTTGGCGTTTTTCTTGGGGTCGTCGGGGTCTTTTACAGGTCATCGCTGTCCTCGATAAAAGATGAAGAACTTGAAGAGCTGCTACATGAGGTTCTTGAAGAAGATGAACTCACCGATACACTGCGATGACGATGAGTTGGTGTCGTGTTTTGATCATCCACTGTTTCATCGTTGTTAACAGTTTTTAATTCTTAGTTATTACGAGTAACTGAGGTAGTTAAAGAAGATGAACTCGTCGATGGCAAATCTTCGTCCATTTTTGGTTATTTTAATTGCAATATTCGTTCAGACCTTGTCGCTATCTGTAAAGATTACTGGTGTTTTATATTGCTGTTTAGTGTATACAACGTGACATGAGGATACCATTACATTTTATTAATATGTATTCTGCAACAACAGAACATCAACAAATGACCCACAACAAATGTCCAGTATAAGGAAAATATGTATCATCTACAACGTTACAACTCAAGATGACGCAGTGATACTGTGAATTTCTTAAAAGAAAAACGTGACATCGAAAACATTCCTCGTTAACTTCGCATTATGTTTTACAAGAACAGTGTAATAAGTATGGCATGCCACGTTGTCGAATAAAAAAATATATTGAAAGAAACTCACCTTTATCACATAACACGTGGTATCCTCGTGATGTCACGTTTTTCATGAAAACCCAGGTGACCACTGAACTGTCACTGTGTCGAAGCCAAATCGATCACCGAACGAGACAGTGCTATATTGTGATATTTTGTCTCATTCTCTCATATTCCTTGTTGTTTACGTAGCAAAAAATATCCCGTTTTTGGAGATAATAGAACGCGAGATCGCAATTCAGAATATCAGTAAAACGAAAAATCGTATAATTTGAGATGTCACACTGTCGTCGCAAATGGACGTGTGTAGACATAACCTAACTGAGACGTGTTGTAAATAACTATGCCAATTTTTAGGTTATATTTGACGTCATGCGAGCGAAACCGGATTTTATTTCGTTACCAACATTTTGCTTTATTGGTGATTGATTATTGGTCACTAATTAGTTATACATTATCGCGATTATTTTCCATAATTATTAACAAAAACGGGTCTTCATCGCGTACCCACCTTTTTTCTAATAATACATTAGAAAAAAAATATGATAATTATACACTCACCTCACATTACTAACGGTACTTACCAAATAATTTGAAATGTTTAAACTAGTCATTGTAGCTTAAAATTTGTTTCATTAAAAGCATTTAAAAAAAAAAAAAATTAACTGTCGGGAATGTAAAAAGGTACGCGATGAAGACCCGTTTTAGTTAATAGTTTTGTTTTAATAAATTTAAATTGAATTCTAATGGTGAATCATGGGATTAGGATGGTAAATATTTCTCCTATTTTTTCTTCTTTCTATTATTTCAACGCCTGAAAAGAATTATTATGCCATAACTAAGTCCGTTGATAGCTCACTTGTCCTCACACACTAAATAACTAGGCCGAGGTCGCATTTCGTAACAGCAGATAGCTGAACAAACAAATGTACAAAGAAAGTATTGGAATTCAGGAACGCAAAATGCTACCTATTCTAGTACGTAGTGCGTAGTGTGCATAGTACGTAACGTAGTGGTTATTCGCTAATACCAAGATTAATATACTTAATAATACAATATTAACTAATTATATAAATTACAGATCATTAATTTTACACAGCGCGTTCTAGTCCCGTACTATGCATAACTTATAATATGGGATACCTAAGTCTATAATACTGAGTAGGTAGGTACTTTTTTTATGAAATTTTTATGACATGATAACATGGCATAATAAAAACTTGATCAGGAATACGCGATGAAAAAACCCTATACAATGATGTTTATTGAGGAAAAAATAAATATGTTGGTAATTTTTATTTCTTCATTTTACGACGGGGAGGTGTTCGGCCTTATCTCACCTGATTTTCAAGCTATGATAAGGCCGAAGGTGTAATTGTAAATGTAATTTTCGCACACCACCAACTGTGTCGTATTTGTAGTGGACTGGGACCTAGCTCGTAAGTACCTACTAGCAAAGTAATTTACTATAGCCATACAAATTCATACCTTATTATGAATTTATCCGGGTATATATCTGTAACTACCATGCGAGTACTTTTTATCTGGATATATGTATTTATAACTACCGTGTGAGAACTTTTATCCGTGTAGGTATCTACAACTACCATGTGAGTACTTTTTATTTGGGTAGGTATCTGTAACTACCATGTGGTCGAAGCTACAAGCATGCTGCACTTACATTAAATGTACCTAATTAATAAAATATGCTTATTACGTACTGCTTCGTTCCATCATCACGGATTGCTTCAAGGAAATTCTTAAAGGGTTAATTAAGCTTGCTTGTACACATGCTATGTACACAAAAGTAAAGCTGTAGCAGACTCACGATGTCACGACATTATCCACTTAGAGGATACACCTCTGATCACTTCTCAGAGCCCTGTATGGTTCACCTCGTAGGGGGTTGTCAGAGGCACGTCCAAATGAACGTTTGGCATATGCGCACGGATTGTTCTCTGGCTAGTATTCAACATAATATCTGTAAAATTTTGATTACCCGATTTTAACACCAGTTTTTCTGTTTCTGTCCCAGTTCGTTGAGGATTCCGGGTGAAGTGCGCCTCCACCCTCGGCCTTATCTCAACTTGAAACCCAGAAGGCAGCCATAAGGCCAAGTGCTTCCCCATCGTACAATAAAAAAAAACTGTAATCTGTTATTTATTTGTTTCTGTTTCACTTAACATTTTAAATTGTGATAAAATAGGAGATAATTTAATGCAATGCATACTGCACTTGCCTTTGTCGTTGTGTGCTGGTCGCGATTCCGAAGCGGTAGATTTGACGTTTAAAAAAAAAACTTTTCTGAAGGTACTCGTACCTCAAGTTTCCATAATACAAGTTATGGTATTGGATATGTAATGTAATGGATTTATGTAATGGATTCCCCATTTAATTTACTCAATTATTATTTGTTAATAAAACATATTACCTTACCTACACTTATGCCTGATGTTATTTTATTGTCGAGATGCCTTGACGAGAATCACGATAAAATTACACGCATGTGTCTAAACACCAATCTTACAACTTTAATTGATTCTGATTTGAGATTATGAATCGTATTAACCTATATCAAAACAGTCATGAACCTCGGTACAGAAAAACCTAAGTAACAGTATGGTAAATTAAAATAGTCAATTTGTAGTATTCATATAAGAATTTAACCCAATGGCTGGCTCTGACTCAGTCCAGCGAATCAGCATAGCTATTTAGCGTGATAACGCAGCAATGTCTTGGGTTGACAATGCTGCTTTGGGTTGAGCATATCGTTTACGGCCCTTGGCTAACCTGACTGCTTCCCTTAGAAATAGTTATATTAATTGTAGCGTACCTACATATTATTTGAATATATGATACCTGTTTTAAAAAAAACAAAACAAAATAATCTTTGAATACAAATACCAATGCGCACTTTTTCTTAGGGTTCCGTACCCAAAGGGTGCAAACGTCCGCTGTCCGTTCCCGATCCTGTAAGCGGGCTGTATCTCATGAACCGTAATAGGTAGACAGTTGAAACTTTTTATGTTGATGCTCTTACAATAAATAAGAAAAGTTAAATCAAAATTAAACATTTCTGTTGCGAGCAATTGATAATAATATATTTATCTAAGCGATTTGAAGTTTGAACTCATTTCATTCTGCACAAGCGTCAGTTCAGTAAGGCAGCGGCTGAACGGCGAGAAGTTGATTGCAATGCAATGTGTGTGTGTTCTCACAGCGGAAAAATGACAAATTTCATGAGTTTGCTTGGCTAAATAATTAGTTTAGTCGTGTAAATACGGCGTCACTAACTAATTATTTAGCCAAGTATGCCTAGTGTATGGTGCTTTTAAATTTGTGCATCCAGTCGTTTTTGAGATATTTGAAAAAAAAAACAGTTGCCGCTGGAAGAACGCGTGAAAACGTTCTCCCAGCGGCATCTTTTTTTTTAAAATGGACTTACATGAAAAAAAAAGACGTCATCAGTAAGAGTACGACGCGAGGTTACTACAGCTACCTGGCTAGATACCACCATCTTACCTAAGTCTATCGTCATAACAACAACTCTTAAAAATTGTTGTGTTCCGGCATTTAGAGGTAAGATAGGCAGTTCTTCCGTTGATTGAGGATTCCAGGTGAAGTGCGCTTTACCTTCGGCCTTATCATAACTTGAAAAATCAGGTGAGATGAAGGGCAAGTAACTCCCCATCGTATTATAAAAAAAAGAGTCAGCTTCCAGCGTCTGTATTTCCACTGTTTTTTTACTTAAATCCCTCCCTAGACCTTGTCAGTGCTAGTGTCGATGATAAAAGCTGACCCGACTAAATAAAAAAGCGTACCTATCAAGAATATCAAACGTATATATCTACTATGTTATCACTTATCGCAAAGCAATAGCCTGCTTTATCGCGTTGATCATTTCAAAACAAAGCGTACAAACGTGATTTATATTGGAGAAGCATTAACGAAGGTCATGTTTCCTTCAAAGATCTTCCGTGTATAGGTGCATTGCGGAAAGCTGGCACGAATAACACGTGTAGTAATAGCATGGACCAATACATTGGTCTAGTATAGGTCGGTTATCGAAAATAACCGACCTATACTAGAAGCTATGACTACAAAATACATAATTTTTCAACTGGATATCCGTGCATCTCAACGGGAATAAAAATATGGATGGGTGTAATACCGTAGGTATTACGACGTATTGATAATAATTTTATTTTATTTCATTATATTGTTAATTAATTGACATACTTGTGTGTACCTAATTATGTGCCTGAAATAAATGACATTACTTATAATATATCATATTTTTTTAATTGAAGCTGAATCATTACCACCTTTTTCTATTTAAATTTGTCCTTGTCTAATATTGGTCCATGTCAATACTAATGATACCAGGCATATTTTTTAATACACGTTCAAACTAAGCAATTGTTTGAACGTGCCTCTGATTACCCCCTAATCGGTGATCCTCATAAGATTCACGCTCTGAATGGTGATGATCTGGTGGTGAGTAAGTCGTGACCTCTATTCGTAATAATAAGAGACCAAAACACTTTTATCCTTGTGCCATACTTATATCTATAGCAGAAAATATTTTATGAAAGTAAAAAAAAAAGTGTTATCGGAATAGCGTTTACGGAATATCCATCGGATGTTTTCGAGTACTATCCTATAAAGCTTATGAATGTTTGAGAAACAGGTGGCCCGTTACCCTGTTTGCCTGTTTTTGTATAAAATAAAAAAGGTACCCACCTAATTAAAATGGAGAAAATAAACATATTAGCTTTTTTCTACAACTACCAGACCTACAAATGTTGGTTGAGAAAATTGTGTGTTTCAATTCAAATTTGAAAGGTGTCCACGATTTTATCTAGGTACAATCGAATGATCAGACAAGCAAGAAAGCGAACAATTACTGCATTGTCATTGAGCTCCAAGCTGTCTGTCAAGCTACTAGACACTAGCTCATCGGGAAGTAAGTTAAACCTCTATAGGTAAGTAAGTAAGTATATATAAGATTTATGCCTAAAGAGCAAGCTACTAAAATATCAACGTCATAAAACTACTGATGAGTCCTAGACTGTATTATTATATTATTTTACATATAGGATCTCATTATTTTTTTACTCTAACAGTTATAAAATAATTAATGTTATTTAAATTCAAATGAGTACCTGCTGTAAGTTACCAAGTAGGTATTAATACAATTAAACTATGTGTAAGGAAGCAGTCGAATTACGAGGAACCGTTTGGTAAATCAACTGTTCCAGACCAGTACCAGACGGAAGCGTGCCCAAAACACGTGCTGCATTGCCACGCTGAATAGCTTATTCGCTGGCCTAAATAAGAGCCAGCCCTTGGGGTCACGATTCGCCTCAATCAAAAGCCCCGCAAGATTTTTGTAAACCTGGTGGGCACCAGCTCCCCACGGATCCAAGGTCTCCCAAAAGGCTCAAATTGGTAGCCTCTGTCGAAACCACTATGTTTGCGCCTTTTTGAATCCTCGGCCGAATCATATTCATAATAATAAAATACTTATAATAGAAGATTGAAAGTCTCACTTTATTTATCACTTTGTTCAGTGTATGGATGTAATATTGTAGGTTACTTTTATGCAAGTATTTATCATGTATTCAGACTGATGCCGTGCAACAAATAAGGTTTCTTCACATACCAGGAAACAGCCTACAATCTAACCTATGTTACTAAGCATAATCTCTAGGTACCTACTTGTACAGCTACATATTTTTTTCATCAATAATTAGAACGGCCAAAAACCACTTATACTAAACAAAATCTTAGTTAAACATAATCAATAAAGTAGGTTAAGATTACTAACAACTTTTTGCTACCTATCTATAGGTATTTACATTCATTTATCACAGTTTCAAATAATATGTATGTTGCCTAAATCTTAAAGGCACAAAATGTAAGTGTAATTCACATCAAAAATATGATCAGTGTGCGAGAATTTATGTGATTAGTTATGAAGTTGAATGCTTTTATAAGTTTTCTATGTAGCTTAGAAATACGAACAAGAACTATCGCAAACATAGTGGCCATGAATCCATTATTGTTATTCTGATAAGATTGCTTATAAATATATGTACCTGCAACATATATTATTATATCATAATTATTATTAATTTAATCACTTAATACCTAAACAAAACTTTTTTTTATAAATTAATAAACCGATAGATTGCGAGTCGGACACGCACACCGAGGGTTCCGACCAACATAAAACTTGACTACTACTAACTGAACAACTTAAAACTAGTATTGTAAACAACAATATAGTATTATTGATACACAATTGTTACAAATAAAACATTTGTATTTTTGTATGTTTGATTGTATTAAATAGACTCAAAAACTACTAGACTGATTTAAAAAATGATTTCACTTGTAAAATGCTGTAATATCACTGAATAACATAGGTTATGTTTTTTATCAGATTTAATTAGGGATCCATAAGAAATAACCAAACTAACATGAGCACTCTGTAAGTACAAAGAGGAAAGGACTTACTACGTGCGACGTGCGAGGGGTTTTAGCTGGACAGTTTGCCCTTTCCATACATTCAATCAATTCAATTACAAATAAGTACCTACTAAAAGGGTTGACAAGAAAATTTTAATTGTATAAAAAAATCTGAGAAAGCATCTTGGGGAAATACCTTTTACATTTTAGTAGCTTGCTCTTTAGGCATAAATCTTATATATACTTACTTACTTACCTATAGAGGTTTAACTTACTTCCCGATGAGCTAGTGACTAGTAGCTTGACAGACAGCTTGGAGCTCAATGACAATGCAGTAATTGTTCGCTTTCTTGCTTGTCTGATCATTCGATTGTACCTAGATAAAATCGTGGACACCTTTCAAATTTGAATTGAAACACACAATTTTCTCAACCAACATTTGTAGGTCTGGTAGTTGTAGAAAAAAGCTAATATGTTTATTTTCTCCATTTTAATTAGGTGGGTACCTTTTTTATTTTATACAAAAACAGGCAAACAGGGTAACGGGCCACCTGTTTCTCAAACATTCATAAGCTTTATAGGATAGTACTCGAAAACATCCGATGGATATTCCGTAAACGCTATTCCGATAACACTTTTTTTTTTACTTTCATAAAATATTTTCTGCTATAGATATAAGTATGGCACAAGGATAAAAGTGTTTTGGTCTCTTATTATTACGAATAGAGGTCACGACTTACTCACCACCAGATCATCACCATTCAGAGCGTGAATCTTATGAGGATCACCGATTAGGGGGTAATCAGAGGCACGTTATCCATAAGAAATAACCAAACTAACATGAGCACTCTGTAAGTACAAAGAGGAAAGGACTTACTACGTGCGACGTGCGAGGGGTTTTAGCTGGACAGTTTGCCCTTTCCATACATTCAATCAATTCAATTACAAATAAGTACCTACTAAAAGGGTTGACAAGAAAATTTTAATTGTATAAAAAAATCTCAGAAAGCATCTTGGGGTATTTCCCCAAGATGCTTTCTCATAAATTTTGCAGTATGCATTCAAGGAAAATTCTTTGTTCAGCAGTGGGCATAAAATACCTAAAATGATAGTGATGAACAAAGATGATGAAAAAGAACCTTACCTACCGCAAGTGTTACTGCGCGGGGTCAGCTAGTAACATCATATTCTTAGAATATTTTAATTGGATACCTAACTATCACTGTTCTTACGATACAGCCGGACAGACGGGTGGACAACGAATTCTTTGTCATAGGATCTCGTCTTTGAGTACTGAAGTACGAGACCCTTCCTTAACGGAACCCTAAAAGGTATTATTGTATTACTAATGTTTTAATGCATGGCGAATGTTAATCGATTTTTACTCGAATCGTCTACATAGTTCTTGCAAGCACTACGTGACCTCGGCTCGGCTCGGCTCGGTTCGGTTCGTTCGTATCGTATCGGTAAATTGTTATTAGTGAGGTGGGGGAAGGCAGGGCAGCCAGGCAAGCAAGCAAGCAAAGCAAAGTTCGCCTCGCTCGCTCGCTTCGCGCTTGTCGAACGGTCGGTCGGTTCTACGTTAAGAATTTAATAGTCACGTTGAGTCTGGAATCTACCGTTCACACGTGCATTTTTATAATTATATAGGTGCGCAAATGTTTTGAATAGTTAAAATATTGTTTACGTAGTGCTAGTGAATGTAAATAGATCAAACTGGCTACACGGAATATCAGTGCTTAGGTGAAATTTACATGAATTCTACACCTGGCTGGATTGTTGTTGTGAAATCGAACGAAATCAAAATCGGATGAAGTGTCTGTGATTGTGTAAATAACCTGAAAAACAAAGGGAATTTATAGCAAATTGACGTTTCTGTTGAGTGAAAGTAGCCGCAGATCCAATTTCTCTGCGCTGACATTTGTCGACATCCGAAATCGGGCGGGTTATGTCACGAAAGTGGCGCCGCCTGGCGACAGTCGGTTAGCCGCGGAGATCGCAAGCGGTCGCGGATTTCGCGTGTTGTTCCATTACGTGCTAAAAGTTTGGAAATTTTATCGGTGCTGTGACCTCGGTGATAACGTGAATAAGGGGACATTTTCCTATGGTTTCCGTGAATGTGTGAACCATGGCTGCTGAGATGAGTGTTCCGGACAAGAAGCCTGAGCACGAATCAGGGTATTACGAAGGTAGCGACGAGGAGGTGGAATTTGGCTGCGGGTCTCCTTCGAGCTCTAGGCACTCTTCGCACTCGATGCTCAAGCGGCGGCTTCATAGCCACACAAAGCCGAAGAAACTACCTCCTAAAAAGCCTAGAATGGAACCTCTGATGGATGAACAGTTGACTAGAGAAAAAAGTGTGGAGATTGTTGAATTTGCTCCAGTGGACTACAGCTATAGGAATCATTTAGAGGCGGCCACGCCGGTGGCTGGGCCCAGTTACACAATGAGATCCAGTTCTGTAGAACTCATTGGTGGAACCGTCCCCGCTCCTGCCAGAGATTCCGTTGACTGGAACCTGGTGGAGGCTAGCAAAATTAGGAAAAGATATAAAGGTTGGTAGTTATGTTATGTCCAAAATGTTGAGTCTCAAATGCTGTGGTTTAAGATTACCTAGGTGAGTAGGTATACACTCATCAGTTACAGTTATAAAGGATATATTATTTTAATAACCAAATTCAAATGATGATGTCAATTTTAAAACAAGATACTAGTACTTACTTGGTACTTGGTGCGCGGACTATTTTTCCGCAACTGGGCCTCCTATGGGCCCTTTTTGCGTGACGGGTGGGCTTTTGCTACTCCAACCACCCGGGACGCTACCGCCGACGGCGACGCCGATCGCCATTGATGGCTTTAAATTAGCTTCATGAGAACTAGAAACGATTTTTACCGTCAAATGTACTGAACGGATAGGTTTCATAACATGTGTACACTTTTGAGATGGGAAACGCCATTTCGGATATGACACATACCTAAATCGGTAAAAATCGTTTCTAGTTCTCATGGAGCTAATTTAAAGCCATCAATGGAGATCGGCTTCGCCGTCGGCGGTAGCGTCCCAGATGTCCTCCAAGAAGGCCAGCAGCTCGCTGATGCTGGTGCAGGCTTCCTTGGGTGTCCTCGGTGTCCCAATGTGTTGCTGGCGCTGAGACTCTACGCTACTGAACTCCAGGAGTACGTGTGCGGCCGTCGCCTCTGCTGCCATGCACCCTCTGCATAGAGGGCTGTCTGTGATACCCATTGTGTAAAAATGCTTATTTAGTGAGCAGTGTCCTGTGACAATACCGATGATACGTCGGAGTTTGTCACGTTTCTGGCTGAGTAGCTTTCGGGAGTATCTCGGGTTTAATACCGGGAAGGCCTCCTTCGACTGCCTACAGTCCTGCATACTTGCCCAGTAGTTTTGGTGCAGTTTTGTAGTATGGTCGTGGATCCAGGAGCGAGCTTGGCTGAAGGGTAGAGGGATGGTTGGCTCAGGACCTGCTGGTTGCATTTCAGAGCCCCTCCTTGCCAGTACGTCAGCCTCGTCATTACCTCTGGATCTACTATGTCATTTAATCCATTGGAGAGTGAGCCTGTTGTTTTTACTTACCTCTTCCAATAGATAGTGACATTGTATTGTTAGTCCGGAGTTGTACTCACTTTTGTTCAGAGCCTGTAGAACTGCAGCACTCTCTGAGAGGATTCTGATGTTGTGGTCAGTTACCTTTCTCTTTAGTATTGCGTCTGCTGCCTGTATAATGCCGACACATTCCGCTTGGAAGATCGAACTGTGTTTACCCAGTGCTGTCAAATTGTGAATGTTAAGGTCGTCTGAGAAAGTCCCAGCTCCCGTTCCTGTTTTCATTTTGGAGCCGTCTGTGTATATTCGCACTTCATGTATGTTTGAGTAGTCACTAGGCTCCTCGTGTAGTTGTATGGTGAAACTTTTTGTGTGCAAGTGTTTCATGGGTACCCTATCATAGATGGACTGGAGTATAGGGTTTCCCTTGGCATACTCCCCTATGATAGTTGTATGATGTGCTTGTGTGTTGTGCTCCCATAGTTTGAGAGTCCAGAGCCTGAAGGCAGCCGCCGCTGCCTCATGTTGCACGAACAGGTGTAGGGGCAACAAGCCGATCAGGGCTTCGAGTGCTGCCGTGGGGGCAGTCCTCATGCATCCTGTTGTGGCAATGCACGCCAGTCTCTGGAATTTTGTGAGCTTATTTTTTGTGGTAAGCTGTTTCGTTCTAGGCCACCACACCAGGGCACCATATGCTAGAGAAGTCCTTAATACGGTGTTGTAAAGCCACAGGGTGATTTTTGGGCTGAGACTCCATGTTGACACACAATATAACAAGATACTAGACAAAGACTTCAGATTATAATAATAAGGTCACAGCTGACTACAGGACTTGCATTGATGTGGTACTTTTTATTGAAAGTTTTTAGGTGCACATATTCTGCAAGGAGTCTAAAAATAATTGTTACTGCTCGGTAACATTTCAAATCCTTGTAAAGTCTGTTACATAAATTTAAACACATAATGCTACATGGTAAATGGATTTTATGATTGTGAGTCAAGCCAGGGGCAGATTGTACTACACTTAAAACAAATGTCTGGTGTTAAAAATTTAGTCAAATTAATATACCTATCCAAATCAGCATTAATAAGTTTGATAAATTTATCAAATTAATACATGTTATATTCTTGGTTTCCATCATAATTATCTTAAGTGAACCCATTTTATGTCCCAGTTAGTAGAATAACCTACATACCTTGTTAACTGGCCTACTTCTGAGTACCAATATTGTCCTAACTAATCAATGTCTATTTGTCCTAATAAACCTGTTATGACACATTGGTAAAGTCTGTCTTGCTGTTTGTTTCAATGTGAGGATGATTTCTAATGAATCTATAGAGCTATGAGGAATGTCCTGTGAAAATAATTTCTTCTTTTCTAGCGTTGTATCTTGTTGGGTTATTGTTTGTTGGGCAGAGAGGCAATATTTTTTTAATAACCTCTATGGAAATGGATGGTTCCTTTATCATATTATATATATAAATATAATTAAAGGTTTGATTCTATAAAGGGACACAGACTTTTTATGTTCTTGGAGGTGGGTGTTGGTGACTGCATCAAAGTTTTGTATAACTATTGCTCTTACCATCATTTGCTATGTATGTTTTGTTCTAAATTTCTTTGTTCCCAATAAAGTAAGTTACAAATACCTACTACAATACTCATACAACTACAAAAAGTACTTTTTTGGGAAAAGCAAATTTCAGTATTTGATCTTAATTGCCAATTGTGTTCAATTTGTTACCGATGGAAGTGTTGTATTTAAAAAGAATACATTACTTATTATGTTTTTGACTAGCTTTAGCCTAAGGCTTTGTGTACCTAGATAAAAAGTGGCATGTCTTTTGTCATGGCATACATACAGCCACCATTTACTTGGCTGTATGTATGTAGGGAAAGTAACAAACAAAACTAATATCACCCCTTTCAAATTTGTATTATGAGTATGAATATTTGTTACTAATTTGTTTTTTTTTTAATTAAGTCACTTCAAGAAAAGAAATAAGTAGGATTCAAACTAGGTTCAATTCAAGATTAGTAGAGTATTTACACATAATCATTTCAGGATCATTTTGAAACATCATCTATCTCCTATTTTCAAATTCGCAACTGGCGTAGTATACAAAGAGAAAGGCAAGAACCTCAGGCTAGTTGGTTTATTTGTGGTATGATAGCTGTACCTTTATTAAGCCTTTTTATTCAGACAGTTAACATAAGTCTAGGTTGAATAACTTAAACTATTTATTTTATCTATGGACTAAAGCCTTTTTTTTTATTATTATACGACGGGGAAGCGCTCGGCCTTCATCTCACCTGGTAACAAGTTAAGATTAGGCCGAAGGTGGAGGCGCACTTCACCCGGAATCCTCAACAAACTGAGGAACTGGCTAACTTACCTCTGAATGCCGGAACACAACAATTTTTAGAATAGTTATTATGGCGACAGAATTAGGTAAGATGGTGGTAGCTAGCCAGGCGGACTTCAACAAAGTCCTACCACCAACCAAACCAAGCACAATATATTGTACTCCCCATGGGGATCGAACCCGGGACCTCTGGATCTGAAATCGGTGGGTTGAACCACTAGACCACAGAGGCGGTTAAACACAGAGGCCTCCTTTAACTGGGACCATTTTTCTTTATTACTCTCCAGCTACAGCCTTGTTGTCATCCCATCTTCTTCTGTTTGGCCTGCCACACTTCCTAGCCTTGTTTTTATTGGAAAAATAAAATGAACGGTTTTTTTATTATCATTTATTAGGTTTACCAACAGTTGCTATAACATTACATGCTTCTTAATTGCACAACCAATTAAAGGCAAACACAGCATGTAAAGATCATAAAAAAAAACTTTATTGTTTTTGACCACTTTTTTTTTCCTCTGATGGCATTCCTTGTTTCCTACAAACTTTCTACACCACCTACAGTTTTCTGATGGTTTAACCCAGTATTCAACTACATAAAGCTGTACCCAGTATGCACTCAATATAGCAACCTACTTAGAATTGGATTGTGGGAACTGGTAGCATGTTATCTGTGGTCTTGACTTACTGATAACAGTATCAGTTCGGTTGTATGGTGTCCCGAGTTTATATCACTTGTTTTATAGTTCCATTCTAACATGCAACAACATATCTGCAAAATATTATTCTATATACAGGCAGATAATTGTCAATGGTAATTAATATTTAGTAAGGTACTTAACTTGTTTGGTGCTGCACATCTCACTCTCTATGTAAAACACACCGAGATTGTTTTACAGCACCCATTGAGTTAAAGAGTACATTGATGAATCTATTTTCATTTGTTTAGATAGCTTTTGTCCACTATTAGTTGTGGAAAGCAACAAACAATACAGCTAATACTTTCAAACTTATAATATTGGTATGGATGGACGGGTACAGTTCAATGTTTTTTTATGCACTTATTGAATACTGAAATAGGTACTTATTGATTGCCACAAATGCTATTTATTTTCTTTTTCTCAGACATAATTTGACAAAATTATATTATCATGATAAAGCACTGCAAAAAGCAAATTGTCTGGCAAGTGTTGTTTTATTCTTTTTTTTTGTGTGAAAAAAAAAACTGGTTTGTATGGTAGTTATGACAAGGCCAAAGTTAGATGCACACTTCACCCAGAATCCTCGACAAACTGAGGAATTCCAACCACAGTATTATTTTTGCTATAAGTATAGAATAGAACCATTAGTGTTCATTTTATTTTCTGTATCTTCAAACTATTGGTTACCTTATGTTATTGGTCAGGTGCCTTTGGACTTCTGGAATTTTCAACAACATTTATCAGGTTCAAAATGGACCGGTTAATAGCTGCCCCACTGCTTAGTGAATCAACACCTCATGTCTCGGCAAACAACCTATTATTATACCATCTGGAAACGCAAATACCTAATGAACGGTAGGATGTACAAGATGACCTTTCTAGCAAATATTAGGTCAATGCACTGCTGACTTTGTGTGTCAAATGGCTTAATCTATCTGTGTTGTATCTAGGTGTTTTGTACTTATCTGATGTGATATTATGAGTGGTGCTCGTTTGATCTGATCTGATAGTATTTCCATTATTATCCACCTCTGTCAGCTAGTGGTTCACCCACTGGTGTCAGATCTAGAGTTACCGGGTTTGATCCCCAGGAGAGTACAATATTGGCTTGGTTTGGAAAACTAAAGTAAACAGTACAATGGGCGGTCTTATCGCCTAAAAGCGATCTCTTCCAGTCAACCTTAGTATGGAGAGGATAGTAAAATTACGGAGGATGGTAGGATGGTGTATATAATGAAAGAGAATAAGTACATATTTCAAAATTGTTGTGTTCTGCCATTAAGAAGTAAGATGTCAGTTCCTCAGACTGTTGCGGACTCCGGGTGCAGTGTACTTACACCTTCAACCTAAGTTAGTTGAAACCAGGTGATGTAACGGCCAAGTGCTTCCCCATCATGCAATAAAATTTATATACAGCTATTTTAGCTTACAAGTCACAAAATTTATCAGTCTGTGTAACTTTGTCTGCTGTTACAAGTTTTGAAAAAAAGTCATGATTTGGTAAGGTCCTTATATAAGACTTGTACACTCCTACATGTCACATTATTTATCAGTCTGTAACTTTGTCCACTTTCTACAAGGAGAATGCTCTACATGGTTTGGCATGGTCGTTATTTATAAGACTTAATTAAAGACACTCTTTTCAGTCTGTGAAAAGTGTAACTTTGATGGTATCTGCATTTTGAGCTCCCTAAATCAACAATCTCAGAGTTATTTTTTTTTTATGGATAATACATCCCATTCCTATCAAATAAAAAAAATACTGAAGTTGTGGATAAAAGTGGTAGGTACATCAATAATTTCCTGAATTCAGAAATACAATAAGTTTCTTAATATTGTGTCAAAGTATAGTATTAATTATATATATTTTTTATCATCATTAAATGAACCGCAACAAGCAAGGAGGAGAAAGGCAAGAATGTCGGGCTAGATAATTTTTTGAATGTGGGTTTATACCTACTGTTTTAAATGTTATGCGTTATATGTAATACTTATAGCACCACCAAAATACAGAATAGATAACAGTGGATTTTTATCACAAAATAGCAATAAGAATATGATTAACTGTTTGCCAAGTAATAATACTCAAAGTCAAGAGTTCAATGACATTTAATGTGGTGTAATTATGTGTTGCACAAATAACTATAATAAAATAATGCGACTTCATTCAATGAGGCAATGATAAAGAAGTTATGTCTCCACATCTCTTGTTATTTTACTTTACCCGACTGCCCCAGAAGGATGTTCATGAGTTACACACACTGATTAAATAATTTTCGATCTATGTATATTTCATTGCCACACTACAGCTAAAATAGCTTGATGGGTTATTTTACTTTTGCCCACCTGTCCCAGAAAGATGTTTATTTGTTACACACACTGATTAAATAATTTTCTATCTATGTATATTTAATTGACACACTCTGCAGCTAAAATAGCTTGATGGGTTATTTTACTTGTACCTGACTGCCCCAGAAGGATGTTAATTTGTTACACACACTGATTATATAATTTTCTATCTATCTATGTATAATCTAAATGACACACTCTGCAGTGAAAATAGCTTGATGGGTTATTTTACTTTTACCTGACAGTTCTATTTTTAAGGTGTGCAATAAACTATTTTCATTCATTCATTCATTCATTCATTCATACCTTAGTTTCAACCGCCTCTGTGGTCTAGTGGTTCGCCCACCGGTCAGATCCAGATTTCCCAGGTTCGATAATTTAATTGGATTAGAGTGACTCGATTACTAAAGTAAACTAGAGCTTTAGACTATAGACTAGACTGTTCTATTTTCTTAAGAGTCCACTCAACACTAGGTCATGGTGCGGTAAGGATAGCCCTCAGGCTCATAGCCGAGTACATGTATGATATTATGTGAGCACTAGTAGCAAACAGAAATTAGGTACCTTATTCAAAACAATGTTTTGGAGATGAAACTAATTATTTTTGACACTTTAAACATAAGGTTGATATTACCTATTTATCTGATAGAAATCACATATAGGTACTTATAGTCGAAATTAGACTGATCACAATATTAAAAAATAAACATAAAAAAAAAGTTCATTTTTTTATGTTGAATATTTATACTTCCACAAGTACCTACTCAATTTGCAATTGAAGACTGTAAGTACTTTGTTGTTTTCGTTATTATACAATAACAATTACTTGTAAGACAAGTAAAACGATTATGTAGTAAATACGCTTCCGCGTTTGTAAGGCCAACGGTTGAAGTAAATAAACCAGTAGTACCGCTCTCCCATACAAACGTAGTTTGTAGGTATTTTGATTGGAAAAACGGGTATTTATCTCGTATTTTACCTGTATTTCTCTGTGTCTCGACGTTTCGGCGGGATTGCACCATCCTATTTATTATATGTGTTCTAATCGCGAGCGTTTTAAAAAGACTAGTATGTAGTTTATTGAATTTTAAGACATGCCGGTTTCCTCACGATTTGACATTCACCGTCAGAGCATATATGATTCAAATGAGCAAGAACACTTTCCGATAAACCCGTAACCTTCATAGGAACTTTGGCTACTAAGTTCTCCACGTGGTTTTGACCAACCGTACCCCAGCCGGCGCAGCTCTTTGAATTGGAGCAGGACTCTGGGTTGTTGGTGACACTTGGTGCGCCATTTTTTTTTATTGTATGACGGGGAAGCGCTTGTCCTTCATCTCACCTGGTTTCAAGTTAGATAAGGCCGAAGGTGGAGGCGCACTTCACCCGGAATCAAATCACCACCTCAACGAACTGAGGAACTGGCTATCTTACCTCTAAATGCGGGAACACAACAATTTTAGAATTGTTATTATGACGACAGAATTAGGTAAAATGGTGGTAGCTAGCCAGGCGGACCCAAAGTCCTACCACCAACCAAACCAAGCACAATATATTGTACTCCCCATGGGGATCGAACCCGGGATCTCTGGATCTCAAAACGGTGGGTTGAACAATTATACCACGGAGGCGGCTAAAATTCGTGATAATGATAACGTCGTTGATGTGGTGGGCGCTGATGCTTGCCTCAAGCCTAGAGGCAGTAGACCTTTTTAGTAAGAATGTATTTAACCTATTTCTCCTTTTTCAGTGAACCTCAACGGTGCTTCAAAAGTTGACATATCACATTTTGAATTGCTCAAAGTCCTCGGCACTGGAGGTGAGTCTATTCAATACTTTGTATTACCTTGGTAAGAGACAGGCAGGACAGGATCTACGAGTTTATTTAACACTGCAATCTTCAGCCGACGTTGGATAAAAAAAAATAGCTCAAAAATATAACAACACAAAACATACCAGAAAACCCCAAAAATACAAAGAGAGGCACTAAAAATGTACTACAAAACACATAAGCACACTATGCTTGAGCAAATGGGGTAATTTCAGCAAATGCTGCACACGCATAATGGAGTGTAGCGCTGGTTTTAAATTCACCCCACTCGGATGTATAGTCACCGAGAGATTTACAGCTAAAAGCGGGTAAAATTAATGAAAAAAATATACATAATGTTCCTCAGTTTCTCAGTTTGTTGAGGAATCCGGGTGAAGTGCGCCTCTACCTTCGGCCTTATCTCAACTTGTTACCAGGTGAGATGAAGGCCAAGCGCTTTCCCGTCGTACAATAAAAAAAAAATATAAAATAGGTAAAATGAACTTATTGTATTGGTAACTAATGAGCCGTACTAGCATGACAATGTGTGCAGTGTATTGATGTGTATGTGTGTAGATTTAGATCATCTACACTGTCTTGCAGGAGGCTCATGGTAAGACGGCTGTGGGCTTCAGTTGATGTGATTACCTTTATTTTAAAAACAATGAAAAGTAAAAGAATAATAACAATTAAAAAATAAAATCTGAAAACAGAAAAAATATTAAGTAATAAATCCGCTAAATCTCTCTGAAAAAATCAAATCGACACGTGTTTCGCCTACACGAGGCATCCTCAGGAAATATAGTCTTGCTGCCCACTGACTAGCCCTCAGTGGACGTGATGACCCTTGCAGCGCAGAGCTCGGAGTGACAACACGTCCACAGAGGGCTAGTCAGTGGGCAGCAAGACTATATTTTCCTGAGGATGCCTCGTGTAGAGGCGAAACACGTGTCGATTTGTTTTTTTCAGAGAGATTTAGCGGATTTATTACTAAATATTTTTTATGTTTTCAGATTTTATTTTGAAATATGGATTTCCGCAAAATAACGCCTGAATCAATTAGCTAATAACAATTAAGTTTTATTATTACTATATGGGTATCGATCCGAATGGTGCCGATTTTAATCAAACCGTGAGGTTTGAAGATTTGCAGTCGGTTTTAACTCTCATTTGACCGGTTCGTCATCACATCAACAGCCCATCAGTGTCCACTGCTGTACTAGTGTAGGTACAGAGCCTCCAAAGACGCCTGAAATAAAAAATCCCCAGTGAATCGAACCACTAGACGACAGAGGCGGTTCATCTGAATAGAACCATTAAAACAAAAAATCCTCTCGCGATGTCTGCCTGCCCAAGTTGAGCAGTATGTTTATCTGCGATCCCCATCGACAAGCAACGAAAGTACTCGTACTTACTAATTAATACAAAACTGCATAATGCATATTGCCTCACGCTACATGCCATAACACGCCACAAGATACGGGGTCGATGACCCCTGTCAGCTGGCGCCCATAGATTAGATCACAGTTAGTGATGGCCGCTGGCAAATATCTGACGCGACGCTGACATAGAAATGGAAATTCTCAATGTCCCGCCATCCAAGGAAGTGTCTGAATATACTTTCGTGCGCTATGGAAAATGATAAATAAATATATCGAGACATTATACGCAACGCCATCTAGTCTCAAACCATGCAAAGCTTGTAATAGCAAGTACCGATACTAACGAGCCTCGTAGCTCAGTTGGTAGTAACTCTGCCTTCTGCTATGTAGGTTGTGGGTTTTTCCATGGGTTTCCCCAGACAAACATTGAATATGATGAATATAGATATTTGTTCTGTAATAAGAAGGTATTTAAGTTTTCTATCCGTAATCTAGTTCCTACATTACAGCTAGCTATGTTTATTTTGGGGCTAGATTGCGCTGTGTGAAATTAATGTCCTTTTATATAATGTACAATTAAACTAACTATGTAGTATGTACAAAGGAATCAGTCAGATTGACCGTTACAAACGGCCTATAGGTAATTCAACTGTTCCAGACCAGTGCCAGTTATATTAAAATATTCCGGAGATTATGAATGCTTTTTTTGAGGCTTGCCTGGGCAATATAAACGAGGTCTACAGAACGTCTCTCAAACTAACAAAGCCTAGTGCCCTTGTTAAATATTATTTGTTATAGGCACACTCTTTTAAATAACTATTACAATAAGCGCCGGCCCATTAGAAATAGGTTCCTGTTGGGGGCAAAGTGAATCAAGATTGTTTCCCAAGCACCCATTTTGTAAATGACCATCTCTGTCTCAATGATTCCCAATGATTCACTGAATAACAGGAATATGTATGTGGACCGCTGTATCCGAAATTAGCACTTCCGTCTGAGAAACCGTGTCGCTCGCCAAATAACACGAAGCCCTTTACGGCCTCATTCGTCCTCAGTTGCCATTGAGACTAGTCTAGATGTTTCGAGAAAGCCCCCTCCTCAGTTTTCTCCAGTTTGTTGAGGATTCCGGGTAAAGTGCGCTTCCACCTTCGGCCTTATTATAACTTGAAAATGAGGTGAGATGAAGGTCAAGAGCATCATCGTCGTCTCTGGGCCCCGATTCGGAAGAAATATCTCTCGCTTCACTATGACAATGGTATCGTTGAATGGCCACTATAGGTGCCTTTTGGTGTTCTAGTGGCCATTCTGCTATGATACCATTGTCATTGTGAAGCGATTGGTTTAGTAGAATCAGGGCCCTGGACACATTACTTTTGTTCAAAATTGTAGACGCTCAGATTTTATAAATGATTTGAAACGCTCGGGGACTACGTTCCCGTCATTCCGTTTTTTTTTTTTGCGCGGTACCCTAATTATTTTTCTATAATAAAAATTGCGTATGTTAATCCTTATATCATCAGCTATCTGCCAGTGGAAGTCCCGACAAAATAGGTCCATTTTAGAGTCCACAAGGAACAAACATCGAGGAACAAAGAGGAAGAGGTCTACGATAGAGTTAGCCTTCCCAGAAAGCCTGGTGGGCCCTTTTATAAGTAATAAGTTTATTTACCATAAAACTGTTTTACAAATAAGGTACATCAAATTTATTATAGAATGGAAGTTACATAAATTCAAAAGATAGGACGATTGTACCTTGTCGAGCTCTGTTCTCCGCACTAGGTCTCTATTGAGCCTGTTTAGCAGTCACCGGATCACGCCTCGAACTGTCTGTCGCTCGTAACTTACTAAACAACATTTTACAACAGTTTTTTAAAAGAAGTTAAAACAGGCAACAATTAATATGCAGAGCAAAAAAAAGGAGAAAAGTTCACTTAAAGCAAATTTGTAAAATGTAAGTATAAGTTTTAGGTCACACAAACCTTTCCTTGTTTGGCGAAATCGAAAGCGCCCTCACTCACGTTCTTATCACATATAAATACTTCGTATCTATTCGTTTACTTGCCTCTATAAGATAATTAATGCGGAATGATGAAGGCCACAAGTCTCTGGAGCAACATGCGACCGATGAATGCCCGAAATAGAGGAATCAACAAGTCGGTCATCAGACCTGTAGTGCAAGTATAGTTCGTATCGTTTGCTTATTTGCGTATCGCAAATACGCAAGTTAAAAGGGCGGTAAAGTTAATCGAATTATATCGTTCCTTGCGAGTATGGAAAACCTTCAAAGTCTATATAAAGCAATCATGTAAATTGGCAAAATATATAATCTTGAACGTCAAAAAAAGTCGTGCTAAGATCTTCGAAAAGTTCGATAAAATTTAACGAATATATACCGTTTTGTCTACAGATCGGTAAGGTTAGATTTGAGCCGTACTCGAACCGGTCGATAAACCAATTTAATCTAGACGATAAAATGTTAATAATGCGTTCGGTAAGAACGATACTTGCACTGCGGTCTCGGGTGGATCTTATAGCCTTCCATACTCAACGTTTACCTTGGTACTCTTTTCAGTCGCTACTTTCAAGCTGCCTCTTTGTATGTTGCCTCTTGTCCTTATCAAGGCAGTATACTTTTCGGACCGGACTATCGGCTAAGGAGACGAAATGTAAAATGATAATTCTGATTAACCTCTAAAGCGGTCCGGAACCTTGACGTGATCGCAACATTGCTTGGATTGTCATGTACAGACACCGAAACAGATTAGCAACTCAACGCAACTTTACTCTAGTTTCGAACTAAGATGTAGTAATAATAAAGGTGACATTTCTGTGCGCTCAACCACGGCGCTTACGACCACCAGATGACAGAAATATGCGCGAATTTCTACGTTTTGTTTCTTTACGGTAAAACAAATATTATTTTTGAAAATCTAAAACACATACCGTCTGCTGTATACTGTGTTTATTAACGGTACAAAGTGTCAACTTTGGATTTTTTTTTCTATAGAGAAAGTTTTATGTAATCGTGTTTTAGAAATACAAGCGTTCTAGCATCAATCCTGAATTATAACATATATTAATTTCAAAGTAAAGCTACAGTATTGTGGAAGATATGATCGCTGAAGCTAAGCTATTTCACGTATCGTCTCTTAATAGTGATCTGCAATGTTTCATGACTCAAAGCATTATGCTTGCTCGCGAGCTTGACCATGCATTTTTCATACACGCCACGTGATTTCCGCGTTCACCCGTTATGCCTAGACCAGGGTTATTGTCCACCGCAGATTAACGAACTGTTGATAGCAGCATGTTATAAGTATACGTCACAGAACGCTGACCACCCCAAGGATTCTTTGAAATTTGCATTATTCTTTGAATGTTAGCGATGTACCGTTGTCGCGTTAAAGTGTTGCGTCACACTAATACTGTAATATTTTTTGTCACAATATTAAAAACCTTTCTTCCATTGATTCATTGAACTGAAAGATGTCAGAATTATGCCCGGGTTATCAAAAATCTTGTGGGACTTTTTTTTTTAAGTAGATTATTTCGTCTTCTCTTCCCTTAGAGTTTAATAAAATAATACTATTGGAGGAAACTTCGTTCCTGCCACCTACCGGATCCAATTGAGTCGAAATTCAAAAAAATAAAACAGTCCAAACGTTTATAGGTACAGTTCAGTGATAAATACACGAACACAAGAAATAATAATGTAGAGATATAGATATTCCCAAAAATCCCTCAAGCTAATTTTTTTAGTAAAAATTACTGGACATTAATTTCACACAGCGCCATCTAGCCCCAAATGCCCAAACTACGCATTGCTTGTAATATTACGAATAGAATACTTAGATACTTTTTGTAAATACATACGTACCTACTATATGATACAAACTGTTCCAAAAGTAAAAATTAGTTTGAGAGACGGATCCCAGTTGCTACGTGACTGCGCCCACGCAGTTATGCTATGTGCACTCACAGTGTGAAAGGAGCCGAGCATGATGCATGCCACTTCTCGATTCTGCTGACCAGCGCTGATGAGTTGCTGGTGTAGCTCGCAGTCGTACGTGACACGTGACATGTCTATCACCATCCCTGCCCCTCGCTCGACTAACAAACCTTTGGTGGTAGGTTCGTTTGTGTCCGCCTGGCTAGCTACCACCATCTTACCTAATTCTGTCGCCATACCAACAATAATAAAATTGTTGTGTTCCGGCATTTAGAGGTAAGATAGCCAGTTCCTCAGTTAGTTGATTCCGGGTGAAGTGCGCCTCCACCTTCGGCCTTATCTCAACTTGTAACCAGGTGAGATGAAGGGCAAGCGCTTCCCGGTCGTACAATAAAAAAAAACCAGTCGCTACACTATGACAATGGTATCATCGCTGAATGGCCCCTAGAATACCAAAAGGTACCTATAGTGGCAATTCTGGGACGATACCAATAGTGAAGCGATTGGTTTAGTAGGATTAGGGCCCTGATGGGTTTCAATTTGATTCAGGCAACACTTTGCGGATATCCAAAAATATATTCTCTATAGAACACCAGGGATAAATAAATTGTGAAGTAAATATTATGGCAATAAATATTGCACAATGGTACGTGTTATCGCTAAACGCGATCTCTTCCAGACAGTCTGTATGGACAGAACCAGAAGGGTGTAAATCCGGACATTTGGCGCACAGCAAAATTTTTGGATAACTACGTTACTAAGAAACACGCAACATAGACATAAATTGGCATAATATATTAAATACACTAATGTACATTTGTTTAGATTATCATAATCATACAATATATAGTTACGTACGATAAAAATAATAAATAATATAACAAAAATAAACAAATGCAATTTAAGATGCTGATGATGACAATGAAGGGATGGGTAATGTAGTATGTGATAGATAATGCAGCGTGACCATATTTTTTTAAATAAAGGGAGATATTATATTTATTAAATCAGAAAAACCTTCCGCAACATATCCGTTGAGTTCCTTTGTAATTAGTTAAAATGTGCTACGTTATCCGTACTATTTCGTTTGTTTAGACGTTTGGAAATGTCTAAATGTTTACTTTGGCATGCGTGAAACTTGACAAAGCTTCGTGAGCTTTGTCACGAAGCAAATGTCTAAATGTTAACTTTTGTCATGCGTGAAACTTGACGAAGCTTTGTGAGCTTTGTCACGAAGCAAATGTCAAAACAAACGTCAAATGGACTCGTCCAAACCGATCATAACATTTGGCAATGTCTAAATGTTTATTTTGACATGCGTGAGCTTTGTCACGAAGCAACATGTCAATACAAACCTCAATTGGGCTCGTAAAAACAAATCCTATGTGCCCAAACTCGAGGGTTTACTTGAAGCCTCTAAAGAGTTCCACTATCCATATCCTGGCTTCATAACCAGATCAGCTCCAAAATACCAAATTTTTCATCGTTTTTTCATCCGAACTGCATATACAATTATTACATAATAGTAAATAACCTACATACAATTTCATTTCGATAATACACTTGTAGAAGTAGGTTAAATTGACTTCTACATTTTTTTGTCATTGTTTGTCACAAATGCAGCTTGACAAAGCGTTTGCCGTGGCGGTCACGGCTGAGATAAGAATCGACCCCTCCATCTCAGCCCATGGATGTCGTAAAAGCTAAGGGAAGGGCAGCAGCTTCCTTCTGTGTATTATCTACACCGCGGTCAGCTTTACCGCGTCCATCAATCCGCCTGCCAAGCGTAGTGATTATGGCAAAGCCCTCTGTCCAGCAGTGGACAATAATAGACTGTTGATCATGATGTGATGATGTGAAAGCGTGTTCAAAAATAACTATTTGTATTATCATGTATCCAATATCCAGGGCGCGCGCTTAGACAATGTAAATTAAACCGAAGCTTCGAGCTTCGCGTAATATTCACAACGTAAATTCTGTATAACGTTACGAAACAGAATCTAGAATATTACGACGAATATTATGCGCGTCTAGACTAGATTCAGGACATGTAAGGTACGCGAGCTTGGGGGCGAGTGTCCGGGGATTACTACCTAGGTTTGTATAAACTAGAAAACCAAAAATTGTCTGAACGATGTCTGTATTGTTTAGTTATTATGTCGCGAAGGAGTAACAAATATGAAACATACATCCTAACGCACCTTAGCATTTATATATTTTTTGTGGAAAAATCTATTGAAAAATGGATACCTATTAGATGTGTTATCCTTATACATGTTATCGGCATTATTTGATAGGTCCTCAGTCCGTTGAAGATTCCTGGTGACGCTTCCATCTTCGGCCTTATCATAACTTTCATAAAGAATTGTTTTTAATGTAGGTGTACCCTTTCATATTGCATCGGTATGTGTCCCGAATAAAATAAAAAAAACTAGACTTCAGGTAAAATGAAAGACAAACGCTTCCCCGTCGTACAATGAAAAAAGATCGCGCCGATCTTTAATAAAAAAAATATTTAAAGCAACAATGTAGCTTAATGAATAAATGATAGCATAGTGGTGGTTGCACAAAATTAAAAAAATACAACACCTAATAAGAAACAAAACAAATTAGGAGTGTGTGTGAAATAGTAGCCTTGTAGATTTAGCAACAGGATTCCCCAGACCAACATTACGTGTGACGATACGTTAACGTTACCTTTACAATTCGATAAATATAAATAAATAAATAAATAAATATAGGACATTATTTTTTACACAGCGCCATCTAGCCCCAAGCCAAGCATAGCTTGTAATATGGGAACTAGATTACGGATAGAATACATTCATACTTTTTTTAAAATACATACTTACTATATGATACAACACGCAAACACAGAACAAACATCTGTATTCATCACGCAAATGTTTGTCCTGGGTGGGAATCGATTCCCGCAGCCTACAGCGCAGAAGGCAGAGTTACTACCAACTGAGCTATGAGGCTTGATACAAGTGTCAATGGTTTCGTGATCGCAAATTTAGTTCTATTTACGTCCTGTAGAGGCGCTGTGCGTAATCCTATACAAAATGGTAACGTGAACACGCTTACCGTACGATAGCATATTCGTGATCGATCTTATGAGCACCCATGCCGCACAAACAATGCGTCAACGCGTAACATTCCCTTGCAAGAGCAACGCATGCATTCCTAATAAAGTACGCTTCAGCTGTGCTATAAGAAAGCACGTCACACACTACGTAAGGAAGATATTAGATAGATTAGGTATCAAGTATTTGTTCTCTTAGATGTTATAGTTTGATAACGATTTGGTTGGTGGTAGGACTTCCGTCTGGCTAGCTACCACCATCTTACCTAAGTCTGTCGCTATACCAACCACTTTGCTTAAAAATTGTTGGGTTTGGGCATTTAGTGGTAAGATAGCCAGTTACTCAGTTTTTTGAGGATTACGGCGGAAGTGCGCCTCCACCTCCGGCTGTATCTTAACTTGTTACCAGGTGAGATGAAAGCCAAGCGCTTCCACGCCGTACAATATAAATAAAAATGAAAGTAACCGTGTTTGTGTGGATCTGCCATCTGAAAGAACAAGGCAACTTTCTCCGGGAAACTACCACGCGGTCATGATCTGTTTCTTTTTTGGATTCCGTACCTATAGGATACTATTAATTAACCCATGCTGTCCGGCCGCCCGACTATCATCCGACTGTATCTCATGAACCGTAATAGGTAGACAGTTGATATCATTTAAAGCTCGAGTTAGTCTCACGTATACACATAAGTTGATGTCACCAGGCACCAACGACTTCAATTCAACAGGGGAATCATCATCAGAGTGATATCAACATATCAATATTAGTGTGTACGGGAGTAAAACATGTTTTTATAAGTATAAGCCATTATTTGGCTTGTAATGTAGATCGGAACCCTCGGTGCGTGTTCGCACTTGACCGGTTTATTCACCTTTAGTAGTCTTCTCGACGGTTAACAAAAATAAATAAAATATATTAAGTACAGGATATTTATTTCACTCGCAAACTAAGCATAGCCTTGTAATATGGGAACTTGATAACGGACAGAATACTTAAATACTTTGTAAATACACACGTACTAGATGATACAACACCCAAACACGGAAAAACATCTATATTCATCACAAATGTTTGTCCTGGGTGGGAATCGAACCCACAACCTACAGTGCAGATGGCAGAGTTTCTACCGACTGAGCTATGGGTTCGTCAAGAGGCTTGATAAAAGTAAACAACTACGTAGTTTTGAGCAAAACTATCTCGTTTTCAATGCATTGACGTCATGATTGCGTTCGTTATCAACTCGTACATACTCATCAACGTCATTTTGGTACTTGCCTACTTATTTACATGGTAATCTGGCGTCTCTATGCTAGGATTATACCTATTCCTACTGATTTTTCTTAGATCGCTAGAAATAGAAATTCAAGATGGCGGATGCTTTTATTTTTATGATTATTTTCATATGGGTATCGTTTTTGACTTATTTAGGGTTGTACGACATCAAATTTTAAATTCAAGTTAGCTTTTTTCATATTGGTATCGCTTTTAACTAATTTGTGGGTGCTGATAACGGCTATTTCGCCCATGTTTAGTTTAAAATTTGGTTACATTCGGAATCTCACGTAAATCGCACTTCTTCATAATCTAAAATAATAACCGTAAATAAAAAACAAAAACGTAATTACTTATTATTTGCTCGCGGAACTGTAACATTTACCTCTCGTGAGGTAAATATTACAGTAAATGTTACATTTACCTCTCGCGAGGTAAATGTTACAGTTGTTACCAAGTGTTGGTTAATACCAAGATATATCGGTAAATGTCTGAATTGATATATTTGAAAGCAACACTTCAGACATTCATTCGCTACGGTTAATCTGCGAAGTAACCGGCTTATCTGCAGATTAACCGCACATCGTACATTTACAGCAACACATAAAAAACATTTTACTCAACACGTCCTTACTTTGACTCTTGTGAAATCTTCCTTGGAATATTTATTCAGGGCAACAGCCAGTGACGGATTTCAGTTGAAAAACTAAAAAACCCAAATATACATCTCGCCGTCTAGACTGGAGCATGTTCGTGGATGAAATTATGGCCTTGTTAATGGGATTTCTTTACGCCCTTGGGGTGAGACGTTCTCAAAACGCCATTATTTGTCAGGGGGTCGTTGGTCGCATCTTAACCCCTCTTTGTTCCCATGAAAAATGCATAATAATGCTGATTTCAAATACGAATTTTGAATTCATGTTTGCGTCAGACATGCCCCTTGAAATATTGAATTGCCAAAACTATAGTAAAAATATATTCAACGATAGTTTTTATATGTTACCGTTTTGAGTCCGACGGAAGATCCATATATTTCCACAAATCAATACTGATTCAATGAAATCGCACGCCAAAACCCAAACACGGTATTCACCGTTTCGGAGTTCCCTGACCTATCCCGTTCAGTTTGAGGTCAATGTCACTAGATGTCACCTCTTTGGATGTTAGCTGATATCAGGTTTTCTAGACAGGCTGTGGTACAAGTATAACCTACTAAATTATAATCATCGTCATCAGCGTGTAATATTCCACTGTTGGACATGGGTTTTCAAGACCGGCGGGTTTAGTCATAATCTCTACGCTTAGCGGAAAACGCCTCTGCGTCTTTTGGCAATGGATGTCCGAGATTTTCTTAAATAGGACGTGAGGCGACAGGCGACTGTAAATGGTATTGGCACGTTAAAAAAAAGTCCAAGGAGTAGATATTTTTCCTTTCCATTTTTTTATCTTGTATGCCTCAGTAACACCTAGCTACAAATAATTCCTAAACTAGGCTAACGAGTACCCGTCTGCGCACACCCTCGGCACTAACATATTCTGTGGTATATGTTATATGTTCATAAGCTAATAATTGCTCCATACTAAGGTTGTCTGGAAAAGATCGCTTTTAAGCAATGGTCTTATTGCTTAAAAGCGATCTTTTCCAGGCAACCCATTGTACTCTTTACTTTAGTTTTAAAATTGTCAATTGATCTATATGTTTTTGGTATACAATAAAGAGTTTTCATTCATTCAGTCAATGTTGACCGTGCTTTATTCTGTGGTATATCCGACTGCCGACATGAATAAGGTACCTACGTTACGTTTCTATAGTTCAATGTCACCTGTCCTTTAGGAAACAAGGGGCGTGAGAATCGCAAATAAAAGGCTAACTGTACAGTTAGCAGAGACGCTTTTAATTACTACTATTATTCAATAGTATTAATGAAAAGCGTCACTGCTATATAACATTTAGTATGAAAAAAAAAACCCGGGTGGTATTTTTCCACACTCTAAATATTCACACTTTTTACGATTGGCCCGCTTGCTTGATTCAAGCGTGGAATCGAATACGGTTTTTTTTTAAATCGCTTTATCGTTGTCGTTTTCGCTCGATAGTAGTTTGCAGATAGGAAGAGTCAACACAATTGGGCTAGTTTTTTCGTGACCTGATTAAAATCCAGAGGTTGACCAAACATCGTCGTTCGTAGACTTTGAAACACGATCATAATCGTAACAGGCATAGTTATGCCTGTTCATACGTCTAACCAGTTTTAACATCCATGTTATGAGGATAGGTGGCGTTGTGTATTTTTATCTATAAAGAATTAATGAAATATTCGTTTTTTTTTCTATTTGGAGAATAATCCATTTGAGGATCACCTTTTAGGGTGTTTTTTAATGAACGAACATTCGTTACATTTGGGACCATGCCTTAATCGACTGAATCGATATAGCTAGAACATTTGCAAAAGAAATAGTCTATCCGCCACGGTTTGGGTACTAGGGCCTCATGACACTGCAGAGGCCGTCCGTCCCAGGACGTTCGCGTCGGTCGTCGACCCCCGAAACGCGCGCGGTCGTTACCCGCCCGTCCTTATACAATTCTCGACCTTTATGCTGTTTATGCTCACCTGGTAGTTTTCGATGTTTTATAATCAAAATTGTGGTAAACAACGTGTTTTCTACACCGAGGTCACGCTTGATCAATTTCTTTTTTCGTCGTGACTATGGCTAGACTGCGTAATAGTTTTGCACTAGAACTAACAGGAAAAACTTTGGAAATAATTAAGAAACAAAACACCACATTAATTTCACACAGCGCCACTCAAGATAGAAAACTTGTATACTTTTTATTGTAAATACATACCCAACCACGTTACAAACATGTTCAAATAGTACATATGTTTGTCCTGGGCGGGAATCGAACCAACAAACAAAAGCGCAGAAGGCAGAGCTATTACCAACTGAGCTGAGTGGCTTGTTGCAAAACATTGCATGTTATTCTTCCCTAAATTAATCTTGGTCGTTCGTTTGGCATCAGAAGCAAGAGCTTGAAAAGTGTTTTTTCAATCGAAGCACCTGGTATAATTAATTTTATCTTAAAAGAAATAAAACTTATCATTTGAATTGAGCATCGCACAATAGCACGAAAACATGTTTTTACACAACAACATAAAGTTGTTTATGCAATACGATATGTAATGATTTTTCGTATGTATAAATGTTGAAATTACTCAAACATCAAACAAAAGTAGACCACAATAATTTCCAGTTTTCGTGCGAGGCATCTGCAAATATTTGGACTTTGAGTTTACTCTACCAAATACCGTTGGACGAAGCCTAATTAGTTTTAGGAGCTAAAGGCTGAGCTACGCGTAGCGGGGAATGACCGGGCTTGATAGGTCATGCACGTTTTACAATTACGCGTTGGTGAAATTACATTCGAATATTCGTTCTACGCTGTCTTCAGGCCTCTCCTAAAGTAAGAGAACAATAACTAACTTGCTGGGTGCTACGCATCCCGCTCTCTGTAATAAATACTGTGAGTGCACTACAGGATTAAGTTCGCCCATGTTCTTTTATTTTAATCCTCAGTTAGTCGAGGATTCCGGGTGAAGTGCGCCTCCACCTACGGCCTTATCTCAACTTGTTACCAGGTGAGATGAAGGCCAAGCGCTTCCCTGTTGTAGATTAAAAAAAATACTTCAATGAAGTATTTTCTATCTATCTATCTACAGTACCCATCGAGCTAAGTCATAGCAAGAGTATGAAACATTGTTGCAATTCTGATGTATATTTACGCCCGTCCCAGTTACTAATCGAGCTAAGCCATAGCAAGAGTATGATTTTTTTTGCAATTCTAACGTATATTTACGCCCGACCTAGTTACTATTCGTTATTCTGTGGTCGCACCAGCGTTTTTCCTTCGGTCAATCGCCGCATAGCGTTGCGTAGCTGCGTCTTTATATAGTTCAATACTCCCGTAACCTACAAATAACACGCCGCATAACTTCTACTGGGGGTATTATAATTATGTTATTATAAGCTACTTACAACCAATATTTTATGTATTGTTTGTTATTTAGAATTTGCCCTTATCATGGGTATAGGTTATTTGGGACTTTCTTCAAACGGCGTGGTTAGCATTTTAGAGTACGCTTTCTTTGCCTGTTAGATGATTATTATTTTTACGGCTACATGTGATTTTCTAGATTTGAAAGAATTAACATGAAACCCAACATTGCTCGTAAATGCTTGAAACCTGGTGAGGGTTAGGTTAACTTTTTTAGCAAGCGCTTCTCCGTAGTATAATAATAATATTTTCGAGTTCCCATATTACAAGATTTGCTTTTTTCTTTTTTGTACGACGGGGAAGCGCTTGGCCTTCATCTCACCTGGTAACAAGTTAAGATAAGGCCGAAGGTGGAGGCGCACTTCACCCGGAATCCTCAACTAACTGAGGAACTGGCTATCTTACCTCTGAATGCCGGAACACAACAATTTTAGAATTGTTATTATGGCGACAGAATTAGGTAAGATGGTGGTTGCTAGCCAGGCGGACTTCAACAAAGTCCTACCACCAACCAAACCAAGCACAGTTACAACCAAGCTTAGTTTTAGGATAGATGGCGCTGTGTTAAATTTATGTTCTGTTATAATATGCGATATGCCATAATCTCCCCAGAGCCGTGATACGTAAATTCTAAGAAATGTATTGCGTCGAAACTTTTGACTTGTATTATAATGAGAGGATCAAATACCGCGTAGGTACTGTCCATACCAAAAGAAGTAGTTTTTTTATACCTTTTCATATTTTCTGATTTCGGTGATTTCGAACATTATTATTTAAGTTTTAACGGCTTATTTCTGCCAGTTTTTTAAATCACTTGATACGTACAAGAATCCTTAACCTGTTAGGTTTTTGCAACGGCTATTAAAAGTCAATATTTTTCCAATACCAAAAACCTGAATAATAAAACGTTTAAGCCTCAAATACATTATATCCAAAGGATTGACACCGATTGCAAAATATTTTGTTACTATTTAGGGGGTGAAAAGAGCTAGGTATGCCCCGAAACTCTTAACCACCATTCTTTGTTTAATCATCTTTTTAACCGCCTCTGTGGTCTAATGGTTCAACCCACCACAGATCCAGGAGTCCCGGGTTCGATCCCCAGGGGAGCACAATATATTGTGCTTGGTTTGGTTGGTGGTAGGACTTTATTGAGTCCGCCTGGCTATCCACCATCTTACCTAATTCTGTCGCCATAATGATAATTCTGAATTTGTTGTTTTCCGCCTTTAGAGGTAAGATAGCCAGTTCCTCAGTTTATTGAGGATTCCGGGTGAAGCGCGCCTCCACCTTCGGCCTTATCTCAACTTGTAACCAGGTGAGATGAAGGCCAAGTGCCCGTCGTACAATAAAAAAATAAAAAAAACTAACATATATGTCTTATTTTAACCAGTTTGATGTAATTTTTGAAGCCGATATATCTCTGGAGACGTGATTTTTAAATCCAATATTAAGGGGCGTGCACCGTTGACACACAGACCACCCGTATGCGATAAGGCAACCCCAAAGTTAGGGATGCCATCTGCCTGCACACTAAGGGTGTCAGTATCACTGGTGACTCATTAGTAAAAAAAAAAAGAAAAAAAGTGCTTTCACATTGTTTTATGTAGATAACATTTTGTCAGCTTTTCCAGGACACTATCATATGTAGATAAAAAAAGTTCCGATGAATTGAGAACATCCTCCTTTTTTTTTAAGTTGGTTAAAAAAAATTACGCGACCGAATTTTGCCGATGATCAAAGTCGGTTTGGATAAACGAATTGCTATGTCACATCCAGTTTTTATATATTAGTGGTACATCTATGGCGTTTTGATTTTCTATTGTTTATTCACATCTGTATAGCTATTCTCGGAAATTCTGAAAGCTTTATCGGTTCGAATTCGAAATCTTCCGATGGAGATTCCGAAAGTCCAATGTTAAACAAAAACATTTTTTTTTTGTGGATGAATTTGAAACTTCCACCGAAGATTTCTACACCAATAAACCAACAAAACTGTGTCGCATAAATTTTCTAACGTTGATAATTTAATCCTGACTCTTAAATATAAATATTACAGGACATTAATTTTACACAGCGCCATCTAGCCCCAAACTAAGCATAGCTTGTAATATGGGAACTGGATTACGGATAGAATACTTAAATACTTTTGTAAATACATACATCTTGCCTCAATAAATTATTGTGTTGATCATATAGCAACAAAATTAGGTTTAAAGCTCCACGAATCCTTTTTAATAAAACAAAGCAAACGTAACCTTTGGTTTATACTCGTATACGTTTCGCTCTACTGAAATAAAGCACACATTATGTAGGTTCTTCCAAAAAGTACCCAAAAAAAGTTTCTACCCGCTTGTTGTATTACTGAGGAATTCATAGATAAGCAGACAGAAAGAACTATTTAAACAATTTCGGGGTAACTCCCTTGATTCAAGCGATAGGGTTGCCATTATAGGAAGAACAATACTACTTTATGTTACCCGGCAATAATATTACAGGATATTGATTTCACACAGCGGCATCTAGCCCCAAACTAAGCATAGCTTGTTATATGGGAACTAGATTACGGATATAATACTTACTTTGTAAATACATAGTTATCATACAATCCAACATCTAATATATTCATCACGCAAATGTTTATTCTGGTTGGGAATCGAACCCACAACCCACAGCGCAGGAGGCAGTTACTACCAACTGAGCTATGAGGCTTGTTAAATACCCGGTATTCTTGCCATATTTTTGACCGGCCTCACAGTTCAGTTGGTAGTGGCTCTGCCTTCTGTGTGTAGGTTGTGGGTTCGATATCCCATCCGGGACAAATATTTGTGTGATGAATGTTTTTTTTGTACGACGGGGAAGCGCTTGGCCTTCTTCTCACCTGGTTTTCATCCGGTATCCTCAACAGACTGAGGAACTGGCTATCTTATCTCTAAATGCCGGAAAAGAACAATTTTAGAATTGTTATTATGGCGACATAATTAGGGTAAGATTAGGTAGCTAGGCGGACTTAAAATAAGTCCTGCCAACCAATGATACACAACAGAAATGTTTGTCCGTGTTTGGGTATTATCCATATAGCTTTATTTCATAAATATCACGAAATCTAAACTTTCATGTAGGGACGTTTCAAATAGAGAGAAAGCCCTTAGCTCGGTGGATGCTGTGAACAGTCACAGTGTGTTTAACACAGGGAGCGGAATGCGCAGCACCCAGCGAGTTAAAAAGTGGTGATAGAATTCGTATTATTCGGCTACTGACCCCATATCATCGAGTTTCAAAACTAATTATAGTATCTAAAACAGACATTGATATGAATGCAAATAGACTCACTAAGGCTGCGGTTACGATAAAGGCATACGCTTACAGGTCACTTACAACTCAACATATAAATAGGTATATTAAAAAAAAAAAAATATACCTATTTGTGTAACCAAAACCCAAACATTTGTGTTTGGGTTTTGGTACTTTATGCTGTCGAAATAACGCTTCAGTAGGAAATTAAATTTGGTTAGTCTTCATAGATTTTAAGTACCTATATTATTATTTTTTGACATTTTATACTACACGATCTAGCCCCAAGGGTACATTACTACGGATAGATTACTTATAAACTTTTTGTTTTAAGATTTGTATATTGTTAGTTTTTTTATAACAGGTTTTTAATTTCATACAGCGCTATCTAGTCACAAACTAAACTTATACATACATATACAACATATAAAGAAATAGTAGATTTTCTTGTGAAAGGGCTCGTCCAGGTAAGTACTACCATACCTATATCGGTCTCCAAGCAGCATTGCTGTGTTTCGGTTTCAAGGGTATGGTTTATGGTGAAATTACAGGCACACGGGGCACCTTTATGCCTCAAGTTGACGGGAGCACTACAATGCCGCAAAGATCATGTTCTTTGTGGATGTTACCTATGCAGTAACACTTTATTATAGCAAGAGATGCACTTATTATCAAGTAGGCTGTTAGCATGTGCTGTCTCCGAGCTGTATAAAAAAAAATCAATGTCCTGATATTTGATTTCTATGAACATCTATCTCATCTAATTATCCAAACAAGCTTTCACGTTATAATATTAGCAGGATATTGAAGGTTAGTATCATCGCTTCAGTATATCGTCAGCTACATATCCAAGGGCCTGAGTAAACCAGATAATCTTAAAGTGTATCACACGAATGGGAGGTAAACGTCCTGACTGAACATCTGTCCGCGATGGATGAAAAAACGCCCCACCTGGCGCAAGGGGCGAACCAAGCTTAAACTGAATTGACTGGTAGCTTCTGTACGCCGTTGGCAGGTATGGCCGCTTTTTTAACCAGAATCTTTGTACCGCTATGCAAAAACTTCGTGTCCATTTTTTTATAATATTTCGCACAGCCGACACCTGGGCCTCGCAGAATGGCCGGAATACCATAAGGCACCTACAGTGACCATCCTTGATACTATTGTCAAATCAAAATCAAATCAAAAAGATATTTATTTGCAATTTTTACACAAAAATCTACATAGGAATAATAATAAATAGAGACAAAAATATAAATGTAAATTAAATAGTTACTCGCATAGAATTGCAAAAAGGTCATAGTGAAGCGATTTTAAGTAGAATAAGATTCTGGTTTGGCAGACGCGTTAAAGAATTTCGATTGATGGAATTAGGTTCTTTTATTATTGTACAACGGGTTGCACTTGGCCTTCATCAAACTTATAATTAGCCCTAAGTTAACTAGTATTTATTTCTATAGTTTTATTAGCTGTTAGTTTTCCAAAAATTCTAAAATAAAATTTTCTACCTGGTTACTAGTTAAGATAAGGCCGAAGGTGGAAGCGCACTTCACCCGGAATCCTCCACGTTCAACCTATCTTACCTCTAAACTCCGGAACACAACGATTTTTGAATTGTTGTTATTAAATATTACAGGACATCAATTTCACACAACGCCATCAAACCCCAAACTAAGCACAGCTTATAATATGAGAACTACATTACGAAAACAATACATAAATACTTTTTTTTTTTGTAAATACATACTTATCAAACAATAAAACACCCAAACACCGAACCAACATCTATATTCATCACACAAATGTTTGTCCTGGGTGGGAATCGAACCCACAACCTACATCATTATGGCGACGTAATGAGGTAAGATGGTAGCTTAATAAGTCCTGCCACCAACCAATTATATTTTCCATCATTAGGTAGTTTGTTATATTTTTTCCTCACCTTTGAAAGTGATCAGACGGACTTAGAAAGTATAAGCAGCACGATAGTAGTGAAAGTTGGACATTGTAAAGATATTGCGATAGATATGAGGCCGATAATGTAGCATTGAAAAATAAATTACTCGAAGCGCATTCAATTGTAGCAGTAAGAGATTTAGCTGCAGTGTGTCTAGTGCTAGTTTTCTTATTGCTCCGTACCTACTCGAACGCGTTTCGTTTGCCACGACTCGTTTGAAAAATAATACCTGAAATGTCACGGTGAGCAAACGCGATTAGAGTGCACTTGGATTGCAACTCGCGCTAGGCACTCAGAACAGCTAAATCTCTTCTTAGAAGAGTGATGCAGAGTACCCATTACTCCTCTAGTACTCATTAGTCCTCTCTATGGTGGTCCATTTAATGTGGACTCAGCCAGGCTGTGGAGTTCTCTACCCCACGATATCCGCTCTAGTCCCTCGCTAGCTATGAATGAATTAATGAAAGAAAACAATTGATGCACACCTTATTTTTATATTTTATATTTGTTTGACTATAAATCTGTAGTCATAAGTATGTTTGTAAGTGGTCCTCTTTTACCACTTTATTCGGCGCAGACGCTTAAGGTGCCTGCTATTTGACGTGTCGCGGCGCACCTTCTTGGTTCCAACGGAAGATCAGCGTTGTGTTGCATTCTATGTAACACAACAACATGCTGAGTTGGACGCCGGTTTGACACTTAACAGTAGGTAGTTATTTTTTTTTTGTAAAATGTTGTTGTGTGTGAGTTTTTATTGTATTTTTATATGTTTTTTCCTATTGATTGTGTTTTCTCACATACCTGTTGTAAAATTTATTTTTTATTATTATTTATTATGTGCTGCCTACTTGTGTAAGTATCAAATAAATGATTTTTCTTTCTTTCTTTATAAACTGGATAATTTAAAAAAGTTATATGTATACAATGGGTGGTCTTATCGCTTGGAAGCCATTTCTTCCAGACAGCCTTGGTATGGCTAAAGAGGTAGCTATCTTCGAGAGCAGAGTCAAGAGCACTGCCTCTCCACATAGATTATGGTATATACGTAGGTATATATCTACGGTATAAGAAATATATATTTTTTTGTTTTTGAGACGTTTATTTCATTCAGTACTGTGATATGTTGTGGTAGGTCAGTCCTGGGCATGCATTTCAGCTGGTGGTATCCGGGTTAATTATCCTGTGTCCTTTCCGGACTGTCTTGTCCATCTACATATGGTTCAGTAATTTGTGGCGCCCTAAAACGGGAAACAGAAAATAATGAAGGGAAAGAAAAGAGGAACAGAGCATATTTCGTGTTCAAGAGTGTTGACGTTTCTTAAAGACAAGCGTGTAGCACGCTTGTCTTTAAGAAATATATTACGCCACAGGCCTACTTGTTATTGTTCATTTCTTGTCCATTTATATATGTTTCAATAATTTATGGCGCCCTAAAACGAGAAATAACGGAATAGAATATTGGAACAGAGCATATTTCGTGTTCAAGTCCAGAGTGTTTAGGTTTCTCAAAGACAACGGTATATTAGGCCACGTCTCTACTTGCTACCTATATGGTCCAGTAGTTTGTGTATAACGTGAAAATACAGAAAAGTTTGTTGAAACAGAACATATTTCGTGTTTAAGTCAGTGTTTAGGTTTTTTAAAGACAAGCATACGTTATATAAGGCCACGTCTCTACTTGCTAACTATATGGTCCAGTAGTTGGTGTAAAACGTGAAATAACAGAATAGTTTGTTGGAACAGAACATATTTCGTGTTTAAGTCGGTGTTTAGGTTTCTTAAAGACATGCATGCGTTATCTTAGTCCACATCTCTTCTTGTTACATTGTCCATTTACATAACGGTTAAGTAGTTTATGGCGCCCTAAAACGGGAAATACCAGAATAGATTGTAGGAACAGAGCATATTTCGTGTTCAAGTCCAGAGTGTGTTAAAGGTCTAAAGTTTCTTAAAGACAAGCGTTCTCCATCTTAAGCCACATCTTAACTCGTTTTTCAAGTTGGCTGTTGGTCAAACGCTTGGCACATCTATTGAAGTTATATATAGTTATACACACCATACCTTTTGAATTTACACCACTATTAGTCAGCAATGCCTCGAGCTCTTAATTTTAATTTCTAAATTAACCGCCTCTGTGGTCTGGTGCTTCAACCCACCGATTTCAGATACAGAGGTCCCGGGTTCGATCCCCATGGGGAGTAATATATTGTGCTTGGTTTGGTTTGTGGTAGGACTTTGTTTAGTACGCCTGGCTAGCTACCACCATCTTACCTAATTCTGTCGCCATAATAACAATTCTGAAATTGTTGTGTTCCGGCATTTAGAGGTAAGATAGCCAGTTCCTCAGTTTATTGAGGATTCCGAGTGAAGTGCGCCTCCACCGTCAGCCTTATCTCAACTTGCTACCAGGTGAGATGAAGGCCAAGAGAATCCCCGTCGTACACAAAAAAAAAATCGACGGTGCAGAATTTCGAGCCTTATTGGACGGTTTCCGTTATAAACCACTTATAACCCTACTATGTGCTATTCCTTATTCTGTGCCCAAGGGCCCTGAAGAGCTCTTCAGCACAGGATAATACAAAACGTTGCGGTAGGTCAAGCAAGGTTAGCTTACGCACCTGTGGTGATTCCAGACTGGGGGGGCTTAATGCACGCGATGTTGTTTGGAGAATATTTGCATGTATTTTGCTGGTTATTTGTCGAATATGCTATTTTCCACAGCTCTTAAAAACGAAACAGGGTAAAATTTAAAACATAACAGCTAATTGGTGCCTCAGCATAATGTACAAGTTCTAGTCTGGGGGTAATCCAGGTCACGTCCTAATGTCCCGGGTTCAAGGACTAAGGCCTAACCCGGTGACCCACTCGAGTCTTTGTCTGCCCTTTGACATTTCAATCCAGTTTCAGTCAAACAAATTGCGATGGCTATACCTTTCTTTGGATACTCCTTATCCCTTTGGCTTTGGTTCAATGTGAAAGCTTAATCGATTGTCAGGCTATATTTTCGACTAGCTGTGCCCTCGATGCCTGCGTGGAATTCAGTTTGTTTATATTAGGTACGATTTTTTATTATAAAAAAACACTCGTTTAAAAATAATATTCAACGGGAATAAGTCACCGGTGTCTATCCGGAATCGAACCCGACCTAATTTACTAATTATCTGTAGGTTCCCAGTACCTACCCTTTTAAAACTTGCGTGAGTGGTACTATACATTAAAGCACGAGGAAACCGTTGGTGCATACATCAACATAATCGTATATGTGAGTAAAACCCGTATTTTAAAATGTATAATAACTACCCAATCAAATAATAAAATTATGAGTTATGATTTGCTGCTGTCGGTTGGGGAGTTTTGGTCCTCAAGTCCTAAGAAGATCTTACCGGATCGGGTATTCCCCAAATTAAAATGGGAGCAATTTCAAACTTACCTTCTTTTGATCAAAAAAATATCCTTAACCCAATTGTAATCTTTGCACATTTGAAATTGTGAATATATCGGATCAACCATTCATAGGATATAATGGGCGAAATATTATATATCTTTTCACCTTAATATCTGTACAACTATCCCACTTATCAAACTTTACCCGCGACTATTAATATCTATGTATGTTCTATATACATTACATTAGATTACAATTAAATTAGAATAACCCGTTCGAGAGTCATGCCGTTACAAACATTGCCACATACATACATATACAGACAGTTTTATGTTTCTGTGCGCATTAAAGTATAAATAAATAAACATATACAGACAGTGCCGAATTTAACAACAAGCTTCGCTCACTCGATCAAAAATTTGTATCGAATCGAAGCGGCTATGCTAAATGTAAACCGTACTTTTTACCCGACTGCAATGAATGGATAGGTTTATATGTTTTGCGCGTAGGTTACTATTCCAAGTTCTTGGTACCATAATTTATTCTGGGGCGAATATCTTTACCCCTATCCCTGGTGCCATGTCTGACACCAATAGCGGCGGCTCGTAAAGTCTCCGGTTGACGTTGCCATGAGTGAGCACTCGAAGGGATATTTTGATCGCAGAGGACATCCTGAAGTCCAACATGCATATATAAGGTCCCAATTGATTACGTTTATATGTAAACTTGTGATTGTCTACCTCATTGTTCAACGTAAAAGGCGGTTCAATGACCTGTATATGTTTGAATTTGCATGTTATCACCCGACGCCTAAGTTTTGAAGAGTCTGATGCCTTTTTGTTGTTTTCTGTTATCGTGTGCCGAGAGTATCGCAAAAACAAAACTTTTCAAAAACAAAAATTCTCGTTTGTCTATGCATCAGTGTTCGGAGTTGTATATTTCTTACGATTTCTTCTTTCTTGTTACTTTGTTATTTGGATCAAGATCTTCATTGTTTTATCTGGTGTTTCCATCTTATTAAAGTGATTATAAATCACTTTCTCTACACTAGTGACATGGCTAACCTAATGCAACATCGGCTTTGTATTATTTTTTATTTTATTTATTTATTTGGTACGCAATTGATATGCGATAAAACTACGCAATAGAACAATAATTATGAGCGTGTCCCAAAACATGTGTGCACAACGTGATCCAAAAAATGAGCAGCATTTAAGATTGATAAAAGAATGTAAAAGTAACAAAAAAAAAATACAAATAAGAAAAATATATAAATTTAAAAATAATACATACAAGGCATAATCAAATTATGTATCCATAAGGAAATTATCCATATTTTTTTTATGAGCTCATTGTAAAATGCCTTTATATCCAGTAATATTAATTATTACTAGCTTTGTATTATGAGCTGCTTATAAAAAGGCAGAAAAAGCTTATAAAAGGGTCATACCATAGCATTTACAATGGCATGGCGGTCTTCTTTGACAAATCTAAGGACACTGGAATTCACAGTAAAGATAGCCCCAGAGAACGATATGCATAATTATCAGGTAATATATGGTCCCATGGGGAAACCCCTATGTTGACTATGAATTTCTGTGTAAATCCCCGTCGTAAAATTACGTATTCGTATTGCATGCTAGACTATAGTGAAACATGAGAACATTATTTATAATTATTATTGACCACCTTTATACCATGTTTGGAGCAATAAAGATATTTGAATTTTTGAATTTTGAATTAAAAAAAAAAAAAACTGGCTCTTTTTAACCTGTCGTTTTTGTCAGTATTTTCACGCAATAATTATCCCCGCGTTGAACGTAACGCGTTGATTGTATGGCCGTAGCATAAGCAAGTCTCACAGCTCAGTTGCTAGTAGCTCTGCCCTCTGCGCTGTTGATTGTGGGTTCGATTCCCACCCAGGACAAACATTTGTATGATGACAAGGTTCGATCTGTGTTTGGGTGCAATTTTTTTATGATAAGTATGTTATGTATTAAAAAAAAAACGTATCTAATCATATCTATCTCCCATATTACAAGCTTTGCTTAGTTTGGTGCTATGGGTACTATTTTAGATGGCTTGTGAAATTAATGTCCTTATTACTTATTTTTTAATTACAACACTACTACTACCACCTATCTATAATAACTTATATTGGGACTGTATTTGTTTCTTCAGCCAAGCAGCATTCTTTAGTATGCAGAGCTTGGTTGCTACGTTGCAAGTTGCGCTGAATAGTATAGCCTCCATAAAGGAAGTAAGGAAGATATGTATATAGATATATTACGATTTCGCTAGGTGATGTACTTATTGATTTGATACACTTTCTACTTTCACTCGGAAACATAATTTTATTCTTGTTTCACTCCTTATATGCCTTGATCAAATCTTCCGACTTGTGGGAGATGTAATCAATTTATATCACCTGTATAGCAATGAAGATATTGAGTGAGTTGCCATTACTATTACAAAGTTGGTGTTGCCATTACACGTTAGTTTTATACGAAAAAACGGGTACTGATCGCGTATTTTACCTATATTTATTCGGTGTGCCCAACAGCCCATTAGTGTCCACTACGCTACTAGCTACTAGCTGGAGAGTTTTTTCCATAATCATCACGCCTGGCAGGCGGATTGTAGATAATGGTGAATAAATAAATATATTTTACAGGACATTAATTTTACACAGCGCCATCTAGTCCCAAACTAAGCATAGCTTGTAATATGGGAACTAGATTACGGATAGAATACTTAAATACTTTTTGTAAATACATACGTACTATATGATACAACACCCAAACACAGAACAAATATTTAAATACATCACACAAAATGTTTGTCCTGGGTGGGAATCGAACCCACAGCCTACAACGCAGGAGGCAGAGCTACTACCAACTGAGCTATGGGCTTGTTAAATGTGTAGATTATGCACAGAAGATATACTCATCATTAATTTAGTACTAGTTGTTATAATGTTTAGTAATTTGAAGGAACTATCTTGTTAAACATAATATTTAGTTGTTAAATAATATTTAGTCCTAATTAAATTTTAGGTACCAGAGGTTAGTTAAAATGCATAAACCTAGATTAATCAGTTTCTCATTGTATCTCATTTTAAGAGAACGATGTGTTCGTATGAGAATAAAGTTCTTTAAGCCTAAGATAGCCGCTGCCCGTCTGGTGAGATCCCATAATCGGCTTTTACGACATCCATGGGCGTTTTGAGTTTGAGGATCGATTCTTAAGCCGCGACCGCACGTTTTAAATATAGGTCGTGATAAATATACGTTTTAATTAATTTGAAAACGAATGCATAGGATTTGCTATTAAAATTGCCTGCTTTGATCAAGCTAATTACCCCACATAAATGTACGGATTTATCGAGAGCCCAGCGAAACATCTGCTCCGAAAGGCCAATAAACCTTCAGGTAGGATGTGACACAAAAGGCTGCCACAGGAAGTCAACGACCAGCTCAAGCTCATGACCACTCGACTGACAGCTGCGTGCCATCGGTAACCTGACACGTCCGGTCCCAGGGTGTAGCGTGCGACACGAGATGAGGCTTGAAACAATAGAAAGCATTTGTATCAAGTGCAGTATTGACAGGGATTCCATCCCCACACTTAGACGCTGCGCTCACCGTATGGCAAGTGGAACTTCCTCCCGTGAACGGTAAAATTGTGGAATGGTATCCTTCCCTCCATCTTCGGCCTTATCTTAACTTGTTACCAGGTGAACAAGGTTTTCTATAAAGAAAAATCCAACGCCTTTTTTGAAATATCCCTGCATTTAAAAAAAGGCGTTGGATTTTTCTTATTGTATTTCAACGCGCGATTTATGCTCCTGGCGTTGCCACGGTAACCGTTTCCTGAAGGCGGAGTGTGCCTATTTGCCATTGTTGTTTACACGACATCTATACGGAACAAGCAAGCAGCTCAATAAAATAAATATCACAGGACATTAATCTAGATGCATGGCTTCTAATATGGGAACTAGATTACGGATAGAATACTTAAATACTTGTAAATACATACCTATCATACAATACGATACCCAAACACGGAACGAACATCAATATTAATCAAAAATGTTTTTCCTGGATGAGAATCGAACCCACAACCTACAGCTCAGTTTAGAAGGCATAGCTACTACCAAGTAGATCGTTCACTATCGGTTCATGGAATAAAAGTAAACAAGACAAGTTGTTTGTATAATGTTCTACTTGCCCTACTTTAGTGAGAGAACAGCTACGGGTAAAGCCTTATAATAACATTTTCATGTTCGGTCATTTAGCCTCAATAAAAATATATCCTCTATCGGAGAATATCACAAGGAAATGGTCTCTCTCCCTTGTTGGAGTTTGGTCGCACTCATCTGTTTATATTTGTTTAACTTTAATCTCAACGCTTCAACTCCTTGTTATTGTAATGTGGACTTGCTTTTTTTATGTTTGTGTGCGCATTTGAAGGCCCCAGAGTATTGTTGATTTGACGCTCATTTCGACAAGGTTCGATTCAAAGTTGCAGTCGTAATAAATGGAAAATAGTGTTTTTATGGGAAAACTCGCTAACATATAGGTATTATGATTTTAATTATGTTTAAGCACGGTACAAACCTAGATTATCATCATCCGACACCTGAAAAATTTATTTCGAATCGGAATTTCAAAATGATCGACAAAACTACGTCCTACTAGGCCTTTTAAATCGTGGAGGATATCCTCGTTAAAGAAACTGGCATATTTTAGCATCTTAGACTAGTGCCATCCACTAATCTTCTATGGGCCCGCGTAGCAATATTTACTTGGTAGTAAATATTTGTCGCGGTGCCATAACATTTAAAAAAACACAATAGTCTGATAATGAAACTGCTGTTTATAACATAGGTGTTTCCATTGTTCCAGCTTACGGCAAGGTGTTCCTAGTTAGAAAAAAGATTGGAGTGGACGAAGGTAAATTATATGCAATGAAAGTTTTGAAGAAAGCATCGATTGTACAGAAACTAAAGACTGCAGAACATACTCGTACGGAAAGACAGGTGAGTCACTATTTACCTTAACTACATTGTCCTTAGGGCCTTACCGCACTCTTGATAAGGGTTTTATACCCTCGATTAAGGCAATTTCCTTCTATTCACCGCAGCAGGTCAACGACATAGTCATTCAAATTCATTTATTGCCAATAAGTTTAAATCAATTATAAAATTACCAGAGGACCCCACACTAGGGCTAGCCTGTGCCGCGGGAGTCTAGTCATGTGTAGATTCATATTTTCGTTATGGGTAAGAATGACGCAGGATAGCGGGGGTTGGTGTTGGCACAAGCGAAGAGGCCTAGTCAACCCATTATGGATGAGGCTGCACGTGATTGACACAGATATCATATATCTGAAATTTTAGGCGCCTCTGTGGCCTTGTGGTTCGCCCACCGATGTCAGATCTAGAGTTCCCGTGCTTGGTTTGGTTGGTGGTGGGACTTTTAGGTCCACTTGGCTAGCTACCACCATCTTACCAAATCATGTCAATAATAATTTTTAATTGTTGTGTTTCGGCATTCAGAGAGATCAGTCTGTTGAGTATTCCGGGTGAAGTGCGCTTCCACCTTTGGCTTTATCATAATTTGACACCAGACAAAATTAAGGCCACGCGCTTATTTTTTGTTTGACATCGCATTTTTCATAAGTCCGTAATTAGAATCCTAATCAATCAAGCCTACGACAATAACTACTTACCTTATATAGATTGTCATCGATAATGATTGTGTTTTCTATTTGACTCATCAGTTTAATGCACCTATGTTATTGAACATCATTGATTCAGTTAATGACCGTTGTTATGGCTTATCGTCTAAGCCTGGTTTAGATGTTCATTTCAGTTTACTAGGTCGCAATCATTCAAATTCAATGTATCCAAAACCCGTTGCGAAATTTTTATTTTTATTAATTTCAAGCTTAAAGCTTCCAATAGTTTTTGCCACCTTTGTTATAATCATTTTACGGACACTAAAACGCTTATGTGTTTTCTTTTATTGTACGACGTGTATGTGCTTGGCCTTCATTGCACCTGATTTTCATGTTACGATAAGTCCTAAGGTGTGGAAGCGCACTTGACCCGGAATTGAGGAACTGGCCATCTTACCTCTGAAAGCCAGAACACTACAATTTCAGATTGTTGTTATGGAACAGAATAAGGTAAGATGGTAGTAGGCCCTAGTATATAGTAGAAATGGCCAGGCGAACTAAAACAAAGTCCTACCACAACCAAACCAAGCACAATATTGTAGTCCCTCTGGGCATCGAACCCGGTACCTCTATATCTGACACCGGTAGGCGAACCACTAGACCACAGACACGGTTAATGTAAAATAATGTATCACACTCATGCTGTCATTGGACTGACAGATTGTTGATGCATTGACTTTAATGAAGCCTTCGATAGTGTTAGTCAATTATAGTTATAATAGGCCATGGTGGATTCAGCATTAAATTTCTGATATACGTTAGTTACGTGGGCATTTCGTCAGTAGCCAATCATTTAATTTAAAATAATAATAAAATATTGATAATTATGTAACTGCATCTTGGCGTATCTCAGGGGGTGCATTAGATAATCACATTATATTTTTTTGTGTTTTAAAATTAATTGCTTAGCTCGTTTGGTATTGTAAAATGTTTTCTTCATAGATAGCTCAGCAGTACAGCAACAAGTAGTCTAATTGAGAATTTAGTAGCATTCATAGGGTTCCAGGCTGATTCTCCGATAAAATACTTCTTCATTGATGTTTTAATTGTGATAGATATGACATGAGATATTTTAGCTTTCTTTTGAAATGTATTCTTAGAAATCCGGGCGGTTACGTGTTCAAAAAACACAAATTGTAATATTTGTGGATAAGTCCTCGTGCTTATGTGATGTTTCGAATGATTCCCATAGAGACAAGACGTCCACGATCTCATAATTTTTTTTTTATCAACAGGTCCTAGAGGCTGTACGAGCGTGTCCATTCCTGGTCACACTTCACTACGCCTTTCAAACGGACGCAAAACTGCACCTTATCCTCGGTAAGTAGAGCTTAATTTACTACGGTTAAACACCGTTCAAGTTGAATTTAGGTTTTTGCAATCAATCAAAAAAGCAGGTAACCTTTCCATTGTAACTTGTGTTGCGATTGCAAGCGAGTATCTTTTTGACAAGGTAACAAATTAATCTTCGCGATACATAAACATATTTTTATTATAAATATATTACAAAACTTCCTCGAAACATGTTTGATAATGTTAAATTATACCATATATAAATTTGATTAGTGTTATTTTGGCCTTTTGATCTCTAGTCTTCTCTCGTTATCCCTGCAAAAAAGGATGCCAATTTGGCGATCTTTGATGTCTCGTTACGTATGTTGAAATTTTCTATGTTATTCTTGGATCTTCCAAATTTATTGTATATACAAAAGCGAGAACTTTCCTATTTTGGCTTTCAGTACAGCCGAATCGATTTCTGTGTTGCGGACAATGTGACCCGCGTCTAGGGCTGTGGCCCGTGTCCTTGCGATGTCAAAGAACCCAGAGGTCTATAAACTTGCGCAATGCCCTTTTGGGCCTCCTTTCCAATTAGCGATATCCATCTTTCTCTGCATATTTTTACTATGAAATTTCCGTCACACACTTTCATTCTGCTTGTATTTTGCTTACATTACCTTTCGTAATGTATAAACAGAATAAGTACCTTCTCTGGGCGACCTTGAATGGATTTGCTGTCCTTTAAGTGTCAAGGATCCCTAAGGTCTTTAACCTGTTGCGCAATGCCCTGTCACGCTTCGCTCTTATTAACGAAAAGATACAAATAATTATAAAATGAATTTATATCTTAAAAATCTCTGTGTTAACAATAATTTTATACTAATGATTGAATTATAGCTAGGTCTTACTGTTACAACAAATAAGGAGTTGAAAGTAGTTGCCAGTAGCTTTTATTTTCCTCATGTTAAATTATGTTTTGTGAACGGCCCAATACTTTGATACCTTGTTCTTACTAAGTTATAAAAAAATATGTTTATAGTTAGACAATTTGGGGCTCATGTTTAAATGATAATATTTTAGATGTTTTTGGCTGATAGCTCTTAAGTACTGTTGAGTTTTTGTTTTATTATGTAAGTATTTAGATAAAAGTTTATCCCGTTATTGTCCAGAAACGCTATCAGCGATAAGACGTCGCAAACAATAACCTTGTTTTATTTGAACCAAATGGACATAGCTAATTTGCGTAGACGATGAATACATTTTATTTGCTTAAGAAGTCGAATCATTTCGAAGGGTCTTTTAACTTTTACTGCTCCTGAGTTCTTGGTAACAAAAAGAAACCGAACAGAAACCTAATAACTCCAACTTGAAAACAGAATTTTCAAGTTGGAGTTATTAGGTTTCTGTGTTTTCGGCGTGTGTTGGGGCAAAATTTCCCCTTTTCATTATTTTTTTGTATCTCACCTCAAACATAATAAATCCCGTTTCTATTATACCGGCAAAATGTTTTTTGAATTGGACTTGTCATTTGAAATGAACGAGAAGCATTTGTACTGGGGAGAGTGAAAATCAGCGGTTTTCCAGGGCCTTGTTATTCGTATGCGGTGCTAAAGGAGCTTCAGAATTATATAACCTGCCATTTGGCATTAAACGTTAACATTATTTGGGGGTCATCTTCGTTTCTTGAAGAAAACAGTTGAGGATTTCAGGTGAAGTGCGCTTCCGCCTTACCTTCGGCCTTATCATAACTTAACATAACATTTCCCGATTTGAAAACACGATTTATCGCCAGTATTGACTCGTTGGACAAACTAACAATCATGCTTTCGCGTTTTAGTATTGAAACTTCTGTAATCAATACAAATAACCTAAAAACAGAAATATATTTACTAACAAATCAGCTAAATTCGTTAAAACATTTAAATTAGACACGTGTTTCGCCTCTACACGTGGCATTCTCAGCAAGATTTGCAGCGCAGCGTGACGTGTTGCCTCGGTGCGGCAACACGAGCAGAGGGCTCGTCAACTTAGCAGATTTCCTTAGGATGCCTCGTGTAGAGGCGAAACACGTGTCGAATTAGATTTTTTTTCAAACGAATTTAGCGGATTTGCTACTAAATATCTTTCTGTTTTCAGGTTATTTCTATCGAACAATGGATTCCCGTAAAATAACTCCTGAATCAATTAGCTAGCTTCTGCATTGTTACCGACGACGGGTCGTCGATCATTTGTTCACGTTTATCATTGTTTTTATTTCCCGAAAACATATCGAGAAGTGTTTGCTTTATTCGAGTTCAAGTCTGTGATTTTAACCGCACAAACATTTGGTAGGTATTAAAACGGACGATCAACTTGAACCGCCCGACCTATCGATGATGGGTTTGCGACTGATCCTTTTGAACTTGGCTTAGAAATATTCCTATTCTGAGTAGGGGGGGGACTAAGGCCTGCACTGAAGTCCCGCTGTGGGCTGTTTTGTGCATTGTCCGTGGTTCTAACGCTTTTTTTTTTATGCGGAGAATGCGTTTATGCACCATAGCCTCGTTGGAGACGAGGTCGTGTGTGAGACTCAACCCGTCCTAGCGACAGGCAATACCCACTAAACTCCGCAGTAACCCGCTTTCGCCGTGTGGAAGTGTCGTGGGAAACCGGCCTTAGCCTTAACTACCACAACACCACCAGCGATTGCCCCTATACAGGGGCCCCACAGGCCCCCCAGTGTGGCTGGGGGGATGGCGGGAACAGCTGGGTCGCCAGGCCGTTCTAGGTAACCCTACCCCAGCCAGCCCAGCTCCTTGAAGAACCGGAGCAGGACTTTGGTTTGTTGGTGACACTTATTGAGCGTCTGAATTCGTGACAACGGTGATGTTACGATACTTGCTCCGGGCGTGGACCAAACATTGCCCTTAAAAATATCCAACATCAAGCATTTCGCGGATTGGCAGAAAGTTGGTTGGGTAGGATCTGCCTCCAGGCTTACTTCGAGCAACGGCATTCGGTGGACATTGGTCAAATGTTATTGCTGGATGATCCTGTCACTGGTGGCGCCAAGCAGCTCGCTAGGCACCTTTTGGGAAATATCACTCCATCGTTGTCCATGGGTAGTGCCCAGGCGAGCCCGCGATAAACTTTTTTTTATATTGGTAGCTCTTGACCTCGAGGTCAAGCAATAATTAATTAGATACCAGGCGATCAGAAGTCTGATTGAGTCAGTAGTTTTGATGCAGCTGCAGCGCTGTTTGGTGTTTAATTCTAATTTCAAATGTGGGGGGGGGATGTTCTGCACTGACGTCCCGCACGGGGGCGTATTGTGAATTGCCCCTCTGCTATCCTGAACCCAGCCAGCCCAACTTGAAGTAATGGAGTAGGGTCCTGGGATGCTGACTGTTTGGTGTCAAAACAGAGATTTTCTGACCTACCAGATGAGTTTTTGTTGCTGTTCACCCGTATGCTCAGCATAGAGATTTTTTCAAATCCGTCCAGTCTGAAAAAGAGTCTCCGAGAACAGAGTTTAGAAAATAACTCCAGTCTTGGAGGAGGCTTGTTAATATCAAGCAAAAATCGGATAACAGATATTCAGTAATTGATCGCACTCAGGCTATCCAAATTGTCTAGGACTAGTTTAAATATAGCAAAAATACAACTTACAATAAAAAACTGGAGATACGATCGAATGCCCCCGGAAAGTTACAAAGACATCAAAATTCACACCTCGATGAGTAATTGATAACCTAATTCGGGAGTCGATTCTAGTTCACTCGCAAGCGGGTCAAGGGGACGACGCATGTCTTGCGCAAGCGCACCGCCAACACCATTATCAACCTTATCGCTATCAGTGTTGGTGTCAATTTCAATTGTAGCCGCAACGTTGAAAACATTGCACTGTACTTTTGCAAGCTGTACAACAAATTCAATTGAAACCTTATTTCTGTGTAATTAAATATCAAAGTTACGTGACGTTAGTTTGCACAGTAAAGTTAAAAGTATTTGGGGAAATTCGTCTCGGTGCTGGCAGTTGGCTAATCGTAAATGTTTGCAAGGTGCTTGTCATCATCATCATCATCATACTGTCACTTATTCTAGCATCAGCACGACACGTTTCTTCCTCTATCCTTATTTCTATATCTGACGTCATTTCTCTAACTCTTCCCAAATGTACTTAGTCAGCAAATAATGGAACTTAATAGCAAGGTGTTTCTGGGTGCAAAAAAAACAAACCGACTGTCATATTCCGTCGTAAGTGCGAATCCTATGCTGACAAAATTACTTTTAAGCGTTTTTTTTTTCTGACTGACCGAATATAAGAAAAACCATTGAATTAGCAAACTAGCAAACACTTTATTTCACATGTATTTCAAACTGTTACACACTTTTTATCGCTATCACAACATGACTTAAGTCACGTAGATGATTTAGACCTTTGGTAAGATATTATGAGACCATACATCTCACCTGGTGACAAGCTATCATCAGGTCAAAAATGGACCTGCCCTTGCCCATGCCCTTCCACCAACCTAACCGAGTATATAACCCCCGTGGGGATTGGAATGAGAACCTCTGAATCTGATACCGGTATATAGGCGAACCGACCAAAGGCGGTTAAAATATTCCGTAGCAGTGTTTTGTTGTAGCTTGTATTTCCCTGGTGGTGGCTTTGAGTAAGCAACCACAAGCTTCAACAAGCCTCACAGTTCAGTTGTTAGTAGCTCTGCCTTCTGCGCTGTAGGCTGTGGGTTCGATTCCCACCCAGGACAAACATTTGCGTGATGAAAATGGATGCTTGTTCTGTGTTTGAGTGTTGTATTGTATGACAAGTGTGGATTTACAAAAAGTATGCAAGTATTCTATCCGTAATCTAGTTCCCATATTACAAGCTATGCTTAGTTTGGGGCTAGATGGCGCTGTGTAAAACGTCCCGTAATATTTATTTGTTTATTTACTGGTGGTTTACACTTATTTAGGTCCTGACTAGAAAGCATAAAGACTTGAGCTTTCGCCAATCCGATTTGTTGGTAAGTGAAAGTATCAAGGTGACTAGTGTGCTTGGTGAGTAGATGAGTACCGAAAAAGTACGATTACGATGCAATTTAATATTGGTTACTTGACCTTGGAACTTGATATTATCATCATCTACAGCTTTCTGCATACCCACTGCCAAACTTACATGTATCTGTTGTTCACTTTACATCCACGTTTTACCCTATACAGTAGTAATAGTAAGGCCATCAGTCCTGTCTACTGGCTAGCTACCACTTACCTAATTCTGTCGCCAAAACAACAGTTATACAATTGTTGTGTTCCGGCATTTAGAGGTAAGATTGCCAGTAGCTCAGTTTATTGAGGATTCCGGTTGAAGTGCGCCTCCACCTTCTAATTTATCTCAACTTTTAACCAGGTAAGATGAAGGACAATCGCTTCCCCAATAAAAAAAAAAGTCAACCAGGGCCCCGATTCTAGTTACCGATCGCTTCACTATGAATCGTCGCAGAATGGCATCATCGTTCACTGCTCGCTTCCCTCGCTATTTCCCATACCATCCATATTCATAGCAGTGTAAAGGTGGATGTACAGTTACATTCACCACGGCGTTTTTATACTGTTATAGATATTTATTTCTCGAGCAGAAATTAATTCACTAACTGAGAAAATACAAAAGGCTTTAGAAGCGAAAAAAATATTTTTTTTTTATTGAAGGGTTTGTCTTAGCGACCTCATCATAAAGCGATTGAAAAATAAATTATGATAAAAAAAAAACATAGTTTAACACAAACTTAATGTTGAGTTGAGAGTTGAATTTCATAATCCCGAAATGAATAATTTCCCATGTTTTTTTGTTTCGCAAAGTTTTGAGTTCTTCGAATGTTGAATTATGTTTTGGGATCACATAAACCACTGAAATATTTAATAAAATTAAACCTAACTCTAACAACTTAATCAAAAACTCGACATCTTCACAAGGGTCAGATAAAATTTTGTTTTGACTACCTACAACTAGCAAACGATTATACATCTAGAATTGACCTTCAATTAATCAATGAACACAAAAATTACATCAAACGGCACAATGTATAAGTACAATGGAAGGCCTTGACGCTAAAAGCGATTATGTTAGTAAGTAATTTGTATAATAAACTATTGATAAAAAAATAAAGATGTGTGATGTGTTACAAAACGTAAAGTTCAAAATTAGGCTCAATAATAATATTTGTTTGAGTATACTAGTATAGAGTATACAGTGAGGTACCTATATGGGCCGCTTCCATTACTTACATTATTTTTATTTTTTTTTCATGTTATTTTTGAAGTTATTCTAGATTGGTATCCTTTATATCTTTTGTCAGTTAATTGTACCTGTATATTTTTTTGCTGAAGGTACGTGAGAAAATCGCGTCCGAAAACCAGCTTTCGCCGTACGACAATCCGATTAAGTATTCGTATTATTTATCGATTCCGTTGGACACCTCGTTACTGTCAGCGTCGAAGTGTGGTTCCCAATTCGGTGGTTACTTTGAATTTACGTTTTTATATTGGCAGTTCATCAAACAAAAATCAGGTGAGATGAAGGCCAAAAACCTCGCTGTAGTAAAAAAAAAAACGATAAACAAATATTTTAATAACCGCGAGTTTTTCCCTTCGACAATTCACTGCTGATCACTCCGATGCGTGGGTTTTATGAGAATCACCAGGGGGTAGTCAGAGGTATGTCCAAACTCGTGTCGGCCACATGACCACGGTTTGTAAGTAGCTAGTATGCAATACCATGACAAGTTACAAGCTCTTCGCTGCTTAGCGTAATACTAGCCATTTTTTAACAAGCCTCATAGCTCAGTTGGTAGAAGCTCTGCCTTCTGCGCTGTAGGCTGTGGGCTCGATTCCCACCCAGGACCAACATTTGTGTGATTAATATATTCGTTTGTTCTGTGTTTGAGTGTTGTATGATCTAGTACGTATGTATTTACAAAAAGTATTTAAGTATTCTATCCGTAATCTAGTTCCCATATCACAAGCTATGCGTAGTTTGGGGCTAGATGGCGCTGTGTAAAATAAATGTCCTGTAATATTTATTATTTATTTTGATTGTTGCTCCTAGGGACATGCCGGTTTCCTGACGATGAAACCTTCACCGTCAGACCATGTGCATGTGTCATCAATGTGCGCCATAAAATGTACCTGATTGAGATATTTTTTTATTTTGCTGTGAATCGATTAAAAATACAGCCAACTCAGTGTTGAGGATTCCGGATGAAGTGCGCTTCCACCTTCGGCGTCATCATAATCCCATCCTTTTTCAGCAGACTACGCAAATGGTTATGATTTTAATCACGGTCTTTGTGAGTACGCAACTAGCTCTTTGATTTATTATTTGATTCTACTGGCTGTTCCTGTAATGGTTAGAATTGTATATGTGTGGGTTAACCATTAAGACAATGCGTGTGGTGAAAGCTGATCTCTGCAGCGAGAAATACGTTACTTACGTAGTAACATACTACGGGTAGGTACGTTATTTACGTTATTACTACCCTAAATCATCACCTTCCTGACTATATACCCCGCTCTAGACAGGTTCTCAATGAAACGCAAAAGCGAAACTGAAAGAGAAACAAATACGTCGATTAAGATTTAGCCTGCGAGAGAATGAGATAAATACTGATATGTATGATGGTGCCTTTTTTATTGACTCTCTTCTTTAAGCCAAGGTCTTTAGAGTCAACCTTGGACAGAACGTAGGCGTTATAATATTACATAATAAAAAAAACAAACTCGAATGTAAAGCGAATGTGCCCTATATAGCTTCAATAAGACTACTTAGAATTGGCAAAGCACTGCGACCGTATTGAATAAGGTGCCTTTGAAGTGCTTCAAGCTGGTAAGAAAATTCTACGTAACGTAATATAAATTACGAGCTCAGGTGGATCTGGAGCACGACACAATTCCCAAGAACTCAATAGAGATCAGATCGAAATGCTGTGCCTCATCGAATCAGCCATTGCTCGCTGGTACTGAAGGCTACCTATATTTTCTCCACTGCTGGGCCAAGATCGACCCTAATTCTTAATTCGATCGACGACGGGTTCGGACGAATAAATATTATAGGACATTCATTTCACACAGCGTCATCTAGTCCCAAACTAAGCAGAGCTTGTAATGTGATAATGCGTGTAACTTACGGTTAGAATACTTATGTATATTTTTTTGTAAATACATACTAATGATATAATACAACACCCTTACATACAACAAACATCTTTAGTCATCACGCATTTTTTTTTAAATTATTTGAACGACGGTTGGTTGCTTGGCCTTCATCTCATCTGATTTTCTAGCCATGATAAGGCCGAAGGTGGAAGCACACTTACCAGGAATACTCAATATATACTGAGGAACTGGCTGTCTTCTAAATGCCGGAACACAAACATTTAAGAATTGTAATGGCTTCAGAATTAGGTAAGATGGTGGTAGCTTGACAGACGGATTTAAACAAAATCCTACCATCGACCAAACAAAGCCCAGTATTGTACTCCCTGGGGATCGAACCCGGGACCTCTGGATCTGACAGCGGTGGTCGAACCACTAGACCACAGAAGCGGTTTCTGGGTGGGAATTGAATCAAAACAATTGGCAAATACGTCATCCAGGGGCCTAACCACAACGTCTTATATTGCTTGCGTCTTATATGCGTTCTCGTTTTGATATTACTTTTGTCTCGTTTTTTCTACACCGGACAGATAGTGACTAAAGTAAAGTAATATCAAAACAAGAATGCACATACCCACTATTTTTAAATTTCACTCTCTTATAAGGTTTGCTGGAAGATAACTCTTTGCAGGGTTAAGCTCATTGCCATGCTCATAAATTTTAAGTATGTTTATAATATATGCTGTATTTTGTGTGTGCAATAAAGAATAAAGAAAGAATGCTCTAAGAGGTCGTGGTTAACGGTAAACCAGGTAAACGAAATTGTATTATATTTTTTTAATTGAAGTCTGTTTTCTTTTTAGATTTTAAAACGTAATTATACTAGTACATCGTTTACTTCACTGAGTTTGTCACGACAGCATGGATTTATATAAAGGTTGCTGTAACGATGTTTCGAATGAACTTGCTCATGAGAATAATTGTAATTCTCAATACAAGCTAACCTTAGCGCTTCACCTTGGTCGCTCCGGAGATTTCAGCAATGAATGATTCAATGTCACAACACTCCGTTCACGTTTATATGAAACGTGAAATCACAATTCTAACTAATATTTTGAATGTGATTTCGGCTTACAGCTCTTGGTTAAAGAACATGCCAGTTTTCAGGTGAAAACATGCGGTCTTTTTGTTTGTTTTTTTCACTAGTACAAAGGGGATGATTGACCTTCATCTCACCTGATTTTCAAGTTACAATAAGGCCGAAGGTGGAAGCGCACTTCACCCGGAATCCTCAACCAACTGAGGAACTGGCTATCTTACCTCTGAATGCCGGAATATTTTTTTTTAATAATTGTTGTTATGGCGCCAGACTTGGCGGCGGAATTAAACAAAGTCCTGCCACCAACCAAACCAAGCACAATATTGTGCTCACCCTGGGGATCGAACCCGGGAAACCTCTGGATCTGCAATCGGTGGGTTGAATAACTAGACCACAGAGGCGGACATTAATCTAATAACATCTCACCATTGTCTCGTATCATATTATATATTAACAAGCCTCATAGCTCAGTTGGTAGTAGCTCTGCCTTCTGCGCTGTAGGCTGTGGGTTCGATTCCCACCCAGAACAAACATTTGTGTGATGAATATAGATGTTTGTTCTGTGTTTGGGTGTGTATTGTATGATAAGTATGTATTTACAAAAAAAAAAAAAAGTATCTAAGTATTCTATCCGTAATGTAGTTCCCATATTACACGCTATGCTTAGTTTGGGGCTAAATTGGGTGAAATTATTGTCCTGTAATATTTATTTATTCATCCTTATCCCCTACAACCTTCATAACCGAGTATTTCCAAGGGTTGACGTCACGCAGAAGAAGCCTTGAAGAAGTCTTGTTGTGGCAAACCCACCTAATGATGGTATAACGGGCAGAATAAAATAAATACTGTTTACATTTATTGTTACACAGCGCCATCTAGCCCCAAACTAAGCATAGCTTGTAATATGGGAACAAGATTACGGATAGAATACTTAAATACTCGTACTTTTATAAATACATACGTACTATATGATACAACACCCAAACACAGAACAAACATCTATATTCATCACATAAATGTTTGTCCTGGGTGGGAATCGATCACAGCCTACAGCGCAGAAGGCAGAGCTACTACCAACTGAGCTATGAGGCTTGTTAAGAAGGATAATGTTTATCCATGCCAAATTTTATTAAAATCCGTTCAGCCGGTAATTCGTGAAAATGTAATAAACAAATACTTGAGAATTATAAACTACCGGCTTCCAAATTTTCGGTAAACCGTTATCTTAAAATTAACCATGGTTTATCAAACGTTGCCGTTATTTTCCGTCTACTTGACTGGCCTAAATTATTGTTTGATTGGAATTTGTATGACAATGCAGTATTTTCTTTCTTTCATCATATCGTTGTTTTAACGGTTTTTTTTTTTTATTGTACGACGAGGAAGCGCTTGGCCTTCATCTCACCTGGTAACAAGTTAAGATAAGGCCGAAGATGGAGGCGCACTTCACCCGGAATCCTCAACAAACTGAGGAACTGGCTATCTTACCTCTGAATGACAGAACACAACAATTGCTTTTAAGAATTGTTATTATGGCGACAGAATTAGGTAAGATGGGTGGTAGCTAGCCAGGCGGACTTAAACAAAATCCTATTACCAACTAAACCAAGCACAATATATTGTACTCCCCTTGGGGATCGAACCCGGGACCTCTGGATCTGAAATCGGTAGGTTGAACCACTAGACCACAGAGGCGGTTGAAAATAAAAAATCGTGGTTCGGTTTGGTTATATCAATTTCCACTGTATTTGGTAAAAAATGCTATCGCTCAGTGCTATTTCCGGTATGGCCTTCTTCTATGGGTTTCGTATACATGTTTGGTATCACACTCATATTATAAAAGCGAAAGACTGTTTGAATGCTTGTTCCTTCTTGACGCGAAAACTACTGAAAGGATTGAAATCAAACTTTGCACATATGTTGCGCAAGACTGGGAATAGAGTATAGGCTACTTTTTATCCATAAAGTCTGAAAAAACCCCTGAAAAAAGCTTTAAAAAGTTCCTGTGGCATTGCTATGGGATAGCAAAGTAAAACAACAAATATACTTTATTAAGATAGTAGCTTTGTATTATAAGCCTCACAGCTCAGTTGGTAGTAGCTCTGCCTTCTGTGCTGTAGGTTGTGGGATCGATTCTCATCCAGGACAAACATTTGTGTGATGAATATAGATGTTTGTTCTGTGTTTGGGTGTAGTATAGTATGATAAGTATGTACCCAATATACAAAATCTACTTTGAGTCTGATCAAGCGTGTAGAGAACTGCCTTACTGCGTAGGTGACATCCTCAAAGGATATGACCTACGTTGCGCCCGTCATCTTGAGGCATAAAGTTGGAACACAGCAATGGCGGACGAAATAGGCATGGTGGTAGTACTTCCCCAGCCGAGCCCTTTCACTGGAGAATTACTAGCGATAGCAATACCCAAAATGAAATGTGTCAAAAGTTGAATCACAACAATTCGCGTGAGGAAATTCACAAAAAGCGCGCAGTTAGATTGCCTAACAAAATGGCAGAGGCCTATTGCCATCACCTTGACCTGCTTACCGTAGTCTTAACCACCATTGACTGTGTACTGCTTTACATTATTAACAGGCACCGGCAATAGACAAAAACACAAGCTTTTGTTCAAGACAACAACTTATTATAGCGATTTGTTTAACGAATGTCCCGTTACGCGGAGAGAGTGGTTCAAATTTGTAATGAGCTGTGTTTGTTCTGTTTCGTAAGGTTAAGTTTCACTACTTATTACTAAGTGGTCCGTTTCACCATATTTGGCTTTGCACAGTTGATCGAGTGAGCGTAGCGAACGAGATTTCCGAGTTAGGTGGGAAACCCGGTATGTATGTATGTTTGTGATGGAATAACTCTAGGGTTATCGGGTTATCCGATTTTAATGAAATTTAAACTAGAAAAAGGTAACATAAATATTAATTGATGTCGCGGGGGATTTTTGATAACTGGGGTCTTTTTTGAAAAATCTACTAAATTTCGTCCGTGTCTTTTGTTTCGTTGGTTCGATTATTCATTTTTTTAATTTGCATAGATTACACTCATACGCAATAATCAGTTAAAGGGTTGTTTTTTAAACATACGTATTTCTATGTGTATATGAGTTAGGCTAAAATAATCAATTTCCTGCCCTTTCCCACGTTATGTGGCGTCGGTACATCATGTCCTCTTCCACTTACTTCTATCAGCTATCAACTCATGCAGAGCTTCATACCCATGTCCTCTTCACACAATCCATCCATCTCTTCTTCGGCCTTCCTTTACTCATATTCAAAATAATAACATTAATAGCCATTTCACTAAAAGTGCAGTCCCTCTATATTATACTAATACCACTCCTCGTCTTTTCTATTTTGTTCCTAGAAATCATAAAGTTTTAGACTTTTCTTTTATATTATTCAACAGAGAAGCTTCTTGATTCCGTGACCCTGTTTGTTCGGAAAATGTTACTTTTATCATATATCTCTACGACTTTATTATGCAGCTTGCAAATTATTTAATTTCCTTGACAATATAAAATGACTGCATTTGAATAATGCCGACGATATACCGGCTCGCTTATGGGGGGTTTGTATCAGGGTTTCGTGCTAAAAGGATGCCAACGGGATCCTATTACTTAGACCTCTGTCTGACCTTTAAGCCTTTGATTTCTTGGAAACAAATGGGGGGTTGTGCAGAGCTGAGAAAATGGAATTAAACATTTATTTTGAATCACAATTGATAGCCATCGGAAATTTTGTGATACCATGGCGTGAACCTATCCGAAACGCTTGACCAATCTAAAGATGTATGTATGTAAGTAATTATAGCTCCTCTATGCTTGTCTAGATCTAAGACAGAGCAAGGATGAGGTTAACGATGGAGCGAGCTATCCCAGATAGCACTGGCGACGGGGAGCTGTGTTCGCTAGCCAGGGCTATGTCATATGGCATAATACTGTGGGGAAGTGCTGCAGATATAGACACCATATTCGTTTTGCAGAAGAGGGCTGTTCGCGTTGTTTACAAAATGGGTCCCAGAGATTCATTAAGAGACAAGTTCAAAGAAATAAATATATTGACTATGCCCTGCCAATATATTTATGAAAACATTATGTACGCGCGTAAAAACATAAGCTTATTTGACAAAAACTGTGATAAACATAATTATAATACTAGAAATAAGAATAAACTCGCTGTTCCCACAACTAGGCTCCATAAGGTTAATAAATCGTTCATAGGGCAAACTGTACGCTTTTATAATAAATTGCCAAGTGATGTGCTAAGCTTGTCAAATAATAAATTCAAAAATTTTGTCAAACAAAAGCTATCCAGGAAAGCTTATTATAAAATTTCAGATTACCTAGAATATAAGAAAGCCTGGCATTAAAAAAATGAATTTGCTCCAGTGAATAAATTGTAATTAGTATTAGATAATTTTAAGCTATTGTAATGGATCATGAAAAAAAAAACTAGCCCGAGGTTCTTGCCTTTCTCCTTGTGTGCTGGTCGCGATTCCGAACAGGCGGTAGATTTGACGTTTCAAAGTGATCCTAAAAAATCTTACTGAATAAATATATTTGACTTTGACTTTGACTTTGAGCTCGACAGTTCGGGGTCATTCGGCAGTAACCGCTAGCGAAAGCCTGGGATTCCTCTGCCTGGGAAAGACCACTAGGAGACATACCTACACGATCCTTGGTGGTGAACAAAAAGAGTTATCATATCATCATCATCCGCAGCCAGTTTTCCATCCGTTGTTGAGTATCGGCATATGGCCACGCCCAACGGTCTTGTGCCAGTCGGATCCTGGTGATGTTGCGATGCTGCTCAAGTTGTGCTGTTTATCACATCCAAATTACTTTTCTCGGTACAAAACATGTATACGATACAATGTTTCACTATCATCACCTTGGTATTCAAGTCAATGTCACTTTAAAGTAGGTACGGTATTATGTTATGTATTCTGTGGGATGGTGTAAGTAACGTATCACGTTTAACGAATAAATCGCTTTGTTTAATTATCGTTGGATACAGAGTGGTTGAAACGTTTTGTGGAATACCCTTTCAACCGCCACCGCGGTCTAATCGTTCGCCCACCGGTATCAAATTTAGTCCCGGGTTCGATCCCCAGGAAAGTACAAATTTGGCCTTAGCTTGGTCGGTGGAAGGATTTAGTTTAAGTCCGTCTGGCTACCTGCCACCATCTTATCTGAGTCTGTCGCCATTACAACGATTCTAAATTATTGTGTTTCGGCATTTGGAAGTAAGATAGCCGGTTATTCATTCTATTCAGGATTCCGGGTGAAGTGCGCTTCCATCTCACTCCAAAGCCTTTATAACTGGGAGATGGAGGCTTAGCCTTCAACTCTCAGTTATAAAGGTATTTATTTATTCTAAGCTTCACCGTCGTACAGTAAATAAATACCTTGTAATGTTGTTGTTAATGAAACTATTGTTTTGGGATCCATTCTTCAAAAGTAAAGTGGTTATATCAACTCACAACCACAGCTCGGTATGTAGTAGCTCTGCCTTCTGCGCTGTAGGTTGTGGCTTCGATTCCCACCCGGGGCATTTTGTGTGATGAATATACATGTTTGATCTGAGTTTTGGTGCTTTATTGTATGATAAGTATGTATTCATAAAAAAATAGATGCTTTACTTGGATAAGGGCTAGATGGCGTTATAAATTATATATTTGCTATTAATCTATTTTACAGAAATTCGTCTTTTGTAGAAAAGTTAACCCATTTTCTTATTCATGACGTATATTAAAATCATATCGGAGCCGTTTAGAAGAGGTAACAAATAACAAACAGTGTTACTTTCAAATGTGTAATATTGTATTTATATGGATTTACCTATTGGAACCGCTAACCAGTATTTCCGTGTTCTTGTTGGGGTATGATCGCTGGTGAAATTTTTGTTTCATGAACATATTTATGTCCCAAGGTGAATGGCGTAGCGCAGTGTTGCCAAGTTTTGTAGATATTATATCCCTGCTACACGCTACTATCATGTTTGTCTAGATCTAGATGATTACAAATAACCTAGAGTTGCGCTAAAAATCCACATTTCGTATGGAACAAGCCTCATAAGTCAGTTGGTTAGCTCTGCCTTCTGTGCTAGGTTGTGGGTTCGATTGCCACCCAGGACAAACATTTGTGTGATGAATATTGATGTTTGTTCAGTGTTTGGGTCTTGTATTGTATGATAAGTACTTATGTATTTACAAAAAAAAGAAGTATCCCAGTATTTCTTACTTGGGTCTAGATGGCGCTGTATAAAATTAATGTCCTGTAATATTTATTATTATTATTACATCCGCAAAGTTGTTCTCATATAACAAGCTTTGCTTAGTTTGGGACTAGATGACGCTGCGTGAAATTAATGTCCTGTGATATGTATTCATTCGCTGTCGAGATTGGTTGATGTCTAACACAGCCGAACACATAAAATACCTACCTATATAAAACTAATCAGTCAAAACCCAAGGTAATGACCCTCAATCAATAGAACAGATCTGTCTGAAGTCTGCACGTCCGGTGCATGGCTCTTGTTACGAGTATAGTCTCTAGAAAAATATAGAATCTAGACTTACTTGTACCTCGGTGCGTGGACCGGTTTCCGCTATTAGGCCTATCGTGGGCCCTTTTTTCGTGACGGGTGGTTTCTTGTTATACCAGCCACCCGGTGTCCTCCAAGAAGGCCAGCAGCTCGCTGATCCTGGCGCAGGCTTTTTTTTTAATTGTATGGCGGGGAGGTGTTTTTGGCCTTCATCTCACCAGATTGTCGAGCTATGATAAGGCCGAAGGTGGAAGCGCACTTCACCCGGAATCCTTAACAAACTGAGGAACTGCCTATCTTACCTCTATATGCCGGAACGCAACAATTTTTAGATTTTTTATGGCGTCAGAATTAGGTAAGATGGTGGCAGCTAGCCAGACGGACTTAAACGAAGTCCTGCCAGCAACCATATACAACCATAACGAAGGCTTCCCTGGGTGTAACCACTCTACTGCACTCTATTACGTGCGCGGCTGTCTCTGCTGCCATGCATCCTTTGCGTAAAGAGCTGTCTAATACCCAGTGTATACAAATGCTGTGTTCAAAACTGCTTTTAAACCCAAGACTATTAGCAGTCCTCTACAGACGTTTTTAATTATAATAATAATAATAATCGTTTCATTAACATAATAAATAAATTGTCAAAAGTATTTTATGAATCCATAGGCTCCCGAACTAGCAGAGCTGTGTTTCAGGAGCCAGTGGCTTTTCCCAATTGTAATTATGTGGTACCTATTATGTCTACCTAAATCTTTATACAAAACTATAAATAAATAAATATTACAGGACATTAACTTTACACAGCGCCATTTAGCCCCAAACTAAGCATAACTTGTAATATGGGAACTAGATTACGGATAGAATACCTAAATACTTTTGTAAATACTTACGTACTATATGATACAACACCCAAACATAAAACATCTATGTTCATCACACAAATGTTTGTCCTGGGTGGGAATCGAACCCACAGCCTACAGCGCAGAGGACAGAGTTGCTACCAACGGAGCTACGAGACTTGTTTACAAATCTATACAATGCAAGTTTACCATTTAACTCTCTAATCAGTGGACGGATAAGAAACAAAGTTTTTTTTAAATAAAGTGAGGCGAGCATCGATCGATTCGATGCTCATAATCAAAAGTTTTGAGCCAAGTTATAATTATATTATTAATCTCACTGTTGTTTTTTTTTTCACTTTATAGAGCTTGTGGAGTTTTGTGTATAATCGCGGGACAACAGTATTATACTGTTTCTGTGCAAATCTAGTTCTACAACTTGGTACTGGGAAACGAGCTACTCTTTTGTTTGATTCGTAGTTGTGGCAAGTACTCGTTTGCAATTAAAAATAAAACAGTAACACATAATACACCATGTTTGTTTTGCGCGATTACACCTGTCGCGTTTATCACAAATGAAATAAAGATGAAATGGCTCGTGTCACGCTGAAAAAGTCATTGCGAAGACATCGACCCGTGTTCATGAATGTTTATTGTCTGAAGTATATGAAACCTGTTGTAAATGTGTTCTCGCTTGTGCCGTTGGATTTTTATATGTAACTAGCTTTTGCTCGCGGCTTCGCTCGCGTTAAGATGTGTTATCATTAATTGGGTATAGTTTTTGCGGCTTTACTTTTGTTTAGCGTGTGTAAAAAGTTAGGGCTTACAAAACTTAAAAACGACAGGACATGCTTCAACTTCTCCATTAACGTTCAGATTTTCTTTAGCCATTTTAAAAAAGTCTAGCCGACAAAACCTATACCTAAACCAAACGGAAACAAAACAAATTCCAAATACAAAGTAGAGTCTATAACCAAAACTACTAAACCGAAACAAAACAAATGCAAAATCTCAAAATCCTTCTTAGGGGATGCCTACGTCATAACATCTACCTGCATGCCAAATTTCAGTCCGATCCGTCCAGTGGTTTGGGCTGTGCGTTGATAGATCACTATGTCAATCAGTCAGTCCTTTTGAGTTATATATATTTAGATGTTATTATTCTGAAACTAAGTTTATTGTAGTGTACTTTTGGGTGCCACCAAGATGTAAGAAAAAGCATAGCAGTAACCTTGTTTTCAGAGTTTTTTTTTAATTCAGCGGCGGGGTAGCGCTCAGCCTTCATCTCACCCTGTGCCAAGCTTATGGCGTTAAGTTAAGGCCGATGGAGGCGCACTTCACCCGGAATCCTCAACAAACTGAGGAACTGGCTATCTTACCTCTAAATGCCGGAACACAATTTTTTTTTAGGAATTGTTATTATGGCGACAGAACTAGGTAAGTTTGTAAGACTTGAAACCAAATCCTACTACCAACCTAACCAAGCACAATATTGCTTCCACTGGGGATCGAGCCCGGGACCTCTGGATCTGAAATCGGTTGTTTGAACCACTAGACCACAGAGGCGGTTAAGTAATGTTCTAGACCTAAAAATAATAGGAGAAAACAACCATAAAATGTTAAAATGGTATAATTATTACAATCCAATAACGTTCCAGTATTCCTGCTCTTACTTACAAAACATCCCTTCTCACACCATATTCTACACTTTATTACAAAATTATATATTCTTTTGGTTCATTCCATATTTAAGTGCACGTTTTACACTATTACGACGTAGTGACGTATAGGCCTAACAAGCAATGAAGGAAATCCCAAATTTCCCCAAATAACTTCGCTAAACACCTTTTTTCTACCGAACCACCACAGAGGCGGTTACATTTTTAATTAACTTTAAGTCTGGCGAAACGAAAGGTCACGTTGCGTTAATTTCAGGAAATTTACTACCAACTGAGCTGTATATTATATTATATATAAACAAGCTAGTACATTATACATAGATTGTCAAAGGAATTGGCTCTCAGCGTCCGTTTCCACTAGCGTAAGACATTTCAATTAGAGAGATAATTTATATTCTGAGAATCCTCGCTGCACGGTAAACCCTCGTTCTAGCTATCCAAGCCTTCAAGTCGAAAGCTTGGCTAACGTAAATTAAAAAAGGTATCACGGATATTATGAGCTAATTGTACGTGTATATTAATGGGTGACTTTTATTCGGCCCACAAAATTAGCACAGTTTTTCACCGTGGCAGCCTTGGGCTCTTCTCATCATCATTCATCTTCCGACTGGTGCTCCCTTTTTTTTTCAATTGTTCGACGGAGAAGTGCTCGACTTTCATCTCGCTTGATTTTCATGTTACGATAAGGCCGAAGGTGGAGACGCACTTTATCCGGAATCCTCAACAAACTGAGGAAAACTGACTCTCTTACCTCTAAATGCCGGAATACAAAAAAATAATTGTTGTAATAGCGACAGAATCAGGTAAGATGGTGGTAGCTAGCCAGACTAGATGGTCTGGAACAGTTGAGTTACCTATAGACTGTTTATAACGTTCCTCAGGGAACCAGACTGTTTCCCTAAAGTTTAATTGTACTATGATGTACTAATACTACTATGATGGTAAACGGCCCGACGACGGTATGACTCTTGTCCCTTGGGAAATGGGTATGCCTTTGGTGTGGGACGCTACCTGCGTCGATACCCTAGCGCCATCTCATCTGCCTGGGACATCAGTTTGGGCTGGTGCGGCGGCTGATTCGGCCGAGGATCACAAAAGGCGTAAATATAGTGGTCTCGGCAGAGCTTACATATTTGAGCCTTTTGGGGTAGAGACCTTGGGTCCGTAGGGAGCCGGTGCCTGGCTTTTGATTGAGGCGACACGTGAACCCAAGGGCTGGCTCTTATTTAGGCCAGCGAATTAGCGTAGCTATTCAGCGTGGCAATGCAGCCAGTGTCTTGGGCACGCTTCCGTCTGGTACTGGTCTGGAACAGTTGTGTTACCTAAAGGCCGTTTGTAACGGTCCTTAGGTAATCTAACTGATGCCTTTATACATAGTTAGTTTAATTGTACATTTTATTGTACTATTGTTCAAATTATTATTTAAAAATGCGTGTATATTTATGAATACTTTGGCTTTAATGTTTTCTAAAAGATTTGGTATAAGATGGCGATTCCCTTGACCCGACGGATGTGATTTGCGCTTTTCTCTATCGCAGTTTGTTTGCGCTCCATTGTCCGCACGTGTAGTGCGCCACTTAGCGTAATAACTTGTCCAACGCACAGGTACTTGCGGGAAAAACCTCTTGCACTGAAATACGTGAATCCTTGGAACCCTTTGTGTGTTCCGTGCAAAAAGCGTGCCGACGGAACCCCTAATAAACCCGAGATGTCAGTGAATCTGTCGTGTCTATTCCCACCTTTAAAAAAAGAATCTTTTTTCGATCTCCAGGGGGAGTACAATATTAAAAAAATAATCTTTTTTTTTATATTGTATTCCCCCTGGAGATCGAACCCGGGACTTGTAGAGGCCACAGAGGCGGTTAAAGGTTTAAAATGGGTTTTGTTTGGTTGTTGACAGGAATTTGATTAAGCCCAGGGACGCTACCGCCGACGGCGAAGCCGATCTCCATTGATGGCTTTAAATTAGCTCCATGAGAACTAGAAACGATTTTTACCGATTTAGGTATGTGCCATATCCGAAATGGCGTTTCCCATCTCAAAAGTGTACACATGTTATGAAACCTATCCGTTCAGTACATTTGACGGTAAAAATCGTTTCTAGTTCTCATGAAGCTAATTTAAAGCCATCAATGGAGATCGGCTTCGCCGTCGGCGGTAGCGTCCCTGGCTAGCACCATCTTACCTAATTCCGTCGCCATAACAACAATTCTAAAATTGTTGTGTTCCGCCATTCAGAGGTAAGATAGCCAGCTCATCAGTCTATTGAGGATTCCTGGTGAACTGCGTGGTACCTATTGGAGATACAGGCTTCTCGGTAGTAAAAGTTACTTCTAATTTCTAACTAGTGAATGCTATTCACTCTCGCTTTTGCAGTTTGTCGTAAAAACTGACTACGTGCGTCACAATCGAATTAATCAGCATTTGAAGTTTTTTACTTTTACTTTTTGTGCGTTTTATGTAATTTTTCATTAGCCTACATACTTTGTCATCCGCGACAGTGTTTAAACTTAGATGTATGAAGCTCAATTTGTGTGATTATACTTAAAATACCACACACCTGTGTGCCCCATGGATTTCAGCAAAATTCTAAACAAAAAAAAATCAGGAAAGTTTTACGTCCTTACAAACTTTTCACTCCCTTTAGGGGATTGAATTTCTGTTTTGTAAGCAAAATATTTTTTTCCATACAAACACACTTGCAAGAATGGAATTGCCATAATCTGTCCATAGATGGAAAGGAAGAGCCCATCATTCAGCCAAAAAAAAAAATGCCAGAAACGCTGCATAAGGGCCATATTTCGTCGAAAAATTACAGATTCGTGTATCCCTTATTTTAGAAAGCACAACATCCTAACAGTGACCTGCCTGTACATTTTTGAAACGGCGATGTTGTCAAAAATAATCCTGATTTGCTTCGTCGACCCTCAGATATCGTAATACGTAATAGTAAAGACCAAAGTAAGATTTGTGTACATTCATCAAAGACCACAATGATGCGCAAGAGTATCTTTTGCATGGCACCTTCCATATATAATAATCTGCCAAAAACATAAAGGGAACTACCGACCCCACTATTTCAAAAAAAGAGTTCTAGACTATAAAATCGCACAATTTATTAATGATAGACATTTTATTGATAATTCTGATGCATAATTTATATTCTTTGATATATTAACTTGTGACATTGACAGTTTTCTTTTTTTCTAATATTTTATCTTTGACATTTATTTTATTCTACTATCTTTTTTTGATTGTTCTTTATAAATGACAAAATATTGTACACCGTTATACGGTAGAATACATTAATGCACATTCTGACATTGCTACCATCTCTATTTTTCACATGTATTCACGCAATAAATTTTACTTTTACTTTTTTTACTTCTGTCCCCCTGGCTAGCTGCCACCATCTTACCTAATTCTGTCGCCATAACAACAATCGTTGTGTTCCGGCGTTTACAGGGTAATATAGCCAGTTCCTCAGTTTATCGAGGATTCCGGGAAAAGTGCGTTTCCCCCTTCGGCCTTATCATAGCTTGATAATCAGGTGAGATGAAGGTCAAGTACCTCCCCTCCTGTACAACACAATAAAATATATATAGTTGCCATTCTGCAACGATGTCATTGCTGTAATAGTGAAGCGATTGGCTAAGTACATCGGGCTCGTGATTCTACCACGCCTCGGTAGAATCGGGGCCCTGTACATTTTCCGTCGAGAATTGTTGTTGATTTGTGATTATGCTCAAGTTAGGTGTTCGCAGTTTGCTCTCGCCTTATTAGTTTGTTACCATTATAACCATTGTTCTCACTGCACGTGCAAAGGCTAGATCTTACCGATGGTCCAAATTGTGGGCTACTGCCGGATATTTAAGCGCATGGGTTACCTTGCCATGCCACTTAGCGGTAAATAATTTAGTTTGAGCTTGCATATTATATTTTTTATTGGGGGAAACGCTTGGCCTTAAGAGCGCGCCCAATGCCAGGAAAAAAAACATATTTCACCCGCGCGTCTTGCACCGCCCGCTCTAGTGCATAAAGCTACCACAGAGCGCCACGATCGCTCGAGGTTGTGACGCTGAGCACAGTAAATGTGTTACACTAAGATAAAGCATATACTATTACTTTACGATTGGTACTTTACTTTATATATTACTTTATCTCAACCTGTTACCAGGTGAGATAAAGCCGAAGGTGGAGGCGCACTTCACCCGGAATCCTCAACAAACTGAGGAACTGGCTATCTTACCTCTGAATGGCGGAACACAACAATTTTAGAATTGTTGTTATGGCGACGGAATTAGGTAAGATATATAGCTATATATAGCTAGCGGGACCTCTGGATCTGAAATCGGTGGGTTGAACCACTAGACCACAGAGGCGGTTAAAAATACATAATTAAAAATATACTTTACTTGAATCTCAATATTGTCGCGTTGGTCACGATGAATATTTGCGCGTATCGCGTATTGCGTTGGACGCGATATTTATTAATGAGGGTTCTTTTTGACACAATGACTTCATAGAACTGACGTTGATAGATACCTGTCACGGCTGTCAACCGCCTGTCCATTGGTAGTGGCAGTCTTCGAACGGTCCTTACCCGTACCTCTTAGGGTCGTAAAGATAATTTTAAGAGTGTTTAAAGTCAAATGTGTCAACAGTGGTGACGGTAAGGTAACAGTGTCGCGAGTTCACTGGTTTTATCTCAAAAAATGCCCAATGCGCCCAAAGAAGTTTTCACTTTTAAAAAATACATTTAAAGTTTTTATTGTTATGTCGCTAAATAAACCGGCCAAGTGTGGATATGCACGAGGGTTCCGATCCGACCCACATTTCAAAACAAAAAATATTTTGAAATGATTATTTTATAATTTATTGAAATTAAATGACGGTTCATGAGATACAGTTATTATCGCTGACAGACAGACGGACGATCGGACGCTTGGTCATAGGGTCCCGTTGGCACCCTTTGGGTGTGGAGCCCTAAATCAACTATTAGCTAGTTAATAATAGTAGTTGATAAAAGACACTCACACAATTACGTTATTATCTATTTGTTCGCGCATCATTAAAGAAATCCTGAGCGCTAGTCCAGATGAACAACTATTGTGAGATAAATCGTTTGTATTGCAACCTGATAGCGTTTGCAAGCGCTACAACTACAACAGCCACTGTTGGGTAATTCAACAGCACAATGCAACTTACAATAGACACGATATCTAACATTTTTTCTTTGTGTCGAGGTTGTTTTCTTTAAGAGACCAATAGAACATTCAATTTAATATATTTATTCATAACATTTGTAACAGGTAACTATGCAATAAATATGTATACTATATTTCAATATTATAAAAAAAACGTAGTAGCGTGTAAAATTGAATTTCAAATGAGTTTAGTAACCTCGTCCTATTTAAGAATAAATAATTAATGCTACGCCTGGGGACGCTAAGAACGATCGCGGCGCCACCTACAGGGTCTTTGTGAATTGTGAATCTTAACCATCAAGCGTGGGTCGCTCAAACACACAAAAAGTTTCACAGTAATCGGTTCAGCGGCTTAGGAGAAGTTCAGTGGAAAACACACGTACAGAAGAATTATATAAATGAACCGCCTCTGTGGTCTAGTGGTTCAACCCACCAGATCCAGAAGTCCCGGGTTCGATCGCCAAGGGGGCAATGTGGTGCTTGGTTTAGTTGGAGGTAGGACTTTGTTTAGCTCCGCCTGGCTAGATTCTACTTACCTAATTCTGTCGCCATAACAACAGTTATAAAAATTGTTGTGTTCCGGCATTTAGAGGTAAGACTTGAGGATTCCGGGTTAAGTGAACTTCCACCTTCGACCTTATCTTTACTTGTGACCAGGTGAGATGAAGGCCAAGTGCTTCTCCGTCGTATAATAAAAAAAAGGCCGTCCCCTGGAAATCTTAGCTTGATAAACATAGATGTTTGTTCTGTGTTTGAGAGTTGTAATGTAACAATTTGTGTAAAAAAAACAGTACACGAGCATTCTATCCGTAATCTAGTTCCCATATGACAAGCTATGCTTAGTTTGCTAGATTACAATGCGATCAAGCCATGTGGTAGGTATAATGAGTAATTTGACATTGACCTAGATTAATACATCGAGTTATGACTAAGAATGTGGCCATTGGCACTTTTCTTTCTATCTCTTTTATGTTTATTCACTTGGTTTGTTTTAAAAGAAGCACAATATTATTTGTCCGCCTGGCTAGCTACCACCATCTCACCTAATTTTATCTGATAATTCTGTCGACATAACAACAATTCAAAATAATGTTGTGTTCCGGCATTCAGAGGTAAGATAGCCAGTTCCTCAGTTTGTTGAGGATTCCGGGTGAAGTGCGCCTCCATCTTCAGCCTTATCTCAACTTGTTACCAGGCGAGATGAAGATCAAGCTCTTTTCTCATACGTGGAGTTTCTCATATATACATGACCAAAATAACGTTAGGTATTAATGTGGACGTTCGTAGGAGTAGCGGAAGAGATGGATAGATTGTGTGAGAGGAGTGGTTGTTGAGATGAAAGGGGAGAGTGGAAGTTTAAGGCCAGGAAAAAGAGAAGCATATTTACATTTCCTTCAATACTGAATGACTTGTCAAAATCTCCGTTTACTTCCAGCGCAAGACACCGGGTAATAGATAGATCGATACATTCTGTATTATATACACAAAGAAACAGAAATAGTCAAACAAGCAAAGAGCAACATTACCTCGATCGGTGCTCTCAGCACTCAACGAGTTAAACTAGGTAATGGGGCAACGACGTCTTGGTCCAAATAGTCGTTTCTTCGTTCAATGCATGCTACGTGAAGTACGTAAAGTGAACAGAGACAGGTTGATCCACGATTCTCCCTCTGGACCGTACATCTACCTTTTCTCAGACCCCCAACAGCTTTTTGGTTCTATGTCAGTTAATCACCTGTCATTGGCAAGCTCTCGTGGTACTCAAAAGGACCGCTGAAAACCAAAAAAAAGAAGAAGAAGAAGAAGACAGGTTGTTCGCGTGTCTCCTGATTGCAGTGGAAATAACGTTTTAAAACTACGAGTTTCCCGAGCTATAATCTATATTATGTCGTTGTAGTTTCAAGGCTGTTGCGGATATTGTAAACTGTTCAGCTTGTACAAGATTCCGTATTATGTTAATGTAACAAAAAAACTGAGCTGACGCATTACGGTCGATTATTACGGCGACCTAGGCCTAGACTGTGTGCACAAAATGAGCAGGGACGCTACCGCCGACGGCGAAGCCGATCTCCATTGATGGCTTTAAATTAGCTTCATGAGAACTAGAAACGATTTTTCCGCTTGGGGATCGAACCCGGGACCTCTGGATCTGAAATCGGTGGGTTGAACCACTAGACCACAGTGGCGCTTTACATACATGAAAGTACCCATACAGAGAGAATATTATTTTAATGAGAAAGAAAAAATAAGGAATGCATAGATGGTTCGGGCATATAGGGAGGATGGAAAGCAGGTTGACGAAGTATGTCGAGTGTGAATGGCACAGTGGGGGGAAAGACCTCGACGAAGGTTCTCTGAATAAGTTGGAAATGTTCTTCAAAAAGGCTCAGAAGTACCCTGAACCAACGAGCATGTATGAACAACGCGATGATCGTGAATGAGGTATGCAAGGCGTGTAGTATGTGGAAAACGATTGTTGCTGCCTACTCCTCTGGGAAACAGACGTGAGTCTATATTATATATTTCAAGAATTTCCCTCAGTACTACGTCGGTCACTAGTGGTACAATATTATTATTATACTAAACTACACTTTTTTATGCATACTTTCTGCCACTTATCGTTTATTTAACAAGCCATTCGAATAACATTAGTTACCATCTCGTATCGTGGGCAGATGTAGGTTAAACTGTTTAAACAAACACATTATGTCCTAGATCTAGATATCACGTCACGGCGCACCTAGGCTGAGCTGTGGCTGTGTTCATGTCAATTGTTGCAAAACACTTTTTACCACCTTCGGGATGGTTCAGCCAGCTGTCACACTTGCACTTGCTGCGCTTGGGCCAAGAGGCTCGTATGCGAAGAGTATCGCCAAGGCTAGGCTCAACAGCCTGAGCTGGTAAGCGGTATTTTATAGATTTTATTTGCGAGTGTGCTCAAGACCTTACTGCCTTCGCCGTTCTTTGATATAATGCCCACCTGGTTGATATCCCACATATAACAACTATTTGCTTTCAAGAATCTTTTGTTTCGCCAGCGTCTGTTTTTCCGCTGTGTTACGACCCTGATGTTTTCAAGAAGTTACTAGGCACCTTCTAGGTAGGTAAGGTTAGATGGAGCGGGCCATCGTGGATCTCATCCTATGTAGGTTTCGAGATGACGCATTCTAAAAAAAACAGAACATTTTCTATATTCAGCTGACTGTCTCCAACTGACAAAACGCGTAACGCCGCTGACCGCGAGCATCGTTCGCTGCTTTTGACTCGCACCGTATTAGATATTAGGCCTGTCTCCCTCGGCGACTTTTTTGTAGCGATGCTGTCGCCGGTTGCGTACCTTCGCCCCCGTAACCATTCTGTATCGCTACTATCGCGATGCTGTCGCACTTCAGTCGCGATTCAGCATCGATACAGGGATGCCTGTGAACACTGTAGTCGCAAGATGGAATCCGTCGAGACAGCAATGGTAAAGTTGTGCTTTTAACGACTTATTATCGCGCGTTTGCATCTATCGCGATGCTGTCGCACTTCAGTCGCGATTCAGCATCGATACAGGAATGCCTGTGAACACTGTAGTCGCAAGATGGAATTCGTCGAGACAGCAATGGTAAAGTTGTGCTTTTAACGACTTATTATCGCGCGTTTGCATCTATCGCGATGCTGTCGCACTTCAGTCGCGATTCAGCATCGATACAGGAATGCCTGTGAACACTGTAGTCGCAAGATGGAATCCGTCGAGACAGCAATGGTAAAGTTGTGCTTTTAACGACTTATTATCGCGCGTTTGCATCTATCGCGATGCTGTCGCACTTCAGTCGCGATTCAGCATCGATACAGGAATGCCTGTGAACACTGTAGTCGCAAGATGGAATCCGTCGAGACAGCAATGGTAAAGTTGTGCTTTTAACGACTTATTATCGCGCGTTTGCATCGCTTCCGTCACGCGTATCGTTGTAAAAAGTCGCCGTAGACTTGCGCTCTTAGATTGGAATACTTTTTAAGGCCGTGTTCGCCGTGATCTTTTTAACAAGCCTCATAGCTCAGTTGGTAGTAACTATGCCTTCTGCGCATTTGTGTGATTAATATAGATGTTTGTTCTGTGTTTGGGTGTTATATCATATAGTAAGTATGTATTTAAAAAAAAGTTTTTAAGTATTCTATCCGTAATCTAGTTCCCATATTACAAGCTTTGCTTAGTTTGGGGCTAGATGGCGCTGTGTAAAAATTAATGTCCTATAACATTTATTTATTTATCTACGGTTTTTGTTTATCAACTTTCAACTTGCTTCGAATTTCGAACACGAATGGAACACTAGCAGTAACGTATCCGTCTCCTCTTCACCAGATTACGTAGCAGGCGGGGAGCTGTTCACCCACCTGTACCAGAGAGAGCATTTCAACGAGCTGGAAGTCAGGTTGTACATCGCGGAAATCATACTCGCTCTGGAGCAGTTACACAAGGTAAATCTATGTTACAGATATCTTCAGACCTCGGACTGTTGAGGGTTCCGGGGGAAGTTTGCTTCCACCTTCGGGGCTTATCTTAACTTTTAGGTAAGATCAGGGGCAAGCGCTTCCTCGTCGTACAAAAAAGTAAATGCTAAAAAAGTTTTAGAATATCATGCGCGTGTTTAAGATTTGGCTGTATTATGTTGACCGACTCTGTGGTCTAGTGGTTCTTCACCTTCTTTTTTTTATTGTACGACGGGAAGCGCTTGGCCTTTATCCCATCTGGTTTTAAGATATGTTTAGACGGAAGGTTGAAGCGCATTTCACCCGGAAACCTCAACAGCCTAAGACAATGGCTTCTCACTGGCGTAAATGCTGGAACACAACAATGTAAATGAAATGAAATGAAATACATTTATTTGGCGATACACACACAAAAAATAAAAATAACAACAATAACAATATCATTTGAAATACTTAGTGCAGCACAGCCAAACGGGCCCTTAATTTAGAATTGTTGTTATTCCGACATACTCAGGTAAAATGGTGGTATCTAGAGCCCTACCAACTAAACCGAGCACAAATTATTTCCTCCCTGGAAATCGAACTAAACCGAAGAGACGGTGTTTTAAAAAAAATGATTTGGTATGGGTCGGCTCTTGATCTCTGAACTTGCACATGCGAGAATGAGATCTACGATGCAGCGAGCGTACGCAGAAGGTACAAGATTACAAGGGATGACTTTCCATACCTTTCAGCTCGGGATAATCTACCGTGACATCAAACTGGAGAATATACTCCTGGACGCGGAAGGTCACATAGTCCTCACCGACTTTGGACTCTCCAAGGAGTTCTGTGGCGGGGAGAGCAGGGCGTACAGCTTCTGCGGCACCATCGAGTACATGGCACCGGAGGTGGTCAGGAGCGGCAGTCAGGGGCATGATATCGTGAGTACCTATTATTAATAGCTATTAGGTAACCATGCTGGGCATAAGCCACCCCAAACATAAAACTTGAAAACATAATAAATAAACAATAGGAAAAAACATACAATAAAAACCCACGCACAACAAACCTACCTACTGTTATGTGTCAAACTGGCGTCCAACTCAGCATGTTGTTGTGTTACATAAAATGCAACACAACGCTGATCTTCCGTTGGAAGGAAGGAAAGTATGGACTACTCTCCATTTACGTGTTTTTTTTTACCAATATAACAGCTTTTTACTACCATAAGAAAGTTTATACCTACGGAATTTATAACAAAGTAACATTTTATATTGTTCGTTCCGGCTAACCTCCGAAATGGTTGGAATGATTTTGACGGGAGTTTCATGTTACAAGGCGTTAGTAGCCTAGGCTGTTTTGATTTTAGTTAAATCATTTGGGTTCCGCGCAAAAATATAAAGACCCTTATTTGTAGTGGCTAGCTTCCTTTCATATAATCATCGTGACATAAATGTCATCGTGTAACAGGAACGCAATCTCGACCGTTTGCTAGTAGGTAAATATTATTTGGACATATACCTATCGAGTATGTACTATACCATAGGTAGTATTTATAAATCACTTCTTCTGGGGCTCGATCTTGTTAAACCAATCGCTTCACTATGATAATGGTATCATCGAAGAATTGCCACTAAAACGATACCATTAAAATATTACAAGACATTAATTTCAGCGCCATCTAGCCCCAAACTAAGCAAGGCTTCTACTATAGGAACTAGATTACGGGTAAACTTATGCTCTTTTTTTTTATAAAAACATACCTATCATACAATACAAGACCCAAACACAGATCAAGCATCAATATTCATCACACAAATGTTTGTTCTGTGTGGGAATGGAACCCACAACCTACAGCGCAGAAGGCAGAGCACTACCAACTGAGCTGTGAGGCTTTTAAATTTGCCATAGTGTTATAGTAAAACGATTGGTTCAGTAGAATCTGGGCCCTGCGGAGCAAGTATGGTTCTTACCGATCGCATAATTTGCCATTTAGAATCGTTTAAATCGATAAAATTGGTTTTATCGACCATCGCAAGTACGGAAGTCATCGGTACATAAAATCGGTACACATTCGTTAAATTATATCGAGTTTATCGATAACTAGTTCTTTTGTTTGACGTTTGAGATCGTATATTTTGTCTATTTACACGATTGTTTAATCTACTTTGAAGAAGGTCTCGGTAAAAGTGAGTTACCGACTGGACTTCCATACTCGCCAGGTACGATACGATTCGTTATTATGCGATCGGTAAGATCCGTACTTGCACCACTGGTCTTTATATGTTATTATAACTTGAAATTATCAATTTCGCGGTAGCTCCACCAATAGAGATCTCGGAACGCGTTTTATAGCTTATCATTTATCAATAACAATAAGTGTATGAATCATATTGCCGTTTATCGTTGGATCAACCATCGCCAGTGTATTGCTCAATGTTTTACCACCATTGTGTGGCGTTTACTGTCTGCTGCAATCAAATAATGATTAATGAATGGTTTTTTTTTTATAAAGTTTCGTAATACGAAAATTGGGTTTGTCTATTGTGGCTTTTATATCACTACTTTGCTTATGTTGTTAAGTGATGACTGAAAATAGTTTTGTCTGATAGCAAATGTAATTTATTATGTAGTAATTTTTAGGGTTTCTTACCCAAAAGTATCTCATGAACCGTAATTGGTAAACAGTTGCATATTTTCACGGAGTTGCAAAATGAATCATGTAAATAAAATAAGGTAGATGACTGAGACCGACTAAGGGATCCAGAAGATGGGAAGCAGCTTCCTTCTTAACAAGCCTCATATCCCAGTTGGTAGTAACTGTGCCTTGCTCGCCTCTGCTCTGTATGCTGTGTGTTCGATTCCCACCCAGGACAAACATTTGCATAATAAATATAGATGTTTGTTCTGTGTTTGGGTGTTGTATTGTATGATAAGTATGTATATACAAAAAAAAAGGTATTTAAGTATTCTATCCGTAATCTTGTTCCAATTATCTATGCTTAGTTTGGGACCAGATGGCGCTGTGTGTAATGTTTATTATTTATTCTGTGGATTATTTACACCTTTACTGAGATCACCAATCCGCTTGGCAAGCGTGGTGATTGCAAAACCCTCCAGCTTTGGAGGAGCACCCACATCATAAGTTAAAACCAGTGAGATAAAGACCAAGCGCTTCCCCACGCACAATTATAATAATAAATGCACTTCTAGTTTCAGTCTTTGCAATGATTAATTGTAAGTCACGCTATGAACATCTGTGTTTAAACTTTCGTTTCCTAGTTTGACTGTTCCTTGTTGGGTACTTGTCGCGAAGCCACGCTATTGACCTCAAAACTTGCACATGCAAGGTCCACGATGGAGCCAGCTTACCCAGGGGGTAATGGCTCTCCCGCCCGCCAACGGAACGCAGAAAATAGCTTAGACTTCGGCAGGCTGGTCGCTTGCCAGTCTAGCTTTTGTCCTACCACCAGAGTTGGCTTTGACCAAAACACATAAGATTTCGTAAACATTATTTTTTTGAAAGTACACATAAATCGTCTTCTAACAGAAGGCTATAAATGTCAAATTTATGCGAAACGTCAAAATTATGCGCTTGCGGCCGCCATTGCAAAATTTGAAGAGAATATCGTACATGATGGTAATGAATGTGTGTTACCAAACATGTTTTAAAGCGTTTTTTTAAATACAAATCTCGCGAAATTCGGCTGTACCAGCAGTTTGAGCACCACGCTGGTATGTCTGTCCCCATTACTCTTGTGCATTTGCGTATGTTGCGTCTCGCTCTAGCCGCGATCCATGACCTACATGCTTACGACGATATTGTGCTAATTTTAAGTACTATCTCTGTTTATATGCGTGTTTGTATTCTTAGCATGTGTGCAATTATGATAGCGAAATTTATTGAGAAAGTTCGTTTATCCGCCTGTGAGCGCGTACTTTCGCGTACATTAACATTATCTTTGATTTAGCATGTTGCATGACACAAAAAATCACATATGACCTTTAGTACCGGAATGAGTATAACCAATTGAGGAGTTAGGAAGAAGATCAAACATTGTATTTGATTAGTGAAACTTCCGGGTTATCGTTCCCGTTATCCCGTGGGATTTTACTATAATCCTATCTACAAAACCCAACAACCCTACCCTACACTACAAAAGAAAGCTACTCGGAAAATATCCCAGTGCCCACCTTGTTATAATATGTCACCTTGATGAAATGAAGGCCAAGAGCTACCCCGTCTACAATACAAAAATAACAGGGTCGTAAGGACACGTTAATAGTTAAACTTTTGTATCACAAGCAAACATTTTAATTACTTTTAATTACACTACTTTTCGTTGTGAATCAGAATTTCAAAACCCTCCGATAAAAAGTTTCACTTCAAACAAATATCTACAAGACCTCTGATTATGGCTGTGTTCATTGTCAATCAGTCAGTTACACGTGTTTTTATATATAGATTACAAATAGCACAGCGACAAACTGTCTCACATGCTCAGAGCATTATGAATGCGGAATTGCTAGTTCACCTTGAGGCGTTGAGAAGCCGCACTTGCCAGTAATTTCACCTAACGTACTTTAAACCGGAACACGACAGAAATAGGAACGGTCCCTGGACGAGTCTTGTAGAGATGCTGCTACATCATTTTGAAGATTACCTTTATTATTCATACAGCACCCTTATTCTGTATGACCAATCGTGTCTTAGCCCGCGTTACGATATGTCAATACGATGATTCCATGCAGATATCGTAGATTGGTCATACATAATAAGGGCTCTGGTAATGAATGCGCCCGTCTGTTTTCCCGCTCCAATACAATCTTGGAGCCAAGTTTATAGTTACCAGGTTTCTTTTAGACAATCGTGCTCCATCTTAGGCCACATCTTTGCTTGTTTTTCAAGTGCGCTGGTTGTCAAAGGCTTGGCTATCATCAGTAAAAAAAATTGCTACGTCATTATTTTCGGAACGGTTAGGCTCCTGAGTAATTAACTGGTGTAAGAAGGGATATGGTCTGTGATGAATATTGAAAGCACCAGGATTATAATGTAACTCAATCACAATCAGACTATGGAAGTACAACCGCCTCTGTGGTCTAGTGGTTCAACCCACCGGTTTCAGATCCAGAGGTCGCGGGTTCATTCCCCAGGGAGAGTGCAATATTGTGCTTGGTTTGGTTGGTGGTCGGACTTGTTTAAGTCCGCCTGGCTAGCTACCACCATCTTACCTAATTCTGTCGCCATAACAACAATTCTAAAATTGTTGTGTTCCGGCATTTAGAGGCAAGATAGTTCCTCAGTTTGTTGAGGATTCTGGGTGAAGTGCGCCTCCACCTTCGGCTTTATCTTAACTTGTAACCAGGTGAGATGAAGGCCAAGCGCTTCCCGGTCGTACAAAAAAAAGAGACCCCGGCAGCTGCTCTAGCAAGCACCAAGGATTCAAGTAAATTGTAGCTTCCAAACGGTTTGGTCCATTTACATAACCAGTTATGAAAAAATGATTTTTCTTTACTGATTCGTAACTTATTAAAACACACCGTGGGCTGGTATCAATGATGTTCTTGAAATTTAATGATTAGATTTTCCATATTGATTGACTGATCTTTTTTGAGCATAAAGAGTCAGTCAGTCAATCAATATGGGAAATCTAATCATATATCTCTCAAATAACAAATCATAACCAAAATTATGTGTACTCTTGCCTATGACAAAGTTAAGGCTTTGTCATAGGCAAGAGTACACATAATTTTCGCATAGGTCACTAAGAACATAGCCTACACGGCACTGCATTGCGCCCGTCAACTTGAGGCATAAAGGTGTTAAGCCTCACGTACCCGTAATTTCACCGGCAACCCTTCAAACCGAAACACAGCAATGCTGCTTGGCGGCAATATAAGTATGGTGGTAGTACTTCCCCGGACGAGCCCTTTCACTAGGGGCTTCTGCTACTCTTAACTTCCTTAGTTAGCTTAAATATCAAACCAATAACAAATCATAACCAACATTATATATTTGACTATACTACCTATCTAGTACCTTTTGTAAGAGGAAAATAAATGAATCAATTGAAATAAAATATTAAAATCTAAAAAAAAATGGTTATTGTGGATTTTACTTTATTAAATCCACATTGTATTGAAGCTACGATTTACTAAAATCTATGTACGCTTACCTAAAACCGGGAGTCTAAAGCAGTAGGTTACTTTAGGTCGTTGATGCGATCTTCATACTTACTGGTGTACATTACATAACCTACCACAACAAAAATCGCACACAACCGCCAAATTTTAAATTGATTTTATCATTAGCAAATATGATCCTCAAGGCTAACAGCATTATCGAGTGGTTTTGCCCTTGCTTTTAATTATTTTTCCTTCCCAGTGTATAAACTTAGTTATCTAGTTATGTACCTGGGTATTCTCCATCTTCCTATGATTCTTTCATATAATCACTTGAATTATTAATTACAAGTAAACTAACTATGTATGTACAAGGGAAACAGTCCGATTACCTAAGGCCCGTTACAAACGGTCTATAGGTAACTCAACTGTTGCGTGCCCAAGACACTGGCTGCATTGCTACGCTGAATTGAAATTGGTTTTCAGTTTATTTAAAGTAGTCTATGAGAACCTACTTACTTTTTAGTACAGGGGCCGTACCATGAAGTCTTGTTGCGATTTAATTGACGACCTAAGCTGAGCTGGATTTCTATTTCAGAACGTACCAGAGACAAAATTTAGTTCATTCAACGATTCAAACGCTAACCAGCTGTATAGACGTCATGGTACGAAATTTGAGCGATCCAGTTTAGGAACCTACACTGAACTGCATCGGAAATGCGTGGCGTCTAATTATGTGATGGTAGGCCACCAGTACAGAGATAGTCCGGTAACTAGCACGAACCAGAGAGTTGTGTTGATACGTTACTGCTTGGCTTACAATTGACTAAATAGGTGACGAATTAAGCAACATCCTGTTAATTACCCTGGCTCTTTGAGCCGGGACTCAATTCTAGCGTATACCTAATCAAGTTATAGGCTTTTCGAGATTGTGATGAAACGTAAGTCTATTGTTTAAAATATAATACAGGCTCAGTATTTGTTACATTCTGGCAGCTTTATATTGAAGACTTTTTGTTGGTGGCAGGACTTTCATCTTACCTAATTCTGTCGCCATAATAACAATTCTAAGTTGTTGTCCTCAGTTTGTTGAGGATTCCGGGTGAAGTGCGTCTCCACCTTCAGCCTTAGCCTTCATCTCACCAAGTAAAGCAAAAAAATCGGATAGTAGTTTGTTCGCTCGGATTCGATATTGTCATTTAGAAACTCTCTAGTATTTTCCAATTCTAATCCTTGACAAAGCAAGCCTAGCCTGTGAAAAAAAAATCTAAGCTAGGAGCACAGTTCATTTAATTATTTGCATATAACCAAAGCCTTTAAAGTCAGTTTCAATTCGGGGAAGTATACTCTAATCCGTCACAGCATAGTGCTCTAAAACTTTTTACTTCACGCCGGTTGCCGTGACCTACATACACGCCGGCCATTTTGTATATACGGCGCGTGCGCTGCTTTTGATGGCACATTTCACATCGCCGGTTTATCTTCAATTTGGGAGGGTTTTTACCGTGTTGACGAGGAAAAGTTGGCTTCAATGTGTCCTGTTGTAATTGGGTGCGACGGGTCGCAGAAAATAATAACGTTTTTGGAACAGAATGTCAGATTTCTGTAATTTCCATGATAAAACCCATTGTTGGTTGGAAATTACCGAGTTCGCAATGTGCAAACTCGTGATGGTAGTGTAGGGCACTTTAAAATAAAATGTAAATATTAATACACTAAGCGCTTCATCGACGTGACGTACCTGAAAAAAATAAGTGCAAAATTTGTATATCCTATTGATGAGGAATACAGTAAATATCGAATACAACATCACTTAGTCGTATTTATAAGCAAATTAATAAACCTTGAATTAGACAGCGTATCAACACGAAGCTAATTCAGGAAGTAATGATCCATCGCTTGATAACGTTCATTGCCATGCTAAGGTTTACTTGCGGTATCTTATCACTAATAAAAGAAAACAATAGAATGTTGATTTACGGTGCATGTTTACGGTACAGCTACTAGTAAATTATTCAAATTAAGTTCTGTATACCCTGAACTAAAAGAAGCTACCCCAAAATTATCAAGTTCTAGTACGGTAACAAAGTAGTTTAACCGCCTCTGTGGTGTAGTGGTTCGTCCACCGATATCAGATCCAGATGTCACAGGTTCGATTTCATTGAAGGTACAATATTGTGCTTGGTCTACTTAGTATAAGTCCGCCTGGCTAGCTACCACGCTATCTTACTTAAGTCGGCCGCCGTAACAACTATTCTAAATGGTTGTGTTCCGACACGTAGATGATAGCCAGTTCTTCATACTGTTGAGGATTCCGAGTGAAGTACGCCTCCACCTACAGCCTTATCTTATCTTGTAACCAGGTAGGATGAAGGCCAGGGGCTTCCCCGTCTTTGAGTAAAAACTGGCTTGGGCTGTGCGTTTCTGGATATTCATGTGTGTTTGGAGTAGGTGGGATCCACCTCCTGGTGGTCTACCTAGGCAACGGAATCTTGGCTGTTGCATCATCCTTCATCCTGCCGAAGACCAGTGCCCAGCAACTCGCTGTGTTCTGATGATGAGCGGGAGAGGCTGTGGCCTCTGGATATGTTCGCTCTATTGTATCGTATAAGAATTTAGTTTTTGCCTCATTAGTGGCATACCCTGTACAAGTTTTGCGTCGAGAGCTTGCCCATTTCATGATTAAACTATCTCATCTAGTGTGAGATATAGGGCAGGAAGATGAAGCCCCTTTTTATGCTAAAACAATCTCATCTAGTGTGAGATATAGGGCAGGAAGATGAAGCCCCTTTAAAGAAGTGTGCTAGAGGAGATTGTTTAAGCATGAAAAGGGGCTTACTCACAAGATTTAGGGCACGAAGATGAAGCCCCTTTTCATGCTTAAACAATCTCATCTAGTGTAAGATATAGGGTAGGAAGATGAAGCCCCTTTGTCACATGTAATGTGTGTGACGATGAAAACTTTTAACAATTCGACTAGACCAATTATACTTCTGTCACGGGACACCAGTAAATATTTTGCTCGTTTCAAAACACTGTATGGCATTTGTTTGTCTTGATATACAAAATATTTGCTGTAGTTATTACAAAACATGTTATTAGCTACAGTTACAAAAACATGTTTATTAACTCCCATTGCCGATTCAATGCGACGGAACGGTTTGCGAATTCCTTTCCATAAGAAGTGAAAGCATAATGATATATTTATCAGAGCGGAACCACTCTGTATTGACAAAATGCTCTCATAAGACGAAGCAAACGCGAACGAATAAGAACATGAATGAATATTGCAAAATTGCAAACTACATTATTCTCATTTTAAATTATTCATTTTTGCGCTGCCATCACCAGTACGACCGCTCTCTCGAAAAGACTCGCATAGAATAAGGTCAGCGTGTTCCAATTTTAAATATTCGACTGTGGCCAGTTACTTTCACTTGTGTTTTTTTTTCTTATCTACATCTAAGCCTGGGCTAAGCTATTGTGCACTTAGTTTCGTTTTTAGTTCCGGTTCTGTGCTTACATATTTTGCCGAACCTGATTGGACGCAATCGATGGCAACATCAATTTAACTGTTAAACATACTGTTACATTATAAAAAACCGGCTTGGATATGGTTTTATGATCTAACGAGTTTCCTTGACCATTTACATAATCAAATCATGTCATAAACCATGTATTGTTTTTAACAATCCTCTAAATTAAATTCTGATTATAATGAAGTTTGTAATGTTTCGAAATAAAAATTCAAAACATGCTTGTTTGCTTCAATAATTTGTGACGAGTAATTTTTACATAATAATACAGCGTAGGCTATGGTTCAATTCTCATTACAATCAAACACTCGTCAACAACTTTAAAAGTGAAATCTATTTACCACAGCCTAGAGCAAAGTTTGCTTTTAATTGTTACACCACCACACACAGGTAGGTATATTGTTTCTCTCTCTCATCTCTTTGACTTCTTAAACTAGTTATGTAACATTTACTAATGAACGTTTTGTTTTAAATTCATGCCTTGTTAATAACCTAGAAGGACCTATATTTTGGTCTAGCGAAAACGTTTCCGATAGAACTGAAAAAACATTGTGTCTTGAACTATCGGTATCACTTTCTAAGAGTTCAGCTAACCAGATCTACCTATTTACTTATTAGACATAATTATTATAAAAAATGCTTAGATTAAGTTTCCACTATCTCTATTTTGTTATGTTATTTGTAAATGGTGAACAATAAAGACTTATCTATCTATCTAATTATTTTGTTAGCATTAGTGGTTTGTATTTATTATTATAAATATAAATTTATATTCTTATCTTAAATTTCGGTTGAGTGTGTTCGACCCTCACATACCAACGTCGGATTTTAGGGATCATGAATTATTTAAATATTTTTTTTATGAAAAATAAACAAATGCTTTTTAATTTTGCATCTTGATACCTTCAAGATAAACATTACAGTACCATTGTATAAACGGGTGACATATCAACAGTACTGTTATTACTCCAGCCGTTCGGACCAGTAATTATAAATAGAGACCGATAAGTTCCGTTAATCGTGCATTCTGTCCTTGTCTTTTTTTCGCATCAAGTATGCAATAGTGCGAGACAGGTATACGAATACAAACCTGTCCTCAAACTAGTGTCTCGGGTTTCCCCGCGCCGAGGCCACTTTTCTTATCACTTATGTTCACTTCTATTGTGAATTCTACCCTATCTGTATAAGGATGGTTTTTGTATGCGTTTGTTTCTGTTTTGGGGCGAACGAGTTTAAACCCTTAGCATTTCTTGACATTGCCAATTTGAATCAGTTCTTTGCCCTTTTCGGGTTTAACATTACTTCCGTGCAGCTGTTTAATACATAAATGGCCTGTTTGTCATTAAGCGCATTTAACGAACTGATATGGTGATGCCTAAGGCCGTAATTGATTGGAAATGTGACCGAGAAATAGTCGAGACAACGGCTTAGATAGTAAACGTGTTAAATGCTTTAACTATATTACATTACACTAAACAACAGATGAAGTTCGCAAGAATTAGATAAATATTCAATCTTCAAGAAAAATAAACCCCGATTCGACAGAATTAGGTAAGATATTGGTAGTTAGCCAGGCGGAATTAAACAAAGTCCTACCACCAACCAAACCAAGCACAATATATTGTCCTCCCCATGGGGATCGAACCCGGGACCTCTGGATCTGAAATCGGTGGCTTGAACCACTAGACCACAGAGGCGGTTGTTATATTTTATATCCAAGATCAAGGTGACATTGTAGTTTGTGGAAGCTATTGACATCCCATGCCTATAATCTTGATCCTCGATCCATCAAACCTTGCTTCCGAGAACAGATAATAAAGCAAAAACTCATATTAATCTCAAACTTGGCGTTCCGAGTCCGTCTGACTCCGTTAGGTTGTATAAACTCTTTGGAATTGTTAATGTAGCATTATTATTTTAATGGGTATGTGATTTACGATTCGACGCTAATGCTTATGAATATTCTAGCTCTGATCAGCTCTAGTTCGAATTTTAAACATTTAAAAAAACATGAGATCAAATTTTGATTGATATGATACCGTTGTGTAGGCGAGGTAACTATCGGGTCCGGTTATTTTTTTTATACTGGACATACATTTATTCTGTAATATGGGAACTAGATTACGGATAAAATACTTAAATACTTTTGTGATGATGATGCATTCAATGCACATAATTTGTTATACCCAATCCAATAACAGGCACTATACCATTTATACCTACCTCGTCTTTCATTGAACTTTGTCATTTGTTGAATCAACGCAACAGTGCAAACACGCCTTTTCGAAACCCTGTCAACATTCACTTCACAATAAATGTATATTAACTAGAAGCAGTGATTGACCCATAGTAAAAGATGTGTATGGTTGGGTTGACCTTATCGGCAATACGATTTTCATCATAGTAGTAAATTATATAAATGAGACTCAGATATATTTAGATACATAATAAGTGTACTGTAACACTTGGAAAGTCACAATAAAGGTAAACATAATAAAAACACAATAAAAATATTGTAGGTAGATAACCTAAGATCAAGCAATAATAATACAATTTCAATGCAACATTTCAAAAACCTAGTTTATTAGCTTGACGAAGCACGTCAAGAATTTCTGATCCTGATACTGAAGTCACTGTTGTCCATATTTCGTATCTCTTGTGATAAATTATTTTAAAAAATCACACTTATGCCTAAAAAACAATTTCCTACTTTCGCGAGTTTCGATTGTCGCTGTCGACTAGTTCTCAGGGCAGGTATTGATATCCGTTTCCGCGCCGCCGCGCCGATTAATTTGAATTCAATACCCGGTTCTTGTTTGATATGGATGTAATCTTGACCTCTTATGATAATGATACCATTCTAGTTGCTTTGTGTTTATTTCTATACGAATACCGTTCTTATTAACTTTGCATTTTGATTAACATCCTTCTTTCGCTTAATCAGCCTATTCTTTTAACTTTGCATTTTGATTAACATGCTTCTTCTTTCGCTTAATGAGGCTATGTGTTTGCTGTGTTGTATCTTATATTAGATTATTTTGTTGATTGACCTAGTATTCAGTTTGTTTTAGTTATTCTTTTGACGCACTTCATCTATTTAGCAATTTCTCATCATCAACCTAAATCGTCGCATCTTTTAGGCCTTTACTTTCATTCACAGTTATTTTTCCCTTTGTTTATATCTCGTTCTATTCACACTCAACCTTGAAAGTCTCTGAGTCAACGTAAGAGTGAAAGGACCAGCATCATCTATCCACAATATTTGGCTTTGCATTCAACTTTCATGCAAATCGGTTTTGTATCTGAAACGCAACCTCATTCGTTCAAACCTATGTCATTTATCAGAGCGGCCGAAAAAGGGTAGCTCATTCATAAATAATGCTCTGGATTCCGTACCATCGCGGTGGTGGAGGTGTAACATAGCGGTCCGACTACGTAACAGTTTCGCTGGTAACGGATGACACAAGCGGTTACGGTACCCTGATCTGGCGGGGATATACTTTCAAACTCACGCGTACGCCCAATCAAAAATCTACCTTTTCGCACTACGTTTAAAATTCAAAACGGAGTACGTGCGACATTACTACCGGTTGCGGGACTCGCGGATCGCCGGCGCTGGGTATCTATCTGTGTTGTTGTAATATGATCTCTTACGCGGTGGCTTTAAATTTCCATTTCGATCGCGTGCGTGTCAGATTAATGTCGGTTGTAACTGTGCGTTATTCTATGCCCACGCGCACGAAAGCTATTCGTTGCTCGCTCGGCTACCATCGGTGGAGTATACCTTGCTCCGTTGTGTAGCAGCCGGCTCTATCCCGCGCGTGACCGCAATGCAAAAAGGGTCGTATCCTCTCAACGGTAAGGCGGGTGTTTGCTTGTCGTTCACGTAGCTTGCCGCACCGTTAGCAGTGAAAGTGCACGAGCAAAAGTGAAACGGATGATTTTGTGGCGCAACCGCGCGAGATTGGCGGAAAGAATCGCGGAAAGGTTAATGCTGATGTACCGTTCTTATTGCTGTCGCGGTTTTCTTTTGTTTTTTTTTTTGCTTTTTCGTTTTCTCAATCGGCTTGATTGGGGATGCTCCATTTCTTTTGAGCAGGTTCAATAAGCATCTCAGTAGGGATGCAGCCGTCGAATGGCAACTTTCAACGGATAAATATGTGAAATGGCAGGTTAACTGATACTCTTCTTATTCTTTATCGTTATTACCTTAGCAATCATTCAAATTGAACTGAACTTGAAATTGACTCGTGCACAGACTGATGGTTGAGGTAGGTAGAAGTAGCGAGGAATCCGCCAAGACCGTAAGAAAAAAAAATACGAATGACATGTGTCAGTGGCTAGTATTCCCCTAAGCAGCAATGGGCTCGCGACCTGGTACGATTTTTTTCTTTTAGAATACATAATAAATTACATCCCAATTTAATTACGATCTACACAAGTGGTAGACTAATGAGTAATTTGACATTGACCTAGACTACATCGAGCTACGACTCAGAATGTGTCCAACGGCACTTTTCTTCTCTGTTTAGGTAGGTAATAATGAATCATATACAACACAATGTTCTTTTTTGAACACGAAAAGTAAATAAATTATTAACTATTTACAAATGTTATAAAGACACAACAATTCAAAACCCGCGACGGGACTCGAACCCGCAACTTTTTCTAAAGCCGGAAGCCCCGTACTGAGCATAGCTCGTAAGAAGGGAACTATAATACGGATAGAATACTTAAATACTTTTTTTTAGTAAATACTTACTTATCATACAATACAACACCCAAACACAGAACAAACATCTATATTCATCACACAAATGTTTGTCCTGGGTGGGAATTGACCCCACAGTCTACAGCGCAGAAGGCAGAGTACCAACTGAACTATGGGGCTTGTCTCAAAATCAAGGAACATAATTCTACTTTGTCCCCTTGTGACACAAATAGCTATTACGCCTTGGCAATGTTTGTTTACCAGCTCGCATAACGATATCACGCGAAGTACAGAGCCCCAATGATATGATGGTCTCAAAACCAGTGCTGCGTCTCATTCTTAGTGGAGCAGCACATAGCTGAGACTATGAACGACACCTATGTATGTTACTAGAAATGTTTATAGGTTAGTTCATTGTTAACCGACTTTCAAAAAAGGGAGGAGGGTCTCAATTAGTCGGAATCTATTTTTTTTGTATGTTCCCCGATTATTCTGAGACTTGATACAAAATTGTTTTTTTTGTTTGAAAGGGTTTACTTCACAGGTGGTCCCATTGATATCAAGTCAGGATCTGATGATGGGGTCCTGGAGAAATCGAGAGAACTCTTCAAATATTATAGGCACGCTTGAAGCGATTTGGGTACCCCTTATTTAAAACAGACCCCTGTCTGTCTGTCGGTTCGTCCAACTGGCATCAAAATAATTGGAAAAAATACGTACTTCATTGAAGTCGGTTTTCTTTTTAGTTTTTAAAACGTAATTATTTGTTATTTGTTAGTTATAGTTATATTAGATAGTAAGTTGCACTGTATAGTATTTTCTTTTTTTTTCTGTCGTCCGTGTCTGTGCTTTGTTTTGCGCCTGTGTCACTTAAATGATTTTCATTATTTCTTTCTATATGTTCAATGTGAATTTTGGTGTGAAAGTTGAATGAATCAACGCAATAAGCGGATGTGGATATTTAGTGGTGCTTATTTTTAAAACGCAGTCACTGCGTAAAATGTAGCGGTCGTGAGACTTGTGAACATTAATATTGTGCTAGCGTGTAAATCATGTTTTTTTATTGTACGCCGGGGAAGCACTTGGCCTTCCAGGTTTTACAAGTAGATAAGGCCGAAGGTGGAGGCGCATTTCACCCGGAATCCTCAACGAGAGGAATTGGCTATCTTACCTATAAATGACGGAAAACAATGATTTAGAATTGATATTGAATACTTTTTTTTATTAATTAATAGGTACTTATTTAATTAAAACATGGTTCCTTAATATTTATCTAGGAAATTAAGTAAAAGCCTCAGATTTCATTTCATTTCAATTTCTTACTGCACTAACAGTTTAACCAAAGCATGCAGCTGACAGTTAAATTTAGATTTCTAATAGCAATATTTAGATACACAACTTAAATGAATACACAATTACCTATGCTTGATTACTTGGCTTATCCAACTATCCGTTAGAATTATTCTAGCTAAAACATACCACACATTTGTATGAAAAGAAATTCAGCTTAGAAAAGAATATATTTATTTCCTGGTCTTGAGCTAGCAGGGTATTAAGTAAACGGAGTGCCCGGATTGTCGGTGCGTGCAAGAACTAAACTAGCCTGAAAGCCTGTACGATAGACAGCTGCGCTCCCCCCTTTGTTACCAAGATTAAAGGATATAAAATAAATAAACTATAAACATACAAAGAAAATTAATTATTCGTATTATGGCGACAGACTTGGGTAATACGGTGGTAGCTATCCAGGCGGATATGAACGAAGTTCTACCATCGAACCAAGCACAATATTGTTCTACCCTGGGGAGTCTGGTGCCAACACCGCTGGGCGTACCACAGTGGTAAAATTAACTCGTGGGATGAAGGCGTTTGGCGTTACATTCCTTACAAACCTCTCAATCGTTATCATCCTGTTGCCGTCCACTGGAGAGAATCGTACGTCTCTCCCTAAGTGCGGTAAGAAACATTTTAGAGACGTCAATGCCATTATTCGCGTTGTCATCCGTTGGTGAAATTTGTTAGCGTATTGTACTCTGATGGACACCACACGGCTATTAAAAATAAGTACAATCGGTAATTTGACGCACATCACGAATTCACACTTGTTCCCATCCCACTAACCCGAATGTGTTCCGCGTTCATGGTCTCTTGTGATTACTGAAGCATTAGTGCACTCGTACTTAACGAGCTGGACATAAAAAAAAAACCGATAAGTGCGTGTGATGTGTACGGTAGGGTTCCGTCGTATATTATAAATAAATACTGTAGGACATTCAAACAGCGCCATCTAGCCCCAAACTAAGCATAGCTGGTAATATGATAACAAACACAGGGCTCATACAAAAATCTAAATATAACATTATTATGATTATATCATAATCGAACAATTTCAAGGATAAATTCCTGTCAATGGTTATCCTCATAACGACAATATCAGTACTGCACGAGGTACGATTCGTCACAGTAAACGTATTTATTTATTAGGAAGACCAACAGCTTTATAAAACTTTTTAACTAATTCATTAATTAAATTACTTCTAAAGTCTAGGTTATCATAGAAGCCAATTAGTTTAATATTCTAGAACTGTTAGTATCTCTTGATTATTTTACATATCACCTGATTTTATATGCACCAATGAAAAAGCCTATAACAGTATGGGGCGGACATTTTTATGCAACTAGGAGACGTGTGAATCACAACCTACAGGGTACTTCCTGTCGACCTAGATTCATCACACATATTGCAAACTTATTATTTGCGGTACGTGCAAAATAACCTGTCTAGGGATCGAACGGTTAAGTTTGTCCTTTAACCTAGTTTATCTTTACGAGCAATAATGTGAAGAATTCTCATCGAAAGTCTTTGATAGGCGAACTATTATTAAGTTAGATACCTTGGCTACAAGTTTGTATGGAACACTCGGTGCGCGAGTCCAACTCGCACTTGGCTAGTTATTTTTAATGGGTCAGCTCTTTGTAACAAGATTACTCTTACTCGGTATTAATAGAATACCCAGTATTTAGTAGACTCCATACTCAATGCATAGGCAACCATCGCCCATGTAAAATCTTTTCTAAATACCGGATAACAACTATTTATGAATTGTTATGGCGACCGAATAATGTTAGATGGTGGTAGCTAGAGACTTCCTCCTACTAGAAAGTCCTACCACCAACCAAACCAAACACAATATTGTACTCTCCCTGGGAATCGAACCCGATACCTCTGGATCTGACACCTGTAGCAAATCACTAGACCAAAGAGTCTAGAGAGCGATTAAAAAAAGGTCACAGTAAAAATTAAGGTAGTTAGTATTCAGGAAAAAACATGTTCCTCGTTCGGATATTCAGGGTTAGGTTGCACGGCTTTCGCACGGAACCCTACAGCCCATTGCGCGCCGACCGTGTGGCGCAATTGCAACCTAATTTCACCTATCGATTGTGAATTGTAGCAAGGGCGGATATGAGTCGCCACTTGCGCTGTTACTTTAGTCGACTTTAAATTATTTAAAAAAGTATGATAGTACAATTAGAGTGATATCAAGGTTTTTTTGTATCAGTAAAAATATTACAAGATTTTAATTAGGCCAACTAATCGCAAACGGAGCATAGCTTGTGATATGGGAACAAAATTACGAAAATAATACTTTAAACTTTTTTCTGTAAATATATACTTATCATACAATACTACACCCAAACACAGAACAAACATCAATATTCATCACACAATATTTTTTCCTGGTTGCGAATCGAACCCACAATCCACGAGCAAGGCTTGCCTGCGTGCTTTGTCCCACTTTAGCCCTCGTAACACAACTAAAGCTAATGGCATCCGTGATGTACTTATAGTTGCGTATTCTGTGTTCATGCCTCAAAATGTATGTCGTTAGAGCTTGTGAATGCCTCAAAAAGTAATTTACATGTGCTAGTTCAAAATAGTATTTAAGCATTATATCCGTAATCTAGTCCCCATATGACGCTATGCTTAGTTTGGGGCTAGATGGCGCTGTGTGACTTCAATGCCCTGTAATATCCAGCGCTTGCTACTTGTTGCTAAGAAATTCGGTAAATTATATTATATTAATTATATAACATTTTCAGCTGTCTTGACATTTTCCTGGTAAATAAACAAAAGGACAATTAAACATTTCAGCTTTTCTGTGGGCTCACTTTTCCTTTGATGGATACTTGCAAAGCGAAATAATATACCGATCCGTACACTATGGCCGTGTAATTATATATGGATGTGTAATTACAGACACGCGAGGCTTAACACGTATAAGCCTCAAGTTGACGGGTGCAATAAATGCTTCGTAAATCAAGTCCCTTGTGGATGTGACCTACGCAGTAAGGCTTTATTATAGGCAAGAGATGCACTTAACATCAAGTGAGTTACTTGCTTGTTCCGTCTCTAAGTTGTTTATATAAAAAAAAAACCGCCTCTGTTGTTTAGTGGTTCAACCCACTGGATTTAAGATCCAGAGGTCCCGGGTTCGATCCCCAGAGGGAGCAATATTGTGCTTGGTTTGGTTGGTGGTAGGATTTTGATAAAGTTCGCTTGGCTAGAGCTAACACCATTTTACCTAATTCTGTCGCCATAATAACAATTCTTCAAAAGTTGTTGTGTTCCGGCATTTAGAGGTAAGATAGCCAGTTCCTCAGTTTGTTGAGGATTCCGGGTCGGAAGGCCTTATCTCAACGTGAGATGAAGGCCAAGAGCTTCTCCGTCGTACAATAATAAAAAAAATGTTAATTATTTATTTTTTAATAGTGTTGAATTTCTTATGTTTATACTGGCGTGAAGTTTATTTATGATGCGTTTACACCACACCTGTATAGATATCTCAATTCCAAAGGATATCACCGGCTCGACAAAACGGTACGGTTCGCTAACTAGGTCAGTTGGTCGCGACCTCGGCTCGCGCGGAGGCGCCTCTTCAACTGTTTGGGGGCAATCTTGATCGCTCCGCGCGGTTATGAGGGCATGCTGAAGCTATGCTTTCAATCGCCTCTAGTCTATTGGTTCGCTCAACGGTGTCTATCCATAGATCCAGGTGCGATAAAATAGAATTGTATTTACTTGCGTAAAGTATGGTATACAAAATGATGTTAAAATGTAATGTCGCACACTTTTTGGTACTTAGACCTATATGCAAATGTGTGTTTTATTGTAATTTTATTTTTAGTTTAGTTTGTATTTGAGTAAAATACATTTTCTTTGCATCTTCTTTTTAAATTTAGTATATGTATGTCACTGGCAAGGGCAGAGTCCCCTAATACAAGCAAATGTTTGCTTAAATGGACTCCCAAATATATTCAAAAATATTCAAATCTATATGTATGTTTGTAAAAAACAGGTACATAAAAAAAACAATGTTAGTAAATGACCTCCTACAATTACATATCAATCATGCACATAACTTTTACAATTATTATTATTTTTATTATTGTTGATTCATTTGGTTGGTGGTAGCTCTCCTCTTCGCTCTCATCTTACCTACTTTTTCATTTATTTTTAATTAGCAATATGTATAAAGTATAAAAGAACACTAACAACGCCATAGTTACACACTGTATTGCAAATTCCAGTGCCCCCTACCTTAAGACTAAAGATGATAAAAATTAAAAGTGAATATAAAATAATCAAATGATCTCATTAAAGGTTTAATCTATTAATTTAGAGGTAAGACCAGGCGAGATGAAAGCCACGCGCTTCCCCGCCATAAAAAAAAGTGCGCTTCCACATCGGCCTTATCGTGACTTGAAATTAAGACCAAGCGCTTTCTCGTCGTACAATAAAAAAGTCGGAACTTTAAACAAAAAATAAGATAGACCGTTTAAATGCCTTTTAAAATCGCCGCTCCAAATCTGTTCAGGGCAACATTATCAGATCACTGAAACACTGACCAGATGCCCCTAATGCTAACTGAATGTAATAAAAGTCATTCGCAAAAACTTTTAACCCAATAATGGTGAAACCCGCCAGTTTGGAAGCAATAAATCAGCATTGCGCTCGTTTTTACCGGTAACATACTTTCTCTGCCAATACCTTTCAAAAACAAAACAGCCCTGTGACGTGAATTAAGGCTGGTACGTAAATGTAGGGTGGACTTGGTACAGGGCTGCTAATTTACGATAAAAGTAGGTCTGATAAATCAGCTCAGTCGAAGGTTCTAGGCACTAGACGCTTTATGATTAATTGTATGTCTTTGAAATTCCTCGAAACTTTGGAGCACAAGGTTCGTTTAACTAACTATATAAGTATAAGATTATCATAATTTATATTCCGTCAACCACGCTTTGAATAGCCAATCTCTGTCTGTACGTTAGATACCATCTATCCTAATTCTGTCGCCATAACAACAAGCTAAATTGTTGTGTTCCGGCATTTAGAGGTAAGATAGCCAGTTCCTCAGTTGAATGGCGCTTCCACCTTCGGTCTTATTATAACATGAGACTCAGGTGAGATGAAGGCCAAGCACATCTCCCGTCGTACAATAAAATAAAAATGTTTTGAGCTCTTCTTCCGCTTTTATGGTCACGTGGTGGCTGTATTTCGAAGACTCGGACACAGTTTCCGAATTGACACATATTAATTTCATTATTCTTTTCACTCTAAAATTCGGAAAACCGTAAAAAAAGCTGTCCTGTACAACTTCCAACGATACTCTAATTGTAGAAATCCGTTCTCCGTCCAGCCTTATAGTAAGCTTGCTTTTGCCCGCGTACCTGTCTGGATAAATGTTGTTTCCAATTTATTTCCATGTAATATTCTAATATTAATAAAGATCCTGTTAAGCCGTGAAAACTATTCAAATTGATATATAACTCTATTATATATATTATACTTCCGCCATATTACATAACAAGCCTCATAGCTCAGTTGGTAGTAACTCTGCCTTCTGCGCTGTAGTTTGTGGGTTCGATTCCCACCCAGGACAAACATTTGTGTGATGAATATAAATGTTTGTTTTGTGTTTGGGTTGTATTGTATGATAAGTATGTATTTCCACATAAAAAGTAATTATGTATTATATCCGTAATCTAGTTCCCATATTACAAGCTATGCTTAGTTTGGGGATAGATGGCGCTGTGTGATATTAATGTTCTGTAATATTGAATGTATTATATCATATGCATGACCGCCCAAATATGTCTGATGTTAATGTTAATTGTTCACTATAATAAAAACTATTCGTCCAGATTGCCTGATGTAAACGCCAAATATTATCTTAGTTAAATTTCCTCGGTGCTAATATAATTTATTTTTGTAAGGAATGCATTCTGTGCATCTAAATAACGTCTCAAAAGTTGAACCCCTGTTTTACCCCCTTTGGGGATGATATAGCAAAAACGTTGAAACACTTATTTTTCATTTCTTTCCAAAAGCCTTAATATAAATTTTCAGATCTACAACTTACGGAATTATGAGTTGGCCATACAAACTTTCATCCCCTATTTCGTTGGGTCCAAGTAGCCTATGTTCTTCTCCCAACTGCAATACATATTCTTACCAAAGTTAATCAAGATCAGTTAAACCGTTTAGCCGTGAAAACGAACAAACTAACAGACAGAGACACTTTCGAATTTATAATATTAGTGTGGATAACTACCGTAAAAGTAATGAGTTTAGATTATACTTTGACCAGTTTCAATGTAAGAAATATATTTAGAAACTGCCTTGAGCTTTACTAGTCAGTCTGGTAACCCTACAACGCACGCTCTGCCAAAAATAAACCCACTTCAGAGAGATTCTGTCGCCCACGACGCGACACTTGGAGACTATTGGTATTTAAAAAAATGCTGCTTCTCATTTGTTTCTTTTAGATTAGTGGAGTCGGCACGATGCGATGGATATTCTAAATGGCGAATGATTTTCATTGTGGTTATTATGTTATATCATTGTATTTAAGTATTTTAACGGCCTATCCTATACTATACTATACTTACAAATGAAAAACATATGGATCAATCAAGGTGGATACAAAAAAAAACTCACAGCAACTTTACGCTACATTCAAACTAAGAAAAGTTATAATACACGCATGACATTGCTGTGCGCTCGACCACGGCGCGGGAGAAAAATTTCCTCAGACTGTTGAGGATTCCGGGTGAAGTGCGCTTCCACCTTCGATCTTATCATAACTTAAAAAAAAACAAATGAAGGCCATGCGCTTCCACGTCGTAAAATATTTTAGTTTTTTTAAATCTGGGGTAGTCTCGAAAAATGTTTATCTAGCTCTGATTTTGTATATCGCCTTTCGCCAAAATGCCATGTGTATTTTAACGAGAAAACGAAACGCTTGAAGGAAATACAAAAATAATACTCGCACAAACATGCAAGGATTCAGTGCGGTCAATCAAATATTGAACTTTGTGTATGACTCGACCTATGCGAAGAAATTTGTAAGCAAACTATGCGGCCTCGGAATATTGTATAAATGTGTGAAATGCATATGCTACGTGGTTTACGTATTGCTTATCTGGGTTTTTGCCTTGGATTCGACCTTTGCCGTAGTCCGGCGCCAAACGGTTTGCCGTTCGGGAGAGCCATCACTGGGAAACTCTTAATCTAGACTCGCATTGGGTCTACCTTGGGCAGAGCCGAACTTAGGAGAACTAAGAAAAGAGAAGAGAGAAAAAAGTGGGAGTCTAAGGAGAACTAAGAAAAAAGAAGATAGAAAAAAGTGGGAGTCTAGTTGCGTATTGCGTTACACACTACAAAAAACTTTTTACTACGTCTCCTGGTTTTGACTATGTTATAACATGGCCTAAGACAAAACGAATTAAAATAATTATTGTATCGCTAAAACTGTATGACAGGAGTACGATAAAAACCAGCGTTTGCAAATCATGTTACAACGAACGTAAATCACAACTTAATCCGGGGGAATAAGATTCCAATTGATATTAAATCCCTCGCAGGATTATATTTTCGCTTATCCTTAGAATAGAGCGTTGGTATCAGTTCGTATCGACGAAATAAGCCTTGTGCTCTGGGTAGTAAGGTTCAAATTTATTATTAGCAATTTAACGTACAAATATTAATTGGGTATTTATAATTTTATTTTTTTATAACGTTAAAACTCGTGAAAATAACACGAGGGCAGGAACCTACATTTCGCTTGTGAAACTACAATAGGAAAGGAACCCTGAAATAGTCTGTATTAGTATTATATTATCAGTCTCGCCTCTCCCATGGAATCCATGGAAATTTCCCTAAATTCCTTCTTAGTACCATCACAGGTGACCCATTACACTTTGCACAATGCACTACAAAAGAAGGTGGAGTCTGTTTGAAAAGAAGACTACCGTGGTCTAATAAGGAACTAAAATTATTGCCATAGGATTTCAATTTTTTTTTTATTGTACGACGGGTAAGCTCTTGGCCTTCACCTGGTTACAAGTTGATATAAGACCGAAGGTGGAGGCGCACTTCACCCGGAATCCTCAACAAACTGGGGAATTGGCTATCTTACCACTAAATGCCGGAACACAAAATTTTTCTCAGAATTAGGTAAGATGGTGGTAGCTAGCCAGGCGGATTTAAACAAAATCCTACCACCAACCAAACCAAGTACAATATTGCTCCCTGGAGATCGAACTCGGGACCTCTGGATCTGAAATCGGTGGGCGCGCCACTAGACAACTGAAGGTTACCTTCTGGGTAGGCTCGCTCCATCGTAGACGTCACCCTTGCCTTTGCAAGTCACTAGGTCAAGAGCTATTCGCATCTATGTCGCATCTAAGATTTGACATTCCCAATATCATATTTCATCCTATCAGGACACGCTTAGGGCTGTGCCGACACGCCAAAATTACTCACAAAACGTAATGCGCCGGATCCGCGGACAATATTCCAAAACGTCATAACATCCGTCATCACGCCACGCGATTCGGTGCCTTATCACGGTCGAGCATGTACTGGATTCACGAGCAGCGGCTATCTGGGTTAGTGGAACACCGCGACCGGTCCTGCGTGGCACTGCCACCGACAGCCCTGAACTTGCAGCACACATAACCTGACATAACACATCAATGGTTGTCAGTGTCATGTATGTGCGACTGTGAATTGTGTGTACATGATATGGATACAAGTTCAACCTGCCCCCTCCCCGTGCTGAGGGGGCAGGTTGTTTTTATCCACCTCTGAGAGCATTTTGTCTCCCGATGGTGGATAAAAACAGAGGACAAAAGTTTTATCGGGGATAAACATTTTTCGGGGATTCGGGGATAACCCCGTGTTGAGGGGGCAGGATCCCAAGCAGCGTGAAGGTCGCCGGCGTCTGCTAAGCTGGACAACCATTTCAATATAAAAAAAGTTTTTTTTTTTAAGGTGTATGAAAGGTGACGCGTGAATTAATATTGCCTTGTATGTTCATTTAGCTCCATATTTGGCCTTGTTAAGTATCAATGTTGCGGTGAAGCTAGTTTCATTGTAACACGGTGATGCGTTTGGCTATTTATCACCTGGTCTCAAATTATGATAAGGCCGAAGGTGGCTCACTTTACCCGAAATCCTCGACAGACTGAGGAACTGAATATCTTACCTCTCAATGCCGGAACAAAACGATATAGAATTATTGTTGTGACAGACTTTGGTAAGATGGCCAAGCTAGCCAGGCGGACTTACACAAAGTGGTACGGCTTTGTTTTCCAACCAAACCAATCGATTTAACTTCTGGTTCTGCCACCGATGGGCGAACCAACACCGCAAATGCGGTTCAAATTGGCGGATCAATTCCTTTGGACAAGGCAAGCCAGTGGTGGTTCCGGCTGACAAGAAGCCCTCTTAATATTCCACCTAACGTAACCCCTTGGTCTCTATTATTGGACATTCGTACTAGTCTCCTTCGGTCATTCGTGTACATGTGAAGCGCAGGGCGGGGTTGCAGTTTGATTCGACGGAAACGAAAGGACCTTGTAGTTTAATGATAAATATGATCGAGGGTGGTATGGTAGCCTAATACATACACTCTCGAAAAAGATTACCCTTCTGTGGCAGTCGGGTAAATTAGTATCGCACGACGTTTGGGTTTCGTAAAACCACGTGACTTTGAAACGTGAAACTTCTTATTGATATCATCTGGAATGCTTAAAATGTTGCGCAGTCATGTCTAGTATTTTCTCGTTTCCCTTCAAAACATCACACAAACACTTGCAACCCACACGGATTCCCTATGACCGCTTCAACGGTGTGCAATGGGCATACGAGAACACACGTGTATGTGTGCGTGCAACAACGTGCCCTAGCCAGAAGTCACGTGGCTTGGATCCTACACTGCCGCGTGACACGCAATACTGAACTGTAACGCGTTGTGATAGGGTTCAGTCGGAACCGGTGATGCAAGTAAAGGCCTTGATGACTTGATTAACGCAAATCTACGTCCCCATTGAAGGCTAGAAGTCCCCGGGAATCTAAGGCTTAGCATTCTCGGTATTAGGTGGAGACGGAATTTACCAAGGTTTATTGACAGTCATTGAGTGGAGAAAATCAGCTGGACAGAAAAAGTGACTAATATTGCAAAGAAGCGAGGAAAGATCTCTACAACAAGTTGTTGAGAACAGAAGAGGAAAAATTATCGACCATCTTATACGAGACATTTCATCAAGAACATCATAGAAGGGAAAGTGGAAGGTTGAAGAGGTAGAAGAAGACCGAGAATAAACTATATGAACCAAGTGAAAGAGAAGGTCGCTGTCGTATCGTATGTCAAGGAGGCTGCCCTGGAAAGATCAACATGCAGAAAGATTCATCAGTTGTGCCGACAAGAGTCAAACTCTTAAATTAAATAAGACTGACAGTCGGTTTGATCAGATCTTGGATCAATCAATGCTTGAAGAGCTATGGTCTCGGCTGTCATAGATCTTTTGTTTCTTTGTTCAGGTACATTATTCATATGCCATAAGTTATCAGGCACCAGCCGTAAATAGCTTGACGATCTACCTCCTAGTGGTATATCCCGGAAAACTGGATCGCTGTCTTTTGCTTACGGTCACAAGGGAATTATGACAACGCTGGCCGTAGGATCTACGAGTATAAAGATTCACCTGGCTTTGCTGTTTCGGAGGTGCGCGGGAGAGCCAGTACTTTCTGGAAAAGCTCGCTCCGATGTACCTAGACCTGATCCTTGATCTGACCTTAAGGTAGACAGGCCGAGCTCAAGAGCTGCCTCATATTTTGATTATTATTTTAGAACTCTCAAAATACTTTTATACAATAAATTTGTATAATATTTTTATTTTGGCGATGTTTTTAGCCTTCACCTCACCTGATTTTTCAAGCTATGATAAGGCCGAAGGTGGAAGCGCACTTCACCTGGATTCCTCAATAAACCGAGGAACCGGCTATCTTACCTCTAAACGCCGGAACACCAATGACATAGCAAAAATTTAAGAATTAGGTAAAATGGTGGTAGCTTGCCAGGCGGACTTCAACAAAGCCCTACCACCAACCAAACCAAGCACAATATTGTACTCCCCTGGGGATCGAACCGGGACCTCTGGACCTGACACCAGTAGGCGCACTACCAGTTAAAATTTGGATTTGCAAATGTGTGAGCAATGAGCAAACGCGAATCGAGTAACTTCAATTGCAACTCGCACTAGGCACTCAGAATGAAAGTGAAGATGTGGCCTAAGGCATACAAGAACTTGCAAACTCTAGATTGATCCGCTAAGACTCGGGTAATGAGTACCCTTCCGGCACTTTATTGTTAAAAGCTAGCTTCGTAAAGCTTCTCGATGTAAAAAGTATGCGTAGCTAGGGTACCCCCTTTAAAGTCCTACTGAAATCCGCTATCCTCCTGTAAAGTACACCTTCGCAAAGCGTGTAACTCCCACACAACTAGCAATTTGCGTTTTCTTACTTAAGCAGTAAAATAGATCTTCCCTTTAAACTTTCAAAAATAACTTGTTATACTTACGTATGTTTGGGGATACGTTGTTTTGATGGGATCTTGAAGTCGATTTTTTTTACGACGGGAGGTGCTTTTCTTTCACCTCACCTGATTTTAAAGTTATGATAAGGCCGAAGGTGGAAGCGCACTTCGCCCGGAATCCTCACCCAACTGAGGAACTGGCTTACTTACCTTTGAATGCCGGAACACAACAATATTTAAGTAATGCTGTGTTCCGGCGGACTTAAACAAAGTCTTATAACCAACCAAACCAAGCACAATTTTGTACTCCCCTTGCGATTGAACCCGGGACCTCTGGTGGTCGAAGTACTAGACCACGGAGGCGGTTTAAAAAGTTCTCGAGGATTTGGTCTACGCCTACGGTACACAGCGTGACGCCGGACTTCGGCAGTTCGCAAGCCAGGCGGAACTTGTCAGGTTCTACCACATAGGATAATTCAGCCGTAACTGTTGACTAAGACACTAATAGTTAGATCCCACCCGCACCAAAACGAAGTCGCTTATTATATCAAGATTGTAGGCTGTGATAGAAAAAAATAGTTATTGTCGCGAATACAAACGAACAACAAAGGGATATGAGGAAAAAAAAACATTTGCCATCTGTCCACCCCCGAATCCTCAAATCTTGTCATAAACTTTAATGCTAACATCACTAATATATGCATAAGTTTAACTTCCTCGTCCTTCTAAACGCCAATGTCATGTAAATCTCATCTTTCCTCACTTTAAGTTTAGCCATATATGAGCGATTGGCTCGCGGGAGCGTCAACCAACCCAAAATGACGATGATAATGAAATGAATACGAGTACAATCTTAAGTCTTCAAGTCCTATGTAAATAGGTTCTAATTAGGCCATTATTTAGGCCAAATCTTTACTTGTTTTACATGTAAGCTGGAGGTCAAACGCTTGGATATCACCTTTTAAAAAAAAACAAAAAAAGAACATGACTACACGCTAATGAAGCAATTGTACATTAAATAAGTTGTTTGTGTAAAATATTTCGACGTTACTAGCTTTATAGAAAGTAAGTATAGATAGAAAGAAGGTTGCAAATAAAACACAGACAGTGTAACAAATTGAATCGACCATTTATTATTTTAGTTAATGTCAACCCATCAAAATTATTTGATTTGTATGTTATGGCCGAAATAAACGTAATTTCTATGTGACATCACGAGTATATGTTGTGGCGGGTGTTCTACACGAATCCCGCCTCGCGTATGCGTAAGTATTACCGAACCTACTATACTTACGTTCTATTATCTCTCAGTTTGGCATGGAAATAACGCGTATTGCCAGAATGGCTAACATAAATTGTGTATTATAGGGCATGTGTCCGCATTTGTATAACAGTCCTTTCAAGACTGATTTACTTAGTACTTACTGCGTTTGGATTTAAAGTTTGCATTCCGTGGACTAGATAATATGAAAAAAACTAATTATATTACTATAATTATATGCAAAAACTTCAACAGCAAACAAACAAACACTTTTACAAAAACAAAAGCTTTAGGGCGTCTGTATTTGAATTACGACCATTGATGTCTTTATTGTCTTTTGTTTCATATATTTTTAGGTAGAAGAATTTAATATATATACACTTGTTTTTAGCTATGTTAGGTTCGCATATTATTTTGTGTATGGTTTTATATATTGTTAATATGTGAGTTACAAACCTTTTTTTATCACTATAATTTATTGTGTAGCAATAACTTATCTTACCTTATTTTTGAAACATGGTGATGAAGGCCAAGCGCTTCCCCGTCGTATATATATAAAAAAACGAAATGTAACGTTTTGGATAAACCGTTACATTAATTCTGCATGATTCAATAAATAAATGTATTAAAAGGCACCAGGCTATTAACTCATCAGGTAGGCTCGCTCCATTTTACACCTCATCCTCGCATGTGAAAGTTTCGAGGTCAAAAGCTAGCCCAAACCATCGACCGGCGGACTTAAACAAAGTCCTAACACCTACCAAACCAAGCACAATATTGTACCCCCCTGCGATCGAACCTGGGATTATTATACTTCCACTCCTCCCATCGACGCGACCGACAGTCTCATCTTTCCATCAGGCTGTCTCCCTTCGCCATTCGAGAACGTTTACTCCTTATCGGCTATTAGCAAGTGGTAATTTGAATCAACACGTGCAAACAGCTCTCATTGTTTTCCAAGGAATATTTTCTCTTTGTTGTGTTCTGCGTATGTTGGAGGCACGTTTTTACCGGGGAGTGATAATTTTAGGCCGATATTGATTTGTCTGCTGGTGCGTTGTTCGTTTGTTTTTGTTGCAAGGGCATTTCTGAGGACGCGTGACGCGTGTTTATTCTTTTGATGGGAAAAGCATGTATAAACATTTTTTTGGGCGAATGGGAAGCTTGGCCTTCATCTCGTTTCAAGCTATGATAAGGTCGGGTGGAAGCGCACTTCACCCGGAATCATCAACAGTCTGAGGACTGGCTATCGTACCACTGAATGCCGGAACATGACAATTTTGATTTGTCGTTACGGCGACAGACTAAGGTAAGATGGTGGTAGCGGACTTAACTAAGTCCTACCAATAACCAAACCAAGCACAATATTGCACCTCCCTGGGCACCGAACCTGGGAGGGACCTTAGTTCTGTTCCCGCTTTAACAACCAATTATAAAAATTAAATTAAAATAAAAGATACGTGACTATATAGCCTTGAAATATGGTTCGAAACCTCGAGTTAGCGTTCCGCACTTGGCCGGTTATTGTAATTGGTGTTGGCCTAGCGATTGACCTGGTCACTGGTCACTCGAAAGACAAGTAAAGATGTGACCTATGATAGAGGACGCTTATCTAAATGGAACCTATACACCTCGGATTAGGTATATATTTTATATATCTTTGTTAACTGTGTCAGATCCTGAGGTCCCGGGTTCGATCCCCAGTGGAGGAGTACAATATTGTGCATGGTTTGGTGGTAGGGCTTTGTTTGAGTCCGCCTGGCTAGCTACCACAATCTCACCTAATTCTGTCGCCATAGCAACAATTCTCAAATTGTTGTGTTCCGGCATTTAGAGGGAAGATAGCCAGTTCCTCAGAGCGTTGAGGATTCCCGGTGAGGTGCGCTACCACCTTCGGACTTATCTTAACTTGAAAATCAGGTGAGATGACGGCCAAGCACAGCCCGTCGTAAAAAAAAATGATAAAAAAGAGCCCACCTCATATAAAGTGCAAGTATAAATCTGTATGTGTTTGCAATAAAGTATAAAGAAAGGAAAGAATAATTAGTCAGATAATTTACTTACTACTTTATTTAGTGATGTAATTAGGTTCTTAGGTACTGTACTGGTTCTCCTGATCTATTCCAAAGCTATTAGCTAGGTACCTAAACACCTCTCTAAAAGTCTCAAGACAGCTTGTAGCTACAATAAGTACAAAAAAAGCTGTTGCCACGCAACGCTTGCCAAAAATCTCTACAAATGACCTACATAGGCCACCCTCGACCATACTCAAATCTCCACCTTAAACTAAGACGCTTGAGTCGAAAAAACATTGGCAGGGCGGTGACTTTCCCGCGGCTGTGGCAAATTAAACTTTATGCGAAAGTTTTTAAAGACTACACATTATGAATCAACGATTAGAGGTAATGGGGGGTCTACACTTCGCGGCAGATCGCAATTCAGTGTGCTTCCCCGTCGTACAATAAAAAAAAAGTATTATTTTTATTGTACGACGGGGAAGCGCTTGACCTTCATGTCATCTGGTTTACAGGTTATGATAAGGCCGAAGGTGGAAGCGCACTTCACCCGGAATCCTCAACGATCTGAGGAATCTTAGGCTGTCGTATCTCTAAATGCCCGAACACAATAAGCTTACATTTAGAATTGTTGTTATGGCGACAGAATTAGATAAGATGACGGTAGCTAGCCAGGCGGATACAACCAAACCAAGCACAATATTGTACTCCCCTGGGGATGAATAACTGACACCGGTGGGCAAACCACTAGACCTCAGAGGCGGTCAACCTATTCAATCTGGAGTAGAACTTGCTCGGATTGGTGTCCCTCCAGTCAAGTCGCGGTCAGTTTGCGACGGAGATCGCCTCGTGTGTCTCCCGCTTAACCTTCTGCGAGGTAACCTCGCTTCCACCACGTTCAAGGTTCGATTGCCAGTTGCGCGATAGTCGGCCTTATCGTGAAAGGAATACGGTTTCAGAGATAATTGTGAATATAGATGGTTTCGATGTTCTATTGTAGTTGTAACGGCATTGCGGGTCCACCATTACCATCTGCGAGCAAAAACTGATGTACTGAACTAAACAAGCCGCATAGCTCAGTTGGTAGTAGCTCGCTGTAGGTTGTGGGTTCGATTCCCACACAGGACAAAGCATTTGTGTGATGAAATGTTTGTTCTGTGTATGGGTATATTGTTTCATCATAGTACGTATGTATTTACAAAAAAAAAGTATTCAAGTGGCCTATCCGTAATCTAGTTTCCATAACTATGGTCAGTTTGGGGGTAGTTGGCGCTGTGTCAAATTATTATTTATACATAATTTGTATTGCGTAATATCGAGAATGACCAAGGCATACCAAGGCCTCCCGTGGACTGATCCAACAATACGCTATAATTGTCTTTTTTGTATGAAAGTAAAATAGGTAACAGACTTCTCTTTATCCCCTACGAGGAAACTAGTAGTGCTAATGAACTACTTCTGATCAGAGTTCACCTATGAACTCAACTTGGAGCGTGGATCTTATAAGTACTAGGTACTAGGGGGTAGTCATAGGCAGGTTCTTACGTTCGGCACATGCCCACCATTTGCAAGTAGCTAGCATTCAATACGTGACAGGTTGCAAGCCCAGTGCCCACTCATGTCATTCGGATAGTTGGTTCTAGGGACGCTGGTTTCCTAATGTGACCTTCACCGTCAGAGCATGTGCTGTGTCAAATAACAAGCCTCATAGCTCAGTTGGTAGTAACTCTGCCTTCTGCGCTGTAGGTTGTGGGTTCGATTCCCACCCAGGACAAACGATTGTGTGATGAATATAGATGTTTGTGCTGTGTATTTAAGTATTATATCCGTAATCTAGTTCCTATATCACAAGCTATGTGCTTGGGGCTAGATGGCGCTGTGTAAAATTAATTAATGTCCTGTAATATATGTAATATATTAAATGCTGGATAACCTATAACATCCGGATCGCGCCCATACTTGGCCACACGGCTCTTTTAAATAACGTGGTAATTAGGGTTCCTTACCCAAATGAAGTGTCGACGGTGTCAATGCTAACGGAATTCTTACAGCCTTTCTTTTGATCCGTAATGCATCGTAATAAGTATTGATGATGTTTTTGTTCATGGTCAAACAGTAAACATTTTTCATATTATTATTATAGTAAAGGCGTGAGTGAGTGTCTAATTGACATGCAACGCACAGCCGAAACTGTGAGTACTAACTACTTGAAATATTGAGGGTGTGTTCCATAGAAGTGTGTAGGGGTGTACTATGAAAGGGTTATAGGAAATTCTCACGCGGTATCTGGAACAAACTGGCCCTGGGAATTCCAGCAGTATAATTATAACAAATTGTTTTTTTTTGTGATTTGAATAAACATAAAATTATTGTTATTTATGGATAGTAATTTGTTCAAATTTTCAATTTAACGGACTGTCTGAAATTAAAAGTTTATATTTATTAATAATTAAGTAGGTACCTATTAATAGTAATAAACTTACCTGAGTCTGTAGCAAAAACAAGAAATTCAAAATTGTTGTGTGAGATTTTGAGGTGAGATAGCCAGTTCCTCAGACTGTTGAGGAGTTCGGGTGAAGTGCGCCTCCACCTTCGGCCTTATCTTAACTTACCAGGTGAGATGAAGGCCAAGCGCTTCTCCGTCTTACAATAATAATAGAAAATGTGTTAAGTATTAGTAGTAAGAAGTAACCCACGTAAAAACAAGCCAAACGATCATACCGTATAATTAGTTGAACATACATTTTCAGTATTATAGTACCTACCTATTTATTTTTCAGTACTTCAGGATTTAATTTTTCATGAAAAATTTTATAAATCGTTTATGTAAAAGCGTACATTACTATCCAAGAATATTTGACAGATTAATATGTATAAGTAAATAAGCATGAATTTAGTAATTACTTTAAATTCTCATTGACATTGTTTAATACTTAGTTAATTAATTGATTATTATTACAGTAAGTATCCATTTTTGTTAGAAAAGTGCTCAAAATAAAGATTTATATGTAATGGAAGAACGTTGCACTTAACTTGAATGACAGAAAGATAAGTTTTTACTTATCTAATTGGTTGTTATTTTCGTTCAAACCCCGGTGGAGGTTTATATCTTTGGTTATTCAAATGACCATAATCCGTGTCATTACCAGAGTGGATTTATTTCAATCACTCAAGGTTTGATGTTCGGTATCGATTGGAAGTAGGGCTAATCAACATTCGTATGCTAAAATGCAAACATTAAAATGTTATGTTGCTATCAGCGTACAGGCAAAGCCATAAAACCTAACTGTACCTATTAAAATTCAAGAACTTTTCTTGTACATACAAATTGTAATATGTACAGTCTTTATTTGTGAGACGGGGAAGCGCTTAGCCTTAATCTCACCTGGAATCCTTATTAGACAGAGGAACTGGCTATCTTGCCTTTTTGCCGGAACACAATAATATAGAATTGTTATATAGAATTGCTAGCCAGGCGGACTTTAACAAAGTCCTACCACCAACCAAAAATTAAACATTTATATTGTATTTAAGCCTCATAGATAATAAAACTTTGAATTTCAAATTAAAAAATAAGAGATGAAAGCCAAGCCCGTTGCAAATAAAAAAAGAAAATGAAAATGATGAAGCGTACGACTGTACTATAAAAAAAATAAAGTAGTAATTCAATTTATTCATTGTTTGTAAGTATATATGAATAATGTGCTTTAGTTTTGATTCGACACATATGCAAGATATTAGTTTAAAAAAAAATGTATGGCAACATTTATTTTGCATAGGCTCGTAAGTACAAGTTGGTCAATTATTTGCAGGTAAATTTAGATCAATCTAATTTCGGACCCCTTTTTAAGCTAAATGCGTGGACTGTGTCCACAAAAAGTTCGAGAACAACAAAGTTTTGAGTTAGATTTAGCATAGTCAATATTTATATGGAGGAGAAGTGCTGAAAGCTATATTCCTTTCGTAAACATCTTTTTATTTATGTATGTATTTAAAAAAAATGTATTTAAGTATTCTATCCGTAATCTAGTTCCCATATTACAAGCTATGCTTAGTTTGGGGCTAGATGGCGGTGTGTGAAATTAATGTCCTGTAATTTTTTTTTTATACAATCAAATTTTGCCCACTTTACGGCTTCTAGTTATAATACCGTATCATCCACAAATTAAATCACTGTTGGTAAATACAAAGTTATGCCGCCCTTGCTTCCGGAACCAACCTTTAATAAAAAGATGTTTACACTTGCCGTATCGTATCCGTCGCCAAGGTTCCACGGAAGCCGACTTCGGAACCGCTCGCGTGACTTCGGCAGAGCTCGGAGGCGGTCGGTAGATTCCGTCGTGCGATGTAGAAACATCGCTGTCAACCTAATACCCTATCCACTGGATAGGGTATTAGGTTGACAGCGATGTTTCTACATCGCACTATCCACACGGTTGGCAAGCCCTCACAAACACGAACCTGATGATGTACGGTTTGTCTACGCTTGTCTTGAGCTTGGCTAATGAGTTTTTTTTAATATTACAGGGCAATAATTTCACACAACGCCATCTAGCCCCAAACTAAGCATAGCCTGTAATATGGGAACTAGATTACGGATAGAATACTTAAATACTTTTTTTTTGTAAATTCATACTTATCGTACAACACCCAAACAGAACAAACATCTATATTCATCACACAAATGTTTGTCCTGGTAATCGAACCCACAGCCTATAGCGCAGAAGGCAGAGTTACTACCAACTGAGCTATGAGGCTTGTCTATTTTTTTTTAATTCTAGCAGCTACTTATTATTCCGACAGAAATATTTGATGTAGCGCTCTTTTATGATATCATTCGTTGTGGTTTTACAATTCAGACATATATATTTTTGTATTGTACGACGGGGAAGCCCTTGGCCTTCATCTCACCTGGTTACAAGTTAAGACAAGGCCGAATGTGGAGACGCACTTCACCCGGAATCCTCAACAAACTGAGGAACTGGCTATCCTACCTCTAAATGCCGGAACACAACAATTTTAGAATTATTTTTTTTGGTATTTATAGCCTTATAATTCTCGCTACAAATCACTCTCTCCTGTGTCTTTCATAATTCATCGAGCAACGAAACGGCGACTGAGCGCTGCAATTTACCAACTAGGCCAAGTTCGAATCGCTGACCTACTGCCGACCAGTACGTAGGTAGCGCCGAGTCCTCGGCTCCTTCACATCACTAGTTAGCGTTATATTCCACTTGTATATCCTGCCGGCTTATATACCCCTCCAACTCAGTGCTTGGATGTCGTAAAAGCCGACTAAGGGATTTTACCAGAAGCTCGCATCTAAACCTTTACTGCGGACACCAATCCATGTGGGGTGAAACCCTCCAGCTTTGGAGGAGGCTCAGGAATTGGTTGTTGATGTGATGTGATATCCAAGAAATGATGGGGGATGGTTTATGAAATTTGCACACAGCGCCATCTAGCCCCAAACAAAGTAAAGCGGAGAGGCAAGAATTACATAGGGAATGGAACTCATTGCCCTCGTCTGTTTTAGCTAGTTGGCGAGCCGCGGGCAAAATCTAGTAATACAATACATTATCTACATATCGTACAAGACCTTCAATACAAGTACTAGGCGATAACCATCATCCAATGATCGGAGTGTAAAACCATTTTAGTGCCTTGTATTAATTTAGTTGATTGAGTAGGCTTATGTTATTTTTATTATTGTACGCTTGCGCGCTTGGTCTGCATCTTATACGAGGCCCTACTACGAATATCAAACGTCGACGCATCCGAAATAACTTTTTTTTTTCTTAGTAGGTCTCCTGGACTCGTGTTATGGTTAGTCTGAAGGTTCAGGCAATAGACTTAGGATTAGACGTAAGATGTAAGTTATTAGACGTAAGATGGTGGCACAATATTGTACTCCCTGGCGATCGAAACTGGGATCTTTGGATTTGACATTGATGGGCAAACCAAGACCACAGAGGCGGTAAAATTTCAATTCATCAGAGGTGTTTATAATATAGTGGAATATAATTAAAGGTAAGGATCCTTTTGGAGTGTAGGCAAGGAATACCAAATGAAAAGAATACGGATTTTGGATATGGTTATAGTTCTAACTGGAGTAAAATTCCAGGGCATTCACTAGTCTACAGTACTGTAAATTAACCTGATCACTCAACCGGATAATTGCGCTAAACTACAGTCCAAAAAACAGTGATTCGCTAGACCACAATATCACCAACACCATTAAGGTGGTTTCTCCGAGTCAAGTACGCATGATACGGTTTTTCATAAATATTAGTTTCATAACACATTGCTGTAAGACTTCAAAAACATCTTAAAATATCACAAAAAAGACAATGTTTTATATTTTACATATCGAGTCCATAACTAGCTTAATGTTCACGAGCAGAGTTTGCTTGGTTATTTTATTTTATTCGGGAAACATACAGATGGAATCGTTACACTGGTTGGGGAACCATATAGATAGATTTATAGATAACATTGATTCTCTTAAAATAGCAACATGACAAATGTGTAGTGACACAACATGACAAACAAAACAATAAAAACATAGTACAAATATATTTTGTTGAACAACAACATAATTTTAAGCAGCAGGAAAGATAGAAAAAACTTTAAAATAAATGAAACACAATGGTAACAGGTGTGTGTGCTAAAGTACCATATATTGTCGTTATAACGATATATGGTCCAAAAACATTCGCGTACCTAAAGCTGAAGAACCTTAAGTAATCTAGGGTACAATTTACAGTCTCAATGCAGTGGTCAACCTAGATCGGCCACCATTGCCGAATGCCACCATGGCCGACCTTTTGGGTCAAGTGAAAGTCATTTTACCGCCTCTGTGGTCTATTGGTTCATCCACCGGTGTCAGGCCCAGAAGTCCCGGGTTCGATCCCCATGGGGAGTACAATATTGTGGTAGGACTTTGTTGAAGTCCGCCTGGCTAGCCTCCACCATCTTACCTAATTCTGTCGCAATAATAACATTTTTTAAATTGTTGTGTTCCGGCATAAAGAGGTAAGATAGCCTCAGCTTGTTGAGGATTCCGGGTGAAGTGCGCTTCCACCTTCGGCCTTGAAAAATCAGGTGAAATCACAGTTGTACGATATAGAAAAAAATGTCTACTGGGCCCCCAATTCTACTAAGCCAAAGCTGAATCGGGCCCTTGGTTAGTCAGATGTCAAGCGTAAAATTGGTGATAGTGATCGAGTGATGGTAATTAATTATCGTATTTGGGTTGACAAGTCGATGAACTATAGTCGTTCGAGGCATTTATTTTACTTTTGACAGCTCGTATACTAATCAATGAACGATGTCCTAGTGCGTTACCGATCCGATTTATTATGAGATAAGATATATGTTTATTTGTTTACCATTCGATGATTAAATTGAACAGTTTCCTTAATTAACTAACTACCAATTATAAAGTAACGAAAGGTGTACATTGTATAGTATCTGTTCCCTACTCTAGGTCTAAACAGCCTGTATTGCGTGGTCACAGTGAATCACCATAGGCAGATTGGTATATAGCCTTGTAACAATAGTTTTTATATATGAAGCTGATTTAATATTGAACACATTTTTGAACAACAGTTTGTGTTGGTTTGTAAAATACCCATAAATGCTCAATAATGATATTTTGTGGGACAGAACAAGCTATATACACATATGAAAAAATGAAAGCATGCTTATAGTATAGTGAATAAAATAAAAATAATTAATTCACACTGGCAACATCTTGTATATTTTCATGGAAAAATCAACTTTGGTGATCTTTGTCACATTATCTATTCTATGGGCTCAATAAAAATCGATATCGATAAATATCGGCTGAAGAACTTGTTGCTTCTTTATTGCCAAGAAATAGCAGTGTCCGTGAATTTAATTTGTTTATTCGGTTACCTGTCAATAATTATTGAACTTCATATGCATGCTTATGACATACATAAAACGGTTGAATGGACTATAGTGTCGCATATTAATTAAGACTGAATTGGTCAGTCAAAGTTACAGTAACTAAGTAACTTACTCCAGTGTTTAGTTTGCCAGGAGGTAGATGCTTAGAAACATGGCATCCCATTACACCAATATTCTCTGCATACTGGGCATACCGGTTTGTTAGTTTCTGAAGAAGTTTGGATCATCGATACCGTTCATTTGATACCCAGATTGTTTAAATAAAACATTTCATTGTGCCCTCTCTTTTAAATATTTTATCCGCACCTTTTATATTAAACGTAGGTATATATAGCCTAAGACACTTCCACAGTTTAGAACAAACAAACAACACCTCATATCTAAACTTATCAAACCGTCTAGGCTGCAGAGCGTTACAATGAAATAGGCACGTAAATACATACATACTCCCGAAAAGCATTACCCTCCCTGACACAGTCGTGTAAAAATAATGAAACATCACTGCATGAGCAGTAAAGTATAATAGAAAATTATTTATGAAATAGAACACTTTTGACATACATTTACCGGCGAGTTACTGTAGCATGGGTAGAAGCCATAAAAGCGCTCTGCATATCGATTCGAATCGATGCTTTGCTAAGTACCCACGTATCGGCATGCTTCGAGCTTCTGCTTGGTGTAATGTACACGATATATATGTATAGTATATCGTGGTTTAGTCTTCTGCTGAAATCGGAAATCAGTAATCGTTGAGTGCCCCGATTCTACTAATTCAATTGCTAAATGACAAAGGTATTGTCGAAGTATTGCCACTATTAGTGCCTTTTGGTAGTAGTGGCCGTACTTTGACGATACCATTGTCACAGTGAAGACTTTGCGATTAAAACTCTTTATTTTCTGATCTTTTAAGCCCGCCTGGCTAGCTACCACCATCTTACCAAATCCCGTCGCCGTAACATCAATTTTTAAATTGTTGTGTTCCGGCATTAAGAGGTAAGACAGCCAGGCTCTTCAGTTTATTGAAGATTCCGGGTGAAATGCGCTTCCTGCGGTTTTGTCATGGCTTGCAAATCAGGTGAGATAAGGCCAAGTACAATAAAAAAAAAACTTTATAACCCAAGCTCATGGAATTGTTTCCCTTGTCTCCAGGCGGTGGACTGGTGGTCAGTGGGCGTGCTGACGTACGAGCTGCTCACCGGCGCGTCTCCCTTCACGGTGGAAGGAGAGAAGAACACCCAGCAAGAGATCACCAAGAGAATCGTGAGGTGCAGCTACCCGGTCCCGCCGGACGTCAGCCCTGAGGTGCAGGACTTCATCAGGAAGTGAGTATCTTCTCTTCTTCTTCTCTTCTTCTATCTACTCATACACGACAAGCCTCATAGCTCAGTTGGTAGTAACTCTGCCTTCTGCGCTGTAGGCTGTGAACAAACATTTAAATAATAATAATAAATATTACAGGACATTAATTTTTACACAGCGCCATTTAGCCCCAAACTAAGCACGGCTTGCAATATGGGAACTAGATTACGGATAGAATACTTTAATACTTTTTTTAAATACATACTTACTATATGATACAACACCCAAACACAGAACAAACATCTATATTCATCACACAAATGTTTGTCCTGGGTGGGAATCGAACCCACAGCCTACAGCGCAGAAGGCAGAGTTACTACCAACTGAGCTATGAGGCTTGTCGTGTATGAGTATTTGTGTGATGAATGTATATATTCTGTGTTTGGGTGTTGTATCATATGGTACGTATGCACAAAAAGTATTTTAGTATTTCATCCGTTATCTGGTTCCTATATTGCAAGCTATGCTTAGTTTGGGGTTAGATGGCGCTGTGTAAAATTAATATCCTGTAATATTTATTGATTTAGGACATTGTCGCAATATTTCAGATTCAGAGGTAACGGGATCGATCCCCATGGGGAGTACAATATATTGTGCTTGGGTTGGTTGATGGTAGGACTTTGTTTAAGTCCGTCTGGCTAGATACTACCATCTTACCTAATTCTGTCGCCATAATAACGATTCTAAAATTGTTGTGTTCCGGCATTTAGAGGTAATATAGCCAGTTCCTCAGTATGTTGAGGATTCCGGGTGAAGTTTTAGTCAAATTGACTGTTCAAAATCGTGAACAGCTTCTTCGAGTTTGCTTCTCCTTGTGTGATAGTCGCGATTCCGAAAAAGCGGTAGATTTGACGATTCAAAATGATCCTAAAAAAATATTAATTACTGAATATAAGACATGTGATTTTGATTTCGTCCTGTTTTTCGCACAAGTGCAATCTTACCGTCCACAGTTAATAGATTCCTTTAAGACAAGCGCGCTCCATCTCAGACCACAACTGTTTTTCAAGGTGGTGAAACGATTGGCTATCATTAATAAAAAAAACCTACAGGCCCGAAGCTCTAGTAGTATACTCTAGTCTAGAGATTGGTCACGCAAGCAGTGTACGTAAGAGGGTTGTGATATCGAAATAAGGATGCTGATTCTGTTTTCTTCCACTTTCAGACTCCTGGTGAAAGATCCAAGAAAGCGCCTCGGCGGCGGAGACGAGGATGCCACAGAACTGAAAAGGCATCCTTTCTTCCAGGTAATCTATCATTATCAGGGTCGCCTGTCGCGAGATCCCCCGCACCGAAACACGTCGGCTATTTTTTAGTTCTATTAAAATTAGAACTTAGAATTGATATTTAAACATCCTGTACTATTCTTACGTTACCTGAAATAAACTTATATTATTATTATCTGTTTTGTCGTCGGTTTAATAACAAGGTTTTGACTTGAAAACCAATTGCTATACCATATGTATATTGTGGTTTATGGTATATTAATAGTCCCGTTTGAATTCAAAGCAGTTGTTATCCATTCAAACTTTAAATGAACTCTTCAAGCAAGCGCACAATCTACTGGTAATTCTCTTTGATTATAAGAACTGATGCTTTTTTTGAGGATACCATAATGACCGAATGATTTAGTGCTTGGCGTCCATCTCAGCTGATTTTCCAAGCCACGATAAGGCCGACAGTGGAAGCGCACTTCACGCGGAATCCTCAACAGTCTGAGGAACTGGCTATCTTACCCCTAAATGCCGGAACACAACAATTTTTGATTTGATATGTGTGAATGTATTTTTGAATGGAATTTGATACATGTTTCAGACTCTCGACTGGGAAGCGGTGGCGAAGCGAGCGATCCCAGCGCCATTCATCCCGGTGCTGACCCATGCGACCGATACGAGCAACTTCGCTGATGAGTTCACCAGGATGGCTCCGGTAGACTCACCGGCACAGGCTCCGAAGCATAGCGATAAATTGTTCCTAGGTGTGTTGATTAATACAAATTTTAATGAATTAAATCCCACAGCCTGCGCCAGTTACAATAGTGATGATCCATGGTAAATTATACCCTAATCGAAGATTTTATGTAAACGTTGTGCGGTAGTTTCACTTGACATTACAAGATTGCCGACTTTAAAAATTTATAAGTATTTTTTTTTTTTACAAAATATCCGAAATATCTGCTGCCACATAACTCGCAGAACCGATAACCGCTGCGTAGTAAACGTTCTGGCGAACACGAAGTGGGAGACGACCCCCCGATTGACCGACGATATTGTGACGGCCGCAGGGGATCGATGGATGGAGGCGGCTCAGCTATTTGTTGCGTCGGTTGTGCCATATTCATAGCTCAGTTAATAGTAACTCTGCCTGCTGCGATGTAGGCTGTGGGTTCGATTCCCACCCAGGACAAATATTTGTGTGATGAATATACATGTTTGTTCTGTGTTTGGGTGTTCTAGTTCCCATATTACAAGATATGCCTAGGTTCGGGCTAGATGGCGCTGTGCAAAAATTAATGATTAAAAAAACACAGTCGCAGTCAATGTTTAAATAGTTATTATTATATATCAAACCCGCGTGTGTTTTTCATTAAAAAAATACTTTAAACAAGCATTTGTCTGTTTGTTCGCAGGATATTCATATGTGGCGCCGAGCATATTGTTTTCGGAGAACGTCATATCCGACCAGATTTGGATGCAGAACAGCGCTCTCAAGAGCGATAAGATGAAAGGATGGATTGCGAAGGTAACATAACACACGTCTCTTACCCTCCACCGCCAATGCAGCTGTCGATTTATTTTTTCAGTGAAATGCTTTCTGTTTGCAAGTCAGTTCGAAATTTAAATAAAACCTTTCATAAGTTACCTCCTTATTAGCCATGTTTAGGAGCAATAGATGGTCCACCGCCAATGCAGCTGTCGATTTATTTTTCATTGAACAGCTTTCTGTTTGCAAGCCAGTTCGAAATTTAAATAAAACCTTTCATAAGTTACCTCCTTATTAGCCATGTTTAGGAGCAATAGATGGTCGACCGCCAATGCAGCTGTCGATTTATTTTTCAATGAACAGCTTTATATTTGCAAGCCAGTTCGAAATTTAAATAAAACCTTTCATAAGTTACCTCCTTATTAGCCATGTTTAGGAGCAATAGATGGTCGACCGCCAATGCAGCTGTCGATTTATTTTTCAATGAACAGCTTTATATTTGCAAGCCAGTTCGAAATTTAAATAAAACCTTTCATAAGTTACCTCCTTATTAGCCATGTTTAGGAGCAATAGATGGTCCACCGCCAATGCAGCTGTCGATTTATTTTTCAATGAACAGCTTTATATTTGCAAGCCAGTTCGAAATTTAAATAAAACCTTTCGTAAGTTACCTCCTTATTTGCCATGTTTAGGAGTATTGCTCCATTTTTAAATTACACGACAGATGGGAGTTTACTATGTAATTGATATGGCCGCTAAAACACGACATAATATGGATTATCATACAACTTTTGCTGGCCACTTTTCGCATGTATAGGTCAGTACAGCAATTTCGATTTATCTCGAAGGTTGACAAAATAATGCTCAAATTTACAAGTATGTTAATTTACGTGTTATTATGTTAATTTAAACAAAGTCTTACCGCCAACCAAACAAAGCACAGTACTGTACTCCCCCTGGGGATCGAACCCGCGACTTCTGGATCTGAATTGCTGTATCACAGAGGTGGTTTGGTTAATTTTGTACATCAATGTTGATAGCTTGGGTGCTCATTTATGATATTCCTGTCCTTATCCCGCTCTAGGCAGGGTCTGCTCAACATATTCTTCTATTTCACTTACTCTTCTATCAGCTGTCAGCTCATTATCCTCTCCTTTCACACGCATGTCCTCTTCGGTATTCCTATTAGCCTTCAACATTCATTATGATTCATAATTGCAATAATCCCGTGGGTTATGATGTGTCATTATAACATTTGTAAATATGAATGTTATTCTCACAGCCTAGGTGCACATACAACTAATAACAAGTATCTCAAGATGCAGTTTATTATAATTCATAATTGCAATAATCCTATGATTTTTTGTGTCAGTATAACAATTGTAAATATAAATGTTATTTACACAACTAATAACACGTAGATACAAGATGCAGATAAAAGTTTCTACGATGCGCAAAATTTAAATATGAAAATAACATTGGCATCAAAGCTGCGTAACCTTGTTTTCGCTAAATTCATTTTGACTCAACGTAGCGACATCCAAATATCATGTATCGATATTGTTTGCATGCTTTTTTTATAATATTCGTTGTTCATAGATCATAGTATCCGCCAAGCGTTGTTCCAGCAACTCAATCTTCGATAAATCAAAATGTGGCGTAACATTGATTTAGGCGTTTTTTTACGTTTACATTTTAGTTAGCTTCATTTGCAAGATTTGTTTGCGGCTCGCTTTGCTCGCTGGAAATATATGCTTTGCTTGTAGCATTCTCTGTTATTATAGAATATCCAATACAATACTGTCAACAGTAATATAATAATAATAAAAGTAATAGACTCACGACTTTTGCCCCTTCGAGGATTCACCTCTGATCGCTACTCGGAGCTTATTATTTTATTTTATTAATCGTCGTGAATGATTTCATAAATTTAAGATTTAGTAACGAACGCATATGGAAACCAGTACTTATATCGACCATTAAAAAGAATCTTAAATATCCCGCATAAAAAGTTGCTAGCGAGTATTGTAAGCCTTGCGGTAATATCATTAAAGCCAATTTTCCCTTGTTTCAGGACTCGCTGTTCTTCCAAAGGTACTCCGTGGAGCTCAGCAAGGCTATGCTGGGCGATGGATCGTACTCCGTATGCAGGAAGTGTATCCAGAAGCAGACTGGCAAGGAGTATGCCGTTAAGGTACGTAGGACTTGGTCTGACATATCATGATCACTCGGATACCTTCGCGGTTTAGTGGAAAGCGTGTGACTCACGATCCTGGGTTCAAATCCTGGGTGGGGCACATTTTCGTCTTTTTTTTTATGTGATAGGTTTGACTTTTATCTCGCCTGATGTTAAGCAATGATGCAGGCTACGATGGAGCACGCTTGCCTAGAAGGTACCGTTTTATTTGACTTGAAGACGCCTATGTTGTAGTGTTCTGGAAACACAGACTCGGGCAAAGCGTTCCATTCCTTAGCGGTGCGCATTATAAATGTGGAAGAAAACCGCTGTCTGGTTAGGACTCTGAAGACAGACACCGTTACTTTACCTTTTTACCCTTTTTAATCACCTTTTCAATCAATCAATCAATCAATCAATCAACCTTTTGAGTGTCAGAAGTCTCAGGATCGTATCCTGACTTGCCCACCCCACACTAGGACGCAGTAAGTCAGACTGGATCGAGAGATAGCGTTATACACCATAAAGAGAAGATTTGTATCAGCGTAGTTCCGTCATTTGATAATTTATTCGAATTGGCCAGTTGGTATGATGATAACCTTTATTGTTTTAACTTTTACAGATAATCTCAGCGCATAAAAAGGATGTAGACCTGGAAATCGAATTGCTCATAAGGTGTCAGGGGAGCCCGTACATCATCACTCTGTATGAAGTTTTACACGACTCCGTAAGTATCTCTAAACACTTATATACATTGATCATATATATTTTATTTCCTAGGCTTGATTCTTATGTTTTGAAAACCGGTACCAATCCAAATTTCTAGTTAGTGTAAGATATAATTCACACACATGGACAAACATTTTGTACCTAAAGGTATTTCCAATTTTGTTAAACGTATAATTCTTTGTCATTTGTTGTTATTATAATTTTGATTGTTGTTGTAAATGTGGTTATGTGCATGGCTGTTGTGAAGTAGATTAAGAGCCTTGCGACTCAATGTGGCAAGACCGAGAGAAGATTACCATCAATGATTGTGGAAAGCTTTCATCTAACCTGGTTACAAGTTAAGATAAGATCGAAGGTGGAGGCGCACTTCACCCGGAATCCTCAACTTACGAGGAACCGGCTATCTTACCTCGAAATGCCGGAACACAATCATTTTAAAATTGTTGTTATGGCGACAGAATTAGGTAAGATGGTGGTAGCTAGCCAGGCGGACTTAAAGTCCTACCACCAACCAAACCAAGCACATTATTGTACTCCCCCTGGGGATCACACCTGGAACCTCTGGATCTGAAATCGGTGGGTTGAACCACTAGACCACAGAAGCGGTTAAATTTAAAATTAATTGTTTATAGTTAAAAAAATGTGTGTCCGTTTGTCGGCAGGCCTTCACATACATAATAACGGAGCTAGCGAAGGGCGGGGAGCTACTCGGGGGCTGCGCGCGGCCACTGCCCGAGAGCACGGCACGGCGACTGATGGTGCAGCTCGCCAAGGCGGTGCACTACATGCACGAGAGGAACATCGTGCACAGAGACTTGAAACCCGAGGTAAATATATGGTGACGAATACGTAACAAAAAGTCTACACAAACAAAATTTTGTAAACGTGTTAAACAGTCGGTACAAACAAAAATTTTGTGAATGTGTCAAAAAATCAGTTGAAACCATGTAAACGTGTCAAAAAGTCAATAGAAACAAAAACTTTGTGAACGTGTTGAACAGTCAGTAGAAACAAAACTATGTGAACGCTGAAAAAAATCAGAAGAACGTGTTTAATTGTGAGTAGTTAGTTGTGTAAACGTGTTCAAATGTCGGTAGGAAACAAAAACTTTGTAAACGTGTTAAACAGTCCGTAGAAACCACCTTGCATGCAAGTTGTGTCAAATTAAGTAAATAGAAATACGTAGTTGTTTTAGATGTTACATTATAAATGATATTAGAATTCATAATTATATAGAAATTTTAATGGAATGGTCAATTCTTGACCGTGAAGTTGCCTTATAACTCGGTATCATATATTTTATTTATCTACGTAGTTAATTAAGCTAGGCCCTATTTATAAGTGCAACACCAACATAAAAGATAAATGTAATTATTGAGCATTTAGAGAAAAAAAAACAATAATTATCCTATATTCCAAATTTCACGGGACGAAAACATTTTTGCCCAATCTGAAACAGACGCTTCGCTTCGAAGGTGTATTCGAAATGTTTTCATTCATTAATTCGTTCACTCACACATGCATTCATTAATTCGTTCACTCACACATGTATTAATTCATTAGTTCACTCGCATAGGCATTAATTCATTCGTTCACTCACACATGCATCCATTCATTAGTTCACTCACACAGGCATTAATTCATTCGTTCACTCACACATGCATTCATTCATTCATTCACTCACATATGCATTCATTCATTCACTCGCACATTCATTAATCCGTTCACTCGCTCATTCATTAATACGTTCACTCATTCATTCGTTCACTTCCTCAGAACGTGCTTCTAACGAGCAACAAGTTGAACGAAGCGCGCGTTAAGGTGGTGGACTTTGGATTCGCGAGACGCGCGCCCGAATGCGACGAGCCGCAGAGGATGATGACGCCTTGCTTCAGGTAATACTTTTTTTTTTATTTTTTTTATCGTACGATGGGGAAGCGCTTGGCCTTCATCTCACCTGGTTACAAGTTGAGATAAGGCCGAAGGCGGAGGCGCACTTCACCCGGAATCCTCAACTGAGGAACTGGATATCTTACCTCTGAATGCCGGAACACAACAATCTTAGACTTGCTGTTATGGCGACAGAATTCGGTAAGAACCTATAATAAGTTATAGTAAGTAATAGCCTATACTCTGTTCCTCAGCTTAACGTATATAGCCTGCAATAATATCTTGGTGGTTAACACTTTGGTGGTAAAAACAGTGCTGTACGCTTAGTATGAGATTTGAAAGATAACCGAAACTATTGACATTTTCGTATGGTTCCCTGAGATACCATACATTTTATCAAAGCCAGTTCCTCAGTTTGTTGAGAATTCCGGGTGAAGTGCGCCTCGACCTTCGGCCTTATCTCAACTTGTTACCAGGTTAGATGAAGGCCAAGCGCTTCCCCGTACTACAATAAAAAAAAAAATGCGCCCCTAGTGGAATAGTAAAGTAACATTAATTTAACAGTAAAACATTCGGATTTTACTCACGTATATGATGTGTAGGCAACAACGAATGAAAACCGTTGGTAGAAAATGTAGACTTACGCAAGCTTTGAAAGCGATATATTTATTTGTCATTTAACGTAAATGTTTGTTCCAGTTTGCCGTACGCTGCACCTGAAGTGGTATCACGCGCGCGGAGCACTACAGCCCCCGGGTACGGGCCGCAGTGCGACCTGTGGAGTCTCGGAGTCATCTTTGTAAGTATCAATGAGTCAATGAATGAACAGTGCGTCCTATGTGGTGACCTACGCTGCCGCAACGTGCACACTGACGACAGGGCGAGTCCACGAATTGAAAATCACTCGCGCAAAGAGCTGTGCTTGGCGATTCTCTGAAGGATAAAATCAGGAATGAGGTTATCCGACAGAGATAGTCGACATAGCTCAGAGTTAGCGGAAGTGGCAGTGGCCGCCATGTTTGTCGAAGGACCGATAACCGGTGGGGGCAACGAGTCCTTCAGTGGAGACCACGTGACCACGCGTAGACCGATAACCGGTGGGGACAACGAGTCCTTCAGTGGAGACCCTTTAGTGGAGACCACGTGACCACGCGTAGACCGATAACCGGTGGGGACGAGTCCTTCAGTGGAGACCACGTGACCACGCGTAGTGTAGCTCGTCCCCCGCTAGGTGGAGCGACGACCTCCGCACAGTGGCGGGCAGAAAGTGGATGAGAAAGCCATCAGTGTCACTTACATTAAGTTTTCTTATATCAGTATTTTGCTATGTTTTTATGTAAGCGGTGAACAATCAAGAGTTAGTTATCTACCTATCTATCTATCAAGATGCATAGTTTTGTATATCAAGCGATTGCTGAGTGTTATAATGACACAAAAACTCACAATCGCAACGGGTCGCGAACCCGCACTTTTTCCTCGAGCCGGAAACGCTGTAACCAACGCGATATGCAGATGTTTGTGTCATTGTAACATTTTTAAATGAAGGCGCAGTGGATAATTCTGCATATAATTTCAGTACTGCATGCTATCGGGACGAGCGCCGTTCCAACCGGCGTCTAAGAAAGAGCCAGTCACCGCGTTCATGGATCGGATAAGGGCTGGAAACTTCACCATGGAAGGTAAACTGCAATATCATATCGATTGAATCACGGAACCCTAAATCATAAGCGGTGCTTCAGTAGTGATCTAACCAATAACAACAATATCACTTTTAAACTGGCTCAAGTCGTATTGTATATTTTAAAACACTGGTTTTACTCGCACGTAACATTTTGATATAGTGTTCGGATTCTTTAGCACTGATCTACAATATATATGTCTATCCGAACAATGTTTGTATTCATTAGAACCACTACAATATATATTTCTACCCTGACAATGTTTTTATTCCTGTGGACCACTCTACAATTTATTATTAAGTGATCACAACATTTACAAATGTTATAGTGACTCAAAACCCGCGACGAGACTCGAGATACTTCAATACTACATCAATATGTTTATATTGGTCCTCAGCGCTCAAGCTGATTATCAATGTGACACAAAAATGGATAATCTGTGTCAGGATCTCGTGGCTGAGTTGGTTAGAGCGTTTCCAAGCTTAGGAAAAGATGCGGGTTCGAATCCCGTCGCGGGATGTGAATTTTTGTGTTATAAAACATTTGTAAATATATGTTTGTAATCCTGAGTACCACTCTCCAATTTATATATCTTCCCCAACAATATTGTAGAGTGGTTCTTAGGAATACAATCCTGAGAACCACTCTACAATATATATTTCTAGCCTAACAATATGTTTGTAATCCTAAGAACCACTTCAATATATATTTTTAGCTTAACAATATGTTAGTTTTCCTAAGACTCAATTTACATTACATATTTATAGCCTAACAATAAGTTTGTAGTCCTGAGAACCACTCCACAATATTATATATCTACCCTAATAATAAGTTTGTGTCCCTGAGAACCACTGTACAATATATATAACTACCCTAACAATAAGTTTGTGTCCCTGAGAACCACTGTACAATATATATAACTACCCTAACAATAAGTTTGTGTCCCTGAGAACCACTGTACAATATATATAACTACCCTAACAATAAGTTTGTGTCCCTGAGAACCACTGTACAATATATATAACTACCCTAACAATAAGTTTGTGTCCCTGAGAACCACTGTACAATATATATATAACTACCCTAACAATAAGTTTGTGTCCCTGAGAACCACTGTACAATATATATAACTACCCTAACAATAAGTTTGTGTCCCTGAGAACCACTGTACAATATATATAACTACCCTAACAATAAGTTTGTGTCCCTGAGAACCACTGCACAATATATATTCGTAGCCAATGAATATGTTTGTGTTTCACAGGACCGCTATGGGACAGCATATCGACAGAGAGCAAACGTATCGTCTCCGGTCTACTAGCGGTGGACAGTCGGCGGCGATGGACTGTGATCGAGCTGTTGGTGGCGTTGGACGCGTGTCCCAGCGAATACGCAGGCTTTACACTCGCGGTAAGATACATAGATATAAATATTACAGGACATTAATTTCACACAGCGCCATCTAGCCCCAAACTAAGCATAGCTTGTGATATGGGAACTAGATTACGGATATAATACTTAAATACATTTTTTTTTTATTTGTAAATACAAACACAGAATAAACATGTATATTCATCACACAAATGTTTGTCCTGGGTGGGAATCGAACCCACAACCTACAGCGCAGAAGGCAGAGTTACTACCAACTGAGGCTTGTTAGATAAGATCACATAAGATAAGATAAATTTATTCTCAGAAATAAATGGCACAATAAACTGTGTGGCTAAGCTAATTACCGAAAATAGTTGTACATTTGTAATTTATGTAGATATATTTAGCGAGCCGCAAAACCCTCCGTGGTAGTTTTGACACTGTGTTACGGCAGGGTAAAGCTTCGACCGTACAACGTTGACAGCAATAGTTTTGACGGACAATGTTGGTACTTATTAGATGTAATTCAAATAAAATAAAACAAAGCAACACATCTTATTGAAACACGGAGTTATACCAAAATCCTATCATATAGATAGATAAATAAAATATTTATTTGACATAAAAGAAACACACATAGGTAACAATTGAGACGCAGGATACATAAAACTAACAGCATGAGCTAGATTGAAACTAGAATATGTTATTAAAACTATAGTTAAATTTAATAAAACAAGACTTATGTGTACCTTATAGTTTTCATCACTCATTGGTCATTTCTGTAGTTCATGTTCAGTTTATGTTTATGAGTTTATGAGTTCCAAAAACAAAGTTATTTACATTTTTTATATGCGGAATGTCACGACAAATCAATTATAATAAGAATTATAATCAATATAAACTACTAGGTAATGTCAAAAACAAAATTAAACAATCTATCTTAACCTAAAAATTTACATTAAAAATAAATAGTCAAAATAAATAAATAAATAAATTAATTAATGAGCATAAGAAAAAGAAATGGTTCAAATTTAAAATAAATTAGGTAATGTCAGAAACAAAATAATCTATCACAACATGTTTTTAAGCAATCATTAGTGACATGAATTTGTTTATTTTCACAGGACATGACCAAAGCGGAACTCTACAAGCGCCGCAACAAGAACAAAATGTGCCGCTCGAGCTCAGAACCTAAGACCTCCTCGGAGGACAGAGACCTCACGCTCTCAGAGACCATCGCCAACCTCAAGAGCAGAATGATCAAGAACTCCATAGAAAACGACGTGGAGCTCATCAAGGCCAACACTAAAGACACGCCGGTGATCGAGGTCAACGAACCGAACTACGAACTGGACGAAGTACCGTCAGTCAAACCTGTGGAGAAAACATACGGGAAACCCAGGGCCAAGCTCGACGATTACATGTACGTGGAAAGCAGCAAAGGGCTGGAAGACGCGGAAGCCGCGCTCCCCAAAACGCGAGCCAAGAAACCCAAAGACACCTCCCCCGTGCCGAAGAAGAAGAGAAAAGTGAACCCCAACGGCCGACAGCTGCGCAGCAAAATCGAGAACGGGGATGAGAAACGCACCCTCAGGAACGCGGACAAGAACAGAGCGACCAAGGAATCCATCGAGAATGAAATCAAACCGGTGCGGACGACGCGCAAACGGAGGTTCCAGGAAACCAAGGTTCTCCCGGTGCTGCGCGAGAAAGGGCAAAACGGCAGGAAAGGCAGCGGGGAAAGGAAAATCATTCGCGCTAAAAAAACTAAAGCCTCCAAAGATGTTAAAGCTCAGAAAGAAGCACCGAAGTCCGTGATGACCAGGTCCGTGCGACGCCGGCTGGAAGTCAGCCTGTCGGCGAACGAGGCCAAGTCTATACGGAACCAGTTGTCCATCGATTCCGATCCTAGAGTCAACTCTGTTGAGTCCGGTAAGTCCAACAGATCTAACAAGAGCAATAAATCTACCAAGGGTAAAGCTAAAGCAACCAAGGATAGGAAAAGCAAAGGCAAGGTAGAGAAAGTTAGTAAGGCTAAAGAAGCGACGGGTAAAGAGAAAGTGACCAAGGCTAAGGCTAAAGCGACAGCGGTAAAGGCCAAAGCGACAGCGGTAAAGGCTAAAGCGACAGCGGTAAAGGCCAAGGCGACAGCGGTAAATGCCAAGGTAATCGCTAGCAAAGCAAAAAATTTACCCGTGCGCACCACCCGCTCGCGCAGATGAAAACTTATCAAAAACGGTTTTGACATAGTCGTAGGGAATCATATTTATCAATAATTAATTATACATAGACTGCTATACAAGCCGTTTGGCAACTAATAAATTCCAATCCTAATAAACCTACATTATTATAAATTTATTATTATTTAACAATTATTTACTTCATTGCGTAACTTAATTCTGACAATTTTTCTTAACTCACTAAGTTAAGTCACTATTATTTTTTAAGTCTTTTCCCTTATTTACCATTAGGGTATGATGTTAATATTATATTTAAATGTGATTGCGATAAAGTTATGAGTGTTACATTATTGGAACATTTTCATATAAAAACAGTTTAAAAGAGGGTCGAAGAGATTACAAGTACCAACCTGTTTATTTCTGGATTACACTCTATGTTGTCTATGTTATGACTCAGGATGATTCTCTAATAAATGGTTGTATTTTTGAACGCCCTCTGAAAAATATGCCCTTAATAGATATTTTCCGAACTCGAAAAACAGAATTTCAAGTTTTGAAAATACAGTCCGTTTTTATCATCAGATCTCTTTCCGACGTTAGGTGTGTGTATATTTGTTTGACTAGATGTATTAGGTTTAGTTTGTAAATGTATTCTTAAATATAGAAGTGTTTGTGTGTATCTATCACCTCCATATTAGGAGAGAATACGGTGCCAAATATGGCCACTTAACACCCTGATTGCTGAGGTCTTAGGCCAAACCTAGAATATCTGACTTAGTATAGTCGCGTTGACTTCACGATAGGTTTTCTTATCTTGTATGTAGTAAAACACAAGATGGCTGACCATAGACTCCTTTATTCCGTGCCCATAGATAATCGCATTCAAGGGATAGAAATGCCACAGAGCAAATATATCATTTAGTACATCTTTCCCTTACTGAACTAAGTGCAACGAAGATTACAGGTAACATGTGAATGTGTAAACCTGTAAACCGGCAACAGTATTACAATCATGCAAAGAATAAATAGGTAATATATAACAGAAATTAAAGGATCGATCAAGATAAGAATAACAAGTTGTGAGTGACTACTTATTTCCTTTTCCCTTTCTGAGAAAAACAAACAAGTTTCTATGTAGGTACATCGACCTAGATATGAACCATAATTGTTTGCATGAAGCTATATTCGACAATAGCTATATAAACAATCGTATATTTAATTTTAAATTAGGAGATGAATTATGAATTGATTATTTTATGTTATTGTAAATTGATAAAATAATAATAGTAATCAAATATTACTTACAATGAATTATATTATATATATACCATATGGGTGAAATACATTCATAAATTTATAAATTACAAAAATTGTACATAAAAGCCATGACAATTTATCTTATCAGTTCAGAGCATTCTAGGTAGGTGAGCTGCTTTGTTTTTAACCTTTCTTTTATAGCAGTATAGTGTTACCTATATGTGCTTATTGTATGGATATGTTAGAATCGCATCTCTTTTATCTTCTTTTTTGCTTCGTTGTGTAGTATTGGCATTTCTATTATTAAATAATGATTGAACATCATTATTTTATGTTATTGTAAATTGATAAAATAATAATAGTAATCAAATATTACTTACAATGAATTATATTATATATATACCATATGGGTGAAATACATTCATAAATTTATAAATTACAAAAATTGTACATAAAAGCCATGACATTGTATGGTTTCACTGTTTTTATTGTGTAAAAAAAAAAGTATATCATAAGCTTGACTTGAGATGCCGTTGATTTCCTTCGCGCTCTTTAAGTTATCCTTTCTGTGCTTTTTTTCCATGTCTTTTTCGTCTTCAGAGTTGCTAAATTTTAACTTGTTTTTTTTTTTAGCTCTTTACCAAATAACTATTTCGATTTCTTTGTAAATATAAAAAAAAAAGTATATAGCATTTAGTACAAAAATATTGGTGGAAGATGTTAAATTAATATTTATGTATAAATTTAATTGAAAAATCTCATTGAATTTCCCTGAATGATACGGCCGGGCACTTTTATATTGTAAGGTTCTTGTATTGTGTATGAGTTAACATGATACATTACAACGCGATTGGATATCCAGTCATTTAGAATTAAACTGTTTTTGCGTAATTTTTTCACATTAATCATTGTTAAAACCACAGAACACATGATAGAGGTTAGAAAGGCCATCTAGAAACATTTGTTCTAGTACCGCTGTGGCAGGCTACACACACTCACGTAGCATGTCATATTAACAACACATATAACACTTATCATTCATTGGTCGAGTTTCCGATAATCGAAGTCATTGAAAATAAACCTTTATGTCGACTTGGTTATGGATGTCTTTGACAGTTTGTAGAATCGTGCAATCTTTGATGCTGCCACCTTGTGAAAACTGCATACTAATCGTGCAGTTACCATAGTTTCGTGAGGCTACCGAAATTTGCAAAATAGAGAATAAATAATATTTACATAAACGAATAATTCTATAGTGTGTGCTTAATATTTTGTTTAATAATTATTAATAGACAGTTAGTGGATTGTATAAAAAATATAAAATAACTGATAAAATATAAATTGCAATACATTTTAGCTGGTATCCCGGTGATAGAGATGTACCCGTATTTATCGATAAAAATAACTTTTGCATTGATACTCAAAATTAAGCATGTGGCTCAAAGTAATACCTTACACATTTACTACGAGCACCGATCCATCTACCAAGCGTGGAGATTTTTCTCTATGTTTTTATGACGGGTTACATAATAAAATACAGTTAGTCCGTTGCTCCGTTTTTTATACCAATAATATATACTAACTCCGTTGCTAGCGCCAGCCGCCCGCAGCGCAAGTGATAATATGTGGTCACGTGACGTCACGATCTACACAACAAAATTTAAATCCATGAACGTGTACGAAGTCACGGGCTACAGCTAGTTGTATAGTAAAATGAGATTGATATAAAAACGGAATCCACCAACTTAGCTCAAGTGTGTCGTAAAAGTCGATTGAAGAATCTTACCAGAAGAAGCAGCTCTCATCTGTGTATTTAACACCATATTATATCATTTTACTCGAGATTCTGAAACGCGTAATCTTTGATTGCACGAATCTCGAGCAACACTAGTCGATGCGCGAGCGTCTTGCCCATTACTACTAAATCGTAGTGCAAACAATACCTTCATCGTTGTGAACGCAATACACTGCGCGGTCGACAATGTAAAAATAAGGTTACCACCTTATTTTACATGCATAGTAAGCAATGTACAAAATTACATCTGTTTGCGATTGTATCGTTTTCGTCTGTAAACTACATAATACTTTTACAATATCTTTAAATATCACGTTTATTTAAAGGTTTATGGACTAACCGGTGAAAAGAAATCCCTCCTTGCCTTTTACTACACACCTGGCTTCTTTACATACAGCTTAGGACAGCGCAATTCGGCACAATAATATATTTTATGCAGAGCTTTGCACTGTCACATCGCCCGAGAGCAACTATTAGCGGTTGAAGCGAGTTTTTTCAATATATGCCCATTTTGAGCATATATGCGGCGCGCCTGCCCCGCCCACAATGCCTTTCTATTAAGTAGATTCAATGTTCTGTGGTTAAAACATATAGTATGATAGCTTTTTGAATAACATATTTGAAGCCTGGATTGTCATATGAAGTGCTTTGCAGACGCTTGCTGTAAAATTTTCTTACGATCCACTTTGCAAGTTAATTCCACTATGGTGCCATTTTCTATAAATTATCTGTCACACAATAAGTATACTAACACGTTGGGTACATTCATTATTATGCACACATATGAATAGTTGGATTTTACTGTACATAGATCACTTTTATATATTAAAAATAAACTCATGACACTTTACATAAGGAGTTGTTACAAATCTGTAAGACAGGTTTTGGTAGAATGCTAATGATTTACACAGGGTTTGTGGAAAATATCTTACTAAATCACTATGATATTTTCAGAAAATTTGATGTATGATCAAATTTATAAAAATATTTATGAATAACTAAGCAATTCCCAAGCAACCCAAGTACTATTATTTTCACAAATATACTAATGTAATTCATCATCGTTATGGTAAAGTTGTCATAATTTAGAAAGTGTATTTTTTCTGTTTCTGTTTTTTTATTTGCTATTCTAACAAGTGCCGTCGTATCATTTATCTATGACTCGTTTCACACCGTGCTATCACCGAGCCAAGATTTGAACATTGAAATAGTTTGCAAGCCTTGTCATTTTGTCCCGTGCGTCTCTTTATTTTATATGACTTCAAAATCATAATATACTGTTTGGTGTAAAGACAATAAATATATGAATGCGTCGTTAGTTGGATCTTGGTTCGGTAGAAAAAAGGTGTTTAGCGAAGTTATTTGGGGAAATTTGGAATTTCCTTCATTGCTTGTTAGGCCTATACGTCACTACGTCGTAATAGTGTAAAAAGTGCACTTAAATATGGAATGAACCAAAAGAATATATAATTTTATAATAAAGTGTTGAATATGGTGTGAGAAGGGAAGTTTTGTAAGAGCAGGAATACTGGAACGTTATTGGATTGTAATAAATATACCATTTAACATTTTATGGTTGTTTTCTTCAATTATTTTTAGGTCTAGAACATTACTTAACCCCTCTGTGGTCTAGTGGTTCAACCCACTGATTTCAGATGCGGTCCCGGGTTCGATCCCCAAGGGGAGCAATACTGTGCTTTGTTTGGTTGGTGGTAGGATTGTTTAAGTCCACCTGGCTAGCTACCACCATCTTACCTAATTCTGTCGCTTTTATAACAATTGTTAAAAAAATGTTGTGTTCCGGCATAAAGTGGAATAGTTGTAAGATAACCAGTTCCTCAGTTTGTTGAGGATTCCGGGAGAAGTGCGCCTCCACCTTCGGCCTTATCTCAACTTGTAACCAGATGAGATGAAGGCCAAGTGCTTCCCCGTCGTACAATAAAAAAAAAACTATCGTGTCGTCTTTATTTAAATCCACGGAACAGAAATTAAATTTCCAATTGCAAGTTACACACTCACACAAGTGTTCTGACCGTCTAAAATTAATTTATAAAAATATAATTCATAATAAATAAAAAAAAAAAAAAATGTGCATTACTCCAGCAGGAAAGTATCTTCTAGAACGAAATTAGTTCAAAAAAATACTTAGAGCGATATATGCTGTATTAGTGCGCCGAGTATGAAATTAGTGCATGTTACCGTTTTGGAATAAAACGCGAAAAACGTTTCCTGCTGGAGCAACGTTCTTCCAGCAGGAAGATTCTAAACGAATGACCGTAGCCATAAGTGACATACTTATATGGGCAGATAGCTTACATTTGTGCGCGAAAAATGGATAAACTACGTTAAAAAAATCATAACGTCGTGCGAATATTTTTTTACTCGTGCTATATTTCGACCCGAATAACATAATCTATTCGATAATGTTATCCTTTTAACCCGACTGCCTTCAGTCAGACAGTCGGGTAAAAAGACATTTTATACTTAGGTGTACTAAGTATAAAATGTCCTTTAATTATTTGATCTGAGAGTACACTTGGAACTTTCCATAACTTTTGTTCTTCAGTGTTCTCAGGCACAATACATTCAAACCGTTTTGTAAGCAAAGTTAAGAAGGTCATCAATATGTATGAATTCGTCGCTTTTTTGGGGTCATTCGAATTTGGTCGAATAACCATATATGCAGGCGTTGTTTCAGTAATTCGTTTATATCTACCTTAATACGAGACGTGTAAAAAGAAAAAGGTTGAAAAGGTTTCTTGCATTTTGACGTCAAAGTTAAGACATTAAAAGTTTTGATCTAAGCTATATTATTCAAAAACGCTTGCATGTGCATTCCTGAAGTTTTATATGGTTGCATAGAATAACAACAAGAACCGAATACCGTTTACAATGAACTTGTATGTTTGCCCATTTAAGAGCTAGACTGAGCGAAGTTAAGTCGTTTCAATTTACACCGATTTCTCTAAAGCTTTCGATAAAGTTTACCACCGTTTATTATGTCATAAGCTTTTCCAATATGGATTCCATGGAACTTTATATCGTTGGATATGCTCTTATCTACAGAATCGGAGTCAATTAGTCGCTTTAAAGGGATTTCTGTCATCGCCAGTGATAGTAACATCGGGTGTTCCTCAAGTACTCATCTTGGGCCTTTATTCTTTGTTTTGTTTGTGAATGATCTTGTAAATCGCTTGTCCTGTAAGTGCCTCCTGTACGCTGATGATTTGATGAATTTTTAGGACCATCTCTGGGACACAGGCCTGTTATTAATTGCAAAACGACTTAGATACCGTTTTTCAATGGTGCAATACTAATCTTATGACTATAAATGTTGACAAATGCTTTGCAATTTCATTTATAAACAAACGTAATAAAATTCTGAATGACTACAAAATTGAAGGTCGAATTATAAGCCGCTCTTATATTGTGAAGGACTTAGGAATATTGTTTGACGATAAACTCACCTTTCATGCGCATTATCAACATATTATAACAAGAGCCAATCAACTTCTAGGTTTCATTCTGAGATCGACAAAAGTTTTTAAGAAGACTCGCAGTGTAATATATCTTTTCAACTCTCTAGTAAGAAGTTTATTAGAAAATGGTAGCCCGATATGGTCCCCTAATTACAAAGTGCATATCTATAATATTGAAAGGATTCAGAGAAAGTGTTTAAGGTTATTATGTTATCGCTTGCAACCTGGCCGTCTGAGCTTGAGTTACGAAGAAAGATTAAGTAAATTTCAGTTGGAATCTCTAGAAACTAGGCGTAAATACTTTGATCTCATATATCTCTATAAAATAATTCACTCTCTCATTGACTCCCCTCAGTTATTGTCGATGATATCGTTTAACATTTGATTCAGAGCACGAAATTCCAATAAAATCAATATATTTATACTTCAAGTTTAAAAAAATAATATCTCTTTTTATTAAAATATCTTAATAATATCTCCTTTAACTAGAATGTTACGCCAGTACAATGATTTACTGAAAGAATTTAGTCAAATTAACATCTTTGTTCGCAACTTAAGCCAATTCAGTAAACAATTAAAATCTAAATTATGGATTCCACGATGTCCTGGGATCCCTGTATTCAGGAAATCAGTCGCAAAATGTTTGCGTCTTTTGCTTCCCTAAGGAGAATCCGGATTTTTTTGCCAACGGCTACCAAAGTTACGCTGGTACAAGCACTATTGCTTCCTATTTTAGATTACGCGGACACCTGCTACCTTGATATTTCTGAAGCCCAACTCAACAAACTTGAGCGTCTACAAAATCTATGCTTTCGGTTTATATTTGGCTTGCGCAAATATGACCACGTCTCCGAGTTTCGTGCTAAGCTCAAATGGCTCCCTATACGTCTTCGAAGAAATTGTCATATCTTGTCCCTTTTATATAATATTCTTTTCAACCCTTCTTTTCCACCGTATCTCAAAGAGCGTTTTAAATTTTTAGACCAAGGGCACGTGAGAACACTTCGTTCTTCGAAAAATTTTCTACTTGCGATTCCGAGTCACACCACAGTGTTCTATGCTAACTCGTTTACTGTTGAGGCTTTGCGCTTGTGGAACTCACTACCCGTTTCGGTCAGATCCTCCAAGACAATCTACATTTTTAAAAATAATTTACGCTGACATTACTTTTCCTCGACCAACTTATAATTGTCTCATTCGCTACTGCTGTTTAGTTTCAGAAACATTAGTAATGATTGGACATTTTGTAATATATTGTATGTTTTGTTATTATTAATAAGTAGCTATATAAATTAATGTTTATTTTAGTACATCGCTTTGTCTGCTCTTTGCTATACTTTTCATCCAAAGGTTGCCTGGAAGAGATCGCTTTTAGCGATAAGGCCGCCTACTGTACCTAGTTTAAGTGTTTTTCTTGCTTGTCTGTTTATTTTTGTTTTTTGGTGTACAATAAAGAGTTTATCTATGCCTTCAGGATTTCGCGCCACGCAAGTCTTAGTGACATTATCCGTCGAGCTTTTACCAGTGTCAATGTGCCAGCCGTTCTTGAACCGAATGGTCTGTTACTTGATGATGGTAAGCGGCCCAACGGTATGACTCTTGTCCCTTGGGAAATGGGTAGGCCTTTGGTGTGGGACGCTACCTGCGTCGACACCCTAGCGCCATCTCATCTGCCTAGGACATCAGTTAGGGCTGGTGCGGTAGCTGATTTGGCCGAGGATCACAAAAGGCGCAAATATAGTGATCTCGATAGAGCTTACCTATTTGAGCCTTTTGGGGTGGAGACCTTGGGTCCGTGGGGAGTCAGTGCCCTCCGGGTTTTCAAAAATCTTGCGGGGCTTTTGATTGAGGCGACACGTGACCCAAGGGCTGGCTCTTATTTAGGCCAGCGAATTAGCATAGCTATTCAGCGTGGCAATGCAGCCAGTGTCTTGGGCACGCTTCCGTTTGGTACTGGTCTGGAACATTTGAGTTACCTATAGGCCGTTTGTAACGGTCCTTAGGTAATCTGACTGATTCCTTTGTACAAAGTTAGTTTAATTGTACTTTTTATTGAATAAAAATGTATCTTAGTTTATCTATCTATCTATCTCAACTAAGTTTACTAGATATGAAGAATTCTTTTAATAAAATTACCATGATACTTCAAGAATATTATTTTCTTTTATTCTATTTTTTTTTGTAGAAATACAAGGGTTTATAACTCACATGTTTACAGGTTGAGAGTCCAAGGCAAAGTCTCGAGGCTCTTTACTTTTTCAAACCACGTGAACAGCCTTTAGTAAAGATGACGACATTCCGTGGTGATTCTAGATAAACGAAATGAATTCACGCAGGAAATTCACAAAACTGAAAACAGTTTTGCGACTATCTGCTGTAAATTAGTTGTTAATTATATTTTGAATTTTACATAGTTGCTTGTAAAATTGAAAATATTAAAAATATTAAAATTAAAATGAGTGCAATAATTATTATTGCACTAATTATAATACATAACAGACTTATTTGATAGCATGGATGTTAAACTTATGCAAACAGAAATGGAAGTTTACAATTATTCCTTGAATTTATAATGATTTTTACATTCCATTGCGACTACCATTAAATTGACATACAGTCTATGCTATCAACATTTCAGATATATTTTAAATGCTCTTAAAAATACACAAATACTTATATAATTCCTAGATACATTTTAAATGATTTTTAGACAGCAAAAAAGCCACTAGAAAACCAATATAATTAAATTGGTTGTTAGTTTACCAACAACATTCATTTGAATTTGAAAAGCTCCTGAAATACAGAAATACTTTTATAAATCTTAAGTAAAACGACTAGGACTGATAACTATGAAGTTGCTAATGAATTTAACCGCTTCTTCTCTTCTGTACCAAAAATTGTTACTCGACCATTAAACTCCTCTGTTGATTGTGCTTTAGCCATTCTTGAAAAAAGTGTTGAAAGGTGTAATGCTTCTTTTAGCTTCAGACACGTCAATGCTGATTGTATTCTAAAAGCTTTTAAGTCAATAAATATTAAAAATACTGAAGATCTCTGGCTGATATCCGTAAAGATCTTAAGCACGATTGTTTTTGATATAGCACCATGTCTAGCATATATATTTAATAGAAGCATCGATGAAGGAATCTTTCCAGATCTTATGAAATATAGCAAGTTGATTCCTTTATTCAAATCTGGAAATGAAAAGGATCCAGGAAATTATCGACCAATCTCCATTCTGCCAGCATTTGCCAGTGTAGGGGATTTATGTGATATTGTATTGTTCGCAGACGATACTTCATTAATATTTAGAGTTGATAGGGCTAAAGATAATTATGATTGTGTAAATGCTTCCCTAGCTAGAGTTCTTGATTGGCTTACTGTAAATAACCTCTTATTAAATGAGAAAAAAAGCAAATGCATTAGATTCACCTTGCCTAACGTTCAAGTCAGCAATGCTAACATTATCTTAAATGGGGAAATACCTACTTAACTTTATGGAATGGAAGCAACTACTATCTTGGGTTTAAATATCGATGCAAAGTTGCAATGGGGTATTCATATTACGCAGTACGTACCATAATCAGATGGCGCTGTCGTCACGATTACATTTGCTCTTTGTATAAATAATTCTATAAAATCTGTGAAAGGCAAATTAGCCAGACAAATAACAACTACATATAGACAAGTATAAAGTCTCCTACACTGAGTGTTTTCTATAAGAATAACGTGAGTGTAAAAAAGTTATTGCAAATTGGCAAAGTGAAAAGGAATATCCATTAGACATATAAAAAGTTACTTCAAGTTTCGTTTTCGTGGAATACAGTCTAAATCCCTGTCCGTGAGTAAGTAGCTTACCTACTAAGAAAAGTTAAATAACTCATAACAAAGAAAAACCTGCAAAACGACTGGTACTGTAATTATACCGTTAAGAGTTTAAATAAAGCAAACGTAAACAAACTCGCTGGCGACACCTGAGCGACCATACAGTGAACTACCCCAATGTCGGTAAAGCAGAAAATAACCTGACGCCATATTTGATGTCAAAAACCAACTTTACTGAGATAACTACGTTGTGGTTCTAAACGGACGGTAATTTTCAACATACTTTACCAAGCACCGTTAGTCGAGTTCGCTCACGTACGGACTGCCGATCCGATGGACGCAGCTTCGCAACCTTAAGCTGGTATAAATGTTTTGAACTTGAACGCAAAATGACACAGACAAGAAGCCAGGCTGCAAAAATGGCTTTTGAAAAAATACACCAATTGACTTCTGAACTGCAGCAGTCACAAAACATGAATGTTAAACTGCTACAAGAACAAGAAGATTGCGCAGAAGATTATAAACTCATATTAATGCAAAATGCGACTTTAAAAACCGCTCTGGTAGAGTTAGAAAAAAAACTTTCTTCAGTTGAAAAAGAAAAGAATATTCTACAAGAAATTATGGATCAACGAACAAATGACATAAACGAATATGAAGATGTCCTTAATATCATTCGTATACACGAAAAAAATGCAATTCTTTTCGACCAGATATCAAAAAACCAGCAGACTGAATACGAAGATAATTTAAAAATACTTAATAATGAAGTTGACGATTTAAGGAGGCAAATAACTGAACTACAGGGAGAAAATCTTAAAATAATCGACATAATATAACTGTAAGAACACCTGCGAGAAGTACGAGCACAAAACAATCGCGGGAATCTGAGCTTAAAGAAATCATTGCAACAAATGAGTTGGCGAAGTCAAAAATTCTACAGACAACGCAAGTTAACAATGCGAAACCGAACTTTGCGGCACCTGTCAAATCGAATAAACAACTTAAAAAAATGCTAATTCTGTGCGACGCATATGGAAAAAGCCTCGCTAAGTACATACAAACAAACAACTGTGAATACGACTCTATTCTAGTAATGTGTAAACCTGGAGCTCCTCTAAAGGAAATTGTGAAAAATATAACGTCAGACATAAAGGAGTTAAGTCAAGGAGATGATGTAATCATTATAGCAACTGACTATTATAACCTTAACCTAGAAACTGTAAGATTCGTAAAAAACGTGTGCATGGAAAAACAACTCAAATTTCAGATAACTACTATACCGTACTCTTATGTTAATAATGCCATGATTAAAAACAGAAACGAAATTATTTACAAAATTAATGTAGCATTGTATAAATTGTGTGATAGCTCTACTGGCATGTCAATTATAGAAACTAATAATATTTCTAGCCTACGGTGTAGCCAAAACAGTAAACGTAGTCATTTAATTAGAAACTTATTCACAAAAATAATTTAAAATTCAACATAATGAATTTACACACGTTTACAGAAATTTAATATTACTTACCAAAACTAACCCTATTTTATCAAAATCGGATAACTCAGGTAGCCCGAGTCCTTTTTTAGGCCAACCCGTACTACAAATGACAATAAGCTGAACAAGTCTTGCTCAGTTAATAAGTTAAATGACAAGTTAGTGGTAATGCATCAAAATTGAAGAAGTATAAGAAATAAAACTGTCAAAATACATAGCATTACTAATACATATAAGCCGGACGTACTTATACTAAGTGAAACCCATTTAAATGTAAACGATGTTGGTAGTGTAGTGGTTCAAGGATACAAACACGCTAACTATTTTGTTAGAAAAAATAAAATTAAAGGCGGTGTCTCTATTTTTGTAGACTCTGAATTAACCTTTAAAAAATGTGATACTGTAGACAAGTTATCTTATGAGTATGAATGTGAAATGACAGGAATAGAAATAAATGGAAGATTCGAAAAGTTACTAGTAATAGGCATGTATAGAACTGGCAAAGGAGAGTTTAAAAATATGACAGATACTTTAATTAAATTATTTGACTATTTATCTGAGTTTCCTAACCGAAAAACTGTCATATTGGGTGACTGGAATGTTGATTTTTTCAAAGAATCACCGCAGAAAAAAAAACTATGTGATATATTGCTACCAAATGCTTATAAAAACATTGTAAATTTCGTCACGAGAATAGAAAATGGATCAAAAACATCCATTGATTGCCTTGTTACTAATATTCAAAAACAGAACATTCGTGTAGAGCCATTAGCGACTGGATTCTCTGATCATGATCCACAGATTGCAACAATTGTAATGCAGAAAAAAACTACACATAGAGAAAAAAATATAGAAAAGCGATTGATCAGTCCTCAAAGGATTGCAGAATTTTATAATGGAATGCAATCATATGATTGGGATGTAATATTTAATAGCTACGACGAAAATACTGTTGATATTTTCCTTCGCAAAATTATTTATAATATGGACCTAAATTCGCACAAAAAAGAACAAGAAATGTCCCTGGGTTAGTGATGACATAGAAAACTTTCGTATATGTATAACACTTCGTTGGCGCCTTATCTTTACGTAGGTAATTTATTCTGTAGGTACCGTTTGTCATGAAACACACGGCTGGACCGGTTTTGCAACTTATTTTTGTGTTTTTGATCCCTAGATGGTTTAGATCCAGAATTGGGGCTGCGATCGCCACGGGATGACGGGAAGGAAGTCCCATGCGCCTTCCACTAACGTTCCTTATTCCTGTCGGGTCAGCTACTGCTAAGAACAATTTAGCTGCGGGTGGAAATTGTTCATAGCTGTAGACGACCTACCTTAACTTTCGTATTTGTGCTGTGTTATTCATCTATGGTGGCTTTACTACCACAGACACAGGTATGGTACCAGATTATATACTGTATTTGATCTCAATGGCAAACGTCATCGTACGTATACTCACTCGAATGGTAGTTAGATAGATTCTCTTTGGTTTGTTAATAGCAGACGTCAAATCAGAGCAAACGATGTCGTCGTCGTTTTCGAGTTTTGTGTCTGAAAATTAATATTTGTCGACTTTTTTCCAACTAATTATGTGAATAATAAGATGAAAGTGTAGATAAATGTTAGTTTAGTGAGTTGTTGTGAATATGGCGCATAGTGGTGGTGTTTTGAGCTCTGATATATCGAGAAGGAATCCGCAAGATGAATACGAGCTTATACAGAGGATCGGATCAGGGACCTACGGAGATGTATACAAGGTAGGGGGTCTTCTAACGTAAAGCTACTACAACTATTTCTACAATTTCTACACATAATTTAAACACATAATTCATAACTTCTCTTACATAAAATCTGGACAGATCTTTAGCGATTTCTCTTTCGACGTTTGGCTTGAAAACACTCGAAAAACAAATAAAATCTGGCAAAAACCCTTCAAGAACCTATTTCAAGTGGTTTACCACCGACCAAAGTGACCAATCTTACACATTCACATGTGCAATACTTGACCTTGGGATTAGGACATCAAATTAATTGCTGTGAACACACCCTGAGGTATAGATAAATCCTTTGTTTTATAAACGGCTGTTAATGTTATGATATGCTGATCAGGTGCTATTTAATATGTTATTGTTATCCACAACAATTTTATCAGGAGTATATACTTGATATCATTAACATATGGCCATAAATGTGCTATCTCGCGGCCCATCTAAATGCATGTCAAATAGAAATAGGTAGAAATGTATGATCATCTAACCTGAAAAAAAAACCAGTAGTTTTTAATGATACAGCAAGGTTGTAATAGTTTCTATGTATAGAGTTTAGTGCTCAGAGCATTATCCGCAGATTAGTCCCGTTTAAAAAAAACTAAGAACCTCTTGGTTATCAAAGCTGGAGCATAACCATAACCTGTATTTTTTTATGATAGGTACCTACAACCAATCTGATGATCGAATGAAATTTATTTTAATGCATAATAATGCTTCAGTTGTATCTTTTGACATTAAAGTGGGCCTGAACACTATGACAAGATGAGATAAACAATATTGATGGGAGTAGGGCAAGAGAATGATGATGGTCTTGGATTTACAATGGTCGGAAGGTCTTTGACTTGTTAATATATTTTTATGGTGCAAATATGAGTTACTGACACTTTCAAAGCACTTGCATGTTCCATGATCATGGGTACACTGAAGTCTGAATAAATAGGTGGTTAATTGGGAGTCTAAGCGGTCTACCCCCTTTCTTAGTCTTTGTCAACTTAACCATACAATCTCGGTGAATATCCTGCTAGTAATAGTCACAATTATTCTCATTATACTCTACTAGCTATTTGATTATGGCTGTATACATGTGTTATGCCTGGTCCAAAACAATATCTGTACAAAATTGCAATGGAACAGTAACTTTTGTTTTAAATAATAATAAAAACATTTTTTTTTTCAACAAACATCAAAACATGATTCCACATTTCAAATATTAGGACTTGCTGACCCTGTGCATTCACACTTGTGCAATGTCGCAAAAAAATCAATAATGAAAAATACTTTTTTGCCATAAGGCTTAAAATGGCATACAACTGTGTAACAGCTACTTCATGTAGGTACTTATTACGTTATACCTTTTTATGTCAAATTTTGTGATTATATATAAGTAACACTCCAGTTAGTTGGTGACAAAATTCACAAATGCAACCTTGACCCATTTAGGTAGAACCTGTTTGGGTCCCTAAATTACCTATTCATACCTGTATTGTCATATTATTTTAATATGTAGATAAGTATTATTGTTATTGTATGTAGGTAGATGGTTGGTAGATAGGTATGATAATAACATATGAATATATGGTAGATATTCATATGTTATTATCATTTTCACTGTCGCAAAAGTAGAAGAGAAGGTACTTATCAACAGTGGACATGTGTGATGAGTGGGTGTTAATGTGAGTTGCTGACGAGTCGGACACAGTGTCCAAATAAAGTTATAAGGTAAAGGCACTAATGCTCGACACATTAAGGAGTACGCCAACTTTGAGCTTCTCAATTAAATAATATTATATAACTTAGAACAATTATAGTTGTTTGTATGAGTACAACAATTGGAAAACTACTTGACAGTACAAAATCATAAATACCTAATATTTGTCAAATTATAATATGTCGTATTTTAGATTTAGTCATAGGAACCAATAAATGACATAGCAAAAAAAGCAAACCACTAATATTAGACATCCATAAAGACCTAATATTAGACATATGCATGTGTTCAGAAATCAAGCCTCTTATTTCTCAAAATTATTTATTGTTTCACAAATTTAGTTATATACACCCATTATATATTCAAGTTAACCATCAACTTGTAATGGAACATCAAAATTTATACTTTACGACCTGTCATCTGCGATGATCATTTTTGGTGAATTAAGGACTTCAACTATCTGAGATTCACTTATGTTACTTATATCTTTATCGTTTTCTTTGAATACAGTTTTTGTTTGATCACAGCACATCATAGCCATTACTTCAATATCCTGTAATTTTTTGGATAATACAGAGATATTTGTGATATTTCATTTTGCCGGGAAAGTTAATAATTACATAGTCACTTGGCTTGATGTTATTATTGACACTATTGTTTTCTTTATTTTTCTTTAAAAACTCATCTTCTTCATCATCATTCTCACACTCGCCAGATATATCATTCATGCTATCTCCAGATTCTACCCTGTCTTCACCAGTGCTTGTGTCACTATAATAATCTATGTTACTAGTTTTCTTATTCCCAGTCTTTTTGCTTTTCTCAGCAAATTTATGAGCAGTCTTATGTTTCCGTGCCTCTTCGTTCTGTTTTTTCCTTCTTTCTCTTCCTTAAGTTTTCCTTTGGTGTAGGCCAAAACAAAGCTCTTTTGAATGGACTAGGTACAACATGATCATATTATTGTTCTCGGATATTGTTTTTGGTAGTATTTGTTGTCTTGATGTAGATGGCTGCTGATTTTGAGGAATGTCGTCATGGCTTATTTTCATAGGAGTTGTATGGTCTTCAGGTATGGTGTCTAATGCCACATTTAGATTATTATCACTCATAAGCGGTAGTCTATTTGAGTGAAAAGTGCTACTTTGTTCTTTATTTAGTAGAGTCACTCTCGGTACGCCAAATTTTTTGGCAGCAGTAGCTGTCGGGACGCCTCGCTTGCAGTCTTGTATCGCTGCATCCATATCAGCCTCAGTATAGCGGAACATCCTCCGTTCTTTAACAGGCGGCATCTTGTTCCAACACAAAATCTATAATCAATAGAACTAATAGTTGACATACTATAACCCTAATAGTTGACACCCTGTCTATTATTGGATAGAATACTAGGAAAGGCCTTAAATTTTGACAGAGCCCTATTTGTAGTTAATAGAGTCTATTATTGATAAAATCCGAACTAAAAAATTTAGTTTGATGTGACCCCAATAGAAGACACACGTGTCGGGTATTAGGTATTGACGGATTTTTTAAACCAATAATAGACACCCTAAATTATCACAAAATAAAACGAAGCAGAAGAGTGCCTATGGCTCTAGTACGTATATAATTCATTCAATATTCATATCTAAAACAAACAGATGGACAAATCGTAAAGTTATTGAACAAAACAATACCTGTGAAATTCCAATCTCCTTAGCAAAAACGTTAAGAAATCCCTGTGCACGTGCTTACTTACTCCCATAGTTTACTTCAACTGACGCCATTTTAATTTTTTGTTTGAAAAGTGTAAGTAATGATGTTGTTAGCGCAGCATCGATGGCACTGGGTGTCTATAACATTGGTAGTAAAGCTGTATCATATAAAATGTTCTTAATATAAGAGGTTTTATTTCAATGTGTCATCTTTTAGTTCACTGTCGGGCATTAGTGCTTTTAACTTATATCTATTCAATACAAACAATAAACTCTTTTTGGAAAAAAATGAAACCGACTTCACCACTAAAAAATTACAAATAACTCTTAGGGTAAGTTCATATAATTCAAATTATATTTTGAAGTGGTGCCATACAATAAAAATGTTGTTGATCTTGGCAATTCGGCACCAATTTCAAATTATATGAACTTACCCCAAGGATTATTTGTAAGTTTTTAGTGGTTTTTAGTTCAAAATATAATTTGAAGGCAGTGCCATACAATAAACATGTTGTTGTTCTTGGCAATTCGGCACCAACTTCAAATTATATGAACTTACCCTAAGAGTTATTTGTAAGTTTTCAGTGGTGAAGTTGGTTCCATTTTTTTTCAAAAAGAGTTTATTGTTTGTATTGAATAAGCTCAAAAACTACTGCACCAATTTTTAAAATACTTTCAGCTTCATTGGTTATACAATGAAAAGAGGTAAAACATTTGTATGTAACTTTTTACTAGAAAGGATTTGGAACTCTAAACTATGTGTGAATATTCTTTATGGTAAGCAATAATATGCCCAACATCTATCTTAAACAATGATGAGACATCATTGTTTAAGAGGCTTTAAAAAACCAACCTAATATAGGTTGTATGTACAAGTAGTTTACTACACATAGGTGGTCTTTTCCTGTGTGGAATTCAATTTATTGCAATAAGTACTAAACTATGATGATTTTTTTTTTAAACAATTTATATATATTTGAAAAGGGTTGACTTGAAATATTTAAGTAGATAATCTGAATTTGGGAAAACCCCCAGTGGTTTCTTCAAAACAAAATTTTTGGCTCATTCAGTGATGAATTAAAACATTATATTTTTTCATTTGATATAACTGAACTCTTGTCCTGGGTATATATAACATTCGCCATAAACACTAGGCTTAGCAGACGAATTGACCTTGAATTGGTGGATAGAGGCAGCTCATGATAATATAAGTAGGGTCAGCTCTGGACACCGAGGCTTGCCTGTGCAAGAATGAGGTTTGCAATGGAGCAAGCTTTCTGAGAAAATGCTTCAATCAGGCTTATATGGCCCTAAATTATAGAGATGAACTTAGAACCTTGGCGCAAGTGTAAATGGGTCAGCTAGTGTGTAATAATTTACCTGCATTCTGACAAATAAACCATTATATTTGGTTATGTGTCTAAAAATCATCTTTCTGCCCATCACCCCATATCACCCCATAGTAGGTGGGGTCGGTCACAACATGCCTTTTGACAAGCCTCACAGCTCAGTTTGGTGTAGCTCTGCCTTCTAAGCTATAGGTTGTGGGTTCAATTCCCACCCAGGACAAAAAATATTTGTGATGAATATTGAAGTTTGTTCTGTGCTTGGGTGTAGTATGATGGTATGTTAAGTATGTATTTACAAAAAAAAAGTATATACCTAAGTAATATTTCTAAATCTTGTTCCCAAATTACAAGCTATGCTTAGTTTGGGACTAGGTGGCGCTGTGTGAAATTAATGTCCTGTTATTTTTATTATTTTACGACGGGGAAGCGCTTGGCCTTCATCTCACCTGGTAACAAGTTGAGATAACGCCGAAGGTGGAGGCGCACTTCACCCGGAATATTCAACAAACTGTCAAACCTCCTTGGGAATACTCGGTTGTGTGGTATTAAGGAAATTTAAGTAAATTAACTGGATAAAAAATGACAATGATAAGGATATTTACAAAACTCGAAAAAAAATAAACTTCTTAAAATTGTGGTATCAATGACACACGCTTAGAAGTACAGTTATAACAACAGGTTAAGATGAATCAAAATGACTCACTGATAATGCAATGTAACAGTGTAGTCATCATATTGTGAAAACATTTTAACGCCAGTGGTCTAGTGGTTCAACCCACCGATTTCATCGATCCAGAGGTCCTGGGTTCGATCCCAGTGGGGAGTTCAATATATTGTGCTTGGTTTGGTTTGTGGTAGGACTTTGTTTGGGTCCGCCTGGCTAGCTACCACCATCTTACCTAATTCTGTCGCCATAACAACAATTCTGAAAAAAAAATGTGTTCCGGCATTTAGAGGTAAGATAGCCAGTTCCTCAGTTTGTTGAGGATTCCGGGTGAGGTGCGCCTCCACCTTCGGCCTTATCTCAACTTGTTACCAGGTGAGAAGGTCAAGCGCTTCCCCGTCGTACAAAAGAAAAAAAACTATTGAGGATCCCGGGTGATTAGCGCTTGCATCTTCGGTCTTATCATAACTTGAAAGCAGGTGAGATGAAAACATGCCTGAGGCATCACGTCAACACTTGCTTTCTCAAGTGAGCTGATGTTTTAACACTTTTCTATTACAAATAAAAGAAACTAGGCTAAGGGTATAAAATATCCAAAGCCAAGGTCACACATACCTACCATGATTTTCATATTCCACTGCTGGCCACAAACCCCATTCAAAAATAGAGATATTGGCGATCTTCCTTGCTAGGCTACTTAGGCAGTCCCACCGCCTCTGTGCTGTAGTGTTTCGATCTTGGGGCTTGGTGCTTGTTTTGGTTGGTGGTAGGACTTTGTTTAAGCCCGCCTGGCCAGCTACCACCATCTTACGTAAGTCTGTCGCAATGAAAACATATTCTAAGATGTTGTGTTCCGGCATTTAGGCATAAGATAGCCAGTTCCTCAGACTATTGATGATTCCGGGTGAAGTGCGCTTCCACCTTAAGAAGAAATAAAGAAGCGGCTTATCATAGCTTGAAGCCGTGTGATATTAAGGCCAAGCGCTTCCCCGTCGTACAATAATTAAAAAAAGACACTTGAGACTCATAATCACTAAGGTGTCTATGAGTAGTTTGTAAGTGGTACCACGTGAAAAATTGAACCCTTCAACTCAAGTCTGTGGTCTTTAAAACTGCCTAAGGGATAAGGGCCTTTAATCGTGATGACCAATATCAACAATATCTCCGTGAAATCATCGTGCTAAACACTTAATGACGTCACACATATTCACAAATAATCTGACCTGGGTAACCAACGCGCCTGTTTAGCGTGTAGATTCGGCAAAACTTGGTTTTCAAAGAAACGTATGTCCAACAGTAAACTAGATAGTAGGTAATTTAAATTGGTCCCATATAGGTTCTAACTATATATAGGCACTAGCTTTTGCTCGCGGCTTCGCTCGCGTTAAGAAGTATTATTATTAATTAGGTATAGTTTTTGCGGCTTTACTTTTGTTTAGCGTGTGTAAAAAATTAGGGCCTACAAAACTTAAAAACGACAGTACATTCTTCAACTTCTCCATTAACGTTCAGCAGATTGCAGATTAGGATAATCCTTGGAAGACCTTGTAATGTCTTATGTAATCGACTTTATGGTCGTATTACGTAAACATAGCTTTCTTTTAAAGTGTTTGTTTTTATCGTTAGTTTAGCCATTAATTTGGTAATGCGTTATGTATAAAATCGTTGCATAGCTCGATCAGCTACGCACGAAAAACTACGTTTGTATGGGACAGCGGTGCTGCGGCTTTTTTATGTCCCTTTCCCTTATTATGAGTGGGGGTGACCAAGGCTTGTACTGACGTCCCGCTGTGGGGTGCATTGTGATTTATCCCCCATGGCCCCATTGATTTAACTGACCCCACCGCAGCCAGCCCTGCTCCAGGACTTTGGGTTTTTGGTGACACTTACTGATCGCCTGAGTTCGCGACAGCGGCAATGAAACTCTGATGTTGTGGGCGATAATTTTTGCTCCAAGGAGGGGCCAAGCATTTCCCCAAGGCCTGTCTTCTCCCTTGCTGATTCTGTAGCCGAGCAGTGAAGAATCACGTGCTCTATTGTTTCCTCCTCCTGTAAGCAGCCCCGGCACAAAGCGCTCTCCGTGACTCCAGTTTCGAACAGGTGGTAGCTCAGGTCGCAGTGTCCTGTGATGACGCCTACCATCAGTTTCATTTTGATAAGGATGTTCCATATTCTCTTGTTCGGACCTGGGACCCTTTCGAATTGTAAGAGTATTTCAGCAGGATTACAGTTAGCTTGTATACCTATGCCTCTGTGATGTAGGATAGTATACTTCAATGTCTTTGTATAACTTTTCATACAATTTCTCTAAGGCTCACGCCAGCTATAGCTGGCATAAACCTGTGGTAAAGAACACCAATTTGGTACAATTGGAGACTAAAGTAGCGATTCTCGCCTGTTGTTTATGCAAATGCGAGTTTAAGCACGCGAAACGGCTTAATTCAAATCAAACATGTAAAAAAACCAGCCGGTCTCACTCGGTTCTATAAAAAGGTTCCCTTGCTATTATATTCACCTATTTGTGGCCTATTTGCCAGATGAGTGAGTTTACTCTCTCGTTAGAACAATAACTGCACAAAGTGTTGCCAGCTACCCATGTAACAATATCGCTTGTCTGCGCTGTAGGTCTTTTTTATTTTATAAATGGATTTCCACTTGCCTACGACTAGTGCCCAGATGCCTAATCCACCCATAGACATGCAAATAGAATATTTACCTTTTGATGTGTCAAGATACTCAATGCTCAATGCTGACTAATAAGCATCAATACATATCACGGGAACGTATGTTTCCAAAGTATTTTTGGATTTTTCCAATCGACGATATGCATGACAAAAGGATGCTGAGTTGACGGATAACAAGGGTGAGTGAAGGAGGAGAACGTCCCCTTCGGACTCTGAGATAACCGCATAAGGGCAGGAAGAAGTAGCATACTTACTTACTTACTACTGACTTGCTACTTACTTACTACTTACTTACTCCGCTTGCTGGCACAGCGACCCGAAGTGGGTCTTGGTAAAAAAGAAGACGTCTATCTTGAGCTAATTAGCGCCAGTCTCGGTGTCGAGTTCCAGATCCGCCTCTACGACGTCCTTCCAACAGTACCACGGACCACTTTGCGTACTCCCGTGGAACAGCCAAGATAGGCTCTATATAGCAAGAAGACTTTTTTTTCTTTTTTTTTCTTTTTCAGACAACTCAAATAACATCATTGTGCATTGCATTAATCACTAGGATCACTTTGAAATCGTTGCTAACTAGTTTGCTAATTTCGCTATCGTAACCAACATCAAATAAGCATGGACAAGGCGCTTGACCTAGAACTTAGGGTTCCGTCGTCGAAATACGACCGTAAACATTATTATGAATACGACCGTAAACATTATGAACACGACCCATTTAAAATTTAAAGGGGGGCCTCATATGGAACGTGGGTCGGATCGGAACCCTGTGCGTGTCCGCGAATGGCCGGTTTTTTTATTATCCTCCCGTTACAGCTGCCGACGACGCCGCTACCCCCTTAAAGTACTGGCCACTTCTGACCACAATGTGGTTGAACTGGCAACAACGCTGCCGTCTGATTCACTATGGCCTTGCTAATAATGGTGTCACTAATTTATCATATTTGATTGGTATTCCATGCTGCAAAAATGTGAGGAAAATCGTGCATTTCGCAATCATTACGCTAATCAAAGATGCATGTTTTAACCAACTTGTAAAAAGGGAACATACATATACCTATAATAATATAAATAAACCTAATTTACTGTATTTCAAACTAAATAAATGGGGACATGGTAATTTATTCTCACTATTAACTCGATCCAGATTATACACGAACATTTGAAATGCACATAAGTGGTCATCACGCATAGGGTTATCGATCTGGGATGGGACATAGCATGAAGAGAAAATGTAGTCTTGTCGAAGGCTTGCGGTAAGTCATCATAAGCTCCGTGTTTCTTACACTAGGTGGAATCATATTCCACACAAAGAGTTTTAGAGTTCCGTAAGGGTTACGGAACTCTAAAACTCCATTTTTTCATTAAAATTTTTAGGGTTAGGGTTTGAAACGTCAAATCTACCTGTTCGGAACAAGGAGAAAGGCTCTGGCTAGTTTATTTTGATGATCCATTGAACACTTCGGTGTTTTGAATAACATTATAAGTATTTAGTACACCATAAACCTAAATACTTACTGCTATCTAAAACGTTTATTATTACCTAACTTCCTAATGGGCAGTTTGTTAACATTGAGAAATCACTATTTAGCTGTCAAACTGTATGACAACATCGGGCCACGCGTTCTTATCGTCAATATAGTCACTTATTTGGTAGTACGTAGATACTTTTAATAAAATTATTGTTTATATACAATTTGAATTTACGAGCAGAGAGTTTGGTGGCGCTTTGATGAAACTTATTATAGAATCGTAGAAGTTCTTAGACCACGTTGTCTATCTGTCTGTTCGACTTACAATTAATGAATGAATGAAAAATACTATACATACTTGCTAGAGTATATATATATATATATATAGCGGCAAGGCCTACCGTCCTGACTACGGTCATATATGTGGCTTTTCGTATAACTTATCGATAGGTTATATTCAAACAATTGCATTGCTCGGAGCTCAGGGGGGTACCACTACCTCTAAGCATTTTAGTTTTAATATTACTTTTGTCACTGTCTATCCAATGTAAAAAAAACGAGACAAAAGTCAAATAATATCAAAATAATAATGCTTTTAGAGGTCGCGGTTTGGCCTCAGGAGGTTGAAATTTTCAGATGATAGACTACTAAAAACCACGCATGGATCAGACCCACGTTAGGGATGTAAAAACACGCATATTTAGCCTTGAAAATGCCGGTCGTAGCTGGAACCCTCGGTGTGCGTGACATACACTTGGCCGGTTTTTAGTCTTCATCCTCCCTTGTCAGATGTCGTAACAGTACCTACTTCTTACCGATACCATCCATCACTTAGGTCTAGAGCTTGCCACTACGTAAATATACAGACGTTCGTAGCTAATCCTAAGATTTCTCAAGCCTACCATCACATAGTTAGACGCCACTCATTTCCGATACAATTCAGTGTAGGTTCCTAAACTGGATCGCTCAATTTGGTACCATGATGTATATACAGCTGGTTAGCGTTTGAATAATAATGTAATACTATAATGACTTAAAAATTCACAACCTTAAAATAATTAAAATAATATGACCTAAAAAACTGGGGATTGAACGCGAAACCTCCAGAGGTTTCGACATCAGGCGTTTAAATGCCATTAGGGTTTCTGGTCTCAGGGACATGTCGGCTTCCTCACTATCTGACCCTCACGGTTTTAGCATATGAACGTGTCAAATGCGTACAACCAATCTGCTGGCCTTGAACACGATTCCAATCGGTCGATACCTATTGAATCGATATCGAATGTGTCACTCTTGAATGCTAACCTAGCTATGAATGCTAGCCAAATTGATTTCATATTGTGTGAATATTGAATGAACTAATAGCGATTGGAATTGAATTGTCCAATCCATCTGCTCGTATGCCATAAGCAACGGGTGGACATCCATGCCGCCATAAATAATATGATTTTGTCAAAACAACGATTTTTACATCGAATTTGTTTGAAAATATGTTTAGATTAATGTTTCAAACTATTTGTAATCACTGTGTACTGATAAAAAACCCAAATTTTGATGTGTATTAACACAATCATAATCCAATATTAGCGCAATTCCCATTCAAATCCAATGCTATCAAATTGTTTTTCAAGAGGCAATTAGTCAATATTGTTAGAGTATTTGCGATTGATGTTGAATTGGAATCGTTGTCGGGTAAGCCTGCTGAAACCATAACCTCTCTATCGGTAGGCGGCGCATACCCACTTAGCCACACAGCTCTTGACAACTCGGGCCAATGTCATGGAAACCGGTCTGTTCTGTATAGCAATGTCAATGTGCTGAAGAGAAGTCCACGAAGCGTGACCATCTAGTGAAAGTAAACAGCACCGATTATCATTTCATCTGTGGCACGGCTCAGCTCATTGATATTACAAATGGTCTTGGAGTCTTCAAGTCTGGAATGGGTTCCTTCGTTTGCTTCAGTATCAATCAATATTGCACAATTTGATTAACTGTTTGTGTGAATCTGATATTTCATAGTGGTCGAAATTTGACGGACTTAAGGGAGTAGCGGTTGGTGCGTCTGGCCAGTTACCACCATCTTACCTAAATCGGTCGCCATAATAACGATTCTTAGCTGTTGTGTTCCGGCATTTAGAGGTAAGACAAGCAGTTCCTCAGACAGTTGAGGATCCCGGGTGTAGTGCGCTTCCATCTTCGACCTTATCATAACTTGAAATCAGATGAGAAGAAGGCTTTGGTCGTACAAAGTATCTCATACTCCACTATTCGCGCAAGGTGCCAAAAATGGATCTGAATTACTTTATACATATTATTATTAACGGTTGCCTGGAAGAGATCGCTTTCAACGATAAGGTCGCCCACTGTTTTACCAGTGTCGCTTAGATTAAGTTTCTATGAAATATATTTTATTATGTTTTTTTGTAAGTGGCGAGCAATAAAGAGATAAGAGAATATTTAAAGATTTTTTTTTATGTTGGTGATATCCAAGCGTTTGACCACCAGCTTAATTGAAGACTCCCAAGATTGTACTCGTGCTGATAAACCGACGAGGGCAAGTATTTCCATTCCTTACCAGTATTCATGATAAAGGTTTTGGCCTTTATCTCACCTGGTAACAAGTTATGATAAGGCAGAAGGTAAAGGCGAAACGATGTGCTCGGCATAATGGAACATCTACAAGGTACTTGGTTGTAGACTTCCGTACGTCTGCTAGTCCGGTGGTGGAAAGGTGATGGAGGGATTAGGACAATCGTATCGCGCACACTCGCCTAAGTGGAATTTATAGAACACAGTATTAGATAGATAGATAAATCTTTATTGTTCACCATTTACAAATAACATAACGAAACACAGATATTGGAAACTTATTCTAAGCGTCACTGGTAAAACAATAGGCGGCCTTATCCCTGAAAGCGATCTCTTCCAGGCAACCGCTGGATGTACAGATAAGATAACGACTTTCAAGGATGGCGGACTATACGAATAACGAATATAAAATAAAATATACATACATAAAATTACATCAATAATAATAATAATAATGAAGGATAAAAATGATAATTTAAGAATAAACTGATAGATTATACTGATAAACTTTCAATTTAAAAGTGTGTTGCGATGTCGTCTTTTTAATATTATCAGGTAATGCGTTCCACAGCCTAACAGCTTCAGCTGTAAACGAACCACTATAAAAATAATTTCTTTGCGTCGGGGTTTTTAACAACAGGGTGTCTGATGACCTAAGAGGAAAGTTGTGGGAAGAATACAGAAACTCGAATCTGTCTGAGTATTAGTATAGATTTGACTGGAAAGCAGACCTTATCAAGCTCCAGATATGGTCTTGAGTCTTTCTAAACTAACGGATTATCGTCCATATCAGAGTTTACGAAATCATATCAAAACAATACTAATTCAAGTGAAGGCAAGTGCAATCCCCGCTGTCCCCATTTCACTAAAAATACAATTGGTACCACGTCATCATATAACTTAACGCATGTCTGGTGATCTGGTGCGCACATGTTAATACTGTAAATAAAGTGAACTCAAGTAGGTAATGAGCGAAAGTGATGTCTGACTTGGAGGGGTCCAATCGTACTGCTATACCATACAAACGTAATTTGTCGATAACCGCCGCGTTTTGTCTTAAAGCCGCCCTTTAGGGTCTAGTGGTTCGACTCGTCCCTTTTTTGTCTTTGTTGTCTTGGTCTAAGGCGGTGGAAGCGCACTTCACCCGGAATTCTCTACAGTCTGAGGAACTGGCTATCTTACCTCTAAATGCCCGAAGACGATAATTTAAGAATTGTTGTTTTGCGACAGAATTAGGTAAGATGGTGTAGCTAGTCAGGTGAACTTAAATGAAGTCCTACCAATCAATGGTGGATGAGTTCTGTGTATCCGTGATCATGGCGCATACTATTCAAAATGTCAAAGAACTCATACACCATCTAATTTTTAAATATCCCCTATGTATTGTTTATACTCAAAACATCCTTTCTCTATCCCTCTTCTGGCTCCAACAACATAATGTTATTGTTAACTCATCCGGAACCCCATACTAGCTTACATTCAAATGTCTATTCAATTAGAAGTACATAATACTTTGGTTGGTGGTAGGACTTTGTTTAAGTCCGCCTGGCTAGCCACCACCATCTTACCTAATTCTGTCGCCATAACAACAATTCTTAAAAAAAATGTTTTCTGGCATTTAGAAGTAAGATAGCCAGTTCCTCAGTTAGTTGAGGATTCCGGGTGAAGTGCGCCTCCACCTTCGGCCTTATTTCAACTTGTAACCAGGTGAGATGAAGGCCAAGCGCTTCCCCGTCGTACAATAAAAAAAAACATCTAGGCTAAAATCGTCTTCCAAGACTTATGTAGTTACAATTACCAGTGAAGCCTATAATAGCGGATTAATTTCATTGACCACTGTAAGTGTTGAATCGCTAGCCCCCTCCAAGACTGGTCAATTCTCCACGCTTGACAGTCGAGTTGGAGATCTGAAGATATGGAGTATAACAGCATCAATATGGCAAACATAAACACAAGTTCCCAACAAATAAATATATATAAATAAATAAAGATTTCAGGACCAGCCTCAAACCAAGCAAAGCTTGTGTAATATGGAAACTAGATTACGATTAAAAGAAAAAAATATACTTATGGTACACTACAACACCCAAACACAAAACAAACATCGAAAATGTTTGTCCCGGGTGGGATTCGAACCCACAACCTACAGCGCAGAAGGCGAAGCTACTACCAACTGAGCTGTGGGGTTTGTTACATGTGACCCTTTCACGCCTAAACTGCGTATCTTAATAAAATGGATATAGTGTATGCCTATAGTGATAGGAAACTTCATTAGGCCCGGATACTTTTTATCCGGGTGTAGAAAGACCACTCTACCATAAACCTCCATAGCTGTTGCGCTCACATGCATGATGTAAAGACGCAATCACTTAGCAATATGTTTTGACATTCGTCTATTTATTTTTAATTGTACAACGGGTAGGTGCCTGGCCTTCATCTCACCTGATTTTTCAAGTTACAATAAAGCCGAAGGTGGAAGCGCACTTTACCCTGGATCCTCAATAAACTGAGGAACTGGCTATCTTACCTCTAAATGCCGGCAGAATTAGCTAAGATGGTGGTAGCTAGGCGGACTTTCACCAACCAAAATTTATGGTGTATCGGTAACTGAACATATCGTTCATAGTGGGTCCAGAAATATGCTTTGTTATTGGTTGTTAGTTACATTGGTGACTGAACTTATACCACGCGGGGAGAAGCCGCGGGCAAAAGCTAGTAACTGCATAAATAAATATTACAGTACATTATTTCACACAGCGCCATCTAGCCCCAAACTAAGCAAAGCTTGTAATATGGGAACGTTTATTTAAATACTTTTTTATTGTGTATAAATATGTACATACTTATCGTACATTACAACACCCAAACACATAACAAACATCTATATTCATCACACAAATGTTTGTCCTGTTTGTACTACCAACTGAGCTATGAGGCATAACGTAGTACATGCGAGTAGGTGTTTAAGTGTACGCTCTGTGGAAGTAATCTAATTATCTACTCGGGTCACGGCCCCTGTATAACTATAACTGTGCCCGCCTCCGTCTGTCAAATTTGAGCTACACTCCTTTAACGGTTTCCAATGTATGGGACATTGAACCATTTATTTGATTATGTTCTGTATTTCTTCTAAAGTTGCCTGGAAGAAATCGCTTTTAGCGATATGGTTGCCGATTGCACTAGTACACTGTGTTTATTTATTTCTTTTTAAATAAGTAGATTTTTTTTTTTATTCCAAGGTTCCGAATTCATAAATAAAAAGCTGTAGGTATTGTATCCCTCTTTTTACATTGTTAATTTATTTGATTGATTTCTTAAGATTCAGATTCAGATTCAATTAATTGCGAAACATGGGTTACAAAATAGGCGTGACAATAAATTAAGTAAGTACAGGCATGATCAGATTACAAGCGTGCAAAAATAATTATAAATGTCTAGTGAAATTATGATCAAATACATTTATAATTCTATTAATGTCAAGTTACAATTATCTTTAATGTTTTTAAAATGTATCCATCAACAAAATCATTTACATTATATTTTTTTATTATTACAGGACAATCATTTTACACAGCGCCATTTAGTCCCAAACTAAGCAAATATTATGTCACTGTCATGTATTATGTTAATATGCCTTATTTAAAAGCATATTTTTTTAATTTAATTCTGAAAATATTGATTTGCTCAACTTCTAAAATACACTTTGTGATTGTCTAAATAGGTACTAATATCCATCGTACGAGGGCGGATCAATAAGTCCGTGACTTTTGGAATAAAACACAGATTATTTGATAAAAAAATAATTTTATTTTTCAACGTTGACTACACTTTGTCCAACGCTTCTCCAATTTTTTTATCCCTTCCAAAAAATAAGATTTATCGAGGTCCTCAAAATAGGTCTTTGTTTGTGAGATGATTTCATCATTACAGTCAAATCTTTTTCCACCAAGCCATTTCTTCAGGTTTGGGAACAAGAAGTAGTCACTCGGAGCCAAATCTGGAGAATAGGGCGGATGAGGGAGCAATTCATAGCCCAATTCATGTATTTTTGCCATGGCAACTGCACATGTGTGCACCCTTGCATTGCCTTGGTGGAAACTAACTTTTTTCTTGGCCAAATGAGGTCGGTTTTTTTTCAAATCGTCATTGAATCGGTCTAATAAGTTGACATAATATTCCCCATTGATTGTTCTTCCCTTTTGAAGGTAGTCAATGTGGATTATCCATGCATCCCAAAAACAGTCGCCATGACTTTATTTACTGACAAACCCACCTTGGCCTTCTTTGGCGCCGATTCACCCTTAGAAACCTACTGTTTTGACTGTTGTTTGGTCTCTGGTGTGTTGTGGTGGATCCATGTTTCGCCCACATTTTCAAAACGGCGAAAAAAAACTCCTCCATATTGCGGTTAAACAACGCCAAACCCTCCTGTTGTTACACGATTGCGTTTGTGGTCGACTGTGAGCAAACGCGGCAGCCATCTTGCGGAAAGCTTTCTCATGCCCAGGTGATCATTCAAAATTGAAACCACTGAGCCATGCGAGATCCCTACGGCTTCCACAATCTCTCGCACTTTCAATCTTCGGTCGGCCAAAACCATATCGTGATTTTTTTCGATTGTTTCGGGTGTGGAGACCTCAGCTGGGCGTCCAGGACGTTCGGCATCTTCAGTGCTTGTACGGCCACAACGGAATTCAGTGAACCACTTTTTTACCATTGAAATCGATGGTGCAGAGTCCCCATATTATTTATCAAGCTTAGCCCTGGTCTCGGTAATGGTTTTCGCAAAAAATAATGCTTAATAAGCACACGAAATTCACTTTTTTCCATTTTCTTCTCAGATTACTGGGTAGTCTGATAAAAATAGCTGCCAAACACAAATTAACTGACGCAGCAAGTTCAAATTTTGACAGGAGTCAACTGACAGATGCCTGTTGACAGGAGCAGTGTTGCTTTTTCGGTAAAGTGGTCAGAAGTTCAAAAAGTCACGGACTTGTTGACCCACCCTCGTAGATCTCATTCTTGCCTGTGTAAGTTTCGTGGTCAAAGCCTCATATCATAGGTTAGTTGGTAGTAACTCTGCCTTCTACGCTGTAGGCTGTGGGTTCGATTCCCACACAGGACAAACATTTGTAAAAAGATTAAGATTAACAAAAAGTACATAAGTATTCTATCCGTAGTCTAGTTCCCATATTACCAGCTATGCTTAGTTAAGGCTAGATGGTGATTTGTAAAATTAATGTCCTATAATATTTATTTTTATTTTATCTTATAAATATACTTAGTACGATAGTAATTTCGGCGTAGGCGAAGCCGCGAGCAGAAGCTAGCTAACGGATCAGTTGGGATTGTATCATGTAGACATTGACGCACGAAAAAAAAAAACTAATATCCATCTATATCATGGGAACTGCTCGATTGAATGACATAGTTTCCGGTGTTCCTCACCAGCTCGGATCAATGAGCAGCCGTTTGGCAGACGGAATGTCTGCCGTGACTCAGCGTCGGCATCCTTGGAACCCCACTCACTTATCTGTATTACCCACTGGCCGTGATTGGTTTTTACTGTATGACGGGGAAGCGCTTGGCCTTCATCTCACCTGGATACAAGTTGAGATTACGACGAAGGTGGAGCCGCACCAAACCCGAAATCAACAATAAACTGAGGAACAGCCAGTTGGTGGTAGCTAGCCAGGCGGACTTGAACAAAGTCCTACCACCAGCCAAACCAAGCACAATATTGTACTCCCCCTGGGGATCGAGACCTCTGGATCTGAAATCGGTGGGTTGAACCACTCGACCACAGAGGCGGTTAAATAAACTGAAGAACTGGCTATCTTACCTCTAAATGTCGGAACACAACAATTTATAATTGTTGTTATGACGACAGAGTTAGGTAAGATGGTGGTAGCTAGCCAGGCGGACTTGACAAGTCCTACCACCAAATAGAAAAGTCTAACATTTGGCATAGCTATAGTTGATACGGAGAAGCAGAGCAGAAAGCTAAGATTTCTGTTTTATTCTTACGGTTGAATTTCGCCCACAGCTTTAATATGCTTTAAAAGGGGGTCCATTCTTCACCTGGGTGAAAAACGGTACACCTGCATATATGAATATGCAGTCCGTGACAATAATTGCATCACATACATCTTTGTATTGGATGATTTCTGTTCATATATCTACATTTATGTTCTGTCTATACATATATACTGCTATGAAGCTGGGTATTCTTACTTCACACCGGGACAGCTTTTAAGTTTGTAGAAAGCTCAGGTCCGATCTTGTGTGCAGTACTGCTGTCATCTCTGGGACGGCTCAGCCAAGTATCAGCTCGAAGCTCTGGATTCGATTGAGCGTCGTGCCTAGAACATAGACGGCGGGTCGCCAGGCTGTCTGTGTTCTATAAATTCCACTTCGGCGAGTGTGCGCATGATATCTTTGACCTGATCCCTCCATCCCCTTTCCACCACCGGACTAGCAGACGTACGGCAGGCTACAACCCGTACATTGTAAATGTTCCATTGTGCCGAACACATCGTTTCGCCTCTACCTTTATCATTAATACTGGTAAGGAATGGAATTCGTTGCCTTCGTCTGTTTTTCCGCACGAGTACAATCTTGGAGTCTTCAAGTCCAGAGTAAATAGTTTCCATTTAGGCAAGCGTGCTCCATCTTAGGCCAAATCTTTACTTGTTTTACATGTAAGATGGTGAATAAAAATGCTTGACTATCACCAATCAAAACTATTTTTTTTTAACCTATCCGCTGCAGGGCAAAGTTTACCCAATATCCTTGAGACCTTTGCCCTGCAGTCTATATATATATATATATATATATATGTATATATATAGGATACATTTTATTTATTACATATAAATCAATGCATTTTAAGTGGCCTATTACCTAATCTGTTTCATATGGGTTTCAATCGGAAACGCAGGCATTTTAATTGAATCCGATTGAAACGCATATGAATCAAAGATAACAGCTTTTTACTTGATGCATATGAAGGTATATGTAGGTACTTGTAATAAAACACATATTTTTTATTTTGTCTGTCTGTTTGTTCCGTCTGGACCATTGTGACGGGACTTTCAGTAGCTGATAGCTGATGTTATATAATGTAGTAACTTACTTTCATTTTAGAGAAAGAAATAGAGTGCCGCGCAAAAAAATCGAATATAGCCAATATTGCTTTAGAGTAAAGTATTTGTATTAAATAAATAAATAAATAACTGGCGGGAACGAAGACTTGCTTGTTGAGTAATATTGATTGGTGAATTGATTTGGCTACTTATAGTATATTAACACAGTTTAATGTTACAAAGTCATTGCTTATTTACCTTGTAGCACATAATGTCTTGTATTTAAAATAATAATAGTGACATCAATACTCGTTTGCGGTTACGCATCAATCGTTTAATAACCGCCGTTCGAATGCCACCGTCTACTATGTTAAGATAATAAGAATCAGTGGTTGGAGGGGGCTCTTCATAGTAGCTATCCGTGGTATTGTTTTTGAGGTGAAACTTTTTATGGGAGGGTTTAAACTCTAATCCGCATCCTAGTGGTGGGGCAATGTGTTGGGTATTGTGGGAGATAAACAAAATGTTTCCCTCTCATACAAAAGTTTCACTTCTATCGTGTGTCTTAACACACCCTGTTTTTACCCGACTGCCTCAGAAGGAGACATACATAGAAAGATAAAATACCGTCCGGATTGAGAATCTTTTTTTTTGGTTGTCGGTAAAAAATAAATATGAATGCAATTTTTTACAAAATTGTTATTCAATCAATTGTAAAACGTTGACCCATCGCTAATATATTCACACACCATTAAAGGTACAACGTACATAGCCACCGCATGTCCATTGAGCACATAGAAACAAAACAAAGCGAATTCCACAGCCACATGTGTTGGTCTGTTTGTATTCTTTGTATGGATTTATCAAGAGTATTGAGCAAAGTAGCTTTGCTTAGTTAGCGGCTAGGTGGCACTGTGTCAAATTATTGTCCTGATGTGTAAAGTGAATTTTCGATATTCGATATTTTTAATAAAAAATATGACATGCTCACGCCTGTTTCCCATTGGGGTAGGATTTTATGTAGTATTATGTTTTACTCGTATAGCCAAGCGTTTTACCACCAGCTTATTTGAAAAACAAGAAGATGTGGCCTGAGATGGAGCACGCTTGTGTAGGAACCAAGTCTCCTAGATTGTTCTGGTGCGATTTCCATCCACCTCTATCAATCAACTCCACGCAACCGCCGGTCACAATACAATCCCCGGTGTGGTCGAGACCAATTCGTCTGCTGAGTCTGGTGTTTATACACAGGTCAAGAACACACCTATTAAAAAAAAAATGCCTCGGCCACAGATTGTTTGGACAGTTGCACCGACGTGTTGCGCCATTAGACTTATTAACATGGTTTCAAATAATAATATTGACATTTTAGATCATAGCCTGCCGAAAGTCCTATTTATGCCACAGATTCTCTTAGAAACAACTACACAACTTTATTTATTGTAATCAGAATGTTATGGCACCGGTTTGGGTTCATTATCTGTTATGGTGTTATAATTGTTTTTAAATAAATAAAAAGTTTGTGATAAATTTCGTCTAATTTACTCTCTATAACATCAGCTACGTGCCCGAAAATCTCAAACGATTCGCATCCTTATTTCCAGGCGAAAAGGCTCAACGGCAACAGTGAACTTGCTGCCATCAAGGTGATCAAGCTGGAGCCCGGTGATGACTTCGCCATCATTCAGCAGGAGATCCTGATGATGAAGGATTGCCGGCATCCGAACATCGTGGCTTATTATGGGTCGTACCTTAGACGGGATAAGCTCTGGATCTCTATGGAGTATTGTGGGGGCGGGAGCTTGCAGGTAAGGACAGGAGTGGTATATATATATATATATAGTCTGCATTACAAAATATGGATGTTAGTTAAAGAGCTTTAACTTGACTCATTGAATTTGTAACTTCAGATTTCTTGGTTTTCCTTTCATTTAATTTATCATGTTTGTTAGAGAGATTTCATCCTTATAATTGACCCTAACGATCGATGCAATAAAGTACAGGGTATAATTTTTTCAGATTTTAGCCGGTTCGATTCCCGGGTGTGGGAGAAGAGAATTTTCGAAAATCTTTGAATGCAGTTTGCTTTCTATTCAAAAATAAAGGAATGTTTCCTTTGAGTAAAATTTTCTATCTGCAGTATTATGAGTACTTTCCCTCCAGATGGCATTACAAAATTCCACCCTGTATATATATATATATTTATTGTAAGTAAGAGATCCGCTTGCCCTTCATCTCGCCTGGTTACACGTTAAGATGAGGCCGAAGGTGGAGGCGCAATTCACCCGGAATCCTCAACTAACTGAGAAACTGGCTATCGGACCTCTAAATTGCGGAACACAACAATTTTGGTTTTGTTGTTATGGCGACAGAATTAGGTAAGATGGTGGTAGCTAGCCAAATCCTTATACAAATCTTACCACCAACCAAACCAAGCACAATATTGTACTCCCCTGGGGATCGAACCCTAGATCTGACACCGATGGTGGAACCATTATACTACAGAGGCGGTTTGGTGTGTTCTGCAAACCTGTGATTGATGCAGCCCGTGTTTTCAGGATATCTACCACGTGACCGGTCCTCTGTCGGAACTGCAGATAGCCTACATGTGCCGCGAGACGCTCACTGGTCTGTCATATCTGCACAGCATGGGGAAGATGCACCGGTGAGTTTGCCAGGAGGCGACCAGCTCCTGTCGAAAGCCTTTTTTTATACGACGGGGAAGCGCTAGGCCTTCATCTCACCTTCATATTCAATGCGCGCTTATATAAACTGTGTGATGTGTTTTGGTGCGAGAGAGCCACCTTCTGGGAAAGCTCTCCATAGTAGACCTCATCCATTTAAATAAAAATGTGTGTGTGTGTGTGCGCACGTAAGAAGTTATACTTATTTAGCGTAACAAAACAGAAATAAATAAATATAAAATATAATTTAAACATTAAAATTATAAATACCGACAGTTATATCACCTCAAATCTATAAACCCCCTTAAAAAGTTTATAATAAACCACTTTTATCGCGAATAATTATAATTCACCACCATATATAATTTAAAATCACACACAACGCACATGTATATTTATGTATGAATATATTTTTTTATCTCGCGTATAATTTGAATAACTACCTCATTAATGTTATACTCTTTGACCTACCTTGATTATCAGTTCTCACGAAAATTTGAGGGGCAATTACCAACCAACTTCACGGTGTCGCTTTTAGGTGTCGAAGTGCGCGCATCGTAAAAAAATCACTCACCATTTTGCCCAAACGTGCAATGAGAAGTATAACATCAAAAAAGTGGCGTTTTTAATAGTTATTGTTCTAATTTATAAAATAATTCCGTTATCAGATGTATTATCCCACCGTGTATATTGTATTGTATCTGTCCAGTGACATAAAAGGCGCCAACATCCTGCTGACGGAGTGTGGAGATGTGAAGCTGGCAGACTTTGGCGTGTCAGCTCAGATCACCGCGACCATCAATAAGCGGAAATCGTTTATAGGCACGCCATACTGGATGGCGCCTGAGGTAATATTTCCACTATTCACTAAATTGTCATTTCTGTCTTGTAAGTTGTAATAAGCGCCATATGCCGAATGCGGCTTAATATTCGATCCCTACAACGGGAGTTGGAGAAGATTGCTTAGCGAGTGGCTAGGTGGCGCTGTGATAAATGTAAAGTGACCGCCTCTGTGGCGTTCAACCCACCGATTTCAGATCCAGAGGTCCCGGGTTCGATCCCCATGGGGAGTACAATGTATTGGGCTTGGTTTGGTTGGTGGTAGGACTTTGTTTGAGTCCGCCTGGCTAGCTACCACCATCTTACCTTATTCTGTCGCCATGACAACAATTCTAAAATTGTTGTGTTCCGGCATTTAGAGGTAAGATAGCCAGTTCCTCAGTTTGTTGAGGATTCCGGGTGAAGTGCGCCTCCACCTTCGGCCTTATCTTAACTTGTTACCAGGCGAGATGAAGGCCAAGCGCTTCCCCGTCGTACAATAAAAAAAAAGTGATTTCTCTAAATGTATAAAACCGTCGTGTCTGACTGATAATCAACACACAGCCCAAATCAGAGGTCCTAGAGACTTGTCAATTTTAGGGTAGCCTTTTGTAGTATAGGTGTGTACTACGAAAAGATTTTAAGAAATTCTCACGGGATTATGGGAACCCAGCGTTCCGATATTAACAAATGTGTGTGAAATAAATGCCCTTAAATATTTATTTAATTATATCCAAATACAAGGACATTAATTTCACACAGCGCCATCTAGCCCCAAACCATGCATAGCTTGTGATATGGGAACTAGATTACGGATAGAATACCTTAATACTTTAATGGTACTATGTTGTATTTGCCTTATTAAAATGGGAAGCACTGTTCGCCAAAAAAATCAAAGCGATTTTCAAACGCACGGAAAGTTTTACGGATCGGAAACTTTTTTACCGTCGGATCCGACTGAGAATCCGATAGTTTTCAACGCTATGGTCACACCATTTATGAAAATCTTCTGTGGGAACCATCGAATTCTAATGTCAAAATACATAGATTTCGGAATTAAGAATAGCGTTCGCGGAATCTCCATCGGTAGCTTCCGAATTCGATCCAGCAGGTTAGCTTATTTTGGAAACGAGGGTTTCATATTTTCATGTAAAATGTACAATCAATCATATTAGGACATTAATTTCACAGCAATTAATTGAATTAAAAATGAAATTATTTTTAGATTTGAATTTAACCAATTTATTTGTAATTGTTTGTGATTCAGGTTGCAGCGGTGGAGAGGAAGGGTGGCTACAATCAGCTCTGTGATATTTGGGCGTGTGGGATTACATCTATAGGTGAGTACCTTTATATATTTGTGTATATTTTGTATGTTTTTGAAGTGAAAACTTAGGAGCCTTGGGTATTTTCTGTGATGGAAAAAAAACATTAAACTCGCAACACCGTACATCTCACCGACACCACTTTTGACCGACACAATTGACTTTAAACACATGTTGTCTTTACGATCCTGAGAGGTACGGGTAAGGACCGTTCGAAGACTGCCTCTCCCTTCATAGACTTCAAGTTTTCACTTCTGTCGGCGCTCCCGGAGTGCAACTGTTTTTTTTTTAATGTTGTATGGCATTCATCTCACCTGGTTACAAGTTAAGATAAGGTCGAAGGTGGAGGCGCACTTCACCCGAAATCCTCAACTAACTGAGGAACTGGCTGTCCTTCCTCATGTTGAAGTTAAACCAAAGTAAACAATAACATAATGTTAGGACCACTTAGAATTAAAGAAAAAAAATGATTTAATTTTCAGAGTTAGCAGAACTGCAACCGCCAATGTTCGAACTCCACCCAATGCGGGTGTTGTTCCTGATGTCCAAGTCGGGATTCAAACCCCCGTCCCTCCGGGAGCGCGAGCGCTGGACGCCGCTTTTCCACGCGTTCCTCAAGATAGCTCTCACCAAGAACCCCAAGAAACGACCCACAGCACAAAAACTCCTGCAGGTACTGGTTCATACTTCTCATTCTCCTGTCCTTATCCCACGCTAGATGGGGTCACAACATAATCTTCTATTCCACTCACTACTATCTACTCTAACTTTGCATCCACGCTTTTCATTTCTCCTGTCCTTATCCCACGATAGATGGGGTCACAACATAATCTTCTATTCCACTTATTCCGTTCTACTCGAACTTTGAATCAACGCCTTTCATTTCTCCTGTCTTTATCCCACGCTAGATGGGGTCACAACATAATCTTCTCTTCCAATCATTCCTGTCCACTCTAACTTTGCATCCACGCCCATAATTTCTCCTGTCTTTATCCCACGCTAGATGGGATCACAACATTATCTTCTATTCCACTCACTCCTATCTACTCTAACTTTGCATCCACACCTTTCATTTCTCCTGTCCTTATCCCACGCTAGATGGGGTCACAACATAATTTCCTCTTCCTCTCACTCTTATCCACTCTAACTCTGCATCCACGCTTTTCATACCCATGTCCTTTTTCACACAATCCATCTATCACTTCATCTCATTCCCAGTTTGCATGTTCCACGCGGGCTCAATCGCACTTGGCATACATATATTATTAGGTTATTCATCCAGTAAGGAGATAATATAACACAAATGCCAAATAATATGACTCCCAATCACTTTCCTGCCCACTATCCCACACTACGGGGGATTTCGGGGGGGTTCGAAACAATATTTCTTTCGACATGTTGTTTGAGTTTTGGTTGGCCCTCTTTGTGAATGAGAATACTCGGTTGCGTGGGATGAGAGATAAGTGGATAGATGGGGTGAGGATATATGGATAAGGATTCTAATGCCCCGAGAGAATGGTCAGTATGACAACAGCAGCTACAGAATTTCGGGGTTGCGTACCCGTAATGGTTCAGGCCAGATATCTGGAAAACCATCCTCTGGTGGCCAACCATCACATAATTAGACGCCACTCAAAAAACTCACTTCCTTCACTGGATCGCTCAATTTGGTACCACGACGTCTGTACAGCTGGTTAGCGTTTGAGTCGTTGAATGAACTAAATTTTGTCTCTGAAATTAAATCAGCAGTTTCTCGGAACGTTGCGGTTACTTATTTATTTTCTACATATTTTTTTTTTATTTGAAAGTAAGTACTTAAACGCATAAACACTCAGCTGAGTCGCTCGTTTAGTACTGGACCTACACTGACACGCTTACGCGACGGTGTGGTACGAAATAGCAATTCAGCTCAGTTTAGGTCGTCAATTAAATCGCAATAAGACTTCACGGTACCGCCCCCGGACTAAATATGACCCCTTAATCGAAGAAAGCAATCGGTGTTCATTTTTGATGATATTATTTTTTTAATTTTTATCGTAGCATCCATTCTTCCAACAAGAAATGAGCAAACGACAGGCCATAGACCTCCTGCACAAATACTCGAACCCGCCAACCAACTGCCAAACTGAACTGGACGATGATGTATGTATCACCTTATTTTTATACCTTATATACTTCTTATATATTGACATAATTATATCTTGATATATCTTGTTAACTAATCTTTCTATTATTTACATATTGACATAAATATATCTTGATATAAGGGCCCCGTTAACTAATCTTTTCATTATGATCTCAATGTCTCTTAACTTTATTGTACGACTGGGAAGCGCTTGGCCTTCATCTCTGGTCAATTTGAGGCCGAATTTGGAAGAGCATTTCACCCGAAATCCTCAACAGTCTGAGGAACTGGCTTTCTTACCTCTAAATACGGGAACACTACAATTTAGAATTCTTGTGTTCCGGTTTCTTTTATGGCGGCAGAATTAGGTAAGATAGTATTCCCCAGGCGGGCTTAAAAAAAGTAAAAAAAAAAAGTATTCACCCTGAGATCGAACCCGGGAATTCTAAGTCTGATACCGGTGACCACAGAGGCAGTTTACATAGGCCTATAATACCTATTCATTTATTTTTTATTTGTGTCGATCCCCAGGGGAGCACAATGTTTTGCTTTGGTATGGTTGGTGGCAGGACTTTGTTTAAGTCCGCCTGGCTAGCCACCACCATCTTACCTAGAGGTAAGATAGCCAGCTCCTCAGTTTGTTGAGGATTCCGGGTGAAGTGCGCCTCCACCTTCGGCCGTATCTCAACTTGTAACCAGGTGAGATACCAGGACTCTGTGATTTATCCAGGCGATCTCCAACATGCCACAAAGGATAGCGTCGAAACTGACCCAGGGCCGCGGCGGGAGGCGGCTCATGCCGAGATCCAGACCTCACTCGCTCATAGATGGCGCCAGCGATGAACTCAGGTCAGTTTTATATACACGATTATTTTGTAACAGATTGATTGAATTCTTATGACAAATTAAACCTTAAAAAAGTGATGGATTGTCTCATTAGCAGCCCAGGCTTTTCGATGATTTTCCTCTGTTAGTGAACGCGCTTTTCGTTCTTTGTGATTGTGACCTTCTGCTATGTTGCCTCATCTGTCTAGAGCTGAGGTCATTGACGCGAGTTAAGAAACAGCTGATTTTAGGGTAGTCTCAACACAAAAAACCAGCTGTTGGTGTCAGAACTTTGATCCTGTTTTACCAAAAACTTTGAACCAAAATTCAAAAAGTCGTAAAACAAACGTTGTTCCCCGAGTCGGGTCGGATAACCCCGTTTCGGCATAGTACACATATTCTGTTACACCTTGTATACATGGGTGATTTATCAATTAAAAATAAATTATAAAAGAGAAGTATATAATATTATTTTTTAAGAACAAACAGTTTTTCACACTTTATAAATAACCTTACACAATAACTTATAACCATTCATGTGTTCTCGCATATAAAAAGCTGAGAAAGTTTGCTTGCTTGCAGAGAAGTGTAGATACAATTCCATCTTGTTGCTATGTACAAAGATATAAACAAAGAACTATTAACAATTAATAAGACTTATGAAATTACTAACAATAACAAAAATAAATCGAGATAGTATATATACACAGTCAGGTCATAAGTATTGTCACACAGTAAAAACTTTTCTTTTAGAATGCTGGCCACAAAAAAAAAATTGAATTCGAATTTCGAATTGTTCATGAAAATAAAAATGTATACTATTTAGAATTTTACTCATTTTTAAATATGGAGTGGACACTTAAGAAGACCATGTTGCAGTTATTGCGTTGCATCGTTGCGGTTACGCGCCAATTCAAATTTTTGACATACTGAAAAATTTGTATATAACCAAAAGATTCGTTTATCGTACCATAAAACGATACAATGAAGACTCTAGTGTAGATGACAGGTCAAGAAGTGGTCGCTCTCGGTCTGTTAGGACTCCAGCAGTGATAAAAGCTGTGAAGGCGCGAATTCAAAGAAATCCCAAACGTAAGCAGAAACTGTTGGCCCTTCAGATGGGGTTAAGCAGAACCACGGTGAAAAGGGTGTTAAATGAAGACTTAGGGCTTCGGGCAAATCGAAGAAAAACAGGACATCGTTTAAATGCTCGTCTAATGGACCTGAGGCTGTAGAGATGCCGCGCTTTGTTGAAACGGTACGCGGGAAAAAAATATCGGGAAATTCTTTTTTCGGGTGAAAAAATTTTTACCGTAGAAGAGAGCTACAACAAACAAAATGATAAGGTTTACGCACACAGTAGTGAAGAAGCGAGCAACCGTATTCCGCGTGTCCAACGAGGTCATTTTCCATCCTCGCTCATGGTATGGTTGGGAGTTTCTTATTGGGGCTTAACAGAGGTACATTTTTGTGAGAAAGGTGTAAAAACGAATGCAGTTGTGTATCAAAATACAGTCCTGACGAACCTCGTGGAACCTGTTTCTCATACCATGTTCAATAACAGGCACTGGGTATTCCAACAAGATTCGGCGCCAGCTCTTAGAGCGAAGAGCACACAAGACTGGCGGCGCGTGAAATCGACTTCATCCGGCACGAAGACTGGCCCTCCTCCAGTCCAGATTTGAGTCCGTTAGATTACAAGATATGGCAACACTTGGAGGAAAAGGCGTGCTCAAAGCCTCAACCCAATTTGGAGTCACTCAAGACATCCTTGATTAAGGCAGCCGCCGATATTGACATGGACCTCGTTCGTGCTGCGATAGACGACTGGCCGCGCAGATTGAATAAACTTTATTGTCATAAGAATCTATGTTTCGTTAAGTTCATTTTGGTATATAAATGGTTACATAATGAATAAACTTGTTTCAATTATTTTATATTAAACTTGTGACAAAAGTTATGACCTGACTGTGTATAATTATATTTCGATTCAATAAAAAAAAACATAAAAACAAGGACGATGCATAAAGTTAACTATGTACAATAAATAAATATTACAGGACATTAATTTTACAAATCGCGTTCTTGCCCCAAACTAAGTATAGCTTGTAATATGGGAACTAGATTACGGATGGAATACTACGATACTTTCTTTATTTTAAATAGATTATAATCATACAATACCCAAACACAACAATCTATATTCATCACACAAATGTTTGTCCTGGATGGGAATCGAACCCACAACCTACAGCGCAGAACGCAGAGCTACCAACTGAGCTGTGAGGCTTTACTTTGTTAATTCTTCCTCGTTTGTAAATATCTTCAAATAAGTGTTTCTATTTTTTTTTCTATACTACTATTTCTAATGTGTATTCTAGCCTTGGGGTCACGGTCGCCTCAATTAGAAGAAGCAGATGAAGAGTTTTTTTTTTTTTTATTGTACGACGAGGAAGCGCTTGGCCTTCATCTCACCTGGTAACAAGTTGTAACTCAGAATGCCGGAACACAACATTTTTTTTTAAGAATTGTTATTATGGCGACAGAATTAGGTAAGATGGTGGTAGCTAGTCAGGCGGACTTAAACAAAATCCTACCACCAACCGAACCAAGCACAATATACTGTACTCCCCCTGGGGATCGAACCCGGGACCTCTGGATCTGAAATCGGTGGGTTGAACGTTGTTGCGGCTCCCGCGCTTTTGCAGTGCGCGCACAGACACATTCGACGCCATCTGGCGGAAAAAGACTGCCTCGCTGCTCTGTCGAGTGCGCGCGAGCGGTAACACTATTCTGAAAGCTATCGCCAATAATGATGAATGTCCGCTGGCGTGGCAGTTCATCCAGAGGACCAAATCTCTTTTAGTTACAAAGTACTAACCTCTAATTCTAAGTTTTACTAACACTTTGGACGTAGACGTCTGAATAAATGAATTTGATTTGATTTGAACCACTAGACCGCAGAGGCGGTTAAAGAGTCTCTAAGAATGTTGATGTTTTCTGGTTATTGAATTAGTGATGTGTGGTCCAGAGTGGCGAGCGAGTCGCGGGAGCCGCGCAAGTCCGGCGCGTACGACGACTCGCCGGTCATAGACCTGGACGCAGACGACGACCTCAGCGTCGGGGCCGAGCGGACGGAGCTGACGCGCTGCGACGGAGATACCATCAAACGGAGCAACGGTATGTATACTTACATGACGGGTATTTTTAAGATGGTGGTAGCTAGCCAGGCGGACTTAAACAAAGTCCTAGCTAGCTACCACCATCTTGCCTAAATATGTCGCCATAGCAGCAATTCTAAAATTGTTGTGTTCCGGCATTCAGAGGTTTTTTTTTTTATTGTATTACGGGTAAGCACTTGGCCTTCATCTCACCTGGTAACAAGTTGAGATAACGCCGAAGGTGGAGGCGCACTTCAGCCGGAATCCTCGGAAGATTGCCAGTTCCTCAGTTCGTTGAGGATTCCGGTGAAGTGCGCCTCCGCCTTCAGCCTTATCTCAACTTGAAACCAGGTGAGATGAAGGCCAAGCGCTACCACGTCGAACACTAGAAAAGAAAAAAAATAACTAATTTATAAGTTTTTCTATGAAACAAACTCTTTAAACCGAATTATATATATATATATATATTTCAGCGTTCCACCGTCAGACTAGCGAGGATTGGAGTGTGTCATCCCTCATCAGTTGTCCAAAGCACAATCCCACCGAGCTTTCTACCGACACCTTACCTACCAGCGAAAAGTAAGTCCATGCTTTTAGCTTCCTACTTTTTAAACAAGTTCATAAAGCACCAACTTTGTTTCGGTTTCCCAGGGGAGACATAATTCAAAGGGTGCTTTCATCAACTATAGTGAAACTATAGTGTATGTGTGTGAAACCTTTGTTTTAAAGATGTTTGTCGGGTATTTGACATGAGTTTATACTGTCAGGAATGTTTTAGGTAGGTACATGGAACTTTGGAGTGTTGTATTTAATTTGGGTTTTGGATACAAGCTTGGTGAAAATTTTCCCTACAGAAAAAACTGATTTCAAAGAAAGAAAGAAAGAAAGAAAGAAAGAAAGAAAGAAGGAAGGAAAGAAAGAAAACTGTTTATTTCTGCCTGTACCAAATTCTATTAAGTTAATGTAATTTTAATTACGATTTGCACCAATTTCCATTTTCTTCAAGTGGTGCAATTCTTTTGTGTAGTTTTTAATTAATAGAGTTTTGTTCGTGATTAACAAAAATTGTGTTTTCACAATAAAATCCCGGTCAGTCTGTTTCACTCTGCTACGTACATACAAGAGTGTATAGCGAAATATTACAAAATTGTTAAGGCTATGGATGGTAAAACAGGGTAAAGTTATAGAAAAATAAATTATAACAAAAAAAAATGTTAACACACTTCGTTACTACTACTTATCTAAAGCTAACTCAAAATGTACTATATACACTACCTACGGCATTTCTACTACACTCTAACAAAATATGCTGAACATCTTCGATAACACTACAGTTATTCAATAAATTAAACTAACTAAGTACAAAGGAATCAGTCAGATTACCTAAGGACCGTCATTACAATTTGGCGATGAAACTTTTTTCATGGATATGTCCGGAGCGCAATCAGGACAGAGGGCAGATTAATAATTTATTTATAAAAAGGGCATGATGTGGGTAATGGCTGTTTTGCATGTTTTCTTTTATGGGATCTCCTTTAATTTAAGTTTCGTATACCATTTTAAAGACCTTCTGTTATAAAATTTTGGCGGATATCGATGTGCTCTTAGACACATGATGCAACTGTTATATCTGTGTTTTGTATGTTCAATGTGCTTATTGTTTATGTGTTGTTGTTTTTAATGTTTTTGTCACTTTGATATTGATTGGGTTAGTTGAATTGATAAATATGTTTCTTGTAAAGATATGCTATCAAAATATTTTAAAGCATGTCGAAATGTCTAGGTAGGGGTATTTTCATATTTCTTATTTTATGTATGTTTTGTGTTAATATTATATTTATATGCTAAAGTCAAATTTATCTATTTAAATATTTCAATCTAATTAAAACCAAAATTATTCATAATAACAAAACTCAATATCAAAGTGACTATTTATTATGTGTACCATTAATATATATGTATGTTTATTTAATTAATATTATTTTGTAGCAAGTGGTGTCGGGTGATCACTGGTGATGATATATTGAATATGAGCCTAAGGTATTATAAAGTTAAAATCAAATTCAGAAAACACAAATAACCGTTTGGATTTTTCGATTGTTCTAACAAAATTCGGGATTCTCATTGTTCATTTGGTGAAGGGATTTTTCAAAATATATCTATGGGTGTTTGCACAAAAATAGTATAGATTTCACGGTTTTCAACTTTTGCATGTTTGATTTTGGGTCGCGAAAGTGTTTGGCTTATTTTTCTTGGGATTCTCTTTCTTCATATAATTATGGTAAAAGTTTGAGGTAAGAGTTTGGATTGCAGAAAGGCATCAATCGCGCCTTGTGTAAGAAGTACTTTAGGGAAATATGGTCTAAATTTTATAATTTTTATGTTTAAAATTGCGATATTCAGTCCTTGCAACACCATAACATCTATTAATGAATTTAGACCTTATCTCCACATTCACAAAGTTGAAATCAGCGTGCAGTGTGGCACATGTTTGTAAGTCGTCTCTCTTGTTTTAGGAGCCTCTTGCAATATATTGACGAAGAATTAATGCTCAGGTAAAAAACGAAAAAATTAGGTTATGCATGTACATTTTGAATGTATGTGTTCAGTAGTGGCTTTGCGTGTATGATGCAAAAATATAACTTTTGAGTTGATATCATTTTATTTTGTCATCCTGATATGTATATGTTTATATTTATACAGCAAAAAAAAGGTTGTTTTGGGTATTTTTTTATCTGGAATCGTATTTTGTGACCAAAGTATCATAAGATTATTAAAAAGCACATTATGTTTGGCATAATTTATGTAGTTTTTTTAGTATGCTCATAGTCCTAGCATGCAGCATGAATAGCTTTTAGTTTAGATCCTAGAAATATATTAAAACAATCAATAAAAACATCCCTCAATGCAATTGTAGGCATTATTATAAAAAAAAAATTTTCATCCGAGCACCACTTGTTTTATAACTAAAGTTATAACCTCGCATAGACCCCTCTCTTCAAGACTGTAATTAACGTTTAAAAAATAACATATTTATGATTTAAAAGTAGGTTCATTTAATTGTAAAATATACCAGCCTACAAATTTACGCCCATCCACAGCGGCTATGCCCACATTCAAAGGTGTATAGATATAATACACGTATAAATGCTTTGTAATTGGTTGTTCAGTCACTGACCAAACGGCCTGAAGCTCTTTGTCATTGGTTGCTAGTCACTAAACAACCACTGACTAAGCATATTTTTGTGTATTGTGTATATACACATAAAAATACCTCATAGCTCAGTTGGTAGTAACTTTGTCTTCTGCGCTGTAGGTTGTGGGTTTGATTCCCATCCAGAACAAACATTTGTGGGATGAATATAGATGTTTGTTCTGTTTGGGTGTGTGGTATTGTAACATAAGTAAGTATGTATTTACAAAAAAAAACCTATTTAAATATAATATCCGTAATCTAGTTCCCATATTACAAGCTATGCTTCGTTTGGAACTAGATGGCGCTGTGTGAAATTAATGTCCTGTAATATATTATATTATTATTATATGAGCATAATCGCTGTAGACGGGTTTTTAATTTTAGGCTGGTACATATATACATGATTCAACATGATTGTACATGGCAATGGACACAGACCTGTCCAAATCTTACATTGTTATAAAACGTTAATTCATGTCTTTATTGAAGAGAGCACACTAATGTCGTGCTAACATACAGCTTACTATAACTGCACTACCCAAGCTTACTGAAACCCCCCGAAAACTCGGCAGTAACACAACCGTTTCACAGGGCAACACTGCCGTTGACAGCGGAAACCGCCGCCATGCAAGCCGGCAACACCGGAACCTCCCACCACGACCTACACCTATCTCAGTGCATCCAACTGAAGCAGAACTTTCTAAACAACACGGGCAACGCTCAAAACTTAGCGTTGAATTTCTCCAGCGCGTCCAGAGTTTCCATAGACGATCCCCTCTGCCGGCGAATAGGGGAGGATATATTGTACGTGGACGAGAGTGAGCCCAGGAACGCGAACTGTGAATGCGGGCTGTGTCCTCAGCCGGAGCCAAGGGACAACAACACGCTATCGGACCTGCAGAGGTCCGTGGCCCCGCAATGCTCCTGCGACGCTTGCAATTCCAACGGCGACATCTTGAGCTTCTACAGGAACTGCTCGAACCGGAACGCGGATTCCGGAATCGTGATATGCGACGCCTGCAAGAAGCAGAAGATATCCGTGTCCAATTTCAAGGCGTTGCAGATCGCCAACAGTTTGAGGATCGCCGACCTGCGGATGTCCAACGGCGCGGCTTCGGACGAAGAGTTGTACAGGAAGATTGACATGAGCTTGAACATGGAGGATGCAGAGCATACGAGGAGCCATAACAGGCACAGCTCTGACACAGTCAGTGCGGGTAAGTCAGCTGTTCTACAACCTGTAACGGAATATGTGTACTATGCCGAAACGGGGTTATCCGACCCGGCTCGTAAAACAACGTTTGTTTTACGACGTTATGAATTTTGGTTCAAAGTTTTTGGTAAAACAGGATCAAAGTTCTGACACCAACATCTGGTTTTTTGTGTTGAGACTACCCTTAAATCAGCTGTTTATTAAATCGCGTCAATGACCTCAGCTCTAGACAGATGAGGCAACATAGCAGAAGGTCATAATCACAAAGAACGAAAAGCGCGTTCACTAACAGAGGAAAATCGTCGAAAAGCCTAGGCTGCTAATTAGACAATCCATTACTAAAGGTTTAATTTGTCAAATCAATAAGAATTTTATCTATCTGTTAGCTAAAATACAAAATAATCGTTCCTATAATGTACTTTTGTTCGTCCAATATCGCATTTATCGTTTTTTTTGTAACTGTAGGTGCCTATGTAATTTATCAATGTGTATGTTCTATCTAATAACCTACTTTCACGAGATGACTCCAAGTTCTCACTAAAATTGGTTCATCTGTCCTTAATACTCTTTGACACAGACAATTGCACCAACTGATACCTACCTACCTACATGCATAGTGCGGTAAGGGAATAGGGTCGTCACTATTTATTGTCATTGAGAAAATGAAAAGATTTGTATGGGAATTCACTATTATCTCCCCACCACAACAAATACTTTCCTGGTCCAAAAAGCCCCCCCACTGCTTAGTACACATATTCTGTTTCACCTTGTATATATAACAAGCCTCATAGCTCAGCTGGTAGTAGCTCTGCCTTCTGCGCTGTAGATATATATGTGTGTTCTGTGTTTGGGTGTTGTATCATATAGTACGTATGTATTTACAAAAAGTATTTAGGTATTCTATCCGTAATCTAGTTCCCATATAACAAGCTATGCTTAGTTTGGGGCTAGGTGGCGCTGTGTAAAATGTATGTCCTGTAACATTTATTTATTATAACTTTTGAAACCGCTACCACCATTTTTGCTGCAAGGCCAAGCCTTCATCTCACCTGGTAACAAGTTGAGATAAGGCCGAAGGTGGAGGCGCACTTCACCCGGAATCCTCAACTAACTGAGGAACTGGCTATCTTACCTTTGAATGCCGGAACACAATATTTTTTTTAAGAATTGTTATTATGGCGACAGAATTAGGTAAGATGGTGGTAGCTAGCCAGGCGGACTTAAACAAAATCCTAACACCAGCCAAACTAAGCACAATATTGTTCCGCCTGGGGATCGGACCCGGGGCCTCTGGATCTGAAATCAGTGGGTTGAACCACTAAACCACAGAGGCGGTTTCTATGTATGTTTATATGTATGTCGCGGGTTTTGAATTTTTGTATTATAATAACATTTGTAAATGTTGTGATCAAATGCGATCACTTGAAATACACAAATTTGATTATAACTCTTGTCTGCCTGGTTATCTATCACCATCTTAGCTAATTCTGTCGCCATAACAATTGTTGGACTTCCAAAATTTCAAAAATGCTGTTTGTGGACTCACCCGCGTGGGCACAAAAGTAAACTCAGGACTTTTTCCGTACATTCCATTTTAGCTAAGTCTGCCGCTAAGACATTTGGGGAATTCGGGTGATGTGCGCTTCCACCTTCGGCCTTATCATAATTTGACACCAGGTGAGATGAAGGCCAAGAGGTTAGTCAGAGGGTCGTCCAAACTTACGTTCGGCACAATCACGGCTTCGCAATCAGCTAGTGTTCAATATGTGACAGATCAAAAAAAGTCACCTTTCTTTGTAACCAAGCTAAAACTATGAATGTGTTTATATTTATTAGTTTCTATAGGAATTAGTTTTGTTACAAAAACCTTAACCTCATGGTTGCAAGTCAATCGCCGTGGTACCGGGATGAGAAACAGTAAGTTATGATCTAGAACAATAAATACCTTTATGCCTCAAGTTGGCGGGAGCAATGCAGTGCCGTGTAGACTTCGTTCTTTGTGGATGTGACCTACGCAGTGAGGCATTGTTATAGGCAAAGTGCACTTAACATCAGGTGGGCTAATGCTTGTGCCGTCTTCATATCTTCGTGTGGCTCAAAGAGCTTACAAAGAGAAAAGTTACATCCGTTCTTATTTGTTTTTTTTTTCTCAGGTATAGATTTAAACCAATTCTGTCAGTGTGAGCTAGATGTGAAAAGGAAAACGTCGTCTGTCGACGAAATATTCAACATGGTCGATGAAAACGGAAAGGAGGTCAAAGCGGAAGTGGCTGATGAGCAAATCGGCCGACAGAGGAGTCTGTCTGACAGTCAGAGGGACAAAGCCAAGCTCGAGAATGATGGTAAGTTGACAACTCATTTAAATAAATAAATATTACAGGACATTTATTTCACACAGCGCCATCTAGCCCCAAACTAAGCATAGCTTGTAATATGGGAACTAGATTACGGATGGAATACTTAAGGTCAGTAGTCGTTTCCTCTTTATCAAATGGAAAGTAATAGTACTTCTGAACAAGTCACGAGTCTAATTTATATATATATCTATATTACTTCAGATACCTATCTATATTAAAGGTAAGCTGAAAACATATTAGCAATTATTAAATAAGTAATTTGTTTATGCCAGTAAAGGTACCATCATATGGTCACATTACCTACCTACATACAACGCGATCTCAGAATAAGAAATATCAAAAGGTTTTATTTGCGATACGCGCCACCTACAGCTTCCCGTTGTCAACTCTCACAATAGTTTCTGCCGCGATTTTAGCTGCATAGATCGCCTTAAATACTTTTGTAAACAAACACACACATACTACACACAACACCCAAACACAAACAAACATCTGTATTCATCACACAAAGTGTTTGTAGTTTAGATGTAAGATGGCCAGTTCCTCAGACTGTTGAGGATTCTTCGACCTTATCATAATAACACCAGGTGAGATGAACGCCAAGTTCTTCCTGAGAAGTAAAACTCAAGATAGCACGAAATCCTTTTGTGCTATCTTGAGTTTTACTTCTTAGGCCTAGCTTTTTGGCTAGGAGGTAATAGGTAGACAGTTGAATGAAGAACCTTTACCCCGCCTCTGTGGTGTAGTGTTTCGCCCACCGATTTCAGATCCAGAGGTCCCGGATTCGATCCCCAGGGGAGTACAATATTGAGCTTGTTTGTGGTCGGTGGTAGAACTTTGTTCAAGTCCGCCTGGCTAGCTACCATCTAACCTAATCCTGTCGCCGTAACAATTCTTAAATAGTTGTGTTTTACATTTAGAGGTAAGATAGCCAGCTCCTCAGCTTATAGAGGATTCCGGGAGAAGTGCGCTTACTTCGGCCTTATCTTAACTTGAAACAATCCGGTTGGCAACCAGACCCTTAAAATGGAACCCAGCAATGCTGTTTGAAATAGGTATGATGGTATTCCTCTAATTACCTATTATATCGCAATAAGTGGTATTCATATGAATAAATGTGTATGTTGTATGTTCAGCCGGCTGCGCCCCCGTGGTGCCCCCGCGACGTTCCCGCAACCGCCGGTCTCACACGCCCCCGCGCCCCGCCCCCAACGGACTCCCGCCGACCCCCAAAGTGCACATGGGGGCGTGCTTCTCTAAGGTACAACTCACAACTGGTAGTTGTTTCATTTTAGTGCCGTGTGTTTCGTTATCATCATTGTAGCACACTTTCCACTGCTGACGCCTTAAATAGCTGAGCCCCCTCCGTCCATCGAATCTTCGCGACGTTGACAATGTCGTCAATGTAATCGTAACTCATAGCTAACTGTAATTCTAACCTTTTTTGTATGTACAAAATGTTTACTTATTAAGTGTTGTAATAACATAGTGCTTTAAATAAACTTAAATAATGTACTTACTTATGTTGTCATAGAAAAAAAAAATTAAATTCGATGTATTTTTATATTAAAATTGATTTTCCATACAATCCAAACGTGGTCGTTTTGATTCACTTCACCCTTTAAAAGTAAAACACGGAAACTTGATCGATGTGTATTTCCAGGTGTTCAATGGATGCCCACTAAGGATAAACTGCACTGCTTCCTGGATACACCCCGACACGCGAGACCAGCATATGATCATAGGTATGTACTTGCGGCAATAAACGCAATGCAGTGCCTCGTTCACTCGTTAAGACACACACATTTCCTTATAAACAATAATCATTTATTGATTTGAAAGAAAGAAAATAAAGAAAATCATTTAATTGACACAGGCACAAAACAAAGCACAGACACAGGCTACAGAAAAAAAAAACTATACACTACAACTTACTATCAAATATAACTAAAGCTAACAAGTAATAAATAAATAACTAACCTATAATAATACAGCCAGTGTCTTGGGCACGCTTCCGTCTGGTACTGGTCTGGAACAGTTGAGTTACCTATAGGCCGTTTGTAACGGTCCTTAGGTAATCCGACTGATTCCTTTGTACATAGTTAGTTTAATTGTACTTTTTATTTAATAAATAAATAATAAAAAAAAAATCAAAAACATGTAATAAATAAATAACTGACCTATAAACATATCAACTAACACATGTGTCATTTATAGTCTGTGTTAGGTGAAGCACTTATCACGATTCCACATTACATTTAAGGTTTACAAGAAGTAGGCACTGTTACCTTTGGAAAACCTTTCTTGAATCGAAGCATTGGTTCCCGCTCTAACTAAGTAAATAATCCTCACAATGTCCACCACGTGACATTTGGTGTCCTACTCACGCTTGTCCGTTTCCCAGGAGCCGAGGAGGGGATCTACACGTTGAACTTGAACGAGCTGCACGAAACGGCGATGGATCAGCTGTGTCCGCGACGGACTATATGGCTGCACGTTATCAAAGACGTGCTAATGTCGCTTTCTGGTACGAACTATCACTAATAGTACGGACAACCCCCTGTGCAGAGGCTTCTTTATTGCACGACGGGGAAGCACTTGGCCTTCATCTCACCTGGTGTACAAGTTATGGTTACGCGGAAGATGGAAACGTGCTTCACCCAGAAACCTCGACAGTCTGAGGAACTGGCTATCTTTAGTCCAAATGTCGGAACACAACAATTCTTACATAATCAGTCTTAGGTAAGGTGGTGGTAGCTAGCCAGGCGAACTTAAAGTCCTACCACCAACCAAACCAAGCTCAATATTGTAGTCCCCCTGGGGATCGAACTTACATAACTTACATATATTTTTGAAATACATACTTAGTATAAAATAACACCCAAACACAAACTAACATCTATATTATCACATAAATGTCCCGTGCTAGAATCAAACCCACAACCTACAGCGCAAAAGGCAAAGCTACTAGTGTTGTGAATGTTAATTAATACATACACTTTTTTTTTGTTACCGTCTACGTAATCACAGGGCTGTTTACTTTGATATTATCTTATCTTCATATATGTACCTATTTGTGGGAACTTATAACTAGCCCTAAGTTAACTTGTATTTATTTCTATTGCTTTCTAAGCTGTTAGTTTTCCTAATGTACTGTTGATGATGAATTTAAAAATAAATGTTTCGCATCATTTCATCTTACCTAATTCTGTCGCCATAACAACATCTCAAAATTGTTGTGTTTCGGCATTTATAGGTAAGATAGCCAGTTCCTCCGTTTGTTGAGGAATCCGGGCGAAATGCGCTTCCGCCTTCGGCCTTATCAACAATATAAACCCTGTATTATTACTAAACTAACTTGTATTTCTGAAAACATTCTCATATGTTCTCTGTGTATAAACGCCTTTTTTATCCAGGTGAGATGAAGGCAAAGAGCTTTCCCGTCGCACAATAAAAAAAAACGTATCAAAATAATGTGTTGTAATCGTAAAAGTTGAAAGATCACTCTCTCACTGTAGTTGAATGTTTCTTCAGGTAAAACCCCCTCCCTGTACCGACACGAGCTGCTAGCGTTGCTGAGCGCCCGCGGCAACAAGTCCCTCCGAGTGCTGCCCCCGAGACTACTGCCGAGGCGGTTCGCGCTAACCACCAGGGTACCGGACACCAGGGGTAAAAATAACATGATAAAAATAACACAGAAAACATGGTAGAAATAGCACAGAAAACATGGTAGAATAGCACAGAAAACATGGTAGAAATAGCACAGAAAACATGGTAGAATAGCACAGAAAACATGGTAAAATAGCACAGAAAACATGGTTAAAAATAGCACAGAAATAGTACAGAAACATGGGAAAAATAGCACAGAAAACATGGTAGCAATAGCACAGAAAACATAGTAAAAATAGTACAGAAAAAAAATAGCACAAAAAACATGGTAGAAATAGTACAGAAAACATGGTATAAAATACCCCAGAAAACATGGTAAAAAGAACTGAAAACATGTTAGATAACATGGTAAAAATACCACAGAAAACAAGATGAAAATACTCCAGAAGACATGATAAAATAACACCGAAAACATGGTTATGAATAGCACAGAAAACAACTATTAAACAAAAATACAACAGACGGATTTACAATTAATAAAGTTAATGTCTTTAACTTTATGAATTGTAAAGAAATAGTAGATACATATTGCACTAAATAGCTGTGTGTGTACTCAAGCCTTAAATCATGCATATAATCCAAGACTCGACATCGCTAAACATTGCTGTAGATACCTGCAAATTATTTAATGCCTTATCAACTGAAATTAAAACAATGGATACGGCAAATATATTTAACTACACGTTTAAAAAACTTCTAGTTGTGTTGAAAGGGTGTTTCTATTCTGCAGACGATTTTTTTATGCGAGCCACTGAGCCTTCTGAGCTATCAAATAATTTATAAAAAAAACCCTCATATATACCCGACCGCTTCAGGATGAAATTTGGTTTGTGATGTGTCATTTTCGTGATGTTTCGTCTGAGTTGTAGGTATTTTTTTATTAATATTACAGGACATTCATTTCACACAGCGCCAAACTAAGCATAGCTTGTAATATATTTTCAAATAACAAAACACCCAAATGTTTATATGGGGGGTGTGAATCAATAGCTAGAGGGGTGGGGAAGGAGGGGTAGGTGGACACAAAATGATTGTATTCCATCAAAATGGGTATCAAATGAAAGCTCTGCAAGTAATATGGCAATTGTTGTCAGGCTGCACAGTTTGCGCGGTGGGTCGCAATCCGTACAACGGCTACAAGTACCTGTGCGGTGCCACGCCGGCGGGGCTGTTCCTCATGCAGTGGTACGATCCGCTCAGGAAGTTCATGTTGCTGAAGGTATGTACTTGTTATAATATATTTATTTATTTTCTCTCACAGAAGTTACTAAAATATACTTATAAACTATGGGGTATAGACATATTTAGGTAGGTACTTGCATTGTGAGAGACTGGTGCCTGAATTAGGTTCTTATACGAGTTGGGGTGTGAATTGTAAGAGTGTGGGTGGGTATGTGTGTGCAGTGTAAATGGACGAGTGGCTCCATCATTTTATAGTTCACAAATCAATTGTTGAAGGTGTGGCTCCATCATTTTATAGTTCACAAATCATTTGTTGAAGGTGTGTCTCCATCATTTTATAGTTCACAAATCATTTGTTGTAGGTGTGGCTCTATCATTTTCTAGTTCACAAATCATTTGTTGAAGGTGTGGCTCCACCATTTTATAGTACACAAATCATTTGTTGAAGGTGTGGCTCCATCATATTATATTAAATAGTTAGACTAGATAAAGTTACTTATGTATATTATTTTTCTAAGGTATATATTACTATGGGCCGTAGACTAAGTTAGAATATGATCTATAATTTATCTTTTGTTGCCTGAAATAAAATGTATTATTATTATTATTAAAGAGGATCATTAGTACATACTGTCAAACTTGCTAAATTAACTATAAGGTAATGTTTGGATGTAGCCATTGTCCTATTATGACACTGAGAACCAATTTTTTTTTTCTATCGTACTAGGCATTAAGCAAACGTATTGCTATCTCAGCGTTCCCTATCGCCGCTCTATGCGTCCGAGAGAGACGGTTGCTGCTCGTGAGATTAACAGTTACATTTTTTGATAGAATTTACGTTTCACGGCATAGATCTTTTCACCCCCTAAATTGTAACAAAATGTTATGTTACTGGTGTCAATCGCTTGAATATTATGTAGTTTAAGTTATGCGGTGTAATTATTCTCGAAAAAGAGTTTGGTTTTGGAAAAATATTGACCAGAACTAGCATAAAGGCTACCTTTCAGAAAGCTAGCATTATTGTAAAAGCGATAACTTGCATATATAATAATAATAGTTTTTACTCGTAGGTATGATGATAATGAGTTTGAAAAAAACAACAAGCCTCATAGCTCAGTTGGTAGTGACTCTGCCTCCGCGCTGTAGGTTGTGGGTTCGATTCCCACCCAGGACAAACATTTGTGTGATGATTTGATGTTTGTTCTGTGTTTGGGTATTGTATCATAATACGTATGTACGTCGTATGTATGTATTCTATCCGTAATCTAGTTCCCATATTACAAGCTATGCTTAGTTCGGGACAATGCAAAAAAAGCATTTTCCGGGAGCTCGCTCCATCCACCATCCTTGCCCAGGCAAACCTTTTAATCTATGTAACCTATAATTTGTTTTGTTTTTCAGAACATAGAATGCGTGTTGCCAACTCCTCTGCTAGCGTTTGAGCTGATTATCACCCCCGAGTTAGAATACCCCCTGCTCTGTGTGGGGGCGACTAGGAAACCCCTCCGGCTGAACCTCATCAATATCAACTCGGGTAATGCAAAGTCCCACGATTGTTTCCTAGAGGGGTAGGCAGAGACAACGGATTTCCACTTACTACGTCCCTTGCGCCACTTTTCCCTCATTCACTCTCATCGAGTTCTCACCACACCTTTTTCTTTTGTTTTAAAATAATAATAAACTTATACTTCCGTTCAACATTAAGTAGTGCCACTGATGGTACCTACTGTGGTAATTTTTATTTGCCGTGGTACCATTGATGGTACTGTGGTAATTTTTATTTATCTGTGTACCAGCACCATAATAACAATTCTTTAAAAAAAATGCGTTCCGGCATTTAGAGGTAAGATAGCCAGTTCCTCAGTTGAGGATTCCGGGTGAAGTGCGCCTCCACCTTCGGTGTTATCTCAACTTGTGACCAGGTGAGAAAAAAAACACAAATTCAATGCAATTATAATGATAATATTTTTTGAATGAAATCTCTTATTTAAGTTATTTCGGTGTGCCTGATGAATTGTGTGGTTGCAGGAGCGACGTGGTTCCATTCGGACGAGTTAGATGCGAATGTGGGCAGTTCCAACACGGTGGTGCCGCGCGCGGAGAGACTGCACACCCTGAGGGCGGTGCACCAGCTGAACAAAGACGCGGTAAATTCATTCATTACGATAGCTTCCATACAATTCATTACGATAGCTTCCATACAATACATTACGGTAGCTTCCATTCAATTCATTACGATAGCTTCCATACAATTCATTACGATAGCTTCCATACAATTCATACCAAGCCTCACAGCTCAGTTGGTAGTAACTCTGCCTTCTGCGCTGTAGGTTGTGGGTTCGATTCCCACCCAGGACAAACATTTGTGTGATGAATATAGATGTTTGTTCTGTGTTTGGGTGTGGTATCATATCGCACGTATATATTTACAAAAAGTAATTTAGTATTCTATCCATAATCTAGTTCCCATATTACAAGCTATGCTTAGTTTGGGGCTAGATGGCGCTGTGTAAAATTAATGTCCAGTAATATTTATTTAATTAACAAACGATAAAAGTGTGCTTTCATTACACCTTTCTCACTTTACTTAAACACTTTTTTCTCCATCTCTCTTTATTCACCTGAGTCACAGATAATAAAATCCTGAGTGTTCGAGGCTCTCTCTTGTTGCTAACGTATTGTAATATAGTAACCACAGATAATCAAATACTAACGTAACTAACATGAAACAAAGGTTGATATCGTTTTGAAAATTGCTTTCAAATCTGTTTCCTTCGTAGTCGTGGTTTAAAATTCTACCCCTCCAGCCCACGGATGTCGTAAAGTCAACCAAAAACGCAGCAGCTGTTTTCTTTGAGTAAACAAAACATTAACTGTGATCACCAATATGTCAGCTTAGCGTGGTGATAAAGGTTATAGATGAAGTTCTTTGGACGATAATGTACTGTTGATATGAAATATGTGAACAGTAATTCTTGGATTTTATCGACACCCTTCCCTATTGAGTGAATAACAGTTAGATAAATAGACCAGTTTTAATGAAATTTCGAATACCCTCTCTTACCTTACAAGACCTGATAATCATCCTTTGCCTCCTTCATCTTAAAAACCAACCCTAATAAGGGTAATATAGACTTATTTTGAAATCTGCAGTCTCAACCCTATTCCATGAGATATTTCATGTTTTAACACATTTTCAAGACTTAAATCTTATTTACCCCTTTTGCAACCCGTGATGTAAATGCAGGGGTGGTTTCAGCAAATCATAAGAGAGTTAATTGTAAAGTCAACCCCCTTTAACAGTCAATCCTACAAGAAATGTCAAGCGTTTTAACCCCTTAACACGCCCCTTTGTTACGAAAACCACCACATATAAAAAGTAAAACTTAAAAAGGATGGGAAGGTTTTGTAATTCTGTGTGACCGAAAGTGGTGGGTCACTGTGTCGGCTAGAGTGGATGGGAGGGATTTTGAAATTCTGACCCGCATCCTTTTTGCGTTTTTTTTTCACTAAAATAAACGTTTGCACTTACTTTTTCTGAGTTTTATTAATAGATAAATGTTCGTCCACCAGGTGCTGGTGTGTCACGAGAACGTGGTAGACATAATACCCGTGCTGCCGGCGTGCGTGGAGCGTCGGCAGCCGGGCGACGAGCGGCGGGGGCGGCTCGTCGCCCGGATAGCGTTCAGCTTCACCATCGACAGCATACGTGAGTGTCAAAGTCAAAGTCACTGTCAAAGTCAAAGTCACTGTCAACTGTCATAGACACAGTCAAAGTCACTGTCAAAAAACACTGTCAAAGTCAAAGTCAACATTTCTTTATTCATTAAGATTTTTCAGGATCATTTTGAAGCGTCAAATCTACCGCCCGTTCGGGATCGCGACCAGCACACAAGGAGAAAGGCAAGAACCTCGGGCCGGTTGATTTTTTTGATGATCCATTCAACATTTAGATACACAATTTGTAATTATATTCTAAGAAGATACATCATAAACCTAAATACTTCATCTTAAAACATTCATTACTTATCTACCTAATTTGCAATTTGTTAACATTGAGAAATCATTTTGCTGTCAACTGGTATAGCAACATCGGGCCACGCGTTCTTATCGTCGATATAGTCACTTATTTTGTAGTAGGCCCTTTTAATTAAATTATCCTTTATATACAATTTGAATTCACGAGCACAGAGTTTGGTGGCGCTTTGTGGAAGCTTATTATAGAATCTCACACAGTTTCCTAAGAATGAATTATTTACTTTTCCTAAGCACTGTCCAGATCTACCCGGGGAAAGTAACCGCCTCTGTGGCCGGTGGTTTGGCCAACGGTATCGGATACGGAGGTCCCGGGATCGATCCCAAGGGGGGTACAATATGGTGTGACCCAGGTCTAGCCTTGCATTTTTTTTTGTTATACGACGGGTAAGCGCTTGGCCTCATCTCACCTGGGTACAAGTTAAGATAAGGCCAGTGGAGGCGCACTTCACCCGGAATCCTCAAACTGAGGAACTGGCTATCTTACCTCTAAATGCCGAGAACCGTTACTGTAAATACATACTTGTCATGGAATACATTACCCAAACACAGAACAAACATTCATACACAAATGTTTGTCACGGGTGGGTATGCGTGGGCGTGCCCACGTTTCCAGTGTGTTTGTTCACGGTTCTAGTGTGTTTGTTCGTGTTTCCAGTGTGTTTGTCCGTGTTTCTAGTGCGTTTGTTCGCGTTTCTAGTGTGTTTGTTCGTGTTTCCAGTGTGTTTGGCGGACAGCGTGCTAGCGTTCCACCGGCACGGCGTGCAAGGCAGGTCGCTTCGCAACGCGGACGTCACGCAGGAGATCACCGACCTCAGTCGCAGCTACCGACTGCTGCCTCACGACAAGTTAGTGCAAGTCTATATATATATATATATAATTGTTAAACTAACTAACTTAAATCTAACGTTAATATATATATATATATATATAATTAAATATAATATATATATAATATAATTAACATTTATTGAATAAAAAGTACAATTAAACTAACTATGTACAAAGGAATCAGTCAGATTACCTAAGGACCTTTACAAACGGCCTATAGGTAACTCAACTGTTCCAGACCAGTACCAGACGGAAGCGTGCCCAAGACACTGGCTGCATTGCCTCGCTGAATAGCTATGCTAATTCGCTGGCCTAAATAAGAGCCAGCCCTTGGGTCGCGTGTCGCCTCAATCAAAAGCCCCGCAATATTTTTGAAAATATATTATATTTAATTTACATCTTTATTCAATTAATATACAATCAAACTAATTAAGTTAGAGCAAAAGCACGCTTGCCTAAAAGCAAAAGTATATCGTAGATATAGATAGATAAACTCTTTATTGTACACCAAAAAACAAAAATAAACAGACAAGCAAGAAAAACACTTAAACTAGGTACAACGGGCGGCCTTATCGCTGAAAGCGATCTCTTCCAGGCAACCTTCGGATGGAAAGGATAGCAAAGAGCCGACAAAGTGGTGTACTAAAATAAACATTAATTTATATAGCTCCTTATTAATAATAAAAGATATCAGTAATGTCAGGCCTCTAGATCAAAAGGTAAACCAACTAAAAAAAACAACCAGTCCAACGCAAAGCGGTAAATACATTACCTTATGCGGTCAATACATTTTAAGACACTGGTTTTGGGAGGGCAAGGCCTCTGTTGTTCTCTGACCAAATTGGGCATGTTCTCGAGAAAGGGTCAGAAGTACCCGAGGAGCGTGTATGAAGAATTTGATGAGAGTGAATGAGGGAAAAGTGGATCAACGAGCGTAGTAAATCGAAATCCGTTGTCTCTGCCTATCCCTTTGGGACTAACGAGTTTATGTATATTTTACCCATACGATAGTTGATTGCGCTGACTTCGTTTCGGTTCTCCCGGGGACCATCATCCGGGTGAGTGTGATTCCCGGATGAGATCGCGATCGACGAAGGGGAAACTGCGGAGCCTATATTAAAAAAGATGGAATAATACTGGCCGTTCAATTTGGAAAACCTAAGGGTATCGATAAATTAAAATCGATAAAATACCCAGAGAGCCAATACATAAACCATCAAAAAATTAACCAGCCCGAGGTTCTTGCCTTTCTCCTTGTGTGCTGGTCGCGATTCCGAACAGGCGATAGATTTGACGTCACAAATGATCCTAAAAAATCTTAATTAATAAACGAATTTTGTCTTTGACTTTAAATACATACAATGTAAAGTCTAATTTCGAAATATTTCTGTAAGAACACTTGATTTTGTCCAGTTATAAATAAGAAATTGAAGCGTGTTCAAATTATAAGCTGCTGTTGTCTTCACTTTGCATTATATTTACAATGGTAGTCCAAGATATACATAGCTAAATTGAGAACCCTCTTCACCCGAATCCGACTCGCACTTGACCCGTTTTTTATTTTATTTTTGATATACAACTAGGAGACGGTACAAGCAGGTAGCACACGTGATATTGAAAGCATCTCTTGCCTATAAACATCCACACCATAGCCTACACGGCACTGCATTGCGCCCGTGAAATTGAGGCTGTAATTTCACCAGCCACCATACCCTTCAAACCGGAACACAGCAATGCTTGGCGGCTGAAATCGGTATGGTACACTTCCCCGGACGAGCCCTTTCACAAGGGGATCTACTAGTATTTTGTAATGGGTCAACCCAGACCAGTCATCGAGGCTTTACTGGTGTTTTTTTTTTACTAATAAGGCTTTATCTTACTTTTTTTACAGAGTGGTGGTACTGGAATCGCACTCGCTACAAACAAACACAATGACAGGCGAGGATGGCAACGATCTCTATATATTAGCGGGTCACGAAGCTTCCTACTGAATAGGTATCAAATACATACACTTAGTTCTGTTCATTGATGTCATATATGTATATGTAACAAATACATAAATATCACTTAATTCTGCTTACCAATGGCATATGTATATGCAGAGGTATAACAAATACATTTCATATGCATATATAACACTTGTTTCTATTTACTGATGTCATTAACGTATATACGGATGTGTTAAAAATACATTAATAACACTAATTATTTATCTAACAGTGTTATATATGTATACAGAAGTGTTATAAATACAATTAATATACCTAGAAAGGTTACAAATAAACTGTCTTTTAACCAATGTAATTTATGAAGATTTTAGCAGTACTTTGCTTACTTTTAATTACGTAAAGCCCGAAATCACGAAACAAGTCCGTGCTTCCATGGACATGGACTTATTATGTGATATCGCCGAATATTGATTACATAATTAAATATGAAAAGTCCTGCGCCAAATCTGGCATTTGTATGGAAATCTTAAATAGTTCTAACCATGAAGCAAAGTCTCGCTGCTACAAAAATGAAGTGGCGTGTCAACTTTTTTTTTTTTTTGTACTACGGGGAAGCACTAGGCCATCATCTCATTTGGTTTCAAGTTATGATAAGACCGAAGGTGGAAGCGCACTCCACCCGGAATCCTCAATAAACTAGCTAGCCAGGCGGACTTCAAAAAGAGACTTAGCGGACTTTTTCTTGGATCCTCGTACGGCAAGCCTTGAGGTCAAAAGCTGACCCAAATGATACAAATAAGTCCCATGTCTATCAGACAAACGCCGATATTATAGAAAACTGAGTTTTCTACGTAAGCCAAAAGCTATAATAGACATTTTGTCCAAGTCTTGTGGTCGTCGAAGGTTTAAAAAGTATTTACCCGTAAATTATACTGCCATTTTTATGCAGCGAATCTTAAGTTATCTTATACAGGGTGTCCCGGTGTTGGTTTTAATTATATTTGCGGATATTTAAAATACAGGATGTGTGCAAACTAGCGTCATTTATAAAATAACTTGTTCTATCAAAATCATATTTTACACGAAACATTGTTAGGATGACGTTAATTATAATAACATTATGTACATCTGTGCGTATAGTATTTCTTAAAGCTTCGCATTGAAAGAGGATATAAAGGACAATCAAAATTGATTTAGAGTGTGACCATTTCCTTCACATTGACAAGTTTTATTATTGAGTTGGTACATTAATACGTATGATTTAAATAGAACACGCTGTATAATAAATATTCAGCCACTTGGATGTATTTTAGCCTGAAGTATTTTTGGGTGAAAATAAACACCAATTTACCTGTATTATTACCCTAATAAAAATATGAAGTACCTTAATGAAATATAGAGTAGAAATGTTCAATCTAATACTTATTATATTGAATAGTTCAGGATATGGAATTACGGAACAATATTGTATGCTCCCAAAGTGTATTTGGATAATTTAGTTTGAATTACGTAGTATGTAAATTAACAATATTTAACATAATTAATGACCAGTACTTCACAATATAAAAACTTATTAGTAATAATAAAGGTATTCGTAGTAGTTTACAAATTAATACAACCAAAATGTGATTAGTTTGGTTTAACGATAAAATTATATTGAAAAAGACAACTACCAATAATCATAAATTAGTGAATCGCTCGCTTTTTGTACATAAATTAATTATTCCAGTTAGTTATAGTCAATTGTATTATAATTATCCTTAGACTTAAATGAAATTAAAAATGTATTTTATATTTTTTTTATGTTCTAATAACTTTGTGGAAAATCAAAATCGGTGTCGTATCTAATCATTGTACAAACTGACAGTTATTTTTGACACGATCAGACTGAGACCGACTTTGAATTAATTTTACCGAGCTCTTGTGACACCACTCAATTATTTATTAATCCACATAAGTACTGTATATTTATTTAGAAGGATATATATATATGTATATTATTCGTAGGCAAATAGAGATGTCTTATTTTTAGTATTAAATCATATATTTTTAACCTTTTAAATACAAACTCTTGTCTGGCAGTGATAACATTTTTTAAAAAAAACTGTATTTTAAAATGTAATTTCAAACTTTTATTTTTGTACATATCAGCATTTTATGTTATGTTCATAATCGGTTACTTTTATTTCGCATCGTATTTTTATTTATACCTCCCAATAAAACATTTATTTTGGAACGTTTTGGTTTTAATTTACACCCTAATGTTTTTATCAGAAATATTTATTTTTGTTTTTTAGTTACAGCATTTTTTTATATTAATTTTAGGTCCCCAATTCGGATGTTAATATTTTTTTTCATACACTTTTAATTTTTACTGCCAACTCTAGCCTTGAAATTAAACGGCTAAAAATATAATAATTAATTTAGAACTTAGCGGATTTGTTACAAAATATCTTTCTGTTTTCAAATTATTTATTTTGAACAATGGATTTCCGCAAAATAACGCCTGAATCAATTAGCTATTAATAAATAATATTGCTGTGTATAAAATTCAGATACCTTATTCTCTTACTCTAGTTATTGGTGTATGTCTGAAAGTATCCTGTGCACATTTTTCTTAACAATTCGATCCGGGTTTTATGTGTCTTCTTTACTGAGGCAGCCAGGCGGCTGGGAAAGATCCTAGGCGAAATTTTGACAGGATAATATGAAAGGATAAATTAAATAGCCTATAATATGTTTAGCATGGCATCTCTCGGCTACCGGCATCAGCCAACAAGGGTCGGTGGTAAGGTGTATTTCAAAACATTTTAAGAATACCCACGTACGTTTATGTAGGTTATTTTTTATTTTTTTATTGTACGGGGAAGCGCTTGGCCTTCATCTCATCTGGTAACATGTTAAGATAAGGCCGAAGGTGCAGGCACACTTCACCCGGAATCCTCAACAAACTGAGGAACTGGCTACCTTACCTCTAAATGCCGGAACACAACAATTTTAGAATTGTTCTTATGGTGACAGAATTAGGTTATATGGTGGTAGCTAGCCAAGCGAACTTAAATAGTCCTATCGACAACCAAACCAAGCACAATATATTGTTCTCCCCATGGGGATCGAACCCGGGACCTCTGGATTTGAAATCGGTGGGTTGAACCACTAGACCACAGAGGCGGTTATGTACGAATGTTACAATCGACTTACATCGGGGTTTGGATACGGCAGTAGATTAACAGCTGCATAGTTTGCAGCTTGGCAAATCTCCCGTTATACTCGCTAGGGATAACAAATATATAAATTTGAAGGAACGTGGCAGGAAAACGAACTAAACCACAACCAAACGTCACTTTTGTTTTTGCATTTTGGCGAATACACACTTTTTAAATCGTTTCGTACTGTATCTGATATAAAGTAGAAAATATTAACAGTAAAACAATTCTACTAAATTGTATTTAGTAGAATTGTTGAAACCATTGCCAAACACTTTTAATACCGGCAATTGACTGAGAACGGCTGTAACACTTGGCTTAGTTTAGAACTTTAAGTCTTTGTCCTGGGGTGGTACCTATGTATCTAAATTTTGAAACGGAACGTGATTAGAAACTGTTCTGCTGTTAATATCAGACTCGATGTTAAGAAGAAACAAAGTGTGTTGTAAAGAGACACGATATAAGTGAATCTTTTGTATTACAGGGAAACATTTATTTATCTCCCACTACCCGACACAGTGCCCACCACTTTTCGTCACACAAAAAGGCTGCGGATCAGAACTTAAAACTCTCCCATAAAAATTTCACTGAAAAAATCCGAGTCACACTGTCACAAAATTGAGCGTGAGTGACACGTTGGGTAGTTATTGTCACGATATCCGCTACGATGATTCCAATCAGAAATCGTAACGCGGTAATCACTCTGGCCTTGAAGAGCCCATATTGTAATTTTCTGGGAAAACAGACGAAGGCAACGTATTCCACTCTTTAGCCGTTCGAATGATGAAAGTGGAACCAAAGCGTTTAGTACGAATAGGCGGGACACTAGTTTCAGTTAGCTGTCAGACTAAGGTCTCTGTAGTGGAAGGGAGATTGATGGCTGAACCATCACCATGGATACCCCATCCTTAACTGTGACAGTACATTTAAAAACATCTTAGGTTATGAAATTTAATTCGTAGGTAGGTTAGGTTAAGAAACTTAAAAAGCTCTACCTATGAGGAAGATGAACACCATATTTTTAAGATATTTGGAACCTATAAAAATACAATCTATATCTAAAAACGAGCAAAATTAACTAATTTATGTTTCTACAAGAAATAACATCACACACGTTTCTAACTTCTACCGAGTAGCGATAGAATAAACTATTAGGGACTTCTTGTGAATGGTAGAGCTAATGAAAAAAAAGGGAATAATCAACTTTTCCAAATTGGACTAACAGAAAATTAAATTATATTTTAAATTAGATATCTAATAGTTATAGGTAAGTATTGATAGTTATGTAATATTTGACATGGTGTAAAAGTAGTAATAGCATAAAATGCTATTGTTTGGTAGTATTTAATTTTTAGATTGTGTAGGTAGGTACCTAGCTTTAGATGTGTTAATTATGAAAGATGCAAATTATTTGTAGGTAAGTTTTATTGACAAAATAATATTTTTGAATCTTTGAACAGCGTCAGCGGGAGCGGTGTAGCGGGTATGCTTCTATAAAATTGAAGGCAATATTTTAAAAGCAATAGGAATAAGGACATCTTGTTGTGAATGTTGAAAGGGTCAAATGGGCTATTTTAAGCGATATTGAGCATTTATACACTTGGGTACTGTAAGCACTCATTACAAAAAATAGCAGTGATTTTCTTTTATTTTTGTAGCACCTACATTATTAACAGTATGTGAGAGTATGATTAAAAAGATGATGACAATGTTAAAGCAGCAAGGTAGTATTAATTTAAGCATTTTTATGACCATGAATATGATTTTAGATATGTCATATTAAAAATACTAGGAGGTAGGTAGGTATTATACTGCTAGAATAGCTTTGTTTGCTGCGGTTTATTTCTAAGAAATAATTGGCAATTTTTACTACATGTTACTTTTTTACATCTAAGAGACCGTTTGGGAATAACCCATTAATTTTTTTAACAGATTTTCATAGTAACTATGTCATAAAATAATGTAATTCTATTTACTCTATATTTATATAATTTGCATAGAACTAAGTCTTTCGAATATTTCTCTTTGATCAAAAATTAAGAATTAGATTATAGTTGGATGTATAATGATATTTATTTTCAATATCAGTGATGGTAAGATAACATCAGTATGTAAATAAGTTAGATAGATCCAGTATGGTTCAAAAATAGTAAGCAGATTTTATTCCTGAATAAAAAAGTAAAGCAATCTTGTGTATCATTTTTTTTAACTGATCCATACTAGGTAAAAACCTAGTTACCTTTAAACTCCCATGCATAGTCATGCACAATCAATCCCATGCATGACATAAGGTCTATGATGGAGGAAAATTAGAATTAAGCATTTCAAATACTGTGTTGCCTTCTGGAATGTTTCGTTTTATTGTGTTTTCCCTGGCTCACCACGATAACACAGCCGCTCCGTCCGAACACTGATCGCGACTGAGTGATGTAGGCGCACGAGACAGTACCAATACATTACAACTTCCAAAACATTATTTCTTGTCTTGTAAAGTTTATGTACATTTTAACACTTACTCCTTTTGTCTGCAGCTTGCCCACGTATTAATCGGATGAGAAGTTGCAAATAGCTGATTTCATTACTTAATTCAGCCTTTGGCCCGTGAAAAGGTCACAAATGATCAAACACTCTTTTGAATATTTTTTTTATTAGCAATGGATACTGAAGTCCTATTATATAGCCATTTGTCATCTACCATCTTCTATTCTTCATCCATCCAGTTCAGCTTGTAACCAAATGCTGAGGAATGGTCTAATAAAGTAAAAAATACTTTACTAGACCTGAAGTGGTCTATTGTCATAAAAATGCCTTATATACTATTGATGGCAACACAGACCAGTCTGAGTATTATAGTCAGTTTGAAGGTAGTTAAATGGAGATATATTAGCTGTTTCGTGCCTATAGATATAAATGGTTACAAACATATTTAACTTTCTGATCTTGTGAATTACCTTCAGAACTGGACCTTGATCCATTGTTACCTAGCCTTCTAGCATGATTACTATCTTAAGGTTGTAGAAGAAAATCTTTAATTTCCAATTCCTGACTGCTATAGTAACACTGGACACTGATGTTTATTTCACATTACCTATTACTATAAAGGCTCAGATCATGTTTAGAGGTTACAGCGGAGCAAGTACAGTTCTTACCAATTGCATAATTTGAAATTTAGAATCAATTCGATAAAATTGGTTTTATCGAATTTAAACGATTCTAAATGTCAAATGCATGCGGTCGGTAAGAACAGTACTCGCTTCGCAGGTTAGAAAATAATAGCGTTCTAAAAAAATATTTTATTACTTATTAACTTACAAATACTTATTCCATAAATATCACATTAATCGTCTTCAATCACCTCGGGTTCTTCTGTGTCATCTTTTTTCTTTCCAGCGCCTGATTTACGTGCGGAGGTGACCTGTTTGTATTGCTCAAGAGCCTCAGCTAGAGGTTCCACAAATCTATCGAATTCTATGTCTCGCATAGCATCCAACACATCTTGGCCGGTTAGGGCTTTCCTTTTCTTATTTTTCACGATATTTGTAGCAGCAGAAGTCACGTACAGCACGAAAACAGAAGCAGCTTTTGCGAGGCCGGTTCGCGCCTCTTTCGATATAGACGCGCCTTCGGGTAGGGCTTCTTTGACTATTCTGGCAACAACAGTCTGCGGGAGATTTAGATCCTCGAGTTTCTCAGCCATTTTAGAATCTTTCTGGCATTGGTAAAATATTATTCAAAGCCAAAAGCCAAAACCTAACAAACAACGAGCGCGCAAACCGGAAACAAACCAATTCAACTTCAACTTCTTTGTTGAATGGCAATTTATTAGTGATAGGTAGGGTCACTTTTCTGACAGTGTCATGATGTCATGTAATGTCATGATAGCTTCATTCCTAGATATGATGACCGGGGAGTAATTAAATGGCCGGTAATCAAGGATTGGTTAGACCTAGAACAATGAGTAGACCATATTTTAAGGCCAACGTTGACATTATAAAACATTGTTAATTTATTTTGGGTAGGGTCACTGGGTAAACAGTGGGTCAGATGGGTACAGCACTGAGCATATAAAGGTATCAGGATACTTGCGCGAAAGACATTGGCGCGAAGGACATTTGCGCGAAGAGACACTTGCGTGAAAATTCATAAAATCCATGTCATACAGAACGTCATACTTACGCAAGAGCGCTGTTTTAGATTTGTGATGATGTAAAGTAACCTCGCGACGAGTACCGTTTGGGTAAAATGTAAAGGAGATTGGATTTTTCTTAACATAAACAGAAATTTCCAGAATATAGAGAGATGACATGGTTAGAATGCCCCACTGCTAGAACACATCTTTACAAGAGTCCATCTGTTGCATACCAAAAATAGATTTAATGCATTCTTACAATTAAGTCTACTGTCAATTTCTATCAATTTCATAAATTTTTGTATAAAAATATTTAATGTTTAAATTTGTTGGATTATTATTTCTTTGCTTAAAATTAATTAAAAATGTTTATTTAGATTTATATTTAAGTGATAATATAATATGTCAACTAGTTAATTATTGATGTCAGAGTCATATTAATGTCATTTTCATGGTTAGTGATGGAGTTATTAGTGTGTCACAAAACGCTTACTACTGTAAGCTACGCATCGGACCCTAGGAGAATGTGTTATGGGTTACCCCAGTGTAGTGTGCTAGGTCCATTACTTTTTATCGTATACATTAATGACTTGCCTAACATAACAAATCACTCAATGACATTATTTGCGGATGACAGTACGATACTATTATCGTACTGTCATCCGCACCTAACATTAAAATCACTCAATGACATTATTTGCGGATAACAGTACGATACTATTATAGTACTGTCATCCGCAAATAATGTCATTGAGTGATTAATATCAATCAATGAATCAAATAATCAATAAAAAAAATGATTTTTTCGCACAAGTGTCTTTCGCGCATGTGTTTTTCGCGCAAGTGTACCGAAAGTCCCAGCATATAAGGGGTACAATCTATCACGCACGCATCGACGAAACGAGTACACGTAACTCTGCCGTTTACCCCTACATACAGGCGTTTCCGCATGCAACCCCCGCTCTACCGCTCTACCGCGTGGCCGCACTCACGTGGTGACATGTCACGCGAATTTGTTACGACGATTTTGTTAAGATGAAAATATTGAAAATATTTTAAAACGTGGGTTGATATTTTCTTCATAATTACTAAATTACGATAGTTACCTATCGATAATATTGTATTGCGACAAGTTGTAATATACATTGTAATATACCATATAAATAGTTGACTATCTATTTGTTCTTAAATTTGTTTAAATTTGAAACCAGCCTAGGGTCAACAGTGGGTCTGATTCACTGTAAACGCGGTGAATCAAACGCTTTTAATTCAAATGCTCGAAATTATCAGCGACAACCCCATTTTTTTATTTCTGAATAAAATAGCTAGACTAGTGTTTTAGTTGAATGATCGGCAATTTTTTTAATTTCAAGTTTACATTTTGAATAATTAAATAAAACACTAACAAAAATTATACCGTGGACCCAAAAGCCATTTCATACCAACTGAACCATGCAATTTTCGACTTTATGTTATGCCATTTGGATACAAAATAGATCATGGCTTCTTGGTCAGTTGTCGGGCAGCGCTCGACGTGGAAGGTTGTTCCTGGCCGCTTTGTTTCGTAATCCAGCGTATTTTGAATTATGTTTTGAATATCTACTGGTACTTATTTTTTTATTTTTATGCATTAGGTACCTACCTATGCATAGTAAAATTAATTGAAGACGGATTTCTAATATAATATTTTCAAATCGACGCAAAGAGTTGATAATGGTAGCACCCTATCTTCATACAAATTGAGTCTAAATTTGATGGGCTAGCGTTCAAACCCGGCCGGGCCGCGCGTTTGCCGCTGCACTGATCATTTCTACGTAATCTTGACAGTATAGGCAAGATTTTCAGACAAATCATTGTATCTTCATAGCCTCATAGCTCAGTTGGTAGTAACTCTGCCTTCTGTGCTGTATGCTGTGGGTTCGATTCACACCCAGGACACACATTTGTGTGATGTTTGTTCTGTGTTTGGGTGTTTGTATTGTATGATAAGTATGTATTTACAAAAACTATCCGTAATCTAGTTCCCAATTACAAGTTATGCTTGTATGTATGGGGCTAGATGGCGCTGTGTGAATTTAATGTCCTGTAATATTTATATTTGTATACTCGGCATACTTGGTACTACCTACGTAAATGAAACATCTTCAGGGGGGTTATTAGAGCATATTACGAGTAATTTAGTGTTCTCATTCGTCAATCTACACTACATGGTGAAACAGAATATGTGTACTAAGCAGTGGGGGGGCTTTTCGGACCAGGAAAAGTATTTGTTGTGGTGGGGAGATAATAGTGAATTCCCATACAAATCTTTTCATTTTCTCAATGACAATAAATAGTGACGATTCGACCCTATTCCTTTACCGCACTATGCATGTAGGTAGGTAGGTATCAGTTGGTGCAATTGTCTGTGTCAAAGAATATTTAGGACAGATGAACCAATTTTAGTGAGAACTTGGGAGTCATCTCGTGAAAGTAGGTTATTAGATAGAACATACACATTGATAAATTACATAGGCACCTACAGTTACAAAAAGACGATAAATGCGATATTGGACGAACAAAAGTACATTATAGGAACGATTATTTTGTATTTTAGCTAACAGATAGATAAAATTCTTATTGATTTGACAAATTAAACCTTCTAGTAATGGATTGTCTCATTAGCAGCCCAGGCTTTTCGTCGATTTTCCTCTGTTAGTGAAAGCGCTTTTCGTTCTTTGTGATTGTGACCTTCTGCTATGTTGCCTCATCTGTCTAGAGCTGAGGTCATTGACGCGAGTTAAGAAACAGCTGATTTTAGGGTAGTCTCAACTCAAAAAACCAGCTGTTAGTGTCAGAACTTTGATCTTGTTTTACCAAAAACTTTGAACCAAAATTCAAAAAGTCGTAAAACAAACGTTGTTCCACGAGTCGGGTCGGATAACCCCGTTTCGGCATAGTACACATATTCTGTTTCAGGTTGTATATACACTTCTTCATCAGTACATAAAGGTACATCTACACTTCTACTCTATTATTATTAAGAGAAACGAATTATATAAAATAAGTATATATAGATATTTTATTATATACCTATTCTATTCGTAATCTAGTTCCCAGATTACAAGCTATGCTTCGTTTGAGGCTAGATAACGCTATGTGAAATGAATGTCCTGTAATATTTTATAATTATGTCCTTATGTGTTTTATGTCCTGTATATATTTTGTAATTTTGTTTGTATTGAATAGGCTCAAAAACTACTGGACCGATTAAAGAAATTCTTTCACAAATATAATGTAATAGTACCACTGAGTAACACAGGCTATATTTTTTATCGGTTTTCACTAGGGATCCTTACGAAAACGAATAATGTAATCCATAAAATAAGAAAAAAGGTGAAGGAAAATTACTAACATTGCGTGCGCTGCTAAAACTATTGATGATAGAACAAATTACTGATCTACAGATTAAGAGAACACATCAATTCCTACAAAAAAGTCAACGATATATGTCCAACTATTATAGTTATGTCACTATAATCACTTTATAATGCTTAAAAAGATAAAATATACGCCGCTGGTAGAAAAAAAAATACCACTACTTATATTACTCCTTAGTCAAATATTAGGTCCTTACATATGAAATTGGCGTTTTGTATGGGAGGAACATAAAGGCAATTTTTTCATATTAAAATATATTTTATTAATCAAAGTATGTACCATTGCTATCTCATATCATTGATCCCTTTACTAAAAAAACCATTCGGACGGGAATCAATGAAATCTTTGAAAGCGGTTTGGACTGCCTCATCGGAATTGAATTTTTTTCCTTGCAAGAAGTTATCCAAATTTCGAAAAAAATGGTAATCTGTTGGAGCAAGGTCCGGAGAGTACGGTGGATGTCTTAGACATTCCAATTGAAGCTCCTCTAATTTGGTAGTCGTCTGTTGGGCCGTGTGTGGTCTAGCGTTGTCTTGAAGCAGCAGTGGCGTAGAGCGATTGAAAAGTCTCGGTTGTTTAACAGCGAGTTTTTCCATCATGGTTTGCAGTTGCTGACAATAGACATCAGCCGTAATCGTCTGACCAGATTTAAGAAAGCTATAGTGTACGACACCGGCACTAGTCCACCAAACGCTTACAAGTAACTTTTTTTGAGTCAATTTTCGCTTGGGGCAAGATTTTGCTGGTTCACCAGGGTTCAGCCATTGCGATGAGCGTTTACGATTATCGTACAGGATCCATTTTTCATCACATGTAATGATCCGATTTAAAATTCCTTCATTATTGTGCCGGTTGAGTAATGTAACGCAGCAGTCGACGCGCGTTTGTCGGTTTGCTTCACTCAATTCATGAGGTACCCACCTTTCAAGCTTTTTCACCTTCCCAATTTGCTTCAAGTGGATTAAAACGGTTTTGTCACTAACACCGCAGCCTGCAGCTAACTGTGATGTGGTTTGCGATGGATCTGCTTCCACAATACCCTTCAATTCATCATTATCGACCTTGGTCTCCGGCCGTCCACGGGGCTTGTTCTGCAGGTCGAAATTTCCAGAACGAAAGCGTTGAAACCAAAAACGCACCGTGTTTTCTTTTGCGACACCACCACCATACACATCATTAATCCTTCGAGCCGTTTCTGCAGCACTGGTGCCACGGTGGAACTCGTACTCGTAAATAATGCGATATTTTAAGTTTTCCATTTTGTGAAATGAGTGACGCAGAAAAAAAAGCAAAAGAGAAAAAAAACAAATGAATTACGGTTTTCGAAACACAAATGCATGAGTAAATAGCTGTTTAAATTTGAATTTGGAATTCCTAACCAAAGAGGAGATATTTAAGATCAAAGTGGCCAGTACGACAAAATGCCAATTTCATATGTAAGGACCTAATAAATTACTTCGTACTCGAGGCTGTTTCAGAAACTGTAGACAACGTATTGAATTATTCAAATCGGATGTTTCATTCAGTAGATATCGTAATTGTAAAAATACGATTTTTCTGGAAGGATTTGAACAAAACTTTGCATCTCGGATCTAAACTTTATATCTATTAATACTAAGCAAAATAAACTATAGTGATGAACATAGAGCCTTGACGCAAGTGAAACCGCGCAGGGTCAGCTAGTCCAATATAAGCCGTAGTGTCATAAGGTTTAAAGTTTTGAGGGGTGTTTTTTTTGTTTTTCAAAAATAACTTAATATTAGCTTTTTTCGTTGTAAAACCTAGGACACGTGTAAGGACATCCTATTTAAGAGTCGTGATAGGGTAATAAAGGATTCTGGGAAATATCTACGCAATGATGGGGATGAATAGAAATACAGATTGCTTAAGGAGTTTTTTTTAACCGCCTCTGTGGTCTAGTGGTTCAACCCACCGATTTCAGATCCAGAGGTCCCGGGTTCGATCCCCATGGGGAGTACAATAAATTGTGCTTGGTTTGGTTGGTGGTAGGACTTTGTTGAAGTCCGCCTGGCTAGCTACCACCATCTTACCTAATTCTGTCGCCATAATAACAATTCTAAAATTGTTGTGTTCCGGCATTCAGAGGTAAGATAGCCAGTTCCTCAGTTTGTTGAGGATTCCGGGTGAAGTGCGCCTCCACCTTCGGCCTTATCTTAACTTGTTACCAGGTGAGATGAAGGCCAAGCGCTTCCACGTCGTACAGTAAAAAAAAAAAACCGATGACCTATACTAATGTTAAGAATCGGTCCCTACTATGGTGTAGTGTAGGGGTGCACTATGCCAGGATAATGGGAACGATTTTCCTTCCCCTTTATCCTGTTTTTTTTTATTTAAAAGCCCAAACTACTGGCCCGATTTTGATAAAATTTATATAGGTGGTCCCATATATCTGGCTAGAACCATAAATCCTTTCAAACAATAAATTATTTATCAAATCGGCTTAGAAATTACGGAGTTCAGAGGTATAAAAACATTAAGAATGATAACAAAAACAACCGAAATGAGAACCTCCGTCTTTTTTTGAAGTCGGTTAACAAAGTCAAGACCTTTCACGACAGCACAGACCGCAAATACTAACGCAACGATAGGTAGGTAACACAGGTCATTGACCTGCGGCAGCATCAAAACAATAGATAAGTCGTAAACGTACTTAGTAGGTTAGGTACAGTGTTCTAGTAAGTATCTCTATCCAGCTTGTAAAACTAGATTCGCAGTAAAGATTTATCCGTATCCACCTTCTGACACAGGTACATTATCAGGTTCCTTACCACGTTGTTGGTGTTTGATTGACTAAGCATTTAGATTCGGATAAAACTTGGTATCAATCCAATGGAATAGAATAGGTATAGCAAAAGCCTCAAAAACGTGACCGCCTGCGGATTTCAGCTGCGCAGACTCGCGCCATTTTGTACTCTATGTATTCAGTGCGGCATCAACGATCGTGCGAGGAATACGTTTTGCATTTCTCAGTCGTACTGTCATGTCACTCTGACACAGTGTTATTGTCATGTTTTTTCCGCAAAAAGCTTAACAAATAACGTGTCGCATCACTAGTTCTCGGGTTTTCGTGGTTTTGAAGGCTATGTGTGTATGAAATTTAATTTTGGAAGTAAAATGAGGTGAGTGAGGTCCGATAATTTATTACATTATTTTGTGCGTGTTGCCGCCGATAACATGTTTTAATGAGGAATTTATCGATCTATTTGGATGACTGGGTTTTCCCCACACTATAGGTACCTAGTTTTTTTTCTATCAAGGTTTTTATGAAAATGCTTTAGATAGGTAGGCACCTACCATTATGTATTATATTTATTATTACAGCAGAAAACTAGCCACCTTACAGAATCTAATCATATCAAAAATTTTCGCAGGAAGCAAGTAGGTACTCCCTAGGTTTAAAGGTAAAAAAATAGCGTTTAATAATAGGTACCTATCTAAGTAGTTCGGTATTATTAATTTATTAACTACCTAAGTAGGTACTATTAATGATTAATGTTGGTTGGTAAATAAATAGCTATGTCCTAATAGCAGCTCCAGCTAGTTTCTTACCTATCTAGGTATAACAACCATAAAATAAATTATGGTTGTTAAAGGCAAAAAAAACTTGATGTGTTAATATACAAAAGGTTATTTAATCTGCTATTCGGACCTATCTATCTACAAATATTAATAATTATTTCAGTCATTCCGTTTCATTATACCCAAGCTCAAAAAAAATACAGTAGGTACAGCATTTAGTAAATAAGATGATAAGTTTGACCAATCTACATAGCTAAGTAGGTACTACCTATGTATTGTTATTCCGGATAGTGGGATTTCATGTAAGTAGGTAATACTTTTTTTTATTGTCAGTACCTACCTAACTACCTATAAGGTGCAGTAGAATACATGGCCTGAAAATATAATGCAGGCCTACAATACCTACCTAGTTGTAGGTAAGGTAGGTACCTACCATGCCACTTTAAGGAGAGTGAGATTTCATTTCATAGTAGTTAGGTATCCTACATAGGTCTAGTTTGTCGTTGTTTAATTGCATTCGGTTCTACGTAGGCTACGCTTTTTTTATAAACATTATCTTTATTATTTTCCACACATAGGTACCAATTCTAAAATGTAATCATAATTCGCACTCGCATTAAAAAGAGAAACGGTAGGCTAGGTAGGTATAAGTAAGTACATACATATGCTAATTGAATGCTAACTAGGTAATTAGTTTATTTTGTAACATACCTACCGTAAAAGTACTTTACCTACATAAGGTATGGTTACAGTATAATTAGGTAGGTACCTACCTTACCTACGTAAAGTATCGCTCTAGTTCCTAATATCCAATGTAGGTAAATAAAACTAGGGTCCAGCATATTTTAGGTAGGTAAATATACCTACTTTAGTAAAGTGTCAATGTGCCAGCCGTTCTTGAACCGAATGGTCTGTTACGTGATGATGGTAAGCGGCCCGACGGTATGACTCTTGTCCCTTGGGAAATGGGTAGGCCTTTGGTGTGGGACGCTACCTGCGTCGACACTCTAGCGCCATCTCATCTGCCTGGGACATCATTTAGGGCTGGTGCGGCGGCTGATTCGGCCGAAGATCACAAAAGGCGCAAATATAGTGTAGTGGTCTCGACAGAGCTTACCTATTTGAGCCTTTTGGGGTGGAGACCTTGGGTCCGTGGGGAGCCGGTGCCCTCCGGGTTTTCAAAAATATTGCGGGGCTTTTGATTGAGGCGACACGTGACCCAAGGGCTGGCTCTTATTTAGGCCAGCGAATTAGCATAGCTATTCGGCGTAGCAATGCAGTCAGTGTCTTGGGCACGCTTCCGTCTGGTACTGGTCTGGAACAGTTGAGTTACCTATAGGCCGTTTGTAACGGTCCTTAGGTAATCTGACTGATTCCTTTGTACATAGTTAGTTTAATTGTACTTTTTATTGAATAAATGTTGTAAAGTAGGTATAGGTACTTAGCTACCAGATTAGTTCATGAAATCAGAGAGGTATATGTAGGAACCTGATGTAGCATTCCCAGAAGCCAGAAGGCCCTGGCTCTTCCGCACAATGGAACACAGCAGACAGCTTGGCGCCGGACTTCGGCAGGAGGCTGGTCGCTAGCTAATTGGACCATTACAGTCCTACCACCAAATTTGCGCTAACAAGAGCCAGCTCTAACCCAAAACACATCATAATTTCAGATTTCAGATTTCAGATTTCATTTATTGGCCACATTATAACAAAGATTGCTATACAAGGCAAGTCACAATTTTTTACATAAAATATGTTAAACATTAAGATAGGTTAGTAATAGTTCACCAAATTCAACTTATTTCAACAAATTATCAAATAAAGTTAAATGACAGGAATTAAACAAAATATCGATAAAAATTTAAACAGTTCAAAATATGTCAAAAATGGATTCAAAATATATAATTACATAGGTATTTTATTTTCAATTTTCAATAACACGCAACCTTAAATAAATAACAGGCAAAAACATATATTTAAATAAAAAACATATATAAAGCAAGTCAAATAAAATGTGATTCTCCTAGAGACATGTAAAAAAAAAAAAAAATATATTAACAGTTCAAAATATGTCAAACTGGATTCAGAATATTATTACACAGGTATTTAATTTACAATTTTCAATAAAACAAAACCTTAAATAAATAATAATGTCAGGCAAAACATATATTTAAATAAAGCGAGTCAAATAAAATGTGATTCTCCTAGAGACATGTCAAAAAATTCATTTATATTATAAAATACATAATTTTCAAAGAATCGTTTAACTTTACATTTAAAGTCTGACATGTGTTCCGTCTTCGTTATGTTTATAGGAAGTTTATTGTACATCATTATTTTAGTATATTCTCCTTGCTTTTGAACCTTGGTCAATCTTACTTTTGGTTTCTGTAACCTATCTAGATTTCTCAAATTATAGCGTGAGTGAGGCTTAACATATTTATTCCTATTTTCGTGTATTTCAAGTAGACTTTTATAAATATACAAAGATATAACCGACATAATTTTAAGCTTCTTAAAATGATTTCGGGCTGAATCTCTTTTTCTAAGGCCACATATAATCCTAATTGCGCGTTTTTGGCTCGTTAGCACCTTGTGTACATTTGAGCAGTTTCCCCAGACTGTTGTTGCATAGCTAATAGTTGAGTGGAAATAAGCGAAATAAACGTTTGTAGTAATTGTAGTATTATACTTTTATGCTACGTAGCCTTGGCCTGGTCAAGTATATTCCGCCATCCAATTCGGTTTCTAGTTTTTTAGTTCCTGCTCCAAGACATCCAGCCATCTGAGCTTTGGACTTCCAGGGGGTAAGCCTCTGCAGGTCCATGTAGACGCTTTGGTGTTCTGGCATCCTCCATTCTGGCACCCACTGTTGAACAAAGGCTCGCTTAATAGACCTCATCCTTGCCCAGGCAAGCCTCGAGAGCCACAGCTGACCTGTATATAGAAAAAACAGGCCACGAACGCCAGTGATCTTGATCCGCCGGTCACAACATAGCCCCAGTCCCAAGGGCCCCAGGTGAGTTCACGGCTGATAATCATTCGTATTACTTATGTGTGGTGTTTATGGCCAATGTTTTACCTACCCAAGAGCTCACCCATTTCAAATGACAAAAAAATACTTATATATCGTGGTTTCTGTATCTTTGGATAGCTATACTGACTAAGCATGCATCCAGATGAAATCCTGCGTTGTAGACTCTTTGTACAGAGAGTTAACAAACTAGTAGTTCGCCCCGAACTGAAATCTCTTGATGTCTGGTTTGTGACGGAGATTATTTCTCAAATGGAACGTAATTAACAAACGATCAAAGTGTGCCTGCATTACACCTTACTTAAGCACCCTTTTTAAATCTCTCACCTGAGTATCCGAGGCACTCTCTTATTGCTAATTTTTATTTTATGCAAAGCCAGAATGAGAGCAAAGCACCAAACCACCGACTGTACGTCTTAGTAGGTGGGTAGAAAACGGTAAGTCTAGTAAGTAAGTCACCCCTTACTTAAATGAAACATAGGTTAATAACGTTTTGAAAAGTGCTCTCAAAACCGTTGCCTTAGTAGTCGACCTAAGTCAACCTTAAATAAATATGCAACAGCTTATTTCTAGTATATAAATAAAACTTTAATTGTGCGCACCAATATGTATGCCAAGCGTGGTGTTTATGGCAAAACCTTAGAGTTTTAGAGGAAGTTTTTTCCACGTTGTGCTCCACAATAATTTGCTGTTATGCGCAGTCCAACCCCTTGCATGACATCCTAAAAGTAATTCTTGGATTTTATCGACACCCTTGGTTTTACAACCATATTGAGTGATTGAGATTTTGAATACCCACACTTATCTTACAAGACCTGATGATCATTTTTTGGCTCTTCATCTTTAAAAACCACCCCTATTAAGGGCAAAAGTAAATCTGCAGTCTCAACCCTCATTTTAAATGATATTTTAAGTTTTCACTCATATGCAAGACTTCAATCTTATTCACCCCTTTTGCAACCCTTATTGATCTAAGTGTCTCTAAGTGATAATAGATTAAGAAATCATTAAAGAAACAAAATATTCAAACTAGTACATATTATAAGGTTGAATTATTTTAAAGCCTTATAAACGATGATTATTTGATTATTTTTTCATAATTTACTGTGTTTATAGCAACGTTTAAGTCCCATCCGTCAATATATTCAATTTATTAAAAATCTTTGCAAACCTTAGTATTCTATTCTAACTTCCTATTTATATTTTTATTAATTCTTATTTCTTTGAAAATCTTTAACAAAAATAATGATGGGTTACAATAAACAATATTTACACTAAAATTCGTGTCCCAAATCCTTTCCAGTAAAAGCTACATAGAAGTTAATGTCTTCACCCCTTTTCAACCCCTCACAAGGGGGAGGAAGATAAAAATATTACATGATCTAAATCGATCTATATGTATAGGTTTAATTAATCCATCCAATTATAGTTCCATTTCAGCCTGATAGTCAGAGATACAAACAAAAATGGAAAAAACTATTAATTTGGCTTCAATATTAGCCTTATACATTTATTCAATAAAAAGTACAATTATACTAACTATGCACAAAGGAATCAGTCAGATTACCTAAGGACCGTTACAAACGGCCTATAGGTAACTCAACTGTTCCAGACCAGTACCAGACGGAAGCGTGCCCAAGACACTGGCTGCATTGCCACGCCGAATAGCTATGCTAATTCGCTGGCCTAAATAAGAGCCAGCCCTTGGGTCACGTGTCGCCTCAATCAAAAGCCCCGCAATATTTTTGAAAACCCGGAGGGCACCGGCTCCCCACGGACCCAAGGTCTCCACCCCAAAAGGCTCAAATAGGTAAGCTCTGTCGAGACCACTATATTTGCGCCTTTTGTGATCCTCGGCCGAATCAGCCGCCGCACCAGCCCTAACTGATGTCCCAGGCAGATGAGATGGCGCTAGGGTCTCGACGCAGGTAGCGTCCCACACCAAAGGTCTACCCATTTCCCAAGGGACAAGAGTCAGACCGTCGGGCCGCTTACCATCATCACGTAACAGACCATTCGGTTCAAGAACGGCTGGCACATTGACACTGGTAAAAGCTCGATGGATAATGTCATTAGAACTTGCGTGGCGCGAAATCCTGCCGGCAGACCTTGTGCACGAAAGTCCGTGAAAACCAAATTGATCTACGGCCGCACCGCACCGGCACTGGTGAGAGGCGCAGCATCTTGCACCCAACCGAAGACAAGTGGCAATACGGAAAGTTACAGGATCCATAAGTGTACCGGTATTGTGAGATGGATGTGCTTGCAGCCAAAGATCTGATTCCCATTTTTTTCCATTTCAAACAGCTAAGAGACGAGCACGATCTGTGGAGGTTGAGCACGTATGTAATTGATAATTCCGTGTCAACTCGCACAGACGCCCGTCCCACTGCCGCTGTGCCGAAAGGTGTTTTGGGGGATCGGTATTAGGGCAAGCACTATGCCAAGCATTTCGAGCCTCGTCAAGATAAGAAATTTGGAGTATATTGCCAGGAACACCCGAAATTGATGGTGTTAGAATTTTCTCAACCAAAGAATGTGTACTATAGACGGAAGACAAGAACGCTGGCAAAGCAACACTAGAAATTTTGCGTATGCCTAAGCCGCCTAATCGAATAGGCAATGAGGCCTGCGACCATGCTCTGTCATCCAACTCAATATTCAAAACCGTGGAAAGGGTGTTCTTTATTATGTTGTCTGAGGCTTCCACCAGCTCACTGTGTTTTCACAGTTGACAACATCGTAAAGCATAAGTAAATTTTGGGACAAAAAGGCAAAATTTTATAATGGTGAAAGCCATACTTATGTGAGTTAATTTTTGCAAGTCTGTCCGAAACCTTCATAAAATTTTGAATTTTGTCGTCGACGAAACCCGGAAAAGATTCATCAAGAATTGGTGAACCTAGTAGGTGGAGTGAACTCTTATCTACAACAGTAATATTGGAAGCCAAAGTCTCAAACTTTTGAATAATTGAATTTCTATCCAAACATGTATCTGAAATGTATATTTCACATTTCGAAAAATTTAGTTCTAAGCCAATCTGCCGAAATTCATCTATAATATTTTTTATATCGCCAAATACTGAGTCCACATCGCCACCTAGGGTTCCGTCATCTAGATACCAAACATTCAATTTAGATTTCAGGCGTTGAATAATTGGGTGAATGGCAAGGCTAAAAATGGCCGGGCCAAGAGGGTAACCTTGCTGACAGCCAACTGCAGACGAAATAGTTTGGTTTTTGTAAATTAATTTAGATGGCGAACCATAACATTGAAAAAGAAAAGGATAAATTTCGGGAATTTTGGATTTGATTTGATTTAGCAAGGCGCCTCTGTCAACCGAATTAAAAGCATTTTTGATATCTACTTTTAGAATAACCTCCCCGTAATTTCGATCTAAAAAGGTTCTTAAAGAATGAACCGCGGCCTCACAACCGCCTCGCGAACCAAAGCCTAGCTGCACGGGTCGGAAATAGTCGCCTAGATACGCGGCTTTTTTGCGACAGCAGACTTTGGCTGCAAGGCGGCGATAGGTGGTGCCTACGGCTATGGGTCTTATCCCGCCATCCTTTTTTTTTAAAGCACAAAGGTTAGCACCATATAAGATTTCTGTAATCTCGCTGTTGACTCGACCCGACAGCATGAGGTTGATCAATGCCGTCAGTTCTTCAAGAAGGACATCACCCGCATGGCCAGACCCACCAGATAGCAGGTCCTTTAGATGCTGTGGAGACACAGCATCCAGGCCAGCGGCTGAGCCACTCTGAAAGGACATAACGGCACTGAGTACATCCTGACTGGTCGCCTTAACAGCGCAATCACTATTTTGAGGTGCATCGGGGAGGTGGAAACCTGGCCCCGGGGCCGGATGTTTACTTTCAAGAGAAATGAGGTTGCAACGGAATTTGGAGCTATCGTGTCACTAGAAAAAAGTATACGGGAGGCACCCTTAATATCACCATCGCTAATCTTACTCTCTACAAGTTTGAAGAGAGCAGACTCGGGGATGGCTTTAATTTAGAATTTCTAATCGGGTCCTGATCATTACACAAAAAAGGTGTGCGCTCATCGCGAGCAGTGTACCTTACACAATTTTGTTTTATTCTAATAGTTAATGATGTTTTTGGATCTAAATCTTTATTTACGTGTCGTACACTATACGGAAATATTAGGAGATGTTCCCAAGCCTCTTTATTATTTTTAGATACTGCATTTTTGATGGCTTGTCCGAGAGCTGTGGCGACAGAGAGACGGGAACCTCGAGGAATACGTTTTAAAACTGGGGAGGTAATTTTGCACTGACTAATGACTTTCCAAAAAGGTTGAGGATTAGTGATAACATTGGAATTTTGTATCGAAATATTTACCGAGTGTGCGACCGGAGCAGATGACGGTATAATGGGATTCGCGTGAATTCTAGTTTGATGAATTTTGAGGCCTCTCTGTCCCTTAAAAAAGCGAGGCTGGGAACACAAAGTGCACTGAACTAGGTAACTTCAATATTAGTGTTTCTTCCAATTGAAATTTTCAAGATATAGATAGGTAGGTTTATATGGTTAATACCTATAATGTTGTATGTAGATAGATATAGATAGAACATATTGTGTACTAAGTAGGTAGGTATACCTATCATTCATAGGTACCTAATACACAACTGTAGTCCAGAAGTTACTCTACCATACGATCTGGTCTTTAAGTCTGCAAATCACCTTATTATGTAAGGTGATTTGCAACAAGATAATCGACTGGTAATATACCTTATTAGCCAAGGCAGAGTTGGTAATGGCTGTATAAGAACCGACTTCATAGGCTTATTATCCGGCAAAAAATCGGTGCGGAATTTTAATGGCGACGTCTTGTTTTTTTGTATATTAGTGATAGCCACGCGTTTGACCTCGAACTCATAAAAAAGCAAGTAAAGATGTGGCCTAAGATGGAGCTGATTTACGTTATCTCTATTCAGTTAAAATTTCATGAAAATCGGATAATCCGTTGGAGAGTTATGCCGTCACAAACATTACCACATACATACATACATACAGTGCCGGATTTCCTAACGATCTCCGTGACTTGAGTCTAGAATGAATAGATTCACTATTCATTCTAGACTCAAGTCCAGAATGAATAGATTCAAAGAAATTTGAAGACTCGAAACGACTTAAGAGACTACTTTAGATCAGTTTCAAACTCGAATTTTACCCTTTCTTCTTCATTGAAATCAATATTTGGAGGAGCTATATAAAATCTATATCGATTAATAGTTTACACGGATGTGTCGCGCCGTTTCAGAGATAAATTTGGAGATATATGCAAAAAACAGTGTTTTCAGTTTTTTTTTCTTTACAGAAATTTGTGCCCGAATATTAGATTTGTAGCTCTTACAAGCACCGAAGTTTATATGTGTGTTTAAGACCTATTTTACATAGTACGAGTACGAGCTCTGGTGCGCGAAGACAAACGAGGCCAAAGAGATTTTTTTCTGTTTTTGTATATCTGAGTATACATATTTAGTTAGGGTTTTAATTTTTATGAGCTAGATATTTGTCCACGCTGTGACGTCCAGTAAATATAAAAACAAACTGTTGTAAGACTGTTTATTTAACCGTATGTTTGTTCTTTGCTTTGTGTGTTGGATGTCGTATTTTAATAAATAAATAATTAAATATTATAGGACATTCACTTACAGCGCCATCTAAGTAGTTAACTAAGCATTATAATATTCGAATTAGATTACGGATATAATGCGTGTATTCTTAATTGTAAGTACATACTTATAAAACAATACAACACCCAAACACAGAATAAACATCAATATTCGTCACACAAATGTTTGTCCTGGGTGGGAATCGAACCCACAACCTACAGCGTACCCAGAGCTGTGAGGCTTGTTAGTAATAATGTTAGTAATAATCGAATCTATATGTTCGCCAATGCACAATGGGTGTGGTTGTATTTAAGGAGTTTGTTACCGAATATTTGCTAGTCAGGTGGTGGAACGGTCTATTGCTATACAATAACCAATAACAAAATTATGATTTAACACCTCTAATTTGAATTTACAAACATTCTTTTAACTAGTAGTTCGCCCCGAACTAAGATCTCGTGATGGTTTTAGGTGTAACCACGGAATTCTTTTTCAAAATGTGGGCAGAATACAATGAGTGTCAATGAAAAGAAGACACTTAATGTTTTCTTTAAGAAAGGCGAAACGTTACCTATGCCGTGTTCCCTCGGTGCCTTCTGGGAAAGCTCAAAAAACAAATTGTTGTGTTGCGGCATTTAGAGGTAAGATCCTCAGTTATTTGAGGATTCCTGCTGAAGTGCGCCTCCACCTTCGGCCTTATCTCAACTTGAAACCAGATGAGATGAAGGCCAAGCGCTTTCCTGTCGTGCAACAAAAAAAAGCCTCAGTGATAATGGTGTCGTTGTATTAACCTAAATGCGCTTTTTGAATCCGATTTGCCAGATATTATTGTCATTTGTTTACACATGTGTTTCTAGATTCTAGTAGTAAGTAATTTCCCGAAGTACCCTTTTTCTAAGACACACAAGCATTGCTTGCAGAAATTGCAGAACGAACCAAACCGTAAATTTAACTCCAAGACACCATATTATGTGTAAGTGGGTGGCTAGTTAGGTACGTCTATGTTCCGTTCTGGTCATGTGTTTTTATGTTTGCTACAAGCCGTAGATCAACTTAGTTTTTGCGTCTTGTAAGCAGCTTTGCTATTATTACACGGATTATGCACGATTGGTGATCTTGACCTCGCGGTTTGTCAGGGCATCGATGATAGAGGCAAGAAACACAGCAAGTTATTGCACTTGAGTTTGGTAGGTATTATGTATACAATGCAATTCATATATCTTTTATTTATATTCGTGTTTAGTAAATTCGGTCATTGTGTCTAATAGAGTATCACACTTGAATACTCTATTTATTTATAATTTATTATTTTATTTATTTACTGTCCTATGTACAGCCTGCATTAATATATACCTATACATTTACCTAGCTACAATGAAAACTTGAGAAGGCGACCGTGACCCGAAGATAATTGCCAGTAATAACTATTAACTGAATAATAATGATGTGTGCCCTTCTATATACAATGTTTGTGTACTATAAGTGGTACCTACTTGGCGTATATATTCTTATGTGTTTATTTAATGTAAATAAGCACATACTAAGGTACATTGTAATGTTATTTTCAGTCATTTACCTGTTTGAAGCGGAAATAAGATAATCATTATGTTCATACTTATATCTTATGTAAGTTAGCACTGAGATGCTAAAGGAAAATTATTCAACATACTATATGCCTCGCAAGCCTCATAGCTCAGTTGGTAGTAACTCTGCTTTCTGCGCTGTAGGTTGAGGGTTCGATTCCCACCTGGGACAAACATTTGTGTGATGAATATAGATGTTTGTTCTGTGTTTGGGTGTAGTATTGTATGATAAGTATGTAGGTAGGTATTTATAAAAAATATTTAAGTTTTCTATCCGTAATCTAGTTCCCACATTACAAGCGATGCTTAGGACTAGATAGCGCTGTGTGAAGTTAATGTCCTGTAATACTAGTTAGGTAGGCATAGACCATGGTAGACCACTAATGAAACTACAAACATATGATGAAGTATGTATTTTCATTAAGAAACCGCACAGGGACAACACGGATTTGGAATAAAGTAAGAATAGTTAAGAGTAGTAGAGCCACTTGCGAAAGGGTCCGGCGAAGTACTACCACCACACCTATTAAAGCCGCCAAGCAGCATTGCTGTGTTCTGGTTTGAAGGGTATGGTTGCTGGTGAAATTACAGGCACGTGAGGCTTAAAACCTTTATGCCTCAAATTGACGGGCGCAATGCAGTGCTGTGTAGGCTATGTTCTTTGTGGATGTGACCTACGCAGTAAGGCATTGTTATAAGCAAGAGATGCACTCAACATCACGTGAGCTTGTTCCGTCTCCTAGTAAAAAAAATAAGTATTTAGCCTGACTTTTGCCCGCAACTTTCACTATCGTGGTACACGGATAAAATAGCAGCCTATATATGTATGTACCTATGTATACCCAATGGCGTAGACGTAGACTATACTCACTGTACTTATGCCAAACATCAGATCCGTTTACCTTTAAGAAAAAGCTTTAAGCGATATGGCCGCCCGTTGTATTTATACTCTGGTCACATAATATTTTAATTTGTTCGATTTAATTTCTGCCTACAGTAAAGTGTACATTCATTCAATCTCATTAATTCAATCATTCGTTCCGCCGTAAATTGAAAGCCGTGAAATGATTACAAACAAACAAAAATAGACACTTTCGAATTATAGTAAAAGAAGTGTGTAGGTACTTATATATTGGATAAGGATGTCATCTTAAATAGATAAGCGTTTTACAGATAAGATTAGAATGAGATGAATTTATGTTTTCACAAGCCTCATTGACCGAGCGAGCGAAACATCTCAGTATCGAGATTGGCCAAAAATGCTTTTGTCCGCTGTCCGTCGGCTGTCGGACGGTTTGTTCTCGCCTGCAGGTCGCATTTTTCAACAGATTTTGATGAAAATTGGCACACACACGTTCCTTTTTTTTTTTTGTGGATCGCGATTTCTGATCGGGGGGAAAATAAAAAAGGGGGGAAGTGTGCTGTAGCGTTGTTTATCAACAGATTTCAAATAAATTTTAAACACTAAGGATTTAAGTGATTGATGTAATGAAAAAAAAACAATAAACAAAAAGAGGGAAAAGGGGAGAAGTTTGCTGTAGGATTTTTTTTTTTTTTTCATTTAAATCTATACCTAAGTTTACTAATTAGACTACGCATTCCTCTCCGCCTTTGCAAGACAAACCGTAGACACCAGGTTCAATCTCCTCAGACCTAGGTAAAGCGAGTAATCGCTAAAACTTATACCCCATTGTAAATCAAAAGTCTACGTAGGTAAGCCTATGCCAGGTATTTTATTTGTCTTGTTGTAAGTTGTATACGATAAATAATTATATATTCATTTATTAGTCCTCTCCGCTTTTGCGAGACGAACTCAGACATCAGATTTGACCTCCTAGGACCAGGGGAACACGAGTAATCACTAAAGCTTATACCTCTAGCTTTTGAGCTAGAGGTATAAGCTTTAGGACCTTTATAGACCTTTGGGTCTAAAAGGAAAAGTGAAAGAGGAAAGCATCGGTTATTGCATGGTTATAAGGGCTCGCGAAGTCTACTGTTCTTATAGAACCACTGTAATATCTTAGTTGGTAGTAGCTCTGCTTTCTTTGCTGTGGGTTGCTGGTTTTATTGTATTTTGTCAGCAAACAAAGTGAACTAAAAAAAATAGGTTTTTCTTAAATCCAGAAACATCTGGATTTATTGAACATGGTAATTTTAGTTTAGCCTAGTCTCTAAGTTATTATTTTCTAGATGATGTTTGATTTTAATTTGGATAAACACTTACTAAACACTATAAAAGTATATCAGTAAATATAAATTTACACAACGCCATTTAGCCTCAAACTAAGCAATACTTAATGGGAACTAGATTGCGTTGTATACCTACTCAATAGTAATTAATCATTGATACCTATTATATCTAAACTGTATAAAAAACAACTCTATTTAAAAGGGAAGCATTTAGGTTACTAAGGATAGTTACTAACGGTCTATATTTAACTCTACTGACCCAGTCCATTTCTAGACTAAAGCGTACCCATAAAACTGTCTGCAGGCCACGCTGAATAGTAATGCTAATTCGCTGGCCTGAAGAGCCAGCTTTTGGATCGCGCGTCTCCTCAAATGCCGTGCAAGATTTTTGAAAACCAGGAGAGATCTTGAGCTTGACCTGGGAACCTTCTCAACCCAAAAGGCTCAATCAAATAAGCACTGTCGAAACCGATATGTTTGCGTCTTTTGTGATCCTCAGCCGAAGCAGCGGCGGTGGCAGCACGCGCCTATGCGCCATAGGTACCACCACGCGCCTATGCGCCATAGGTACCACCTGTACCTCTCAAAAATTCGGAAAGCCTTATCGGATCGTTTCGGAAACTTCCGATGGACATTCCGAGAACGCTATTCCGAAAATCCAAAATTTTAAAGGTTGACATTAGTATTTGAACCCCTCACAGAAGATTATTTTTTTCAGTAATGGTTTGAGAATAGCGTTGAAATCCATCGGATTCTAAATCAAGTCCGACAAAAAGTTATGTCTCCGATACGAAAACTTGCCGTGTGTTCGATATTCGCTACACTAAAGTCCCATTTTAAAAATGTTGTGCATTAGAATTTCCATTTCCCCCAATCGTCATTTGGGGGGCCGGTAGTAGGCTCTCATTTGAGTAAAACTGTGCAAAAATGACGCAATCGCTAAAAAAAAATAGATACTCGTAAAACGTCAAACTTTTTTTATTTTTACGATTTTAATTTACGAATTCTACAACTTCTTGCTTCTACTAGGTACTATTATTTTCAGCATAGATCTATAATTGTATTAGTTAGTTAAGTAGTACCTCAACGCTTAAATAATTAAATTCGTGCATTTATTCCCGGTAGGTAAGGATTTCACAAAAACTGCACGATAAAGCGTTGAACATTGTAACAGTGACATCATAAGTAGCTGAGACGTCACAAGATGGCGGCTAGGTCAGCGATCTATACAACTAGAGTTGTAAAATGTGACTTGTTTCGGCATATTTATAATGCTGTCGTGCTATCAGTATACATAAAATATATGTGCAATAGAATAGAGTACAATATATAGCTAATAATGAACCAATTAAGTAGTTCGCCCGAACTGAGATCTCGTGATGTCGGATTTGTGTTAGGTATTAAGTTAACCGAATTATTAAAATAGGTAAGTTAGTTAAGTATTAACTATCTAAATCTCTCTTTATTAGCCTGAATGTTCGAAGCTCTCTCTCGTTGATGAGAGCAAGGTGCTCCAAAGCACCGACCATACGTTATAGTAGGGTGGGCAGAATACAATAACTGAATAAGTCACCCCTTACTAACATGAAAAGGTTGATGTAATTTTTTAAAGTGCTCTTAAAACCGTTAATGCAGTTAGTACCTATTGATTTAAAAATCTACCCCACCCCGGTAAATAAAAAAATAAATGTTTAAGTGAAGTCCTTTAACATTATATCCTCCAAGACATAACGTTGACACGTGACAAAAACTACCCCTATTTAAAAGTAAAATACTCTTTAAAATTTCACCCCAATATCTCAAAAACTACCCACTTATCAAAAATCGTTAGCTCTCGAGTCTTCAAGTCGATAGTGAACAGATTCCTTTTACACAAGCGTGCTTCATCTTAGGCCTCGTCTTTACTTATTTTTCAAGTGAGTTGGTGGCCAAACGCTTGTCTATCATTATTAAAAAATAGGCAATCAATTTATATTTATGTTATATCATTACAGTTTTCATTGAAGTCGGATAACCCGTTCGAGAGTTATGTCGTCACGAGCATTGCCCATACATACATGCATACAATGCCGGTAATCCGGCACTGTATGTAGGAAGGGAAGCAGTCGGGTTAGGTAACTAAGGACCGTTGTAATCTTCGACTGACTTGTAAATTGTTTATCTAACTAATTGAAATTGTACATACATATGATAGGTAGGTACATATGCGTGTTTTAATAAATATCAGTAACCAAATTGATGAAATATCGCAATGTGACGTAGACACCTGTCAGATGAGCTTTTACAATACAATGCTGAACCGCTCTTATTACTTGTGTCATATGATAGTGGCTTTTATTTTTTTTTTATTAGTAATTGACTTGATATTATAGGCATATGGTATTTAGGTACCCTTATTTGACTTTTGTTACAAATTCGACGTCAAGTTCACGGTTTTTATTTCACAATTGTAGCCATTTTCGTCTGCGTCCCAACTCTACCAGTTCCAAAGCCAGGCTAACATAATGGTAGTTTTTGTATTTTCTTCAAATGAATAAATTACCAGACGTCACGTGGTCGTGGAGTTAATAAAAAATGGCCGCGACCAACATCGTAACAAACTTAAAATCCTTGATACTTTTGGTTTTTTGGGTTCATATTCTCTATTAACCTAGAGGTGAGATGACATTACGAAGAAGGCGACGCTCTTGTTTTGCTGTGTTCACTGCAATTTGAAAAATCTTGGCAAAGTAATATAATTATCTTCCAATTGCGGACACGCAAACCGAGGATACCGACCCACATCTTAATGCAAAAAATCACGTTTCTTGTATTATATTATGGTTCTGTTTAACATTTTTTTATTTATTGTACAACGGGTTGGTGCCTTAATCTCACCTGATTTTCAAGTTATAAGGCCGAAGGTGGAAGCGCACATCAATCGGAATCCTTAACAACCTGAGGAACTGGCTATCTTACCAATAAATGCCGGAACCGGTTACCGATAAATGGCGACAGAATTTGGTAAAATCGTGGTAGCCTGCCAGGCGGACTTAAACAAAGTCCTACCACCAACTAAAATAAGCACAATATTGTAATCCCCTGGGATCGAACCCGGGACCTCTGTATCTGAAACCGGTAGGTGCACCACTAGACCACAGAGGCAGAAGGCCCAACGGTTTATTGTGTTCCGTTGGAGCGCAGAAGAGCCGCAGAAGAGCCGCAGAAGAGCGCAGAAGGAACTCCTGGGAATGTTCGTATCATAGACCTCATCCTTGCTAGACAAGCCAAGCTAGACAAGAGGTCAAGAGCTATAGGTACCCTACATTTATAAAAAAAAACATGCGTGGCAGTCTTTGGGGACTGCCGATAGAAGTGAAAACGAAGTAACTTGTAAATTGTATCGTCGAGCTATTAGATTATTATTTTTGGTTTGTAAAGAAGTGTTAACCAATTTAAACTATATTCCTTGATTATTATTACTTGAAACAATAATTCAATAATACTTAATTTAATAGCTCGACGATACAATTCACAAGAGCGTGCGGTGACGATGACGCGAGTTTCACGCTTTTTGTTCACACAAAAAGTGCTCAACGCGCCTATAGAAGTTTTCACTTAAAAAACATTTTCCTTCCTTTCACAGCTCTGAATTAAAAATAAAAAGTTATTTTCCTCTTGGTTTCAAAGACAGAACAGCTGTATTTTATGTCACAACATGCTGAGTATGACGCTAGTTTGGTACATCCAATTAATATTTTTTCTGTATTTCTTTGTTATATAGACAAAAATCTCATCTCAACTCAAGACATGAATCTTACCCAAAGAGTTCAATGAAGAGATTTTTCGTGACCACCCATGGTTGGTGCGTTCTGAAAAAAAGTCAAAAGGAGTCTTTAGGATCATTTTGAAACGTCAAATCTACCAGCACACAAGGAGAAAGCCAAAAAACTTGTGTGAAAAAAAAAAGAGTGTAGTGATCTCATAAGTACCTTCCTTTCAATACCATAGACATTAGTATGTTATTATCTGTGTCATAGATGAGCCTGGAATGATTCATCAGTAAACAATAAATGCTAAGTGCAGCGTCCTTGCCTTTTTAGCACTATTGTACTCCAGTTACAAATTTAGCACATTTTTGAATACTATTTAGTCCATTTAAAAGCCCAAATTGTCTGTTAACACGATTACACCGTTTATTATCCAATTCGAAGGGCAAAGTAGCCATTTTGAGGGTTATGATGTCATGTACCCTACTTCAGCTACTTGAAGCTGAGGTCATAGTGGTAATATGCAGCTTTCAAGACTTTTTATATAGATTTTTCTACCGTCTGTTTTTTTCATTTTCTGTATGAACTTGCTTTTTTCTTACTTGTAACAGTTTGCTTTTATTGCAAATATCCTAATTATGCTGTGTTTTGATGTCTATGGTACTTTAACTTTACTTAACTTTATAATAATAATAATAATATATTTTATTTCAGGCAAAAATAGGAACATTAGGTACAGATCTTATTTTAGCTTAGTACGGCCCATAGTAAATATACGTTAAAAACAAACATACATAATTAACTATACTATAACTATTTAATGGCACGTAAAGTCTGTTCATGACTTGCTAGTGTTGTGTTTAATAATCGATTTTATAACTGACTGTCAAAAAAGTATGAGAAAGGAGAAGTTATATTAAACGGAGAAGTCCATAGCCGACAATGCAGACAGCCGCAACAGCCGATAGCAAACAACTTCATACAAATTCAATACATAACACAATACAGTATATACAAACCTGCAGTGTCATTTACAGCCTCCGTAGTCTAGTGGTCCCGTTGTCAGATCCAGAGGTCCCGGGATCGATCCTCAGAGGGTACAATATTGTGCTTGGTTTGTGAAGAGTTTTAAAAACAAATGTCCGTCCATAAGTGCTACACAGCAATCCATAGCTTGCTCACTATCACTCGATTTGTGAACGTAACCTTGCACAATATCTCGATGTGAATTCACAAAAAAACTTGTTTTCCGACGACCCAGTGCAAGCGTGGATACCGTGTAGGGCAGACATGTTTGTTTTGTGTTCTTTTACGAAATAGAGTGAATGACATTCGATTTGAAAATGGAATTGTGATTCAAAAGATTATTCTTTGCCGTAAGTATGTACCTACTAAGTTTTACTAGACAGAAGACTTTATAATTTGTAAATGGAACGTTGCTAGTGTAGGTTGTTAGATGTAAACAAAGTTTTTAATGTAACGTTTGGAAGGTCGCAGGTTCAATTATTGCAGGGCGAATTGAACAACTTTAGATTAAACTATACAATATATTCATCTGAATATGCCTGTGAGACAGCTTGACCACGTGAGATTGGGCTAACAAATCATTTAACAATACGGATTGTTACAACCAAAGTAATTTAGGTGATTTAGTACAGTACCTATTTACCTTATTGATGTTTTTTTTTCATGGATGAACATCGATCACAAAAATCGATTAGACATGCAGTTTGCATGTCACACACTCCTAAAAATCCAAGGTCTTATCGGTAACCATTAATTCTTATCGTTAGCTACATAGCTCGCTAGTTTTAACAGGTTTCCTGCTTAAGATGCATATAAATAAGAATTTATGAGTGAACATAATGTAACTCTAGGCATTAGGCACAGACTAAATAATAGTTCTACGTACTCTATGAAGGTAAGGCATGCCTAACCGATTTTTTTTTTATGACATAGGTCTGTCTTCTTAATAGAAAACACAAATAAGTCAAGAGTTTATTCTAGGCAAGCGCGCTTCATCGTAGTCTGACCAAATAAGAGTTTTCTTCCAGCAAACCTAAGTTAAAACAGAAACAAGATTTTAAATATTATGGGAAAAGTGTACAACATTAATAAATAACATACCTACTGACTATATTATATATATTAGTTAATATAAGACTAATAAGACACACTACAATTTCATTTTCGTTTGTTGAGAATTTAAGTCACCTCTTTTTTAGCAGTACCTACCGATCAACTTATTTTGATTAACTTTGTCTAAAAGCGAATGAAAACTTGCAAAACAAAGAAGTAGGTAACTAATTAAACATATCCAAGGACACAGAAACATACAAATCTGCAATTAGTGTCATTACAAGAGTACCATGACGTCACCGACGCACCATGCATACAAATGTATGGGTTGAATGAGGTCATACACGTTTTTGGATGGAGTGTAATCTTAGCATGGATTGGCTCATCTCTGTTTTTGTTGTAAGTAATAATATGTATTTTACCTCCTATTTAGTATGTTATAGAATGAGAACCAACGGGCAAATCTCAGTAGGTAGGTTCTTTTAGCATTGCTGTGTTCCGGTTTGAAGGTTATGGTTGCCGGTGAAATTACGGGCACGCGCAGCTTAACACCATTATGATTACGCCATACGATGCCCTGTGTGTGTTGCGTTAGGATGCCCTGCAAACCTAATACATATCAGACATGCAAATCATGATGTATCAACATGCAAAAATAGTTATCAAACTACGTTCGTATGGGAAAGCGAAAATCAGTGATATTCCAGGGCTCTTTTAATCATTGTTAATACAATTTGGGACCTAGGATCAAGTAAGGTCAACTGTCTGGTCTTAAATCTAGGTCACCACGTCTGGTATATACCAGACGATGACGAGACGTTTTGCAATATTGCAAAACGTAAGTAAGCAATGACTTAATTACAAACACATGTACCTACCATATACGAGTACATATATACCTACTGGGTTGCAATTGCAACACATGCTTACTTACCTACACAAGGTCTGTGTTTCGTGATGCGTTTGTAAATAGTTTTATTATATATCCTTGTGAAATAGGCACTAGTTCTAAGCCGAAGTCATTCGAACCATTATTGGCAGAAGTGTCATTAACTTTTATTGTATGACGGGGAAGCGATTGGTCCTTCTCACCAGGTTTCATTATGATACGACCGAAGGTGGAAGCGCACTTCACCCAGAATCCTCAACATACAGACTTTAGATAGCTATAGATATGTTCGTACCTACAGATTGTGTATGTTTGTGTATATATGTCTTCATGTAACGACAAAGTGGGACTGCGATCTCCAATTAAAGTAGGTACCAAGTTTGTAGGTATAGAGAGTAATTTTTTTTTGTGTAAGAAGGCAGGCATGTTACACTTCCGCTATATAGTATTGGTACTAAACGGCATTGAATGTTGGTTTCATCAATGGATATACGTAATACAACAATACAAAATTATTTATTAGGAACACATTTAGGTAAGTAATACATATTTACAACGGGTACGTTGAGCAACTGTAAAAGTTGGAAACTGTGTAGCAGTGTCAGCGCCCTCCTCCGGACAAAATAGTGCAGGCTCTATTTGAATGGGTGGAGGGTAGGTTTAGTCTTATATAATAACTTAAAGTAGTGTTAACATTAAGTATATTCAAAATAAATTTATGAAATATAATAATCTTTCTCTTTCTAAATATGTACGAGTATAACTCAAAGGTGACTGACTGACATAGTGATCTATCAACGCACAGTCCAAACCACTGGACGGATCGGGCTGAAATTTGGCATGCAGGTAGATGTTATGACGTAGGCATCCGCTAAGAAAGGATTTTGATTTATTCTACCCCCAAGGGTATAAAAGTTTGTATGAAACTTTGTCAATTTTAAACCGATCGGGCTGAGACTTTGCATGCATAAAGCTACTATGACGTAGGCATCTTCTGAAAGGATTTTGAGATTTGTTTTGTTTCGGTTTAGTAGCTTTGGTTATAGACTCTGCTTTGTATTTGTCATTTGTTTTGTTTTCGTTTGGTTTAAGTATAGGTTTTGTTGGTTAGACTTTTTTAAAATGGCTAAAGAAAATCTTAACGTTAATGGAATGGAATGTTGAAGAATGTACTGTCGTTTTTGAGTTTTGTAGGCCCTAATTTTTTTAAAGCCGAAAAACTGTACCTTATTAATAATAATACTAATTAACGCGAGCGAAGCCGCGAGCAAAAGCTAGTAGAAGTATAATATTGGAAAATGATTCGTGTGCTAGCGCTGTACTACGCGTTGTGTTTACCAGCACTCAGAGTTGCAAACTCGAGTAAACCACGTGATTTATTTAATCAATCGATCTGTTTGTGTCTTCATGCGTTATTGACTCTGATTCGTTACGCTTGGAAGTATCGAAACTTGCACCTATTGAATGTATGAGTATGATACCTATTTTGTTATTTTTCGATATGTAATCTCTGAATTTTGCCAGGCTAGTAGGCTGACAGGAGAAAAACAATGCATACTTTAATCTTTTGATCTTTGCATTGATTTTGCTCCTGTCCTGTGAATTAAAGTGAGAAATACTTCTGTCTCGAATTAAATTTTTAAACCCATCCTAGGATATATGGATTAGATAAGTATGATGTTAGGCTCAATCCAAATTTAAAGCATTAAAATTATTTCTAATGATTGTTTTTTGTTGTTTCAGGGTTTCGGAAACATGCTGAAGAAAGAAACACGCTGTACTAAACCACGAATAAACACGAACGAACGAATAGTCATAACATACAGAACGATAGAGTGAATGACCTTTCATATTTCCCGCATTTTCTTAGAAGCATTAAAACAAAAATAAATCAAAGAGTTTTGAACGCAACAAAAATTTGGAATATTAGAATTTAATGCCTGAAAATCGGAACGCGTTTTTACGATTTTTGAATTAGGAACGGGGAACAGAGACGGCGCATTTTTCTCAGGTAGTTTTCTGAAGATTTCCTCATGAAAACTGAACGCAACTCTTAAAAGAGCGGGACAGAGCTGCTTTCCGAAAATAGTTTGTACAAAAATAGACAAACAAAATGGCAAGCTCAGTAGTAGAAGACTCGCCGGCCGAACCACCCGTGCCCAGATGGTGGCAAGGATGGAAAACTATGGCAGACTTAGCCGAAGCAGTTGACGATCTGATCTGCAGCTTCGATTATATGGACACAGCGATGGACAACCTAGTCATGCTGATATTCATTTGGATTCTTTTCTCGCTCGTGCTGCTGGGAATCGGCAAATGGGCGTACGGGCGATTCTTGAAGAAATCCGAAGTCAAAGCGAACGATGAACCGAAAAAACCTACGAACGAAATCGTGGCTAGTGCTGATAGCGTTTTGGCAACGACTGCTAAAGTGAAAAGTGCTTCATTGAAGGCTTCCAAGCCTTCTCCTTTCGTGCCTCCCACGCCGCCAAACAAGAAACGACTTGGCCGCATGTCTCCTGGCCCCGAGGCTTTAAATCTGAAAAAACACCAAAGCATCATAGTCCCGACTTGTACGGGCTCCGATCCGCCGTCAGTCCAGTGGGTAAACGATATACTCACATGGTTATATAACGATCTGGTGATTGTGAATGAACTTGTGCAGCAATGGATTGTGTCAATGAACGAGTTTTCGAAGAAATCCGTCGAGGAGGTGAGTTTTTACTCTTTATTTAATAGCGTAGCGCGATGACGTGAAAAATTGGCTGTCAAAGTGACATTGACATGATCTCTAAGCGATTTGTTCTGAGAAGTAGGTTTGTGTACCCATACCCATACCCATACATGTCTTACAAAAACAATGTCTATAACTAGACATTGTTATTTTGATGATCGGTGACTGTATGCTAATAGAAACGCATTCGTACAGTCAACGAATTCTGGTTGTTATAAAAGCAGGTCACTAGGTACTACTCCATGGACAAAGTAACAATAAACCTACATCTTAATATTTAGTTTGTTAGTTTTTGTTTTGTTATCGTCATACTGTCACATCGTACCTACTTCAAGAACGTTATGGGACAATGCGATCGGTAAACATCAAAATTATTCATAAATTAGATTAGTAATAATATAACTTATGTTTTTTTACATGTAGTGAAAATTTATCATTCGTTTGGACATAATTACGATAAATCAAAATAACTCTGACAGTTACAATTTGCACTGGAGTTACGTCGAAAACCACTTTGTCAATTTTATGATACCTGTCTTATCTATTAGTTAGGTACCTAAAATATTCAAGTAAACTACCTACAGGTCTATCAGGCTCAATTACAAAAATATTATTAGCGTATCTAATACTTTAGTATTTTGCCGTAATTTATATCATAGATATTATGAGTATAATGGCTTCATTATGAAAATTATAATAATTTATACCCAAATAATAATAATAAGTAAGTAATTATTTCAGGACAAACTAAGCTTTGCTTGGTTGCACAATAATTTAGAAATGTTTTTAAGGCGACAGACTTAGGTGATAGCTAGATGATGGTAGCTAGCCAGATGGACTCAAACAAAATCCTACCACTAAAGAAACCAAGCACAATATTGTAACCTGGTGATCGCACCCGGGACCTCTTGGACTGATACCGGTGTGCGAACCACTAGACCACAGAGACGGTTTATTCATGTATATTATGAATGAATTATTCCATTCTGCCCCACCCGTGCCGCCTCACTGGTAGGGCAAAGTTGAATGTCTTAGCTACATTATCTTTTACTTTTAAAGGTGAATCCTCCTAGGGGTGAATATATTTTCACGGATTCATTTATTTATCAGGTGATTTCTAATCTATGTACTCATACCGATATAATTTCGGTCTGACACAAAACAGGTTTTAGTATCTTTACCATCTAAGAGATTATAATTTTTATGTGACTTGATTATTATTATTTTAATAAAAATCTAACGTGAATTCACACTACAGTACAAAGTCAATCACATACGCAATAATACTTGTTAGTATAAACTCTATGGATATAGAAATTCAGTCTAAATTCCATCAATGTAAGCTCAAGCCTTTGTTGATGTGTATTATTTTAAACTGTGATTTCTCCACTTGCTAATGTAAATATGAACTTACTGAATCACACATTGAGTCTTAATTCCAATGAGCAGGCCAAGCATTTCCTGTGCGCAACGCATCTGTAAAAACAACGCTGTACTGGAAAATAAGCGCTATACGATGGCGAAAAGGTACATTTTCATTTTGAACAGTTTTATCTAAATAGGTCGCGCATGGCTATAAAAGAAAATGGCTCAAGAACGGTTTAATTACATGGCAACTGGATTTAAATAAAACTCCTTTGATGACATGAATGAGGAATGTTACTTCACCCTAACCTAGTAATGTGACGTACTTACGAACCAAATATTTTAATGTGCACCTTCATGGGCATATTTACATCCCCCCCGGTTCCATGGAAAGTTTGTCTGGAAGAGATCACTTTTAGCGATAAGACCGCCCATTGTACTGTTTACTTTAGTTTAGTTTTAAAATTGACAATTGTCGCCCCGAACTGAGATCTCGTGATGTCTGGTTTATCTTAGATATTTAACCACGGAGATTATTTCTCAAATAGAACGTTTTAAACAAACGATAAAAGTATGCTTTCATTACACCTTACTCAGGCACTCTTTTTCTCAATCTCACTTTATTCACCTGAGTAATTGAAATTCTTGTTGCTAACTCTCATTCTATGCAAAGCCAAAATGAGTGCTTGCAAAAAGCATACCAGCGACCGTACGTCATAGCAGGTAGAAAACTAAGTCACCCCTTACTAAGGTCATGCTAAGATGTTACAAAGGTTGATGTCGTTTTGAAACGTGCTTTCAAAACCGTTGCCTGAGTAGTCGTGGTTTAAAAATCTACCCTTCCAGCCTACGGATGTCGTTAAGTCGACCAAAAAGCTTATTTCTGAGTGTTAACAAAACTTTAACCGTGAGCACCAATCTGTCTGCCAAGCGTGATGATTATGGCGAAATCTTACAGTTGTAAAGGAAGTTCTTTTCACATTGTGGTGGACAATAATTAACTGATGATATGGAATAGTCAAACTTATCAAAAACCGCGACAATCAAATTCTATTTACGTTATCTCTATTCAGTTTAAATTATATGACAATCGGATTATCCGTTCGAGAGTTATGCCATCACAAACATTGCCACATACATACATACATACAGTGCCGGATTTCCCAACTTAACTGAGAGATCTCGTTCGCTTCGCTCACTCGATAAATAAAGAATTTCGTTCATTCATTAATTCATTCGGGTTAATATAAGGGTGATAATCTCTTCCAGACAACCTTAAGATGGAGAGGATAGTACAAATACGGTTGATGGTAGGAGTGTGTACATAATAAAAGAGAATCTAAATAAATACGTTATAATAATTTGACTAAGCCCGACCAATATAGGTAACACATTTTTAGTATTATTATTTTTTAAACCACTCAGGTACTTTTCGCCGCCTCTGTGGTCTAGTGGTTCGCCTACCGGCGTCAGATCCAGAGATCCCGGTTCGATCCCCAGGTGGAGTACAATATTGTGCTTGGTTTGGTTGGTGGTAGGACTTTGTTTAAGTCCGCCTAGCTACCACCATCTTACCAAATTCTGTCACCATAACATCAATTGTTAAATTGTTGTGTTCCAGTGTTATAGCCAGTTCCTCCGTTTGTTGAGGATTCCTGGTGAAGTGCGCCTCCACTTTTTACACCCCCTGGGGATCGAACCCGGGGCGAACTAGACCACAGAGGCGGTTTAATAAGTTAATTAAGTTGGATAAAATAGAGGACAAAATGTTTAACCCTGCCCCTTGCTGAAGGGGTTGATGTGCATACAATGTGATATATATTTTATTTCCAAAAAAAAAGTATTAAAGTGATAAACGGCCGAAAGACAGATAGATATTCGGACTAGATAGCGTTGTGTGAAATTAAAGTCCTGTAACATTTATTTATTTTTAAAATTTTATTTATATATGTTAATGTAGTTACACATTTAAAAAAATATTAAATGTATATATTTTATATGTAGGTGACTGTACTAGACACAACTTAAAACCTAGGTTTCTTGATTAATGATATCCGCATAGAAGCCGCATAAATGTAAAGCAACCTAATTCTTTTGAACTCGTTATAGCTGGCCGCCATTTTAGTTTTGCGGAATTCTGAAATTGCATGTAGAAGAAAAGCAGAGCTATTAATTCGTTTACTACAGGTGATTAGGGGCTGAATGCTAAATAAAAATAAATTTACGCCTGGTTTGGCGCAGTGCAAACACCTCTAACAAACTATGTCGCTATAACAACAATAGTTGTATTCCGGCATTTAGAGGTAAGATATCCAGTTCCTCAGTTTGTTGAGGATTCCGGGTGAAGTGTGCTTTCACCTTCGGACTTATCATAACTTGAAAAATCAGCTGAAATTAAGGCCAAGCAACTCTCCATCGCAAAATAAAAAAAGTTCGTAGTATCATTAGAAATCACGAAGTCATAACATGGGGTGATCTACCCGCTTTTTTGGCTCAACTGAAAGGTTACAACGCTGGTGGTAGGAGCTGTAAATGTCCACCTGACTCATACCACCTCATAGACGACTTCGAAGTCTGGCGCCCAACGGTGTTATCTATCATATTTATATTTTCCATAGTGTAATAGAATAAGTTGACGAGACACTGTTGTCATCTTTTTCAATAAATAAATATTATCTTATCTTATCACGTCTTTTAGCTACTCTTGATTTAACCCTTTCGTATATTCTGGCAACGAGCGACCGCTTACGCTTAATTAGGGTAATTTATCAGTTATCAAGACATAAGTAGGTTTTCCTACCTCCAAGCGGCTGAATAATGACAACACTGGTGGTATGACCTGTGAACCACTTGGTTATCGACCACCCGAAGTTCGGCGCATAGAGGTTGAGAGCTAATCCATTATTTGTTAAAAAAATGCATGACAGGTGTAAATATTAAAATTCTGTAGGGTTTTATATGGTTTAAAGTTCAACATAAAACAAATAAAAACGTAATTTATTGACTTACTTAATTTTACGTCCGAGACATTCGAAAAATGAATGTAACATTGACAGTTCACCTTTTGCCTGACATTCAATTCGCAAATTGCCAGGGTCGTCACAACATATTACCGATTCGCAATTATGCGAGATGGTCTTACGGTGGTTATTCTCAAATATGCGATATTTCATAACATATCATTCAAGTGAGACACACTGATTTTATACAAGAGAAGATATCTATTGTATCATACGTAAAGTACTTATATTAAATAAATACATATTACATGACATTCATTTTACACATTTCGCCATCTAGTCCCAAACTAAGCAAAGCTTGTAATATGGGAACTAGAATACGGAAATTATACTTAGATATTTTTTTTATGTAAATACACACTTATCATACAATAGCACACCCAAACACAGAGCAAACATTAGTATTCATCACACAAATGTTTGTTCTGGGTGGGAATCGAACCCACAACATACAGCGCATAAGGCAGATCTACTACCAACTGAGCTGTGAGGCTTGTTTATAATTACTTGTTATCTTTTACGATTAGTTCTTATTCTGTTTTATTAAAAAAAAATGGTTGTATAGATAGATAATGGAAACAGCCAAAATGAACCGAAAAGCATTATTCCAGAAGAGTTTAGAGTAATTCAAATATTAGATCTGTAGCTTTTACAACCATCGACAATTGTTGGTGTTTTATGCCCTATTATATATAGTACAAACTCTTAATAGGCAAATTCAGGGTAGGCTTACTCCATCGTAGGCCTTTTTTTCTACAAGAATATGCATCTTAAAAGGTTTAGACGGTCCCATAAAAAAAAATGACACATTCATATTGATCGGGCATTCAATACCGATGCAAAACTTCCAAGAATGAAAAGAAACACGAACTCTACCTCTATAGTTACAGAAAATATCGTACAGCAACATTTTCATTCTTTTGACATCCCAATACTACTATTCAAGTTAGATGATTTGTTAATCTAACAGTTAGGGTACACAAATATCGAGTTTTGTCGATGTTTAAACATATTAAAACCAAGATCTCGTAAACTCCAAAATATCACAGTCATCAGAATTGGTGTCATACAAACACATGACCCGGTAACCTACCCTTTTCTCAGTAGTTATAATCGAATCGTAGTAATAATTCGTGCGACAATTATGTCATTTGACGGGTGTGACTCAGCATTGTGCTGGCAATGGGTTCGAAATTCGAATGTCAGGGCTGTCGCCGTCTCGTTCTCGCGTAGAGGTGAGGAATTATCATACACTCATTAGCAATATTAAGATCGACTGAGAATGTAAACGACTGTGTTTTTTTACGATGGGTTTGTCCTATTTTTAAAATTTAAGACAATATACTTGTTATATTATTGGTAATTGGATATAATTATCGTCCTAGGTAAAAGTAAGTGTGAACCCGCGAAGATTTGTGGATCTACCTATTTATTCTTGTCCAAGCGAGCATCGAGGCCAAGAGATTAACCTTTTATAATAAAAAGACAGGGTGTGTTGTTAAGACATACGAAAGAAGTGAAACTTTTTATATTACAGGGAAATATTTTAATTGTCTCCCACTTTACCCAACACAGTGCCCCACCACTTTAACGTCACACACAAAACTTGCGGATCAGAATTTGAAAACCCTCCCATCCACTCTACCCGACACACTGTCCAACCACTTTTATTCACACAAAAAGGTTGCTAATTAGAATTTCAAAAACCTCCAAAAGTTACCTTACTTTGTTAATTCTTCCTCGTTTGTATTTATCTTGCTTCTTATCGTAATCAAATAAATGTTTCTATTTCTATTTCTAAGTTTCACTTAAAAAAAACACATTTCAATTCAAGTCTCTTCAGTACCTACGTCTTCATCTATATTGCAAGATACTAGAAACAGAATGTCTCGTCAAATTTGTATCGCATATGTTTCTTAGTGGATACCTGACAGCCCTAAGAGCCATATTTTTATTTCAAAACGCGAGGAGACGCCCTGTCTGACATGTATGACATCACTAGTAGCTAGTGACGTCGAATCTGACATCATACTTCACCGCAACATACCACAGAGTCACAAACATAGAGCACATAAAAAAGTTTTTTACTTATATTTTTTATTGTATGACGGGGAAGCGCTTGGCCTTCATCTCACCTAGTTTTCAAGATAAGGCCGAAGGTGGAAGCGCTAATCACCCGGAATCCTCTACAGTCTGAGGAACTGGCTATCTTATCTCTAATTGCCGGAACACAATCATTTATAATTTATGTTATGGCGATAGATAAGGTAAGGCTTGCCAAACGGACTTCGTCCTTCGAACGAACAAAGTCCTTCCACCAACCAAACCAAAGTATCTCGACTCGACAAACTTGGTCAGTTTTTAGGGCTTAGTACACCTGGGTATTATATTGGGTAGGTACCCAATGGGTGTCAACGGATCTCTTCTATTCAGCCTCCGCCGTTTGTCACTGTCAGCTGGCTGTACCTCATGAACTTAATAGGTAAATGGTTGAAATTTTCAGTGTGTATTGCTATTGCCGCTTTAAAATTAATAAAATTCGATGAAGGTTATCACACCAAGTTTTAGGCAAGTATTCAGCTCATTATAGTTTATATGATAGAGCTAAAAATAAATAATTAGAAACTCACATTTCTTGTTTGCTTTATCCATCCCATGGTGATAATAATGTAGCTATATAATATGAGAAGTTGATTGAATCATGACATCAGAAATAAAGCCATGAATTGGGAATTTTGCTTAGTGGAGTGAGGTTTGATTATCACCCAGGACAAACATTTATGTGATGAATGGATAACCTTTAAGACATGCATGCTCCATCTTATGCCACATCTTGATTTGTTTTTCAAGTAAGCTGGGTCAAACGCTTGGCTATCATGAATAATAAAAGTATGTTAAGTATTATGCATTTACAAATAAATATAAGCAAGTATTCTATCCGTAATCTATGGGAACTAGCATAATAACAAACTTTGCTTAGTTTGGGGTAAGATGGCGCTGTGTGAAATTATTGTCTTGTAATATCTGTTTATGTAGTATTGAAGTTTGAAATACTTACGCTTGTATTTTAAGAACAGTACCTACGATGATTCGACGCCTACCTAACCGTGCGTACCACGTTCGGGCTGCGAACATTTTAGCAATAATAATCATTTTACTGTAGGTACACTTTTGTGAGAAGCTAGTTTCCCTAAAAAATATCTAAAAGATAAAGATAAAGAGTTCTTTCCAGGGCCACTGAGGACAAGTCTGAAACCGTGAGAGTTATCGAAACGTCAAGTACGTGCTCGATTAAAAAAAAATGTTATGCTGCATTAAAGAAAATCTGTTTTATTTTATAGTTTTATCTGGAAAAGTCTTAGAGTTGAATTTATAAATTTTCAATTTTGAAATTGCTCCAACAACTTTGGGCACATAGTCATCCTATATATTTTTTATTATCATACAAAGAACTCAAATGCAAATATTTATAAACTTACTTTATTTATTTATAAGTTTTTTTAATTTGTTTTTTTTTGTGATAAATACATTAGTATATTTTTGTGATAGGTCGATAGCAAGCCTGATACCGCAGTTGGTAGCAACTCCGCGCTGTAGGCTGTGGGTTCGATTCCCACCCAGGATCAACATTTGTGTGATGAATATAGATGTTCGTTCTATGTTTGGGTGTTGTATCTTATAGTACGTATGTATTTACAAAAAGTATCTAAGCATTCTATCCGTAATCTAGTTCCCATATTACAAGCTATGCTTAGTTTGGGGCTAGATGGCGCTGTGTAAAATTAATGTTCTGCTATATTTATTTTTATACATAAACCTAGAAAAGCGTTCCCGGAATCTCCATCGGAAGTTTCTGAATTCGATCAGATAAGGCTTCACGAGTATTTGAAAATAGCTGAGATTTATACAGATGTGATGAAAGGCAAGCGGTTCCCGTAGTAGGTACCTACTTACATAAACGATTTAGTAATACAAAGAATAAACGATGTTGTTTACCTAAAGTAAGTACCTACTACGTCATCAGGCCCTAAACTAAGCATAATGCGAGAGCTAGATACGGAGAAAATGAGTAAAATTAAACTGTCATAAATCACAGAAAAGGAAACACATAAATACTCTGTGATTTAAAAATGCGTTTAAACTTGGTATGTTGTTTTTGGCTTCATCAATTCTTCTAACAGGAAAGGGCGCGGAACATTGCCATAGCAAAAATCTTACAACTTAATGTTAGCTATTTATTCGATAGTAGCTACTAGATCATATGATACTTAATGATATTGTGTTTAATAGGAAACGGTAACACTTTAAAAACATCATATCCTAAATTGAGGCTGGCAGCTAATATGGAAAGAAACTACAAAATAATGTGTTGCCCTAACAAAGGCAATACTAGTGTTTACGGGCTCACACTACAACGTCATTTAAATCACACGTATATATTCATTAAATTTCGAACCGCCACTGTGGTCTAGTGGTTTAACCCACCGATTTCAAATCCAGAGGTATCGGGTTCGATCCCATAGCAGCAATAGTGTGCTTGGTTTGGTTGGTGGTAGGATTTTGTTTAAGTCCGCCTGGCTAGCTACCACCATCTTACCTAATTCTGTGGCCATTATAACAATCCTTAAAAAAATGTTGTGTTCAGGCGTTTAGAGGAACTGGTTATAAGATAGCCAGTTCCTCAGTTTGTTGAGGATTCCGAGTGATGTGCTCTTCCACCTTCGGCCTTATCTCAACTTGTAACCAGGTGATATGAAGGCCAAACTCTTCCCCGTCGTACAATAAAAATAAAAATAAACTTTTATGTTTTGTATAAAAAAAATACAAATTGATAGATAAAATGGGGTTAAGTAAATTGGATTTAAAGTAGTTTTTAAAGCTTCAGTCTAGACGCACTATTCGGTTGAGTGCGTTGAGAAAATTACTTGTTTTTGGCTTCCTTCCAAAATGTGTGGTACGAGTACCGAACGCGTTATTTTTTCCTTGTTTTTCCTGTGATAAATCTATGTTCTTCATGATACTAAATAAAAATAAAAGTTCTTTGCTGAACTGCTGAAACTGGTTGATTCTAAAACCAAGAAAATAAACGAGAAGACTTTTCCATTTGTTCAATTGCGTTGACAATTCAGTTTAATAATTTCAATGCCAATTTTTTTTTGTTATAACTGTAAATTCTATATAATTTAATAACAAAAAATGTTTTGACCCAAAGTGGGTCAAATGGGTACTTGAAAGTGGGTCATAAGGGAACTTTTATTAAGCGGGTCAGAGCATGCGGGTCAGAAGGGTCTGAGATCTCAGTTTGTTCCTCAGTTTGTTGAGGATTTCGGGTGGAGCGAGATACCACCTTCGGTCTTATCTCAACTTGTAACCAGGTGAGATGAAGGCCAAGCGCTTCCCCGTCGTACAATAAAAAAAAATCTAAGAAAAAAAATAATAATAACAAAATCTGCGAAAGTTTGTTTGTGGATGTTGTATAGATGTTTCTTTCACACGAAAACTATTGAACCGATTGAGCTGAAACTTCGCACATATTTTGTTCTAGACCGGCAAATGAGACGTACGTAAGATTTTCATCCCATATTTGCATATAATGCAAATTTCTCTCTGAACCAGAAATAATATCAAGGCGACTTTTTGGTTTTTATATTAGTGTCTATGGTATGGTTATCAGATGTTCAACATCACCATGAGATAAATTACAAAACAGTTGATTTTTATATTTTGCAACTTCACGCGAAAACTAAATTTGGCATACATATTGTTCTGGACCAGGAAACAATTATACCTAGGCTACCTTTTATCTCAATACCACGCAAGCGGAGCCGCGGGCAGAAGCTAGGAATTTCATGATAATTTCTCATCTCAATAAATACCTACTTACAAAGAGTACCTCCTCAGAGGCAAATTCAGGAATAGGTATGTTTCTAGAAACCTCAGTGGCTTTCGTTAGGTACAAATACAAATACAAATAATTTATTAAATAATTTAATTAATTTATTTCACTTAATCTTACATACATGCATGTTTCATGGTTTGAGACCCTCTTTTAATTATTAAGATACTTTGTATCTTCATACTTATAAGAGGGTCTCAAGTTAGGGTTAGGTACTCGTTGGAGGTCCATGGTTAGATTCCTGGGTGCCAGAGATATCTCCTTCCTTTTCGTGAAACAATCCTAGGTGGTAACTCTACGAGCGCTGTAAAACGCGGTATTTTTGATAAATCTCAGGTCAACAGAACTTAAACTAAGACTTAGGGTCCTTAGAAGAACCTTAGACTAAGGGTGCCAAGGCGAGAGTTACACGTCTTGAACATAGTAGGTTTTTTTTAATGTACGCCGATTCCCCGTACGTACACGTCCGTTTATGTCCGCCGGCGTACATTAAAAAAAACCTGACGCCACTGGACCAAGCGCTTCCACGCTTGGCCTGGCATCAGGCCGAAGGTGGAAGCGCACTTCACCCGGAATCCTCATCAGACTGAAGAACGAACGAGGAACTGGCTATCTTACCTCTAAATGCCGGAACACAACCATTCAGACTTGATATTTGTAAAAAAAGGTAAAGTAAAGAATCGGTAATGAAATATTCATTACCAAAGAAGAATATTTAGGTGACAATATAACACAAGGCCAATAGAAACAGAAATTACTTTACACTAGAGGAATTCCAATGAAAATATTATGGCAACAAACTCGGGTAGGATGGTGATAGCTAGGCGGACTTAAACAAAGTCCTACCAACAAATCAAGCACACACTTATAAGTATCTCCCTGGGGCAATCTCCATACGAATATATAACATACCGGTATCAAACCGGTCAGCGAACCACTAGGCCACATATGGTCGTAACACAACGGAAATACACACGCAGCAGCTGATTCCAACGCATTCTTTCATTGGTTTCACACATAACACACTTACAATCATAAGCGACTGTGTTATGCGAAAAAACATTTCCCAGAGCAATTTTCGCTGATCAATTATGCATTAGTTCCGACCGTCAAGCATGAACGTAAGGAATGCCGCACGCGTTTAAACCCTGGCGTTTCTAAAACGTGGTAATGTCTTTGTAGCGTAGCGTTATTGATTAGATGTTTTTGAATTGAAAACTTCTTAAAGCGCGTTGGACATTTTTTGAGATGGAAGAACCATTGAACTCGCGACACTATACACTTTATTGACACCACTTTTGAAATATATGACTTAAAACACATTGTCATGCCATATTTACGATCCTAAGAGGTACGGGTAAGGACCGGCGAGACTGCTTCTACATAGACGACGAACTTCATGTTTTCACTTGCACTCCCGGAGAGCCACTGTTTTCTTTATACGTTTATAACCGCCTCTGTGGTCTAGTGGCTCAACCCACCGATTTCAGATCCAGAGATCCCGGCTCGATCCCCATGGGGAGTACAATATGCTTGGTTGGGTTAGTGCTAGGGCCGCCTGGCTAGCAACCACCATCTTACCTAATTCTGTCGCCATAACAACATTTATATTTATTGAGGATTCCGGGTGAAGTGTGCCTCCACCTTCGGCCTTATCTGAACTTGTAACCAGGTTAGATGAAGGCCAAGCGCATCTCCGTCGTACAATAAAAAAAAACGTGTATCATCATCATTTCACTCCACATACGTCCGCTGCTGAACATGGGCCTCTCCACAACCGCCACAAGTCGGTTCATCGTGTGAGTGAGTCTTCCCACACTCCGTTTCGCGTTTAATCGTGGTAATCGAGAACCTTGCTCCCGGTGGTTATCGGTACTAAGAGCTAGCTGGCCTGCCCACTGCCTCTTCAGCTTGCTAATTCTGAGAGTTATGTAGTGATATCCATATTCTGGATTTTAATACGTAGTGAAATTCCATGCATAAATCGCTGTGTGACTTTGAACTTATTCATAAGGCCTACAACTGATACTGATTAAAGACTAGACTTAGATACGTCTTTGATTATCATACATACATAGACTCACGCCTGTTTCCCAAAGGGGTAGGCAGAGATTAATACTTTGTGCAACTTAGGTGTTCATCTTTCTGTTAACCACTATTCTAACAAAAATGTATTTATATTTATTTTTAGATTTAATATTTTCAAACACGCTTCTAAATTGCTCTTGAAATAAATAAATACTGAAAAAAAGATGCTGAGACAGCGGATTTCCATTTACAACGCTCCTTGCACCTTGCGTATAGAGAGGATGATTGAAAGCAGATTGACGAAGCAAGTATACTCGTATATATCTAATTCCAAATGGAAAAAAAAAACCACTGACGTCGCGCATTCGGGTGTATTATGTATTTGCCCATTGCTATCCTGAACCCAGCCAACCCAACTCCTTGTTGCCTAGCAGAAGATCTGGTGAGATCTCGTAAAATAACGATATCCACGGATAACGAACGCAGCGTGCGCTTGTTCTTATATAATACATAATTGTGTTTGTTAGTTATAGATCCACGCGAGAAATGTATGACTCATTGAATATATTTACATTTATGTTTACACACTGAACCTGGTTCCATTCAACTAAATCCCGTATTAATAGCTCGGGGTATGCAGGCAGCTACAATTTTAATACAAGATTGACCTATACGTTTGGCCGCAATTTCACCTGAAGGGAACAGATGAATACCCTACAAGTTTAGAATATCCTTAATTACAAAAATTAGCTTAGTAGAGTCCGTTGTGAAAGGGCTCGTCCGGGGAAGTACTACCACCATACCTATTTCAGCCGCTAAGCAGCATTGCTGTGATCCGGTATGAAGGTTGCCGGTGAAATTACGTGTACGAGGCACGGCAACAACTTTGTGCCTCAAGTTGACGGGCGCAATACAATGCCGTGTAGGCTATGTTCTTTGTGGATGTGACCTACGCAGTAAGGCATTGTTATAGGCAAGAGTGCACTTAACATCAGGTGGCCTACTTGCTTGTTCCTTCTGCTAGTTGTTTTAAAAATAACTGATTATCACATCCAACAACAGCCCAATAGAGTCCACTGCTGGACAGAGCCTCCTCCATCTCTAAAGCGGGAGGGTTTTGCCGTAACCACCACGCTTGGGAGGTGGATTGGTGATCACATTAAAGGTGTAGATAATACACAGAAGGAAGCTGCTGCCCTTCTTCTGGTCGGCATCCCTTAGTCGGCTTTTACGACATCCATCATCATGAATCATGAGGTTCATTAAGTAAGATGGTATAAGCTAGCCAGGCGGACTTAAACAAAGTCCTATCACCAACCAAACCAAGCACAATATTGTACTCGCCTGGGGATCAAACCTGACACCGGTGGGACCACTAGACCACACTGGCGGTTGACTGTATGTTTTTCAAAATACGGAAGCAAATTTTTATCATTCAATAAATATATATAAATAGCTAAACATTTGACACCGATGAATTATGCGGCTCCACGACGCAAATTCACATCCATAACTAGGTAACTAGTGGTGGTCTGCGAGGCTTCTAATTTTAAAAAACATCCGCCAGGTTCGCCTTCAGGAACGTGATATCCTTCAGCAGCCTGGTGACGTCGACGTGATCGAATTCCACCGGTGAAAGCTTATGCAGCTCCTTTGCGACGAAATCGGGCACGTCAGGATCAGTCTCCTTCAACACCGTTATGATATCCTGGAGACTCTTTTCCCCTCCGTCTCTACGACTCGACGAAATCGTGGGAGTTTTGCCCAACGCTTGGTAGATCAGCCCTTTCCCACAGCAAACTTCCTCTTCCTTGAAATTGGACTTGCAGATCTGGATGATGCTGATCTCGTCCATAGTGTCGATGGCATTCTGGGTAAATGCCAATAACTCATTCACGATGAGTTGCTTGGAGCTCATCGCGGTAGCGGGCTGCGGCGCTTATCACGAATTATTATAAATCCGAGGCAGTGCTAGAGCGAAACGCGTCCATTTCCGAGCGCGCATTGCACAACAGTGATACATTATACTTCCGGGGAAGCGCTTGGCCTTCATCTCACCTGGTTATAAGTTGAGATAAGGCCGAAGGTGGAGGCTCACGTCACCCGGAATCAACAAACTGAAGAACTGGCTATCTTACCTCTTAATGTCGGAACACCACAATTTTTGGAATTGTTGTCATGGCACAGAATTATGTAAGATGGTGGTAGATAGCCGTCCTACCACCAACCAAACCTAGCCCCAAACTAAGCAAAGCTTGTTATATATGCAAATATAAAGCGTGTTCGACAGTAGACTGAGTATCATCAGCTTCCACAATCGGCTTTAATTCGTCATTGTCGACCAAAGTTTCCGGACGCCCACGGGGTGCATTTTTCAGGTCGAAATTTCCAGCACGGAAGCGGGTAAACCAATAACGAGTTGTGCGTTCGATTGTAGTGTTATCTTCGTATACGTCGTTAATGTCGCGTGCCGTTTGTGCCGCGTTACTACCCCGTCGGTACTCATATTCCATAATTAGGTTTTTTAACGAAACCAAGATGACGAAAAGACCCAAATGGGATGAAAACATAACTCTAATCAGTGGACTGATTTTGAAAATAGAATGTCATGTTTTAAAAATAAAATTAATTTGAAATTAGAATTCATAGACATTCAGAAATAGTTTTTATTCGAAATGACGAGTACTAAAAGCGGCAACTTCATAGGTGAAGACCTATATTATATACTTACATTGTAAAATAGATACGCAGGTCTACTTAAGCAAACAAGGTTATGTCTTATCAGTGACATACATGACACTGGATGCCCGACCTATGAGTAACTAATTAGTATTGTAGGTATCTAACTTAACCTTATTATAATAACCTGTAATTTTTTGGATAAATAAATATTACCTCATCATCATCATTACTTTAAGAGTTTGACTCTTGTCAGCAAACTGATGAATCTTTCTCCATGTTGATCTATCCAGGGTAGCCACATTGACCTCCTTAAACGAAACGACAGCGACCTTCTCTTTCACTTGCTTTATATAGTTTATTCGCGGTCTCCCTCTACCTTCCACTTTCCCTTCTATATTGTTCTTGATGAATTTGTCGTGTCGCATAAGATGGCCGATCATTTTTCCGCTTCTGTTCTCAACAACTTGTAATATAGATTTAAAGGTAATATACCTACAAGACATTAATTTCACACAGCGCCATCTACTCCCAAACTTAGCAATGCTTGAAATATTAGAACTAGATTACAGAAATAATACCTATATACTTTTTTTAAATACGTTATTATCACGCACTGCATGAACTTGGAGTAAGCTCTTAGCGTTGGTTTTTCCGCTCTGTTACGACCCTAATGTCTTCAAGAAGAGAGTTAATAGGCTCTTCTTAGGTAGGCTCTCTCCATCGTAGATCTCATTATTGTCTGTGTAAGTATCGAGGTCCAGATCCGACCCATTCTAATATAAAAAAAAATCATGCAATATAACCGCCAAACACAGAACAAACATCAATATTCATCACATACATATTTGTTCTGGGCGGTTGAACTCACAACCTACAACACAGAAGGCAGAGCTACTACTTACTTAGCTATGAGGCCGTATTCGGCTATGATTGTTATTATAATATTGCTTTTAATAACATATTATTTGTGTAGGTATTAAACTTTGGTTCAATGATTTAAATATTTAGACAAAACATTTTAAAATAAATAAATTTAATGATAGCGCTTTGCCAAAGGTCAGACGCCACAGCTTTATCGGTTAATAATGAGTTAAAATATCGATGACATGTGCTATTTTATTAACAGAATATTGTGATAATAAATAGGTAGGTACTTAATCTTGTCTGCTTCTAACCTATCTAAAAATTTTAGAAGGATTTATAAATCTAGCCATTTGGTAGTGGGGGATATTGAAAAATAAAGCTAGTAGGTAGTGCGGAATTCTGAAAAGGCCCATGTGTTGTGCGGGTCATTTAAAAAATATAGCCAGTGTGTAGTGGAGGACATTGTAAAAATACAATAGCTGTCACTTCATTGATGCCGAGGTAATAGCTGTTTTCAACTATCGATAGATGTCGTTTCAATCAAGCTTTGTTTGAAACCGATGCCAGTTACGCTATCGCAAAACTGCCATTTTTATTTTATTTTTATATGTTGCATTACAAAATTGATAGAAGTATATTGCACTACAAGATACGTGATAGGCCTACAGATACCAATGACTAAACTATTATAAACACTGTATACCTAAATGATCATCAAAAAATTAACCAGCCCGAGGTTCTTGCCTTTCTCCTTGTGTGCTGGTCGCGATTCCGAACAGGCGGTAGCTTTGACGTTTCAAAATGACCCTAAAAAGTCTTGATGACTTAAATAATTTTGATTTTGACTTTGGGCGAAGGCTAGTCATATATAAATAATACATTGTTCTCCGATAAAAAAGGGGAAAAGAGACAGATTGTGACGATTACCAAAGAGGGTGTTGTTTGAGTAATATACCTTAATACACACGAGTAGAGAATAGCACTTTCTTCCGAGGGATACATAGTCCTTTATACCTCTACTATAGATACTTATATATACTTACAAAGAAAATAACAAGCCTCATAGCTCAGTTGGTAGTTACTCTGCCTTCTGCGCTGTAGGTTGTGGGTTCGATTCCCACTCAGAATTTTGTGTGATGAATATAAATGTTTGTTCTGTGTTTGGGTGTTGTATGTACGTATATTAGTACGTATATATAGTATATTTATATTTAGTACGTATGTATTAACAAAAAGTATTTCAGTATTGTATCCGTAATCTAGTCCCCATATTACAAGCTACGCTTAGTTTGGGGCTAGATGGCGCTATGTAAAAAATTATGTCCTGTAATATTTATTAATTATTTGATATGAATAAAATTTTAATATTCAAATTGTTATGTACAGTTGTTCAAACTTTTTACTCGGTATTCGTTTTTTAAAATTATAGTTCTTAAAAAGCACGTGGCCAGTATCATTTTGAAGACTTGGTGATACAAACTTATTTTATGCCATTGAGATTGACTATGAGGTTTAAACCGCCTCTGTGGTCTAGTGGTTCAACCCACCGATTTCAGATCCAGAGGTCCCGGGTTCGATCCCCATGGGGAGTACAATATATTATGCTTGGTTTGGTTGGTGGTAGGATTTTGTTTAAGTCCGCCTGGCTAGCTACCACCATCTTACCTAATTCAGTCGCCATAATAACAATTCTTAAAAAAAATGTTGTGTTCCGGCATTCAGAGGTAAGATAGCCAGTTCCTCAGTTTGTTGAGGATTCCGGGGGAAGTGCGCCTTATCTCAACGTGTTACCAGGTGAGATGAAGGCCAAGCGCTTCCTCGTCGTACAATGAAAAAAAAAGGTTTCATACTGATATGAACAAAAAAGTTTTATGAACGAGTTAATAAAAGTAAAGCGCTTGCTTTGTTTCGTATTAAATGTTCCGGTTCGATTTGATAATTTCTTTTGTAGTGTTGAGTGTACTAACAAATATAAAAAAAAAACATCACGTAAACCATTTTTCCATATGCTTTTCCAGCCTACATATTAATCAATAGTGTTCTTTATCATTAATAAATAAATAAAATAATACAAATGTGATGAAGTACATAAGGCATTTTCCGATTAGGTATAGTATAAAATATACATAAATACTAAGTTGTAAATCTATCAGTAATTAGAAATACCTAAGGTATTATATCCTTTAGTATCAGAAAGTTGAATTCCCAAAATGTTGAATTTCCCAGAATGTTGAATAACTTTTGATTCGCAAAATGTTGAATTCTTAAAAGGTTGAATTCTTTGTCCATGCTTTTTTTTGTCTGTTTGATTTGCTGTTTTGATGTTTGATTTAATTATCTGTGCCTTCGTATATCGCACGCACAATGATTACCTACTTCAATAGTCATTGTATACAATTTTAATGAAGTAACATTGTTAGAACCAAATGTGACTTTACCTATTCTCCCATAACCTTGACAATGTTGAATACGTTAACCGCAAACAAAACAATAGGTATTATTAACCGACTCACCAAAATGGAGTAGGTTCTCAATTCGGATCGTATTTATCGCTAAAGCCAAGATCTAAGCTGATCTTCAATGGAATTTTGGTTTCATTTGACACATTCTCTGACGGTGAAGGACACATTAGGAAACCGGTATGTCCCTATGACCAAAAGTTCGAATGACATGTGTCAATGGCTAGTACTCGATGGGCTTGCAACCTGTCACGTATTGAATACTAGCTACTTGCAAACCTTGGGCATGTGCCGAACGCAAGTTTCGACGTGCCATTGACCCTAGTAGGTGATTTATCCACGCTCATATCATCAGATCAGAGTTCAATCCTCGAAGGGGAAAAAAGTCGTGAGTCTATTTTAAGAGTTGTAATGTTGTGAATGGGCTCGTCCGGGGAAATACTACCACCATACCTGTCGCCAAGCAGCGTTGTGTGTTCGAAGGGTATGGTTGCCGGTGAAATTACGGGTACGCGAGTCTTAACACCTTTATGCCTCAAGTTGACGGGCGTATTGCATTCTGTTTAATTTTTAAGTTTTACCAACACTTGGGACCTAGACGTCTGAATCTGAAATGAAGTCTGAAGTCTGAAATGAATTTGGAGTGTGTACATAATTAAAGAGAATAAGTAGTTATCTAAATATTTATATTTAAAATACATACATACGTAATTGTCGGTTCAATTTTTTTTAGATCCTCTGTCTGTTTACTACGATTTCACGGTTTAAACGGCTGTACGGATATTGATTAAATTTGACAAGAATATTCTTAAGACTCTGAAGATGGCAACTTTTTGGATATAATATGTTGTTATAGTCTAATTATTTCTTAAGCCACTAGAAATGTTTTTTTTGCAATAGGTAATTATTTATATATTAGTTGGTATTTATATTTTTATATTCATGTACTTATGTGTTAATATAACGGTCCATAATCTTCTTAACCACTTTAAGTCCTTCTAGGCCCCGACTCTATTCCACTAAAAGCTTCACTATGTCAATGGTATAGTCCCAGAATTGCCACTATAGGTGCCTTTTGGTTTGGTAACCAAACGAAGCACAATATTGTACTCCCCTGGGGATCGAGCCCGGGTCCTCTGGATCGGACACCGGTGGAAGAACCAATAGACCACAGAGGCTGTTGAGTAAACTCTAAAGTTTTTTTTTTCGATACTAATATCGACATCTATTTTGTCTCTACACGAGGCATCCCTGGGTATTGTCGCTCCGAAGTTCAATCCTCAGATTTGTTAAGCTGTGTGTCTGTTTATTGTGAGACCATTCATGAGTTTATTGAGGAAATCCATACCGTAACAACTAAGTAATTATCTTGACCTTGTATACGTTTGTTTTCAAAACAAAACAGCCGCGTCAACATCCATTAGTAACTCAAGACGAAGTAATTAGTTTCTATGTTGAGTTTATTCATTTAAATGGGTAAACTCTTGACTTCAAAACTTGCCAACAAATTTCATAATGACATAAAAAATTCACAACCCGCGATGGGATTCGAAACCGCATCATTTCCTAACCACTCTAACCAACTGAGCCACGAGGGTTGAGTGACCAAGCGCAATCAACACTTGCCCAGGCAAGGATGAGTGATGATGGAGCGAGCAGAGACTCCAACGCATCGACAGGTCATAGCAAACTTGGCGCTGGACTTTGGCAGTCATTAGCCAAGGGGCTGTAAACCCCTACCGCCATGGTTGGGATCATTCCATAACCGCTAGCAAAATCCAGTGATGCTGTTGGCCAGGGTAGACAAGTAGGAGGAGAAATGGAGGAGATCCCACCCCACCTGCTCCCATCCGAGATTCATATCATAGGAACCATCTAATCTCATTTGTTTATGTTTATCTTATCTGTTTATTTGGTTGGTGGTAGTTCCTATACCTACTACTTTTTGACTGACCTATTAATTGTCATTTAAGAACTTAGGTGAATCCTCTCTACTTACAAAAAAAATATGACATTGTTTGGATAAAGTTCTGTATTAACTTTAATTCTGTCTAAGAAGCAATATACGTACCCATATTATTTTTTTATATCTTATCCGTTTATTTGGTTGGTGGTAGTTCCTATACCTACTACTTTTTGACTGACTTATTAATTGTGATTTAAGAACTTAGGTGAATCCTCTCTACTTACAAAAAAAAATATGACATTGTTTTACCCAGATAAAGTTCTGTATTAACTTAAATTCTGTCTAAGAAGCAATATACGTACGTATATTTATTTTCACCTACTTTGTTTAAATCCGCCTGGCTAGCTACCACCATGTTACCTAGTTTTGTCACCATAACAACAATTCTTAAATTGTTGTGTTCCGGCATTTCGAGGTAAGATAGCCAGTTCCTCAGTTAGTTGAGGATTCCGGGTGAAGTGCGCCTGCACCTTCAGCCTGATTTAAACTTGAAAACCACGTGTGATGAAAGCCGAGCATATCCACGTAGAACAATAAAAAAAAAATAAGTTCAGCAAATAAGCATAGTTAAGTGTCTTGGGCTCGCTACCATCGGTACATGTCTAAGTTAAGTTGCCAATAGACCGTTTGTAATGTTGTCCTTATGTAACCCGACTTCTTGCCTTGTAAATAGTTAAATTGTACAAATCGCAAAAATGAGATCAACTCAGTTTTTAACAAGTTGAAACTTGTAAAAAACTAAAAACCGACTGCAAAATATTTTAATAATGTATTTGTATAGGTAGCGACGATCTATACTAGCTACAATTCTTAAACACCTTTCTTGCTTCGTTTCATTTCATTAGCACATTCTGATTGGTAAATCAAATTAGTTGCTAAAACACGATAGCGCGTGCAAATTATTCCAGTAGTGACATCTAGTTATAAATAAATCAATCAGGCGAAATGCATTGATAGCGCGTGCTGATTTTTCCTGTGGCGACATCTACATTAGTCTGTAGTTTTAAATTGAAATAAGTAGTATACATAATAATAATTGTGCTATACAATACTTTGTTTAGTAAAAAAATCAGTAGATAAGCATGTGTTTCCATTTCTTTGAAATTAGGTGTTTATTATATACATCACCAGCTTACATAGACGATAATTTTAACAATATATTCCAGGTACGAGTGACATACTTTACACGTAATTTGTGACTATGTGGAAGCCTCTAACTTTTATTTCACACCCCCCATATATAATAATATAGCATATGTCACTTCCATAATTCAGACGAATCAAATCACACAAGCCAATTATCAAGCCGTTAAGGCTGCAGAGTGGAAGTTAGAAACCCCATATATTCATACTTACATACATACTCTCGAAAAACATAACCCTCCTGCTGAGGCAGTCGCGTAATAAGACAATCAGAATCGTTGATTATGCATTGATTGTGCTTTAAAAAAAAAAAAAACCTGCCGTTCAGTATAAAAACTAAGACTACAAGATGTAATGAAAATATTATTAAAAATAAAAATTATAGCACTGTATGAAATTAGTGTCCTGTGCCTAATATTTATTTATTACTTCAAGATTATTATTATTATTTTATTGTATTATTATTATGATAGAAATACAAGGGTTTATAACTATAGTGTCAATTCTGCGACGATATCATTGTCATAGTAAAGCGATTGGCTTAGTAGAATCGGGTCCCAGGTTGTAAGTCATGCAAAGTGCCTGTAGGTCTACTACGAAAAACGAAACATGACGGATCTGTTGACGGATTGCACGTTTTTTTGCACTACCTATATTAAAATGACAGTTTCTTTCGGATCCGACAACTTTCGATTTTCATAGTACCCTGGCTCCTTACATGTTTAACTATATGAATGTCCATCGACAAGATGGCGTCCACCGTCGTGATTTTACAAGCGACTAAAAACCGTTGCGCCGTCATACGTCATACGTCTTATTCAACTAACACACATTAAGTTTGTGTGTTAGTTGAAAGATGAATATTAAAGAAAAACTTTTGTTTGGACATAAAAAAAATAAAAAAGTATATATAATAGCTATTCAGCGTGGCAATGCAGCCAGTGTCTTGGGCACGCTTCTGTCTAGTACTGGTCTGGAACAATTGAGTTACTTAAAGACCGTTTGTAACGATCCTTAGGTAATCTGATTGATTCCTTTGTACATAGCTGGGTTAATTGTACATTTTATTAAATAAAAAAGTTAAACCTTGCAATATAGCAAATAAATCGGAAAAAGTGCGGACACGCACACTAAAGGTCACGGCCCACATTTCAAGGCAAAATATCACGTTTCTATTATTAATATTTGTTGTTATAGCGACACTATTAAAAAAAAAACACGGATTATTGAATAGTTTAATACCTACATACTTTCAACCGTACTTTTACTATCTTCTCCACCCTACGGTTGTCTGGAATAGATCGCTATTAAGCGATAAGACCAACCATTATACTGTTAACTTCAGTTTTAAAATTGTAAATTGTTCTATATGTTTTTGGTGTATAATAAAGAATTTTCATTCATTCATTCATACTTTGTCAGATGCTATTGGTAGGTACCCACTATTCGTTATCTGTCGAATCATTACTATAAATACTAACCTAATCTAACCTACCAACTTAATTTTAAATTTTATTGTTTATTAAAGTACTAAGTTAGTATAATTTTCTCATGTGTGGCGTTTGTCTCAATTAGTATAAAGTTCTTACCGGAAAAAAAATAACTGTCTTCCTATGATTATTCATGAGATACAGGCAGAGAGACAGTCAGAACGCACAACGGAGGTTTAGTAATAGGGTCCCTAATAAATAAAATATATAAATATGACAGGACTGTTATTTCACACAGCGCCATCTAGCCCCCAAACTAAGCATAGCTTGTTATATGGGGACTAGATTAAGAAAAAAATACTTAAATACTAGCTTTTTATGGTAAATACATACCTATCATACAATACAACACCCAAACACAGAACAAACATCTATATTCATCACACAAATGTTTGTCCTCGCTGGGAATCAAACCCACAGCCTACAGCGCAGAAGGCAGAGTTACTACCAACTGAGATTTGAGGCTTGTTAAGATATTTTGTTGTGAGGGCTAATATATAGATAATAGATAGCGGATATGTCACAAAAATACAAGCAACAAGAAAATGGTTCAATCGGTCTTATCGCTAGTATATAACGTGTCCATATGTTTGTTACAGCAAGGCATTGGAGTGGAGGTGGTACGAGCCCTGGACAGTCACCCCCCCTCCGTATCTAACGTCTTCTGTGAGTGTGACTCCAAAGATGACGTGGTGAGTACCCAAGACTGGACCCCACTTTGGACTCGCAAATAGTGTTTATTGGTGATTACCATTCAGTGGGAGGAGGGAGAGATAAAAGAAAACCATGATCCTAGCCAATGATATCAATAATAATTATGCAAAGTTTCAAACAAATCCATGTAGTTTTCATGTTAATATTTTTAAATTCACGTTTTTTTTTATTGTATGGTGTGAAAATAAAATTTTAAATTTCTTTAATTTAAAAAGTCTGTAGATACAGTTACTGAAGCAGCCAAGCAGCTTGAATACGAAGTAGTTTTTTATATTTTTTTATAGGACTGGGATGGGCTTGGCCTTCATCTCACCTGAGTTTCATGTTATCAAATCAAATTCATTTATTCAGACGTCTAGGTCCAAAGTGTTAGTAAAACTTAGAATTAGAGGTTAGTACTTAATAACTAAAAGAGATTTGGTCCTCTGGATGAGCTGTCACACCAGCGGACATTCATAATTATTGGCGAAAACTTTCAGAATAGTGTTACCGCTCGCGCGCACTCGACAGAGCAGCGAGGCAGTCTTTTTCCGCCAGATGGCGTCAAATGTGTCTGTGCGCGCATCTGCGAACATGCCTGACGCACTGCAAAAGCGCGGGAGCCGCAACAACGTTCTGAATGCATTATTATATTGGTTATGATAAGGCCGAAGGTGAAGGCGCACTTCACCCGGGCGAGGTCCCTTCAACTGAGGAACTGGCTCTGACCTCTAAATACCGGAACACAACAATGTATGAATTGTTTCGGCGACAGAATTGGGTAACATGGTGGTAGCTAGGCAGAGACTTAAACAAAGTCCGACCACCGACCAACCCAAGCACAATATTGTACTCCCCTGGGAATCGACCTCGGTCCCTCTAGATCTGACGCGGGTAGGTTAAAATTAATGCCAACGCACAATAACGTAGTGTTGTTTTTAAACATAAAAAAGTAGGTTTTGTTACAATGATAGTTAGATATATGCTATGGCTAATTTATTTTTGAGATATTGATGTGTTCTCGAAAACTGTAAGAACATTACTTCGTTCAATAGTTAAGTAAGTAAGTAATTTTATCGGTCCTGAACTATAACATATATATCTTTTGAAACTATCATTGTTATGAACACTATAACTAAAATTATCGAGATGTTTACCATGCTTTGTTAGTTTTTGAGCTATCCGATATTTCAATAAAAGCCAGTGGTAGTGTCGTTAGTCGCAGTAAAAGACTGAGGAAGAGGGTAGATCGTTTAGGCGATCACTGACTACCTTCATTCCTACTCGCAAAGACTTCAGTGTATCCGTGATCGTGGCGCATGCAACTGCGTCGAAATATCGGATAACTCAAAAACCAACAATTCATGGTAAATATCCCGTTAATTTTAGTTATAGTGTAACATACATTAATTTCAAAGTAAATGCTACAGTATTGTGGAAGATATGATCGCTGAAGCGAAGCCATTTTACGTATCAAAGACTCTTAAGGGATCTCACCAGAAAAGGGCAGCAGCTTATTTCTATGTATTTATGTATATATTTTCTATCACCAATCCGGCTGCAGAGCGTTGTGATTATGCTAAAACCCTCCAAAGCTGGAGGGTTTTTAATGGACACTAATGGGCTGTCGACACATTTACCCCGTTCAAAAACTGCGTAGACACCGCGTAGCACTTCGTAGCATTAAACGTAGAGCCTCTACGGAAACCAAATTGATAAGAATGGTTTCCTAAACAAGAGACAAGTGCTCGTATCTAAATAGAGACAGTAAGAAAATATGCAATAGATGCTTTACAGCTCAGTTGGTAGTAGCTCTGCCTTCTTGTGGGTTCGATTCCCACCCAGGACAAACATTTGTGTGATGAATATAGATGTTTGTTCTGTGTTTGGATGTTGTATTATATAGTATGTAAATACGAAAGCTGTGATCACACAACTATGCTGCTTGGCGACTGAAAGTAACAAGTCTTTTCACAAGGAGCTCTACTGCACTTAATACTTTCCGGACGAACCCTTGTGTAAGTGCGGTGACCAATAGTGCAGCATACGACGAAAAAGTCCTTAATCTTCTATCTGCCTTTTCCAGACCGTCACATGCGATTGCGACGCGACCCCTGCGTTCCAGGTGAAGGCTTTCAGCCAGCGAGGGGAGAAGGTCGAGGTCTCGCATTACAGAGTCAACGTTAACAAGTGAGTAGAGCCTTACGATAGCTTGGTTACTTGGATACTTGGATAGCATGGTACTAGGCCATTGATTATCAGTTAAAGTTCAATTTCAGGTTGATAGTGCATCTATTGGTATAGCTTCTGATCGCGGCATCATCGCCTTTTTTTTACTGGTAAGCACTTGGCCTTTATCTCACCTGGTTACAAGTTGAGATAGGCCGAAGGTGGAGGCGCACTTCACCCGGAATCCTCAACTAACTGAGGAACTAGCTAACGTATATTCAGACACTAGGGCAGTTTAACATAGATAAGATATTTCAGGCGTCAGGACTTGCTGAATTAGTTACAGCGTTTCCGGCTTCAGGCAATGATGCGGGTTCGAATCCCAGGTTTTTTAGTCTTGTAAGTGGTGAATAGTAAAGAGTTCTTTATTACACAAATAGTATAATACAAGGCATGTAAAGAGGCGAGCTTAATCGTGAAGAGTTTTCTTCGAGCTAACCTTTGGGTATGAGAGGCACTTAACAAGTGGATAAAGTAAAATTATAAAATAAATAGACAAGACATTTTTTCCGTTTCGAGGGTTCACAACTCAGAGCGTGAACCTCATGAGGATCAACCTACTAAGGGGTAGTCAGAGGCAAGTCCAAACTTACGTTCGGTACATGCCCGCGTTTTGCAAGTAGCTAGTATTCAATACGTGACAGGTTGCAAGCTCAACGTCGCTTAGCGGAATACTTTTAGACAGATTTTTTTTTAATAAAATACTCACATCGACCTGCGTACATAATACTAAGAGTTAATCTATTTATTTGCAGGTTCCGTGCCCGTCTGCACATAGTCTGTATTACAGACAAGTTGTCAGGCGAGTTGAAATGCGACGGCTGGCCTGAGGTGAAGATAGCACTGGCGCCGGTAGGGGCGCTCCGCCCCAACGCTACGGAGAGTAACTTGCAACAGACTGTCAGGTATACCTACTGTCAATTGTCAAACAGGGTTTCATTATAGAAACTATAGGATTTTTATTGTACGGTACGACAGGGCAGCGCTTTGCCTTCATCTCACCTGGTAACAAGTTGAGATAAGTGGTGGAGGCGCACACCAAATCATGCATAATATTGCTCCCCTGGGGATCGAAACCGGGACCTCTGGATCGGCAATCGGGTTGAACCACTAGACCACAGAGGCGGTTCCGTTTGGACCAGGGTACCACGTACCGTTGGGAAGATAAAGTACACAGGTAAAGCTGGCAGGTAACAAGCCTCATAGCTCAGTTGGTAGTAACTCTGCCTTCTGCGCTGAAGGTTGTGGGTTCGATTCCCACCCAGGGCAAACATTTGTTTGATAAATATAGATGTTTGTTCTTTGTTTGGGTGTTGTATCATATAGTACGTATGTATTTACAAAAAAACAAGTATTTAAGTGTTCTATCCGTAATCTAGTTCCCGTATTACAAGCTTTGCTTAGTTTGGGGCTAAATGGCGCTGTGTAAAATTAATGTCCTGTAATATTTATTTATTATTGTTATTTATTATTATTATAATATTTTTATTACAAACCAAACAATCAGATGTAAAAGGGAAGTGTAAAATATTTTAAACTAGGTGTATTCCGAAGTATGTGTCATCACATCATTGTTGAACAAATTTAAATACAAGCAGTACAATAAATACGTTTTCAAGCTGATTTCGATAAAGAAAAGATACAATTTCGTTTACCTGGATCACGTATTTTTGCCAATTATTTTGATGACAGATTTACAGAGATACAGACAGACGCGTAAGGGGTACGTTTCTTCTTTACTTTTGAGGTAATACACCCTAAAAATACCTAGTGGTTCTACCCACCGATTTCAAATCCAGAGGTCCCGGGTTCAATCCCCATGGGGAGTACAATATATTGTGCTTGGTTTGGTTGGTGGTAGGGCTTTGTTTGGGTCCGACTGGGTATCTACCACCATCTTACCTGACTCTGTCGCCATAACAACAATTCTAAAATCACAAAATTGTTGTGATTTTAGAATTGTCATTTAGAGGTAAGATAGCCAGTTCCTCAGTTGAGGATTCCGAGTGAAGTTCGCTTCCACCTTCGGCCTTATCTCAATTTGTAACCAGGTGAGATGAAGGCCAAGCGCTTCCCCGTCGTACAATAAAAAAAAACTATGCCCATAATATTTGAAGAGTTCCCTTGATTCCTCCAGGATCGCACCATCAGATGCTGACCTGATGACGATTAGACCACCTACCATATCAGTCCAGGCGTCTTGGAGTATTCAGGGAACATACATAAAAAAAAAGGTTCCGATGAATTGAGAACTCCTTTTTCTGCAGTCTGAAAAATATAATTTTCCGTTCTGTCTTCCAGTGACATTGTCGTAAACGCGTTACGCAGCACCAGTCTCCAGTTCAACTTGTCTCAGTACCCGACCTGCCCTCGGCTGCGGCGGTATGTGGAGACGGTCGGTCCGCGGCTACCGCTACACTATGACTCCATGGTACGTAGCCTGGGAACCTCCAGAACTGCAGGAGTTTTCCACGCCTCTGTGGTCTACTGGTTCGACAGATCCCGGTCTCGGTCTCCAGGGGAGTACAATATTGTGCCTGGTTTAGTTGTTGGTGGGAGTTCTGGCTAGCTGCCACCATCTTACCTAATTCTGTCGCCATAATAACAGTTCTAAAAATTGTTGTGTTCCGGCATTCAGAGGTAAGATAGCCAGTTCCCAGACGAAAGAAGTGCGCTTCCATTCACACTTCACATCATAACTGAACTAAATAAAACAATTGAGATTTAAGCTGAGTTTGGAGCAACCTTCGTTGCTCAGTCGGGTTCGAGTCCCGTCGCGGGTTGTGAATGTTTGTGTCATTATAACATTTGTAAATCTTGTGACCAAGTCCAATCACTTTTAGAATACAAAAAATAATAATGTATTAAAAAAAATCATCCTGATCTAGTATGAATCGCCCGTTTGGAATTGGCATAAACGCCCTGAGATACCATATTATCAACACCCTCCAAATTTCAAGTCGCAAGGATAGTAGGACACACGGTTTAGGCTTTTAGGATTTGAATTTTGATTATGTTTATGACATTTCTAGCTTCAACACGATAGACAACTATACTCGTCCACACCAAACTCAACGATCACCGGCGTGCAGCTGTTGGGTGATAAGAGACTGCTGGTCAAAGTGGTGGCTGCTAAGGACTTGGGAGGTATGGAATATACATGTCAACAAAGAACTCCAAAAAACTACAAAAACATCACATTGACTAAACTAAAATCCCAAAAGGTTCCGTTCTTGACTGAAGTACAGTTTAAAAGCTAAAATTATGCATATGATATACATTATTAGACCTGAAAAGTGCGTTCGATTGCAGGCAAGTCCGGCTGCATGGCGCCATACTGCGTGGTGGAAATGGACGAGCCTCCTCAGAAGAACCAGACAGCCTTCAAAAAGGACACCACAAGTCCGCAGTGGGAAGAACACTTCTTATTGTAAGTTGTTTTGAATTACTTTTGGTGTCACTCAGGGCTTAAGCTGTGGTCCATCTTACTTAATGTGTATAATAATCTCTTCGTAAACGTTCGATGTTATCTATTTCCTGGCAAAACAGGAGCTGCTGCCCTTCTTCTGATAATTCTTACCTTAATCGGCTTTAACGACATCCATGGGCTGAGTTGGAGGGTTTGATTCTTAAGTTGCGAATGCCTCTGCAAGTTTCTACACAGATCGACATGACAGCGTTTTCTATTAGCATAAAGTAAATACATGCAACATAACCCAAAAGTGAAGAGTAATTTTACTTCTTTGTTGCCATTTAATACGCTTTATCTGTTAGAAATAGCACAAGAAACTTGGAAGAGAAAGATATGATAAAGGATTTGCACAATGTTTTCAGCGACCTGTCGCCGCAGACGGCAGAGCTGTTATTTGAAGTGTACGACCGCACCGCCCCGGTTTCGCCCGGCGGAGGGCCAGGCCAGCATAGGTGAGTGATCAGCTGACTCTGCAATCTTATCTTACTTCGGATAAACCTACTTATAACTCTATTAACTATAATACTATAACTAACCGCTGGTCTTAACCGCCTCGATGGTGTAGTAGGTTGTGGTAGTGTAGGTTCAACCCACCGATTTCAGATACAGAGGGCCCGTTTTCGAACCCCAGGGGAAGTACAATATTGTGCTTGGTTTGGTTGGTGGTAAGACTTTGTTCAAGTCCGTCTGGCTAGCTACCACCATCTTACCTAATTCTGTCGCCACAATAACAATTCTAAAATTGTTTTGTTCCGGCATTTGGAGGTAAGATAGCCAGTTCCTCAGTTTGTTAAGGGGATGAAGTGCGCTTCAACCTTAGGCTTTTCATAACTTGAAAATCAAGTGAGATGAAGGCCAAGCACATCCCCATCGTACAATAAAAAATAAACATAAGAATACACATAAAAATGGGGAGATATCTCAAACGGTAAATTATATAAAAGCTGGACGAGACAGTCTCGGAAATCAAGCTTGCACATTTATATATAATGCATATAAATATGCAATATGCATTACTAAATGAAGCGGACAATCAACAACACATTTGCAAGAAATATCTATTTTTTTTAAAAAACCTCCCGGCGTATTTTTATTTAATTTTTGGTGGTTTTCAGCGCCAGAATTTCTTTGAAAATACTTATTATTTTATTTTATTGTACGATGGGGAAGCCGCCTTCATCTCACCGAGTAACAAGTTGAGATAAGGCCGAAGGTGGAGGCTCACTTCACCCGGAATCCTCAAGCCAGTTCCTCAGGAACTGGCTATCTTACCTCCGAATGCCGGAAAACAATATTTAGAATTGTTGTCATGGCGACAGAATTGGGTAACATGGATACTTGAAAATGTCTTCGGATGCTGTTTCAGATTCCTCGGTCTAGGTCTGGTCGGTATAGACGAACTGTTGGCTGCTCCATCACAGAGGCAACAGATAGCTTTACAGACCCGCCCAATGGAAGAACACGACGTCAGTGGCACTCTCACTGTGGAGGTGAGATTGGGTGGGGAAGTAACTGGTCGGGGAAGTTAAGCTGGGTACTCGAAAGTTGGGTAGCAAATTTTAGTTGAAAAAAAAACATTTATTTTAGACAGAGTCCATAATAGCAAAGTTACAAAAAAAAGTAGATTTGAACAAAATGACAATTACTATCATATATATGAATAATAATATAATATTAGAAATACGAGCAAACATGGTTAATACAAAATGACATTTAAATTTAAATATATGTATTAATATTAATATTAACATAAGAATTAAATAATATAATTGAATATCGTAATAAATATAAATAGTGTCTATTTATAAGTTGTGGAAGTAGGTAATGGAGAATAGACGAGCTGAGTAGTAGAAAGTTGGGTGGCAAATTTTAGTATGAATAAAATTTCTATTCAAAATAGTGTCTATTTCTAAGTTTGTGGAAGTAGGTAAGGGACTACCGCGGAACTAAGAAAAAAATTGAAACAAACTGCCCATATTATTTATAGGTAGTATTAAGTATTTAGGTTTATGATGTACCTATACTTGTAATGTTATTTATTTTTTTACAAACTCTGTATACCTAAATGACGAATGGATCATCAAAAAATTAACCAGCCCAAATTTCTTGCCTTCCCCCTTGTGTGCTGGTCGCTATTCCAAAAAGGCGGTAGTTGACGTTACAAAATTACCAAAAATTTATGACAAAATCTGAATATATTTTTTTTACTTTGACTTTGACAGCTGATCAGATGTCGTAGTTTTGATGAGTTCCCCGTCCTTTCAGTTCCTGTTCATCGAAGGCGCTGATATCCCGGACCTGGGTTCGCGACCGGTCAAGATCAAGGAAAGTCTGCGGACCCTCAGTCCTCAAGGGCTTCTCACGACCACAACCAAGACCATCTTCAAACAAAACGGTGAGTACATCGTGTTGTGAGAACTGGAAATGTGGGTGTCCGCCATTTTGTCTGAGCCATCCTCCGATTATGACTATTGTTTGAATGTTTAACCGATTCTGTGGTCTAGTGGTTCGCCCACGGGTTCGATCCCCAGGGGGTACAATATTGTGCTTGGTTTGGTTGGTGGTAGGAATTTAAGTCCGCTTGGCTAGCTACCACTAATCTTACCTAAGTCTGTCGCTATAACAACATTTATAAATTGTTGTGTTTCTTTCTGAGTACCTTCTGACCACCTTCGGCCTTATCATAACTTGAGACTAGGTGAGATGAAGGCCAAGCGCTTCCCCGTCTTATAATAAAAAAAAATTAAAAGGCGGTGGGGACTAAATTTGCCAGCACAAAGTCCGTTAAATAAACTGTCGTTCACGTATGATAAAGGCCGATATTACATACCTCAGATTAGCAACTCGACGTTTTACTCTAGTTAGTCACTCCCAAACTGGGTCCTGTCTGAAAACCAGCGTTGCACCGTTCCGCAACCCCGGCGCAATTGAATGCTGAGACAGCGACCTCTTTAGCCCACATATAATTATTGTTACGCGTAGGTAGGTAATTCTTTTTTATGACTTATTGTGTAGGTACGTTATGATGTTTGGTAGGTAGGTACATTTACGTTTATTTATTTTTTCGTTCATTTATTTGTTGGTGTGTTTTTTGTTTATTTCATTAATTAAGTAGGTGTAAGTAACAAGCCTCACAGCTCAGTTGGTAGTAGCTCTGCCTTCTGCGCTGTAGGTTGTGGGTTCGATTCCCACCCAGGACAAACATTTATGTGATGAATATAGATGTTTGTTCTGTGTTTGGGTGTTGTATTGTATGATAAGTATGTATTTACAAACAAAAAAAAAGTATCTATGTATTCTATCCGTAATCTAGTTCCCATATTACAAGCTATGCTTAGTTTGGGACTAGATGGCGCTGTTTGAAATTAGTGTCTTTAGTGTCTTGTATCTATTTGGTTGGTACCTACGTTACCTAATTGTTTCTACTTATACCTAGTTTATGTGGGATAAATAAATAATCTAGTTTATGTGGGATAAATAAATGTCTCTTTCTTTCTTTCTTTCTTTCTAGTTTCGAACTAACATACAGTTATAATAAAGGTGACATTGCTATGCGCTCAGCCACGGCGCTTATATGCCCACCAAATGACATAACTACAGAGCATCTGCTATATTGGGCGTACACAATGAATGGCGATCATTTTTGAAACAGATTAGAGTCAACTTTTGATATTGGTAATATGTTATCGTCCACTATAGCATATACTAATAGCATAGTTTTTTTTTCTACTACAATAAATAAGAATAAGTTATAAAAAAAAAGTTTTGTCAGAGATATGATCGCTGAAGCTAAGCCATTAAAATCATCGGCTCGTAACTATTCTTTGGTAAGTTCTGACTGTCTGATATTTGACATTTAGGCTTGGAAAACACAGAGCTCACTGAATCGGCGCTAAGAGAACTGGAGCTGAGTCCAGCCTCTGCGGCCAACAAGTCTACCCTCATTATACACTCCGTGCAAAGAGTAAGTGTTTTACTAATGCAGGCGTCAAAATAAAATGCGATTTTTTTATATGTTTTAAACAAGGAATAAAACGGCCAAGTGTGGACACGCACCGTGGGGTAACCTTATTCAATCCAAAATCACGTTTCTTTTAATCATTTAAAAATAATTACGTAATTATGTCATAAAATGTTAACTCGATCGACTAGTGAATTTTGATATCAAAATCATTTATAAAAATCACAAATAAAGCATTCATATGAGTATAAATTTGCTATAAAAAAAATATGATGGAATATATTATAGAAAAAAACTTGATGTACGCCAAAACTTTCTTACTTTTGTTTGATTAGGTATGTAAAAAATCGCATGTTACTTTGGTGCTACCTACAGTTATTTTATTAGGTGAATTAATTATTTTTTCATCTTTATCAAGCTGTAATGACTAAAAACTCAAGTCAAGTGTTGCTCACTCCAGATTTTGAATTTTCCCGTGTTGCCATATTGAATTTTAATGTTGCTAACATGTTTGGTTTTCCCTTACATTGCCTGCGTGTGGTGTGATGATGATGATGATGTGACACAAACTTGACACATTTAGGAGCCGAGGAAATCTATCAAGGTACGATATATCTGACAAAATTGTAAAAAACTTTAGGTTTTTGTAATTAAACATTGTAGAAGATTAACAATTATTTGCTAGATGTTAGATGTAAATGTTGTTTGATTTGCATGTAGCTTGGGAGATATTTTATAGATTATTTCTTGAGAAAGTTGATTTCAATTTAACTAACATTTATTTCTTAGTAAAAAAATAAAACAAAAATAGAAAAAAAAAACGTTTTAAAATGTCTCCCAACCAGTGTGATGTGTTGCCATACTAACAAAACCTCCCGACAAAGGTGGAACTAACCGACTCCGGGAAATTCATCGAAGTGGAACGTGATGCCACAGACAACATACAAAACGGGAACGGAGCTGTCAATAACGGCAACGGAACTGTCGCTGTCAACGTCGAAAACGGAAACGCAGATGTCAAAGATGACACAGATCAAAGTACTATAGACAATGACGAGAGCATGAAGAGCGAGATAGCAAAGTCTTTTAGTGCCTCTCCCTCTCAAAGTCCTGGTAAAACTGTCAGGATCAAGGAAAATGGCGCCAAAATGAACGGAGACGAGGTAAGGTTTTGTGTGTATTTTGTACTAATTTGATTAATGTTGTTAATTGATTTTCTGCACTGTATGAGCTGATAAAACCCTGTGTGACCAAGTAGGTACAATCACTTGAGATGCAAAAAAATGATAAAATCCTGTTTATGTCTTGTTCAGTTCTGGCAAAATATATAATCAGAACATTAAATAGTACAGGACATTTTTATTTTTTATTTTCATTAATGATACTTGGCATCATTCGAACGGTCAGCATATTTAAAATACTTTGATCGGCCCTAAAATGTTTTTGTTAGCAAGCAAGTATTATTTTTTGTACACAACTTTAAAAGAAACTTACAGGAAACTTACAGCTAAGTACACAAAACATAATAAACTAAAATAAAATGATATTGAATTGTATTCTTTTTACAATACAATTAAAAACATATTCAGGAATCCACGCACATGAACCTCTAGTGACTTCAATTAATATATTATATTCAAATATTTTGTCTTTTTTATATTTAAAACAACACGTTTTCACAATTATCTGGCAAGTGTCACCACGTAAACGCTGACAGGCTTGTATAATACTTTCAGTTATTTTTGATTGTTTTTAAATTATCTAGTCTATATTTTCCCACGGCTGGGCAGAGGGTCAAAGGTCAAAGGTCAAAATCTCCTAATTGTTAACATAGGTACATCTTGGTTTTTGCGGACACCTTCCTTATCTGATGATCGATGTCATCCCGCCAAGGCCGCTTCTTACTAAGGCTCACTCCATCGTAGACCTCATCCTTGCATGTGCCAGTTCAAGGTCAAGGGATGATCCATACTAAACTACTAAAAAAAAATGATAATGAATGGATGAAACTTGGCCAGAATGCTGGCCTATATTTTGCTCAGAGTGTGAGTATTGCCAACCAACGTGATGATGCCGCCAGTATTCTGGCGTTACAATCTGGTGGTAACAACGATCGACTGTCTCATCTTTAAAATATTATTTATAAAAATCATCCATTTCTTTTGTTTTATAACTACTTATTAGTCTATTGGTTCATCATCGTCTTCCTGTCCGTTATCCTGATATGTTTTTGCTGAATTTTTAAGACCGACCACCTGCCTGACGTCAACTCTTGGGAATACCTGGCTGTGTGGGATAAAGGGATAAGGATTAAGTGAATTTAGTCAATAAGAAGGGATGAGGATATAAGCATATGGATAAGGGGGGATGAAGATACTCATGTCCTGGGAAAATGGAGTGTGACAGCAGCTAGCGCAGACCATCTGGAGACCCATATTCTGGCTTTAACTTAGCTTAAGTTATTTTTGAAACACACGGGGCTTGGTACCTTAATGCCTCAAGATGACGGCCGCAACGCAGTGTAGCGTAGGTCATGTTCTTTGTGGGTATGACCTACGCCGCAAGGCTTTATAGCTATATAGCTATATATTGCCTATATAGCTTGGCTATATAGGCAAGAGTTGCGCTGCTTGTTCTCCATATTCCATAAAAACCTTACACGCTTGATTATTGTACTTTCCAGCAAGGAGACTACGTGAATAAACTGAAGAGCGAGAACTCTCCGCCGGAGCCAGCGCCACGGAAACGGAAGAGAGACTTCTTTGGCACTATTAAGAGAAGGTAGACCATCTCCTAGTGATCCTTGAAATAGACCCTTGAACGCCTTTGGTGATACTTCTTACCTAAATCTGTCGCCATAATAACAATTCTAAAATTGTTGTGTTCCGGCATTCAGAGGTAAGATAGCCAGTTCCTCAGTTTGTTGAGGATTCCGGGTGAAGTGCGCCTCCACCTTCGGCCTTATCTTAACTTGTTACCAGGTGAGATGAAGGCCAAGCACTTTCCCGTTGTACAGTAAAAAAAAAAAAAAAAGATACCGCTTCTGTGGTCTAGTGGTTTGCCTTCCGGTGTCAGATCCAGAGGTCCCGGGTTCGATCCCCAGGTACTCCTGTACTCAATATTGTGCTTGGTTTGGTTGGTGGTAGGACTTTGTTTAAGTCCGCCTGGCTAGCTACCATCATCTTATTTAATCATGTCGCCATAGCAACAGTTCTTAAAATTGTTGTGATAGCCAGTTCCTCAGTAAGTTGAGGATTCCGGGTGAAGTGCGCCTGCACTTTCGTCCTTATCTGAGAGCTTTCCCGTCGTACAGTAAAATAAATAAAAATAACAAGCGTATACAGTCTACGCCAACAGCTTTTTATTTTTTCACATCTACAGCCCATTAGTGTCCACTGTTGGACAGGACATTAATTTCACCAACGCCATCTAGCCCCAAACCAAGCATAGCTATATATGGGAGGTAGATTACGGATAAAATACTTTAATGATTTTGTAAATACATACCTACGTAGTATTGTGATACAACACTCAAACACATAACAAACATCTGTTCATTCATCACACAAATGTTTGACCTGGGTGGGAATCGAACCCACAGCCTACAGCGCAGAAGACAGAGTTACTACCAACTGAGCTATGAGGCTTGTTAACACACACAGACAGAGCCTACTTCAAAGTTCAGCTTTAGTTTTGCCTTAATCACCACGCTTGGTAGACATATTGGTGATCGCAGTAAAGGTTTAGATAATACACAGAAGGAAGCTGCTGCCCTTCTGGTGAGAAGGCTTTTACTTTAAAAGCCTTCTCACTTTAAATCTGAATTTAAATTCTAAAATGATCTTGATCCACGGGCTGAGTTGGAAGCTCCTTTGTGCTCAATATTATGTAAATCATTTAATCGCATTTTGTACTTTTTTATAATTTTTATATTCGACTTTGACTTCTTAATAATGAACAAATTTTCAAATTATTCAATTTATACTATTATGTACATTAAAATACGGTGTAATTGTTCGTGAGTAAATAAATTGAAATTATATTGAATTGATTCTGACCCCGCGACCGCCATGGCATTCAACTGTAATCGCAAAACCGTTACCGCTATTTTTATTTGTTGCATAACAAAATTGATTGAAATATGTCGCACTACAAGATACGCGATAGGCCTTGCTTATTGAAACAGAAAGTAGTAATGTGTCATTGTGTGTCGTGTGTGTCATATGTGTTATATGTGTCATTCCAGATTAGGGCGTTCCCGAACGCGCGGTGCCTCCGTGGATCTGACCGACTCGGAGGCTGAGAACCACAGAATCCGCAGCATCAGCGCAGAGAGAAATAACCATGGTAAGTCCTTATCGGCTAATATTTCATTTTCTATTCTTTTTATTTATTTTATTTTTACAATTTTTGTAAAACTCACAGCTAGGTTTGTACAGTAGATTATTGAATAACTATGCCACTAAATGTTGCATAATAGGAAAACTTCTGTTCTAATAGACAAAAATCGCCATAACTTTTGGTTATCTAACCAAGCGAGCATGGAAACAATTCGCCATAACTATTGGTAACAAGATAGCTAATTGATTCAGGCGTTATTTTGCGGAGATCCATATTTCGAAATAAAATCTGAAAACAGAAAAAATATTTAGTAATAAATCCGCCAAATCTCTCTGAAGAAATCAAATCGACACGTGTTTCGCCTCTACACGAGGCATCCTCAGGAAATATAGCGACAACACGTCCACAGAGGGCTAGTCAGTTAGCAGCAAGACTATTTCCTGAGGATGCCTCGTGTAGAGGTGAAACACGTGTCGATTTGATTTTTTCACAGAGATTTGGCGGATTTATTACTAAATATTTTTTCTGTTTTCAGATTTTATTTTGATATTGGTAACAAAACTGGTCGAGCCCTCGTAAAGATTCAGCCGTGAAACTACTATGGATAATCTAAACATTAATCCTAAAAAATATTGTTTTTAGAGAAAGATGTTGGTTTTTGGTAAATTGTAACTTCAAAACACTTCGAAAATGTAAAGTTTGACTCAATCTCTAGTTTGGTAAAGGTTCCCAATGCGAGTAGAAGAAAGGGTACAATTATGAGTAAGAGGTACTAGAGCTTCTTGTGAAGTACTACCACCATACCTATTTTGACCGCCGAGCAGCATTGCCGTGTTTAGGTTAGAAAGGTTGCCGGTGAAATTACGGGCACACAGGGCTTACACCATTACGCCTCAAGCTATCGGGCGCAACGCAGTGCAGCGTAGGTCATGTTCTTTGCGACCAAGCAGTAGTATGGCTTTGTTATCAGCAAGAGCTCTGCAATTAACATCAGGTGGGATCATAGCATGATGCGACTTTGTGTTGTATAAAAAAAAATGTAGTGGATATTTGTCATGGTTATTATTATTAACTCATTTATTTCAGATTAAAAATTTACAAATTTGTAAATTTTTAGGCATTAGGAACATATTTGTCCAACAGAGTTTACGTTGATGAGATGGTAACGTTTTCAGAGAAAGCCTTGGCCGTCCCCAGCCGTAATGTATACTCAGCCGGCGCGTCCCCCGCGCAGTCGGGCGATGAATCGAGGACTTCTAGAAGGTACGACATCACCACTTTCATTGAATACTTATCTCTCATCTAATTTTTGAAGTGAATCCCCAAGACCGTTGTCATTTGAAACTCATTATAACGAAAAAGCGACACTAAAAAGAGACAAACATATACATCTATAGGATTTAGGGAGAGAATGAGATAAAATACAGACATGTATGTATGTTTGTACGCGTGCGAAGCTTTGGGAAAAGGCCGTATTGGTCACGTTTATCGTTTTTGTCGGGTCAGGTACCTATCTATTCAAGTCATGAAAAAGTGCTGACAAAATATTGAACATTTTACATTTGTTCTTATTATAAAGCATACCTAATTAGATGATAACAAGCTTGCGTGTACCTATGCCTACTCACATAAAGTAGATATTTGGTAAACACCTGAATATAAAGTGTAGGTAACGTGGAACAAAGCGCACTGGCTCCCACACTAAAAAAAATATATTACAGGACATTAATTTCACACAGCGCCATCTAGTCCCAAACTAAGCATAGCTTGTAATATGGGAACTAGATTACGGATAGAATACATAAATACTTTTTTTTTTTTTTTGTAAATACATACTTATCATACAATACACACCCAAACACAGAACAAACATCTATATTCATCACACAAATGTTTGTCCTGGGTGGGAATCGAACCCACAACCTACAGCGCGGAAGGCAGATTTACTACCAACTGAGCTATGAGGCTTGTTAAACTAGGAAGTCTATTCCTATTCCTAAAACAACGCTATCATTAGCACGGTCAGCTAATTAAAGAGGTTTGGTCTGCGCTAGCATTTATTTTGTCAGAAAGCAATGTATATAAAAAACAAGGTGTTTCAGACCTTACTTAGTAACGTAACTCCAATAGTCCTAATTAAATGCTCTGCTCGAATAAAAAAATGATATAATTTATACTGGCCATCTAATAATAACAAACCTTGTTTGAAATAAATATATAGGTACAATAATTAAGGGAAAAGGCAATTCTTGATTTAAATCAATGGGTTCAATCAGAAAACGATAAATAAGAAAATCATAAACAAACTATTGTCTCTCAACTTGCAAAATCAAAAAGACGAATACGACATTATATTTGACCTACTTATGATATCATAGCAATAATATTGTTCTACAGTTAAATATTATTTTTTACATTGTGCTGTCCAAAAGTTTGCTGTGGCAAGACTGCATTTAACATAATTTAAACGAGCTTTTTAATATATTAAACATTATGTACAATTTACTATACTAACTAGAACCACGGAATATTTTTCTCAGCTTTGTATGAAAAAATTATGCTGTCTTGCCATACTAAACAATGTCCCCTATTTTCGGGATATTGAGCACTGGCAATACGGACGCTAAAGGTGTTTTTTTTTCTTTTTCATCCGGCAACACTCACATGCGCTGGGGGTATTGGCACTCTGCAATCTGGTAACACTGGTATTTCATACTAAATTTCTTTTTTACGATTTATGCTTGCATGACAATGCTTTTTATTATGAAATCTATAAACTAATTTTATATTACTTACCCGCTCCTTGCATGCTTTTGCTTGTCATTTTTTGCACAAATTGTATATTTTTGTCTGATTGTGTATGAATCCAATCCAATCTACCGATATCATCTCACGTACTGCAAATTTAAATCACACTTCTTTAAATTTTTGATTATTTAACTTATTTATTTCTATAAAATCTGTTATCCTGAAATTCCTACCTATTCCAATTACCTTTATTTTAAAATGTAAACATCACAACTTCCTCCACTTTCTACAAATATTCCATATCCTTATTTTTGGTACCAAACCGAAAATACTATCTCCCTGTTCATAATCACCTGTCATCTCGACGTCAACCATCTTGTTTTTCGGCCAAAAACGTAATAAACAGGTCCTCTCTCAGCGAAATATCGGGATTCAGTACAGCATCAGCTCGGACCTTCATCCACGAAGCATCCACTCTGGTCCTGGAGACCATCGAGGCCGGCATCAAGAAGCACTACCTGGTCCCTCTGACCATCGCGCAGAGGTCGCGCTGGCGACGGAAGGGGGTGAAACTTCATATTTACAACGAACACACGTTCATCGCAAAACATCTTAGCGGGTGAGTTGGATATCAAGAATAGGATATCATTTAAACGGTCAGCTAATTAAAATAATTTTATCCGCAAACTCAGTGTTTATAAAAAATATATACAGGCCGTATCATTCATTATTTAAAAAAAATTGTAAATAACACACAAAAATTGGAAAACAATAAATGATACGGCATATAAGTTCATATATTTTTTAAGTCGGTGCCGACTTGCTAAAAGCCAAACAACAGATAGTTCCAGTAAGGTCTCATTGCATAAAGATAAGCTCAGTATTCCTTCTAAATGCATTACAAATAAGTATAACAAAATCCAAATCGGTTGTTTTTTTTTCATTATTATTTTCACTTGCGTACTTCATCTGGAATATGAACCTATCTTATCTATCTTACCTCTAAATGCCGGAACACAACAATTTAAGAATTGTTATTATGGCGACAGAATTACGTAAGATGGTAGCTAGCCAGGCGGACTTAAATAAAGTCCTACCAATCAAACCAAGCACAATATTTTACTCCCCCTGGGGATCGAACCCGGGACCCCTGGAAGTCGGTTAAAAGCTGTACAGCTGCTGTAGGTGATCAAATGAAAACACTACGAAAGTTTAACGCCGGAAGAAAGTTGAAGGTGCAATGAGAGTTATTTTCAGTATGTACTTAGGTAATTCGCAAAAATATAAAATTGTATCGTTTTACGGAGCCGCGTCGTCGAGTTGATGTCTGTAGGTTCGCGACTGACTACCTTCGTATAAAATAATCATTACAGCAGCTTGCAATGCACCTACAAATTAATCCGTATATTATTAGGAAAAATAATGGACAAATGCCAATAGATGGCGATACATGTAGTACAAATTAATTACTCAAAGATGTCACAAATAGGTATCAATAGCTAAAAGTAAGAAGAAAAAATGCGTAGGTACCTGATGTAAGTATCTCTACGTACAAAATGACACATAAAAATAACGATGACGTGTGTCGCCTACAGCTGAATTAAAAATAACATAATGTTTCCAGCGGCACAGTATGTGAAGTGTGCACCAAAACGATAGCGCGCCGCCTCGGCAAGCAGGGGTACGAGTGTCGCGACTGTCAGACGAAGTGTCACAAACACTGCCACATCAGAGTGCCGGGGACTTGCGCGCACTCCTCTGTGCACAACATGGAGCTGTAAGTATACATCTACAGCCCACTGTCCACTGCTGGACAAACCTCCAAAGCTGGAGGGTTTTCCCTTTTGGATTGGTGGTCTCCGTAAAATTGTAGATTATACACATAAGCTGCTGCCCTTATTCTTGTGACCTTTGTCGGCTTTTGCGACATCCGTACGAGTTGGACGGGTCGATTCTAAAGCCGCGACCGGCACGGCAATTGTAAGTGGAATAAAATAGATAACATATTACTTAAAACAACAACAACACATACCTACAAACAAGTGGTTACAAAAGAAGCATGTAAAAAAATCTGAGTACCTACACGATATTCCTTTATATGTTTACCGGGACCCATTTAGTCGTTTTCTATTGCATAATTTCTTTTGCATTATTTAGATTTTTTCTGCCCTCGGCCACGGCTGGAGCATTCCGTCAAGAATATGGGTAAAAACACATGAATACCCCTTCATACGCTCAAATGCAATACTTTGTCATTGGTGGTTGGTCATCTATAGTAAATAACAACCAATGACAAAGACCATCCGGCCGTACGGCCAATGACTGAACAACCAATGAGAAGTATATTTATGTGTATTGCATCAATTCGATACACCTCCATTGTATGTGTGCGTAACCCATGCGCTGTGGACGGGCGTTTATTTTAAGGCTGTACATCTATTCCCGTTTTTTCTTTGTATTAAAACAATGTGTTGCCTGAACATTTTAAGAAGACTATTAGTTTTAAATCGTTTAAGAAAAATGCTTACTTTATATGTGTATATAAACTGTACTACTTTAATGATTGTAAATTATGCAGAAGAAGACTAAATAAGTGTAGGTAAGGAATCTAAAGGCATATCGCGCGCAGCGCTGATTTTTAAACAGAGCGGTAGTGTTTATATTATAACGTTAACCAAACGATCAGAAAGTACAACAGTAAAACACAAGGTCTAACACTCAATGATCTGGCCGAATGTAATTCTATGAAAAATCTAACTATGAAGATGAGATCAATTTCTTGTTAAAGTAAAAAAAAAAATGACTTATTAAAAGTCACGAAATGATTATGTTAACAAGGCTATGTTGCCATAATTACTTAGTTTTGCCGATTTTCAAGATTATTCAGCCATAACTACTACAACGGTTGAATTACATAAACCTCACTAATACTTAATATCATGAAGGCTGCAGTAGTTGAATTATCACTTAAGTATCTACATTATTATATAACACTTACATACTCAAATCACAATATCAATATTATCACAGACACAATATGAAATACCATTAATAGGTACTAATGTAGATTTGTCCATACGTAATATATTTATTAGCTGAAATTAGTAGAATAATTTATTTATACATTAATCAGCTTAAAGCGTGATGCAAAAATGTTATTGGGGAGTTGAATCGATAATTAAATAATAATTATATTTTAACAGAAAAAAATTGCCTTACCTATCTACATGTTTAGTGACATGATGCCTCAATAGTGTTTTAATACGAAGTATTTTCTAAAATGTAAGTAAATCTTATAATTTGAAATTATTAAAAACCCAATCTCTAAATTGATCAATTACTTTCGTATCATTTTAACTTACTGGTTCGAAATTAGCTACCATACTAAACCTGATGAGAAAAAAAATAGGAACTCAATTAGAAAATACTTCACAATTAATGATAATAAGTAATATAGATTCGATTATATTTTACGCTATTTAATGCTTCTTTCACATTTTTACGCTGCCAAGGTCCCATTCCCTAAGCTTTGGAAATGGAAGGTATTTTAGCTCATTACCTACTTAATTTATAACCGGTTTACTAATCAGGATGAAAAAAACAAATATTTATTGCAGACTTTAACGTACAAGATGATCCTGGTTAGTAATACCGATATCTATTAATAGTGCATTATTTTGTAAACAGGACAAAACTAATACAAGTATAATATTTTTACGTTGGCAACACTTGCAGAAGAAACTGCTTTCTTAGCAAAATAAATATCCAGGCTTATTTTAAAGATGTGTATAATTCAAAGTGTTTGAGTATTATGAGAAAACAGGCAAGCATAGCAAAAAGTCCTGTTTACAAGGTTTTAAAAATATGTATGACATTCACTTACTTGCCCTCCTACGCATAATAAGTATTTACCATCAACATTTTCTAAATTGTTTTGCTGCAAAACTTTCTGATGAATAATCTAGAAATATATTTATCATATTTAAACAGTTGTAGATGCTTCACATATCTACCTATTGCTTTGCTTTAGGTAAATATAATGCATTGTAAATTATTCACTCTGTATTCCAGTTGTATTGTATTTTTTTACAACGTTTCTCACTAAGGATAGGGATAGAAAGCTTTTAAAATATTTGAAGACGACCTTAACCTTACCTATATGATAGTATCAGAAAATACACAAGTACCTAATAGAAGTTTGTAATAAAACATGACTTTTATAGGAATCTTTAGTAGTGGACTTACAATTAACGTATGACATATTTTTCTAGATCCATGCTCCCAGTGTTATGCGAATAATCAAGCTATGTAAGAAGACTGCAAGAATAAAAATACAAATGACAGATACAAGCGACATTCGCACAGGTTCTTTAGAAATTATAAAGTTTGTAGTCGTTGTCTATTAGCATTATTTGTGGATTTTGTGGCGCACGTATCATTTTATTGCACCATTTTTTTTATTTGATCGTTTTCCTGCATGTATTTTTTTATTCTGCATGAGTTTTATTCGTTTTTGCAGTTATATTAGCAATATTTCGAACCAAAAACATAAATATTTAACTATTTTTTAGCTTTTTCTAAGAGTCGAAAAAGTATATTAGACAGCTTTCGATTAAACAACGAAACACAAAAAGTAACAATTCAAAAGTAGACACGCACGGATTTATCACTTTTGCATTATCTATTTAATTGATAAACATGAGTATACTTACCAGTATGACATTGGCTAAAATTAAACAAAAAAATATGTTGCTCATATGTGACACCTATTTGTTTTAGTTGTAATTTTGTTGTGTATGAGATACTAAAAAAAAAAATTGTACTTCATTAAAATTTGAGTAAACACTAGATAAAGCATTTATTTTTGCCCATTCCAAAAATTACAATGTTAGGTAGGTATAGTTATTATTATCATTTTACCATTGTTATTTTTGTAAAGGCAAAAATAAGTGCTTCTTTTATTAACAAAAACAAATTACAATGTGTTAAAAATTCAGCTTCAATCATATTTTTATGTTATTTAACATATTTATTTCTTTTTCAGGAGTTATATATCATCCCCATTTAGCGACAAAAACATAAGGATGCTGTGATCACGCGCAGTGTCGCCACAATTGATTAGTCGCTAGCGCTTGCTGATATGTGTATTAAAAAAAAACCTTAGAAATACCTCGTTAAGTGCGTCCAGATTAAGTACACCTCGGCAGAAGATAAAAATTGTTTTTGATTAAATTGCATTCGTTTCGTTTCCCTTGATCACCTCGGGATTTTTTTCGCTTTTTAGCTAGTTTTGACATTTTTTAACTAAAAAGCTTCGAAATATGAAATGTCTACTAGCATCCAGCCGACTGCATTTCGTTTAGGTGGTTCCTCTGAATTAATCATGCGAAATATGGTTTTGGTAAATTGTTGATTTAAAACACATCGAATGCCAGTGTTTTAATTTACTGGTGGTCAAAAATAACGAGTTTAAAAATGACCGATTCTCGAGATTTTTTTTTTGTTTAAAAGGTTTAGAAAAACTATACCCTACTATAGTCGAAGTAATGTTATGTTTTATTCTAGTTTGGACGTAACTGACGCTGAATAAGTATAACTATACCTATCGCCCTACGTTCGGTTGGTCGTATCGCAATAGAAATGGTTTTGGAAATCGGTAACGCTTTTTTACTTTCCACTACATTCAGCGACTGTTAATGAGGTAGGTACTTTACCTACTTACAAAACCTAAATATCAAAATGATATTAGGTAGGTACGTAAAGTAAACTAAATAAAGTCATACTCTATGTATAAAGTCATACCTACTGTAGGTGGGAAAGGTAAAAACATTACGTATTAGTTAGTTTCGATTTCCTTTGCTATGTTACTAACGCAATTGAGGGCAGATGAACATTATATGATGGTAGTACAATGACCATGACGAAACTATTATTGTTGGTTTTCAGTACATTCGATACTGAAAACCAGAAAAAAATGCCAATATACTTATTAGTTTTTTTAAACTTCTAATGGCTTTAACAGTGCACAAAGCATAATTGAAATGCATCATTTTGAAATCTACTTAATTATACAAGATTCTCTCTTAAGTACAACGTAATTATAACCCGCTGACTACATTATATACACTGTGTAGGCTTTTATATAATATGTTATATACCTAGTTATAAGAAGTAGATGTTCTTGAAACTTGACTTATATTCAAATTGTACCTACTTACCCGCTTTCTTTCACGGATAGACAATCAGCGTAGTAATTAGTATAGATATCGCTAGAGCCCACCATTTTGAAGCCAGTTTAGGTAATCTGAATAGAAAAGTCACAGCAACCTCTGGGGTTGCCATTATGACCCCATTACAAAGATTAATTTACAATGAACTACAAGTTACCATACTCAATCTAGTTACCTTTTTTGTTTCCTATACAAATGGAATTGACTCGAATATTTATTTTTATGTTTATGTGCTTTTGCACGATTGTGATTTAATAAAATGTGCAATAATTTCTATAACGACACGCGCTTTTGAGCTTTCAAAATTTTACTGTCTAGGGTTACGCCATATAAATGGACCACTATTGTTTATGTAATTACATTATGTATAATTTTTATTCATATTTTTTATAAAAAAACTTTTTGATGAGCGACTGACAAAGGTAAAATGCTACAAAAATGACAAGTATCTTTATGAAATTAGCAACACAGGTTTTGTCAAATGTTTTGTTTTTGTTAACACTTGTGTATTAAGTTCTTTATGAATATTAGTTTTTGTAGCATTTAAAATCATGGTTCTAATAATATAACATGACAAATATTTATACTCTAATATATAAGGATGTATCGCATAATGTGGTTCAGTAAAATAATTATATTATTTATTATAGATGTTGCGCGACGTGTTCACTGTAATTTTATTTCATTCTTTTTAATAAAAAGCCTTTCTAAATTGATGTTTATTTTCTTGAAGACCCCTGTTGTTGAAAGTAACTTAGGCAGTGATATGTTATATGTATAGTGTTAGTTATATCGGTAGTGGCTTTCAACTCACCTGGTTTTAAAACAGGATAAGGCCGAAGGTGGAAGCGTACTTCGCACGGCGTCCTAAATAAACTGAGGAACTGGCTAACTGAATTACCTCTAAATGCCAGAGCATAACTACCTATTTAGAATTGTAGTTATGACGCTCTCGCCAGTATCTACATAGGTAGATAAGATGTTGGTTGCTAGCCAGGCGGACTAAAATAAAGTCCTACCACCAACCAAACCAAGATCAATTTTGTATAGTATTTAGGTACTACTATGAGCCCGGGATCTCTGGGTCTGATACCGGTGGGCAAACCACTAGACCACAGAGGATATTAGTTGTCACAGTATTCTGTAGTTGGCGTCGATATTTATCCGATATTTTTCCACCGCTCAGTTGGTAGTCTGCGTTCTGAGCTGTATGTTGTGGGTTCGATTCCAAACCAGGACAAACATTTGTGTGACGAATATGTTTGTTCTGTGTTTGGGTGTTGTTTCGTATGCCCGAACTGAGATCTCGTGATGTCTGGTTTGTGTAAACTGTTGTGGAAAATATTTTCCAAAAATAAAGTTGCTAACGAACGATAAACGTATGATTTCGTACCTCTCAGCACTCTTTTTCTCTCAATCTCTATTTATTCGCCTGAGTGTTCTAGGCTCACTCTCATTCAATGCAGAATGAGGGCAAAGAACCAGAGTACCTCCCAATCTAAGGTACATCAGAGTGGGGTGGACAGAATACATTAAGTGAATAAGTCGCCCTATAAACATGAAAAGCTTTTTAAAAATGCTCTAACAACATTTGCTTTAGTTGATTTGGTTTAAAAATCTACCCCTCCAGCCCACGGAAGTCGTAAAAGTCAACCAACAATATGGCTTTAGAGCTCATATATCAACCGAAGATGCAGTGATAAACTTGTGTAACACGTTAGCAAATGCTTTGGATAACAAACAGTGTATAGCTGTTTTTCTTGATCTGGCCAAGGCATTTGATACCGTATCCATCTCAATTTTGGTAGATAAGATGGAACGCCTGGGAATTCGTGATAACTGTCTTGTCTGTCTTTGGTCAACTACAACTACGCAATGCCAATATTTTCACTTACGCGGACGATACAGCGCTGGTGTTCAGGGAGAGCACTTGGACGGAGGCATTCGCCTCTGCGGAAGCTGGACTTCAAAACGTAATTTCATGGCTCACAAGTAATCTACTCACCCTCAATGTTAGCAAAACTAAACATATCGCCTTTTCTATTAGAAGCAATACTGCTCCACCTTCTACACTCGGCATAACTGCTCGCTACTGTTTATATAGACCTAACTTAAATCTAGATTGTGTCTGCAATACCCTAGAAAAAACGAATGAAATGAAATATCTGGGAGTAATCGTTGACAAAAAGATGAGTTAGCTTCCCCATATCAAACTAGTAGCTAGCCGAACGAGAAAAGTTATATGGGTATTTAAAAAGCTCCGTAACATTTTGAGCCCCAAATTGTTGAAAACCGTCTACATGGCTCTATGCCAATCTATTATTACGTACTGCATTACAATTTGGGGAGGGACTCACAAAACACATATGTTGGCTGTTGAAAGAGCGCAACGATCAGTTTTAAAAACATGTCCTTCAAGCACTTTCTTTATCCAACTTTAGACTATTCCTCCCAAGTCCTAACCGTCCGGCAACTTTATGTCCTTAATATCACCCTAAAAACCCACGGCATGATTCCTGCTATGCCTCAGCCGATTACACGAAAAAGAAGATGCGATAGACTTCTTACATCGCGAAAATACAGGACAAAATTCATGCACTATCAATTTCAATTCCTCCCTTTATTCCTGTATGATAAAATAATTAAATCAATCATAGTAGATTATTAACCAAGGGGATAAAGCAGTGTCTTCTGTCGCGGGAGACGATTCAAATCGCGAGCGTAACGAAGGACTCGAGGTTTACTCCCGAGCGTAGCGAGGGATTTAAGTTCACCCAAGACTAAGACAGCTTTATCACCGAGGAAAATACTCTACTTTTCGTACCATTTGCGAAAAAATTAACACAATAATAATATGAGATCAGCATTTATTAAAAACAATGACAAGTAAAAGTTAACATTCGAAACATTGGTCCAATTATTGATAGAGAGAGTTACATTTTTGTTTGGTACATTTATTGTTGATGAGTTGATTTGAGTATTTCTCTGTTCTTGCGTCTGAGGAACTTGCGTTTCATTGTAGATAGTATACGTCGGAGATTTTCCTTGGATTTTGTTGGAAGCAAATTATTTATAATTGCGGCAGCATTTGTACTGATGGAATCCGACTATTCACTGTCACTGTCGCTTTGATTTAACATCGTAACGTATTTTTAGAACATTAACTTATTTATAAAAATAAATTTAAATAAATTTAACGTTTATGTATTTGAAGAAAACAAAAACGTGGCAAATTCCTAAACTAATATTTTTTTGTCGGAAAAGCAAAGGCATCAAGCTCATACGGCCTCGTCGGTTTTCGTAATTTTATTTAATAATCATAACTGCGTATTCCTTTTTCAAAAAGATGTATAATGCTTTATATACAAACTCAATGGTGTAAACACAGATGTAGTTCAGTATAAATTTCGGTAGGTATTCCAAATTTAAATCACATTCTCCCCCTAGAGGTGAATGAAATTCAGTACAATTTTCTTTCCTGTTTTTAACAGATTAAAAATGACTATTGTTATGTTCGCTTTTTGTGGCATAGAATGTCACTTTTTTGAGCAAGTGGTACGAAAAAATCTTTTCACTTCTCTTGCTCAAAAAGTGTATCATAATAGTGTAGCTTAGCGGGCCTGAAACTCGAGTTTAATACCTAGGGCTAAAAAGTATTTTTTCTTTTTAATTTTTGTCTAAAATCATCAGCCCGTACAAAGCATTCAGTCTCTTACATAAAAACTCGACTTCTTGGTGCTCCGTCAATCTTTTTTTTGAAAATAGAACCTTCTTGGTGATGTTTTATGAAGGTTGATTCTTCCCTTCACGGTAGAATGCGAACTGTTTCGTTGCGGGTTAGATAGAGATTTAAAAAAAAGATGGAATTGGCGCTAAATCTCTAGAATTTTCTTCATTCCAAATCACAAACTTTTTCGTATTACTTCCCGACTTTTACTTCCAAATTGTGAACGTGAAAAATGTCATCAAGTGATAGTGAAGATGCTAATATGCCATTGGAAGAAAAGGGCAAAGAAATTAATATGAATCTGTTGCCGACAAAATCACGTGGAATATATTTAAAGAGTTACGAAAATTTTATAAAATGGAGAAATGAGAAACGTGTGGATTCTTTTACTGAAGGGGTTTTTCTCACTTATTTTGATGAATTATCGAAAAAAATCAAATCGTCGACTCTTTGGAGCACATATTCATTGTTAAGAATGACCTTACAAACGAGACACGACGTCGATATTAAAAAATATGTAAATTTGACGGCTTTACTGAAGAAATTGTCTTGAAAAAATCTAAAGTCTTGACGACACAAGAAATCGAAACATTTTTAAATAACTCTCCAAATAAACAATACTTGGCAACAAAGGTAACCTACTTATCTACCCTACTCAAACTAAATAAATAGATACCTACCTACATACCTAAAATAGGTACCTAGGTTATTACGATTATTAACACACTTGTGTTTTTGTTCGACAGGTTGATTTAATTTATGGAATCAGCGGTGCATGCAGAGGAATAGAGCTTGCTAATATAACGCTAGAAGACGTAGAAACGGATACAAACCTACAAACTGTGAGTATATATAGTTAAAGCCTATCAGGAGTTACGTCCCACTAATGTTTTAACGAGAAGATTTTTTCTAAATTATCAAAATGGTAAATGCACAAGGCAAGTCATAGGCAAAAATAAATTTGGTAACATGCTTAAAGATATTGCCACTTATCTAAATTTACCAAATCCGGAACTCTACACGGGCCATTGTTTCCGCAGAACATCCGCGACTCTGTTGGCGGACTCTGGTGCGAATATAACGACATTAAAACGGCACGGTGGATGGAGGTCCGATCAAGTGGCTGAAGGTTATATAGAGGACTCTATACAAAACAAGTATCACGTCACGCAGCGGATTACGGAAGGAATCAATATTCTACCAAACATTACAGAACCCCAAGCGTCTACATCGCGGGATTGGATGAATATGTCAACTCCGACGGCCGACGGGGTGGCCACCAGCCGCATTCTCACGACACACTTAAGCTTATTTGTCAAAAACTGTGATAAACATAATTATAATACTAGAAATAAGAATAAACTCGCTGTTCCCACAACTAGGCTCCATAAGGTTAATAAATCGTTCATAGGGCAAACTGTACGCTTTTATAATAAATTGCCAAGTGATGTGCTAAGCTTGTCAAATAATAAATTCAAAAATTTTGTAAAACAAAAACTATCCAGGAAAGCTTATTATAAAATTTCAGATTACCTAGAAGATAAGAAAGCCTGGCATTAAAAAAAATGAATTTGCTCCAGTGAATAAATTGTAATTAGTATTAGATAATTTTAAGCTATTGTTATGGATCATGAAAAAAAAAAACTAGCCCGAGGTTCTTGCCTTTCTCCTTGTGTGCTGGTCGCGATTCCGAACAGGCGGTAGATTTGACGTTTCAAAGTGATCCTAAAAAATCTTACTGAATAAACATATTTGACTTTGACTTTGAACACTTGATAACCAGTATCGTTGGATTTTTTCTAAACTTTCCTGTTTTATTACACGTTAGAGTGCATTAATTGGGATACGCTGTATGATATCGACAACCCAGAGTCGGCATTGTCATATTTGTACGAGGTAATTAATCAGGCTATTAGTGAGTGTACGCCTACAAGACTATCTAATGTGGCAAATAAGTCACGGCATTCCTACCCTGATTGGTACACGGATGACTTTAATTTGTGAAATGGCGTTTTAACAAATTATACAAAATAACAAAATCGAATAGTTATTATGAGCTATTTTGTAATTATCGATCGTTAGTAAAGCGTAAGCTAATTGGGTGAATCAACTTTTAAGGTACTCCTTTTGTGTCCCTGTCATGGAAATAGCAATAAAATCTGTATTTTAGTTTAGAATATGGTTGTTTTGATGTTACCGTAAAATTAGATTCTGTGTTTACATAGTAGTTTTATAGTTTTTATAGTTTTAAGCAAAATTTTAGTTTTTTTTATGGTAACGCAGCACACCATAAGCAATCTCCATACAAAAAAAATGTGTCCCCCAGGCCAGGTGAAGAAACAATATACGACGTTTCTTAAAAAATATGATGAATGCACTGCATTTTCGCACAATATTTTGATTCAGAAAAAGATAAGCTTACGTTTCAAATAAACATTAATAAACGTTTGACTTAAATTATATTTTTTACATGCACCTTAACTTTTGTCCCAAACTTTGATGAAAACATAATTATGCTTATGTAACGCAGTATGTTACCGATAAAAGTTTATGACCATTTTCGAGAGATGGCGTGTAACTTGGTGTCATTAAAAGCGGTTATTATCTAATATTTCGTTTGTATGGTCTGAAAAGGCCTACCTCGTTTCACCCGCCCCTCAATGTGCGGTAAGCTCTCAACTGGTGCGCGTGGGTTTATTGTCGCTCTACAGCGTTACGGCGGTAATATTGGTAAGTTTTTGAATTATTTGAATTTTGTTAGGTCAGTGTGTTGCCTAGGATATCTGATTTCAAGGTCGTGACCAGATATTTGGTTATTTTTGTCTGTGGAATTAATTATGATTTTTTCAGTTAAAATTTTCCCTAGCGTTACCAGTAACTCTGGATAAATTTTCTCTAGAGTTACCGGTAACGCCAGAGAATGTAAGACAAAATGACATTGCGAGCAATGGATAGTGTGGATTTTATACTGTGTCAAATTTAAGTTTCTAATATATCAATATAGTATAAATTAAATTTTGAATAATATAGTTAAATTAGTTCAAGGTTGGTGCAACATAGTCCAAAATGCCACTTAGTGCAGTAGAAAAACAGAAGCGCTTTAGAGAAAGACTAAAATAATAGAGAAAAGTACGAAGAAGCGAAACTAAAAGGTTAGTAAAAGATTAAACTCCCAAGGAAAAATTTAACGTATATGTGATATGGAAACTACGAAAACGACTGTCAAAAAAACAAATACAGGCTGTTGAGAGATTGGCGGTGTTTGTTGCTACAACAAACACCGCCTGACTCGCCTAGAACAGACTCCAGATTAGGAAATGTTGAAGAATTTAATGGAAGTTCACCACCGACGCCTCCACGTGCTACGTCTCCACCAGTAACACCTCCGCAAGCCAGATCGAGAAACCAACCATCAAAAACAAGACACCAACCACCAAATTTCAGAGACTTTTACTTAACTTTAGCAAAAGCAGGCCGGAAAAAATATAACGGGTGTATAGAGAAAATGCAAAACTAAAGCAAGATAATGAGAATTTGAGACGAAAGTATGAAACATTTTAGGAAAAGATATTAAAGACAAATTGTCAGTCAAACTAGCAAAAAAAAAACGAAGATCAGGGTTACAAAATTCTGATTGGGGCCATAAAGAAAACATTTAAAAACACCAAATCTAGGAAAGAAATAAAGCTAATAAAGAAGATTTTATCAACTGTAGAAGTATAGATACTTTTGGATACTTTAGGCATTGACAAAATTGTTAAAAAAAAGACTACAGAACAAAAAACACGGTGATGAGAATGAAAATATAGGAATTTTACCTAAGAGATGACATATCGCTATGCTACCGCCGGCAAAAAAGAAACGATTTCAAAAGCAGGTGTGTAGGAACAAAATAGGTTCAAGGTTACAATAAAAAAATTGTTCAAAACCTTTGTGAAAGACAATCCTGATCTTCGTTGCTCAACTTCTATTTTACGAGAAACAAGCCTTTTTATGTCCAATGTGCTTCTGTTGATGCTAGAGAAGCTGTTTTTGCAAAACACACACGAACTTTGCATATATGGCAAAAGCACTTTACAGAAAAAATGTACCTGGCACAGATGACCTGAACATCCTTTTTGAGACAACTGTCTGCAATGCTCAAAAACTCGAAAGATTGCATGTACGGCAAATATAATCATTGTGCCTTAAAAACTTACCGCTATTGTATGGAAAACGTAAAGGATACAATCACTTAGACCGAATGGGTTATAAAAGAAGAAAAATATATCAAAGATGGGAAAAATACTTATGAAGACAAAAAAATATTAAGGAAGACAGAAGAAACAGATACTTTTGAGATTTCTGAAAAGATTTGAGTTAGACTTAGCGCTTTCAAAAAGCACGTGTTTAATATAAAGTCACAATTCCAATACTTTCGTCGATGTCAAGAGCATATTCGTTCAAACGAATGCGTTGTAGTCGCAGATTTCAGCGAAATATATAGCTGCAAGCATAGACAAAAAGTAGAATCTCACCATTTTGGAGGATCACGCAAACAGGTTTTTGATGATTCAAAATTCTCAGGCGTTACTATTTTTCTCTAGCGTTACTCATTTGTCCCTAAAATTTTATTATGTCTTTTGAAGATTCCTCTTTTTAGTATATTTTTATTTAGATAAAAACGTTACATTAAAAGTCTTCAAGACTGATGGCTATTGTAGGTATAAGAAATGTATGTCTGATTATTCTTTGTGAAGATTTATCCTAAAGATAAGCATTTAAAAACTTGTAAAGTAACACAGGGGACCTAGAACTTCCTCTATTTCATAGGTTAGCTATAAAAAAACGTTATCATTAAGTTAGAAAGACTGAATTTATGTATGAATAAACGATTATCATGTTGATTGTTCTCATTTATTCGTTTTGTTTCATGTTTCGGTATTTACAAATAAGTAACGCGATAGATATTTCTGAGCCACACTCTTCAGTTTTTCTTAAAAAACTCGTTCAAACAAGCTTAGATCTCGTGCCACGCTACAAAACCTAAAAAAAGGATAAATAATGCAAATGTTAACACTATATTTTCATTAGGTATATTTCGATAATTTATTTTTTATTTTTAGCTGTTCAAAATGTTAAACAATGGAAAATGGATATTTGTTCAATCAAAACCTGATAAACTCTCAGTTGAATGTAAGAACAATGACATTACTGAACTTGTCATATCCGGTACAGGTGTACTTAATATTCCTTTAGCTTGTGTAGCCTACCATAAGAATTATAGATTTGTAAGAAAGATTTCGTCTAGTATAAGTATTCCTAATATTACGCCACGTTTTAATATTCTTAATGATAGTTGCTGTAATATAAACAATGCTAAAGAACTAAGTCTACCAACTTCCAGGTTACAAAATATTAATTTAGATAATTTAAGAGCTTTGAGTGTAGAATCAAATCAAATCATTAAAGACTTAGATTCTGTCAAATCTCCTAACAATTGGAATCATAATCATGTTAGCTTTCCTATTTTAAGTATAACATCTTTTATATTGTGTCTTTGCTTAATTTTATATTTGTGTAAAAAGGGCAAGTATTTCGGAAAATTATGCAGAAATTCTAACAAAATAGTTATCAACAAAGATGAAAACTCAGATCATGAAATAGAATTAGATCAACCTCAATTACGCATAGGTTAAACAACAACCTTTACGAAAACTTACTTTCTGTAAGTTTCCTCTTAACGTGGGGGTTGTTATACCCCTAACTACTGTATAGGATTAAGCCGAATAGTGCAACCCTTGCTACTTTTATATTGCGAGTAATCATTCTAGACAATTGACTCTCACACTCCGTTACTGGCAGCTAACCCAGATACTTGTCTTTTCTAAATCCGTATTCATTTCTAAATCGTTTATTCCAAATCAATTTCTAATTTAAGTTCTACTAAATCCTAAATAAAATAAAATAAGTTCGTGTAAGAAAAAAACTCTTTTTTTTAAAAGTGATTCTCAAGACCCCGTATAACAGTACCCTTTTTATCCATTAATGCCTATATATTAATAGCCTATTTGTGTTAGGTATGGTAGGATATTGTCGTATATCTGTCAGGAGACAAATGACCCTGGTCAAGTACGTGGTGAGAGTGCTGTCATCCTCCCTCGCTACGCTCGGGAGTATAACAACCTCGTATATAATGGGATGGTTTAGTCCCTTGTAAAACAATCTACTATTAGCTTATATATGTATTATATATATGCTATACATGAATGCAAAATAAAAGTCACTACTTGGCTTCAAGGTCTAACATATGAAGAAACAGAAGGTATGATGAGCCCCCTGAGGTGATCTGTCAAAATATTATAACAGATGAATTACTAACAACTACTTACTACCACTTAATTTAAACCACGTGAGGTCTCCTGTGGCTCACTCTTATGAGACTGATGTCCTCAGGAGAACCTTCCATAAGCACTCACTACCATTGGCACACACACACAATCATCACACGATACGCGAGGTCCCCTTTAAATTAAACTATCTATTATCCCTGTACTCTGAAAGAGGGAGCTGGGTGCCGAGAAACAGAATTTTCAAACAAAATTATTAAGTGGCTGCAACAAAAAGACAAAAATACGTTTTCACTGTGAACACTTGTCTGCCAAGCGTGGTGATTACGACCAAACCATACTTATGGAGAAAGTTCTTTCCACTTTGTGGAGGACAATAATTTGTTGTTGATTTGGGATGTGCGTAGTCAAACTCCTTGCAAAATCCCTAAAATATTTTTTGGATCTTATCGACACCATTGGCTAGACCCACAGAACAATGAATCTACTTAATAGAAAGGCATTGTGGGCGGGGCAGGCGCGCCGCATATATGCTCAAAATGGGCATATATTGAAAAAACTCGCTTCAACCGCTAACAGTCGCTCTCGGGCGATGTGACAGTGCAAAGCTCTGCATAAAATATATTATTGTGCCGAATTGCGCTGTCCTAAGCTGTATGTAAAGAAGCCAGGTGTGTAGTAAAAGGCAAGGAGGGATTTCTTTTCACCGGTTAGTCCATAAACCTTTAAATAAACGTGATATTTAAAGATATTGTAAAAGTATTATGTAGTTTACAGACGAAAACGATACAATCGCAAACAGATGTAATTTTGTACATTGCTTACTATGCATGGATACCACATTATTTTAACATTCGACCGCGCAGTGTATTGCGTTCACAGCGATGAAGGTATTGTTTGCATTACGATTTAGTAGTAATGGGCAAGACGCTCGCGCATCGACTAGTGTTGCTCGAGATTCGTGCAATCAAAGATTACGCGTTTCATGTCGATAAAATTTGTCTGTGTTTTTGTTTTATCATATTGTTCGCGACGAGGCCCGCCTATGTATGAAAAGAAGAGGTGAGGGGAGCGGGGCACACCACAAGGCGCGGGGGACGGGACCATCACTCGCCGCTCGGACAAAGCCACAGACGCGCGCGCACGCAATATTGTAACACCAAATCACTTTCTAATTCTATTTCATAGTCTTGAAGATTAGTACCTAATATATTTTGTAAGCAAAGGATTGTTTCATTTGTTCACCGCAACACATATTTTATTGACACAAGTTATCTAACTTTATTAGTAATTTAGTTCTTCTCAGAATTTAATTTTATTTGTATGTAGAAGTTCGTAACGCTTAGTTAAACACAAAAAAATAATATTTTCAGTTTTCCAAAAGATGTAAATATTAAAAAAAAAGTGGATTGAGGCAACGGGCAGAGTTGAATGGATGCCTAGATCATCTTTCACAATATGCTCACAGCATTTACTTAGGTATATATACACTTACTTTCATTTACTTATATCCTTATTATAGTTCAAAAAATGTCATTGCATTGCAAGTGATGTCATGTTTTGTCTTCCAGTCAAGATTGACCAGTCACCACAATAGAACCCAATGTGACTTATGAGTCATGATTGTGATTGGGTGCTATTGAGGTGACTGGTCAATCTTGACTGGAATTGAACTGAAAAGAATAGCTTTATTTTATCAAATTGGTTTTCATCACTTAATAGTTACGCAATAGAATGGTCACGATATACTTACATGTAATTAATTAGTGGAATACGATTTGTTTGTTAAATATCATTGTCTATTTGTATATTCTGTGTATCTAATGAATAATATAATATACAATCTAAAAGCTACTTTTATTTAACACACTGTCTATCTTATCTCTTTCAAAGTAAGATGCCGAACGCAGCGAGGGATTCTTGTGTTTAATCTTGAACGGAGCGAGGGATACAAGAACCGTGATTTTTTTCACTAGTTGTGTAGGTACTTTATTTGATACCATACACTGCAAGAATATAAATAATAGTTTCTATCGTACGTATTACATTATCAGCCCATTAATGTCCAATACTGAACAGAGCCTCCTCCGAATCTCGAGTAAAATGATATAATATGGTGTTAAATACACATATGAGAGCTGCTTCTTCTGGTGAGATTCTTCAATCGACTTTTACGACACACTTGAGCTAAGTTGGTAGATTCCGTTTTTATATCAATCTCATTTTACTATACAACTAGCTGTAGCCCGTGACTTCGTACACGTTCATGGATTTAAATTTTGTTGTGTAAATCGTGACGTCACGTGACCACATATTATCACTTGCGCTGCGGGCGGCTGGCGCTAGCAACGGAGTTAGTATATATTATTGGTATAAAAAACGGAGCAACGGGATAACTGTATTTTATTATGTAACCCGTCATAAAAACATAGAGAAAAATTTCCACGCTTGGTAGATGGATCGGTGCTCGTAGTAAATGTGTAAGGTATTACTTTGAGCCACATGCTTAATTTTGAGTATCAATGCTAAAGTTATTTTTATCGATGAATACGGGTACATCTCTATCACCGGGATACCAGCTAATATGTATTGCAATTTACATTTTATCAGTTATTTTATAATTTTTATACAATCCACTAACTGTCTATTAATAATTATTAAAGGAAATATTAAGCACACACTATAGAATTATTCGTTTATGTAAATATTATTTATTCTCTATTTTGCGAATTTCGGTAGCCTCACGAAACTATGGTAACTGCACGATTAGTATGCAGTTTTCACAAGGTGGTAGCATCAAAAATTGCACGATTCTACAAACTGTCAAAGACATCCATAACTAAGTCGACATAAAGGTTTATTTTCAATGACTTCGATTATCGGAAACTCGACCAATGAATGATAAGTGTTGGATGTGTTGTTAATTTGACATGCTACGTGAGTGTGTGTAGCCTGCCACAGCGATGCTAGAACAAATGTTTCTAGATGGCCTTTCTAACTTGACCCCTATTGATTAAAAAACAATAATTTGGTATCTTGAGCTGATCTGATGATGGAGCCAGGAGATGGAAAGTGGAACTTATGCATGCATTATCCCCATAGTTTAAACAATTTAAAATAAAAATACAAAAAAAAATCGTTTATTTCGAGCTATTTTAAGCTCATATAGAGATAATGTACATACAAGAAAATACACAACACACAAAATTAATGAATTAAAATACAAACAATAAAATAAAATTACAGCTGGAACCGTGGCTACGCCATCGTGTGAAGGCGTATCCACTGCTCCAGCAATGGCGAGTCCCACCTATCCGATAGCGTGCTCAGCATGATGTTGGCGCTTCCACGCAAGCGTTTTAGTAGTGATAGTAGTGAGCTTTCTCAGGATAGCGTGAAAGCCATCGGTATGTGCCTCGCAGAACATACCCGATGCACTGCAGAAACGTGGCAACCCCAACATCATTCTAAACACGTTATTGTACTGGACGCGCAGAGCGTCATACGTCTTTTTAGTGTAATTTACCCACAGGCTACTCGTGTACAGTGACTGACAGTAAGCTTTAAAAAGAATCACCTTTACATGTCTGGTACAACGAGCAAACCTGCGAGCCAACATGTTACACCGAACGGACAACGCCCTGCGCTCCCTCTCCATGTCGACATTATCCTCCAGGCCCTCGGTGACCCAATGGCCCAGATACTTGAATTGAGTTACGCGTTTAAGCTCAGACCCATATAAATAGATGGGCGGCACATGACGATCATCTTTAGACTTGGCCCTGAACACCATAAACTCACTTTTCGTCACATTATATCTGAGCCCATGGGTCGCCGCATAGGACTCACACACACGCAATAGCTGACGCAGGCCTCCGATTGACGGACTCAGCAACACCATATCGTCAGCATAGCTGATGTTATTGAAACAGGTACCATCTATGTGACATCCAACTTTGGTGCTACTGAGTTCATCAATCAGTTCATGTACAAGTTGAAAAGAGTCGGAGAAGAGATCCCACCTTGCCTCATACCGCATTCCAACCTGTACACATCAGAATAAGTCCCTGCCCACTTGACACTGTTAGTTTGGTGACCGTACCAATAGCGGAACAATTACAGCAGCTCAATAGGCAAATCGGACTCACTTTTAAGTTTTTTCCAGAGCAGGTCATATGATACCAGGTCAAAAGCTTTGGACAGGTCAAGGTAACAGGCATAGACCGGTGTTTTTCTAGCCGTGTAGTAGTGAACAGTCTGCTTGAGACACAAGATAGCACTTTCGGTAGATAGCCCGGGCCGAAACCCGAATTGCGCATCATTCAGTTTCGTGTGCGTACCTAAGTATCGGTCAAGCAAACTGTCCAGTATCTTGGCCACAATAGTGGCTAGCGAGATTGGCCTGTAATTCGCCAGGTCCGAGGCATCGCCTGTCTTGTTTTTAATAATAGGCATTACCGTGGTTCGCATAAGTTTCTCAGGTAGGTACGAGTGACTCACACAAAGATTAAAAAGTAAAGATAGCACTCTCGGTAGATGTACACCCGCGAACTGCAGGTGTTCGATGCCGAGATCGTCGTATCCTGGGGATTTACCCCGCACCATCTTTTTGATTACGCTTGCAGCATCCTTAGCAGTAAATCTAACGGTAAGGTTATCGGAACAACACTCATCATCATCAAACATCGCAGCCGAGGGACCGAGGGGTGAGTCTACTCTGAATTGAGCCTGGAAAACTCTGGCTATTTCGGTTGGATCATGCACTCCGGCTACACTCACGGGAAGGCTCGGCCTTGGGCTCAGTCTGTTTGTCGTTTTCCAAAAGAGTTTAAAGTCTTTATTGGAACAGTGTTTTGAAATGTTATCCATTTTAAGTTGTTGCTGGTTGTTCTGACACCATTTCAACTTAGACTTAAAAACTCTTCTGGACTTGACCATATCATCATAAGTCTGTCCAGTACTGAGCTTCCCGCAGCGCTGCCACGTCTGGAAACAAAGACGAGACCTCCCGTGCGCTGCCCTGACGTGCTTGTTCCACCCTGCGACCTGTTTACACTTTTTGCGTCTTTTCCTAAAACAGTTTTTTGCCGCATCCGTCAATATACTCACAATGTCATTATACAATTTATTTATCATCAATTTATGATCAACCTGAGTACATTTTCTATCCGCACAGTCAATAAATTCTACTGGAAAATGTATGTCCCTTAATTTAGAATGGCAAAATTTAAAATATTTATCTATTTGGGATTCATCCCTCTCCCCCCATATTATACTATTAGAAAAATCATTATTACAAATGTCAGACGAAATAATTTTAGATTTAATTAAATTAATGTCACACTCTAATTGTATGGGAAAATGGTCCCCCCAATAAATGTCATTATAGTACGTTCATTTTCACAATCGTTGGCCGGGCAGCCTGAGTCACAATGCAGTGGTCCAGCCAGCGACGAGAGCCGTGTGCGTCACTTACGTAGGTATACGAGTCTTTCGGCAGCATTTCTAAATCGACACATGACCACAATTGTTCTGCGCAAAAGTTCGATAACTCCTTGGAAAGTCGCTCACCCGGGTGAATCCATTTAACTTGAATCTATATCTTATCGAATCCAAAATAAAGTGTGTAAAGTCATAGTCAAAGTTATTTAAGTGTTTATATTCATTAAAATTTTTAGGATCATTTTGAAATGTCGAATCTACCGCTCGGAATCGAAACCAGCACACAAGGAGAAAGGCAATAAACTCGGGCTGGTTAATTTTTTGATGATCCATTTAACATTTAAGTATGCAGTTTAAAATAATTTAATAACATTACATGTGCTATCGACATCACAACCTAAATACTTAATATTAATTTAAAACATACCTATCTACCTAATGGGCAGTTTGTTAACATTGAGAGAAATCACCATTTAACTGTCAACTGTGTCAAAAAGGTATATGTATTATGTAATTCGGATGACAAAACTAAAATTTGGTATCTTGGAGCTGATCTGATGTTGAAACCAGGAGGTAGATCTCTTCAGTGGCCACTAGTAAACTTTTTAGTTCGGGAGTTCGATATATGCTTCGTGACGAAGTTCATAAAGCTTCGTCAAGTTTCACGCCTTTACCTATACCCGCCATTCATCCATTGGTCCCGGGTTCGATCCCCAGAGAAGCGCAATATTGTGCTTGGTTTGGTTGGTGGTAGGACTTTGTTTAAGTCCGACTGGTTAGCTACCACCATCTTACCTAGTTCTATCGCCATAACAACAATTCTTAAATTGTTGTTCCAACATTTAGACCATATCCAGTTCCTCAGTTGGTTGAGGATTCCGGGTGAAGTGCGCCTCCACCTTCGGCCAACAAAAAAGGAATTACAAAAGTAAACATTTATACAAAAACAAACGAAATGTACGAAAAACAGCGCAGCAAAATTGTTACATTTAATAGTTAGGTTACATACCTAGGTATAGGTTTTACTTAGGTATTTAAGTAAAAACTTGTACCTACAGTATCCTCGCTCTGACCTGGATGCTGAGACTAGAGCTGGCCGAGCCTAGAAGTCAAGAGCCAACACATTTATTAAAAAAACTCTTTTTTTTTTATTGTACTACGGGGAAGCACTTGGCCTTCATCTCATCACTCTTCATCTCTTGGCCCTGGTAACAAGTTGAGATAAGGTCGAAGGTGGAGGCGCACTTCACCCGGAATCCTCAACCGAGGAACTGGCTATCTTACCTCTAAATGCCGGAACACAACAATTTTAGAATTGTTGCTATGGCAACAGAATTAGGTAAGATGGTGGAAGCTAGCCAGGCGGACTCAAAGTCCTACCACCAACCAAACCAAGCACAATATATTGTACTCCCCATGGGATCGAACCCGGGACCTCTGGATCTTAAATCGGTGGGTTGAACCACTAGACCACAGAGGCGGTTAAAAACTCTTATAAATATTCAATATTACAGGACATTTATTTCACACAGCGCCATCTAGCCCCAAACTAAGCATAGCTTGTAATATGGGAACTAGACTACGGATATAACACTTACATACTTTGTAACATACGTACTATATGATACAACAGCCAAACACAGAACAAACACATATATTCATCACACATATGTTTGTCCTGGGTGGTAATCGAACCCACAGCCTACAGCGCAGAAGGCAGAGCTTCTACCAACTGAGCTATGAGGCTTGTTGTATCATTTCAGGAACTAAACTCGTAGCAAAAAAAAACAAAAAAAAACTGATAACCTTGTTTTAATAACCTACGCCGTGATAAGTCGCCTCTGTAACTTGTGAGAGAATTATACGATTTAGCAACAAATGAGACAAATTTTTCACATTAATTTAGTTTATTTTTGCAATTATACTGTACACTTACACATAAGCTAAACTTTAATTTTCATGCAAAATTACATACTACATAACTTATATGATTATTTAGTTTAATACACAGTTCAAAATCGAATAAATACCTTCACATTTAGACTTCACGATTACAATAGTCATGATTGGAGTTTTTGCTTTTGAATTAATGATAGAAATTTAAAATAATATCAGTATATGTTAAATATTATAAATGTCAATACACAAACGACTTGTAGCAATAACATATATATAAATATTAGTATATATATTTTGGACACGCTTTTCATTTTTTGAACCTACCCAGGTTCAAAAAATGAAAAGCGTGTCCAAAATCACTCAGTATGTGAAGAAAGTTTGTGTTTATTATGATTTTTACCTTCATTTTCAACAATCATGGAACTTCTTATATTACCCAACAAATTAACAGCCATTCCAATACGTTTGGAAATATCCAAAGTATTATAATTATTAAAACCACTCAAACATTCACTCACGCATTGCTCACTAAAATTCCAACTCGTCAAAACATGATAGGCATTATAGATAACACTGAAAACTTGTAAAATAAATTGTATAATTATATATTATTGATTATAATATATTATATGAAAAATTATAAAAGGTATTTAGATAAAAACAAAAATGGACACACTCACAAAAATATAATTCGAAAACAAATGTATAATATGTACCATTCGATTTGTGTGCGACTGTTACTTGATTATTTTTTAGTTATACACTTTACTGGTAACCTATGTCTTAATGTCAACTACAAACACGGAAAATAAATAAAATTGTACATTCATATTACTATAACTCATGAATCGCATCCTGTGCAAGTAAATAATATAATACTTAGATGCACCACTCTATGTAACACAATATATATTAAACATCGGATACACAAATAATAAAACTATTATTAATAATTATTTTCATACATTTATGTCAACTGTTAATACAAACACACGAGTTACCTGCTAGTAACGAATTTTGTACTACTGACATAATTCATTACTTTGCAGCCAATTTATATTCATACTTTACGATACAAAAGTGTGTATTTAATGTAATTATAAGCATTTTTAGACATTTTATTACATTATCGAAATACGATAAATATTCATCACGATTAATAGAATCTTAGACGCTTTCTGAGACCAATACACAATTAACTTAAATAATTAGTTAAATCATTCTAAAATTTGGTTAGTTTTCATCGTTCCTACTTGTCAATTTAAATATATTTTAATATTAGTACTTATATTATAAATATCACTAATAATAATCACTTGCTAAACATTTATATTTTACAAAATTATATAAATGCAAGTTGCTATGGAATTGTGATTAAAAATCATAAGACATTTTGTTTTTAATAATTGTAAAGCAAATTTGTTATCGTAATATCTGTTCAGAGGCCTAAGCACTAATCTTTAGAAATCTGATAAGTCCCGATATTCATTTACTGATTCATAATTCGAGCTTACGATTTTTTTTATACCAAGTTCCTATTATTTCATCACGCAACAAAATAAGATGTCGTGACAAAGACATAATAGCGCAAATAAGTATTCGCTTCAGTCGGTAGAAGAATGTCACAGAATAGGCCCTTTTACACCTAGGAATGATATTATCAGTCATCATTATAATTTCTAGGCTTTGAAATAATGCCATACTACTTCTTATTTAATATAGGTAAAAAAAGTTGCCCTGCTTACGGCCATAGTGGTTTTTTTTTATACGTTAAATATTAAGAGTTGTGGTAAACCACAGCGTTACGTTAACCAGTGTTTTATTTTCATCTAATTAATACCTCTATTGTTTTATACCATAACATTAAAAATATTATCGGTTCCGCTTTTTGAAATTTAACAATTTGACGTAATGTTTGGGATCCATTAATGTATGTACATAATTGTACGTTACAAATCACAGTATTGCAACATCAAAAAATATTATCTATTTTTTTTTTGTCACATCAAACAGCAAAATAACAAAATCGTCAAATTATCAAACTTACCAAACCGGAACCGATAATAAGAAACCACGAATGAGATGAGAACAAAAACACGAACGTATTCAAATCATATGAAACGGAACGTACAGCCAACAGCTTCTGTCATCGCCATCTCACATAATGATATAACTGTCACTTTGACAGCTGACAGTTCACGTGTTTCACGTCGAAAGTATGCATAGCCTTCGTTATGAAATTATAAAGAAAAACAACATTCAACAAGATATTTTAATTATTTTTTTGAGATTAAAAAAGACTATGCATAAAGTTAGACTATCATGATAAAGTCTAGCGCACAGCGATTTCCGTTGCCTTTCACCTAAGAGCTGCATCTGCGTTTACACACAAACGTAATTCACAAAATCCTCGGTGACGGTGAAAATGGCTTGACTGCCTCGCTGCAGCCGAGAACCGAGCCCGCGAATACGCGAGGAAATCACAAGGCCAGCAGCGACGTTGTTAGCACGGATCATGTCTTTACCGTGAACTGTTTTCACCGCACAAATATGGCCACTCGCGGAAAGGCCTGCGTAGAATGCTTGCCCAGCAAAGAATGATTTCTAAGCTAGCGAACATTTACCATGGAAATGGAACTAAAGCTATAAGATTCCAACCGAACCCATAGGTCAGACTTGTATCTTTGATCCCATGTCTATCTAGCAAACATTGGCATCGCAAATTAATGCATCTTTATGGTCAAGTAAGAAATACGTTTATTTGTAAACACATACGTACCCTTAACTAGCGCCAAACTAAATCGTTCTAAAACCACAAGCCCAATGTTATATATTTCACGTGACAATTTTTAATGCATTCTTAAAATATTAAAGTAAATTAAAAATGAACTAAGTGGATTTTATTCCGAAAACTATGACTATAAATGACCTTTTAACTATAGCGATTACTGCAAAATGAATACGAAACGGACTCCAAAATTGTCGAGAATATGATTACCGATTCAGTGTTCGCTAAGATGGTATTTCGAGAGGTGTTATTAGTTACTTACTTGTCGATGTCATAGTTCTCGAAATAAGCTTGTGGCAACATTTCGATATTTCTTTCACCAGGGACCGTTTGTCAAACCATTGAATAGCGTTAATATGGGGAATATTTTTGGCGTACCTACAGACATCTAAACAATAAGACACATTACCAATTCAAAACGAACCGGAATTCGTTGTATTTACAATATGTGTTTTGACGTTACGTTTTGCGTGGGATCTGTCAAAACGGCAAAAGCATTCGCCAGACAAAATCTACCGATGATTATAAATACGGGCGATGGAGGAAGAAATAACCAATCGTTATCTAACTATATGTACGTAAACACGTTGGCGCTGGCTGTACGTTCAAATGATAGCGCGGCTGGCTGGCTCGAAGGATCCAGTTTTACTTGGCATTCACTCAGGAGCCACGTGGTTTTGTACTAAACAGAGTTGCTAAAATGGTCCGTGAGAGGCGCTGTCCCAGTCTCAAGTCTCCGTTATGAAGTACAAAGGCCGCTCAAGTCCGCTGCCCATTCTCATATGTGATTTAGTGTGTTGAGAATAATGTATCGAATAGATGACAACGTCATATTGGAGACTGTTTAATACAAAACCACGTAAACTTAGAGTGAAATTCATGCAGTCCATAACTGTACCCAAGAGAGATCAATGTTCTTTAGTCGCCACTCATTGATAAACTGAAACGGAACCCTGCGCGTACGTTTCGACAGTTCGTTAATCTGTCAAGAAATACACGCAGCGTACAACGTTTGACAAATGGCAGGGTAAGTAGAGTAACAATTCGGCCATAAGTGTCGACTGTGGTAGAAGCACAAAGCAATAGACTACAGACCAAGCAAGACTCAATCTCAATGCCGCACAACCACGTGAATCCAACCGATCACAAACAATAATGATAAATGATAATGCGATGATAGCTTGAAAAGTTTACTCAGCGATTCACACTCGATAATCGAGGATTAGCAATGGACATTTAAGAACACACCTTCCGACATCCGCTAAAGCAATATCAACGAGCAAGAGACAAGAATAGGTCCCGGTTCCCGATGCCATCTTCACGCATCTATGGTTACATACCTACAACGTACACCACCATAGACGCATAAAAATCACAGCCGAATTTAAGGCTCCATTTCGTCGCTTGCTAATAAATATGCCGAGCGAATGCCGAGCGCAGAAAGGAAGAACATGAAATATTAACCTCGTGATCACGAGAATACCGGCCGACACAACAAGCTAAGACAGCGTCCTGTGCTACTCACAAAACTGTGTGACACTCTCACATGGCATCGGAAATCGCACACAAATTTAAACAGGTAGCGCTCCGAACAGCGCGATGTCAATAAATTCAGATTGTACCGTTGTGCTGTACAAGATATAGGGTTAAAGTCAGATGCAGAACTGACTTATCGCGCTTTTCCGAGAGCATTTTGTCACCTGAAAACATATATAGCTCGCCCAACACGCAATCATGTGAGTATAGGTACAGACGCTAAAATTATAAGCGCTTTTATGAACCCGAAGCTCAAACCTCGGCGCGATCAGGATGAGCTCGGTCTTAGGTTGACCTCAAGGTCAAGAGCTAACCCATCATTTCGTGGGTACAAGAAAACAATGAAATCAAATGAAAACTATATCGGGTTTGCGAAACAAAGATATAAACGGGGATCGGGTCTTAAATTCTTTGCTAACAGTATAAAGCATTCGACAGTAATCGCTATTCTTCTTGTATCCTGGGACACCAGCCCACACTTAACGTCACGTGTCTTCAAATATGTACTGGCACCCGATTCCTTCACGATATTTCCACCGTGCGAGCTGTATCAAATGCAAACCTATTGGTGCACGGCCGGGAATCAAACCGAGACACGCCAGCCGTTACTGTCGAAGCTCGAAACGTCCCCAACGAAAATCGCAAAAATAATTTAAAATTCGAATATAAAAAGATGGCGGGGACCGCAACCCTCATGTAAGGAACTAGAAACGGTTATTTGGCAACATGATTTACTATGACAGGTGACGCGTAAAGATATTTCTTCACTGTCTCGTTATAGCACTGGATACATATTCAATACTATGAGTTTACCTATCAAAGAGTGTTGACTTTTTACCAGACAAACAGGCGCCGAGCCAGATAAAAATCTACAAAAAAAATTATTAATAATCCGTACTCATGTTTTTTTTTTCCTAGTTTTATCCTTTTCGTTCGTAGTGAGCGTGTAAGAGTGTTTTTGTACCAAAACCAGAGCAGCGCCTCTGTCGGACCGATTTAGCAACTCGTACACAAAAACACGTGATGCGCGCCCATATCAAAACATCAGAATTCAAGATACTGTTATAAGATTTCAACTCGACCGTTGACGGTCAGACTCGTAACTTTAACGCGATCTCTGGATGTTTTGAACGGTTTTAAACATCTTTTATTCCAGAAAATATATGTTGCAATTGCAGACTCAAACATAAGTTGGTTGGAATTTAACCTAGCGAAATCTAAGGGATATCGCCTAAACCCAAAAATAACCCAAGAGATTCAATCAAGTTGTGCCAATTTCTTAACTAAAATCAACTTATTTGTTATTTTGATTCAAAAAACGGGTATTTATCGCGTATTTAAGTGTTCTAATCGCGAAGTTAAAAAAAAAACGTATCTGTGTTTGCTTCTCAGCACCTGATCGATGAAGCCAAGTACAATTTGATTACCTGTAGATCTGTATATTAACAATGTGTCCCGCTACAAACGTCATATAACCGTTCCTTGTTACAATGCATGCAAAACTGACCCTTCTATCCTATCAGTGCAAAAGCTACGCTAAAACCCTAACCTAACTCTAACCTTAACCTTAACCTTAACAACCTAAAGCCTAAAACCCTAACCTAACTCTAACCTTAACCTTAACCTAATCCAACTCTAACCTTAACCTTAACCTAACCCTAACCTAACTCTAACCTAACCTAACCCTTGCCGAGCTTGCAACACCATACCAGCGCGAAGCAACGAACAATAAGCGTATGGGAAATCTGAACAACGGCTTCTTGATCATAAAAAAATATTTATCTTACAAAATAACCCGCTCACCCAATACCCACCCACTTAATCAACGTATCAGCTATCCCAAAGCTCCTAGAAAATGGCAGTGATTCAGACCTACTTATGTACAAGGTGAGCTAGATTACAGAGTAACAATAACATATGTGGAAAGTTCGGTTGAGATCGTTGCAATTAAATTGGTGATAATATAAAAGATTGTAAACATAGGTTTAGATGATGAAAGGGGAAGGGGGGGTAAATTAATCCGGATTAAACACCAAAGAAAACAACTAAAGCAAGGTACCTAGGTCTTCTGGTTTTGCTGTATAGTCAGTTCGATGAGCACATCGAAGCTAATCAGGTTCGAGGATATATAAGCGCGTTAATATAAGTTACAAGCATCGGCAAGGAAGGGTGTCGCGGTCCCCAGAAGAGTAGAAACAAAAAGCTGGCTCTCTCACTCCTCTGCCCCCACAACGCATAGCGATTCGGTGGGAACAGGGCGCTTGTGAGAGGGTGGTCGCTAGCCAGCCGGGCATAGACACCCTACCACCACAGCCGGGTTAATTGCCTTTTACGATACGCTTGCCCGGCGACGGAGGGGAGGCGTATTCTTTGTCTCCGTCCCCTCACGGAGATTGCGCGGAATACACATGCACTTCAAATGTACTTTGAAACATTCGGCTTATTGAGGTTTTGGTGAGATTTGAAACGCTTTGATTTAGTACTGGGGCACTGAAAACCAGGAAAAATCTTACATCTCTCGTCTCTCAGGGCAACAAAATTAGAATCTATTTATAAGCCTTTTACGTATTTCACAGTTTTAGGATATTCAATATTCAGTCATTCATGGATGGCAAAGGTACTGTGGTGGAAGTGAAATGCTAAAAATTATGATGATTTTACCACAATGCCATTTTGAGTGCTATCTTGGACAATCTACTAGGATTAGGACTGGGGTACCTAAATTATGTGGTAAGGTATCTATCTAAATAGGTACTGGAGTATTTTATTTAAAATTTTTGTGCATTATATTTTGTAATTTTGTGATATATGTTGCTAGAAATAAACCGATTTGAATAGCATGTGTATTCCATACATTACATTTATATACATGGGCTCTGAAACGTTTTGTTACGTATATGAGTTATTATTAATATTTTATTTTTCATTTCATCTCACGGTTACAATTTAATATGGCTATCTAACCTCTAAACGCCGGAACACAACAGACAGAACTGTCGTTATGGCGTCATACTTAGGAAAGATGGCGGTAGCCAGTTTTAGTGCTAATCGAAAGAACACAAATCGGCGATGGTATTTAGCCGGAGAGAATTAAAAGCCAAAGACGAAAGTCAAATACTGATTTTGAAAGATTTTCTTGATATCACTAAGGCGTCCGCACAGACAGGCTTATTAGCGCCTATAGCCAACGTCCTACCACCAACGAAACCAAGCACAATATTTTACTTCCCTGGGCATCGAACCCGGGACCTCTGGACCTGAAATCGGTAGGTTGAACCACTAGACCACAAATGCGGTCAGCGCCAGGTCCTACCACCACAATTATGTTGAAATCCTTATAATAATGGAAGTTTTTATGGAAGACTATTTGTATTTTTTATTTTCACTCAAGTTGATATGGTTTTGATCGGTTGGATTGGAGGTAGACTTTAAATAATTTTAATGTATGTATGATCGTACATTTCTAGGTTATCCATAACACACAAAGGTTAAAAATATTATGTTATACTATTTTGTCACTATGTTTACATGTTATATTAGAAACATCGATTTTGGCTTTAGATTTTTACATTTTCAAAATGGGTAACTGTTAAGAAACAACTCATAAATAATAATAGCGATTGACAGTAACTTGTTGATCGCAATTCAATACAAAACAGTTCATACATAAAATGTATTGAATATTTTTATCATGTAAAAATCAAAGCCAACAATAATTAACACCTTACATATGTACTTTACGTATTTCCTTTATGTATAAATATACAAAAAAACACAGCTGTTTCGATTACTGTCGATAAGTCGCTGTATTTACGACAGCTGTAGTAAATAGCACAAATCACTTGGCGATATTTATATGTTTATGTTTACCGGTGCTTGAAAATTGTATATTCTCTCAAAATGTTATTAAAATACAGTAGGCAATGAAAAAACTAGGGCATGTTTGAAAATAGGTTTGAACCGTAGTTTTTTTATAAATTTACAAGTTTACAAAGGAATATATCATCATGATTTAAGTACCATTTTGTAGAGTTATTCAGATAATTGGCAGTTTTCATGATATTAGCTAGTTCACAATAAATGCATATCAAATGATGTAGTTGGAAACATCAAGTACATCTGAATACAAGTAACAGTTCAATTGATATTGTTTGAAAAATTATTAACGAAGGACGATAATATTCTCACATTTCCAATCAGTTACTGTAGTGTTACTGTCTGTTTGTATATATTAACCCAAGGGTACATAACTCATTGCCAAGTTTCGTGATTATCATCAATCCAAATAACGGGTTTGCGATTCATATTTATACCACTCTATCGTTAGGTCAGACATCACATTACTTATTGTTAATCAAATAAAAGCGACACAAATTTGGATGAAAAAAAAAATGGGTAAACTCAAGCCTTGCCTGGGCAAATTTTTTTTATCGTACGACGAGGAAGCGCTTGATCTTCATCTCACCTGGTTACAAGTAGAGATAAGGCCGAAGGTGGCGCACTTCACACGGACCCTCAACAAACTGAGGACCTGGATATCTTACCTCTGAATGCCGGGACACAACAATTTTTTTTTATTGTTACTATGGCGACAGAATTACCCGGGCAAGAATGAGGTCCATGCAGCAGATTTTCCCAGAAGCCATCAACTATTTCCCGCACACCACTTTAGGTACCGTACTTTCGGATGATCTATGGCAAAGCTTGAAACCTTGACCTTCCGATAGGGTCACACTAATACCAACAGTTACAATTCAAACCGCCGCCACGTAAACGCAACACCAAATACTGAGATAGGTAATAACTTATCCTTTGACCGTACACCTAGATACTAGAACTTAGTTTAGACCATCAGTAAGCTATCCGTTATAACCTACATATAAACCTAGACATCTAAGTAAGCCTAGAATACAAAACCCGGTACAACTTTCCACTTCCAGACACCTCTAGACACTTCTAGACACTTCTAGACACTTCAAGGTATTACCGTGCAGCTTAGTCGGCAATCTTAGGTACCAAGTTAGTGCCTAGACACACTTTGAACCTAGGTCTTAGATCGTCCGAAGATAGACTAGTATCACTCTTGTGGTGCGTAGGCGCGGTGCTTACCTACGCGCGAACTCCGCTTTCATAGCTGAAAAATAAAATAAATAAATAAATAAATATTACAGGACATTCATTTTACACAGCGCCATCTAGCCCCAAACTAAGCATAGCTTGTAATATGGGGACTAGATTACGGATAAAATACTTAAATACTTTTTGTAAATACATACGTACTATATGATACAACACCCAAACACAAAAGAAACTATCATATAAAAATCGATCCAAGCATTTGGTTTTTGTTTAATTCTATCAATATAAATAGGTGTAGGTTTAATACATTTATTCATAAAAAGACAAATGTCACTTACTTATGAACAGTATGATCTTAGGTAACAATAAACAGTGGGTAGGTATGTCGTCGACTAAACGACAAGCAAAGAGTGGTCTTGCATATTATGTGTAGAGAGTTTAGATTTAAATGCGTTAAATGCGTGTACATTTTTTATTTCAGAGGGTAGATTGTTGTAAAGCTTTGCGCCTTCAAAGGTAATAATTATAATAAATATAACAGCACATTACTTTCACACAGCGCCATCTCCCAAACTGAGCTTGTAATTTAGGAACTAAATTGGGGATATAATACTTTAATACTTTTTTTTTGTATTTACATACTTATCATACAACAAATTTTAAGAGTAGTAGAAGCCCCTAGTGAAAGGGCTCGTCCGGAGAATTACTACCACCGTACTTATTTCAGCCGCCAAGCAGCGTTGCTGTGTTTCGGTTTGAAGGGTATCGTTGCCGGTGAAATTACGGATACGTGAGGCTTCACACCTTTATGCCTCAAGTTGAAGGGCGCAATGCAGTGCCGTGTAGGCTATACTAAACTGCTAGGTTACTAATAATTAAAATAAAAGTGAAAATCAGAAAATAAAAAACCAACAGTTCAGGTAATAACATTAAATAAGTATTATTTAGTGCTTAATTTTATTTATTCAATAAAAAGTACAATTAAACTAACTATGTACAAAGGAATCAGTCAGATTACCTAAGGACCGTTACAAACGGCCTATAGGTAACTCAACTGTTCCAGACCAGTACCAGACGGAAGCGTGCCCAAGACACTGGCTGCATTGCCACGCTGAATAGCTATGCTAATTCGCTGGCCTAAATAAGAGCCAGCCCTTGGGTCACGTGTCGCCTCAATCAAAAGCCCCGCAATATTTACGTACAACCCTTCACATTATATCAACAGCTCGTTCAGTGTCCAACGCTGGACGGAACTTCCATCAAAGCTCGCGTTCTCTCCATCCGCGCTTGGCAAACGGATTGGTGGAATTTTAAGGTGTGGATGTACACAGAAGGAAGCTGTCGCCCTCTCCCTCAGCCGGCTTTTACGACATCCACGGGCCGAGTTGGAGGGGTAGAATTTTAAGAGCAACACGGTATGTTATAGATCCCTAAGCGGCTGGACCGATTTCGATGACGTTTTCAGGCGATCTCCAGATGAGCTCAGATGGAAATAACATCATGGGCTGATCGCTTGTTGCGTCTCTTAATAAAAAAAATTTTTTTGCGCCGTCGATTTTTTTGCACAAATTCTCAGCGGGATCCGCTAGTCTAATATAACAGGGCGGAGTGCGCAGGACCTGGGACCAAAGTGTTTGTGCAACGTACCATCTAATATATCCTTCTTCATCTTGGTGAGCTCCTGCCTCATTTCCCTCATCATCTCCTGTTTGAAGAGATCCCATTCCGCCGCAGACACGCACCCCGACTCGTTGCCGTTCACTTGCTGTAATCAATCAATCAATCAATATTACAACCCCTCATCATCCTATACAGGAAATTAATACGACATTAATTTTCACACAGCGCCATCTAGCCCCAAACTAAGCAAAGCTTGTAATATGGGAACTAGATTACGGTATATACTTTTTTTTTAAATACATACGTACTATATTATACAACATCCAAACACAGAACAAACGTCTATATTCATCACACAAATGTTTGTCCTGCGTGGGAATCGAACCCACAACCTACAGCGCAGAAGGCAGAGTTGTTATAAGAATATTCAAAAGGTTTTATTTACGATACGCGCCACCTACAGCTTCCCGTTGTCAACTCTCACAATAGTTTCTGCCGCGATTTTAGCTGCATAGAACGCCTTAAATACTTTTGTAAATACATACATACAACACAACACCCAAACACATAATATTCATCAATTGACTCATATTTAAGGAGGCATAATGCCGAGTTGTGTCCCATTTACCTCTGTACACTGTATTTATGTTTTTTTTTTATTGTACGACGGGGAAGCGCTTGGCCTTCATCTCACCTGGTTACAAGTTGATATAACGCCGAAGGTGGAGGCGCACTCCACCCGGAATCCTCAATTAACACAAAATTTTTAGAATTTTTGCTATGGCGACATAATTAGGTAAGATGGTGGTAGATAGCCAGGCGGAAAACAAAGTCCTACCACCAACCAAACAAAGCACAATATATTGTACTCCCCCTGGGGATCGAACCCGGGACCTCTGGATCTGAAATCGGTGGGTTGAACCACTAGACCACAGAGGCGGTTCAAAGGTTAGCTATATAATATCGACTTAAATCCCACAAGCAAGCATCAAACTCAATACAGCGTGTGAATGCCACGTCTTATGTTGTGTTGTGTTACATCGGCTTACCGCAAGCTCATGTTACTTGCTGGAATCCTCAACTGAGGAACTGGCTATCTTACCTCTAAATCCCGGAACGTGACAATTTTAGAATTATTGTCATGGCGACAGAATCAGGTAAGATGGTGGTAGCTAGCCAGGCGGACTTAAACAAAGTCCTACCACCAACCAAAACCAAGCGCAATATTGTGCTCCCCTGGGCATCGTACCCGGGCCCCCTGGCTCTGACACCAGGGGGCGAACCACTACGAATGTCTGTGTATATATACCCGGGAGCTCAAGGTAGACATAGGTACCTCGAGGTCCCGGGTTCGATTCCCGGGGGGTGAGGTACCTTGAGTATAGTTTCTTCGCTGGCCGAGCCGAATCGTTTGCGAACCGAGCGCGGGGACTGCGGGGCCGCTTGCTGTACCGACTCGCAGTTAGCTAAAACATAATCAAATAACTATTATATTAACTGGCTTTAGTGGTGGTTCCTCTAAGTTATTTACCTTCTTATTAATTAAATGAATTAAACACAACTATCTTTTAACGAGTTTTACACAACTGTCTTTTAACGAGTTGTATACAACTGTCTTTTAACGAGTTGTACACAACTGTCTTTTAACTAGTTGTACACAACTGTCTTTTAACTAGTTGTACACAACTGTCTTTTAACTAGTTGTTCACAACTGTCTTCTAATGAGTTGTACGCAACTGTCTTCTAATGAGTTATACACAGCTGTCTTTTAACGAGTTGTACACAACTGTCTACTAATTAGTTATACACAACTATCTTCTAATGAGTTATACACGTCGTCTAATTACTTATACACAACTATCTTCTGAGTTATACACGTCGTCTAATTACTTATACACAACTATCTTCTGAGTTATACACGTCGTCTAATTAGTTATACACAACTATCTTCAAATGAGTTAGTCACGTCGTCTAATTAGTTTTAAACAACTATCTTCGAATTAGTTATACACGCAGTCTGATTAGTTATACACAACTATATTCAAATTAGATATACACGCCGTCTGATTAGTTATACACAACTATCTTCAAATTAGTTATACACATCGTCTAATGAGTTATACATAACTATCTTCAAATTAGTTATACACTACTACTCACTGATCTAACATTTGTAGGTGACACTTGTAATGTGCATAACTCACAGTTGTTTCCGTTGCAGGAGGCAGCGGGCAGCCGATGCGGGAGGGTGGCGGATCTCTCCCAGGTCTTCAGGGGAGTCCCGCTCACTGAACTGTCGTTTGATGACTCCTGTTTAATAAACCACATACCATTTACACCAATTACATTTGGCATTGCTTTAGGATCGACCCCTACAAATCAGGCTATGGATATCGAGGCCAATAAAGGGATTGTTTTTTTTTTTGTGCGACCCTGAATCCTCAACAGCTATTTTACCTCTAAATGGCAAGAATTATTATGTTATTATGGCGACAGAATTAGGTATGACAGTGGTAGCTAGCCAGGCGGACTTAAACAAAGTCCTACCACCAACCAAACCAAGCACAATACATTGTGCTCCCCATGCGGCTCGAACCCGCGACCTCTGGATCTGAAATCGGTGGGTGGAACCACCAGTGACACTGACAGAGCAGTACCAGACGTGGGACAGACCTGGGTGACCTCCGCCTTGTCCATCTGCGCCCGCCGCCGCGCCAGCGTGCGCGCCATCTCGTTCATCATACAGTTGAGTCCCCCCGCGGGCCGCGCCGAGGGGTGATCCGCCGCGCCCCCGGGGGACGCCGCTTCCGACGGGGGCTGCGACACCGCTTGCTGGAAACAACCGTTTTCCTCATTGGATTTTTTTCGTATGCTTGGATTGGTGCGAAAGTCTTCAAATCCAGAGTAAATAGGCTCCTTTTAGGCCCTTGCTCCATCTTTTGGTCAAACGCTCGACAAGCCTCATAGCTCAGTTGGTAGTAGCTCTGCCTTCCGCGCTGTGGGTTGTGGGTTCGATTCCCACCCAGGACAAACATTTGTCTGATGCATATAGATGTTTGTTCTGCGTTTGGGTGTTGTATCATATAGTACGTATGTATTTACGAAAAGTATGTAAGTGTTCTATCCGTAATCTAGTACCCATATTACAAGCTATGCTTAGTTTGGGGCTAGATGGCGCTGTGTAAAATTAATGTCCTGTAATGTCCTGTGTGAAAAAAAATAACCATCAAACCGGAACATAGCAATTTTGCTTGGCGGTAGAAATAGATGTGGTAGAGATACTTCCGGACGATCGCTTTCGCGAGGAGCTCTACTACTCTTAAATGCCTTCAATTAATTCATTTACACTGTTACAAAGTTCAGTTTTTTGTTATTTGAAAATGAGCCAAATATTGTTTAAGTACAAGGAGGCCAGAAGTTAGAAATGGTAGGCGTCTTGAGCCGGATTTAAAAATACTGTCACCTGAAATATGAAACACGGTGAACCCAACACTAATTTTAGAAATTAATCAATGTTTCCTTTAAGTAAGACAATCTATCTTACGGAAAGTGGTTTCCCTTCAGGGTCGGTCTTCCCTTTTATTAATTAGATACTCGTATGTTTGGTTTTGTAAATATCAATATTTATTTTATTCTCCCGTATTTTGTGCACCCTCCTACCATCAAGTGTACTTTTTCTATCCACTCCATGCTAAGGTTGTCTGGAAGAGATCGCTTTTAAGCGATAAGACCGCCCATTGTACCCATTGTAGTTTTAAAATTGTCGATTGTACTAATGTTTTTGGTGTACAATAGAAAAGCAGATAAGCCATGGGATTTACTAACAAATATGAACCATTCATAGATCAAAGTACCAGGAGATCAGAAGTTGGTGAAGGCTTACCTTAGCTTGTCTCTTGAGCCGCGCCTGCTGCAGCTGCGCCGCCAGCCCGGACAGGTCGGGCGGGGTGGGGGCCGCGGGGGGCGGCGGCGGGGGCGGTGGGGACGCGACGCCGGCGGGCGCGGGGGCGGGGGCGGCGGGGGCCAGCGGCGGGGGCGGCGGGGGCGGCGGCCCGCCTGCCGGCTGGGGAGTCGCCGGCTGTTGCTGCTAGGATAGGATACACACTGTACACACATAGTCAATTCAAAGTATTTGATACATACACAATAATTTTCCTGGTTCTGTCCATGCAAAGGTTGTCTGGAAGAGATCGCTTTTAGCGATAAGACCGCCCATTGTGCATTTTTTTTTTAAAGATGAATTAGTTCATAATTTTATTGACATTTGGTGTTCAATAAAGAATATTCTATTGTATTGTATTGTAATTTAAATAAAATGTACAATTAAACTAACTATGTACAAAGGAATCAGTTGGATTACCTAAGGACCGTTGCACACGGCCTATAGCCGAAAGCGTGCCCAAGGCATCGCCACGCTGAATAGCTATGCTAAATCGCTGGCCTAAATAAGAGCCAGCCCTTAGGTCACGTGTCGCCTCAATTAAAATGCCCGCAAGATTTTTAAAAATAGTCATCTTAGCTAGACCCCTATTAATACACCACCAACCACCTCTTTAGCCATAAAATCCTCTCCATCTTCTTTTTTTCTTTAGTTGGTCTTCTAGCTTTTAAGCGATAAGACCGCCCATTGTACTGTTTAATTTAGTTTTAAAATTGACAATTATTCTATATTATGTTTTTGGTGTATAATAAAGAATTTCCATTCATTCATGCATCTAAAGGGTGTCTGGAAGAAATCGCTTCTAAGCTATAAGCCGCCCATTGTATATATTAATCCAGTTTTATTTTAAAGGTGTGCAATAAAGTATTTTCATTAATTCATACAATGCAGCCTTGAACACACTTGAACTTATTTGCTGAACTGCCAGTGATAAGTTCAGATTCCACTTCAGGCGAGTGTGCGTGTCCCCCCCACCCCTTTTCCACCACTGGACTATCAGACGATGTTACAGCCAACGTCTTGAAGATATTTCTTCATGCCGAAATCGATAAGATTCTGCATTGGACTATCTTTGCACCGCACCAGTACAAATTTCAGAGAGTCCTCAAGTCCAGGGTACAAGGAAGAAAAATAATATGAGATATTGAAATGTTAACTTACCATTGGCGGAGGTTGGGGCGCGGCAGGTGGTGTAAGCGGCGCTACGTGTCCTCCCTAGAGAGCAATTTGTTAAAAGTCAAAGAAATATTGAAGAACTTGCAAGAGCTTGTCATCTACATAACATACTGCAGATGAACTTACAATCACAACAACTTTGTCCTGGGGGGTTTATCATGGGGTAATGTGGAGTTGACCAAGTGGTCAACTCCAGGCGCCTAATCTAATACAGCTGTAATCGCTTTTGCAAGCGGTGACAGCTGAATGATCATAACTCTGGTGGTAGACCTGCAAAGGCCCGACTGGCTACAAAGTACAGAGGTGTTCCTATGGTGCGCGAGTGACTCAGCATCAAGTAAGCTCAGCTGAATGATCATAACTCTGGTGGTAGACCTGCAAAGGCCCGACTGGCTACAAAGTACAGAGGTGCTCCGTTGGTGCAAGTGAGCCAACATCTCGGTAAGCTCGCTTCATATTCCTTATCCTAACCTGTTAAAGTGCCTGTGGAAATTTTGAAGAAACGATGAAACACTTCCGTGTTCTAAGAAAATGCTGACCTGTCGTAAATAATGAAAAAAATGAATACTTACGTTAGCAGGTGCGGGCAGATTTTGATGCGGGGGCACGGGCGGCGGCGCCGGCGCAGCTGGGGCTGCGGACAGCGTCATGTTGGGCGCCATAGGGGCACTGGGGGGCAGAAAGATAATGTCATACGTATTAGTCCTACAAACCCTTGAGTAAATTCCAGTGCACCTAGGAACATACCTATAAACTACGTAATATTCTATTTAAGTAATGTCACCTTATCTATACAGACTTGTGTCGGTGTAGTAGTACTTAGAGTGGCATCAAGGCAAAATTTGGTGCCTCAAAAGCTCACTTGAAATGTGTTGGCAAAGATTGCTGGAAGAACCAGCAACGCTAAAATGCACACGTTCTCTATGCATGTATGAATAATGTGTAAAATTCTTGTCGGACATTGTTTTCTGTTGCAGTCCACAGCTGGACATAGGTCTCCCAAGTTTCGCCACTGAGCCCGATCTTCGGGTCTCCCCATCCAGTTATTGCCAGCCACCAGTCATCGCTCCATCATGCCGGTGGTCATCCAACACTACGTTTGAAACGTGGACTCCACTCCACAACTCGCTTTCTCCAGCGATTGTCAGTTCTTCGGCAAATATGGCCGGCCCACTGTCACTTCAGTCTGCTCCTTTTGTGACTTTGGTCTCCGAGAGAAACTCCGAGCATAGCCCTCTCCATAGCTCGATGAGCGACTTACTGTCCAAGTTTCGACTCCGTATGACATAACAGGAAGGAAGGACGGTTTTAGTAGCATTTGCCAATATGGTAACAAAAATATTGGCCACGCGTTGTCGTGTAAGGATTGGACAACTAACGACGTTATACCAAAGTGAAGATTCTGTACAGAACTCCTCCCCCTTCTGAGGCCGGTACGAACCAACAAAATCAACAAACTATTAGAATAACCACCAAAGTCAAAGTCAACATGTTTTATCCAGATTCTACAGGTTTATTTCGTCAAATCTACCGCCTGTTAGGAATCGCAACCAGCACACAAGGAGAAACACGAGAACCTAGGGTTAGTTTTTTGATGATCCATTCAATAGTTAGTTAATTCTTCACTCATTCATTAGTTAATATACTCTGCCTCCGATAAAATGAAACAGTTTGTATGCTAATTCTCGAATTCAAAAAGACGCTCAACATTTTTTTATTGTACGACGGGGAAGTCTTGGCCCTGCTCTCACCTGGTGTATGTTATGATCAGATTGAAGCTGGAAGCGCACTTCACCTGGAATCCTGAACAGACTGAAGAACTGCCATTCTGAGCTTACCTCTAAATGCCGGAACACATGATTTCAGAATTGAGGCGAGAGACCTAGGTAAGATGGAACACATGATTTTAGAATGGCTGTTATGGCAAGAGACCTAGGTAAGATGGTGGCAGAACAAACGAAACTTACCTATTAGTGCGGTGGTGCCCTGGAGTCGGCTGGCTGGGCTGATGTGGAAGGGTGTGCGTGTTGTGGTGGACGATCCCGTGAGGCGGCGGCGCCGGGGGCGTCGGCTGCTGCGTCTGCGAAACCATGGACTTTCTGATTCTGAACGTCGGTTAACTAAACATTACGTACACAATGTCGATCCTGTGAGAGTTCTACGAAGTATCGACTCAAGTTTTATGAATACAAAAATATGATTACGTGGCCTAAAAGGAACCATTCACTCTGGACTTGAAGACTAAGATTGTACTGGTGTGGAAAAACAGACGAGGGCAATGAGTTCCTTTAACCAGTACCAGATAAAGGTAGAGGCGTAACGATGTGTTCGGAACATTTACAAGTTGTACCGGTTGTAGCCGTACGTCTGCTAGTCCGGTGGTGGCCAGATTACATTAATGGAGGTATTAGCTCAAAGAAATCTTGTAAGATAATCATAAAACTTCGTTTTACAATCCGCAACTTCCTTTCCTACTATTTTAAAATTGTGACTGACAATGCCGCACGACGCTGACAATGAACATATTGCAGTTGCATAGCAGTGTAATAACTTTATAATCATCTTCTTGACCATATCCCACTCGCTATTTCTATAAAATAAATAATTGATTGATTCTATCAGCCGTAAGCTGTCACACGCACGTTTTACACAATCTCTACATCTCAATCTGCCATAACCAGAATCTGCCCTTAACCGAACGAAGGTCTTTTTCGGCATTGCATTGTCACTCGGTCCTAGTCCCTAGTAATATTCATTATAGAATATTCTTTTCAGTCCAAAGCTGAACATAGGCTTCCCCGAATCGTCGCCACAAACTGCTATATCGCGAATATCGCCGGTCCATCTAGTGGTGGGTCTTCCCCCCGCGGCCCCGTGAGGAATTTATCAGTAAGATACCAGAAATGTAAAAAAGTTAAAGGTCCACCCTTACCGCATGGTGTGGCGTGTGTTGGTGCACGGGAGCATGGTATTGGCTCGGCGGATGCGGAGCATGGTACTGTTGGTGATGAGGCTGAGGCGCGTGGTACTGTGGCTGCTGAAGAATGGCGGCGTCTTCGCGCGTCATAGTCCTGATGGGAGAGCAACGTTACACACCGCCACACGAGCGCAGCATTTGCAAAACAGGACAGAGCTGTTATTCTCGGATTCTGCATTAGTAGTAGTCGAAACTCGTTGGGTGTTGTAAAACACACACCGGGTTCTAGACAGCCGGGGGTTCAGCACCAAATAGAGCCATGTGAGGCACATATAAAGTGAGTAGTTGTGATCTAACACTTGGTCCCGGGCAACGCAATCGCTGGCTTTTGCTAGCGGTTACGGCTGAATGATCACAACATTGATGACATGAAAGGTCCTACCTGTAAAAGTTCACCTGGCTAGATTACCCGCATGCCAAAGTCCCACGCGAAGCGTAAAAGAGCCAGTGCTTTCTAGGAAAGCTCGCGCCACCAAAAACCCATCATTTATAAAAAAAACACGAAGAAAAAAATTCAGGAAAATAAAAATATTTATGAGTAGTATTTGATGAAGTATTTGAAGTTGCATTTTTCATTCAACGTTATCACATGGCCTGGAGATAATTCGCAAACCACTTGTCTGTTACTGTTGGTTATCACGAAGGTCCGGAGAAGCGCCATCCTATGTGCAAAGGTAAACTGCAAGTAAACTGTAAGCCGGTAAAAAATCAACAAACAGACAACCCTCCATAGTCCAGAAATGTGCAGCACCGTTTTTTTCTGCTGTGTATGTCCAACAAGATCTCCAACCCACCTTCTAATGCCAATTATGGCAACACTGTCCAGTATTAGAAGCTAATTCTTATTTTAATTCTGATTGGGGCTGACCGAGGTCTGCAGTGACATCCCGCTTTGAGGCTCATGGAGCACTGTCCCCCATGGTTTTAACTAACTCTCCCTTAGCCAGCCAAACGACTTAAGTCACCGGAGTGGGTCATTGGCTTGAGTTGATGACACTTCTTGAGCGCCTGATTTCGAGACAACGATGCTTGCACCAAGCCTGCGCCAAGTATTTCCGTAATGTCTTCTCCCTAGATGATACTGTAGCCAAGTAGTGAAAGACACGTGATCATTCACTCTATTGTTTTCTCCTGTAAGCAGCCCGGGAACAGTGCGCGGTCCAATGTTTTACCGGTGGCAGTTCAGGCTTCAGTATCCGGTGATGCTCAGCGGTGGATGTGGCGCTATCAGGCTGTTGATCCGTCTGGAGTTTGTGAAACAGTGGGTGCCTGTTGATCTGTAAAACTCTACCCCTATCATACCTGTACCCCATGTCTTCGTCAAAGTGCGCGTTGTTGTGTCCGTTGTAGGGTGCCGGAGGGTTTGGCGGCTGCGGAACGGGCGGCACGTTGATCGCGGGCTTGTTCGCCAGGATCTGTGCCAACGTCAGATGTTCAAGAATTTTTAGTACTTCGAGAAAGAAGGGAACGGGAATGACGAATTGGCGATACAGAACATACCTGTGCTATAACTTATTGTGTGGTTCTTTACTGCGTAAATACACATCGACCAATGAATATCCAGGAATGTCACTATATAATTACAAGATATACAAAATTGTGCAAACATATTTCCTCTATGACTCATATTTCGTACATATTTCGTTTTTATAACCGAAAGCATGTCAGGATTTCGCCAAATTTTGTTTTAAAGGATACGGTGAAATTACAAACAAACAAACCTTTATGCCGCAAGACATGACACGACCTAAACGTAAAGAGTTAGAGAGCCAGTTTAGGGTAGTAGATAGGACGAGGCTCAGGCTAGATATTTGAAGCGTCGATAATGTTCAGCAGTGGACACGTGGGCTGAAATGATGATATTGTTTCAGTTGGGTAACTAAACTGCTGGTAAAACAGTATTTAAGCCATCGATTTGGTGGCTCGACATTTTCATGCTGCATGTTCCTGGGACGGAACTAAGTGGTGGAACTGCGACGTACCTCTAGCGTGTGCATCATGGCTCGCGCGAAGCTGTCTGCGTCTTCGCGACACGAAAAATTTAACCCATAGACTTGACGGGCATCGCGCCATTGATGGAACGTTGCCGTCGCCTGGTTGTACTTGAGGCCCCGCACGATCCCGCAGTTGATCACCACCTGCATGGAAAAATGGGTAAGCTTAAGAGTCTATGATACGTGAAATGGCTAAGCTTCAGCGATCATATCTTCCACAATACTGTAGAATTTACTTTGAAATTAATATATGTTATAGTTCAGGATTGATGTTAGAATGCTTGTGTTTCTAAAAGACGATTACATAAAAGTTTTTCGATTGAAAAAAAAATCCAAAGTTGACTATAATTTGTACCAAAAATGTTCGCCATTCAATAAATACGCCCAATTAGGCCTTGACAATTTGTACAGTAAATAAACACAGTATACAGCACACGGTCTGTGTGTTAGATTTTCAAAAGTCATATTTGTTTTTCCGTAAAAAAACAAAACTCAGAAATACGCGCATATTTCTGTCATCTGGTGATCATAAGCGCCGTGGTTGAGCGCACAGCAATGTCACCTTTATTATAACTACATCTTAGTTCGAAACTAGAGTAAAGTTGCATTGAGTTGCTAATCAGAGGTACTATAGGCCGTTAAGGTAAGCCTCGTTCAGCTTTGATAGCCACGCTTATCACCACCTTGAAAGCAAATACGCTTGAGTTCCTGTGAGGAAGTACTCCACCTCACAGGAACATTTCAACCTGGACTCCAGTTGGTGTTGGTGACGTTCAACAGGTTTTGGACTCTTGATCCTACACGCCTGACGCTTCTGCTAGGATTTTTTCTGATAGTAATCTTACCTTCTCTATTTGAGAACGTGAAATTTAGACACCAAATTATGCGCTAGTAAATTAGCCTCACGTTGAACCAAACAAGCCGAGTGACTTAAATAACGATCAACCCTAGTAACGATGACCTAGATAAGTTGTGGGCTTTGTCTTACTATAATTTTAAATAGGGAGGTGGCATTTGAATTCAGTACATGATATATTTTGCGTTGTCTTGCAATGCGTGGGGTGAATTTTTCTAGTATTTACTCTTATACCTTCTTCTGCTTATGTTCCGCAGGTGACCACTAATGTAATGTTCCGATGAGTAAAGTCTCACCTCGTGATCGTTGAGTTTCCTCCCCACGACTCTGAACGTGTTGTGCTGAGTGTGATGGTAGATGTGCACCTTGGACAGGCCCGAGCTGGTCCCGGAAGGGACCCATCGCTTCTGCCCGTCGTCGTATACCATCACTGATGCACGGGCGCTGCTGATAGATTGCTCGCTGCAGGACAAACGGAAAATATGTGGTCACACTAGGAATGGATCAGAGGTGGCCACAAACATCTTCATCATTTTAATGAAAATCGGGTAGTTCATGTTAAAAATTTAAATGTTGTGTTCTAATAAACCGGTCAAGTGCACGTCGGACACGCACACTGAGGGTTCCGATAAATATTTGACAAAACGAGTTTTTTTTTTTTTTTTTGTAATTTGTTCTGGAGCGTCCTTGTGGGGTCTGACTGACTCCCGTTTTGCCGGTTCTTAGTATTTGTTGATTGTTGTTAAACATCAGGGTAAGCGATACAACCGAACTTTGTAGGAGTTTCCTTTTTAGTTTACATTGGTATTACCGTGTTTTAAGAATAGTGAAAATAAAAAACGTTGAGAAAGTTACGTTTCTTGCATGTAGTCTTGTCCGCCATAATTACACATAATCTCTGAAAAAATCAACCAATTTTCAATCAAGAGATAAAAACCCTTCAAAGGTAGGACAGCCAGACAGCGTTGGCTTTGTAAAAGTCCCGTCGGCACCCTTTGGGTACGGAACCCTTTAAGTATCTCGCAATATCCGATATCAGTGTGTTACACCTGTAGATACTAAAGTGTCTAGGAGTCAAGTAAAAGTATGACAAGACGCCAATCAAACCGTATTTAAAAAGATAGATGTCCACGACCTGAACCGTTTAAGGTATATTGCGTTTGCGGCCCTATTACTTAACGTAGAATATATTACGTAAATACAAGTCATAAAGTTACAAAACCCTTCGACCCACGTCGTCCCACACAAAGGTCAAGCTGCGTTGAAATCTTATAGTTCAACCACACCACATTAATTGCTGAATGAAAGAACATGGATTTTTACCGTGAAATGATATCGCGCCCTATTTAAAAAAATGCGATGTTTGCAAAGTGGGTGTGGGGTCGCCTTCCGATCCTGTCAACCAATGCACTTTTTGATGTTATAGGCGCATTTGACACATGCATATGCTCTGACGGTGAAGGTCACATCGTGAGGAAACCGGCTCAAATTGGATTTGGATCAAAAATCCGAATGACATGTGTCACAGGTACCGCTAAGCGGCAATGCGCTTGCAAACTGTCACGTATTGAAAGCTAGTTACTTGCAAACCGTGGGCATGTACCGAACGTAAGTTTGGACGTTCCTCTGACTATCCAACAACTATTTAACCCTATGTGGTCTAGTGGTTCAACCCACCGATTTCAGATCTAGAGGTCCCGGGTTCGATCCCCATGGGGAGTACAATATATTGTGCTTGGTTTGGTTGGTAGTAGGACTTTTTTTGGGTCCGCCTGGCTAGCTACCACCATTTTACCTAACTCTGTCGCGTTGTGTTCCGGCATTTAGAGGTAAGATAGCCAGTTCCTCAGTTTGTTGAGGATTCCGGGTGAAGTGCGCCTCCACCTTCGGCCATATCTCAACTTGTAACCAGATGAGATGAAGGCCAAGCGCTTCCCCGTCGTACAATAAAAAAAAATTCCTTAGTAGGCGATCCTCATCAGATCCTGTTTTCAAGGATGAAAAGTCGTTATTCTGTTACCTTACAAAGAAGACTCACGACGTTTTTCATATGGTAAATGAGTAAACTATATGTATTATTACTATTTTTTTATTATTTAGAATGGATAACCTCTTGACCTCTAAATTGCGCTGGCAAGGATGAAGAACTTCTTGAAGACACAGGGTAGATGTACGCTGGCAGTTGATACTGGAGATTTCAACGCGCGTCATTTAGAAAATGGCTTGTAAAGTATGTTTGATCATTTCGTAATTTTTAACCTACGATCATGCCCACATAAAGGTCAAGTTGCGTTGGAGCCTTGCGGTAAGTCCACGCTCATTGCAGCTAGGCCGTTTGGCAAGCGCATCATAAATCACGGAAGTACTTGGGGGACTTTCTTTCATAGCTTCCCTTAGCTTTTTCGTAGCTAAAAGGACCCCGGAGTCAAGATCTGAATAAAGGTTAAACTACTTTCCCATTTCTTTTGCATTTATTTTTATTTTTATAATGTTTTTAGAAAAAATAAAGCGATGCAAACCGAGATTATCTTTATCTAATTACACCTACTTTTTTTTATATTACGATGAACTGGCTGTTTTACCTTTAAATGCCGGAAAACAACAATTGAAGAATTGTTATTTTGATGTTATTAAGATGGTGGTAGCTAGCCAGGCGGGCTTAAACAAAGTCCTAACACCAACCAAACCAAGCACAGTATCGTACTCCCCTGCGGATCGTGCCCGGGACCTCTGGATCTGAAACCGGTTGGCGGACCACTGGACGACAGAGGCGGTTAAGATGGCTACTTTGATGGAAATGCGGGAAGCTAAGTACTCTATAATGTACCATGTACCAAGTGTGGAGCATTGCCTTACAAGCTAAGATTAGCTATCATTTACTGTCACTGGTGAGCGGACTCGGACCGAGTAGGCGTTTAACCCAAATTGTATGCTAATGATAATGGTGTCCGGTGATTTCGTCGTTGCGCTTAATTTGTTGGGTTTAATTTTGTTTTTTACGATATGAGCGCGTTGTTGGAGTTCGTGCTGTGATGATATGATACTGACTTTACTAACTTTGCTCTTTGTTTCCCATCCGTGTTCCTTACTCCTACTTATCCAACACACATACACACACACACACGCACACCCCTTTTCACTGTCATACTCAGTAATTCTGTTTTATGTTTTTAATTTAATTTGGTTTTGCCCTTTGCACAAGTCTTTTGGTAATTCTTTAAATAGACTCCCGCGGCACAGGCTAGCCCTAGTGTGGGGTCCTCTAGTAATTGTATTATTAATTTAAACTTATTGGCAATAAATTATGTGATAAAATTGATTTGATTTGATTTGATTTGACTGCGCGGCGGTACCAGATAAATTGGACCCTTCTGTATCGGTTTAAGAATCGACCCCTCCAACTCAGCAGACCACTCCATCGTAAAAGCCGATCAAAGGATCTCACCAGAAGGGTAGCAGCTTCTGTGTATTATCTACACCTTTACTGCGATCACCAATCAATTAACTCTCTTTGGAAGAGGCTGTGTCCAGCAGAGGACACTAATGAACTGTTGATGTGTTTATCTTCCCATGGACGACATAAGTAGCGACCAAGAATATTTTTTTTGTTTTATATATATGACGGGTTAGCTCTTATCCCCGAATTGAATCTTATCCAATTTGAATTGAATGAACATTCAGTACACAGGGTTAAATACAATGGGCTGAAATTTCAGAAGGCTGCTGGATGGTTTATTATTATTATTACCCAATCTTAGGTAATAACGTAAGTATGGACGTGCCTTTGACTACCCCCTAGTAGGTGATCCTCATAAGAGCTCTACGTAGTGATCAGAGGCGAATACTCGAAGCAAAAAGGTCGAGTCTCAGAGTTTTATTTAATCTTAGGTAATTGGGAATAATTATCACAACCAAAATAAAAATAAGCCTGAAATAACTCCATACATGTACAATAACAAACATTAAGAAATCCTACTGAGACAGTTACAATGGGGTATTTAAAACTTGCCAAATATGTAGCTGTTCAGTTCATTGAGCAGACTAAAAGCCCACGCTATGGCGCCATGGGTTTGCAAAACATTATATAACCTGCTTATACTATGTGGGATGACGGATAGACAATAGCCACGAAATTGAAAGCAGATAGCCGTGTTTGGGTGTGGTGTACCTTTCATACACCTCCATACAAGGCTGTGTATATTGTTCCGTTGATATCATAAAAAGCTGACGCGTGTAAGTTGCATGTTCTCAATTGTCATTCACAGGGACGCTACCGCCGACGGCGAAGCCGATCTCCATTGATGGCTTAAAATTAGCTTCATGAGAACTAGAAACGATTTTTACCTTCCGGGTATGTGTCATATCCAAAATGGCGTTTCCGATCTCAAAAGTGTACACATGTTATGAAACCTATCCGTTCAGTACATTTGACGGTAAAAATCGTTTCTAGTTCTCATGAAGCTAATTTTAAGCCATCAATGGAGATCGGCTTCGCCGTCGGCGGTAGCGTCCCAGATCAGTGAAATTCAATGAGAGACCAAGTGCTCACTCGCTTTAATTTACAGCTCTCAGAGGTAGGATTGGTGCAAAGCGTCTTATCGACTCCATTGTGTGAGGCCGCTAGGGTGTTATACACAATGGTGTATGATGTTTTAAAATCAGATTGGGTTGTTAAATTTTGTAAGCCACTACGGGACTGGCATATTCGGAAGACGAAAAATGTCCCAAAACAAAAATTGATAAAAAAAAAAAAAAGATCAGTGAAATTCAATTCCTAATATTGGCTTATCAACTTGAACTCAAAAATGCTATGACACATAAATGTACAACCCGCGACGGGACTTGAACCAGCACCTTTTCCTAAATAATTGAAGAAATGTTTTTTTGTGTCATTACAACATTTGCAAATGTTGTGACAAGTGTCACTTGATATACATAAATAATATTAAACTCTAAAGCTGACTAAAACGTACAATGATAGTCTTATCGCTTAATAGCGATCTCTTCCAGACAACCTTAGGATGAAGAGGATAGAACATGTTTGGTTGGTGGTGGGAGCATGATGATAGATATTCTAAATCCAGAGGTACTCCGGTGCCTTCTAAAGGTTCCTCAGCTTTATTTTGGTGTTAAATTATTTTTAAAATGATATTATATAACACAATCTCTCGAATTGGGAACGTCCTATTTTGCATATCTGTAAACAATCAATTCATTTGCCATTTCTTAATTAAGATTCATGAATGAATGTTTTTTTTTAAATGAGTTTTCATTAGTTTTTCAGTCCCGCGTTCGAGGTAAGATAGCCAGTTCCTCAATCTGTTGAGAATTCCGGGTCTTCAGAACTTGCGTTTTACACCTTCGGCCTCATCATTACCTGACATCAGGTGAGATGAAGGCCAAGCGCTTCTCCGCCATACAAAAAAAAAACAAGGTTACCTGTATATACACAGTCAGGTCATAAATTATGTCACAAGTTTAATATAAAATAATTGAAACAAGTTTATTCATTATGTAACCATTTATATACCAAAATGAACTTAACGAAACATAGATTGTTATGACAATAAATTTTATTCAAAATGACATCCGTGATTTTGAATACAGGCCTTCAATCTGCGCGGCCAGTCGTCTTTCGCAGCACGAACGAGGTCCATGTCAATATCGGCGGCTGCCTTAATCAAGGATGTCTTGAGTGACTCCAAATTGGGATGAGGCTTTGAGCACGCCTTTTCCTCCAAGTGTTGCCATATCTTGTAATCAAACGGACTCAAACCTGGACTGGAGGAGGGCCAGTCTTCGTGCCGGATGAAGTCGATTTCACGCGCCGCCAGCCAGTCTTGTGTGCTCTTCGCTCTATGAGCTGGAATACCCAGTGCCTGTTATTGAACATGGTATGAGAAACAGGTTCCACGAGGTTCGTTAGGACTGTATTTTGATACACAACTGCAACTGCTCTGTTAAGCCCCAATAAGAAACTCCCAACCATACCATGAGCGAGGATGGAAAATGACCTCGTTGGACACGCGGAATACAGTTGCTTGCTTCTTCACTACTGTGTGCGTAAACCTTATCATTTTGTTTGTTGTAGCTCTCTTCTACGGTAAAAATTTTTTCATCCGAAAAAATAAATTCCCGATATTTTTTTCCCGCGTACCGCTTCAACAAAGCGCGGCATCTCTTCAGTCTCAGGTCCATTAGACGAGCATTTAAACGATGTCCTGTTTTTCTTCGATATGCCCGAAGCCCTAAGTCTTCATTTAACACCCTTTTCATCGTAGTTTTGCTTAACCCCATCTGAAGGGCCAACAGGGACGCTACCGCCGACGGCGAAGCCGATCTCCATTGATGGCTTTAAATTAGCTTCATGAGAACTAGAAACGATTTTTACTAACGGGTATGTGTCATATCCGAAATGGCGTTTCCCATCTCAAAAGTGTACACATGTTATGAAACCTATCCGTTCAGTACATTTGACGGTAAAAATCGTTTCTAGTTCTCATGAAGCTAATTTAAAGCCATCAATGGAGATCGGCTTCGCCGTCGGCGGTAGCGTCCCAGTTTCTGCTTACGTTTGGGATTTCTTTGAATTCGCGCCTTCACAGCTTTTATCACTGCTGGAGTCCTAACAGACCGAGGGCGACCACTTCTTGACCTGTCATCTACACTAGAGTCTTCATTGTATCGTTTGATGGTACGATAAACGAATCTTTTGGTTATATTCAAATTTTTCAGTATGTCAAAAATTTGGATTGGCGCGTAACCGCAACGATGCAACGAATCGGTCCACTATTAATTTGCTTTGTCTGCTATTGATCCGAAACATGTCAACCTCAAAGTCAAAGTCAAAGTCAAATATTTTTATTCATTAAGATTTTTAGGATCATTTTGAAACGTCAAATCTACCGCCTGTTCGGAATCGCGACCAGCACACAAGGAGAAAGGCAAGAACCTCGGGCTGATTCATTTTTTTTTTAATCCATTTAACATTTAGGTACATTGTTTATAATAATTTAATAACATTACAAGTGTTACCTACATCATAAAACTAAAAACTTAATATTATCTTAAAACATTGATTACTACATAACTATCTAATGGGCAGTTTCTTGACATTGAAAAACACCATTTAACTGTCAACTGGTATAGCAACATCGGGCCACGCGTTCTTATCGTCGATATAGTCACTTATTTTGTAGTAGGCTCTTTTAATTAAATTATTCTTTATATACAATTTGAATTTACGAGCAGAGAGTTTGGTGGCGCTTTGAGGAAGCTTATTATAGAATCGTACACAGTTTCCTAAGAATGAATTATTTACTTTTCCTAAGCGATACCTAGGTATGTCAAGTTTATTTTTATTTCTAGTATTAACACTGTGTACATCACTTCTTTTAACAAACTCATCAATGTTCCTGTGTGCGTGCATTAGGTTTTCATAAATATATTGGGAGCTGACTGTCATAATACCAATCTCTTTAAAACGTTCCCTGAGAGAGTCACGAGTTTTCAATTTATAAATTGCCCGTACAGCTCTCTTTTGCAGGATAAAAATGCTTTCAATATCTGCTGCATTTCCCCATAAAAATATGCCATAGGACATAACGCTGTGAAAGTAACTAAAATAAACTAACCTCGCCGTGGTTTCATCAGTAAGATGCCTTATGGTACGTACTGCGTAAGCTGCCGAGCTTAGCCGGCTAGCTAATGTATTAATATGAATACCCCATTGCAACTTTGCATCGATATTTAAACCCAAGAAAGTAGTTGCTTCCATAAAGTTAAGTATTTCCCCATTTAAGATAATGTTAGCATTGCTGACTTGAACGTTAGGCAAGGTGAATCTAATGCATTTCGTTTTTTTCTCATTTAATAAGAGGTTATTTACCGTAAACCAATCAAGAACTCTAGCTAGAGAAGCATTTACACAATCATAATTATCTTTAGCCCTATCAACTCTAAATATTAATGAAGTATCGTCTGCAAACAATACAATATCACATAAATCCCCTACACAGGAAGGTTAAGTGGGAGTTGGGTGCAACCTTATTAAGTGGGAGTTGGGTGCAGCGGTAGCTCCCCCCGAAATAACTCAATTTAGTTCATCTCGCTAGTGCAGAGGGAGGCAAAGCCCCCCCCACTGCCCCTCCCCGTAAACATCGATCACATGGAAATTACATCCTTCACGTTGTTGGAGTGAGAGGAACTAGAGAGAGAGCCTAGAAGCAGCTCGATTCTTTCTCACTGCTACGTCAGTACCCCTCCCACACTTGTTCCTCGGGCATTACATGAGACAGATGCCTCATCCTCCATTTACTCCCCACCTCCCACTACCCCCGGTTCCCTGTAGCCTGTAGCTCACGCCCGGGCCGTGGTCTATTCATAGATCGAGCTGCGATATTGATTGACCGATGACTTTATTGCGCATGTCATTACTCGATTCAATTTGTCTCTTTCAAACTTTCGCAATTAGAATACATTATTTCTAAGACTATACGAAAAAACGGGTATTTATTGCATTTAACCGCCTCTGTGGTCTAGTGCTTCGCCCACCGTCATCAGATCCAGAGGTCCCGGATTTGATCCGCAGGGCACAATATTGTGCTTGGTTTGGTTGGTGTTAGGACTTGTTTCAAGTCCGCCTGGCTAGCTACCACCATCTTACACAAGTCTGTCACCATAACAACATTTGTTGTGTTCCGGCATCGAGAGGTAAGATAGCCAGTTCTTCCAACTGTTGAGGATTCCGGGTGAAGTGCGCTTCCACCTTCGGCCTTATCATAATATGACAACAGGTAAGATAAATGCCAAGAGCTTATGGGGATTTCTCAAAGTCATTTACAAAAGAAAGTCCCCTGAAAATGTCAAGTCCCCATGACCTCTGTTTAGGCTGTGCGTTGATTGTCATTAAGAGATTCAGAGAAACGATAATTTTATATATTTAGATACAGATTTGTATGGGAACATAATGTTGTTTATATTTTAATGGGCAAAACGGATCCTTGGATTCTAATTCATGTTATTCATTCATATATATGAGTGTAAAAGTGGCATATTCAACATCGAGAACAAGCTTTAACGTTTAAAAAAAACTCACTTATTTATTTTAGGTTGCTTAGTACATACACAACGACACATATAACTTAAAAACAAATATGCACAAACACAATGGTGTTGCTAGCAAATATAATAAAATCTATACGAAAAACATTGCCTTCACTTAATAATTCCTATAATCTCTTAAACCGTCGATTATGTTATAAATCGACTTATTTAATAATTTATTAGCTTTGAAGTAAAGTTAATAAGAGATTTGACAGTCAGTGTAACCGTCCTTGCGCAAGCGATACCCCTGTTGCTTCTCGATCGTACGTCTCCCCCACCATCACCATCCAACCGAAGCTGCTTCTCCCCGAGGCCCGGGCTAGCTTCCTCCGGAAACTACGTCGTCATGACACTACCCCTTTCAGTTCCCAATGCCTCACACTCGACTATTTCGTTCCGAAAATAGACACCCCCCCCCCCGCTGATTCATGACCTGCGCAGTAGCAACGACACCTCGCAATCGCAACCTCGGAAATATGTTGGGTCTGTTTGCTTAAAAACATCTTCGAAAACATCCTTAGTGAGTTGATATCAAATTGTCTCATTTACTTTTATGTATAAATGCCAATATCCCTAACCTGTTGCACCTTAAACACGACTTCACTTGCACACAAAATGTTGAACACTTACCAACACTGTTAATACTTCTCAAAATACCTCCCCCCAACCCTATGTCCCCCGACCCCCGGTCCAATCTACACCCGGTAGATTGGAGGTCGAATATGACCGCCCGCGCTTTCTCCCTCCGAAAGCCGAAGCCGTGATACAAACCCTCACCCCACCCGGGCTTACGCCGAAAGAGCGCATCGATACTACCCCGCTCATTTCCCAATGCATACGCGTTTGGTAACATACAAAAATAGACAACCGCATTGGTTTGTTGAATTGGAGCATTAGACTCACGACTTTTTCGCTTCGAGGATTCACCTCTGATCACTACTCGCACTAGCGTGGATCATTTGAGGATCACCAGCTAGGGGTAGTCAGAGGCAAATAGTAATAACATATGAACTCCCTTACTGGTAAGATTGGATGGGCTCTACTCAAATGCACCAGGAAAACCACAATCAGAGAGGAATGGCGTTGGATTGTCAGACTAGCTACAACCCCCACCAAATGACATTACAACCACGACACAAGCGTGTAGCGAAGAAGAAAGAACATACGCTTATATAAGAAATATATCATCGTATGACATAAGGGAATAGGTAAAGGCCATGTAACATAGATTTAATCAACATAGATCCCAACAAAAAAAAAACACGAAAAAGATGGAAGGAGACAACAATAATGGGACATATAAACAAGTAGAAAAGCAGAAAGTAAGAAGACCTAATAACTAGCAGAGTTAAGACAAAGACCATTATTCTCACCATTCCTTTTCACCACTTGCAAGTCAGGGTTAATATATCTTCTAACGCAATGTGAACCTATACAGAGCCAATGTGCAAATACCAAAAACACTAAAGTTGTTACGAAAATGTATATTATAATAGAATATCGTGTACGTCAATATGCGTGAACAATATCTGTCATTATGCGAGTAATCCTTCGCACTATGTATCTAATATCTCTTTGAATTATATGCTTTAATTAATCTATTTAACACGAAACAAGGTTAAAGTAAGTACTGTGTTTCTATTTTAGGATTACAACAGCCCGATTCTTTCATGATAGATTTTAATGAATCTTTAGCTGCGACCGTACTTGCGCAAGCGGTGTTGATAACTGGCCCTCGCGAACGTTTCCAACCCTTCATGTCCCCCCTACTGCTTCCCCCTGCCACTAGCCGAGAGCAACCGAAGCTTTGGCGAACCTCACCGCACCTGGGATAACCTTCCCCTGGGATCTGAGCCTGCGCACTACCCTCTTAATTTCCAGCTACGCCCGTCCATCATTTTACTGCTTTTATCGATTGATGCGCAGTACCAACGGTCATTATTCCCTCTCTTTCGTACCCCCCGGCACCGCCATTTCCTAGAATTTGCTGGTATGACCTAATTCGTTCAAATTGCCAAAATCATATAATAATATACCTATATTTACTTTTTGTTGAATAAATGCAGAGCACATGAGAGCTTTGAAAAACATATGTGATGTTAATTTGATAGATATTATAAGAAACTGCGTAGAGAGAGAGAGCGGTGTGGTGTGAAAGAGGAAGTAACAAAGATAGAGAAAGGTATGCTAAGATGGTTTAGGCATAGAGAGGATGGATGAAAGGTTGAAGAAGCAAGTGTGAATGGTACAGTTGGGGGAAGGGAAAGGGGGGGGCCGTTCTCTGTTTAAGTCGTAGATGTTCTCGAGAAAGACCAGCTCAGAAGAACCCTGATCAGACAAGCATGTATGAAGAACGTAATGAGAGTGAATAAGGCGAAAGATGTGTGCAAGCTTAATAAGTGTAAATCCGTTATCTCTGCCTACCGCTCTAGGAAATAGGCGTAAGTATGTATGATTTAAGTTAATACTCACAGCTCCACGTGAGATTTAACCCATTGCTCGAAGACATGAGATAATTGTTTCATAATTATTTCAGTATACGAAAACATGCCAACAACATAAATAGGTGAAATGGTTTCTAGGACACGCGCGCTCTTAGACTTCTTTTGAAACATCTTTACTTGTTTTTCAAGTGGCTGCATTGTAACTAATAACAAAATAAAGCACGAAATTATATTATTTTGCTACATCATCGGTAATGCTGTATTTTTCAATTGTAATCAAGGTTTTTCACTGACTTTAAGACCAAAAGCTAAACACGTCTATTCTTGCGCAAGCGATGCCAACGACTGAGCCCCTCGTGATCAAAAGCTCCAGAACTTCTCCTACCCTCGCCCGAAGCTTCTCGAACGCGAGCCGAAGCTTCGCTCCCTTCACCCCGCCTGGACTCACCTCCCTTCCGCCCTGACACGCCTCGTACGTCATATCCACTTCCGCCCACTTTCAGGGATGCACCCTTCGCCCCGCCCGGGAATGCATACCCCTCTAACACCCGGCTGCACCTTATTTACCCCACCTGGACCAACCTCCCCCTTTAGCGTCCGATCTATTCTAGGAATTTTCATCTGCAATATGGATTTTACTGGCAATTTACGACCTAGATAGGGTTATCAACAATAGCGTTGTAAAAATCGCCAATGTACCAAACATATTTTAGTTTTTTGTACATCAATTTTCATAAAGCCTTTAGAGTGCAAATAAATAGCTTGCTCATAATTATTTTTTTTTAAATCTCGCACGGTGATGATAATAAATCAATAAGTTACATAATAGAGAATTGGGATGATGACAATCAAAGAAAAAGCATAGCACATGTCATTGTCTCGAAGTTGAGAAAAGTCAGTCAAGAAACCCCATGAACAAAGTAAACTAAAAAATATTTTTGTCTACCTTAATACGCTCCAACTCCAACATTGACCAAAACTTCCTTTATCGTCCAACGTCCTACGTCCTTCACCCCGCTTTCCCTCGCACCTTCCCCAGCGACATCTCATCCCCCAGTATCCCCCTCTCCAGGCCACGTAACCAAGCAAAAAGCAACCCACCCTTCGTCCCATAACTGCCTTTAGGAAGTTCCGAGAAATTATGCCTGCATCGTGATCAATGATGGTATTAATATCTCTTTGTTCAGTTTATTTTTGTATAGTCTAAGAAGACATACTTCGGCAGCCGAGAAGTGTTTTACGAGTGTAGATGGGTATAATGGTAAAGGTATGTCAATGGAGATGGATGGAATGTGTGAAGGATGTTATGGTCAAGGAAAGAATGATGAGATGATATGCGAAAGTGGTAGAAGACATGTTGTGATGACCTTGAAATAAAGCACAGGGGGATGATGAAGACATACTCTATACTAACAATGTTTTTTTGCGCTTGTCTTTCATCTCGGTTTCAAATTATGATAGAGACCGAAGACATTTACACCAAGACAGGCTTTGGATTATAACGATAATGATATCATAAAGGTTGCTACATCAAGACCTGCGAAGGCAATAAAAGTCAGGAGGACTTCTCAGGTCGACCACCCAGTTATCCCGGGCTGGGATGAAAATAAGAATGTGATGCACAGAATAAATACGAAAGAGAAGCCCCAAGAAGTGATTACAAAAAATTATACCACTGACATGCTGGCAAAGGGAAATAACGGAACGGTTTAATTGAGAAACTCCTGGAGGAGATTCTTGAGATTCAGTTAAAAATAAGGAAGGCGAAGTATCTATTCTTTTGCTTAAGATATGCCGAAAATAACATATCCTGCAACCGACCTATCAGCCCACGCCGCGCCATAATTCAAATATAAGATACACCATATAAACAAAATTCGTAATAATAGAAACATGGTCGAAGACGCAACATTCAGTTAAAAACACAACATCAATTACATTCACAACACAAAAAACATAAATTAAATATGTACTAAATTCGCATGGCAGATTAGCAGCGGCTATTTATTTTGTAAATGAATGTATGACCAATTGATTAATTGAAATAACGTAGTGTATATACTTAATACAAATTGTCTATAATTAGTTTTTCGAATTCATACAAATGCCAGGCAATGATGATAAGAAGTAAAAATATGTATTCAACAAACCCGAATAAAATGTCGATATACTAAATACACACAAAGAAAAACAAAAAGCTTACGCGGTAAGTGTTGTTTTTAATAAATAATAAATAAATAAATAAATATATATAGGACATTAATTTTTACACAGCGCCATCTAGGCCCAAACTAAGCATGGCTTGTAATATGGGACCTAGATTACGGATAGAATACTTAAATACTTTTTTTAAATACATACTTACTATATGATACAACACCCAAACACAGAACAAACATCTATATTCATCACACAAATGTTTGTCCTGGGTGGGAATCGAACCCACAGCCTACAGCGCAGAAGGCAGAGTTACTACCAACTGAGCTATGAGGCTTGTTTAATGTCTATGATGTTGTTGCTGGGGATCGGAGAGTAGTCACACACCCTATCACTGGGATTAACCATGTTGAGAGATAGACAAACTACATGTTATCACGGCACCGGCGGGTAGATAATGAACTATCTAGATTCCCGGGCGAGCCTGATGGCTCCAGCGCGCATGCATCAGGTGATTGATTTATGCACGGAACCAAGATGGCGGCTGTCGCTCGGTATCTAGGTGATTGATACTGATATAGAACAGGCGATAGAGATGACTATTCAAAAGTTATAGAAAAAATCTTACTGAATAAATCCATATAACTTTGGACTACACTATACTATACAGTTTTATACTTTTTTTTATTGTACGACTGGGAAGCGTACTCAACTTGTAACCAGGTGAGATGAAAGTCAAGTCACCTGGTTACAAGTTGAGATAAGACCGAAGGTGGAGGCGCACTTCACCCGGAATCCTTAACTAACTGAGGAACGGATACAAGTTTAAATTAAATAATGATAGACAAAGTATTACGACGATGATAGAGATAACTACTGATCGAGTCGAAACAGAGCTATATCGAAATAAAAGAGAGAAAGAGATAAAACATGTGCTCGGACCGGAAGTTGCGATTCGAAGAACGACCAGTATACAGAATGGCGCCTTATATAAAGCCTATATCACCAACATGATTTTGAAATCAAATTGTTTTAAGCTTTACCAGACATTGCCGTAACATAAAATTATAACCAATTAAAAAAAAAAAAAGCTAGATACAATATATAACAAAAGTCATAATCCGATTTCTTGAAAAAATCGCCACATATTGATTCTAACAGATCGTGTATATTGTATGTAGTGTAGTTTGATATTTCCAGCGTATAAAAGTAAGTCTATAGTATAACTTACAAGGGAACTATCTCCGCCATTTTCGCTGTTTCCGCCATTTTCTTTCCTATTCCCGCTACAGATTTGACTACTTTTGTTATTTTCTTGACTGTTTTTGATGTTTCCACTATTGTCTTGGCTGTTTCCAGTATATCCTTGAGTGGTTTCGTTATTCTCTTCGCCGCAGCTGTTGCTTATGTGTTCTTGACTAATCGTTCTCTCACTACTATCTTGACTGTCTTCTGTGTGTCCTGATGCCGGGGGGAGGGGCCGTCTTGGTATAATCGCTTGATCACCAATAGAGATCTGATACGTCCTGCCATCCGCAAGAGTTACCAACAGCTCCGACGGAAATCGGTTTAATGGTGCTGTTATTACGATGTGAGCCACTCGTCTTGCAGGCGGTGTAGACCGTTGATTGCCATCCATCTTTAATTCATATTTTTAAGAACGCAAATCTACTCGGAACGCGCAGAGCTATGTTTCAATTGGCACTGTAACGTATTTTATTACGATCACTTTGCACGCGCATTTCTCATTGTAATATAATTTTAATTCACGAATTATATTTTTTATCCAGATATTTTGTATATTTGCCGAGAACCGCGCGCTTGCCGTATCAGGCGCTGGGATGCACTGAAATGAACGGAGAATGTTGCCATCCTTGGTCACCTTTCTGGCTACAATTTGGGTATAATTGGCCACGCCCTGCGACAGCAAAGGATGCTGGGATTTTTCTGCTCTCTGCTTATTTTGTATAACGCTAGATATTAATAGCTGACCCAGTTATATTAGGCATTTGTAATCACACGGATAAAACAGTCTGTTGTTTTGCTTTTTTTTTAGATTTTATGATGAAATCTAATAAGTAGTTTAAATAATCTTTAGTGTGCATATTTATGCAAAGCAATACCCGCAGTACCTACTCAAAAATAACTTATAGGAAAATGTGTCCAAAAAGTGGCTAGATCTAGCAAAGCTAGCACTCCAAGTAGGAACAGCGCATGAATGCAGATATTGATTTGTTTGCACCGGGCGGGAACTCGAATACTGCCAAATAATTGAAGGTTTAACGAACCTTTCAGCTAATTGCAGGTACGTAGGTATAGCTTATTTTTTTTATGAAGGTATCGTACTTAGTCTTTAGTTGAAGGTCAGTGATAAAAGAAGTGGGCGCAATTTCTGAATATTTTTAGTAATTTCCCTCGGGATGACGGGAACGAAACTCATAGCAACAATTCTAAAATTGTTGTGTTCCGGCATTTAGATGAAGAGGTAAGATAGCCAGTTCCTCAGACCGTTGTGGATTCCGGATTTCCTTCTTGAAGACATTAGGGCCCATGACAGTAACTCGTATATACATTAAAAAACTAACATCCATAAGTAACTTTCAAAACTTGCATGAGTGGCACTATACATTTTAAAACACGGGTTTTAGTGCGAGTCGCAAAACCAAACGAAAGGGATGAGCGGGATGAGCGCGCCGCGATCGCAACCTACCCGGCGAGTCACACTCGCCCTGATAATGATTCACCTGTTGAATGGAAACCGTTGGTGCCGACATCAACATAATCGTATACGTGAGTAAAACCCGTGTTCTAAAATGTATTCATAAGTAACTATACTATAACTCGTACAATTAACTGTCTTCACACAGCCGAAGATATTGATATTTTCAATATTACGTTGACGAAATTCACAGAAACTCTTTTGTTATTTTTAAGTAAGACCAATTATTATCGATTGTTATGGTTCATGTTTTTAGCTTGTTTTGTGTAATTGTTTGTTCTATTTCCTTGTCGCCTTGGTTTTATACTGTAATGTAAATATTAAATAAATAAATAAACTATTTATTGGCACGTAAAGCCTGTACGTGACTTACTAGTGTTGTGTTTAATAATCGAACGCGATACTTTCTAAACACAACACCTTTCGGCCAAAGTTGTTCTTTATTGAATATCGATAGATGTTCAGTTGGGACTAGCAACACAAAGATTTAAAATCATTATGGCGAGATTCCAACTGCTCGATTCTCTAGACCGATTCGCTGAAGATGTAGTGTCTACTCCACTACATCTTTAGCCGCCATGGAGTGGTGAAGTCGGGACACGTGCAGCAGCGTCATGGGCACTCCACATGGTACTAGCAACACATTTTTTTTTTTCATCCAGCCCGTACCTAGTTTATGTGTTTTTCTTTGCTTGTTTGTTTGTTTCTTTTTGTGTACAATAAAGAGTTTATCTGTCTATCTATCTAATACTGTAGTAGACACATCTCAGGTTCAGGTATCGTTTCGGGCGATACCTGAGGAGATTATTTGTTTTCAGGGGGATTTCGCGTTGTTTTGAGGAATGGTTACTATCATTTCGACTCCTTTTAAGTCGATTCCTGCCGCGTCGACTCTTGTATACAAATATCCCAAGTAAAAAACATTGGAAATGTTTCTTTTATCGACAGTGAAGCGCTTGGCCTTCATCACACCAGATTTCAAGTTACGATAAGGCCGAAGATTGAAGCGCACTTCATCCAGAATCCTCATCAGTCTGAGGAACTGGCTGTCTTACTCGTACCGCTAAAAGCCGGAACAAAACAATCTAGAAGTGATGTCATGGCGACAGAATTAGGTAAGATGGTGGGCCAAAACAAAGTCCTGCCACCAACTAAACCAAGAATTTTTCTCCCCTAGGGTCGAACCCGGGATCTCTGGATCTGACACTGGTGGGGAACCACTCGACCGCAGAGGTGGTAAACAAATAACGCCGGTGATTCCGGTCCGTTTATCAGATCGGACGCTGCGTCCTACAGATGTACCTTTAGCTGTAGGCGGATCGATACGTCTAGACTAATGTAATACCATCCAAAACTGTTTGTTTTCGTCGCTTTGATTCTCGGTTCGTGAACACCGCCTCTGTGGTCTAGTGGTTCAACCCACCGATTTCAGATCCAGAGGTGCCGGGTTTGATCCTCAGGGGAGCAATATTGTGCTTGGTTTGGTTGGCGGTAGGACTTAGTTTAAGTCCGCCTGGCTACCTACCACTATCTTGCCTGATTCTGTCGCCATAATAACAATTCCTAAAAAAAATTTGTGTTCACGCATTTAGAGGTAAGATAGCCAGTTCCTCAGTTAGTAGAGGATTCCGGGTGAAGTACGTTTTCACCTTCGGCCTTATCTCAACTTGTTACCAGGTGAGATGAAGGCCAAGTGCTTAACCGTCATACAATAAAAAAAAAAAAACCGTACGCATTACTTTTGGTAACGTGGAGGTGGAACCTCGGATTCAGAGACCTTCAGTCAATGGAATGATCCTATCGCTGGTGGTACCTGCTCGTGTTTCTTTGATAACCATTTCAGCCATTTCAGAGTTTTGAAACCAACGTAAAAGTGATGATTCAACATTTCAATTAGCTATAATTCGGTGGTGGTAAGTAGTGGGAGGCTCAAAGCGGTACCAGAAAGTAGGCCTTGTTGAATGCTAACGATTTTATTTTTCCGCCTGTAGTACCAAAAAAAAGAAAAAGAAATTTAAAAAAGTCTGTGGTTTTTGAAAAAAGATGTGTCAGGGATTTTACAAAAGTACGGTGGTACGGTTGACGGTGCCAAAAGACACCTAACAACCAACCGGAGAAGAATTGAAGATAAACTAAACAAATATTTGCCAAAATCATCTAACAGCCTTCAAGATGCACATTCAAGCGGGCTACTCGCTTGTTCCGGCAACTAGTTGTATAAAACAAGTTTATCTGTAAAGCTGTGTAATTGGCGGTTTCTTTTTATTTACTTTCCATTTTCATTCCATCTATAGGATATAATGAAAATGGAAACAGGGACGCTACCGCCGACGGCGAAGCCGATCTCCATTGGCTTAAAATTAGCTTCATGAGAACTAGAAACGATTTTTACCGTCAAATGTACTGAACGGATAGGTTTCATAAAATGTGTACATTTTTGTGATGGGAAACGCCATTTTGGATATGACACATACCCGGTAGTAAAAATCGTTTCTAGTTCTCATGAAGCTAATTTTAAGCCAATGGAGATCGGCTTCGCCGTCGGCGGTAGCGTCCCAGGCTATCTTACTTCTATATGCCGGAACACTAAAGTTTAGAATCGTTGCCATGGTGACAGACCTCAGTTTGTTGAGGATTCCGAGTGAAGTCGCCTCCATCTCCGGCCTGTTACCAGGTGTGATGAAGGCCAAGCGCTTCCTCGTCGGACAATAAAAAAAAAATGGTGACGGACTCAGGTAAGATGGTGGTAGCTAGCCAGACCGACATAAGTATTACAGGAGTAAGTATTACAGGACATTAATTTCACACAGCGCCATCTAACCCCAAACTAAGCATAGCTTGTAATATGGGAACTAGATTACGGATATAATACTTAAATAAATTTTTTTTAAATTTGTAAATACATAATTATCATACAATACACACCCAAACACAGAACAAACATCTATATTCATCACACAAATGTTTGTCCTGGGTGGGAATCGAACCCACAACCTACAGCGCAGAAGGCAGAGTTACTACCAACTGAGCTATGAGGCTTGTTAAATATAAGTAGTCCTACCATAAACCAAAACAAGCATAAATGTTTCCTTCCAATCAAAACTTGCGTATACGCCTCATTGGATCGCTGGTCATCGTGTGGGTTCAATTTCATAACACCAAGGTGATTATAGCACACTTGTGTGTCACTTCTGTGCACTTATTTTTATGAAACTTATATCCATCACACAGCAGATTTGACTCCATTAAATTTACCAATAGCTTTCACTCTCACAAGATACTTCGTCTACCGATTCGACTAATACGCGAGTTAGTCTGATTACTACTGACATATTTTACACATTTATTTAATACTATCACTAGCCTGATGTGTCCCACAGCTGGGCTACGGCCCCCTGCATTTTTGCAGAAAGCAATAAAAACACTTTTTTTTTTATTGTAAGACGGGAAAGCGCTTGGTCTTCATTTTACCTGGTTCCTCAAAAAACTGAGGAACAGGCTATCTTACCTCTAAATGCCCTAACACAACAATTTTGGAATTGTTATAATGGCGATAGAATTAGGTAAGATGGAATGGAACCGAACCAAGCACAATATTGTACTCCCCTGGGGGTCGAACCCGGGACCTCTAGATCTGAAATCGGTGGGTCGAACCACTAGACCACAGATGCGGTTAAAAACACACAAAGGTCACAGGATACTCTTGGCTATTCTAAAGATTTTCTGAACATTTCTCGGAATATATATCTGAGAAGCACTGATTTTTACCACTGCCTGGCTTCTAGTATTTATCGTTATCTAAACAGTAGTACTGTAACTACAATGTAGGGCTATCATAGCTTGAAGCCCAGGGATGTTATGGTATTACGATAATCTAAACACGGTCTCTGCGAGCGATGTTTGAAAATAGCATCTCATCCAATTCTAAACAAACCATAACCATATGGACCCGTCTATCGCAACATCCTTATATATATAAAATGGTAGTGTAACTGTCTGACTGACTGACTCGCGACCAGCACACAAGGATAACGGCAAGAAACTTGGGCTGGTTAATTTTTTGATGATCCGTTCAACATTATTATAATACAGTTTATAATCATTTAAATAACATTACAAGTAGGTACTTATCTACCTCATAAACCTAAATACTTAATACTATCTTAAAACATGTATTATTACCTAACTACCTAGAAAATAATAATGTGGGTAATATCATGTATTTTTGAAGTTTGTGCCGACTTGATAAAAGCCAAACAATTAGCTTATTTTACAAATTTTAGTGATAAATGATTTAATTTAATCACGATTTCATCACTAGTCACGATTTACCACCAAGAAGTAATTGGTGTCCAGCCGGAACCAAACCCAATACCAACAATTTTTTTTATAAACCCAATCAAATCCATATAAATCAGACGTCAATTAGCGGAGATAACTATGATAATTACGCTATTTTCTGTTGAAGGGTTTTGGTCCCGTCTGAAGATCTTCAACGGATATTCACCATATTAAAATAGGACCAATTTCAGACTTACCTCTATAGATCAAAGAAATTGTTAGATAATTATCCTAATCGGTTAATAAACCATACAGCCGAAGGAGAACCTCCTTCTTTTGGGAAGTCGGTTAAAAATGCGTATGCGACTTGAACCCAATCGCTCAAGATAGATAGAGATAAAACACCACGTGTCCACGAGACATCAGATCTCTGATAAGGAATCTGTATCTTAACTTCTTATTCAAGGTTTTATGGCAATTTTTACCTGCTTTGAGATTTTTTTTGTGAAGCATTGTTTTTTTTAGTCCAGTGTTCTAACCAAAGGATCACAGTTACCTACAATGAGAGCCGAGATTACTTCAATGACTTTGTACTGACAAGTTTAGTACCTTTTCTTATGGTAGAGGCGCTTTATTCTCTATCGTCAAACTAAACTTATGATTTTTTGTTTTTTTCTGGAGCAATAAATGTTTTATATATACTGGCCTCACTAGTTATTATAGATATATTACAGGACATTAATTTCACACAGCGCCATCTAGCCCCAAACTAAGCAAAGCTTGTAATATGGGAACTAGATTATATTAGACGGATACTTATCATACAAAACAACATCAAAACACAGAACAAACATCAAATGTCATGAGTTCCCACTCAACCGTCGAATCGAACCCACAACCTACAGCGCAGAAGGCAGAGCTACTACCAACCACAGTTGGTTGACAAACATTAGTGTGATTAACATTGATGAATGTTCTGTGTTTGGGTGTTGTAGTACAGTTTTTTAGTGCAGGCTTATGCCATCTTAAACAGGCCTCACAGAAACGTTTCAGTAGCTGTGGGGCTCGTTAAAGATGGGATAAACCTGTGGCAGCCACAGCGCCCGTCGATCTGAGTTATGCGTAAAACGATGCCGAGAATAAGATTACTTCTAAGTAAGCAGCGCCAACGTTCTACTAGTTACCTTATACCTACTATATGAGACTCGTATGTCTTCCTAACGTTGTATAGCTATGTATACAAGGTAAGAAGTCTACATCGAACACAATAGCACCATGCCATTTATAGATAACAAGCTTTATCTTAATAAAGAAAAACTGCAGAAATTTTTACACAACGCGATCTAGCCTCCAAACTGAGCAAAGCAAAGCAAAATATGGGCAATATGACGGACAATAATAATACATTTTTTATTTAACCTATTTGCACACAGCTGGGCAAAATTCTCCCCTATTATTCCATAGTATATAATATATTTTTCAACCCTAAGATACAATGTAACACCCTCACACATAGATTCCCACTTTTTTCGCTCTTCCAAGTTTTCCTTAGTACGGTTCTGGTCAAGGTTTCAGACCCAATGCGAGTCTAGGGGCTTGGAATAAGCTCCCAGCGTTTGCTTGTCCGCTGTGTTACGACCGCTGTGTTACGGCCTTCAATAAGGCTCGCTCCATCGTAGATCTCATTCTAGCCTGTGTAAGTTTCGTGATCAAGGAATGCCCCTTTCCAAAAAATAAATATATTCATCACAAATGCTTACCCCGGATCGTAACCTACTATTGTGTATTCTGTGGTCCCGGGGGAAACCCACAACCCACAGCGCAGAAAGCAGAGCTACTAATAACTAAGCTATGAGGCCTGTTATGCATTGTAGATCCATACAAATCCATCCATCTATACTAATGTTACAAATTCGAAAACATCTCTGTTGTGGATGTAATCTGGCTATGGAGGAGCTAGGGAGACGACAAAGAGTACTTTCCATCATTGTAATTTTAACTTACAGGTGAGTCCGGGGTTAAAACTAGTACGTAATAAGGCCTTGTCAAATATCGACCATGACGAATACAGGCTGCATCGTTTATTTGGAACCTGTCAATAAGTGTTTCGCAACAAACAATTATTATGCAAATCTTATGTTCTTTGACCCAGTTCGCGTTGAGACAATAACTTACTAGTACAGAGTTGTTTTCCTCACATCTATACCTACATAAAAAGTATTATTTGTTTGTTTTCTCGTTCGTCTTCTTCTCTTCACTTCTAATCCGATTACAATGACACTGGTGAATTCGTACTCAATACTCAAGATAGGAGATCAATCTTTACGCTTAACACAACCACCTTAAATTCAAAATTACATAAATCATTTTAACCGCCTCCGTGGTCTAGTGGTTCGTCACCCGGTTTCAGATCCAGAGGTCCCGGGTTCGATCCCCAGGGGAGTACAATATTGTGGTCGGTTTGATTGGTGGTAGGATTATGTTTAAACCCGCCTGGCTACCACCATCTTACCTAATTTATTTGGTTGTCTGTATTTGTGTGAAATTAATGTCCTGTAATATTTATTTATATATAAATGTATGTATATATATATATATATATATATATATATATTATTTACGTGGCAACAATATTAGAGGCTAGTCAATTATTTAGATCTGTTTTATACAATGTTTATTTTTTCTTTTTATCTATTGTGTTATATTGTATCCTGTAACTCTTTATGTATCTATACGTGAAAACCTTTAATTGGCCTTCTGTGTTATATTGTTGTGTCTATCTAATATTAATGTGCTGTTGGTTTTCCTTGAAATAAATAAATATTTATTATATACATTTACTCATCTGAATACTTACTGCGCCCAATAATCCTCCCAGCTCTTCTGCTTCTCGTCATTCCTCCTAGTGGACCCGTAGCCGCGAGGCAGCGTCGCAGTCCGAGACCGTCCGTTCACAGCATTCGACCGCCTCTCCGGCAGACTGGCCATCGACAGCCTCTGGGCAGGCTCCGAACGGAACGACTGTAGCGAGCATTGCGATCCGATCTCGTCTCGGAGACTGCTCTGTGACCCTCGGCCGTTGACAGCCGGCTGCTGGTACTCGCTATCATAAGAGTACTGATCCTCGGACAGCTGGTGTCGCAGCTTCGGTCTGCACGCGAACGTGTCAGCTTTGAATGAGTTTCTCTTGCCCAACCTCGGGGATTCCTGCACGGATGTCAGCGAGGGCATTTTGTCTTTGTCCTTCTCTAGATCGATCTCGTATTCGAGCTGTGTCTGCACGTGTGCCAGCATCTCTTCCAAGTCTCCCAGGTCAGGGTCTAGGTTCATCTTCATTCGGCGCATTATGAACCACAGTTCCACTATAACACTTTATTGATGGGTGCTTGCACAAGGGAATGTGTAACTTAAATCCACGAGCGTAAGATCGATATTACGCGATCCGAGTGCGGGACAGATACGTGCGCCCGCGCTTACAACTGCCGCGAGAATGGCATAGTTTTTATCTTCATTGAAGACAGAAACCAGCCTTGATGACTCCATCCGTTATCAACAAAGACACGCGATTGTGAACCTTACACGCATTAGGATAAGGCTATCATCGTTTAAGAGTGTGAAGGGACAGTGATGGATCGGTTTCTCTGAATCATAATAGCAGGTAATAAGGATTAGTTTCGCGTAACTGCGTGAGTAGTATCGGTACTGGGAAAGGTGAAATTGCTGAGAATAGGAGGATATTGGTTCGTTTGAGTTCATGAAAGCTTTCTTATGTGTGGAAGGTTAGACATTATAATGACCGTAGATGTCCATGATTGACGATCAATGCATACGACAAATCTAGGTTATAGCTATAAATTCACAGACTTTATTAGCAGGACTTTATTTAAGTCCACCTGGCTAGCTACCATAATCTTACCAGCGACAGAATGACTTACTGTTGCCATAACAATAACTCGTAATTGTTGTGTAACAGCATAAAACTGTTTAGGATTCCGGGAGATGTGCTCTTACACCTTCGGCCTTATCATTACTTGAAAACCAAGTAAGATGAAGGCCTTGGCCTTTGCTTAACCGCCAAATATAAAAACAAAAAACTTAGTATCATGTCAATTCCGGTAGCATCCTTTTGTAGTGGTAGGATCAAAGAATGTTTGTTAGTAGTAAATACATAATAATAATTCTAAATATGAGTCTTGTAGCGTTCTCGTTTTGATATGACATTACTTTTGTCTCGTTTTTTCTACACTGGATAGATAGTGACATATGTAAAGTAATATCAAAACAAGAATGCTCTAAGAGGTCGTGGTACCCTGGGCTCCGATTCTTATGAACCAATCGCTTCAAAACACCCCCAAAAGGGTAAGGTACCTAAAGCAGCCGTCCTGTGACGATCCATTGTCATAGTGAAGCGATTGGATTAGTAGAATCGGGGCCCTGTCGTTGTATGGATCAGCGTGCTGGGAAATCTGTAATCTCTATTTAAGTGGTTTCTTGTACAGAAATGCCTGTATTTAATTGAAGAACTTTGAATGATTTGTTGATCACTTGACTTCCTATAACTTGTAGTTTTAATAATTTATTTTAAATTTGTATGTGTGTTTTCTTATTTTTATTAATTAACTGATTTAAATTATGTATTTTTTTGTGGTTTTTCTTTAGTTTAAGATGTTATTATTTGTTTCTGACTACTACTTAATTATTAAGTTTATTTGATTTGATTATTTTTCTTTGTGATTCCGCATGCAAATATCTTTGTTTTTGGAATAAATAAACTTGAAACTTAAAAGATACGGACGAAAAGACTGTTCATGCTACTGAGATGCGAATGCTAAGATAGATGTTTTTTTTTATATTTATTGTGTGACGGGGCAGCGCTTGGCTTTTATCTCACCTGGTTACAACTTAAGATAAGACCGAAGGTGGGCACTTCATCCGGAATCTTCAACAAACTAAGGAACTGGCTATCATACCTCTAAATGTCAGAACTAAATAGCTCATTTATTCATGCTAATTTGCTGGCCTAAATAAGAGCACCCCATGGACCCAAGGTATCAACCCCAAAAGGCTCAAATAGGTAAGCTCTGTCGAGACCACTATATTTGCGCCTTTTGTGATCCTCGGCCGAATCAGCCGCCGCACCAGCCGTAACTAATGTCCCAGGCAGATGAGATGGCGCTAGGGTGTCGACGCAGGTAGCGTCCCACACCAAAGGCCTACCCATTTCCCAAGGGACAAGAGTCATACCGTCGGACCGCTTACCATCATTACGTAATTGCTAAATAAATACAACGAACCATACATACAACAAGTATTAAACCATTATCAAAGGGGGTAAGCCATTAGCACTATTCTGCGTAACTAAAGGTCTACGCAGGGCTGGTTTTCAGACTACCCCAAATAAAAAGCTCGAGTTACGATGTTATTCGCGCATAGCCTACTTTACTGTATTTAATTATCTTAAAACAAAGATCACGGGAGAATACCCGTTGTCTTTGATACTAGATTCATAGCAAATTTCAAAGTCAGTTCTGAAAATAGCTCTCGAATTAAGACCACTTTCACCTAATCATTTCAATCTTAGCAAATCGTATTGTAGTGTAATTAATGCCTGTAAAGCAGTCTGGGCTGTACAGATGAATAAATAAATAAATATTACAGGACATTCATTTTACACAGCGCCATCTAGCCCCAAACTAAGCATAGCTTGTAATATGGGAACTAGATTACGGATAAAATACTTAAATACTTTTTGTAAATACATACGTACTATATGATACAACACCCAAACACAGAACAAACATCTATATTCATCACACAAATGCTTGTCTTGGGTGGGAATCGAACCCACAGCCTACAGCGCCGAAGGCAGAGTTACTACCAACTGAGCTATGAGGCTTCTCAGATCTGAGGCAATTAGACTCAATGTAAAGCCTTTGCTATGATCAGTCGTGGCGGAACACAGGGCAACAAACATTTATCACACACATTATTGTTCTGTGTGGGAATCGAACCCACAACCTACAGCGCAGAAGGCAGAGGTACTACCAACTGAGCTGTGAGGCATTTCCCTGAGTACCTAATAACACCAATGTCATCCTCAGCTCGCCTGCCAACTGTGATGATCAAAGTGTTACTAATTTTAGTTTTTTTTTTTTAATTAATGTCTAGCTTTTGACCACCAACGCACCTGAAAAACAAGTGGCGATGTGGCATAAGATGGAGCAAGCTTGTCTAAAAGGAACCTGTTCGCTATGGACTTGAAGACTCCAAGATTATATGGTGCGGAAAAACAGACTGTGTTCAGCACAATGGAACATAATATGTTTTTTTTTTTAATTTGGAAGTGTTATACTTAATTGCCCTTCCAAAGTGGACAGACGACATCAGTACTCAGGTTTGCAACTGCTACTTGTCAGTGAGTCAGTCTGATAAATTTGCTAGGTTTGTTTGGATATTGGGTTGTTTTTTTTTTAATTTCATTGGTTATCAACTTCCGATGATATCTGAATCATCGATATTAATAATTGTAAAGTGCAATTTCTAAGAAATACGAATAATATCTATATAATACCTCTGATATTTAATACTCGTGGTTTTCATGACTAGCATCGCGAATTAGTCTGTTAGGTGCTTTATAACACTAAGGGAACACAGAACACACTAAAGTAAGCTATCCCGTAGTCACCACCAGACGATACTTCTCACAGATTTCGTTTAAAGTCGAGGATACCTGAAATGGCTTAGCTTCAACAAAATGTACAATGAAACTAACTATGTACAAAGAATTCAGGCAAATTACCTAAGGACCAAGGAAGCGTGCCCATGACACTGGCTGCATTGCCACGCTGAACAGCTATGCTAATTCGCTGGCCTAGCTATCACAGCTTCCACAATACTGAAGCATTTACAAGATAATATATTATGTTAGTTCAGGATTGATGCTAGAACGAAACACGATAACATAACATTTCTCTATCGAAGAATATACCAAAGTTGACTCTATTTTTTACCAAAAATGATCGCCCTTCAATAAATACACCAATAATAAAATAATACTTCAATAAGGGATTGAAACGTTGTACAGTTTTTTTTTTTATACTTTAGGAGACGGGACAAGCAAGTAGCGCACCTGGTGTTAAGTGTACTCTTGCCTATGACAAAGCCTTACTGCATAGGTCACATCCACAAAGAACATAGCCTACACGGCACTGCGCCCGTCAACTTAAGGCATAAAGGTATGAAGCCTCACGTACCCGTAATTTCACCGGCAACCATACCCTTCAAACCGAAACACAGCAATGCTGCTTGGCTTCTGAAATAAGTATGGTGGTAGTAATTCTCCGGACGAGTCCTTTCACTAGGGCCTTCTACTACTCTTTCTTTTCTTTTCTATTTACTGTATATATATAGCAGTACACAGTATATATAGCAGATGCCCTGCGTTTCAGATTTTCAAAATTAATATTCGTTTAACCCTACATTTCACCGTTAAAAAGAAAACGTAGTAGGTAATTCGCGCATAGTTCTGTCACCTGATGGTCATAAGCGCCGTGACTGAGCGCACAGCAATGTCACCTCTATTATAACAATATGTTAGTTCGAAACTAGAGTAAAATTGCGTCGAGTAGAGCTATACTGAGGTAGTATAGGCCCTTGAAGATCAGGATTGGCATATAGGCCTTTACCCGGATACCAATGGGGCAAATCCACGAACAGGAGCTAATACAACCTAACGTTTTACTAGCTACCTACTCCGTTACTACCTAGTCCGTTATCATATTGCCACATTTGATTTCCGCCTGTAACACAACGATAACATTATGTATGACTGTATGACACAATTCATACAAATTCTTGTTATTTTTAATAAAAATATATAGTTATGGCAAGTAAGGTGGGGTAACGACGAATGACTAATCTTTTATTACACAAAAGCCGATGTGTGACAAGTATGTATGTTTGTTCCCTGTGGACTCCGAAGCGGCTGGACCGATTTTGACGGGATTTTCACTGGGAGATAGCTAATGTTATAAGGTACCAAAGGATTTTATTTCAGGGTTATGGATGAAAACAAATTAACCCAATTTTTATAAAGTGGCTTTTTATTTTTTTTTCAAGAAAAGATTTTTGGAAATTCCCACGTGATTATAAGAACATCCTAGGTGTTCCTTTAGTAACATATGAGGCTGCAGGAAATACCTGAATCAGAGCAGGTAGAGCTAGAGACCAGTGAGGCTACCATAGGTTTATAGCAGCTAGTCGCTAGCGAATAATCGACCCCTCCAACTCAGCCCATGGATGTCGTAAAAGCCTACTAAGGAATCTCACTTGAAGTAGGGTAGCAGCTTCCTTTTGTGTATAATCTACACTTTTGATCGCTAATGGGCTGTTGATGTGACCCTAAAGTTTCAAATATTATTTTTTTCATGATTACAATAATTCATAAGCTTTTCCAACAGCTCGCTGCCATTGCTAGGACAAACGGTGCATTGACCATGACTGCATCTCTACCAGTCCACAAAAACTCAATCCACATTAATTGTATAGGAACCGTCAGATTGCCAACTTCCTGTCAGCTTTCCTGTTTGTAATTGTGAGTGCTCATTGACTGGCCACTGCTCAGGGGCCGCAGCATAACACCAAGTATATGTATCGAAGCGAACGATAAGGTCAGGGCCTGTTTTACCGATTTTAACTCCCTTTAGTTTCCGCTAGAGGCGCTGCAAGTAAATATGAAGGCAATCGAAGCGAAACAAAGTTTTCAAACCCAAAATAATACTATGAATTCTGTTTTTGTTTTATTTGATGGCCCTACACTGACATAAAAATCAATTGTCATTTTAGGATCACTTTGAAATCTAGCGCCACACAAGGAGTAAGGTAAGAACTCGGGCTAGTTACAAGGTTGCAAGATCATCTGCTGAGAGATCAGCAGATGAACTGAGGTCAAGCAACTTTTAACATGTCTAGTAGGTAGTGTAGGTACTAAGGAAGAAGATACGACGACAGCTATAGTTGCAATACTGCAGCTTGAATGCTGTTAGGAAGCAGTTCATACTACTTTTACAGTCTACGTGCAGTATGTTAAAATTGTATTTCAGCGTGTATCATAGATTGGGGTGAATAGAAACAGCTTTGAACTATACATAACATTTTAAAATTATCTCTGTTTATTTTTTAACATTGTGTGGTTTAGTATACCGTCCGGGAATAATCATCACATTTTGCTAAAAGATACAAAAATATACGATCCCCGTTGTTGGGGTCAATAGTAACTTTATGGTGATGAAAAGAAAAAATACTAGGGTTGCCACATTATTTATACCATCTTCAGAGGTTTTACACAGGAGTTACAACAAGAGGAGAAAACCACATTCTATTAGAACTATTTATTTTCAGTTTATACTGTAGTATGTTACGAAGACGGCAACATTATGCCACTGAATACATAGTTTTTTATCAGTGCTCGTCGACTGTTTGGCATCTGAATTAGTTATGCCAATGCCTAACCATTTTAACTATGTTCAGTGTTACCCTCAAAGAACAAGTATTGACCTTTCTAAATATAACTTATTACCAAAATCTACCAACAGATGACATAGACAAATGAACGCCGAAATTACTGAACTACGATTATCCCTCACACACTCGCTAGTGAACACGATCGATAGTGAGCAGTTTGCATTCGAGCTAAGTGTGCATCGTGCTCATTATAAAGGCTGGGAATAAAGTTGTGGAAAAAAGCGGTGAACTTTCCGGTACTGGTTAGGTTTTGCTGGGCAAGGTGCGGGAGTGTATGTACCTATTAACGGTGAATACTAAGAAACACATCGTCATTGATGAATCATGATCATCACTAAAGATAGTAAACAAATTCAGACATAAATCTGTCTATTTGTTTATGAACAAAATTCTCCCAGTTTGACACTCTCGGAAAATACTGTACGAATTTCAATATTGTTTAAACTTTAGATCCCGTGGTACACAAGTAGGTATACAATTTGCACACGTAGAGCGGATTGGAGATTTTGAAAATTTTGTTGTAAAGACATAACAGAAAAGCAGCCTTAATTTCTAATCAACAGAGATCTTAGCCCTAAATAGTCATAGTTGTAATATATCCGTGAGTGTATATGTGAGTAACAGATTGAGATGTCAAAAGCGACATCTATCCCTAACCCAGTACAATATTAACACGTCCCGTCGGCAATTGTAGCTCGGCAAATGAGTAGAGGTGAATAAGGAATGCGAAAGTATGCAGCTTGCACAAAATGTTAGAGAGAGATATAAATGGCCAAAATAATAAGGCCTGCAAACACTTAAATCTAGAACCATCCACAAAATGAACCTATTCATCTTTTGCAGGAAGGTGCATTTCCTACGGTTGCCATATTTTCCCATTAGATGGTGCTAATCAAAACTAATAGGTGTTCGTACCAAAGCTTGTTTACGTAGCTATAAAAAAAACTTCACATTTCTCGAACAAATTCGCAGTCACGACGACCACAAGACAAACAATCGTAAAACTGAAATAGTGTAGTATTGTAGCGAGTTCTATTTCGGTACCTATAAAACATTTCAAATTATCCTACTCTCAGGATTTAAAACAGGAAAGATAAAAACAGGAGTGGTAAATAGTGCAACATGCGCAACATGGCCAACATTTACCGTGATTCTGTCAATAGGCAATGTCCACGCTTGCAAACACTAAAATACCTACCATAAAAGAAGGTGCATCAAAGATGCACAAGCAGCAATCGCCTACAGCTACCACGTTTCCCAACTAGAGGGCACCAATCAAAACGCAAAGTAACTTACCACAGGTTAGCATTTATTCTCTGCGGATGTTTTTACAACTATCGACAGCATTTTTAGATAGATGGCGCTGTACCAAGTCTAGATCAAAACACCAATCTAACATAAGACTATCTACAGACTAAATGAAGGAGACACGAGTGGGAAAATCGATACTTGAAGGACATACCTACTCAGGTACTTAGTTCAAAGACTGCCACGTACGCTATTCATTATTACGTTCGTTCGTTAGGTGCTGAGAAAATAACACTTGAACATAGCCAGCAAGTAGTTCAGCACCCAACGGGTCAAAACAATCTTGAATAGGATAGGGGGTTGGTTATGAAGCGAATCATTATCCGATTACGTTGAGCAGATACTTGAGGATTCCGGGTGAAGTGCGCTTCCACCTTCGGCGTTATCATAACTTGAAACCAGGTGAGTTGAAGGTGCTTCCCAGTCGTGTAACAAAAAAAAATATATAGATTTGCGATAGCAAAAAAATTGGGAAATTCCTGTTTTTTTATTATACGACGGGGAATCGCTTGACCTTCATCTCACCTGGTAACAAGTTAAGATAAGGCCGAAGGTGGAGGCGCACATCACCGGGAATCCTCAACAAACTGAGGAACTAGCTATCTTATATTTAAATACCGGAACACAACAATTTAAGAATTATTGTTATGGCGTCAGAGTTTGAAGACGGTGGTAGCTAGCCAGAATTCGATGGGTTGAACCACTAGACCACAAAGGCGGTTAATGACGAGAACGAAGCCCCGGGCGTATAATAGCATTTGCATATATTTATGATCTTTCCAGATGATCAAACAACGCCTATAAGGTGTAAGTGAACAATTAATTAGTACTGCACGCCAATTGATTTAATCTTACACGTTAATTCGTTTGCTCAGTGAATACTGATTAGACACACGAAGATGTCGAGCAATTCAAATGGAAAGTGTAGACACGATTCATTTGACTTGATGGCTTAATAGACTGTCCCTTGTAGACTGTCGCACATATTATTACAGGACATTAATTTCACAAAGCGCCATCTAGTACCAAACTTAGCAAAGATTACGGAGACCATTGTGAAAGGGCTCGTCCGGAGAAGTACTACCACCATACCTATTTCGGCCGCCAAGCAGCATCACTGTGTTCCGGCTTGAAGGGTATGGTTGCCGGTGAAATTACGGACACGAGAGGCTTAACTCAAGTTGACGGGCGCAATTCAGTGCCGTGTAGAATATGTTCTTTGTGGATGTGACCTACGCAGTAAGGCATTGTTTTAGGCAAAAGATGGTCATCAGGTGGACTACTCTCTTGTTACTGGTGTCTCACCTGCAGGCATATTACCTAACTCTGTTTCATTTGGGTTTCAATGGGTTTCAATTAAAATGCCTGCATTTCTGACCTGGCCTGCTGGTGTCACGTTATGAAAAGGTCGAAGGTGGAAGCTTCTCCATCCGGAGTCCTCAACAGACTGAGGAACGTGTTATCTTACTCTGGTCCACTTAATACAAGAAAACAACAATAAGAAATCTTTGTTATGCCGGCATTGTGTAGACAAGATGGTAAGCAGGTGGTAGCTAGTCAGGCGGACTACCACCAATCAAACCGAGCATAACTTTGCACCCCCATGGATCTCGATAGATGAACGTATCAGTACTTATAAATATTACAGGACAGGACATTAATTTCACACAGCGCCATCTAGCCCCAAACTAAGCATAGCTTGTAATATGGGAACTAGATTACGGATATAATACTTAAATACATTTTTTTTTTAATTTGTAAATACATACTTATCATACAATACACACCCAAACACAGAACAAACATCTATATTCATCACACAAATGTTTGTCCTGGGTGGGAATCGAACCCACAACCTACATCGCAGAAGGCAGAGTTACTACCAACTGAGCTATGAGGCTTGTTAAATGCAACTTAAATGCTGCCCCAGGATGTGCTATGGCAATATGCGGGGAGTCACTAGAAGAAGTGTTAACAATCATCCCAGGGCCTTCCTTATGAACGTCATCGTACCCTCAATGCGGTGGGGTGTTAAAGATTTCCGCGTCGAGAAAAAAAATCTTTAGTATTAGATGGTATTAGTAAATACGATAACATAGGCAATTACACAGCGAAGACAATTGGTACCGCCTAACGTATTATTTTGCAAGGAATGTTGATTGAAAACACTCCGGCTCTCTAGATATGCATGGACGTGATACTTCGTCGCTATCTGCCCTCTAGATAGTAATTAAGGGTGAGTAGGGATTCGTTTTTCCCAAGAAAGCAGTTATAAAAAAGCTGTTTTTTTTTTCATAAAAACTTTTTTAATGAAAATAGCTATTCGTCGTAAGTAGTTAAAAATATATAATCAATCATATATACGTTCATATATGTGGCATATAATAAACAAATAGTACTTCTAGTTCTAGTTCTACGCTAGTCAAATACAACTTATTTTTTCAGGTTTATTAAGGATCATTATGGCTAGGATAATACTAAAAAGTAAGTATGTCTTTGAAACGTTATCTGAGAAAGTTAAGTTTTCATTTCATAAATTGTCCGAACATCTCCTTTCTAAATAAAAATACTTTTAAAATCGGCTGCACTTCCCCATACAAATATGCCATAATACATAACACTGTGAAATTAACTAAAATAAACTAACCTCGCCATGGCTTCATTAGTGAGCTGTCTTATTATACGAACTGCGTATGCAGCCGAGTTTAGTGTAGACTAAACTCGGCTGCATACGCAGTTCGTACAATAAGACAGCATATTATTTATTAATAATATTATTTATTTATTTATAATCATTTGGAATCGTCTGCTAGTAGTAGCAGACGATTCCAAATGATTATAAATAAATAAATAATATTACAGGACATTAATTTCACACAGCGCCATCTAGCCCCAAACTAAGCATAGCTTGTAATATGGGAACTAGATTACGGATAGATACAATACACACCCAAACACAGAACAAACATCTATATTCATCACACAAATGTTTTTCCTGGGTGGGAATCGAACCCACAACCTACAGCGCAGAAGGCAGAGTTACTACCAACTGAGCTATGAGGCTTGTTTCTATTAAGGATATTAAGGATATATTATATTGAGGATTCTATAAACTCTTACTGAATAAATGATACTTGATTTTTTGATTTTTGGGTGGATTTCGAATCACAACCTACCCGTAGAAGGCACAGCCACTACCAACGAAGGCACAGCTGAGTTGTGAGACAGCCATTTGTGTCAGTTCAGCTCGGAACAACGTCTCAAGAATCCAGCGTGACCGACGCGGTCGGAATGAACGAAGCGATGGGAAAAAAACCACCATTGTCCCGAGCAACGGTGCAACCGAGGGCAATTATGTCGAAACTAATCTGGGAATGGGTTAAACAAAACACACGATTGGCTTCATTCATTCAACGGGTCGGAGCAAGATCACTTCGCCTTCATCTTACATGCTCACTCAGAAAGCCTCGGAGCTAATTCGGAAGCTTCCAATGGTGCTATTTTGACATCCACATAAGATATTCAGAAATGGTTTGATAATAGCGTTGCAATCTATCGGATTTTTCGAAACTTTCCGTGTTTGAAAATCGATACAGAGGTGTCAAGTTATGATAAGACAATTCATCTGGAATCCTTAACAGACAGGAACTGGCTTACCTCAAAATGCGGGAACACAACAATTTAGAATTGTTGTTATGGCGACATTCTTAGGTAAGACTAACCAACCAACCAAACCAAGCACAAATGTGTACTCCCTGGGGATCGAACCCGAAACCTCTGGGTCTGATAACGACCTAGAGTCCCGGTGGGCAAACCACTAGACCACGGAGACGGTCCAAACGCTATCTATTGTGTTATAACAACCAGCTGTCGCTTCAACGTACTGATTCCGAGAGCGCAAGTAACTGCGAGCTTATAGTAACCAGCCCGAAGCAATAAAGCTCAATTTCCCCACAGCAAAAGATAAATAGACCCATTGTAATCCGGTATAGCTTTTGAAAAGCAGTATGCTTTTGTAGTGGTTTTAAAAGAATAGTCTGAAGTCTACCCAACGCAAACCGGGGCTTCGCAGATAGTACCTATAGTCCCGTCTAGACGTCTGAATGGATCGAAGGCTGTGCTTCAGAACTAGCGAATCCCCCGGGTCTTACTCTAATTCCCGTTCGTTGGAAATTTAATAACCATTATAATTTATCAACATAGCATGAGGGACACATAAAAACGCAACAACTAGGGCAGTTCGTGTGGTCACATTTCCTCATTTTATAATAATGTAAACCTCATAGCTCAGTTGGTAGTAACTCTGCCTTCTGCGCTGTAGGTTGTGGGTTCGATTCTCACCCAGGACAAACAGTTGTGTGATGAATATAGATGTTTGTTCTGTGTTTGGGTGTTGTACTGTATGTGTCTACAAAATAATAAATAAATATTACAGGATATCAATTTCCCACAGCGCCATCTAGCCCTAAACTAAGCATAGAGTACTTAAATACTTTTGTAAATACATACTTATCGTACAGTACAACACCACAAAAAAAAAGTATTTAAGTATTATATCCGTAATCTAGTTGGCGTTGCGTGAAATGAATGTCCTATAATATTTATTACATACTTAATATGGAGAGAGCGCTGAGTAGCCAAGGGGGTGTGTTGTTGTGGGTAAAAATCCAGACGTGCAGCAATAGACTTATCGGTATTTCGGAAGTTTATTTACGGCGATGAAATCGTGATGAAACCGGTATGTCCCTATGACCAAAAAATGACATGTGTCACTGCCTAGTATTCGGCTAAGCGGCGATGGGTTTGCATCATGCAACGTATTAAATACTTGAAAAACAGGAGCATGTGCCAAACCAGACCGTTGTAGAACAACTATGTTAATTACACAGATGTTTGTCCCGGTTACGAATCGAACCCACAACCTACAGCGCAGAGGGCAGAACTACGAATAACTGAGCTACGTGAGTAGCCTCTAAATAAGATACATGATAATAAAAAATATTAACAAGACAAAAAGTGATGGTCTGAATAGTAAATTAATTCCGAACTGAACTTCAGTCAAGCAAAACAAAATAAAAAATACAGAAAGTAGAATCTAATTTCCTTTGATCAAAGCCAATATTTATGTACACGAGGTAACTTATTAATCATTTTGTTATAGACTTTGAAACCAATTGAACTCGAAAGATAAACATTTCAGACTAATAAATCCATGGAATCAATTTCGAAATTGATGATATTCAACCTAAATATGGCAGTGCTGATCAGATGGAGCCATTGATTTCGCAAATTTTGCATAAATCTATAAAATAATGCATAAAAGCGTCAAGCCATCTTGGCCGCCAACGCACGACTGACACATTCGAAATATAAATTTTATTATCGAACTACCCACATCATGCCCAATGGTAAAATCACAATTTGGCGCGGGAGAAGCGCGTTTATTGTTACATCTGACCATTCGTTCCAATTTATGTTGATTAAAAAACCTAACGATGACAGATATTGGGGTCTACCTCCTAGTGGTAGACATCCTTGCTTTGGCCTAAAGCTAGAAGCCTAGATGTCTAGACCTAACCCATCATTTTTTTTTAAAGTTCTACGACATGCGATATGACAGTCACAAAAGGATAACAAGTCGATTAAGGTTTCCTTTGTCTAAATAGTCACAGAGCCCTAAAACTTTGTCTTTGTTGACATTGAAAACAAATTAACAGTAATTGATATCAATTCCTATGATGGAACTGATAGCGTGTCAGCAAATAGCAATCAATTGATGTAAATTATGTTTGTAGGACTTGCTTGAAGAGAAGTCATCTACTCTATAAAACATTAAAAACTAGCTTTTCCAGCAGCTTCGCCCATACTCAAATGAAAACTAGTTTATGTTGCTCTCCATAAATTATACTCATGCCACATATAATTCAGATAAATATCCGTTCAGCCGCTTAGTCATGAGAAGGTAAAAAACAAATTAACATCTCAGAGTTACTTTCGATGTCGGTAATACGAGTACGTTGGTATGTAAAAGACTACCGTTTCCGCACTTAGACTCTTAAATGATCAATTGAGCGTGAGAAATATCCGGCTAGTACAGCCAGCCTCCCTCCAGGCCTTCGCAGGCTTCACGCAGTGACCTCAGGTTGTTGCGGGTTTCCTCACGTTGTGCTGTGACTCCCATGCTTTTCCTAATTCCTCTTCAATTAGACACTCTCTGCATCTCTCCGTTGCTCTACATTCCCAGGGACTTCGCAGGCTTCACGGAGTGACCTCGGGTTCTTGAGGGTTTCCTCGCGTTGTGCTGTGACTCCCATGCTTTTCCTAATTCCTCTTCAATTAGACACTCTCTGCATCTCTCCGTTGCTCTACATTCCCAGGGACTTCGCAGGCTTCACGGAGTGACCTCGGGTTCTTGAGGGTTTCCTCGCCTTGTGCTGTGACTCCCATGCTTTTCCTAATTCCTCTTCAATTAGACACTCTCTGCATCTCTCCGCTGCTCTACATTCCCAGGGACTTCGCAGGCTTCACGCAGTGACCTCGGGTTGTTGAGGGTTTCCTCGCGTTGTGCTGTGACTCCCATGCTTTTCCTAATTCCTCCTCAATTAGACACTCTCTGCATCTCTCCGTTGCTGTACATTCCCAGGGACTTCGCAGGCTTCACGCAGTGACCTCGGGTTCTTGAGGGTTTCCTTGCGTTGTGCTGTGACTTCCAAGCATTCCAGGACTACGTGGGCAGCTGATTCCTCTTCTTAGGGAGCTGCCGTAGTTCTGATGGTGAACAGGTGTTTATTTAGTGGGCAGTAGCCCGTCAGTGTCCCAACTATGATTCGGAGATCTTGTCTCCAAGGTTTAGGAGTCGTCGTATTAGTCTTGGTGAAGTCGGGAGCGTTGTTTTGGCCTGTAAACATTCGGTAGAGTTTGTCCAGCGTTCGGTGTGCAGTTCCCGGATGCGATGCCTCATCCACGTGCGGATCTGTGAGGATGGCAGAGGGAGGGACGGGACGGGCCTTCTGTGGTGGTTACCAATCCTCTCTTAGCCATATATATACTTTGGTATAGAACTAACATTTCCTGTGTAGCTTCACTTTCGTGATCTAGTAGTGTTTTCTCTCATGTCTCTCGAACCCGAGGTCATGGGTTCAAATCATTTATTTTTTTATACAACCAAGAGACTGAGCAAGCAAGTAGCCCACCTGATGTTAAGTGCACTCTTGCCTATAACAATGCCTTACTGCGTAGATCACATCAACAAAGAACATAGCCTACACGGCACTGACTCACGTGTCTGTAATTTCACCGGCGACCATACCCTTCAAACCGGAACACAGCAATGCTGTTTGGCGGCTGAAATGGGGAAGGTGGTAGTTCTTCCCTGGACGAGCCCTTTCAAAATGGGCTCTACTACTCTTAAATTTTCAGGGTAGTTTTTTTATGTTAATGTTACACAGCCCACACGACGAACGGGTAGTTTTGAATCAAATGGGCTTCAAGGAACGTTTCAAAATTAAAAATGATTCAAAAAGTTCTAAATGAATACAGCTGCAAAGATCAGTTGGTAGTAGCTCTGCCTTCTGCGCTGTAGGTTGTGGGTTCGATGCCCACACAGATTTTGTTCTGAGTTTGGGTGTTGTATTATAATTTATGACAAGTATGTATTTACAAAAGAAGAGTATATAAGTATTATTTCCCTAATCGACTTCCTATATTACAAGCTTAGCTTAGTTTGGTTCTAGATGGCGCTGTGGGAAATTGATGTATTTTTTTTATTATGTTGATTTCCCACGGGATTGCGGTAACAACGTCGGCGTTCACTAATTTGATACAGTTTGTTATCGTTCGCTCATTGTTGTTAAATGAAATCGGTCATTCGCCGATTGTAATTGAGGCCGTTATTTCGCGTAGAGATAACGTATCGTGGTGGGTGTAGGTGTGTAAAGCGAAAAGTTGACTGCGAAACACACACGTGTTCTTCATAGGTAGCTAGGAACTCAGCACTCTTAGTGTTTGCTCGTTGGGTGCTGTGAAACACACATGTTGCGCTCTTCGTAGGAAGCTAGGAACTCAGCATTCCTAGTGTTAAACGATAAGTCACGATATGTTGTGGGTGTTGACCGCCTCTGTGGTCCCGGGTTCGATCCCCAGGGGAGTACAATATTATGCTTGGTTTGGTTGGTGGTAGGACATTGTTCAGTCCATAGCAACAATTCTAAAATTATTGATCCGGTATCTTTAACAAACCTCACAGCTAAGTTGGTAGTAGCTCTGCCTTCTGCGTTGCAGGTTTGTTCTGTGTTTGGGTGCTGTATTGTATGATAAGTATGAAGGTATTAAAAAAATAATATTATTTCCGTAATCTTGTTCCCATATTTTGTAATTTGCAGCAAAAGCAAAGCTTGTGCATTGGTTCGTTTGGGACTAGATAGCGCTGTTTGAAATGAATGACCTGAAATATTTATTTCGAGGTACGATAGCCAGTTCTCAGACTGTTGAGGTTTCCGGGTAAAGTGTGCTTCCACCTTCGGCCTTATCTCAACTAACCAGATGAGATGAAAGCCAAGCGGTTCCTCGTCGTAACAAGAAAATCAAAGAGATCGGAGTGATTGTATGAAATGGCCCTTTGCCCCCTTTGTCCAACAATGGGATGACCAGGGCTGATCTAATAGTAATAGTTTTTTCATATACTGTGTTGTCATGTATTACATTGTAATTGTATAAGTTGCAATAGCGCGAGAGATAGGCATTGACCTAATATGTATTTCTCAATCAGGGCCAAGCATTTTATTTGCGGACGTAACATTCTCTTACAAAAACGGTATTATACGAGTACTTGTATTGTTTCACGTCGTGAGTAATTTTAATTTGATATTGCATACAGACTCGCGTCTGTTGCTCAGGGTAGGCAGATACTACAGATTTCCACTTACGCTCCTTGTTGGATAATTATAACTTAATTGATTTTGTACGTAAGATTAGTTTATGGTTCTATATATTTTTGATGTAAGTATGTATTTGTATTTTCCAATTAAAAAAAGTTACACATTTTCCCCTTATTTATGCGCCGTAGTCTGAAATTATTAAACTCCTACTAAGGTTGCCTGGATGAAATCGTTTTCAGCGATAAGGCCGCCCATTGTACTTATACACTGTGTTGCCTACAGTTTCATACAACACAGTTTGATACTCGATGTAATTTTGTGTACAATATGGCGTTATTCTATTAAGTTGCCTTTTTTTATTTAGTTTTTAGGTCAAGTACAAAATCATGATCTTTACAATGGTTGGCTGCAGAAACATCGATATTTTAATACTTAACAGACCCACAAAATATGCGTACATGATAAGCTGTTCATTTCATTATAATTGATTCCATACTTGGACAGATGCCTCGAAGGTGAATTAAATCATTACACAAATATACGGAATTAGAATTGCTATTCAGCATGTCAAAGTAGCCAGTGTCTTAGACAAGCTCTCGTCTGGTACTGGTCTGGAACAGTTGAGTTACCTATAGACCGTTTGTAACAGTCCTAAGGTAATCCGAATCCTTCCTTTGTACATAGTTAGTTTGATTGTACATTATTATGTTTAGTGCTTGTGAATATTGTTTATTCATATTATTTTTAGGATAATTTTGAAACGTCAAATCTACCGCCTGCTCGGAATCGCGACCAGGGGCCTAACCACGTCTTATGGCGTTCTCGTTTTGATCTTACATTACTTTTGTCTAGTTCTTTCTACATTAGACAGATAGTGACAAAAGTAAAGTAATATCAAAACAGGAATGCTATAAGGTACCCCCCGAGCACACAGGGAGAAAGGCAAGAATCTCGGGCTATTTCGTTTGATGATCCATTCAATAGTTAGGTACAGAATTTTAAATAATATAATTAACATTTATCGGTACAAAGATATGAATGCTTAGTACCATCTCAAAAATATGTAATACTTCTTATCTTGACAAGCCTCATAGCTCAGTTGGTAGTAACTCTGCCTTCTGCGCTGTAGGCTGTGGGTTCGATTCCCACCCAGAGCAAACATTTGTGTGATGAATATAGATGTTTGTTCTGTGTTTGGGTGTTGTATCATATAGTACGTATGTATTTACAAAAAGTATTTAAGTATTCTATCCGTAATCTAGTTCCCATATTACAAGCTATGCTTAGTTTGGGGCTAGATGGCGCTGTGTAAAATTAATGTCCTGTAATATTTATTTATTTACTTATGTCGGTAGTCCCCATGACTGACAAGTTTTTTTTATTGCATAATTTCAGCCGGCTTCCAGTCTTTATTAATGCGACAGTTGGTTTGCATGTTCATTCCTTTACGCAAACCACCGAATGGATATAACTGTAACCCAAACATTGTTCTATACACGGAATAAGAGACTACTATCCGGGTAGCAAGCGGGTAAACCCGCCAGCTAGCTGTCTTAATAAACTGTGGCAAGAGATGCACGTTCATTGCATTCCAATGGATCAATGTCACCCGCATTTTTGCAACTGACTTAGTAACTCGACTCGAGAACCACATATTTGTCATTAATGGGGGGGCGGGATGTTTAATACTTTGGTGACATTCGTGTATATTACGATACCATAAAAAATATTTACAGTACCCAAATGCCACCCGAGAATCAACCAAGAATTGAACACACTGCAATCGTTCTAAGCTGATCTCAAACCAATTATTTTTCTTTTGACAACTGAGGACACGAGCTCAAATAAGCATCTATTAGTGATGTCGTAGTGCATTACCGAATCGATTTAATATAATAATCGACTATAATCATCAGAAGTTTTAATAGATTTCACACATTTTCATTCGAAGCTAGTCAATCAGTATGTATACATACATAGACTCACGCCTGTTTTCCAGAGGGGTAATCAGAGACAGCGGATTTCCACATACAACGCCTCTTTTAAAACACACGATATCTTTCTCATTTTATTTGTAAGTATTTCGTTAGATAGATAATTCGAATACTAACAATTGGGATTGTATTATGCCTTGCTGAGCTATACTAACCTAACTTAGTTTTGATTTGGGTTGATATAATAATGAATAGTAGAACAAGTTTATTATAACATAAATTAATTTGATGTATTGCTTTGCTATAATAATAATCTGATATTTCTCTTCTGATATGTAACAATGGTGTTTTAAATAAATATAAATATAATACTAATATAAAATATAATATATATATAAATATATATATAAATATAATAAATATAATAAAATAAATGTATAACTGTATTTCTTATTATTTTCAGGTATACATTAAATTGGGATTGTATTATATCCTGATCAAGTCTTAGATTGAGTAAGTCAGTATAAACTATCTAATTATATATTCTATGAACTGTTTTAATGATTATTTTTATTATTCAATTTAATTAATGACAAACAGTATACCTAAACACGATATGTGAAACACAACAAAATGGTAAATTGTACAACTATGTACCTACACGGGAAGCAGTCGTTAGCTGAGAAAGGTAGTAAGCCGGATAGCTAATTGATTCAGGCGTTATTTTGTGGAAATACAATGTTCAATATAAATCACCTAAAGCTTTAGAGCGGATTTGTTACTAAATATTTTTTTCTTTAAACAACTAGGAGACAGAACAAGCAAGTATCCTACCTGGTGTTAAATGCATCTCTTGCCTATAAAAATGCCTTACTGTTTAGGTCACATCCACAAAGAACGAAGCCTACACAGCACTGCATTGCGCCCATCAACTTGAGGCATAATGGTATTAAGTCTCGCGTGTCCGTAATTTCACCGGCCACTATACCCTTAAACCGGAACATAGCAATGCTGCTTGGCGGGTGAAATAGGTATAGTAGTAGTACTTCCCCGGACGAGCCCTTTCGTAAGGGGCTCTACTACTCTTAAAACTGTACTGTTTTCATGTTATTTATATGATAGTAAACCAGTCTATATAATGTAAACCTTTAGGTAATCCTTCATAGTATTATGCATGCATATATGTATAGCAATTGTATGCACAGTTCTCATATACATTTTACATATTTCCTTATGACATACTCATAGGGATATGAGAAACTGTGCATCCGATTATACATACATGTATTAATAATAATATGTAGGTATTTTGTCTTCTGTCTTTAATTAAATCCATTAAATATCCTGGTTTTATTTGTGTCAATTTACCCACATTTACATCACCGGTACACACACCTTTTCAGTTTTCCTTATTTTATTATTGTGAATCATTTTTAATTAGTCGAAATATAATAATGCGAGTCATTTGATAACATAGTGTTAATGATGCATTCTACGCAGAACATATCAACCTCATTTTTATAGGCTTCAGACCCGTAGCCCCCCTGGTCAACCCCCTGGGGGATCCATCGGTATTTTACGGTCTTTTTATTTATTTTATTTTATTAACGGTGAGCTAATATAATAGCCGGTCAGTAAATTATTAAAATAACGGTCGGCCAATAATGATATAAACAGTCAGCTAAATAAAGAGGTTTCAGCAAACAAAGTTGCTTTTTAAATACAATCACATTGACGTATGTCGCTATTTTTGCTCTGAAGGAATTATGCATGCTGTCAAAATTACTTTTTAATCAAGTTTACTTGTAGACAAAATATACAAAATAAACATTTAATTATATGCCTTAATTGTCAAGCCTTTATTAATTACAGTCCCTGGGGTCAGTGCGTCGATTGTCGCCCAGCGGTAGACATTTCGTAAAAAACATGAAAGTTTAGCTTTCAGTGCATCTAGTGCGGGATTTATACTTGCTCGATGCCAACTCGAACGCGTTTGCGTTTACCACGAGTATTAAAAACAATACCTATTCACGATGAGCAAACGCGAATCGAGAGAACTTCGATTGTAACTCCCAAAGTCAAAGTCAAAGTCAAATATTTTTATTCATTAAGGTTTTTTGGATAATTTTCGCTCGAACTTCGCTCAATCTTTTACTCCTAAGGGTTGCGGATTTAGTAGGTTTTTAGACAATAGTCAGCTCAAGACATTTATTTACGAAGTAGAGCAGCTGTATGTATGTACCTATATAAAGTTTAACTTATTAGAGCAGTTCGTAAAACTAAGAAATATGAAAAAAAAACCGTCATCGAGGTTTCACCTATGATAACTACTCAGAACGTGGATCGTATGAGGATCTACTGGGGATATTCAGAGGCACGTTTTTACGTTCGGCAAATGGCCACGGTTTGCAAGTAGCTAGTATTCAATACGTGACAGGTTGCACAGGTTGTTAGCGGAATACTAGATATAATAGTTACACATACTAGTGGTCCTAGGGTCATGCCGGTTTCCTCACGATGTGACCTTCACCGTCAGACCATGTACATGTGTCAGAAGCGCACATTAACTACAGAAAATTCACGCACCTAAACGGCTGGATTTGAACCCACAACCTCCGGATCGTAAGGCGAGCCCAAACCCCACTTGGCACACAGCTCTCATAATAAATATTGATTTTGTAAATTATCAGTAAACTTTACGACAAAACTAATTAGAGGAAGTATTTGGGTATGTTATGCAGGTTAAGTTAATATTTGTGTAAGCACCTTATCTAGTAACTGTAATAATTGTATTGGTTGGCTGCTAGTTAGTCTAACTAACCTATTTGTTGAACAGTCCAAGTAAACTTTTTTTGCTTTCACACATTTGTTTTTTTATGTTCGACGGGTAAGCACTTAGCCTTCATCTCACCTGGTTACAAGTTGAGATAAGGCAAGCACAATATTGCCCCCCCTGGAGATCGAACCCCGACACCTCTGGTTGCAATGTCCCTGAATGTCACAATACTTGCATACCTAAGAACCTAATATCTTTACTACAACGGAATTATTACAGGATAATAGGTCATCATCCTATTGCAGTTAAAGGTCTCCCAAATTTCGCCACTGAGCCCAGTCTAAGTATATAATAATAGGTTATACGTATTAAAAACGAATGAATAAACGTATTATACTAAAATGTAAATAGATCATTTATGCTCGGATAAAAAATATTAAGGCTTATTTTTCTTAAACCAAGAAACCATCGTAAATGGCTAGAAAGTAAAGTGCAGATTGTAGACAATAACATACCAATCTAAGACACTCAAGAACCCATCAATAAACTTGGAATGCACTAACACTTCACAATAGCACTATTGTCCCTTGCGCTGCGCCCGCGCACCTCACTAGATTGCCGGTCTTCGACTGAAGGAAGGAAAATAATAACATGCTGGAAGAGCGCGGTGGTAGGTTAGAGAGAGACAGCTAATGGTTTTTTCTTTGCTTTGAAGAGTATGAGACAGAAGGGACAAAAAAGTGATCTACTTTTATGATGGAATAATAATGACTGGACAATTTACACAACGCCTTCTAGCCCCAAACTAAGCATAGCTTAGAATATGGGCGCTTAACACATATAAGATAGCCAGTTCCTCAGTTTGTTGAGGATTCCGGGTGAAGTGCGCCTCCACCTTCGGCCTTATCTCAACTTGTAACCAGGTGAGATGAAGGCCAAGTGCTTACCCGTCGTACAATAAAATATATATATATAACCGTTATATATTGTTCTAAATAAATTAATACTTTTCATGCGATACGACATTCAACACAGAACACACATTTCTATGTTCATCACACAAATGTTTGTCCCGGGTACCCATCCGGGTCAAATATCGATCGCACCACCTACAGAAGGCAGAGCTAACTGAGCCAACTTAACTGTAAGACCTTCATAAAAGTTGAGAAACACAGTCGCTATTACGATGTTATTGAAATCTGCACTGTTTTATGTATGTGGCAATGTTTGTGACGGCACATAAAACATATATTAAATTTTTTAATAAGGGGTGTTTTGGTAACAAATGGGCGTGTTAGGTGGGTAAAATGCTTGATATGTCTGGTAGGATATACTGTTAAAGGGACGTTACGTGTTACGGTTTTTATTTGCAGAAACCACTACATTAAGCGTTGCAAAAGGTCTGAATAAGATTGAAGTCTTGAAAATGTGTGACAACTTAAGATATAATTTGAAATTGGCCTCGAGACTGCAGGTTCCTAAATCAGTTTAATTTTGCCCTTATTGGGGGTGATTTATAAACATAAAGGGGCTTCATCTATCTTCATCGTAGACCTCCGTAGAGTTTGAGGTCAAGAGCTTACCCATTTCATGTAAAAATAACACCCGATCAGACTTTCAAAAGACCATTAATAAATACAAACAAGTGAAAACCCAAAAACAAATTAAACCACGTAAATCTCATTCGTATTAAAAACTTTGTTTAAAACACAAATCCTCGCCGTTATTTGAATTCCCTAGGTTTAGTCGAGGCTGACATGTGTTGGTCATCATAAAAGTTTTAAACTGTTTCGAATTCAAAATTACATTGTGAATGTGCAAAATGTTGGCGCTTTTAATCTCGTTGGGTTTCATTTCTAACGTCTCGTTTACCCACCTCGTGGTTCAGTGGCTTACCAGGATCAGATCCAGAGGTTCCGGGCTCGATTCTCAAGGGGGTTCAATTTTTTTATTTGCTTGGTGGTAGGACTTTGTTTAAGTCCACCTGGCTAACTACCAACATCATATCTAAGTCTGTCGCCATAGCAACAATTCCAAACTGTTGTGATCCGGAATTTAGAGGTAAGGCAACCAGTTCTTCAAAAGAGAGATTTTTTTTATTTGTACTTACACAAGTAGGCAGCACATAAAAACATACATAGATAAAAGTAAGAAAACGTACAAAGGTATGTAAGAAAACACAAACAACAGGAAAAAAACATACAATAAAATCTCACAGACAAGAAACATTTTACAAAACAACAGTTCAGTCTGTTGAGAATTGCGTTGAAATCGATAGAATAACCAGGTGAGATGAAGGCCAAGCGCTTCCCCGTACAAGAAAAAAAATCATTTATAAAAATGTTAAGTCGAATCCGACAAAAAGTGATGTTTCCGATCCGAAAACTTTCCGTGTGTTCGAGAGCAGCTACACAGTTTAGCAATTTACATAATGTAAAGAGTGTCGGATCTGTTGAAGTAAAGCTTAGCTTATCTATGGCCATGTTTACATCGGCGACGTGCGTTTATTGAGATGGATCTGCGGTGGATGTAGCTGTCATTCGAGATTTTATGTAATCACTGGGTTAATCGAGTCTACATGTTATGAATTCACAAGATAACCGTTTATTGTGGTTCACTACATTTTTTTTACGACGGTGAAACGCTTAGCCTTCACGGAAGCGTATTTCACCCAGAATCCTCCTGTCTGGGGAACAGGCTGTCTTACCTCTTGCCGGAACACAACGATTTTAGAATTGTTTTTGGCGACAGAATTAGGTAAGATGGTGGTAGCTAGGTAGGCGGAGTTATAATAATAATATTATTATATGTATATAATTACATATATATATTAATTATTATATTTTTTTCCAAGTCATTCGTGAGTGTTCTTTTATTTACACCTAATCTATAATCGATATGAAATAGACGGCACATTTATATAAGGAAGTGAAGGCATGATTCGACATTTTGAGCGCGACTTAACGACAAAAAGAAGCATTTTTTTATAGCAACAATGTTATGATTTCTTTGTGGTTCTTCTATAAGTTTGATCGTGTTTCAAATCAGCAAGCTTCGGGGTGACTAGATATTTTGTGCGTCAACTCTAAAATAAGTATATGCTAAAAAGTACAACCGTTTGGTTGTGAAATTAAATTTCTTAATTGTAAACCACAATAATAAAGGACAATAGTCAATTTAGACAAGCCTCATAGCTCAGTTGGTAGTAACTCTGCCTTCCGCGCTGTAGGTTGTGGGTTCGATTCTAACCCAGGGCAAACATTTGTTTGATGAATACAGGTTTGTTCTGTGTTTAGGTGTTGTATCATATAGTACGTAAGTATTAACAAAAAAAAAAGTAAGTAACTCCTACCACCAACCAAACCAAGCACAATATTGTACTCGAACCCGGGATCTCTTGATCTGACATCGGTGGGCGAACTACTAGACCACAGAGCCAGTTAAAACTATACTAAACTTTATCAATATGAAGCTGTAACAGAAACATATTTAGTATCCTAAGTAAGCTCGGAGAGGCAGCACGTCGGCAGCAATACCATACTTCCTGAGGATGCCTCGTGTAAGGAGGAATTCTGAATGAATGAATGAAAATACTTTATTGCACACCTTAAATATAGAACTAAAAAGAAATATGGATCATCAAAAACTTTACTAGGCCAAGTTGCCTTTCTCCTTGTGTCGCGATCGCGATCAAACAGTAGATTTGACGTTTCAAAATGATCCAAAAAAATCTTAATGAATAACCGCCTCCGGGGTCTAGTGGTTTAACCCACCGATTTCAGATCCAAAAGTCCCAGGTTCGATCCCTGTAGGGAGTACAATATATTGTGCTTGGTGGTTGGTGGTAGTACTTTGTTTGGGACCGCCTGGCTAGCTACCATCTTACCTAATTCTGTCACCATAACAACAATTTTATGTTGTGCATTTAGAGGTAAGATAGCCAGTTCCTCAGTTTGTTGAGGATTCCGGATGAAGTGCGCCTCCACCTTCGGCCTTATCTCAACTTGTAACCAGGTGAGATGAAAGCCAAGCGCTTCCCCGTCATCAAATAAAATAATATATAAAAAAACGCATTTGGACTTTGACTAACGCGCGTCTAGCTACTTGCAAAACAAGGGCTGTGCCGAACGTATGTTTGGACGTGCCTCTGACTATCCCCTAGTAGGTGATACTCATAAGGTCCATGCTCTGAGAAGTGATCAGAGGTGAACTTTGAATAGGTAAATTAATGTGATTTCACTTCCACTCAGCCCATGGGTGTCGTAAAAGCCGACTCAGGGATCTCACCAGAACAATGGCAGCAGCTTCCTTCTGTGTATGATCTACACCTTTCCTGCGATCACCAATCCGAATTCCAAGCGTGGTGATTATGACAAATCCCTCCCGCTTAAACGGAGGCTCTGTCCAGCGGTGGACGCTAATGGGCTGTTGATGTGAAGAGTTTTCACGTATACCAGTTGAATGAAACATTCAGGGGTAGCCACGAGTCACACGCAGGTAAATAGGTCATCGACACAGCGGGGGGGACTCGCGGGACATTAGATACCTCGTAATCGTAATGTAACCGGCATTACATCATAATTGGTCGCGTTATTTGTACGGGTAGGAGTAGGACAACCAAGGCCGTTCCTCAGCTGTAAGTACGCGTTTGCCATTTTTGGTAAAAGAGATTACTTGAAAGACAGACGCCTAGACCGATTTGGTTTTTTTTTTTTCAGGATTTGAGGATTATACTTCACAGGTGGTCCGTCCTATTGACATCATGTCAGGTTCTCATTATGGGATCCCGGATAAATCGAGGGAACTCTTGAAATATTATATGTACACTTGAAGCGATTTGGATGTATCACCTCAAAAGTAAAGAAAAAATAGACCCCATATAGGATCACGCGTCTGTGAGAGTAGGTATAGATAAAAAAAAAAGAACACGTACATAACCCAGAGTAATCAAACGTGGAACCGTGGGAGGGTACGACTGTCAAGTTACATTACGGAATCAAGACAAGTCTAGACTCTCGTTGTAGCCTACTGTACGTCTGCTAGTCCAGAGGTGGGAAGGAGGGAGTAGGTCAAAGATATCGAGCGCACACTCGCAAAAGTGGAATTTATAGAACACAGACTAGGCTTCTAGACTTCTAGGCTCTGCAGATTGGCCTTAACAAGCGAATCACCTATGAGCCTAGCAGCACGACGCTCAATCTTTTATTTTTTAATTACTTGGCTGTGCCCCCCAGAGATGGCAGCAGTACTCCATACAAGATCGTACCTGAGCTTTGTACAAGCTTAAAAGCTGTCACGGTGTGAAGTACTGTCGATCCTTAGCCAGGATACCCAACTTAATAGCAGCGAATTTGGCCTTAGACTCAATATGGGAGCCAACGTTCAAATGAGATGAAAATTGAACACCTAAACGGCTCAAACTATTATTGAACTTAAGAGAAGTGCCACTTGAAATAGGTGCATGGTGGAATTGGCTCCTTTTTGGCGATGTCATAAAAGATAATACATTTATATGCAACATACATAACATGCAAATATTCATTCTAACTTAAGAAATTAGGTTACTGTTTGTTAAGACCTTGGCAAATAACGAGTAAATGAATGATAGCAGCTGTTTCGGTGAGTTTTGGTGCAGTTTTAGGTAAGACTAATGCGGGCGGATGATGTTACCAATTTCTTCGTATTTTCGTCGAAGGTAAGGACGCAAAAATGTTGCGTTGTAGCTTCTCGATATTATCGTTACTTACTTTTCCAGTAGCTACGCACAATAATATATTGTAAAAGAAAAGCAGAGCATATATTATTACCTGAAACAAAAAACAAAAACCGCATTAGTACATATTAACAGTCTATGATGCCTCAGATTAGCAACTCAACGCAACTTTACTCTAGTTTCGAACTAAGATATAGTAATAATAAAGGTTACATTGCTGTGCGCTCAACCACGGCGCTCATGACCACCAGATAACAGAAATATGCGCGAATTCCTACGTTTTGCTTTTTTGCGGTAAAAGCAATATTAATTTTGAAAATCTGAAACACAGACCGTCTGCTGTATACTGTGTTTATTTACTGTACAAAGTGTCATTGTCTAATTAGGCGTATTTATTGAATGGCGAACAATTTTGGTACAAATTAGAGTCAACATTGGATTTTTTTGTCTATAGTTTTTATATTTCTATATGTATATTTAAATATATATGTATGTATATTTAAACATCGTTCGTTACAAACGTTCTAGCATCATACCTGAAATAAAACGTTTCAAAGTACACGGTGCTTATGTAACTGAGTGAAACGAGTTAGCAAGATATAAATTAAAAAACACCGGCGTGGCCGTGGCTAAGGAATCGACCCCTCTAACTCAGCCCTTGGATGTCGTAAAAGCCTACTACGGGATCTCAACTGAAAAACTGCAACTTCCTTCTGTATATTATGTATACCTTTACTGCGATCTTCAATCCATCTGCCAAGCGTGATGATTATGGCAAAACCCTCCAGCATTGGAGAGGCTCTGTCCAACAGTGGACACTTATGGTCTGCTGATGTATGTATGTGTATGTAAATAAAAAAAACACACTTTTTTCTTTGTAAGACGGGAAAACACGTCTTCATGTCAAGCTTTGCAAATTTCGTGAAAATAGTACCAAAAATTCAAAACCTTAGAATTAAGATACTCATATAAGCTACTTATAACTAAAACTTTTCAAAAGCATCGCGCAATTTCATAGATAAATTTGCAGAAAAACACTAGTTTTCCATCGAGGATATTTTCACCAATTGTGTTTCAATATTTTTATTATTATATTTCATAGAAATCCAAAAAACGACCTGTAGCTTTTTCTTATTGTACTACGGAGTAGCGCTTGGCCTTCATCTCAACTGGTGTCAAATTATGATAAGGCCGACGACGGAAGCGCACTTCACCCGGAGTCCGCAACAAACTGAGGAGCTGGCTATCTTCCCTCTAAATGCCGAAACTGTCGCCATAACAGAATTAGGTAAGATGGTGGTATCTAGCCAGGCGGACTTAAACAAAATCCTACCACCAACCAAACCAAGCACAATATTGTACTCGCCCGAGGATCGAACCCGGGACCTCTAAATCTGACACCGGTTGGCGGACCACTATCACAGAGGCGGTTAATAATACGAGGATGTAACGTAAGGCCTACAAATTTAACTACAAAGCATCCTTCTACGATTTTTTTTTATACTACTAGTAGACGGGACAAGCAAAAAGCCCACCTGGTGTTAATTGAATCTTTTTTTTTTTATTATTGTACGACGGGTAAGCACTTGGCCTTCATCTCACCTGGTAACAAGTTGAGATAAGGCCGAAGGTGGAGGCGCACTTCACGCGGAATCCTCAACAAACTGAGGAACTAACGAATCTCTTGCCTATAACAATGCCTTACTGCATAGGTCACATCCACAAAGAACATAACCCACAACGACACTGCATTGCGCAACAACTTGAGGCATAACGGTGTTAAGCCTCACGTACCTGTAATTTCACCGGCAACCATACCCTTCAAACCGAAACACAGCGATGCTGCTTGGCGGCCGAAATAAGTACTCCGCACGAGCCCTTTCACAAGAGGCTCTACTATTACGAAAGATCATTATAACTTACATTAGTCTAGAGGTCTTCCCACAGAGTATATGTAAATACATTTTTACATTTCAACCGCGATTTAGGTCACGAAAAGGACTTGCATTTAACTACGGAGGTCGCTTTCGCTACCGGACGCAATAATATTTCAAAAGCCATAGCGAGCTCGTCAATGGATAGGTTGCTGAGGATTTATCATCGGCCTATACTACCTCAGATTAGCAACTCAACGCAACTTTACTCTAGTTTCGAACTAAACTAAGATATAGTTATAATAAAGGTGATATAGATAGAAAATACTTTATTGCACTAATAAATAAAAGTACATGGGTGAACTTAATGCTACGAAGTATTTTTATGTACTGAAACAGGACAGATGTTTTCCGAATTCTCTTAGTCCAGTTTCCAAAGGCCCGGTTAGCTGAAGCGCAGTTCTTTCCCGTGGCCGCGTCTAAGGAGGGATGAAAGTAATACTAAAAACGCCGCGAGCAGTAATATCGCTTGGAGTCCATTTTAAAATGAGACCGTAAATGTTTCCGTAAAATGGTAGTGTTGAGAACGTATACCTATTATTATTTTACCAGCAAACGCCCAGGACTTCCTTCATCCGAAATCCAAAATCCTTTCTTACTGCACCCCGATAACACGAAAAGAGGCTACTCTGAGAATTCTAGCGGAATTTGATTTTAGGAAGATGTTTTTTTATGATGGAATCTTATAACATCAGCTCTCCATACTACACAAGGGTTGTCTGGGAGAAAATACTTCTTAGCATTAAGTTCACCCATGTACTTTTATTTATTAGTGCAATAAAGTATTTTCTATCTATCTATATCTACCAGTGAAAATCCCGTCAAATTGGTCCAGCCGTTTCAGAGGTTAACCGGAACAGACAGACAGAAACATTTAGAAAATATTTATTGGTTACAAGTACCGCATATACTTCCTTGCCATTACAAAAAAAAACAATTTTATTTACTTGTACCGAATAGGGTAGAAGATAATTGTAATGTTTATATAACAAGCCTCATAGCTCAGTTGGTAGTGACTCTGCCTTCTGCGCTGTAGGCTGTGGGTTCGATTACCACCCAGAGCAAACATTTGTGTGATGAATATAGATGTTTGTTCTGTGTTTGGGTGTTGTATCATATAGTACGTATGTATTTACAAAAAGTATTTAAGTATTCTATCCGTAATCTAGTTCCCATATTACAAGCTATGCTTAGTTTGGGGCTAGATGGCTGTGTAAAGTTAATGTCCTGTAATATTTATTTATTTATATTAAGCCGTCAGTGTCCCACTGCTGGGCAAAGACCTCCCCCCAATCCCTCCAGACTTCCCGATCTTGGGCATCATTCCTCCAGTCTTCAAGAAAACATCTACCTCATCACGCCCACGCGCTGGTTTGGGTGCCACTCGGTGGCCACCCTCGCCCATCGTAGAGTTGACATGCGACAGACATGACCAGCCCAGTTCCATTTAAGCATGTAATATTAAGAGAAATAATCAAACCCTGCAGGAATTATAATGTGCTCCATGTTAGCTGGCCGCGTCAGTTTCCAGAGCTAATAGCACATTAAACGGTGGAGGGCGACGCGTAACTAGGCCATCGTTTTGCGATGCGGCGTCGCATCTCATTTTTGCGTAATATAGGTAAGGTAATAAAGACTCGGTTGTACTGTAGCTGTCTATCAGACCAAACGCATCCCGAGGCTATCATTAGCCCACATACATCTACTGCTGAACATAGGCCTCCCCCAACTGTTGCATTACGGAATTTAGAGGTAAGATAGCCAGTTCCTCAGACTGTTAAGAATTCCCGGTGAAGTGCGCTTCCACCTTCGGCCTTATCGTAACTTGTAACCAGGCGAGATGAAGGCCATGCGCTTCCCCGACGTACGATAAAAAAGAAGACCTAGACCACAGAGGCGGTCACAAACTACCTAAGCCTTAACGCATGTAGCCGCCCAACATATGTTGTTTACGATATTATGTGACCGGGAATGTCCATTTCCAGTGCACATTAACTGGTGAACGCGACTATCTAGGCCATCAGCTTCCCGGAGTCGATCCGAAGCCGAATGTAGACAGCAGCACCAGGCGACAGCACACAGCTTCATCCAAATTAAATATATTTAACAAGCCTCATAGCTCAGTTGAATTAGCATAGCTATTCAGCGTGGCAATGCAGCCAGTGTCTTGGGCACGCTTCCGTCTGGTACTGGTCCGGAACAGTTGAGTTACCTATAGGCCGTTTGTAACGGTCCTTAGGTAATCTGACTGATTCCTTTGTACATAGTTAGTTTAATTGTATGTAATAAAATAATTATTTCATTAAGAATATGATATATTGTTGGTAGTAACTCTGCCTTCTGCGCTGTAGAAAAAACACTTTCTTTTACTACAAAAGTCCTCGTAAACTCTTTTTCTTCTAATTTTCACTCTCTTGAATTTCATCTCAGATCAATAACAGTATTATTCAATCAACATCTATATTTTACACTGCACATGAGACTGTGATGCCCACGATCACGACCATAGACTATAAATTTAATCATTATTTTTTCAATAAACATAGATAATTAAAGCTGAATCCATATAGCAAACGCATACCTATTCAATCCTGTCCAAACTCCTTCTTAATATTTTAATTGCTATTGTTATGCGTGTTTTCGCTCGAGTGGGTTCCACCTGAAAATCAGCGCCTCTTCACTCCATGGTGGAGTGGCTTTTTGCTGAGGTGGTACCTTTTTGACCCAGGCCGCCCGGCGCAGTATAATATGTGTTCCAACGTACTTACCTACTCATTTTGTTTATTTATTTTTTCTTTACCTATTGTTACTAGATATAAGTTATTACCTACCTGTGTGTATTTATGCGCTGTGTTGGTTCTTGGTGCCAAATAAATATTTTTCTTTCTTTCTTTTTTTCTTTCTTTCTTTCTGTAGATGATACTGATGGTGCCTTGAAGTCTAGACTGAAAGCTTGGCTTATCAGGCAGTGCTTCTACAGTGTGGAGGAATTCATTGGTATAATAGGATAAGTTAAACACGGGCAAATAGCTTCATGTACCCACCTACTTTATGTGTATGTGACAATTCTTATTATATTTTTGTAAACCTGCCGTAGTACTATTATTATTATTTGATCAGTTATTTCTGTTTTTTGACGTGTATTTTATTTAATACCAATAAATGAATCTGAATCTGTAGATTGTGGGTTCGATTCCCACCTAGGGCAAACATTTGTGTGATGAATATAGATGGTTGTTCTGTGTTAGGGTGTTGTATTTTTTTTTGTACGACGGGGCATAAGGAGAGGATAAGGCCAAGGGTGGAGGCGCACTTAACCCGAAATCCTCAACAACATTTTATAATTGTTATTATGGCAACAGAACTAGGTAAGATGGTGATAGCTAGCAAGGCGGACTTCAATACAGTCCTAGCACCAACCAAACCAAGCACATTATTGCTCCCCCTGGGGATCGAACCCGGGACCTCTGGATCTAAAACCGGTGGGTTGAACCACTAGACCACATAGGCGGTTAGTGGCCGCTCAGCGGTCGAAAAGCGACCGTAAAAATGTAGGGGTAGGTATGATCCTAGTCTTTGGTGCGGATTCTGTCGTCAGCAGTACCATGCTTGATGCATCCTGACTGCGTGGCGTTTTCAAAATGGACCAACGCAGCTGAGGCAGTGGTAGTTTCAGTCTCAGCAATTTGAATCAGACTTATAGTACGTTTATTTCACACAACGCCATCTAGCCTACTAGATTACGGTTAGAACACTTATATACTTTTTTTGTAAATACATACTTATCGTACAATACCCAAACACAGAACAAACATCTATATTCACCACACAAATGTTTGTCCTGGGTGGGAATCGAGCCCACAACCTACAGCGCAGAAGGCAGAGTTACTACCAACTGAGCTATCAGGCCTGTTGCAAATAAGGCGATGAATATATAATCCATGGGGCTTAAGCAGGTGGGGGTCCAGCATACCCTCTTGATACCCCCGTATCCTGTGGTTATGTTGTGTTCCGGCATTTAGGGGTAAGATAGCCAGTTCCATACTGTTGAGGATTCCGGGTGAAGTGCGCTTCCTTTCGGCCATATGATAACTTGACACCAGGTGAGATGAAGGCCAGGCGCTTCCCCGCCGTAAAAAAGTAAATAAATGCAAGTCTAGTTACACAATAAGGTTTCTCATTTTCCACGTCACCTGATTCACTGATCACACAGCCATGTGACGTCGGATCAGGTGGCGGTACCACCTGCCGTTTTGGAGGTGGACTTAGGACCCATGGCATATGCAGTACTACTATATATTCTGTGCCCGTGGACCGGTTTTGTGAGCATACGGTCAGCTGTTAGGCAAAATAGCAAAGCAATTAGCGGCACAGATAAGATTAAAATGAAAACAATCTTACCGGACATTTTACACAACGCCATCTAGCCCTGAGCTAGGCTAAGCTCTGCCTTCTGCGCTGTGGGCTGTGGGTTCGATCCCCACCCAGGACAAACATTTGTATGATGAATATTGATGTTTGTTCTGTTTGGGTGTTGTATTGTATGATATGTATGTATTTACGAAATGAAAAAAGCATTATATCCGTAACCTAGTTCCCATATTACAAGCTTTGCTAAGTTTGGGAATAGATGGCGCTGTGTAAAATTAATGTACTGTAATATTTATTTAATTAAAATATGGAAACCACGATTTCGGGTGACAAACGCAATATCAAGCAAAATAGTATTTTTTAGACTCGCGGTCAGAACACATTATTTTGATTCGAATAAACTGGTACTAATTGTATCCTTACTCTCCCGAAGCGAAGTGACACCAGCCGTGGTAGATTAAATACGCGATAAATACCAGTTTTTCGAATCAAAATAAACAAACTCTTTAGCCATGAAATCCTCTCCATCCAAAGGTTGTCTGGAAGAAATCGCTTCTTAGCGATACGACCGCCCATTGTACTTTTATTTTTAAGTTATCCAGTTTTTATTTTTAAGGTGTGCAATAAAGTATTTTTCATTCATTTTCATTCATTCAAACAAATATATGGAGATAAACAAAACATATGGAGAAGACCGCTTGCTTGTATGGGATAACTCTTTTTTAGATGTAATGGTTTGTATAAGTTTTTTTTAAAAGCACAACAGACATATTATTCCTATCCGAATGTACCTGCCAAATTTCTTTTGAATCGGACTTGCCACTTCGAAATGAAAGAGGAACTGCGTTTGTATGGGAAAGCGGGACTACACTTAATTCATTAATTCAATCTTATAGCATTTATTTAGTGACATCCAAGATCAATTATCATCCAAGATGATTTGGATGAGCAGCTCGCCACTTCACGCTACAAAGCTTTCATGTACCGCGTGAAGGGACCACAGTTGGCCAATTTGTTGCAACGGCGATCTTTGAGCTGCTCTGTGTGTGCTAATCTATAAGCGGCAGCGGGAGAGCGAATAACGTCATTATTTTTAACCGACTTCAAAAAAAGGAGGAGGTTCCCGACACGGTAGTTTTTTTTTATGTTTGTTACCTCAGAACTCTGTAATGTCTCAACCGATTTGAATATTCTTTTTATGATTGGTCCCATAGTTTTTTTTTTACCGATCTAGTTGTTTGGTTTTAAATAAAAATAAAGGAAAGCACACCACCATACACATACACGACACAGTGCATTGTGTAGTGTAGGGGCACTGCACCATAGTACGAACGAAAAGCTACAATTATCTAGACTTGTAAGTGTACGTGTAAGGGAGTACAATATAATGTTTGGTTTGGTTGGTGGCAGGAGTTATTTGAAGTCCAGCTAGCTACCCAAATGTGTTCTCTCCTGGGGATCGAACAAGGAAACTTTTAGATCTGACACCGGTGGGCGACTACACCAGAGGCGGTTAAAAAACCGAACAAAACAACTTGTCAAAGGATCCAAAAAAAAAGGATCCAAATGATTATAATAAAAGCTATCGCTTCCGCTTATGACTAATACCAAAAATGTACAGTTAGGGTCCCTGACCAAATAAAGCCATCCGGCCGGACGTTTGCGCGCTATGGTGTAATCCTATCAAATTTTAACGCTGTTTGTTCAGTCTTTCACTGTATTTGAGTCTGGTATTTTAGTTTTCTTGTTTGAAATGAAATGAAATACGTAATTTGGATATGATACATGAAAAATTACTAACAATGTCAACATGATTGAGAACCGTGCAGCACAGCCAACAGGGCCCAGAAGCATTAAGCTGAGCTTGATGCTGCCACGCACAAGCTACGCGTGCCAGCGTTGGTTTTCAGTCCAAGTCAATGATAGCCTCATAACTCAGTTGGTAGTAACTCTCCCCGGAAGTCTACCCGTGATCACGGCCGTTGTAACACGGTCGAAACTGTCGGGAATATAAAAAGGTACGCGATGAACACCCGTTTTTGTTATTAATTAGGTAGTAACTCTGCTTTCTGCGCTGTGAACCCGCTGTGGGTTCAATTCCTATCCAGGACCAACATTTGTGTGATGAATATAGATGTTTGGTCTGTGATTAGGTGTTGTATTGTATGATAAGTATTTATCCTAGGTACGTAGTGTAGGACGCCCTCCGGCTAGATGGAGCAAGGACCTCCAAACAGTGGTGGGATGAGTGTGGATGAGAAAGCCCAAAGGTCGAGCTCAGTGTCGCATCCTGGGAGAGATACTTACAGCACTGCTGGACTGCGGAAGGTTCCTGATGATGATGTAGTCGGGTAAAACATCGCAGCATTGTAAAGTTTAATTTTTCATCAAATTCATAAAAAAAAATGTTGTCTTCCGGCATTTAGAGGTAAGATAGTCAGTTCCTCAGTTAGTTGAGGATTCCGGGTGAAGTGCGCCTCCACCTTCGGCCTTATCTCAACTTGTAACCAGGTGAGATGAAGGCCAAGCGCTTCCCCGTCGTACAATAAAAAAATAAAATCATTTGTACTAAGATCAGATTCCATGTAGTGGCGGTCGCGGCATAAGTTAATGTCGTAAGAGTCGACTAAGGAATATTTTCAACTGAAGAACAGCAGCTTGTTTCTGTTTACTATCACCAATCCGTCTGACAAGCGTGGTGATTACTGCAGTGGACACTAATGGGCTGTTGATGATGATGATGATGACTAATCAGATTATGTATTATAGAGTAAATGGAAAATGTTTTAAACTCATAGCTGACATCAAAACTAAATTAATCAAGCTATTGCAAGGTCATCGCGTGACGATAAATTCGGCAAACAAAATTCTGAGAAATAAGTTTTTAGCCTAAAAACTTCATGCGAGTGTGACTCAAGGCTGACCTATTTACACATTAGGTTTCATAAATTACACATGGTTCTCAAGAATATTAGTCACATGAATAAAATAATGTGGCAGCTGGTTATTTTTTAAAAAACAGCGTGAAATATGCAAAATAAATAACGGGGTGTACGAAATACTTACTACTTTAACCTTATAACCTTGTAACCTTTGTTATTAACAGACATCAAAAAAGGAGGTTCCCAATTCTTCGGGATATATACATTTCATTTTTATGTATGTTCCCCGATTACTCGAAAACGCTTTTGTTGTTTGACAGGGACTTCACAGGTGGTCCCAATATCATCAGGTCAGTATCTGATGATGGAATCCTGAAGAAATCGAAGGAACTCTTCAAATTATAGGCACACTTGAAGCGATTTGGGTCATTTTAGAGTGTATTACCTCACAAGGAAAAACGGATTCCTTATAGGATCACGCGTCTGTATGTCTGTCCGTCCATCTGTCATCAAAATAATTGGAAAAAATACGTCATCCAGGTAAACGAAATCTTATCATATTCTTAATGAAATAATTATTTAATTACATACAATTAAACTAACTATGTACAAAGGAATCAGTCAGATTATCTAAGGACCGTTACAAACGGCCTATAGGTAACTCAACTGTTCCAGACCAGTACCAGACGGAAGCGTGCCCAAGACACTGGCTGCATTGCCACGCTGAATAGCTATGCTAATTCGCTGGCCTAAATAAGAGCCAGCCCTTGGGTCACGTGTCTCCTCAATCAAAAGCTCCGCAAGATTTTTGAAAACCCGGAGGGCACCGGCTCCCCACGGATCCAAGGTCTCCAACCCAAAAGGCTCAAATCGGTAAGCTCTGTCGAGACCACTATATTTGCGCCTTTTGTGATCCTCGGCCGAATCAGCCGCCGCACCAGCCCTAACTGTTCTTAATTGAAGTCGGTTTTCTTTTCAGTTTAAAACGTAATTATAGTATAATTATAAGTCCCACCTTCGGCCTTATCTCAACTCGTAACCAGATGAGATGAAGACCAAGCTGGTATCGAATATTAAGGTGTCAAGTTAAATGTCTCACAATGTGCTCCAAAACACCATCAATAAATAAGCATAGCTATTTAGCGTAGCAATGCAGCCAGTGTCATGGGCACGCTTCAGTCTTTCTTTTTTATACTACTAGGAGACGGGACAAGCAAGTAGCGCAACTGGTGTTAAGTGCACTCTTGCCTATGACAAAGCCTTACTGCATAGGTCACATCCACAAACAACATAGCCTACACAGCACTGCATTGCGTCAACTTGAGGCATAAAGGTGTTAAGCCTCAAGTACCCGTCATTTCACCGGCAACCATACCCTTCAAACTGAAACACGGCAATGCTGCTTGGCGGCTGAAGTAAGTATGGTGGTAGTAATTCTCCGGACGAGCCCTTTCACTAGGGGCTTCTACTAATCTTAAGGGTACTGGTACTGGTCTGGAACAGTTGAGTTACCCACAGATCGTTTGTAACGGTCCATAAGTAATGCTACTGCTTCCTTTGTCAGTTACTTTTAATTTTTAATGTAACATTAATAATTTATAATGCTAACTCATAAATAAGGAGCCGGAGGGCACCGGCTCCCCACGGACCCAAGGTCTCCACCCCAAAAGGCTCAAATAGGTAAGCTCTGTCGAGACCACTATATTTGCGCCTTTTGTGATCCTCGGCCGAATCAGCCGCCGCACCAGCCCTAACTGTTCTTAATTGAAGTCGGTTTTCTTTTAAGTTTAAAACGTAATTATAGTATAATTATAAGTCCCACCTTCGGCCTTATCTCAACTTGTAACCAGATGAGATGAAGACCAAGCTGGTATCGAATATTAAGGTGTCAAGTTAAATGTCTCACAATGTGCTCCAAAACACCATCAATACCAGTAAAACTAGGAAGGATGTGGCCTTAGATGGAGCACGATTGCATTAAAGGAACCTATTCACTCTGGACTTGAGGCTTCAATATTCAAGTTCCAAGATTGTACTCTTGCGGAAATAAAAACGAGGGCAAGGAATTCCATTCCTTACCAGTATTAATGGTAAAGGCGAAACCTTTTACATTTCACTTTAAAGAGACATTATTCGTAGCTTAACGCCCCGGAGTACCGCTGATTTTCGCTCTCCAATACCAACGTAGTTCCTTTTTCATTTCAAAATTTCAAGAACTTTGCTGGTTTAATTGGGAATAGATAATCTGTGTGTGGTGCGCTAGTTTTTCTTAAAACGCAATAAAAATTTAAATATGTGTTTGTATGGAAAAACTACTTTCCTTATAGGTATTTTGGTTTGTATTCGGTTTTTTAGAAAAAGTAACGCACCACAGACACATGTTATCCCTATCCGATTATACCTGTAAAAAATGTTTTGAATCAGACTTGCCATTTCGAAATGAATATGGAACTACGTTTGTATAGGAAAGTGAGACCACTGGGCCTTCTTAAATAGGTACTTAACTAATAACAACAATTCTTTTTAAATGCATTGATGCGTCGTGGTGTAGAGGCGAAACACTTGATATCTGATATTTCAAAAGGAACTTAGCCGATTTGTTGCTAAATATAGTTTTATTGTCACAAATATTATTGACATTTTATCGCCATATTAACAATTTAAAAAAATTGAGTTTTTTTATTGTACGACGGGGAATTGCTTGACCTTCATCTCACCTGGTTACAAGTTGAGCTACGGTAAGATAGCCAGTTCCTCAGTTTGTTGAGGATTCCGGGTGAAGTGCGCCTCCACCTTCGGCCTTATCTCAACTTGTAACCAGGTGAGATGCTTACCAGTCGTGCAATAAAAGACGTGAAAAATAATTATATCTAAGTAAGTACCTAGAAAAAAATCAAATGGATTTGTATAAATAGTATATTTTATATGTTACTAAGTATGTTTCTGTTTTCATATAGAAATGGATCTCCGCCTGAATCGATTAAAGATTAAATTAAAGATTCAAGCGTGCTCCAACTTAGGCCACATCTTTACTTGTTTTACATGTAAGAGCTGGTGGTCAAACGCTTCACTATTATCAATAAAAAAAAAAAGATTAGCCATTGAATGTATTGCTTAGATCTTCCAAATTGGTTTCTTATCTGGCTGAATCTTTACGGGCAAAGTTCAATCGGTGCGGGAACTAATATGGAAAATAGGAACAAGCAAATTGTGCATTTTTGAATCAAAGTCAAAGTCAGTCAAAGTCAAATAATATTTTTTATTCAGTAAGATTTTTTTATGATAACTTTGAAATCTACCTCTACAAAAATCTACCGCATATTCGGAATCGCGACCAGCAATCTACGATGTGATTCAAAGCTGCAATTATCGAAAACTATATTGTGCGTACATAGCACGAATTATTACCGTTTGCCAACAAACGACCCCCACGCGGTGGAACACGGCAACACTTATGGTTATCTGCCCCCACATATAAAAAATGGGGGCACTCGGTATTACATTACTACCGTCTGCCATTGCGTTTCCGCGGGGGTGGATAGTCCACTTTAAAGTAAACTTATTCCTAATCACCCATAAAATTATCATTTATTTTCTATTTCAAATGTCCCAAAAGAATATAAGGAACCTTAAAATAAATAATTCTAAAGTAAAAGTCAATTTGTCACAGATGAAGGAATAACAATAGACCACGGTCTTGGATCACTTCATTGGAGTTGTGATCAGTTTCATCAGACCCTCCTGTTCCGTGCCAAGCTCCTCGGTCGGTTTTGAGAACACTTTTCACAAAGACATCAATATTTTAATGTTAGTAAGGGGCGACTTACTCACTTATTGTATTCTGCCCACCCTCTATGACGTACGGTCGGTGCTTTGCTCTCATTCTGGCTTTGCATAGAATGATCATTTGTTCACATTTTTGTTTTAATTATCTTATCTAGACGTGAAAACCTGTTATCAGCTTTTTGATTCCATTGCTTTTGTTAATTTAACTTTGAGAGCTGTTGGTTTTCCAATAAATAAAATAAATGAGAGTTACAAACAAGAGAGTCTCGAACACTCAAGTGAATAAAGATAGATTAGGAAAAAGAAGACAGTAAAGTGTAATTGAAACACACTTTTATGGTTTGTTAATTACGTTCGTTTTGATAAAGAATTCTGTGCTAAATATATACAAACCAGACATCACGAGATCTCGGTTCGGGGCAAACTACTAGTTAATTCCGATATTAAATATTTTTTTTTAGTTATGAATTGCCTTTTCGACACTCTTTCAATTATTTTTTATTACATACCTAGCTAGAATGTAAACACTATCCTGCTATTGTTAATTTGATTCGAAAAAACGGCTAATTATCGTGTATTTTACCTATAACTTTCCTGACGACGTCGATGGGGTAGCACAAGCCATGGTCACCGGCAGTTATTGTTATTTGCAATCATGTATTATATTTTAGTTTTTCATGACTTCGAACACAAAGTAGGTACAAAGTAATGCTTAAATTAATATGAATTCCAGAATACATCAATTTAGAATTGTTGTTATAACAACAGCTTAGGTAAGATGGTGGTAGCTAGCCAGGCGGACTTAAATAAAAGTCCTACAACTAACCAAACCAAGCACAACATTATACTCCCCTTGGGATCGAGCCCGGGTCCTCTGGATCTTTTTTTTTCATTGGACTGATGGATAACTTGGATGTTTGTCACGGCGACAGAATTAGGTAAGATGCTGGTAGCTAGCCAGGCGGACTTAAACAAAGTCCCACCAACAAAACCAAGCATTTGATACCGAATGGATCAGACACCGATGGGCGAACCAAGATCACAGCGGCGATATCCAGTTCATCACACCCAGTGATATAGCCGCAATAAACTGCGGGATATTCTACGTAAGGCCAAAGAAAGGCAGTCAGACGGACCAGGGCACTTACAATTTGCTGATCACGAGTTCACGAGCTCCTTTGTTGTTGTGAGGAGTTTGATTTATGATGTTGATGCTTTCAAGAAAGTAGACTAAAATGTTGAAAGCTTTCGGAAGTGACCGTTCGTATTCAACGAGTTTTGCTATAACAAAGCGTTTGACCACAAGCTTACTTGAAAAACAAGTAAAGATGTGGCCTAATATGGAGCACGCTTGCCTAAAAGGAACCTGTTCACTTTGGACTTGCGACTCCAAGATTGTACTGGTGCGAAAAACCGAAGAGTTCAAATCAAACCAGTATTAATGATAAAGGTAGAGGCGAAACGATGAGTTCGCTACAGTAGAACATTTACAAGGTACGGGTTGTAGCCTACAGTACGTCTGCTAGTCCGGTGGTGGTTAGGGGATGGAGGGATTAGGTCAGAGATATCACAGATAGCCTGGCAACCAACCGTTTATGTTCTCTGAAAATTGGCCTTAACAGGCGGTTACTCCAGTTATTTATATACGAATGAACGGGTATTTCTCGTGTATACTCCTAATTTATCCTGATGTTTCGACGGTCAACAAGTCCACCTCAGACAGTTGGAATCCGGTGGTAGTGAGGTGCAAATGGTGGGTTCTTAAGGCTAGCTACGGGATTCCCGTATTCCCGATTTTGTCCGAAAATCACTTTCCCACATAGACATCTCATAATCATCACTTGCCATAATGCTACATTCTAATCAATTTTGTTTATTATAATACTCTTTTTCCCGAATGATCTTCAGCTATAATATAGCAATACATAATATACACATCTTCGAATTTCAATAGTACTAAACTCATATATCCTATCGATGATAAAACACAATAAGTTTTGGAAGGAGCAAGCTCGTGAAACAAAGCGTAGCGAAGGGGGGAGGTGACGAGCGAAGCGAGCCGCTGACCTCCGTAGCGAATAAATGACAAAACCGACACGGCCAACCCCGACTCTACCTGGTCTTGTGCGTGACACTGGGGTGTGTATATAAAAAAGGCGGAGCCAGAAGCTCGCAAAGGAGGTCCTGAGAGGAGCGAGCTCGCGATACTTAGCGTAGCGAAGGGGGAGGTGGCGAGCGAAGCGAGCCGCTGACCTCTGGGAGCATAGCGCAACAGAAAACATGCTTGCTTGCATGGTGCTTGCATGCTGCTTTGCACTAACCGTATAGCTCAAATGACAAGTGATGTTAGGTCAAATTATAGTCGACAAAATAGGTTTCGGAATTTTGATTATAATGGCAAAGGTTGTTATGGATTGCTAAATTCGGATTATCAATTTTATAAGAGATAAGAGAGAACCGCCAGCTACCACCATCTTGCCTAAGTCTGTCGCCATAACAAAATTTCTAAATACTTGTGTTCCAGCATTTAGAGGAAAGACTGTTCCTCAGAATGTTGAGGGTTCCAAAAAACCTGTTTGGTCACAATCACAGCCACTAGACCACAGTTGGTAACAAACTAAGGGTTGTAGCCTGCCGCACGCCTGCTAGTCTACTTCTAGCATTCAGACGAAGCAGCGGTATGTAAGGTATACCTATAAGATATTGAACCGTGTCATGTTTATCAAGAACGTAACAGCCGAAATAGAACATAATGTAAACATAAATAATATACGGATGCTGCCATAGATTCGCAGTTATGCACAGGAAATGCTCATAAGGATCGGTTGCATCTATTGTTTCGACGGATTTGGTTCGCGAGCAGTGTGAAGAATTATTATAGTGCCTAAGCTATTGTATAATTTATTTCGGTTTTCACCATATAAGAGGTTTATTACAAATTGCTTGATCTAGGGTTCTTGTTATAAACGAAAATTAATCAATTAATGATTACAATTAAGTATTTAGGCCAGCGAATTTGTATAGTTATTCAGCGTGACAATGCAGCCAGTGTCCTTACGCTTCCTTTTCAAATAGTTGAGTTGTGCTTCCTTTGTACATAGTTAGTTTACTTGTACATACCTATTATTTTTAATGTGTATGTAAATTTTAATAGATTTAAGTAAAACATTTAGGTTTAAAAATAATTAATTAATTAAGTAATTATTTTAACAATTAATTTAATTATATAATAATTAAAATATCAGAGTGAATAAATAAATAGATACCGGAAACAAATGCAGTGTGCATAAAAAAAAACGATGGGATTATTTGGACCAGGGCATGGCGTTACACTGTACAACACTGTAACCGCTTCTGTGGTCTAGTTCAACCCACAGATTTCAGATCCAGAGGTCCCGGGTTCGATCCCCGGGGAGTACAATATTGTGCTTGGTTGGTGGTAGGACTTTGTTTGAGTCCGCCTGGCTAGCTACCACCATCTTACCTAATTAGGTATATCGCCATAATAACAATTCTTTACAATTTTTTTGTGCTCCGGCATTTAGAGGTAAGATAGCCAGTTCCTCAGTTAGTTGAGGATTCCGTGAGAAGTGAGCCTCCACCTTCGGCCTAATCTCAACTTGTAACCACGTAAGATGAAGGCCAAGCGCTTCCTCGTCGTACAAAAAAAAAACCTGGTTCCAGTGCTTGCTAAATTGTATTACCTATTTTTTTTATCAATTTGTTTATTCGTATTACTTTAAATGTGGGGCACACATACGTAAGTCCATCGATGCCTAGTTGTGGCCAAGGCTTGATAGTACATACTTTTCTCAAATAATGCGCGGAAATTAAAACTATGTAGGTAGTACCTAGGCAGAACTGTTTGATGATTCAATGACGAACAACGAACAACAATATTAATCCCGCGTGTGTGTCAGTTCATTTGTTTTTTTTTTTCAACAAAATGCTAACACAGAACAAAACAATGTTCATCACACTTATGTTTGTCCCGGGTAGGAATCGAACCATGTTTTAATTCTACTACAGGCAAGCGCTTGCTCTTCTCACGTTTCAAGTTATGTTAAGGCCGAAGGTGAAAGCGCACCTCACCCGGAATCCTCAATAGCCTGAGCTCAATAGCCTTTGACATACTCAGGTAAGATGGTAGTAGCTAGCCAGGCGGACTTAAAACCACCCCTACCTCCAACCAAACCGAGCACAAATGTGTACCCCCTGGTGATCGAACCTGGGCCTTCTCACCTCACAGAGGCGACAAAAACCAGCGGTTGTAACCAAAATATAGAAACATCGTTGCTTCTAGTCGTAAATAACTCTGCAATATTCTTGTGGGGGATATATTTTCCCACAATCACCTGCAATTGAGTCATTGCATTCTAGTTATGTTTTGTATTGGAAAAACAACATAATAGTGTAAATTGTCATCATATGGAGGTAAGGTTATGTCAGACAATGAGACTAGGAATGCGTGACTATTATGAGATACGGAAGTTCTAGTTCGTAATTGCACAACTGCGAGCTAGCAACACATAGGAATAATTACGGTTTAAAAACTAAAAAGAAAACCGACTTCAATGAAAAATATGATACAATTTTGTTTTACTGGATGACGTATTGGTTCCAATTATTTTGATGACAGATGGACGAACCGACAGACGTGTTTACTTTACTTTTGAGATAATACACCGTAAAATACCCAAATCACTTCAAGTGTGCCCATGATATTTGAAGAGTTCCCTCGATTTTTCCAGGTCCCCATTGACATCAGGTCAGGATCTGATGAAGGGGTTCATCAGATTCTGTCCTGATGTCAATGGGATCACCTGCGTATACCCTTTCAAACAAAAAAATATTTTCCAAATCGGTCGAGCCATTTTAGAGTGATCGTAAATGGATTCCGACGAAATGAGAACTTCCTTTTTTTGAAACTCGGTTAAAAATAGCTATAGCTCTGTTGTTACTTTCATCGTCACACGGTACAAATTATGCTTATTTTTGGGGCAATTACATCTTCTTCCCCTGTGCCAACACTTGTTAATATGGCACTTTCAACGCTGCATGAAACTGGCTTAGGTATATTGACCTAATATTAATGATCTGCCCCAAATAGTTAAAGATCACCATGATATTGTACTGCTTGCAGATGATAAGTACTTCTATTTAAATCCATCAACCACCTCTGTGGTGTAGTGGATCGCCCACCGTTGTCAGATCCAAAGGCGCCGGGTTCGATCACCAGGGGAGTGCAATATTGTGCTTGGTTTAATTGGTGGTAAGTCTTTGTTCAAGTCCGTCTCGCTAGCTACCACCATCTTACTAATTCAAAATTGTTGTGTTCCGGCATTTAGAGGTAAGATAGCAAGCTTACTCAGACTGCAGAGGATTCCGGCCTTATCATAACTTTAAACTAGGTGAGATGAAGGGAAAGCGCTTCCTCGTCGTACACGCTAGAAATTCTGACCTTCGGACCCCCCGGAGTCACGAAATGGGCTGGGCCGTCACATAAACCACGCTAATTGCTTCAATTCATATGCCGAGCTGCTGGATGTGGAAATGACACTCAAATTTGTATCCGCATGTGAAATATAAAATGCTGGTACTGCAAGTACCTACGCAGTCCATCACACCATCAGACCAGCTACCAGCTCCGAGTCTGACGTACCCGGAGCCTCCGAGTAACTGCCAGTACTTGCGACTCTCGACAAAGAAGTCTGCCCTCAGCGCTGTAGGTTGTGGGTTAGTTTTTTTTATGGTATATATGTAGGTATTTACAAAAAAAAAAACCTTATTAAATACGTAATCTAGTTCCCATATTGCAAGCTTTGCTTAGTTTGGGACTAGATGGCGCGGCGTAAAATTAATGTCCTGTAAAAGAAAGAGATGTTTGTTCTATTTGGGTGTTATATTGTATCATAAGAATGTATTTGCAAAAACAAAGTAGGGATATAACTCTGAGGGCAAAATCTAAAAGGCTAATCATAGTTAAGTTTTTGAATTTAGTAAGTAGCTAGACATTGATCTATTTCTTACGAGTGTCTCTAAGGCAAGGCTGTGCCTATCCCTCACCGTTTTTTAGTTGTTATGTTGCTATTTGATAAGACTGTAATTGGCATTTTTTTTATATTATGTTTATTAGAGACATCGTATATCAGCTGTAGGTTTCCCGAATTGAAACAAATGAAAAATCAATGACCACCCACCGTAACTGTGATCACCAACTTGCTTGATAGATGGTACGAACGATCCCCCTTTGCACTTTGCGAAGGAAGTGCTCTGCAGTGAACTGTTTCGGGCTATTATTTAACCGCCTGTGGTCTAGTGGTTCAACCCAGCGGTATCAGATCCAGAAGTCCCGGGTTCTACTCGCAGGGGAGTACAATATAGTGCATGGTTTGGTTGGTGGTAGGATTTTGTTTAAGTCCGCCTGACTATCTACCTCCATCTTACCTAATTATGTCGCCGTAATAACAATTCTTAAAAAATATTGTGTCCCGGCATTTAGATGTAAGATAGCCAGCTCCTCATTGTGTTGAGGATTCCGGCTGAAATGCGCTTCCACCTTCGACCTTAAATTGAAACCAGATGAGAATTTAGAAGAAAAAAGATTAAACTGACAAACTTCAAAAATGACCACTATGGGCGAACTAAATATAATAATAATAATAATAATAAATATTACAGGACATTAATTTTACACAGCGCCATCTAGCCCCAAACTAAGCATAGCTTGTAATATGGGAACTAGATAACGGATAAAATACTTAAATAACTTTTTTGTAAATACATACGTACTATATGATACAACACCCAAACACAGAACAAACATCTACATTCACAAATATCACACAAATGTTTGTTCTGGGTGGGAATCGAACCCACAGCCTACAGCGCCGAAGGCAGAGTTACTACCAACTGAGCTATGAGGCTTGTCAACTTACGGCTTAGAAGCGATCTAAGACAGGCAACCTCTGTGATGTTGCCGTGGAGGTCCACCCTTATAATAGACTACTCCAATTATGGGAATTTCCAACTAAAACCAACAGACTGAAATAAAAATAAACTTGATATACCTTGGTATCGCTTAGGAAAAGTAAATAATTCATTCTTAGGAAACTGTGTGAGATTCTATAATAAGCTTCCTCAAAGTGCCACCAAACTCTGTGCTCGTGAATTCAAATGTTATATAAAGAATAATTTAATTAAAAGTGCCTACTACAAAATTAGTGAATATATCGACGATAAGAACGCTTGGCCCGATGTTGCTATACCAGTTGACAGCAAAATGGTGATTTTTCAATGTTAACAAACTGCCCATTATTTAGGTAGATAGGTAGGTAATAACAAATGTCTTAAGATTAAGTATTTAGGTTTATGATGTATCTACTTAGAATATAATAACAAATTGTGTATCTAAATGTTGAATAGTCATCAAAAAATTAAGCAGCCCGAGGTTCTTGCCTTTCTCCTTGTGTGCTGGTCGCGATTCCGAACAGGCGGTAGATTTGACGTTTCAAAATGATCCTAAAAAATCTTAATGAATAAAGAAATTTTGACTTTGACTTTGAACAGTTATCGAAGCCACCTCAGCGTGGCGATTATGGCAGAACCTTTGAAGAGAGCTACGGGCGTGTGACTGAAAACGCTGAACATAATTAACTATAGTTTTCACCAATGGTGAGTGATTTTTTTAATGATTTGTCAGCATAATGCGGGAGAGAAGACTGAGCAAAGATGTAAGCACGTAATGGAATGTATTATCAAGGTCTTACGTATGTAATTATTTAATTAAGTGTTAATTACGCGTACCACATCATAGGTTTAATTTTACATATTTGATGTGAAACCGAGATAAGTTTTGAATTAATTACAATTAAATACTTTATTACAAGTAGATTGAAAGCGAAAGTTTGTTCATTTCGATGTTTGGATGGTTTCACACTCATTCACTTTGAAATGAGAAAAGGGCAGTTTTTTTTGTACTATGAGGATGTGCTTGACCTTCATCTCATCTGATTATTCAAGTTATGATAAGGCCGAAGGTGGAAGCGCACTTCACCCGGAATCCTCAATAAATCGAGGAACTGGCTATCTTCTAAATGCCGGAACACAACAATTTGATAGTTGTTATGGCGACAGTATTAGGTAGGATGGTGGTAGCTAGACACCGTAGACAGGCGGACTTAAACAAAGTCCTACCACTAATTTTCATTCAATTAAATACCCGTGAGAAGGGAATCGTTTATCATACCATACAACGCCATACAAAGCCGATTCGTTCTTTGATGCTCTTTCACGCAAAAGCTACAGTAGAGGCAGAGAGCATTAAGAAAGGATTTTTCAAATGGTGAAATAGGGGTTTGCTAGTTACTTACTATTTGAGCAGCCCATCTAAGGAAGTACCTCCGTCTTACAGAATATCACAGCCACATAGCACTTTTTTTTTATACCACGCGTGTGACTCGTAAAACAAGTAAAGATGTGGCGTATGATGGAGCACGCTTGCCTAAAAGGAACCTGTTCTCTTTGAACTTGAGACTCCAAGATTGTACTGGTGCGGGGAAACAGACGAGAGCAAGGAGTTACATTCCTTACCAGTATTAACAATTAAGGTACAGGCAAGTCGATGTGTTCGGCACAATGGAACATTTACAAGGTGCGGGTTGTAACCTGACGTACGTCTGCTAGTCCGGTGATGGAAAGGGAGGGATTAGGTCGAAGATATTGAGTATATACCAAAGTGGTATTTATTGAACACAGACCACCTGGCAACCCGTCGTCTGTGATCTAGGTTCTGCAATTGGCCTCAACGAGGAACACAGCACTATATTCTATAATTATAATATATTCTTCCTACGGTGTTTAAGGTCGCCAGAGCTCCTTTAATTCAGCGGTAGGGCATAGTAGGATCTCCTTTCAGTGAGCAGCCCGTCAAAGGAAGTAACTCCGCCGTACAGAATATAGCAGACAAATAACACTATATCTATTAGTGTTGGGTTCCAGCGGGCGGTGAGGTCTCCAGGTCTACCATCACATAATTAGACGCCACTCATTTTCGATGCAGTTCAGTGTAGGTTCCTAATCTGGATCGCTCCATTTATTACCATGACGTCTATACAGCTGGTTAGCGTTTGAATCGTTGAATGAACTATAACTTTTGTCTCTGGTACGTTCCGAAATTAAATCAGCAGTTTTTTCGGAACGTTGCGGTTACTTTTCTACATATTATTTTTTAATAAAACGTAAGTATACAAACGCATAAACTCTCAGCTGAGTCGCTCGGTTAGAACTGAACCTACACTGACACGCTTATCCGACGTCGTGGTACGAAATAGCAATTCAGCTCAGTTTAGGTCGTCAATTAAATCGCAATAAGACTTCATTGTACGGTCCCAGAGCTCCATTAAGGGTCGGAAACGCGCGAGTGATGCTTCTGGTGCTGCTAGCGTCCATAGGCGACACTCAAGTGCTTACAATCAGGGTACCGATTCTACTAAACCAATCGCTTCACAATGACAATGATATCATCACAGAATGGCCACTAGACTACCAGAAGGTAGATACCTTTCAGTGGCAATTCTGTGATTATACCATTGTCATAGTGAAGCGATGGGCTAAGTAGAATCGGAGCCCAGGTAGACCGTATGCCTGTTTGCCATCTTAGTAGTATAAAAAAAGAAAATTCATCAAAGGGGGGTTAAAAACAAGCTCAAAGTTTGTATGGACACTCAATTTATTTCAGAGTAAAAACTGTGCAATTGGGTGTTTACAACTAAAAATTAATCCTATAACTAAAATTAACGGGATATTTATCATGATTTGTTGGTTTTTGAGTTATTAGAAATATCAGATAACTCAAAAACCAACAAAACATGGTAAATATCCCGTTAATTTTAGTTATAGTGTTCATAACCATGATAGTTTCAAAAGTTATAAATTAATAGTATCAACGTTTTTTCGATATTTTTCTCCTAAAATAAGGGATGAAAGTTTGTATGTAAGTTTGACTAAAGTTAGACATGGTGACTTATTTCACAGTAAAGTTAAGGCACCGAAAATTGTCTTATCTATGCAATTCATTTGAGACAGCTTTTTGTGAAATTAATACCTTATTATATGGCGGTGAGAGTTAGTCATGATTTTATAGTTGGAAATGTGAAAAATGGAGTTTAGCCTCCTTTGAAGTACACAAGTAATTTGTGTCAGCATTTTACGATAAGGGTACCTTAAGGGTGTACAATAATGGATGAAACAATTTTGCTACTTAAATTATGTAGATACCTTCATTCATACACCAATGTACAGGTACCTACATAATTTAAGGTATGTACTTGCATATAGAGGTACATAAAACATGGTGTCAATTATACTCATAACTTGGATGCTTTTTTATGTTTGACTTACTTGTAACTTGGAGAGAAGAAAAGAAGGTTTCAGCCACTGCCTGCTTAACCAGTAAACTGCACATAATCAAGTTATTACTGAATAGGGAGAAGCACCTGGCCGTTTAATCAGACCACTATCAACCTTGACCAAAAAAAACTTCTTTTGAATGCTAAAAATACAAATTCATAATCAACAGTTGAAATTTAAATACCGGAGGGTTTTGCTACACCTCATTAGGGATTGGTGTTACTTTTATTTATTTAATATCATCATCATCAAGCTTTCATGTAACCCACTGCTGGGCATTTGTATACGAGCATTTCATTAAAGGAAACCCATTGTGATTAAACATAATTAATATGCTAGGTACAGATACCAACAAATCAAGGCAGGAAGTATACAAATTAGGTAGGCGTTTGTTTATCGAGCTGACCAAGATAAGCCATGTTTACCCAGTTGAAGTATACCTAAGCTGGTCTGGTACCTATATGATTATTGATGTCATAGTTTAGGTACAAATCAAGTACTTGTTAGAAGAGTAGTAGATCCTTGTGAAAGGGCTCGTCCAACACCACCACCTCCATACCTATTTTGGTCACCAAGCAGCGTTCCAAATTTAAGGTTTGTGAAATTATGGGCAAAGCATAACCTTTTATGCCTCGAGTTGATGGGTGCACTGCAGTGCAGCATAGAATATGTTTTTCTTGGATGTGACCTGCTTACTGTGTACAGAAAGGCATTTAACAGCAGATGCTTGCTTGCTCCATCTCAAAGTTGTATAAAAAACCTTTACCTAACCAAGTCTGTTGCCATAACAACATCTTTTTGAGTGTTTAGGTACTTTAGTTCACTTATATTCTCCATGGTAATATCTGATCTACTTCATGTCAGACAAATATATATTTTCCTATGACCTGAAGTAGATCAGAGATTTTATATATTCTGGAGGACCTAACATCAATATTAAGTAAGTTAGTTGTAAGTTACATTGGTTTATAAGTTGGTTGTAGGTTGTGCAGTGTCTACAATGCAATTACTTACTTATACTAGACACAACTAAATAAAAATCCCCCTAAATTTCAAATTAGAATTAGATAGATAAGATATCTAAACACTGAATATACAACAATTCTTTTTTATACTAGGTACAATAGACGGCTTTATCACTGAGCAATCTTCACCAGACAACCCTTAAATGGATAAGAATTAAGCAAGATCAATATAAGACATTTAGAAGATGAAATAAATTGTGAAGCTAATCCATTAAAACTTGTAACTCTAGGTTTTTCTTTTTCAGTAATTTATTATTTTAGTTGGTTAGATAGTGTTAACATTATAGGTAGACAAATATGCAGCCATATGCAGCAATCAGAATTCTATAATCATAATTACATAATATAATTACCAACCTGTCACATAATAATTTCACTGCCTACTTATCTTACTTTTAGTAAAGATAACAGTGATTAATCAATTCTAAGAATAATAATGCAAGAATTTTGTAATGGATAAAATAAAGTGGGGTGTGTGGTATTAGTCATTTACAATAATAGAAGTTACACCCTTGTAGGGGGTCTCAGGCCACCCCAATTCAATGGAACTATAGCATGTGTGATATTTTATGTCCCTACATGTTTATGACCTACATTTATAGCAGTAAATATTGTACAAGCTACTTTTAGCTTACAAGAGACGAGTCATATAGAAAGCTATTACTTTACATTAGCTTTAGTTAGAGTAGCATTAGCTGCAATATTTAGGTGATTCGAAATTCGAAATATCTTACGACGTGTGTCAGTGGGAGACTCATTATTAATCGAAATCGATGCAGAATGGCTGGCGTTATGTGTGTATACTCTTTCTAAATACGGTTCCATTCATAAAATAGTCTTAAAAAAATATTACAATCGAATAATCGATGAACCGTATGTTTACGTACCTAGTTGTACTAGTGAAAGAACACGATGTGCAGCAAAAAACGAACCCAGCAGAGCAGTAAACTATATGTGAACGTAAATAGACCGACGCGTGCAAGATCTGAGTAATTATTTATTTGTTTTGCTAACTAAAAGCTCGGTGGTGCGATGAACTTACGTACTTACCTCATTTTGTAGCTTCCTTTGTTGAGATCAATCCACAAACATGATTACACTGCACTTACGAAATGTTCACTTTTGTAATCCATATTTTGTTTGCACACATTCATTTTATGCTACAATTTAACACATATATCAGGAATTGCCCTCTTGGTAGCCATTTTTGGTCAAATACACTAATTATTGTTCACTTTTCAGAAAACTCTGTGAGCTTCGATTCCTGACTGACTCCCGTCCCGTCCCGTTCAGTCAGTCCCGACTTTGTTTCAAGCCGTATTCAAAAGCAAGCAGACAGATCTACGACAGATCAGCCTGCCAGAGTCAGACTTGTTTTAACATACTCTTTGGCTGGCCAGCAGGCAGACGACAGGCCAGGCCTGGGAGGAGAGCAGACTGAGAGTGAGCGAGATGCCATGCTAGTGTAGGTAAAATAAGGTAATGCCGCCGCGCCGCCGCCGCCGCCGCCGCCACTGCCACCGAGGCGACGACGACGACGACACAAGATTAATAAAGCGCCTCCACACGCATCGCATCCCATACGTAGGCAACCGACAAACAACCAGAAAATTATATTAATCACGCAAACCATACATATATCATTATGAACACTTGTTATTTGAGTTGTGTCTCAATATATTTTGGCTTAATTTATTACTTCCGAACTAGACGCGGAACTTCGGCAAGAGTGTGCAAGTTACCACGCTCCAATTAAAAGAAGGTCTAGCACCAGTAGTGGAACCACACTTGTTACTTACAATGTATTCTCTTAAAGACAAGAACAATGAGACTTACATGAGAACAGTGCTAGTCTAAACTAAAAATATATATAAATATAAGTCAGTCGACTAAAATCAAGCTAACGCATTTCATTTCTCTAATAGTTTCCAAGTCAAATGGTTTGTCTATGTAATGTAGGTCTTAGCAATCGACCGTATGTAATACGATGTCGTAAAAGCTGAATAAGGGATCTCAACAGAAGAAGGGCAGTAACTTCCTTATATGTATTATCTACACCTTTACTGCGATCACCAATCCACTTGCCCAACGTAGTGGCAAGGCTAAACCAGCTTTAAAGGTGAACCGTCCACTATTGGGCTATGTGGTCTTGTCTACTGTGTTTAACAAGTTATGATTAAATGGGTTATTGAAGTGTAGGTACACTTTTTATTTCTGAGGGTAGACTGTTGTAAAGTTTGCATGATATTCATTTATTAGATAAGAACGATATGAAAACCCATAGTCGTCATCACTCGTCGTTTCACAAGTTAGACTGCAAATTTGCAAACGCGTGGATACAACACAAACTCCCAAGCAAATCCTTTGATTTGTGTCAAAAAACTGAAACAAGATACTAACGGTGGGAAACCGACTAAAACAGGTCGTCCGCACGTTAAAGTGCTTATTTATTTGTTTGTTTCTAAAAATTGCAAATATATAATAATAATATATACAAGGTGAAACAGAATATGTGTTCTAAGCAGTGGGGGGGCTTTTCGGACCAGGAAAAGTATTTGTTGTGGTGGGGAGATAATAGTGAATTCCCATTTTCAGTTTCCCATACAATTTTTTTCATTTTCTCAATGACAATAAATAGTGACGACCCTATTACTTTACCGCACGATGCATGTAGGTAGGTAGGTATCAGTTGGTGCAATTGTCTGTGTCAAAGAGTATTAAGGACAGATGAACCAATTTTAGAGAGAACTTGCAGTCATCTCGTGAAAGTAGGTTATTAGATAGAACATACACATTGATAAATTACATAGGCACCTACAGTTACAAAAAGACGATAAATGCGATATTGGACGAACAAAAGTACATTATAGGAACGATTATTTTGTATTTTAGCTAACAGATAGATAAAATTCTTATTGATTTGACAAATTAAACCTTCTAGTAATGGATTGTCTCATTAGCAGCCCAGGCTTTTCGACGATTTTTCTCTGTTAGTGAAAGCGCTTTTCGTTCTTTGTGATTGTGACCTTCTGCTATTTTAGGGTAGTCTCTACTCAAAAAACCAGCTGTTGGTGTCAGAACTTTGATCTTGTTTTACCAAAAACTTTGAACCAAAATTCAAAAAGTCGTAAAACAAACGTTGTTCCACGAGTCGGGTCGGATAACCCCGTTTCGGCATAGTACACATATTCTGTTACTGGTTGCATATATAATAATCTAGATTATAATTCGGTTATGTTACAATATAATATTAGGTTATGTACAATAGCATGATAATTACTCACATAGAAAAAGGTTAGGTACAAGAAAAAAACTAAATATCTACACAATTATCAACGGATTTTTAAAAAAAAAAACACTAAATAGGTTAGATTAGGTACATTAGATTACACCTGCACCAGATTATAATCAATATTACCTACTGAAGGATTACCAAGGCCGTAGTTGGCTAGGCAGTTCACACTAGCTTAGGATAATCCTTTGGATTTTAGGTATGCTATCGTGGAAAATATCCAAGGAAACATCCGAGTTTAATAAAGAATTAAGGTGGCGTTGCTCGCGGCAGATTGGGGATTGCTGACGAGCGTGCTCCCTTCAAAGTCAAAGTCAAAGTCAAATATTTTTATTCATTAAGATTTTTAGGATCATTTTGAAACGTCAAATCTACCGCCTGTTCGGAATCGCGACCAGCACACAAGGAGAAAGGCAAGAACCTCGGGCTGATTAATTTTTTTGAAAATCCATTTAACATTTAGGTACATTGTTTATAATAATTTAATAACATTACAAGTGTTACCTACATCATAAAACTAAAAACTTAATATTATCTTAAAACATTGATTACTACATAACTATCTAATGGGCAGTTTCTTGACATTGAAAAACACCATTTAACTGTCAACTGGTATAGCAACATCGGGCCACGCGTTCTTATCGTCGATATAGTCACTTATTTTGTAGTAGGCTCTTTTAATTAAATTATTCTTTATATACAATTTGAATTTACGAGCAGAGAGTTTGGTGGCGCTTTGAGGAAGCTTATTATAGAATCGTACACAGTTTCCTAAGAATGAATTATTTACTTTTCCTAAGCGATACCTAGGTATGTCAAGTTTATTTTTATTTCTAGTATTAACACTGTGTACATCACTTCTTTTAACAAACTCATCAATGTTCCTGTGTGCGTGCATTAGGTTTTCATAAATATATTGGGAGCTGACTGTCATAATACCAATCTCTTTAAAACGTTCCCTGAGAGAGTCACGAGTTTTCAATTTATAAATTGCCCGTACAGCTCTCTTTTGCAGGATAAAAATGCTTTCAATATCTGCTGCATTTCCCCATAAAAATATGCCATAGGACATAACGCTGTGAAAGTAACTAAAATAAACTAACCTCGCCGTGGTTTCATCAGTAAGATGCCTTATGGTACGTACTGCGTAAGCTGCCGAGCTTAGCCGGCTAGCTAATGTATTAATATGAATACCCCATTGCAACTTTGCATCGATATTTAAACCCAAGAAAGTAGTTGCTTCCATAAAGTTAAGTATTTCCCCATTTAAGATAATGTTAGCATTGCTGACTTGAACGTTAGGCAAGGTGAATCTAATGCATTTCGTTTTTTTCTCATTTAATAAGAGGTTATTTACCGTAAACCAATCAAGAACTCTAGCTAGAGAAGCATTTACACAATCATAATTATCTTTAGCCCTATCAACTCTAAATATTAATGAAGTATCGTCTGCAAACAATACAATATCACATAAATCCCCTACACAGGAAGGCAGATCATTGACATAGACTAGAAACAAAAAAGGCCCCAAGATTGACCCTTGTGGTACACCGATGTTAGTGGATGTTCCCGAAGATTTGCTACCGTTAATGTCTACTTTTTGAATGCGATTCGATAGGTAGCTACGCATGAGGCTTATTGCCTGATTCTGAATGCCATAGTGTTTTAGCTTTGAGATTAAGGTGTCATGATCTACGCAATCGAAAGCCTTAGATAAATCACAGAATACTCCTATGGCATCCTGTTTTCCTTCCCAGGCTTTAAAAACGTACTTCAACAGCATGGCACCAGCGTCAGTGGTTGAACGACCTTTAGTAAACCCAAATTGTTTTTCATGAAGTAGCCTGTTACAGTTAAAATGTGACAACAACTGGTTAAGAATAAGTTTTTCAAATATTTTACTACATGCTGGCAGAATTGAGATTGGTCGATAATTTCCTGGATCCTTTTCATTTCCAGATTTGAATAAAGGAATCAACTTGCTATATTTCATAAGATCTGGAAAGATTCCTTCGTCGATGCTTCTATTAAATATATATGCTAGACATGGTGCTATTTCAAAAACAATCGTGCTTAAGATCTTTACGGACATCCCCCAGAGATCTTCAGTATTTTTAATATTTATTGACTTAAAAGTTTTTAGAATACAATCAGCATTGACGTGTCTGAAGCTAAAAGAAGCATTACACCTTTCAACACTTGTTTCAAGAAAGGCTAAAGCACAATCAACAGAGGAGTTTAATGGTCGAGTAACAATTTTTGGTACACAAGAGAAGAAACGGTTAAATTCATTAGCAACTTCATAGTTATCAGTCAAAATTCTATCGTCAACTTTTAAGTTTATCTGCTTTTTCAAATGTTTTGCTTTACCTGTTTGATTATTTATCATTTTCCAGGTAGCCTTTATTTTATTTGATGACTGCTCAATTTTCCTTTTTATTTGCAATGATTTCGCAGCATGACATACTTTTTTAAAGACTTTTGAGTAGTTTTTGACAAAAGAAACAAATGATAAATCGTGTAGCCTTGACTCTCTTTCTGCATAAAGTTCATACAATCTACTCCTACTTTTATAGATACCGGCTGTTGCCCAATCTGCAAACATGGAACCAGATTTAGCTTTGCACGTTTTTTGTGGAAACGTATACTCGTGTTCTTTATGTATTAGATTAGACAATATATTATAAAGCTCATTTGGATCATTCAAGCATGGGATCAGGGAAATCTTTTGACTTATGTTATTTTGGAATTTTATGATGCTAGCTTCGGTAATTGGTCTGCATGTGATTTCCGGTAGCTCTTGTTGTAAGTTACAATCAAATAAAACATATTGACCATAATGGTCTGAATCAAATTTTTTAAACACGTCTTTTTCAAGGGGAATATCACTACAATATACATTATCTATGCAAGTGGCAGTTGTTAGAGTTACCCTAGTTGGTTTATCGAATTGGTGCTTAAGGTTGAAACATTTAAACAAGTTAATGATTTTTTCAGTTAGAGGATTTACAGGTATATCAATATTGAAGTCACCGAGCACTATTATTGATTTATTACGACTGAATATTTTGCTTAGTACATTTTCCATAGTGGACTCAAATAGCGCGTAATTTGCTTGGGGAGGACGATAGACACATACCACTATGTGCTGCTCCAGTTCAACACATGACAGCTCTATAACTTCTTCAATGGTGAGTTTCACAATATCTTTACGCTCCTTACATTTGAGAGTTTTCTTTACAATAATTAAAGAACCACCTTGAGTGGTATTCCTACGCTTGTATGCGCTTACAATGCAGTAATAAAGTAGTGCAGCTGCCCTTAGGGCAGAATAGAGGAATACGCCCCCGGCGGAACCTAGTATATTTATCTAGCACGTAGTCTGCTTGCTACTGATAATAACGCAGCACCTATGAGGAACTTTTGTATAACAACTTTTATAATCATTAATTTATAATAATTTAAAAATAAGTTTGACTTTGTATAATAACTTCGGCTTAGGTCGGGTTTCAAAACATGTGGATGCGGCATAATAATACTTCTGAACTTGGTCGGGTTACAGCATCCTGTTTCACTAAGCCAACTAACGCAATGCAATCCGTCGTCGTCGTCGTGAAAATAAATGACTTGCCGCGCCATCTATTATTTTTAGAGTGCAACATACTATTTATGTAAGTAGTCATTTTGACGTATGACGGGCGCAATAGCAATTGACACAATTGACAGTTCTGAAATAGTGATGTAGCTAAAGCATATTCGACATTAGACTCGAATAGTTTTAAAGCAAATAATAAATGTAAGACTGACCCCGCGCAGTTACACCTTTGTGCCATTGCGCCAAAGTTCTTCAACAAAGCATTTTCCATTTACCACGGCCACTGAATCTCAAATTAGCAACCATTCAAAATTTGACTCGGAACATTATGGTCAAAGTGTTATATTTTCTTGTTTCTTCGGGAAATCACTTACAGGCCAATCACCGAAATTCTCATGATGAAATTCCAAAAAAACATTGGAATCTTAAATAATTAACCGAACGAACTCAATAGTAATATTGTTGAACATGCAAAATAAGTTTTTAGGTCTCTATGTTACCGTCTGCGAAGTACTCATCAGACTACTACATCAACATATGCAAGCAGTTTCATATCCTTCCTCCTAGAGATTTCTTCGAGAAATCGCTGATCTCATATTTCTTCTAAAGATTACAAACAACATGATTGATAGCCCTGAATAAAATTGAACAAAATTAATTTTAACACCCCTCTTACGTTGGCACGATTTAACACTCCTTTACACATACCATTAGCTTCCAGTAATTATAGACAGATCTTTGGAGAGCAAGTGACAACTTCAATTAGCTTAGTAGGCACACTATGATTTGTCCCTGATCTGCGCAAGCGTAACCACTGCACGAGGACTGCTGAGCAGAGAATTCTTCACAGTATAGTATGACAAGATTGTTAATATTAGATCTAATGTTATCCATTAATATATAATCCATTTATTGGATTATTCATGTATATTAACCGTGTATTGTATTATTTTATCTGTTTAAGTTTTTTCACAGTTGTTTACCTACTTCACTAACTACACGTGAGAACCTTTAATTGGCTTTCTACTTCATAAGCGAATGTTAATATATTGTAACAAGCTGTAGGTTTTCCTAATAATAACAAATGAATAAAACATAGGAAACTATGATATTTTCTCATTACAAACTTGTTGATCGAGTGAGCAAAGCGAACGAGTTCTCCGAGTTAAGTTGGGAAATCCGGCACTGTAAGTATGTATGTGACGGCATAACGCTAGAACGGGTCATCCGATTTTCATGAAAATTTTAACTGTAAAGAGATTTATGTATATAAAATTTGATTTCGCGGGGGATTTTTGTTGAGATATTGGGGTGAAAAGAATTACAATTTTTGTCCATATCTTTTGAAAGGCTGATTCAAATTTATGAAAATTCAGAGATTCTATTAATGCTCATACAATTGGTATGAGGATTTTGTTGACACTAGGGTAGTTTTTGAGAAATAGGGGAGTTAAGTGAGACAAGAATATTTTTGGCTTGTGGGGTAGATAAATAGATAGAAAATACTTTATTGCACTAATAAATATAAAAATAATAAATAAAATTTCATGGGCAAACTTAATGCTACGAAGCATTTTCTTCCAGATAACCCTTGTGTTGTATGCAAATGTAAAGGCGCTTCGTATCGCCTGTTCTCTATGTTCGTCAGCTGAGACAGACTTGAAGCTGCACTTTTGCCCGAGTAGATGCAAAGCACGGCAGTAATCCGAAATAGTTTCGTCTAGCCTTTGTTTCAGTGTCCCAAGTACGTGGCGGGCTAATATTTCATTTTGGGGTTTGGCGTATGTTTTGTCTAAAAGAGTGATGGCAGAATCATAGCTTTGACAGTCATAAGTCATAAGCATGAACATGCTGGTTGTCAAAAAATTTGCAAGAAGAAGTTAAATTTTATAGCATCCTTAGCATCGGCTCGCTCAAAAAGTTTGTGAAGTTGGACAGCCAATGCGACCATTTATCTCCTGCTGCTGAAGCAGTAGGTTCCACGTCAAACCTCTCTGGTCGTAGATATCTTGCTAAAGAATATGATGTATCCTGCGAGTCTTGCTTTGATTCCGTTGAAGTCGGGTTTCTGTTTAGTTTTTAAAACGTAATTATTATCGTATATATTGGCACAACTTTTATCGATTCTATCTTCTATTGAGCCAGTAATGAATGCCTAGGAATGTTTATAATTATAAAAAAATCCTTTGCAAACAAGTTCAGCTATTAAAAATTAAAAAGATTTTGACGAAGAACAACAAAATACAGAATTAAAAGACATAAATTCACACCTTTTGAACGATAATTTGAAACTGATGGAGAATTTAGAGCAATGGGAAAACCAACCTTTATGCATATATTAACATATTAACAGAGCTTTAAAAAGAACGAGAGAAAATTTGAGGAAAATACTAAATTATAAAATAGGTAGGTAGGTATCTATTACTTCAAAGCACTTTAACAACATGAAAAGGATATAATTGATTAAGAATCAATTGTGTCATAATTAATAAAAATAATTACAAGGATAATAAGATACAACCTAAAAAGAAACCAAACAGCAATTAATTTATAATGGAAAAACATAATTATATGTAAAGAAAATGTACTTAAAAGCATTACATGAAGAAGGAGATTATCTATTGAAAATTATAAGACAAAATGAAAAACACCTGTTACATCATATATTATTTTTCTAGAAAAACATTTTCACAAACTGAAAATCCTGATTGAAAATGAAAATGTAACAGAATCAAAAGTGGCTATTATTATTTGTTATTATTATTTTATTGTTGCCTTTTAAAAATGCTGCAAAACATAATTGTATAACTGGTCGAATACAAGAGATTGAAAAGAAAGTTGATATGTTCTCGGACATTTATGGAAGGAGCTAATAAAATAATAAACCAGTAAAAAGTCGGTTGGTTGTTTAGCATTAAATGCTACACTGTAAACCACTAATTCGTTTTGTAATGTTATATATAAATTGTATGTTACAAATAATAAATGTAAATTATATGTTATATTTTAATGCTTTTGTCCGCTGTCTGTCGGCTGTCGGTTTGTTCTCGCTGATTTAGATGAAAATTGGCACACATGTTCCTTGTTTTTTTTTTTTTTTATCGATCGCGATTTTTGATCGGGGCAAAAATAGCGGAGGAAAGGGGGAAGTTTGTTGTAGAGCTATTTATAAACGAATTTCAATTAAATTTGAAAAACACTAAGGATTTAATCCTATACAAGTTGTTGTGAAAAATAAACCAAAGAAATTTGCTGTAGGATTTTTTTTTTCGTAAAATTTATACCTACGTTTACTGATCAGACTACGCAGTCCTCTCTCAAAAAAACTCCAAATTTACAAAAGCAAAATTTCAATGCAAATAACATCTCCAAGACTTTGCTCAGTGTAAGAAAATACAAAAATGTGATCACTTTATCAAATTAGTGGTGATGATGTATCCATCAATAGTAGGTGACCATTTTTTTTTTTGGAGAAAACGTGTTTTTTATCTCGGGGTTGTTAAATAATTATATTATAATATGTCATCAAAATGTACATGTAAGGTACATGGCATATTTATAATAAAGCTTCTTCACTCGGCCTCTTCTTACCAGCTTAAAATATCGATATCATTTGTATAACTTAAACATTTCTCAGATTGCATGACATTGCTATGTTTAAAAAAGAAGGTGCCAAGAAAGCTGCCTTTTATTGTAGATAAACTAATAAAACGGGTGGTAATCCAACATAAGTGAATGATAAGTTAAAATTTAAGGTCAGAAAATGCCACATATATCCAAAAAACTGGAATTTGAAATAGCGTGTACACATAAGACAATATCTTCACAGACGCTGCTGAGGCTAAAAAAATATGTGTGATGTGATGAACAATCAGATGATTACGCCCAAGCTGAAACTTAGTGCTTGATGTAGACCATATAATTCAATTAAAAATCTAGCTCAGACGCTCTTCAATGGTGGTTGATTCTACCCTGGAAGCCGTGAAGGACGTATATGTCTCAGAATAGGTAGCAAGTATCGTCGATTTTCTCTTTTAGAAATCAAATTGTCTTTAATTTCATAAATCATTTTCAATATATAGACATTTGACAAAGACTTTGGTTATACTAGGGAGAACAAAAACCATTCGATAATTATTACTTAATGTCTTTTTAACCGACTTCAAAAAAGGAGGTATGTAATCAGATATGTTCCCCGATTACTCGAAGACGCCTAGACCGATTTGTGAATTCTGTTTTTGTTTGAAAGGCTATACTTTGCAGGTGGTCCTATCATCATCAGATCAGGATCTAATGATAAGATCCTGGAGAAATCGAGGGAACTCTTCAAATATTTTAGGCAAACTTGAAGCGATTCGGGTATTTTTAATGTGTGTTACCTCAAAAGTAAGGAAAAAACGGACTCCTTATGGGATCACGCGTCTGTCTGTCTGTCCGTCCATCTGTCATCAAAATAATTGGAAAAAATACGTCATCAAGGTAAAAAAAAATAATTATATTCTCCGTTGAAGTCGGTTTTCTGTTTAGTTTTTAAAACGTAATTATCATCGTATATATTGGTACGATAGTCGTTGCGTTGAAAATCCCAGATTATGCGATAGTAAGTGCCGCGATCAGTCTACAATTAATTTGATTGTATTATTTAATTAATTCAATTTCTTGAATTTCAATTCAATTAATTGAAATTCGAACTAGAAACCAGAAGTACCGTAAATGCGTACAACATGAGACTCGAAGGTAAACTGAGACTAAACTTCCATGACATATATTATTACATGTAGTATCATTATTATTTTGGCAACACTGACAGTTCAGTTTCAAATTTGTTGTGTGAGGTTCCATACTTGCTGTCGCGAAGGATTTTTTACCAGGTAAGTAGTATTTTTTGAGAAATAGACATTAATTTGTTTGTGAAATATATTGTTGTACTACATATACCTCAGAACTATGATAATTGACTAATAAGTACTGTGATTTAAATCGATTAATCAATCCCATCTTGTGAAGCATGTTCCCATAGACAAAAAAAACTCCATGTTTTAGACTATTTGTTAAATGTTGCCAGAACAAATTTAAAATTTCCTCAAACTGGACGCATTTTATTTTTATGATGGAAAATTGAGACCATGTCTCAAATTAGGTGCTTATGAGTCAAATTAGGTGCATATGTCTCAAATTTTATTCAAATCGTTAGTGGTTCAATTTCAAGTAATTATGATAATTATTGATGATACATTTTTTTTTTGTTTCAGTAATTATGTCTTCGCGAAGACGAAGAGTTCTCGGGGCGAAACCCTACCGAAATTATAGTGAGGACACTTTGAAAGCTGCTATGGCAGCAGTTGACACTGGCATGACTTTGAGGGAAGCGGAAGAAAAATTTAAAATACCTCAAGCAACTTTAAATAGAAAACACCGAAGGCTACAATTAAACAAAGTCGGCCGTCCTAAAGTTTTCAGTGAAAATCTGGAGGAAGTCTTTGTGCAATCAATCATTACAGCTGCTGCTTGGGGATATCCACTATCAGGTTTAGACCTATCTTTACTCGTGAAATCACATCTAGATAGGCTAGGTCTAAATGAGACACGTTTCAAAGGTAACTTACCGGGACGATATTGGCTGGAAGGTTTTCTACGGCGCCATAAAAACACTTTATCTGTAAGGCTCTCAGAAAATATTAAACGCCAAAGAGCTGGAGTTACGCAGGAGACATTAAAATCATACTTCCAAGAATTAAAAACCACCTTGGAGGATGTAGATCCGGCCGCAATAGTAAATTTTGACGAGACTAATATGTCTGATGACCCGGGACGCCAGAAAGTGTTGGTACGTCGAGGTATCAAGCATGCTCATAAAATCATTGACTCATCAAAATCAAGTACCTCCGTAATGTTTGCTGGGACAGCGTCAGGTGTTCTGCTTCCACCGTACGTCGTTTATAAAGCGGAACATTTATATAATACTTGGACGGAAGGAGGACCTCCAAATACAGTTTACAACCGATCTCGGAGTGGATGGTTTGACACTACAATATTTGAGGATTGGTTTTTGAAGGTCATTATTCCTTATGTTGAATCGTTTAATGGCAGAGGACCCGTGGTTGTAATTGGTGACAATCTGAGCAGTCATTTTTCATTAGATGTGATACAAAAGTGTACTGACTATAATATTAAATTTGTTTGTTTACCGGCAAATAATACGGGGTTGTGCCAACCCCTCGATGTAGCAGTGTTTCGACCATTAAAAATAAAATGGAGGTCTGTTCTGCTGTCTTGGAAGGAAAAAAATAGAGGAGTAATGCCGAAGCATGTTTTTCCGAGGCTTTTGAAGCAAACTCTGGATAATATAGAAAATATGGGAAAAAATTTGAAGTCCGGATTTGAAGCAGCTGGGATATATCCAATTAATGAAAAAAGAGTCTTAGATAGATTGCCTACACAGGAAGATCCAGAAATCCATAATAATGCATCTCAGCAATGGTTAGAAACGCTTAAAATGTATCTCGAAGATATGGGAACAAAAGAATGCAGCACAGCCCCGAAGAAAAAAAAGGTGGCAGTTATTCCAGGTAAAGGTGTAACAGTGGAGGACTTATCCGAATCATTAAAGACTAAGACGAAACGTAATAAAACGAAAAAAACAAAAAAAAAAGATCGTCGATGATGAAAGCACTTCCATGCAGTGATTTAGAAGAATGGAGGGAAGCAGTTTTGAATACTGCAAACTCATCATCCGATGACAATAATGAGTTCGACACAGTGTTTTTTGATGATGTTCATGACATGTTTCCTGATGATGATGAAAGATCGACGTCACCACGTATAACTAACATCCCACATAATGAGAACCAAGAAAATGAAGATCCACTCAGTGTAGACCAATCGGTCTATACTGACGAACAATTTAAAGTTTCTGTACCTAGTGATGGTGGTGCTGGTTGCTCTAAAGATACAGAAATTGTAAATAATTCGGAGATTTCACCAGATTCTTTTGTTGTTGTCGAATTACTCTACAATGAGAATACGAAAAAACAAACTGAAAAGAAGTTTATTGCTCAAGTTACGAACATGGTTAGCGACGGAAAAGTGACCTGTCGCTTCATGAGATGTTTTTCAGCTACAAAGGGTATTTACATATTTCCAGCAGTGGATGACATGATGACAATTTACACTTCTCGAATAATAAATACAATTAAGCCCACTCAAGTGAAAAGGGGAAAATACATTTTTAATATTAATATTTAATTATAAGACAAATAAAATTGTGTAAAATAATATTTTTTTGTGCGCACTTCAAAGCGTAGGTATGCCTATGTATCGCAATAAAACGTTCCTAATAGCTTAGACTCCAATTTTGATCTCAATGTTTAAATTTTATTATAAGTTGCAAATGTTATTAATTTACTTAGTGTTAAAGGCTAATTTGAGACATGTGGGCAAATTGAGATCTCAAATTACCTTCGGTCCAAAATCGAGATATATGTTGATTTATTTTTTGACGATTTATGAAGAAGTTTGTTTTTTGTTTTTGATTTTATATAATTTTTATTTGATTTTTGAAGAACTAGTAAAAGATCTGGTAAGATTTGGAGATAATATTTTGTTTTATTTAATACCTCTAGTTATAACTGATTTATTATTGTTTTAATTTGCGCAAATTCAATATTTTGTTATTTTTTAACGTCTCTATTAACAAACATTGAAATAAATATATATAAAAAAAACTACATTGATTGGCTCAATATTGCAATATGCTCCTATTACCTTAGATAGAGACTCATGTTCTAGTAAAATTTCAAACTATAATTATTAAGAATTACCTACACCTTATACTGTGAATTGAAATTTAAACCTGTCTCATGTTGTATGCATTTACGGTACATTGAATACAACACATTAAAGAGTAGATTACTCTATGAGGGATTTGACATCACTACTTACTTCATTGTTGGAATTGAATTGAACAATTTGATTTGATCTTTCTTGCTTGATTGTTATCAAACAAAAACTTAGGGTCTGACAGCCAGCGAGCAGAATTTGTTTCAGCCTGTTTTCATTTTGATAAAATAGTTCTTTTTTCGAAAATACAAAATAATGGTGGGCGCAATGCCTGTAAATCTAATACCAAAATTTTGCAACGGGACCATGGACAGCCTTAACGGGGTTGAGAATAATGAGATTCACGTGAATATCGGAAGTCGAATCAAATGCGGGGATGACTTTGGTACTGTGAAGTTTATTGGTGAAATTTCGGGGTATAAGGGGGTTTGGTACGGTGTGGAATGGGATGATGTAGCCAGAGGGAAGCATGATGGTTCTGTTGATGATGTACAATACTTCAGGACTTCCAGACCAGGGGCTGGATCCTTCGTGCGTCCCAATAAGATTGCCACTATGAAAACTTGTGCCGAAGCAATTAGACGCTACTACGGTGAAAGAGAGGTAATTAAAATAAACTTAGGTTTCTACTTAGCTTTACTACACAATATGTAAATGTCATAAGTTATTAGTCACACTCTACCACCTACATACTTTGGTAATGACTTTGCTGTGTGGGTGGGTGTGTTTTGATTAGATTTTCTGTACCTACAAATGTGTAATAAGTAGCTCACAATAACTAGAAAATGTCTACCGTCATGGCTCTTACTTTACCTATGTAAGAAATTGAAGATATATTTATGATTTTTAAACAAATTGTATGGCTAACAAAATAATACTTATAACAAAGAAAAAATAGATCAACTGCTAACAACAAAAAAAAGATTACTGCATGATTGTAATGTGTAGTAAGAAGTACATAACAACAAATAAATATGGCATAACAATTACAAGCTAAACTATTCAGTAGTTTTTGCATTAAGGAGAAACAAATATACACACATCTAAACATGCTTTCACCATCATTATATTTATATGATGTGTTTTTTTCTATAACTCTTTGCAGGATGAGACAGTGGCTGCTCATCGCAGGACTGTGATCAATGAGTGGAAGAGAGAGATGGGAGCCCCCTTCATAGAGATGGTCGGCTTCGAGAAGATTCATCAGAAGCAGTGAGTGATTTCTAAATCACAAACAGCCCATTAGTGTCCACAACTAGACATAGCCTCCTCCAAAACGGGAGGTGTTTTTTACATTACCACATTTGGCAGGCTGGTTGGTGATTGCAGTAAAGGTGTAGATAATATGCAGAAGGAAGCTGCTGCCCTACTTCTGGAGATATCCCTTAGTCAGACATCCATGGGCTGAGTTGGAGGGGTTGATTTTGGACCACCTTGGCAAATTTTAAATCGCCTTGCCACAATAGCTGATTGTTTAAAATCTGGTTGTTGCCTTGTTACTTCTGTCTGTAAAGCAAGCTCACATTTGTCATTAAGAAAGCCCGGGAGTACCACTGATTTTCACTTTCCCAATCAAGTATTTTGTGTGTTTGTCATTAATTTTGAAATAAAATAAAATAAAACCTGCAAAGGTTTTATTGGATAGGGAGAGTCTTGGTTTGAGTGTTCAAACATCGCTATGTTAAAGTAACAAATAAGCAAACAGAGAAACTGTTTGTTTATTTGCTTGTTTACTTTTTGCAACTAAACAGTTGAACAGATCTTAATCTAATTTGGGATGGATGATAGTGTATGTCAAAGGAAAAGGGAAAGAACATGAGGCTACTTTTCATGGAGGGTTGTTATAGTATGCGAGAAACAAGTTGTCCTCTAACAAACCACATGACAAAGTTGCGCAGAAAAGAATTCTTAGGCCAAATTGAAGTGGCGGGTTAAAATGTGTGATTGGCTCACTCAGGTACATCACATACCATTTAAAAGCGATGGAAAAATATCAATAATAGTAAGTGCAATATCGCACTTACTAGTATTGTTATTATGCACACTTCTGTGGTCTAGTGGCTCACCCAACCGGTGTCAGATCCAGAGGTACCTTCTGGGTTCGAGTACATTATTGTGCTTGGTTTGGTGGGTTGTAGGACTTTTAAGTTTGAAATGTTTAAGTCCGCCTGTCTAGCTACCACCATCTTACCTAATTCTGTCGCCATAACAACAATTCTTAAATTGTTGAGTTCCGGCATTTAGAGGTAAGATAGCCAGTTCCTCAGTTGGTTGAGGATTACGGGTGAAGTGCGCTTCCACTTTCAGCCTTATTATAACTTGAAAAATCAGGTGAGATGAAGGCTGCAGTACATTGCAGGCCGCATATTTGAATTATGTGCCTGAATGTACCTTTTATCGCGTATTACAAAGTGTATAGAATCACTCCATTCTAATTATAGAAGGTTTCAAGTGGGTTCTATGGGAAGAGCTGTACACAAAAGTAAATTAAACAATTTGATTTTTGCAAACCATGTATTTTTATCACGCACTTCTCTAGGCAAACTCACGTTGCAAAATTTTTATCTGCAGAAAGTTGGACTGTCTGCAAGATGTTTTTGTGCAAGACCAGAACGTAGCCAAGGCGGGTGATGTGGCGGCGCTGTGTCCCACGGTGCGCAAACTGGATGTATCTTGTAACCTGTTCTCTGGATGGAGGGAGATCATTACCTTGTCGGCGCAGCTGCCCGATCTCAAGGAGTTGGATGTCAGGTAACTGCCTAAATTCTACTTCGTAATATCCTTTGCTGTCTACATTCCTATCCTAACACTTTACAGCTGAATCAAATTCCTGACTTACTTACCTATTACCTATCTATTTGTGACATTAATGTTTATTCTGTTATAAAAATATTATTTGACTAAAATTACCTAATTTTAAATGTTAAATGTGCATAGGTATTTGAAATAGTGTACTATCTATCATATTAACATTTTACATAATGTAATAGAATAAGTTGATGAGACACTGATGTCACATTAACTTTTTATAAAAATGTTAACTGTTGTCATCTTTTTCAATAAATAAATCTTATCTTATCTTATCTAAATGTGAGTAAATCCTATCCTTTTCTGTCCTACATTCCTATACAAAACGTGAGTAAATCCTACTTCTTACCATCTTTTTCTGTCCTGCATTCCTATCCTAAAAGTGAATAAATCCTACTTTTTACTATCCTTTTCTGTCCTGTATTCCTATCCTAAATGTAAGTAAATATCTACTATCTCTGTTCTTACTATCCTTTTCTGTAATCCATCATATTCATGTGTCCATCCATCGTCTCCCCGCAACAGCCACGGTCCGTAGAGTAGAGGAGTATCTTCCCACACTCCGTTTCGCGTTTAATCGTGGTCGCCATGCGAGAACCTTTGCTCCCCAGTGGTTATCGGTTCTGCAAGCTATGTGATCTGTCCATTGCCATGTGAATTTCCAAGCATAGCTCTCCATAGCTCGCTATGCGACTTTGAACTTATTCATCAGGGCTATAGTCAGCGACCACATAGCTCTCTCCATAGCTCGCTATGCGACTTTGAATTTATTCGTCAGGGCTATATTCAGCGACCACATAGCTCTCGGATCCGTAGGTCATTACTGGTAACACATACTGATTAAAGACTTTCGTCTTGAGGGTCTGCGGTGTCTTTGACGAGAAGATATTTCGAAGCTTCCCGAACGTTGCCCGTACAAGTTGGACACACCATCCTTTCACACCTCTATTGCTGACCATATCCTACTACTATTTTTTTATTGTACAACGGGGAAGCGCTTTGCCTTAATCTCATCTGGTTACAAGTTAAGATAAGGCCGAAAGTGGGGCACTTCACCCGGAATCCTCAACAAACTGAGGAACTGGCTATCTTACCTTTAAATGCCGGAACACAAAAGTTTCAGAATTGTTGTTATGGCGACAGAATTAGGTAAGATGGTGGTAGCTAGCCAGGCAGACTTAAACAAGGTCCTACCACCAACCAAGACTGAGGGTCTGCGGTATCTTTAACGAGAAGATATTTCGAAGCTTCCCGAACGTTGCCCATACAAATTGGACACACCTTCCTTTCACCCCTCTATTGCTGACCATATCCTACTACTAGTAAAACTTCCTTAATATCTCTATCATTCCAGCAAAAATCGAATGGCTATCGACATACCGGAACCAACACTAACCCAGCTGTCTACCCACTTCCAATCCCTGGAAACACTCAAGATATCAGCCTGCAACTACAACTGGCAAGATCTGATCACTCTTTCCCACCTCTGGCCAAACATCATCGAGCTAATTGCAGCTAAAAACAATATCACAACGTTGACCGACACAGGTCCGTGTCTCAGCAACTTGAAAGTATTGAAATTGGATGGCAACCCGTTGAAGTCATGGTCTGAAGTCATGGATATTGGACGGCTGGGGTTGGAAGTACTGAGTTTGAACGATTGTTTGCTTGAAGAGATACGGATTGATGGGGAAGTGTTTGGGAGTTTGGAAGTGTTGTATTTGAACCGGAACCAGATTAATGATGTGAGTACTTCTTTTAGATAGATAGATAGATAAGCAAATAAATATTTATTTCAGGACATTAATTTTACACAGCGCCATCTAGCCCTAAACTAAGCATAGCTTGTAATATGGGATCTAGATTACGGATAGAATACTTAAATACTTTTGTAAATACATACATACTATATGATACAACAGCCAAACACAGAACAAACATCTATATTCATCACACAAACGTTTGTCCTGGGTGAAAATCGAACCCACAGCGCAGAAGGCAGAGTTACTACCAACTGCGCTATGAGGCTTGTTAATAAGACAAGCGTGCCCCATCTTAGGCTACATCGCCACTTGTTTTTCAAGTAAGCTGGTGGTCAAACGCTTGGCATCTATACAAACTAAAATAAAAAAATAAAAAATCTTGTTTTAATGTAAGATGGTGGTCAAACGCCAAAAAACAAAATAACGACAAGGTGTTGTGTATTCCAGTGGCGATCCCTGAGCGAGCTGAACAAGTTGCGAGCCCTCAAGAAGCTGTACTTCCTCAAGAATCCAATACTCAGTACCGAGGACTACGATACCTGGTCACAGATGATCATCGCTAAAATTGCCTCTCTTATGGTACGCTCTTTTATATTTGACCTGAAGATCGCTTGCCTTATCTTATAGATTTTTCAAGATATGATAAGGCCGAAGGTGGAGGCACACTACACCCGGAATCCTCAACGTACTGAGGAGCTGGCTATCTTACCTCTCAAATTGTTATTATGGCGACAGGATTAGGTAAGATGGTGGTAGCTAGCCAGGCGGACTTAAACAAAGACTCACCACCAACCAAACCAAGCACGATATTGTACTCCCCACGATATTGTACTCCCCCGGGACCTTTGGATCTGAAATCGGTGGGTTGAACCACTAGACCAAGGAAGTGGTTAAAAATATCTAAAAGTGGTGTGTTCCTGCGGGCAGTAAGGTCACCATAGCTCCATTAAAAGGATCGGCAACGCGCGAGGGGTGCTCCTGGTGTTGCCAGCGTCCATAGGAGACGTTAAGAGTCTATGATACGTGAAATGGCTTAGCTTCAGCGATCATATCTTCCACAATACTGTAGCATTTACTTTGAAATTAATACATTATAGTTCAGGATTGATGCTAGAACGCTTGTGTTTCGAAAACACGATTACATAAAATTTTATTGATTGATGCTAGAACGCTTGTGTTTCGAAAACACGATTACATATAATTTTATAGATACAAAAAGATCCAAAGTTGACTCTAATTTGTACCAAAAATGTTCGCTATTCAATAAATACACCTAATTAGGCCTTGACACTTTGTACAGTAAATAAACACAGTATACAGTATAGCTCAGTTGGTAGTAACTCTGCCTTCTGCGCTGTAGGCTGTGGGTTCGATTCCCACCCAGGACAAACATTTGTGTGATGAATGTAGATGTTTGTTCTGTGTTTGGGTGTTGTATCATATAGTAAGTATGTATTTTAAAAAAGTATTTAAGTATTCTATCCGTAATCTAGTTCCCATATTACAAGCTATGCTTAGTTCGGGGCTAGATGGCGCTGTGTAAAAAATATTGTCCTATAATATTTATATTTATATTTATATTTATATTTATACAGCAGACGGTCTGTGTGTTAGATTTTCAAAATTAATGTTTGTTTTACCGTAAAAATTAAAACGTTGAAATTCGCGCGTATTTCTGTCATCTGGTGGTCGTGAGCGCCGTGGTTGAGCGCACAGCAATGTCTCCTTTATTATTACTATATCTTAGTCCGAAACTAGAGTGAAGTTTTTTTTTTTTTATTATTGTACGACGGGAAGCGCTCGGCCTTCATCTCACCTGGTAACAAGTTAAGATAAGGCCGAAGGTGGAGGCGCACTTCACCCGGAATCCTCAAGTGCGTCGAGTCGCTAATCTGAGGTAATATTGGCCGTTAACTGCTCATGATACCGTGGATCAGGCCAGTCTGTCGCCTTGGTAGTATAAAAAAATAAGGAAATACTTTTCAATTCTTTATCTATAGAAAAAACTTGTATTCCAGGAGCTAAACGGCTCTAAAATAACCCCGGAGCTCCGGCGCGGCGCGGAGTATGACTACATGAAGCGATTCGGGGGCGAGTGGAAGGCGGCGCGCGGGGACCCGGCGGCGGCCGCCCACTTCGACCTGCAACACTGCCGATTCCAGCATTTGATCGACAGTATGTACCTTCACAAAACCTTTAAGCAAGTAGACAACACAGTAGACAAACTACCATATCCCGGCTTAAGCGGTATACATGACAAGCGCCATCTATCATCATAGTAGTCCAAACCAAATAGCCCGAGTTAGGACGGACGGGTTTCTTTGTCATGGCGAGCGCCATCTATCATCATAGTAGTCCAAACCAAATAGCCCGAAGAATAGCCCGAGTTAGGACGGTCTGGTTTCTTTGTCATGGCGAGCGCCATCTATCATCGTAGTCCAAACAAAATAGCCCGAAGAATAGCCCGAGTTAGGACGGTCTGGTTTCTTTGTCATGGCGAGCGCCATCTATCATCGTAGTCCAAACAAAATAGCCCGAAGAATAGCCCGAGTTATGACGGTCGGGTTTCTTTGTCATGGCGAGCGCCATCTATCATCGTAGTCCAAACAAAATAGCCCGAAGAATAGCCCGAGTTAGGACGGTCGGGTTTCTTTGTCATGGCGAGCGCCATCTATCATCATAGTAGTCCAACCTAATAACCCGATGAATAGCCCGAGCTAGGACGGTTGGGTTTCTTTGTATGAAATGAGGTATCTGTACGTTAGTATTTCATTATCTGCACTTCAGGTAGGCCGTGGCGGTCGCGGCCTAAAATCGACCCCTCCTACTCAGCCCATGGATGTCGTAAGAGTCTACTATGGGTTTTTTTACAGCAGAAGGACAGCAGCTTCCTTCTTTATACTACCCAACACCTTTACGATCATCAATCATGTCAAGATGATTATGACAAAAACCTCCAATTTTGGAGGAGGTTCTGTTCAACAGTGGACACTAATGGGCTGTTGATGTGGTGTGAAGTACCGTCACAGTGTTTGCCGCAGAACACCCACCGGTGTCACACTCAGACGTCCCGGGTTCGATCCGGGCGTACAAATTTTTACAAGTGTAAGTCAAAATATGCGCCCTACCCGAAAGTTTAATGCTAAATGTACCGAATGCTTCAATTAAAAAACCGGTGTGACGTCCATTTTGCAATAGCTACCAATCACAAAATGGCCGTCAGCATTATTCAAAATATTTGAATGATCTAAAAACCGGTGTGAAGTCCATATTGCAATATCTACCAATAACAAAATGACCGCCAGCATTATTCAAAACATTTGAACGATCTAAAAACAGGTGTGACGTCCATTTTGAAATAGCTACCAATCACAAAATGGCCGCCAGCATTATTCAAAATATTTGAACGATCTAAAAACAGGTGTGACGTCCATTTTGAAATAGCTACCAATCACAAAATGGCTGCCAGCATTATTCAAAATATTTGAACGATCTAAAAACCAGTGTGACGTCCATTTTGAAATAGCTACCAATCACAAAATGGCCGCCAGCATTATTCAAAATATTTGAACGATCTAAAAACCAGTGTGACGTCCATTTTGAAATAGCTACCAATCACAAAATGTCCGCCAGCATTATTCAAAATATTTGAACGATCTAAAAACCGGTGTGACGTCCATTTTGAAATAGCTACCAATCACAAAATGGCCGCCAGCATTATTCAAAATATTTGAACGATCTAAAAACCGGTGTGACGTCCATTTGAAATAGCTACTAATCACAAAATGGCCGCCAGCATTACTATTCAAAATATTTGAATGATCTAAAAACCGGTGTGAAGTCCATTTTGCAATAGCTACCAATCACAAAATGGCCGCCAGCATTATTCAAAACATTTGAACGATCTAAAAACAGGTGTGACGTCCATTTTGAAATAGCTACCAATCACAAAATGGCCGCCAGCATTGTTCAAAATATTTGAATGATCTAAAAACCGGTGTGACGTCCATTTTGAAATAGCTACTAATAGTGTCATCAATTTCAGAATACGGGGTCCCAGACGACAGCCTGCTAGTAAAACAACCGAAAACAATGACTCTCACATCGCAGCTCCTCGAAATAACTCTAACAGACGACAACGGCAAGCAATTTAAGAAGAAATTCCCTTCCACTATGGCTGTCCAAAAACTGGTCACATTGGCGCAAAGATTATTTTCAAAATTCGGACACCACGGCACTCCTACATTACACTTAATCGACGACCAAATGCAAACTGAAATCTTTTTGGACAACAACATGAAGGATTTGTCGTATTTCTCGATGAAAAATGGCGACACAGTTTTAGTGAGATCCAGATAAACAAGATGGCGGACTTTTGGCGCGCATTTTCCGTTATGTAAATAAATTATTATTTTACCTGTATTTATCGCTAATAAATCTGGTTTATCTATTTTATATTGTAGATTTTCTTTGTACTATCATTATATTCATAAGGAGACTTGTTAGGTAGGTTGGTAAAATTGAGTTATGCCTAAGTTTAATCATCTCTTCTTCTATTATATAAAATCGATTTGCCACTGACGTGATAGGTAGGTAGATAGGTATAATCACGCTAGCGCCGAAACAGACTTGAAATTTTGCCAGAGTGTTTATTGTGACTTGTAGGTGCTCACTAAGAACGGATTTTAGGAAATTCTCCCCCAAGGTCCCCAAAGGTTTGAAAAATTGGGGGAAAAAGATTTTGTATGGAGATATACTTCACATTTGATCCGATCAAGTTGAAATGTTGTGTCTAATAATAGCTTAAAATGCATGTTCGAAAAAAAAAATAGAAAAATCTTACTATTAAATGGGGCAAAACAGTTTCTATGAAAAATCTTTATTTATGATCCAATTGATTTGAAAATTGCAAAGTGTATTTGTAATACCTATGAAATGCTAATAATAAAAGCAACTTGGTCTTCCTTTAAAGGGTGAAATGGGGCAATACTTTTTGTGTTAACAAATCTTTTTATCTGATCTAATCGAGTTGGAATTTTATTTCGTAAAAATTAAAGAAAGCAAAAGATTTAGAAAAAACATTTCTCGTAAGATCAAACTAATAGAGGGTTAATTGGGGCAAAAAAGTTTGTATGCAAAATCTTTATTTATGTTCTGATTGAGTAAAAAAATTGGATGTGTAATACACTGCAATACACATTAAAATGCTAATTATGGAAAAACACCTATTGATTATTCCTCTAAAAGGGTGAAAAAGGGCAAAAAATGCTTCTCAATTCTTTTCAATTCGATTTAGTTACAATTTGTACGTATTTGTGTTTCACTAGAACAAGACACAAGACTATCGAGATACTTATTAAAGGGTGAAATGGGGCAAAAGTCTTGAAATTCAATTTATTTAGTTTTATTCGATTGAGTTGAAATTTGTGTATGTCAGGTATATTTAGGATCAGAAAAATCTTAATTTCAAAGGGTAAAATGGGGCAAAACAAAAAGGGGGTGTGCACAGACCAAGCTATGACACATTTGGAACAGCCATCTGATTCAAACTGGAGGCTGACGCGATTAAGAATGAAACAGGAATCTTTACCTTTAGCATACATACGTTCGTCCAGCTGATGAGGACGGCGAGAGGAGATGAGGTTTATTTGGACTGCAAGCGCTTGCAAAGTTAGGTAGGTATTCGTCATACACTTGATAGGTACCTACACTTCACCACAGTTAATGATGTCACGAGTAGTTTTATCTTATCCAACAGGGTTTACACTGCACACGCGAAGTCTATCAAGTTAGAATTCTACATAGAATAGATACTATTATTAGGATTATGGTGCTGGAGGCTATGCCAGCTGTGTGAATTCACCGGTATTTTTCTTCGTACTGACGACTGTCAAACGCTTTGAAGCGATGAATGAAGATGCGATAAAATGAAGGCTCGTGATTTGGCAGAACGTACGAGCTTTTGAAATACGGCTCTGCTATTGGTTCGAATTCCAAGTCAGAACAGACCTCAATCGAGACAAGACCAGTTTTAATTCAGATGAGTACGGTTACGAAACAGGGAGAAAATTGTGTATTTATGATAATTACTAGGAAATGCTAATAATAATAAAAAACTTCCACTAAAAGGTGAAATGGGGTAATACTTTTTGCGTGGAAAAATCTTTTTATATGATCTGATCGAATGGAAATTCTGTTGAAGTTTTTTGATTATAGCTACATGCCTATAAAAAATAAACTTTTTATTAAAGGGTGAAATGGGCCAAACATACATTCAAAATCATTATAATTGGATTTAGTTCAAATATTGCATGTATTTGTGTTTCGAAGACTTATGAGATACGTGTCATGTTTTTTTACTATACCTGTAAAAGGGTGAATTGGGGCAAGTCATGAACTTAAAAATCCTTGGTTTCATTCGATTGACATTATGTATGTGTATTATTATAATAACATTGAAATGCCTGTTATGAAAAAAATACTTTAAGATTTTGCCTCTGATAAGGTGACATGGGGCAAATCTTTCTGTACGAAGACATATTTTTATTTGATACAATCGAGTTGAAATTTATAGATATAGGATCCAAGGGTCCCGGGTTCGATCCCTAGGCAGTGTGCAATATTGTGCAGGACTTAAAAGTGTGCAATATTGTGCAGGACTTAAACAAAGTCCTACCACCAACCAAAGCAAGCACAATATTGTACTCCCCTTGGGGATCGAACTGGGACCTCTGGATCTGACCCCGGTGGGTGGACTACTAGACCACAGAGGTGGTTAAAACAGCCCTGGTTATCCAAAACACTTGACGAGCCGCCAGATGGCTCTTTGACGACCATTACTAGTGGCAGTAGGTTCCCGGGACCGACAACGGCCCTCCAAAGCAATCTGGTAATTCTAGCCTGCAATACCCGTACGAAAGGGCCCGGTGACCAAACCTCATTAAGGAATGCCGCACTCTTGAAGCGGACCTAGGACTACTAGACAGGTGCGAGTCTCTAAGACGCTGAGATGTCCGAAGATTATTTTCTTCTATGTTTTTGAAATTCGATGATACTTATGCCTACTAACAACCAAATAAGCACCAGTTTCTCTTTTTTCTATATTTTATATCAAATAGGTAGTATAATTATGATCTGGACAGATTTCAGAATTACTGGGACGGGCCGTGTAGAAACTAGGAACCCTGTCGTTCAGTACAAGCTGTATACCAGGTATCTAATATACAGCCATTCCTATTTTCTTATTTGCAACGGTCAAATACAAAGCAAGGTATACTTTTAGCTAGTGGCATATAAAATCGTCTTGAATCTCACAGCCTAAACCCACTTGTTTAGGCGAATTTATCAAAATCCAAAGAGCACCCCTATATAACGAAGAAAGCTAGCCTGTATCTAGAACAGTGGTTCTAGAGACAGGCTAGCTTTTTTTATAGGGGTGATATAAGGATTTCGGGAAATTCCCACAAGATAACGGGAAGGAAGTCGAGGGTGTTCGAAAGAAAGATAGAAAGAAAAACATTTTATTGACACACAACAACACAGCATAGACAATTTGTACAATGTAGACACATAATAGGTGTCCTATTAGCAAATAAATAATAAATGAATAGGTAGGTAGATAGCTACCCAGCCAACCTACTGCAAAGAGGTGCTATTTAGTGTGCGCTGATATAGTATATGTGCCAAATGGCACCAGCTCGGCTTAAATCCTGCTCCACTTTCGTAAAACAGCACTGGTTTTCAGGTGGGGCCTTCGCGAGTGGTTTCACGGCCTCTGCCGCCTCATAGACTAACACTAGGTACGTACTTACTTATAAATATAGGCGTACTAACAAGCAAGCAATTTAATTATAGTCCAATACTAGTAATACAACTAGTTTGCTCGTAAGACATAAAATTCTGATAATATTTATCAGAATTTTAAGTCTTACTATACACACCTTTGCAAAATCATAGAAAATGGCTGAATCGTTAAATAGACTACAATGGATTAGCCATAGCGAAATGAATAGGTAGGTACCTGTATTGGTACAGGTGTCAGACTGAAGCGGGGATTTAGGTATTGCGAAGACTGAAGGCTGGTTTTCAATTAGTATTATGATATCTGCGTAACAAATCAAATCATTCTGAACTAGTCTAAGGTAGCTACTATATTTTAGTTATAACAGCTGTGACCTCAAATAATAAAGCGTAACGACTGATGATACATAATCGTATAAACTTTGTCGTTTTCTTTACAATATGTTCAAATTTACATAAAAACAGATGTTGCATTGATTATAGGTACGTAAGTACCTACTCCCATTTCAATAAATACCGTCAACATTTTAAATATTTCATTCCTATTTTGAAATCATTGTAAAGACATCGGCTTCTTACATTCCACGTCGTTGACGCGAATACACATTTTTATTACAATAAAACCTCGTCAACGTAGCAAAGAGAACGAATCAATTTACGACTGGCCACATACACGATCGTCGCGGCAACCGTTGTGTCAACAAAAAAACTTTTATTTACAAATGGCTTCGTGACATTATTTGCAAAAATTGCAATGAAAGTGATTTAATTTTGAGGGAAACCAGTGAAATAAGTAATGGGGAATTGTTGGTGCAGTTTTAGGCGACGCGGCGTGCGTCGTCAAATAGTTTTGATTTTAATCGGTTTGGACAACGCGGGAAAAACACATACAGTGAACAATCTGGCCGGCGAGAAGGATGATAAAGTTTTGCCCACGGTTGGGTTCAAAGCGGTCAATTTAATTCACAAAGACACCCCGGTAACGATATACGATTTGGGAGGGGGCCCGCATTTTCGGCAAATCTGGTCTCAATACTACAGTGAAGTTCATGGGGTGATATTCGTTATCGATTCGAGTGATTTCACGCGGTTGGATGAATGCAGAGCCGTTCTGGAGGAGGTCTTATCGCATGATAAAATATCAGGTGAGTACCTTATACTGACCTACACGGTGTACCTAGGTAGGTATTTCATCATTTGTATATTTTTGTATCTTGCTCGCTATCGTCATGGTAACGTGTGTAGTGAAGGGAAAGCTTCGAGATGCTCGATGAATCGATTAAATTTTAATTAATCGAATAAAATAATACAGATTAAGGTGCTACCTATATTGTACGAAGGGGAGGTGCTTGACCTTCTTCTTACCAGATTTTTTCCAAGTTATGATACAGCCTATCGTACTCCCTATGGGGATCGAACCCTGGACCTCTGGATCTGACAACGGTAGGCGAACCACTAGATCACAGAGGCGGTTAAATCAGAGTTGTCAATATGGATTATTTTCAAAATTATTAAAAACCAAGTAGCCCACACATCAGCGCAAAGCTTTATCGACTAGCTATGCGTTTTTTTAAAATTCGGTAGTAGGTATATCGGTTATCAGTAATAGAGGTAAACAATGTGGTAATTACAGACCGTTAACTCGCATTTGAAGGTCCAGTAGTACCTACCTACCTACCGCTATCCAATACTAACGTATTTATTTGTTTCGAAATGGCATGACAACGATTCTGCAAAGTTGTGTTAATAATTCTTTATTGCCGCGGCGATCGCGGCTTCAGAATCGAGCCCTCCAACTCGGCCCATGGATGTCGTAAAAGCCGACTAAGGGATCTCACCAGAAGATGGCAGCGGCTTCCTTCTGTGTATTATCTACACCTTACTGAGATCGCGATTGAAGACATTTGAGTTTTAACAGCAGAAATACTTTTTGATGCGCGCCTATACGCGTTTTTTTTCATGGCCGCTGATGCCAAGTCTGAAACTGTGAGAGTTATCGAAAAGTCGTGTTACGTGCTCGATTTAGAAAAAAATAAGTTCTGCATTAAAGAAAATCTATTTTTTTTAATAGTTTTTCTGGACAAGTGAGTTTTTGAAAAAAAAAATTGCTTTTATGCGTTCATTGTTTGATAATAAAAAAATATGTATAATGACTATGTGCCCAAAGTTTTTGGAACACTTTCAAATTTGAACATTTATAAATTCATGCATTTGAACATTTATAAATTCATTTATATGCATTTAGTAAAGGTTGTACGTTCAGACTATGCGTAAGCCAAGCTATCCTCTTTTGCTGTAGTTTCTGTTCGTGATGAGCTCCATTTGAATCGTCATCGGATTAAAAAACGTTTGCTTTTTGTGGTAACGCAGCTGATGACAAGGCACGGACACTCACGGTTTCAGACTTGGCCTCAATGGCCCTGGAAAAAAACTCATATTTTGGTACCTACGTGCATATACAGGATAGCACGTAGGTACCAAAATATAGAACTACAAGGAAGTATTTTTTTAACGAATAGGTAAGCCAGGTGCGTACTAGTTTTAGCAGAGATTTGTTGTTTTCGCGCGCGTACCTATAGGGTAGGTACCTACTGGGTTATACGTATATGTATATGGTCATGCATTTTATAGCTTGAATGAGTTTATGAACGCAAATATACACGAATCCTCATTTTGTATGACAATGAATATGACTTATTATATATAAATAGTAGTCTTTTTTGACATTTTTGTGCTATTTAAAAATCTGTTTTATAATGGTTATTTTCTGAAATTGACATATTTTTTAAATTTTTACTCATTATTTTGACATTTTATTATTTCTTATTGTGATGTTGTTTGTTTGTTTAATTATCTAATGACCATTATAATATTTTATATAATAAATACTATAATTTTGTATTGTATCTAATGACTTGCCTTGTATGACATCTATGTTATAATATGGCCAATAAATAAAATCTGAAATCTGAAGTCATACCTATATTCGGTACCTACGTACAGTAAATTTGTTGTAACGAATGTGTAGGTAAGCCAGTTCTGGTGTTGGCGAATAAACAGGACCTGTCAGGAGCCCTCGATGACATAGATGTGGTTGACAAACTGAATATTGAGCCGCTGGTTAACAAGTGAGTGTTCGCCGATTTGCCGTCGTATTCACTGACACAGCCTGTACAAGTCGTATTTGGCGACTTCAAAATGATCTACATTACGAACTTCTACGGTGTAAAACTGAATCGTATTATCAAAGTGCCTGTATAGGTACAAGCTTTGCTTAGGGGCAAGATGGCGCTATGGTAAAGTACCTAATGTCCTAATTTTTTTTTTATTTATCTCTGTTTTTAAACGAAATACCGGGGAACAACGGCAGTTGGTATACCAACATTGATCCCACTAACTTTGGCATCGAAACGTAACTTCGCAAAAATACCCTGTGTTTTGCCAAGTGCGTTTCGGTTCGCCCACCGGTACTCTATCATACACAGAGGTCCCGGGTTCGATCCCCACGGGGAGTACAAATTTGTGCTTGGTTTGGTTGGTGGTAGGACTTGTTTCAAGTCCGCATTGCTAGCTACCACCATCTTATTTAAGTCTGTCGCCATAACATCAATTCTAAATTGTTGTGTTCCGGCATTTAGAGGTAAGATAGCCAGTACCTACCTACCTACTTCAGACTGTTCCGAGAGGATTCCGGGTGAAGTGCGCCTCAACCTTCGGCCTTATCATTGCTTGAATCCAGGTGAGATGAAGGCCAAGTGCTTTCCCGTTTACAATAAGAAAACAATATCTGAATATATTGCAATATTGCAGCTTTTTGAATGAGACCGAACGTGTATTTAGTTAGGTCATATTTATTATTATTAGATGTCTTTCGTCCTTTTCATTTTAGGTATCGATGCCCCACTCTAGTCGAGTCATACACATGCTTTGACGAAAGAAAATCTACGAAAAAAACAAAAATCGACCCAGGCTTACGCAAGGGCTACCACTGGCTCCTGAACTATATCATCCGACGATACGGAGACATAAACTTGCGCGTACAAACAGACATACACGCCGAACTAGAACGCCGCAAGCGTATGCAAAACAAGGCGTCTAACACCACCTCTCTATGCGACGAAATCGCCACGCAAACGGGCTTCGAGAACCCGAACTACGATCTCGAAAAGCCCACCTTCGATAAATCGAATAAAATGGAAGGATTGATAGTCGTCAAACCGATCACGACAAGCGTCGATTCGACGATCACAATCGAGAGTCTCGAATCGGGCAACACTAGTGTCAAGCCGAAGCTATCGCCGCTGTTCGGGAGGTCCAGTCGATCTGTCACTGAGACGGTGAGGATAGAGCTGGAGCCGAGGCACGAATTTAGGAAGCTCTCGCCGATTGTGAGGAACAAAAGTGGCGCGAACCAGCACATCGATTTTATGAATCGCCCGCAATCGAGTCCCACTTTGAAAAAGATCAAGGTATGTATTGTAGTGTTCGGCAAACACAGACTCAGGCAAAGCGTTCCATTCCTGGCACAGAATGATAAATATTACTAGTAAGGTTCTGTAACTCAGCAACAAAAAACTTTTTGGCTATGTCGAAAAAGAACAAGTTACCGAGTTACAGGTACCGATTGACTGACTGACTGACTGACTGACAAGGTCTCACAAAGTCCAGCCCCCTAACCCAGACGGTTATCAGACTGGAACTTGGGGCTTAGCTTTCTTTTGTGAATGGATTTTGGGAACTCCCACGGGTTGACCGGATAAATTTGTAAGCCTAGGAATATATCGTCCAAACTTTTTTTAAACTTTATTCAATAAAATGTACATTTAAACTCAACTGTTCCTGACCAGTACCAGACGGAAGCCATATTGGTATGTAAGTATGGACTTAAATATTATAATGTCTAGAAGATATATGGATATAATAGAGACGAGTGACAATTAACACAGCCCAGCCCCAAACCAGAAGGTTTAGTGACTGGAAAATTGTTTGATGACTGGAAATTTGTTAAGTGACTGGAATTTTGTTAAGTGACTGGAAATTTGTTAAGTGACAGCGAATTTGTTTATTTGTTAAGTGACTGGAAATTTGTTGATTTGTTAAGTGACTGGAAATTTGTTTAGTGACTGGAAATTTGTTAAGTGACTGGAATTTTTTTAAGTGACTGGAAATTTGTTTAGTGACTGGAAATTTGCAGGGTATCTGTGTCCCGATTCTACTAAACCCATCGCTTCACTATGACAATGGTATCGTTGCCGAATGGCCGCTATAGGTGCCTTTTTGTATTCTAGTGTCGACGATATCATTGTCATAGTAAAGCGATTAATTCAGTAGAGTCGCGGCCATGGTTCTTAGAATAAAGTGGCAGGATTCATAGAAAAAAGTCCTGGAGGATTATTAGTTACCTACCTACACTAGTATATACTTACATACATATTCCGGGCGATTATTAGGTACCTACACTAGTCTATACCTACTTACAAAGGAACCTACTACTTTTTTACTTGTTTGTTTCGACTGGAATTTGAAATGTATGAATATACCAACACAAATAAATAAATATTACAGGACATTAATTTCACACAGCGCTATCTAGCCCCAAACTTAGTATAGCTTGTAATATTTTTTCAACCAGGACAAACATTTGTGTGATGAATATAGATGTTTGATCTGTGTTTGGGTGTTGTTTCATATATTACGTATGCATTTAAAAGTATTTAAGTATTCTATCCGTAATCTAGTTCCCATATTACAAGCTAAGCTTAGTTTGGGGCTAGATGGCGCTGTGTGAAATTAATGTCCTATAATGGGGGAACTAGATTACGAATAGATTTTTTTTATTCTTATAAATGAATGAATGGACGAACACTGTATTGTACTCAGAAATATGACTATAAATAAAAAAAAATGAGTTTTATTCCTTACACCTAGATTTTAGCATAAGTTTTTTTTTTCAAGAAAATATGATTATAGAACAACACAAAAATTTTGTGACCATAATGTCTGAGTACAATATGTATCACTCATGGGGTTTATTTATTTATTTATTAAGGCACACAAAACAAAATACAACCAATTAAAAACAAAATATAGATAATCAGATTATTACGGCTAGATTGCATCTCCAAAAATGTGTACACTGCAAGAAGAAAATAAAAATTGATACAAATTATGACAAACAAGAAAAAAAAGAAGGAACAAAAGGTTTAGAAGACCATAGGCTAATTGTTATCATGGTTAGTCGATCGTATCCGCTAACAGAAGCTGGCGATGAACATTTCAGAGAGAGCTTCTCAGCATAAACTCTTCGACGTTGGAAGACGACAGCTACGGCGACCGGAACCGGACGTGGGACGCCGCCGTCGACCGGAAGCGCGTCGTCATCAGCGAACAGGTTCCATTCACCGATCGAGGTGAGGAAAAAACTGTGGTCAAATTTTTGCATACAATGTGTCGTTTCACGCAACTCATGATGCAAAAGGAGAATTGTGCGATTAGCTATTTTTTAAATCCTTAATAAATAATGTGTTTCTATTGCTTTATCCTATAATCAATACCTATTAATCATTCTATGTTTTGAATACAGGTTTATTTCAATAGAACGGTTCGCCCACCGGTATTAGACCCAGAGGCTCCGGGTTCGATCGCCAGGTTAGGTGGTAGGACTTGTTACGCCTTAAGTCTGTCATACCGACAATTCTAAATTGTTGTGTTCCGGAATTTAGAGGTGAGATAGCCAGTATCTCAGGCTGTTGAGGATTCCGGGTGAAGTGCGCTTCCATCTTCGGCTTTACCTATAATAATTTGACACCATAAAGCTATTCTCAAACATTCGAACACATAGGATCGTACTCGTAAACTTCGATGGAGATTCCGGGAACGCTATTCAAAAATAAATTGAAACTTCCAGAGAAGCTTTTCAGAAATGGTTCGGATTCTACGCTGAAACTTTTGTATAACAGGGAAACATTTTCAATCTCTCCCACTCTACCGAGCACAGTGCCCGCCATTTTTATCACCAACCAAAAAGGTTGCAGATCAGAATTTCAAAACCCTCGTATTAGAAGTTTCACTTCTTACTTAAGTGATGTTGCCGATCTGATGATATCTCCAGCTCTATCCTCACCGTTTCAGTGACAGATCGACTGGACCTCCCGAACAGCGGCGATAGCTTCGGCTTGACACTAGTGTTGCCCGATTCGAGACTCTCGATTGTGATCGTCGAATCGACGCTTGTCGTGATCGGTTTGACGACTATAAATCCTTCCATTTTATTCGATTTATCGAAGGTGGGCTTTTCGTAAAAAGTTTTCGTAGTTCGGGTTCTCGAAGCCCGTTTGCGTGGCGATTTCGTCGCATGGAGAGGTGGCGCACTTAAACAAAGTCCTACCACCCATCAAACATTGTTTTGTTCCGGCATTTAAATTAAGATAGCCAGTTACTCGGAATGCAGAGGAATCCGCGTGGAGTGCGCATCCGCCATCGTCGTTATCATAACTGGTACACCAGGTGAGATGAAAGCCAAGCGCTTCTCCATCGAACAATAAAAAAATCATTTCACACAGAGCCTTCAAGCCCCGAAGGGTGGTTCTTCTCTCTCTTAGTTTTATCTCACCTGTGTAGCGATCGACCGTAGGTGGTGTAACGAATGTCCTCATTGTACTGTGATAGACTACAAGCTATCGGAAGCCAAGCCGTACTCGGAGGTGACGCTGACCCGCGGCTCGCTGCCCGCGACACTAGCGCCGCGCCCCGCCTCCGCTTGCTCGCACGTCCGGAGGCAGCTCGAACACGTCGCGCACAGGAGAAGGCTCAGCCTCAGATGTCAGTACTACATTTACACAGCACACGCATTCGCACGTTGTTTGTGTTCATTTCCAAGTAATTACTCGTGTTCGAACTGAATATCATTCCAGAACACAACATACACAGTTTACTGAACACACTCAAAGTCTACTGTTATTATTATTAAGATTTTTAGGATTATTTTGTAACGTCAAATCTGCCGGCTGTTCGGAATCATAACACATACAGCTTTCTACACATGTATACACAACTTTCTACGTACTTACACTTTTTGGACACCACTGTGTGTCACTAGACCACCTCCGTGGTGAAGTGACTAGAGTAGAGCTAGACTCTGGTGGTATGGTCTCACTAGACTATTGGTTCACCGGTGGTTGTCAGACCCAGAGGTTTCCCATTTTTAATGAGTGATCCACATTTGTACCATAATTTGTGTTTGGCTCACCTAAGTCTATCACTATAACAAAGCAAAATTTTTATTTTTCCTAATTTTACACAAGAATAACTACACAACCTCTACACTCACATTATATACAGTGTGGAAATTAAACTCAGGCCCTGGAGGGAAACTACTTTAAATCCTTAAGCTAGCTCATTTTACTTAAAGGAGACATTCCTTTATATTTGAAAAGAAACAAATCTGCATTAAAAGATTTTTTTAAACTCGCTTGCTTCGCCCGGGACTCGAACCAACTAAAATTAAAAAAAATAAACACTCTTTATTTTATTATACTAATCGGTAGTATCAATATTCAGGATAAAGTTTCTCTAAAAAATGTTTGGTTACTGTTCACTTTTAACAAGTAAAAGACACGTAACAGTTCTGTTATCTCTCCAACATTCAAAGACTTCGTATGAAGTACACGCTTGCTAATTTATCGTTAAGTACCTTGTTGAAATCTTCGATAAGAAAATTGTTCAATGGTGGTAATACCTCTATGCACATTTCCTTCTTACATGATCCGAGGCGTTCAGTGGAGAAGTTTAAAAATGAAACGTTTGACTTTGTTTGCAATGCGGGACAATAATTTTAAAATTCGAACGATTTTTATCAACAGATTTTATTTAAGTAGTGTTGCTTTCCTTACGTAATTAAATTATCTCATAATGGCGTATCAAGAACAATTCGAGTTATTAGAAGCTTACTTTGTTTGCAACAAGAGCTACGATTTAGCTCTGCAGTGGTATCGCGAGAAGTATCCAGACATAGAACTACCATCTAGAAAAGTTTTGTCTCGAATTGTGAATAATTTACTGACCGTTGGAAGTTTTAAAAAGAAGACTGGACGCCCACAGCAACAAAATTTGGACTATAGCGATGTTGAGTTAAACATTTTGACATACTTCGAGTGTTACCCGAAGGCTTCAAGCAGGGAAGCTGCTCAAGAGATAGGCATCAACCATACTAGTATACTTAAAGTTCTGAAAAAATACAAATACAAATGTTATCGTGATGGGCGATTGGTGCAGAAACTACATCCCGGAGATAGTGACATGAGATTACAGTTTTGTGAAAATATTCAAACAGAAATAGCCCGCAACCCAAATTTCTTGGACTGTATTGTATGGTCTGACGAAACAAATTTTAGTAATAATGGAATGTATAACAGACATAACAATCATTATTGGTCTCGTCAAAATCCATTCCGTGTCCGTGAAACGAACAATCAGGTCAGATTTTCGTTTAATGTTTGGTGTGGAATCAAAAGTAACATGGTTGTTTTGATGCACATTTACGAAGGACATCTGAATGCAGCAAAATACATTGAAATATTGGAGCTTTTACAAAATCAATTAAACCTTCTGCCAGAAGAGGAACGAAATAATATCATTTTTCAACAAGATGGTGCACCTGCCCACAACAGCAGAATTGCCAGGGCACACCTTAATGAAAATTTAAATGCCTGGATAGGTACAAACGGGACGATTAGATGACCTGCAAGAAGTCCAGACCTGACGCCCATGGACTTCTTTTTATGGGGTCATGTAAAAAATGTTGTTTATGAAACTTGCTATGAAACCGTTCAAGAGCTAAGGATTGCGATAGAAAATGTTATTAGGGGCATACACAACAATTTGCTGAAGGCTACAAGAAATGAATTTCAACGGCGACTAATGTTGTGTAGCCGGAACGACGGGGCTCATTTCGAACAATTTATCAGTTAAATCATTTAAGTGTTACAAAATTGATAGTAAAATAAAGTTGATGTTAGATTTAACGATTATTTTTATTTTTAAGACCTAATGTTTGTTAGAGAAACTTTATCCTGAATATTAATACTACCGATTAGTATATTAAAATAAAGAGTGTTTATTTTTTTTAATTTTAGTTGGTTCGAGTCCCGGGCGAAGCAAGCGAGTTTAAAAAAATATTTTAATGCAGATTTGTTTCTTTTCAAATATAAAGGAATGTCTCCTTTAAGTAAAATGAGCTAGCTTAAGGATTTAAAGTAGTTTCCCTCCAGGGCCTGAGTTTAATTTCCACACTGTATATACACATATTATTATTATTAATATATGTGCACTTGCTCCACCAAACAATTTTGTTTGGTATATATTTTTACTATATTTTATTGCCTCGGAAGGAGGGTTATGTTTTTCGAGTGTGTACAGCAGCCGATTTGATGTAATTTGGCTTGTGATATGTCATTTGATTCGTCTGAATTGTAGGAGTAGCATTGGCTATATTATTTTAAATAGGGATGTGAGTGAATCAAAAGTAAGGGGGGGTTCGGACACATAGAAACTGTTATATTCGATCAATGGGTGTCAGATGAAAGCTAGTAATATGCCAATTCTAAATATACATCATATTAAACCTCTTTTATGCCACCACAGCCACAAATTCAGTTCACTCGTACCTTGATTGTCTAACATTATCGTTTATGTAAGTTTGTGATGTCTATAATATTGATCTCCTGACTTATCTACTGAAAATTTTAATAAAAAATTTATTTTGTAGCACAAATAATCACAATTATAATTATGTATACTTATATCAATTTAAAACTAGATGTCGCCACGGGAAAAAATAGCACGCGTTGTCAAAGCATTTCGGCTAACGTAACAGATAATACAAGACTAAACTGTTCATCCTTTAAAATATATTAAACCTCAGGCTGGTTAATTTTTTGATTTGTTAGCTGCCGGTCCATTAAGCAGCTCGTCCAAATGGAATTTTAATTCGCATTTCGTCCAACAGGCATTTTGACCAGCACAAATTACGTCAACACGCATTTGGTCAAACACATATTTCGTCCAACAAATGTTTCGTTAAAATGCACAAACTATAGGGATAAACCAAACAAATTATATGAGTCCTTCAGGGTGGCGTTTCATAAAAGCCGGTTACTTTAATTACAAGTGGAACTCTCCTTTCCATTTATTTTATAAGAAAAAGACCGTTACCGTTTATATTGTGATGGGACTATATTTTGAAAGGATATATTACTATGTTATATTTTATCTGTTGTATTTCCCTCCCCCCTCCCACCTGGGTACCTGTAGTCCTAGGCTGTACTCATATATTGTGCGATGTCGTAACGATTTAGCAATACACATAATAAGTAAGGTTATATTGGTTTGTAAATGGAGTAACTGCGTAATGGCGAATCTCGAAATGGACGAACTGCGTTATGACGAACCTCGAAATAGACAAATCCAATTATTTACGAATGAGTAAATGAGTAGTAGACGAACGACAAAATGCGAGATGGGCGTACTGCTTTTTGGACCGACAGCTAACAAATCAATATTTTGATGCTTGAATGGATCAAATTTTTAAATAACATTCTGAGTACATCATAAATTTAAACAGGTACTTAAACTATCTTAAAACATTTATTATTGCCTATCTATATAATGGGCAGTTTGTTAACATTGAGAAATCACCATTAGCTGTAAACTGGTATAGCAACACCGGGCCATGCGTTCTTATCGATATAACCGTGCTCTTAGGCCACATCTTTACTTGTTTTACATGTAAGCTGGTGGTCAAACGCTTGATCTTGCTATTATCAATAAAAAAAAGGAAGTACCTAGTGTAAGTCTACGAGGCGGCAACGGCCGTGAAACCACTCGCGATGGCAACACCTGAAAACCAGCGCTGCTTTACGAAAGTGGAGCAGGATTTAAGCCGAGCTGGTGCCATTTGGCACATATACTATATCAGCGCACACTAAATAGCACCTCTTTGCAGTAGGTTGGGTGGGTAGCTATCTACCTACCTATTCATTTATTATTTGCTAATTAGGACACCTATTATGTGTCTACATATACTGTTGTTGTGTGTCAATAAAATATTTTTCTTTCCTTCTATATACACTATTTTTGTAGTAGGCACTTTTAATTAATTATAGGATGCGTTGATTATTTACCTTTGTGTTCAGACATGCAACGCAATAAGACAAGTCCCGAGCGCGTCTCCATGATGGTGTTGGAGCCGAAGCAACGGCACCTCGACAAGGGGGACTGCGAACACGCGCACAACATCAACTGATGAACTCACGCTCGTGAGTACCTATTTATGGCAGCACTTGCGCGCTTCCCCGACGTACAAAAAAAAACGAAAAGAGAAAAAAAATGGTGCCCGGCGCCCACCCTTGTCAGATCCAGAGGTCCGCGGTTTTACAATGCGGGTAGTACTATATTGGGCTTGGTTTAGTTGGTGGTAGGACTTTCTTAAGTGTGCTGGCTAGCTACAAATATCTTGCCTAAGTCTGTAACAATTCTAAATTGTTGTGTACCGGCATTTGGGTAAGATAGCCAGTTCATCCGTTTGTTGAGGATTCCGGGTGAAGTGCGCTTCCACCAGCCTTATCATAACTTGAAAAATCAGATGAGACACCTCCCCTTAGGGTTTCAGGTTTCAGGAATAAAAGCCTTAAATATACTGGTATTAAGTAAATTTTTGTTTCAGATAGCTAGACGCTTTTGAAGATTAGCTTAAACCACGACAATAATGCGATTTGCCTCAATATTTTGTAAGCATATACCTACCATGTTGAATAGGTATATATGTTCAAGGCATTTACGGACAGGGTATAATACTTTGTAAAATAATATCTACTGCGACACAGGTACGCTTGTATACCTCATTCATATCTAAATTATACAACTTTGTATTGCTGTTATGTGCAGTATGCACTTATATGTACACACTTTATGATTTTCAAATTGGGTTTGTGTCAAATCTGGTAGATATGTTTTTGAGTACAATAAATCAGCTCAAACTCGAGGCCACGCCCCCGCGTTATCATATTGTCTCGCTTGCACATTAGTAGGTCACGAGAGGTCAAGACATTATAGTAACGTAATTATGGTACATTATACTCTTTTATATTTGGACTTCGGCTAATAAACCATATCTTAGATATTCAAGTGCTACCATTATATCAGGCACGAATACAAAGTTGACAGAATTTAGCAGCAGTGAACATAAAATTAATGGCTTTATTTTTATTACTAAGGAGTGTATACATATTAGTGCAGGTGACAATATAATATGTACAATTAAACTATTTACAAGGGTAGGAGTCGGATTCTAACTCAACTGTTCTAGACCAGTACCTACTAGCAATACGGAAGCGTTCCAAGGCACTGAGTACATTGCTACGCTGATTAGCAACAGGCACCTACTCATTCGCTAGCCTAAATAAGAGCCCTAGGCCACGTATGACCTTACTCAAAAGCCCCTCAAGACGGTAGGCATATTGTATTGTATCATAAGTAATTAATTTCTTGTAATCTAGTTCCCATATTACATTCGGCTTTGCTTAGTTTGAGGCTATATTGACACATTAACGCATAGGGCTTCGATCCCATCATCCCGTGGGAATTTCCCAGAATTAATTCCTATCGCACCCCCATACTACGAAAGAAATCTACTCTAAAATATGTTGTTTTGCTAATAGTGTTGTGTATGTTGGATTAAATCCCTAATACCAAGAAAGGAAACTACTCTAAAATATGTTGTTTAGTTTGTGTTTAATGGATTTCATGTGTTTTCGTGGAACCCTAATATTTTTTCTATAAGTATTCCTAGTTACTCTTTATAACATCAACTTTCGGCCAGTGAAAATCCCGTCAAAATCGGTCAAGCCGTTTCAGAAATTAGCCGGAACAAACAGTTTTTTTTATTATTTAGGTACTGTAATTATATATTTTGACATCACAAACAACTTACATTTTATTTATTTGTATAGAAGATGAAATAAATGCCGGAACTAGCTTCAGTTTCTGTCTGGTACCGGTCCGGAACAGTTGAGTTACCTATAGACCGTTTGTAACGGTCCTTAGGTAACCAGATTGCTTCCCTTGTATATAACTATAACTTCACATATTTATTTGTTATCTCTTTTAGTAATAGGATTTGTAAATTAATATCTAGTTTATTTAGTATATGTTAGTTGAATTAGAAGAACTATTGCCAATTTTCAACACCTTTTCATAAGTAGTTAGGTAGTTTGTGAAAACAGGCAATGGATACACTTCACTAAGAATAACATTTAGTTTTGTATTTTATGTATGTACTAAAGTTTAAAATAAATGTTGTTGTTGATTATTTTTCTTTTAATTATCCCACTTGCTCACTTGATTCCTCTATACCAAGGGGGCTCGGGTAGATATTTATTCTAGTTCTAATAGTGACAAACGAGGATTATATTGTTACGCCAATCAGAAAAGTCTAGAATCATCACGGGCCTTCGCATACTTCCGAGAAAATAAGACAATAATAACATGTTTATCAATAACACAAAAGGATGATTTATAACCGCCGTGCTAGATTACGCAACAGTTAGCGGCGCGACCATTCCCGCGCTTACTAGAACTTTCGATAGAGTTAATAAATTGACGCGCGATTCGGAAGCAAGTCAGTATTCGATTACGATACAGCGAGTTAACATCAAATGATATTTGAGTGCGATAACAGTGTTTAGTGATTCGGTAGCATAATTAAGTAGTGTTGTACTGTGTTTGAGAGTAATTAGTTTGGTGCTGAGTAAACGGTCTTATTTTGAGTAATAATCGGTTGCTTTTAATTCTTACGAACCCCAGATCGTAACAATTAGTGTCAGAAGAGCGGATTTAAAGTATGTCGGTTCTACCCGAGGATGACGCGGAAGGAATCCGCACCAGGAGTCTGATCCGTCAGCAGGATCTGGACCAGCGGAGGTTTGGAGAAACCTCGCCACAGCCGTCACAGTCAACGGTGGATCAACAACTGCCACTACGTGAAGCCGGGACCTTCCGCCACACCTGCGGCGTCAGCAGCCCCAGACCTTACTGCGCTAATGGCCATGCTACAAGAGCAGGGAGGTTATCTCACCGCAATATTGAGACCGTTATAAGAGATTTAGCACAATATGCTACACTTGTTGAGAGAGAGGGCATCTTCGGTCTAGTTGTCCAAAGCAAAACGCAGAGAGAGAAGAAAACCGGACTCGGGAGCGGCGGCTATCAGTAACGCCCAACAACAGCTGGGAAACGAGTAGAAGCCAGGACTGCGGGGCGTGTGCTGGCTGAGTTACAAAGTGCCCCAAGGATTTCGATCTTTGTAAGATGATGGGAACAACCTGATCATCAGAGGTGAAGTCAACGGCACGCCATGTAAACTGACAATAGATACTGGAGCTTCTCGTACTGTCGTCAGTTCCCAACTTGTAAACTGTCTTTTGGGGACTCTAAATACAACCGAGAGCACTTAAATTTGCTAACAGCTACCGGTCAGCGCATACCCGTCCGGGGAGAGAAGAAATTGGAGTTGAAGTTGGGAAACAGAGTCAACGTACATAACGTCATAGTGGACCACTGCGTTTTGGGCCTAGACTTCATGTGGAAAAATTCTTGTGAAATCGATGTTAAGCAAGGAGTAATGAAATGCGGTCAAGAGGAACTGTTCATGGAGGGTGCGTTATTGGGAAAAGTCTGCAGCTTGAAGAAGACGGTCCTTCCTCCCAGGTCAGAAACAATAGTACCAGTTTGTCTTTCTCAAAGTTCTGAACTAAAACACCGATGTGTACTAATTGAAGGTTTAGACAATAATCTTCAGTGGAAAATGGCACGAAGTTTGCTTAGAGCCAATGATATCTCAATAGTACGTACTATTCCTTCGTACCAATCTGAGTGACAAGGAACAAATAACGAATAAGTATTCGTTATTTGTTCCTTGTCACTCAGATTTAGCACACTTGTGCTGAATCCAATTGTTCGGTGTAGGACAGATTCTAGATTGGACAGATTCGTCATTTGGCAGATTCGCTACTCGACAGATACTGGATCGGACAGATTCGTAGTTCAACAGATTCGCTACTCGACAGAAGTACAGGTGTAAATAAAATACAAGTGGACTCAAAATATTTTATTTGGGTTAATATATAAAATTTACTTTGCTTTACCGTTTTAAGCAATCGATTACGGTAATCTCGCTATTCAATGCCGCTGTTACAATTTTATATATTTGATTGTTTTTTTCTAATAATTTAGAATCGCGGAGCTTCCCTCTGCAATAGATTTGTTCTTTTTTAAGCTTCATATCTTGAAAGCGAGATTCTTTTAACAATAATTGTATGAATAAATACAATGGTGGCTTGATTGGAAATCTTTTTTTTAGCCTCCCATGCCACCCTTCGACAGGGTTATTGGTTCTGAAGTTTTCATTATAGCAAGTAAAGACATTCTCGGTATAAATTCCCATCCACTGTGTTGAAAAATAATTGTTGAATGCATTGTATTCCTCGGAATCATCGGCCACTTCTTGAATGCTCAATATGGCTTCGGGTATGAGAAGTGGAGGTATCAGTGGCAGTTGCATATAAAGGCGCGTGATAAATATTCCTTGTTCAGTCTTATCAAAACCAATTTTTTGGCTCTTTTTAAGTACTGCTTTCCAGTAATGAAAGTAACAGCCAGTCACTTTTACAGTAGGATAAACTGCTTTTACTGCTTGAATGGTTGCCAACTCATAATCACATTTATATAGGTCTATTATAACGGAAAATTGATTCCTCAAAATGGTGAACAGTCTTTCGTAAATTGCCTGCGTTTTGTTGGCCAGAAGGATATAAAGCACAGGAACAAAATTAACAATATTGTCATCATGGGAAATATTTATATGTAAACTGTATACTTGGTAAAATGGACGGGGACATATTTTAAAGGTACTGTCACCGTAAAAAAACATTTTTTTTTTTAAGTATTCTTTCGCCAATGGCGTCCCGAAAATCAAAATTTTGTCCTCAATGCCATCATCGAATAAAAAGAAATCACACACAAGACTATGCGGCAATTTTAGGGATTTATAATCTTTACAGGCTTTTGTGTTCATTTTTAAGTAATCATTTCTAGCTTTGTATAATACATCTTTTTTCTGTATAAATGTTGGTTTGTCTTCATCGTCTAAGGTACAACCATTAGTGTCCATAAAATCTTCAAATATTTTTGGAATTTTTTCGAGTTTTTCGCAAACTAAAGTTTTACATCTATCCATCAAACTATCAATCGCGTTTCTGGTATAATCGGGCATGCACATATGGCTGGACTCTTTAACAATTCGGTTTTGTTGATCCAATGTGATTGAAGTGCAAAATTCTGCCTTATTAACACATCGCCAATTTGTGGTACCACATTTATTTTTAGTTACAAAATTGTATCTGTGTCCGGCACGTAACACTACGGGTAGGTATGCCTCTTTCACTCGAAATAAATTTTAAATACACCTCACCATTACTGGGACCAGCGAGATCCATTATTTATATTTTTTATTATAATATGATTATAGAGTTGAACACAATGATTAGAACTGAGAAACAACAAGGAAACAAAAGTGCATTTATTTGAAGTGTTTGAAGTACATGACAACGTCATAAAGTGGCCTATCAGATGAGTAAATATTCAAGGATTTTCGCATACGTAGTGTAAATATTTAGCTACCTAATATATTGTGTTGTACTCTGTTGAGTAAAATTTTTGCATTGATCAGTATTACATCAGTATTTTGTGCACAAGTGTTCATTTTCTGCCAAATAGCTAATCTGACGAATCCAAGATTCTGCCCAATCACGAATTTGTCGAGTAGCGAATCTGCCGAATTACGAATCTGTCCAATCCAGAATCTGTCCTACACCGAACAAGTGGCTGAATCTGAGTGACAAGGAACACATGATAAGAAAGGGCAAACTAATGGACACTTGTGAGGAAACAGATTGGATGCGTCGGTGCCAAGATCTGGACGTTGAGAATATAAGTAAGGCTGCACGAACCAGAGTGTCAACACTTTTAGAAGACTGTAAAAGTGATTTGACTAAAGAAGAAATAGACAAAGCTAAAAAGATGTTACTCCAGTATGCTAATGTTTTCTCATCGAATGAAGCTGACATTGGGAAGGCTAGCTTAGTTCAGCATAAAATCAACACTGTTAACGAGTTACCTATCCGTCAGCGGCCAAAAAGACTGCCCGAGAGAAGGAAGTGGAAATCATGATTGAAGTAATGATAAATGACGGTGTTATAGAGCCTTAATCCAGCCCATGATGTTCACCTGTAGTGCTGGTAAAGAAGAAGGATGGCAGGGATTACTCGCATTATGACAGATAATGTTCACGCAGATTGACGTATACGCATTGTTGACGGACACGCATATTGACTCACACGCATATTGACTTACACGCATAATGACTTACACGCATATTGACCTACACGCATAATGACACACAAGGTATTTCATACTAGTTTTCCACCGAGTGGCTTCGTTTATTCGTATATATATTATATATTTATTGATCATAGAAGTCAAGCATATGCAGCTTCCGAGATATGGGCATTTAAAGTTTGACAGCTGTCAAACTAAATAAAATAAATATTGCACCAAATTATTTTACAATGTAAGTCACATTCAATCTAAAGGTCAAACTCGTCGCTTCACATTTGCTTGACATGTCGTGCCCAGTTACGGGAAGCAACGACGTTGCACTTTGAAAAACAGCAATCTCAAGTTTAGGTCACGTACGATATTTATTATATACTATTAGTTATTCTGTGACGAAACCTAGGTATCGTACGCGAGGCAGCGCTCGGTAAGCTATACGTCTCGCTCGCTCGCTCGTAGATTCTCTAGTTGTGAGGCTGAGATGCCTATAACCGGCGAAACATAATGAATGAATGTCTTGCACTGCAGCCCCCGCCCTCGGCTAGACGGCACGGCATCACTACGGTTTACCTAAAGACTGCATAGATGACACTAAAACAGAATATTAGTTATAGGTCATTGCACTTTGCGAAGTATTGTAGAACCGGCGGTGGGGTGCAGAGGCACGAAACTTCAAGGTCGTTCGCTCTGGGAAGCGCCTTAAAGCAAGAAAGGTGCTAAAGAAAAGAAACCTTTTAACCGCCTCTGTGGTCTAGTGGTTCCAGATCAGATCCAGAGGTCCCGGGTTCGATCCCCATGAGGAGTACTTTATATTGTGCTTGGTTTGGTTGGTGGTAGGACTTTGTTTAAGTCCGCGTTGCTAGCTACCACCATCTTACCTAATTCTATCGCCAAAATAACAAACCAAAAAGCACGGCATTCATAAACATTTTTTTTTAGTTTATGACTTTATGTCCTCTAGAGGCGCCATATTCTAGAGGCTAGAATATATTCATATTCAATATAAAGATATATATACAATATTCAATTTAATGTTACGTCCTTGGACAACCAAGACGCTTCTAACAATACCTCACTTGTTAAATTGTGACAAGTAGTTTAGAAGGTATGAGGGAACAGAAGAACATACAATACCGGTCAAACACATAACCCTCCTTTTTGATTCGCCGTAGTCGAGTAAAAAGTAAGTAGAATAGGTAGGTGTAAATACAATTATGACGCAGTAGGACCTATTAGGTATACTTACCACGATTACCGAGAAACGTTATGAACGCGAATGTATAAACAACATCTTCAGCTTAACATTGTAAAGTTAAGAACGTCATCAATGTGTATGAATTCGTCGCTTTTTTGGGGTCATTCGAATTCGGTCGAATAACCTATATGCAGGCGTTGTTTCAGTAATTCGTTTATATCTACCTTAATACGAGACGTGTAAAGCTGAACTTTTCAGGATATTATTTTCAATAACCGCTCTAATTCTAAGGTATTAACTCACAATCGTGGGTTGAAAAGGTTTCTTGCATTTTGACGTCAAACTTATGACATTAAAAGTTTTGATCTAAGCTATATTATTCAAAAACGCTTGTATGTGCATTCCTGAAGTTTTATATGGTTGCATAGAATAACAACAAGAACCGAATACCGTTTACAATGAACTTGTATGTTTGCCCATTTAAGAGCTAGACACTTTTTAGGGTTTAAATAAAAAGCTAGATTACTTAAAAACGGTATATATTTTTGATAATATTAATATGTCACAAATACGCACAAATGAAGAGCTACTCGTGTATGTATATCTTACGGGTGCACATCTAATGGTTTCCGAGAAACACGATTCTGCAAAACGTTCCCCCAGCAGGAAATGAAATATCTCAAAAACCTTAAGACCCACAAATTCCATTTTTCGCGCACTTTTATGCACAAATGTAAGCTATCTGCCCATATATGTCACTTATGGCTAAGGTCATTCGTTTAGAATCTTCCTGCTGGAAGAACGTTGCTCCAGCAGGAAACGTTTTTCGCGTTTTATTCCAAAACGGTAACATGCACTAATTTCATACTCGGCGCACTAATACAGCATATATCGCTCTAAGTATGTGCTGAACTCAATTCGTTCTAGAAGATACTTTCCTGCTGGAGTGATGCACACGATCACTGCGTCGGTCTGCGCTGCGCCTACTGTGCCTGCTGCGACGCTCAGCATGGTTCTGGTCGCTGGAATCACTCCGGCTCCGCCCGCGATGAAAGGATTCGACCTGCCGGCGGCGCTTTCTGCCGATTTTCACGCTCGTGGCCACCATCTTGGATCGGAGGAGGTGTTTTATCTTGTTCCATTGCTTGTTAATGCGGTTCACCCCACTTCTGAGATGTAAAGGAGATCTCAGAAAAACCACTGCTTTTATAAATACTGTGTATAATATGTTTTTAACAAACTTCTAAAGTAATATTCTCACAACAGACAAGATATTATTGTATCAACTTCTGATACCACCTTTTAAACTTGGACTCGCTAAGACTTAAGACTTGTGTATTGTTCTCGGTGGTCGGCGTTGGAATGAGCCGAGCTGGTAATGGTATTCCTTTTTAACCATAACGACCGTAACGAAAAAAACCCCTCTTTTAACCGCCTCTGTGGTCTAGAGGTTCAACCCACCGATTTCAGATCCAGAGGTCCCGGGCTCGATCCCCATGGGGAGTACTTTATATTGTGCTTGGTTTGGTTGGTGGTAGGACTTAGTTTAAGTCCGCCTGGCTAGCTACCACCATATTACCTAATTCTGTCGCCATAACAACAAATCTAAAATTGTTGTGTTCCGGCATTCAGAGGTAAGATAGCCAGTTCTTCAGTTTGTTAAGGATTCCGGGTGAAGTGCGCCTCCACCTTCGGCCTTATCTCAACTTGTTACCAGGTGAGATGAAGGCCAAGCGCTTCCCCGTCGTACAATAAAAAAAAAATGATTGATTGTAATGAGTTGGTAGTATTGCCAGCTTATTTCAAACAAAGTTTCCAATAGCTACCGAAAGTATTGCTAGGTTTTAGAATTATTTTGAACCCTTTCAATGGTAAACACTATATTATTTAACATACCAACATATGTGGCACTTGCGAAAGTTATAAAATCTTAGTTACAAACGTGGACGAAGGGACTCTACTGAAAATCAATCTGTAGGTATAGCTATACTCAAACATTAGCAAATTATTAACGGATCGAAATCGGAAACTTCTGATGGGAGATATCGAAAACTTTATTCCGAAAATTCAAAATCTAAAATGTTGACATAGATATTCGAAATTTCAACACAAGAATTTTAGAAATAACCAACGGACCCCATGATTCTGACCCCACCACCATCTTACATGTACCTTTTTATAAACTTTAAACCGCCTCTGTGGTTTAGTGGTTCAACCCACCGATTTCAGATCCTGAGGTCCCGAGTTCGATCCCAGGGGGAGTACAATATCGTACTTGGTTTGGTTGGTGGTAGGACTTTTTTTAAGTCCGCCTAGCTATCTACCACCATCTAACCTAATTCTGTGCCATAACAACAACTCTAAAATTGTTGTGTTCCGGCATTTAAAGGTAAGATAGCCAGTTCCTATTTGAGGATTCGTACAATCAAAAAAGAAACTGATATTTCTGTAGGTACCTACGTGTATATCACTGAACTCGACGACGACCGATTTTGATTTGTTTGCGACAGGGGCGCTACCCGGTATTTCGTACTCTCGCTCTTGTAGGTACCTGCAGGCCTATTACCTAACTCTGTTTCATTTGGGTTTCAATCGGTTTCAATCAGAAATGCAGGCATTTTAATTGAAACCCAAATGAAACAGAGTTAGGTAATAGGCCTGCTGTTCTGCATTATCAGATTGGCACATTTTACGTAACCTGTGGCTGGATCACAATGTCTAACGTTATCGTAATGTTAAGATAACGTTTTTACGGACCTTTACATTACTTGGAAGCACGAAGCACTATCGTATCACTCACGTAACAACGATAGGTAAACGTGAGTGACGTCGAGTGACGATACGTAACGTTACATTTACATTACGATACATGTGTCATAAGGTTCGTGATCGCAAATTTAGTTCTATTTACGTACTGTAGAGGCGCTGTGCGAAATCCTATACAAAATGCTAACGTGAACGATACGCTTACCGTACGATAGCATATTCGTGATCGGGCCTCTGTTCATTTTACTATGTATCCGTTATTTTTTGTGTTTCGAGTGGGTCCCACGTTGGCCTAGATTTACAATGACACCGGTAGGTGGCACTGGTGGAAACCACAGAGCACTTAACAACCGCAACTCTACCCCTCCAGCAAGATAACAATCTACTTGCTCTATGGTTCTACATCAGGGTAACTTTTTTTTTACCATCTTCCCACTCTTACATAGGTCTGCTATGTAAGAGTGGGAAGTATTACTTCTGGGCGATTCCAAAAAAATCCATGACGGACGTTAGGAGTTTAATTTTTTTCTATATTGGTACTTATCATGCAATTGACATGTGTAAATGTCTTGTAGGTATAAATAATCTATATCTTTTTTAAATTTCATTAAAATCTGTTCACCCGTTTACCGGTGAAAACGCACCTTCGAATTGAATATGAAAATTAAATACAATGAACGGTCTTATCGCTTAGTAGCGATTTCGTATCGTGATCGCGTAGAAGTAATTTCATATATCGATTTTCAATAAATAACTAGATTACGGATAGGTATATATAAATATTTTTTAATACATACATATCATACAATGCAACACCCAAATACAGAACGATCATGAAGTATATTCATCACACAAATGTTTGTCCTGGGTGGGCATCGAACCCACAGCCTACAGCGCAGAAGGAAGAACTACTACCAACTGAGCTGTGAGGTTTCTGTCTCTATATTAGGCCATTCAAAGCTTAAGATCTGTATTAGGTTTGGTAGGGTACCTACTTCTAGTATTTTTTGACGAAAAAACTTTCTGCTTCGTCAATACAGGATATATATGTTAAAATAAGAAGGCATACGTAAGTATACAGATATTTATTTTCATGTTATTACTAACAGTAACTATGGCAGTGTAATCGTTTCATATCTAGCCTGCCGCACTTTGAATCATCACTTTCACATCAGTACCTACGTTAGTAGATATTGTTTTATACGCGCGTGTGCGTGTTTTTGTAGTTTAAGATACAACTACCAAGTGAATATACCTATAGTTGATTTGAATCACGTGACAAATTGTGTTCCAATATCGAAACATCTTATAAAACGACCATTCAATATTGTTTTGTGTATGAGTGATGATATAAAGTACGACTAACATGTAAAACAAATCATGATTATAAACATCAAAAGCAAAAGAATCGACCTGCGACTAATGTTCTATTATATCGATTGTAATACCAGCAGCTGAATCCAGCAGAATCTATAATATAATGTAAATAAAAAAAGTCTAAATAAACTTGTAAAAGTATAACATAATAACATAGGAAGAACAATGAGATCGCAAAATTAAGGATACGCACTCATCCGCTCAGCTACCTTCAAACGAGAATCTCAAGAGCTTGAGAGAGACAAAATATAACGCTATCTCTTTCTACATTTCCAGATAGAACGCCCCAGATTTGGTTTAGCTTAAACCACGACAATAATGCGATTTGCCTCAATATTTTGTAAGCATATACCTACCATGTTGAATAGGTATATATGTTCAAGGCATTTACGGACAGGGTATAATACTTTGTAAAATAATATCTACTGCGACACAGGTACGCTTGTATACCTCATTCATATCTAAATTATACAACTTTGTATTGCTGTTATGTGCAGTATGCACTTATATGTACACACTTTATGATTTTCAAATTGGGTTTGTGTCAAATCTGGTAGATATGTTTTTGAGTACAATAAATCAGCTCAAACTCGAGGCCACGCCCCCGCGTTATCATATTGTCTCGCTTGCACATTAGTAGGTCACGAGAGGTCAAGACATTATAGTAACATAATTATGGTACATTATACTCTTTTTTATATTTGGACTTCGGCTAATAAACCATATCTTAGATATTCAAGTGCTACCATTATATCAGGCACGAATACAAAGTTGACAGAATTTAGCAGCAGTGAACATAAAATTAATGGCTTTATTTTTATTACTAAGGAGTGTATACATATTAGTGCAGGTGACAATATAATATGTACAATTAAACTATTTACAAGGGTAGGAGTCGGATTCTAACTCAACTGTTCTAGACCAGTACCTACTAGCAATACGGAAGCGTTCCAAGGCACTGAGTACATTGCTACGCTGATTAGCAACAGGCACCTACTCATTCGCTAGCCTAAATAAGAGCCCTAGGCCACGTATGACCTTACTCAAAAGCCCCATCTGTGAGAGTGATTTTACTTTTAAAAAATATATATATAAAAATTTAAATATATATATATTTGTTAACGAGTTTTCTGATACGTACACTCTTTCCATATATTTCGATTTTCATTGTTTATAGAAAAAGTAACCCTAGAAGGCCCAATAGTACCACACTATTGGGCCTTCTTAAGACAACAATCGGACCAACAGACAGAAATATTTTGAATTTACCATGAAACTATAGATAATACTAGCCTATTCTTAAAAAGCATAGCTAATCAACTATTTATATTATACACTACCTTAGTGCAGAACTTCCCCTCAATTTTTTAATTACCAATGCACATACACAACGCACATTTGGCATGTTTTTCTAAATCATAAAACTTCCATAAGAAGTTGATAGCATAAATTACTCAGCATGCCGTCTAAGACCTGGTTACGCCACATTTAAAAATCATCATTACATAATGTAGTTTAAACAGTAATCTTCCCCTCATTCATGTTAATTTGTGGTTGCGATAGGGATTGTATATCACATTTGATAAAATTTGCCCTAAAGCGGGCCATCCACAATTATCCCTCCCATGGGTGTCATAAATGGTGACCAATGTTCCCTATGAAATGAGTGGTCAGTCTCTAGACTTACATTCACAGCATTATGAAGATCAGGCTTTGCCAAGATTGTCCCAGGCCACCACCATTATGAAGATTTAATTGCACTCGGTGCCAGTAATGATCTGGTCCCCGGAGACCACCCCATGCTCCTTCTTGAGATGAATCAGAATCATGTCTATGTCTGTGTCGCTGTTCTTTCTTAACAGCTGCTGCTGGCATATATTGCAGGTATACAAGTCTTCCTCTCTCTCGAATATCTTCCATACCCATTTGTTGTCACCTAGAATGAGAAATATAGTTTAGTCACCACAAAATCCAAGCTTCCATTACTATTTGACACAGGGTGGTAAGGTCCCAAGCTACATTAACAGTTTTTTTTTTTATTGTATGTTGGGGAAGCGCTTGGCCTTTATCTCCCTGGTTACAAGTTAAAGGTCGAAGGTGGTGGCGCACTTCACCCGGAATCCTCAACAACCTGAGGAACTGGCTATCTTGCCTCTAAATGCCGGAACACAACTTTATAATTGATGTTATGTTTTTTTGATATTATGTAATTGGAAGGTAATTGAAGTCGCATGCCGCGACGGTCGGTCTGTTTGTGCTCAGAACAGACAGAATGGGTGGAAAAGACAAATTTTAAGAATCGCCTTATTTCGCATCAACTACTGCATGCATGCCGACGATAATGAAAGGAACATTCGAACAAACATTAATTTTAATAATTGACCCCATACTTTTATCAAGAAACAAAAAAATAGACTCCTGCGCTGTAGGTTTTGGATTTGATGGGCTACGCTGCACTTTATTGCGCCGTAATTTTACCGGCAACCATACCCTTCAAACCATAACACAGCAATACTGCTTAGCGAAATAGACATGGAAACAGGCAGCTACTACCAGCCGAGCTGTGTATGCCCAACCTGGGAATGGAACCCAACACCTCCTAGAGCACTTGACAAGTGTGTTACTTACTGGATGTTTTGTGATGAATCATTTTGAGATGTCTGTTCATGTTACCGGTTGCGTTGCCGCCGTGGTTGATTTGTCGTTTACAGAGCTTGCACTGCGCCTGTAGATAGTAATAATAATAAAAAAACATTTATTTAGTTAAAAATAAGTACAGACTAACCGTGTTACTAAGAAATATTTAGTGATACATTATGTACCAAACAGGTTTATGTTGACAATTTGGTATCGTAGGTACACTAATTTTGACATGGCTGAGCCTCCAACTCCCAACTAGGTTTCCCTGTTTGGGATATCAGCACTCCCCCCGGTTAAAAAATGACTGATGTTTGCAAGTAAATTACTGCATCAAAAGCATAGATATAAATAAATAAATAAATATTATAGGACATTAATTTTTACACAGCGCCATCTAGGCCCAAACTAAGCATGGCTTGTAATATGGGACCTAGATTACGGATAGAATACTTAAATACTTTTTTAAAATACATACTTACTATATGATACAACACCCAAACACAGAACAATATACAAGCTTGTTACTTCAAACATATGTATATGTCACCGTGAGATTGTAAAAACCGTCAGCAAAATGTCAACAGCAACTAACATTTACAATTTTACGCAGTATTTCTATCTTCTCTAGTTCTGCCGCTTGCTTTAGCATAGGCACAGACCTGCCTCACTCTCTCCTCAAGGGTGAGGTGAGCAAATGGCCTTACAGGAATGTACAATCGAATCCTGTAACGCAAGCCTAGTAGTGGTTATCCTTTACGCGGTGCCCCCCCGTTCTCGATCTAGTTCCATCAGAAATAGAGTTAACTGAAACCACAGGACGACTTCTGTCGGGATGGAGAGGTCATGTCCCGACGGTTTCATCATCAATCACCATTTTTGCCAACTATTTACAATATGCCAAGGCATATCACAAACGGACGATGCTTACAATTTAACGCTGACATATACATATGATACATAGACATACAACAATATTATACAATAGATATTAAGGAGGTTGACTTTTTCCTAATTTTACTACCGAAGCTCACGGAAAAGGTGGTCAGTTTTTTAAGGCGGTAAATTATAGTTATTACCTATATCCTGTATATAGGTAATAACTATAATTTGAGTTTTTTTTCAGGGCCACTGAGGCCAAGTCTGAAACCGTGAGAGTTATCGTAAAGTAATGTTAGGAGTTACGTGCTCGATTTAAAAAATAATAAATTCTGCATTTAAAAAAAATCTAGTATTTTTATAGTTCTTCTAGAACTTAGACAGCACTAAGCTGTCTAGATGTGTTTATGATTTTAGTCACCTTGTACATCAACCGTGAGTGGTTCGTCGGAGTTAGGATATCTCCAAATGAAGTGTTACCTGTGTATCGGAGACATGGTCGAAGTATGACCAAATCCAACTGCGGCGTAATTTATGGCTAGGACTATCTGAAAACAAACATATTATTAGTAGCGTTGACATTTTCTGGGTATAATAAACAAAGATAAAATAAAGGAAGAACCGTGTGGGTAGGTGGTTATGGGCCCGCTTTTCGATCCGGAGCTTGTGGGCTTAAATCTAGACTTTTCGGTTTTTCGGAAGTTTTTTTTTTTTATTGTACCACGGGGAAGTGCTTGGCCTTCATCTCACCTGTGTGTAAGTGTGGAAGTGAAACTTTTGTATTACAGAGAAGCATTTTAAGTATCTCCTATCTACTCTACACAGTGCCCCACCACTTTTAGTCACACAAAAAGGTTGGAGTTTCAAAAGCCTCCCATAAAAGTTTCGCTTTAAAAGAAATTTGGTTAGAATCTACGGCCTTATGTGCTCGGAAGGTCAGAATCACCTTAATTGTCAGACAATCAGATCATTGTATGATAGTTACCTATATTGGAGATGTCCCTGTTGCTTGCATATATCTCCTCGGTGACGATCGCGTGTGGCGCCTCCGAGTCTGCAGCCATCAGCTGCACGAGCGTCGCCTCCTGGAATACAAACACTTCTAACTTAGTAAATGATTATGATCCGCCTCTGTGGTCAGCTCTGTCTCTGTGCTTGTCTTGCAGACATTAGGGTCGAAAGTCGTAACACAGCGGAAATACAGACGCTGGACTCCATACTCTTAGCACTCTCGGCGATCTGGTGGTAGCGTATTCGCTTGTCGATGTAAAGGTCCCGGGTTCGATTCGGCTTGTGGTACAATTTGTTCCTATTTTGATTTGTTAATGTAATACGAAACAAGAACTGACTACAAATGTAAATATGAAATGGCATCCCACAGTTGTTCATTAAGGGACTTTTAGATGACTATCCATTAATTTTTAAGATATTCTAAACTGCATTCTCAGATTTTGAAAAAAAATTACAGTCAGCAAGTAAATTGTACTTTTACTTCACACAATATTGCTATTAGCGTACTTCGTATACAGGAAGTGCGCCAATAGCAAACAAGTGTTGCGTAGTAAAACCCCTGTGAAATAGGCACATCAGTCCCAGTTCTCTCTAGTAATAATAATAAAAATATGTGTAATGTTTTTTTTTTTACGTTGAATGGGTCGGATCTTGACCACAAAACTTACACAGGCAAGAATGATGTCTATGATGAAGCGAGCCTACCCAGACGGTGCCTATTAACAAGCCTCATAGCTCAGTTGGCAGTAACTCTGCCTTCTGCGCTGGAGGTTCTGGGTTCGATTCCCACCCAGGACAAACATTTGTGTGATGAATATAGATGTTTGTTCTGTGTTTGGGTGTTGTATTGTATGATAAGTATGTATTTACAGAAAAAAAAAAGTATTTCAGTATTATCTATCCGATTACGGATAGATAATACTGAAATACTTTTTTTTTTTAGTTCCCATATTGCAAGCTATGCTCAGTTTGGGGCTAGATGGCGAAGTGTGAAATTTCACACTTCGCCATCTAGCCCCAAACTGTACGATTTATTTATTTATGTTACTGACCGGGTCATGTTTTATAGCTAGTTCCTTCGCCTTCTCAGAGTTGTAGCTATCGCGGTGTCGCGAGCGCATGTGTCGGTTCAAGTTGTTGGTGTTGCATCCCTTGATGGAGAGAACCACATTGCATATGTTGCAACGATAGATAATGTTGCTCAGCTTGTCGAAATACTTCCAGATCCAGCTGCGTTTGCGTTCTGGAAGTAGAGCACACTTTGGGCTATAGTTGCCTATTCCACTTCACAGCTTTTGAAACAACCTCCAACTGAGCCCTCATTAGAGTAAGTCTGGTCGAGTGTTCAGTTCAATTTCAAAAGTTCTTTATTTAACACAAACAGTAGTGGTGATACAGATACAGAAGTGTAAATTAAATCCTAGAGGGAATAACATGTTTATAAAGCCGTTTCGTTTTCGCTTTTTAAAAAACTTAAAGCTTAACTTGAAATGGCACTAGTACTCAGAAATATAATTAATTTAACAATGAGGTATGCCAGACGTTGCCATAGGCATCTACATGGCTCTTTCACAGTCATCAAACAGTCACGTATACTCTACCAGTGGCAGTATCCAGGACATTAGGTTTAATGTGCTTGAAAGCTCGGAATCACCTTAATTATCAGACAATCAGGTCATTATATCAAACCAAACAAACATTACAAATAATTAAACCAAGGTCCTCGGGATCTATAGATCCAGATAGATGGAAGACAATATTTAAATTTACTACTAGACTGTATGACTGTACTTACCAATGCCCGAAGTGGATGCTGCAGGCTTCTTGGTATATTTCCTCTTGGTGTCAAGCATTACATATTGCATGCTGATGACGTCATCTTGCTCTGGTTCCTGAGGCATGTCTTGAACCTGAAACAAACAAAATTTTATAAATATTATACATATTATGGAAAACAGAGAAACAACCTTTTTTCCAAATAGATATTTATATTCCAACTGGTGTTTTCTCACAAGTTATTAGAAACTTGGGTTGTATAGTGTGTCAGGGTAATAAAGATTACTCTGCTACTACATGGCATGTTCACAAATCATTATTTTAATTTCACTTTCTGAATATTGATGTTAATGTCGACATAGCTCAGTTGGTAGTAACTCTGCCTTCTGCACTGTAGGTTGTGGATTCGATTCCCACCCAACACAAACATTTGTGTGATGAATGTAGATGTTTGTTCTGTGTTTGGGTGTTGTATCATATAGTATGTATGTATTTAAGTATTCTATCGTAATCTAGTTCCCATATCACAAGCCATGCTTAGTTTGGGGCTAGATGGCGCTGTGTGAAATAAATGTCCTGTTATGTTGTTTTGTATTTAGGAGACAAGGAGGTGTCTAAATAAAATGTTTTCATGTTTTTTCCATATTAATATACATACATAGATACTCTCGTAAAACATAACCCCCCTTTGTAGTAGTTAGTCTCAGCTATATAGTCCAGTGCCTTCTTTGAAAAATAGGTCTAATAATAATAATAAATATTACAGGACATATTTTTTAAATTCACATACCTAATACTGAGCAGTCAAGGTTTTTAGATCACCAAGACACTTGGGTGATACAACATTTACTTGTAATAACAACCAAGCAAACTAAGCGCTTCCAAAAATAATTAGTAATGTACACTGCAAAAGCTTAGAATAAGCTACCCACATGATAATGCCTATCTGATGTTAAGTGCTATACATATATCTTACCTATAACAAAGCCTTACTGCGTAGGTCACATCAACAAAGAACATGGCCTATGCGGAACTGCATTGCTCCCATAAAGTTAAGGCATATTGGTATGTATGAGATAATATTCCTCATAATTTAACGATATCCTGTGCCAAACGGTAGACACTAGAGAAAAGATTTATCAACAACAGTGTAGGAAATCATTGTATATGTTGAAGTCCAATTGTATAATAGGCCAGACCATGAAATCCCTCGCCACAAGGCACATCGTAAAGTTAATACAAAAAAAGTGATCTGATAGGTCTGATAAAGTAATTGTAGTAGGTCAAGTAGCGGCAGGGTTGGCCCTCAGGCTACCCTTAAAGCCACAAACATGTCACACACCCATTACTGCTTACACCCTAGCTGTATACTACCTAATACTGACTGTTCGATATTTTAATCCTTGAGCTTCAAACATCAAGACTTTGTTTCATACTTATAACAACTTAGCAGTGTGAATGGGGTTATATGTATCAATATATTTCTTACCTCTGTCTCAACAACGGGATCGCAGACCTCGCTCAGGAAAACAGGTTGTGGCTTGGTATCCCTTTCTTCTCCTTCTTTGAGGGCATTCAGATGAAGAAACTCAACCCGAAACCCCACTGTTGCCTCGGTATTGTCCTGGAACAATATCGTTTTTAAATTTATTGAGCTTACCAATCCCAGGAAATTGAATACCAAATACATTGGTAAAATACCAGCCTCAGGTAGTCATTGATTACCAAAAATTACCATTAAGAATGGTTGAGTAAGGTAAGGAAGTAATCTTTATCTTAGTGTGGTCACAAGTAGGGCTGTATTTGTTAATTAACATATGGTACCTTTGCATTTACACACTTTAAAATGGATGTAGCTAGGTAATGCTTTTAACTTTGACACATCATAATTTTAATTCGAGAAATGGGTATTTATCGCGTATTTTACGTCTATATTTTGACACATCAGCTTTAAAACAATACATTTACAACATAAAAATATGATAATTATAGCACATACCTTGTGAAGATTGTAGATATCCTTATGCTTCAATTTCATGTGTTTGAATAGTATTGGAGACTTTGAATCGGTGACAATTTCTAGCTCACAGAGGTTGCATTTCATAGTGCTCTTGTCTTCGACAGGTGCAAAGTATATAGATACCCATTCTGGAATTTCTTGTTCTCCTGAACAAATATCAAGTAATTGGTAATGTATGTGTATTATAAAACACTAAAACTTAGCTAACTGAAAATTATCAATGAGGATGAAAATAAAAGACATTAAGATTGTTTTATATGTTTATTTTAGTCTGTGTAGGGAATGAAAATAAAAGACACACATATAGTGGTAAAGGTTTTTAATACTGTTTTGTTTTAATAAGTTCAAGTGTCAAGTAACATACAAAGTAGTTACAGATTGGTCAACAATGAGAATTTAACCTCAAAGGATTTCTGAGGCAGTAGGAACACATCAGTGGTTAATTACATTTACATTAATTACATGAACAAAATCTGATGTCCTTTACGAGTAGGCACACACTGAACAACGTCGAATCCTGTAAGTTTTATCACTGTTTATAAACTTGAAACTTGCAAACTACAAGGTAACCGATTACGAACGCAAAGACTGCAAAGAAGTGCAGATAGCGTACGAAAATAGCCTGAATCACAACCTAATTAGCATTCAAATGCATGCGCTAGCAGTCAAAGTTTAAACCAAACACCAGATTTCAAAATATTGTAAATAAATTACTTGCTATTATGGCTAATTTGAAAATAAATAAACGTGGGAAAACACCAAAAACAGATCGAGAATGAAAGAACAAAATGAATGACGCACGCAAAAATGGTGAATGTAATGTGTTACTATTGAGTAGGATGTCTGACTGGCTGGCTGGTCTGCTCTGTCTTGTTTTGCTTCGCTTGGTTCATGGCGGCGGCGGCGGCGGCGTTGGTTGATCTAATTGACAAATTACGAATGTTCATGGCAGTGCTGCCAACTTTAACATACATTTTGATGTGTCATTTCGAAATGAACGACAAAGGAGATCGTTCATATTAGGCTAAGTACAGAACGTTTTTTTTTTTAAATAAGGCAATCTAACAAAAATGGAATGCGACTGATTTATAAAACGAATTCAGGCGTACACATATATTTTTTTCGTCACGTTTTAGCTTTTTATACAAGCGACGCCATTGTGATTTTATTGAATGACGTAATTTTAGTTTTTTATGGTTTTGGATATATTTGAATAATTAAGTGACCCTGATAACACCAACAGAGTCCGATTGATTGCTTTAATTTTGACCCGGCTCTGTTTCATTGAAACCGATTCACATAGATTTTTGGTTTAGCATATTAGTATTCTTACGTAAATAGACTGTAAATCCGCCATGACTATTGATTGTGAGCACCAAAGACAAATATATTATAATTATGATACTGCAGCAATGCCCGCGTTGGTGAATAAAATAATAAAGCATAACAAAACGTTTGCTATTATTTTCACCCAATTGTACACAATCTAGCTTCGCCCCCATTTATTTCTGAATGAACTCCTTTCGTTTGTAATGCGAAGATCAGTCAGTCAGTATTATTATTTAAGAGTTTATGATACGTGAAATGGCTCAGCTTCAGCGACAATATTTACATAAAATTTTCTCGATCGAAAAAAAAATCCAAAGTTGACCAAAAAATTTGTACCAAAAAAGTTCGCAATTCAATAAATACGCCCAAGTAGGCCTTGACACTTTGTATAGCAAATAAACACAATATACAGCACAAGGTCTGTGTTTTAGATTTTCATTTTAAATTAATGTTTGTTTTACCGTAAAAGAATAAAACGTTGAAATTGTGCGTATTTCTATCATCTGGTGGTGATAAGCGCCGTGGTTGAGCGCACAGCAATGTCACCTTTATTATAACTATATCTTAGTTCGAAACTAGAGTGAAGTTGCGTTGTGTTGCTAATCTGAGGTACTAAAGCCCGTTAAGTTGGACAGTTACGCGTAAACAGCGATTTTTTGCGTTTCGTCGGTTAGTATTATTATTTTAACACGTTTATAATCCCAAAATATCTTGAAATTCGTGGATCTTTTTGCCTCAAAACAGGAGATCCGAATTTGTCCAGAATGCCTAGTGCGAGTATCATCAAAGTTCACTAGATTCGCGTTTGCTCATCGTGGATGGTGAATAAGTATTATATTTCATACAAATCGTAGTAAACGCAAACGCGTTCGAGTAGGTAGGAGTAAGTAGAAAATTCGCACTAGACACACAGTTTATTTTTATTATTTTACAAAGTTAACCGATTCTAGCCAGTGAAGATAAAATTCTACAATTAGCAACAATGTGACCACTTAGTTGGCATCACCGGATATATTTCAAGTTACGTCACGTGAGCATCTTTTGGTTTCGTTTACGAATGATGTTATGTCAAACATTGTATCGTACATCTACCTATTACCTACTCGCACAAACCTGTAATGCATATTTAGGTAAATATGTGCATGTAAACCAAGCTAATCACTTTAGATATGATTATTATTGAATATATTGTTGGTACCTATTCAATTCAGTAGAACCTTTACACAATTTGCAAAATATATGCCATAGATATTTACCACTAACCTTTAGTTAAATGCCTAAGAAGGTACACATAAATAAGATGTCCCTCTGTATCCAATCCAAATAAATGTCTCACAGTCACAGTAGGTCATCTTCGTAAATCTACACGTTCGGATATGTTCACCAACAGCAAAGTATTGTAGTCGGCCGGCATTTGTCAATAGATGGCGTTAGTGGTATATTATTTCATTACCTACCTATACCTAATAAAGTTGTAAGCTTGCGTAAAAACCTCGGTCATTTGGTAGTCACTTACTATGCAGGTGAATTATTTTTCAGGAACACTGAGGCGAAGTCTCAAGAACTCCTAACATGACTTTTCGATAACTCTCACGGTTTAAGACTCGGCCTCAGTGGCCCTGGAAAAAAACTCACCTGTTTAGTACCTAGGTATATCTAGTTTTTCATCCCGATCTGAGATCTCGTGATATCTGCTTTGTGTTAGGTATTTAATGCCACGGTAATTCGTTTTCATGAATATAAAGAATGTACCTAACCAACAAACGCTAAAAGTCTGCTTTCATTACTCCTTACTCTGAACATACTTTTAATAAATCTCTCTCGTTGCTAACTCTCATTCTATGCAATGAGAGCAAAGCACCGACCGTTTGTCAGAGTGAGTGAGCATAATACATAAGGTGAATAAGTCACCCCTTAAGTGCTCCCTACGACTTGAGTCCTGTTTCGCATGAGGTCAGTCAGCAGCCCATCCGGGTTTCGCTGAGAGCGGCTATGTTACGCCAACGTTCCAGACGCAGGGACGCTACCGCCGACGGCGAAGCCGATCTCCATTGGCTTAAAATTAGCTTCATGAGAACTAGAAACGATTTTTACTACCGGGTATGTGTCATATCCAAAATGGCGTTTCCCATCTCAAAAGTGTACACATGTTATGAAACCTATCCGTTCAGTACATTTGACGGTAAAAATCGTTTCTAGTTCTCATGAAGCTAATTTTAAGCCAATGGAGATCGGCTTCGCCGTCGGCGGTAGCGTCCCAGGTTGTTGGGTCGGTATAATTGTAAGTAGGTATTAACATATATAAAGCTTTTTTTATATTGCCTACTACCTAGCATAGTATCTTATTTACAGAGGAGTACCTGAAGTTAATTTTGTCATTACAAGATTTAGTTGTGGGGGCAGATTGAATTACAAGTTATCGTATGTAATCATACCCCCACGTATGAGAAATGGGGGCACACGGTAATAATGTATTACCGTGTGTCCCCACCGTTCATACGTGTGGGCAGATAGCCATAAGTGTTACCGTCTGCCCACGTGGGGGTTGTTCGACGGTAACAATTCGTATAAAAGGGTTCGCACGTTCCACGCACCAAAAGTCATGTCCATCGCAATAGTTTGTTTTCCTTTCTTTTGTATTGCGATCACGAAGTAATAGGATGCTCATACAGCTGTGGTTACTACCTCCCAACGTTTTTGGAGTGAGCGTTTGTTAGGGTACTCAGAATTTCTCAAAATCTCTCCTGTATATAAGTTTGGTCACAAAACCTTTCGGACTTTGCCCCTCTCTGTTACTGTTATCAATGACGTAGTTATGTACCTACCTAGATATCGTAATCATGGCCGTGGAATACGTGCAGATAGCGTAATGTACCTATACCTACTAACGTTTATTATTAGGTAGGTACCTACCTACCTAGGTAGGCGGGGTATCTGCTAGGGATAAGTCCTGGGAAATCACCCAGTAATACTATAAACCATTATTTATTTCATTAAATTACTAACTTGTTTTAGGTCTATATCTACTTCCACTAAATACCTACCGCATGTCCTTTCATTAAATTACTGACTTGTTTTAGGTATATATCTACTTCCACTAAATACCTACCGTATGTCCATCTCTTTTTGAATGTGTGTAAAATTCAATTTAAAACATAACTAGGTACTTTACTGAAATAAAGGTTCTTTCGTCACAGTACAGAAATATTGGTTCTGTGAAAACCTACCGGTTCTGGAAACACTTAGTGTACCTACCTACCTACTTACCTTTAATGTTCAAACTGGGTGTGATAACATACCAAGGTAGGTAGTGTGGTAAAGCTTAGGTACATACTCATACTAACATACTAACAAGGACTTTGTACTCGAGTCAATAAATAACTTCGGTTCGAACTTTGGTCAGTCAACTCAAGGTTAGTAGGTACCTAGCTGTATCACGTTAGTAGGTTAGGTACCCAGTAGCACTCACAAACTCACATAACAACATCCTCCTATTCCTATGTTATTGTTTACATTATATAACGAGGAAAAATTGGAAGGTAGGTAGGTACCTATGTACGTAGATAGGATGGGTACATAGGTAGGCAGGCACCCTGTACCTAAATAACCTGCCAATAAAGCCAAATATCTACCCACCCATTTAGGACACTAACGTTACTTAAATACCTAATGAAGTGTAGGCTTGCATTGCAAATTGGTCTGAGTATTTTACAAAAAAACATAGGAACATATCTTATTAAACTGGCGTTACGGGTACGTAGGTAGGCAGGCACCCTGTACCCAAATAACCTGCCAATGAAGCCAAGGAATCCGAGTATTTTACAAGAAATCGTAGGAACATGTATTAGTGCAAAAACATGGCAGTTTTGCTACCGTCATACTGCCTACAGTCCTACGTAATGAATATTAAAAAAAAAAAAAACGAAATTTTGACGTCGCAATACCGACAGATGTAGTATTTGTAGAATTTATGTAAGGTACGTTGCTAAAAAAAATATCAAGAACACTACCTATTAAATTGGTTTTTATTGTTTGAAGAATAACAACAAATCCTTTGTTGTCAAGCATTGCTTGAGTCTATTTAAATATCAACACTGTGTTGGACAATGTATCAAGAACATATATAGGATAGGTAGGTACAACAGACAGTGCCGCGTAAGTCATGTTATTTGTGGATGTGACCTACGCAGTAAGGGTTTTATGGCAAGAGTTGCATTTAACAGCAGATGGGCTGCTTGCTGCGTAGATCACATTCACAAAGAACATGGCCTACACGGCACTGCGCACGTCAACTTGAGGCATAAAGGTGTTTGCCCGTAATTTCACCGGCAACTACACCCTTCAAACCGGACCATAGTAATGCTGCTTAGCGGCCGAAATAGGTATGGTGGTAGTGCTTCCCCGGACGAGCCCTTTCACAAGGGGCTCTACTACTCTATATGTATATACATATTATACATTATGTATATGGTTGCCTAGAAGAGATCGTTTTCAGCTACAAGGCAGCCCATTGTATTACACCAGTGTCGCTTAGATTAAGTTTTTCTAACTCTGCAATTTTTTGTGTCTTTTGTAAGGTGAACATAAGTGATATGTCTATCTATCTACAACTACTAGGTAATAAATATACTATGAAACATTCAAAAAATACTATTTCCTATGAGGATTCACTTCTGATCATTCTCAGAACGTGGATCTTCCGAGGATCACCTACTAAAGGGTAGTCAGATCAAAGGGAAGGCCAAATGTACCCATATTAAGCACATGGCCACGGTTTGCAAGTAGCTAATATTCACTTATAAGTGACAGGTTGCAAGTCCATCGCCGGCGCCGCAACGCTTAGCGGAATGCAAGCTAGTGACACATGCTATTCGGATTTTTGGTCCTAGAAACATGCCGGTATCCTCATGATGTCATCCTCACCGTCAGAACATGTGCGTGTCAAATACGCTTATTAACTTCCGAAAACCCGAAAAGTTGGTACATTAGAGCCAAACTGAATTTAAATCCACAACCTTAGAAAATTAAACAGGGATCAAGTCTGCTAACTTTTCACAGTTTTTGATTTCGGTATACTGCTTCTATGTTTATGTCTACTAGCTCGTTTTTCTTCGCGCCAAACTTGTCTCATTTTCCTCGCTTCTTCTAATGTCATTTGAGAAATCTTAATTCTCTTAGATTTCATTCGTCGCAAATTTTGTAGTCTTAAAGCCTCTAACTTTTCAGGATTCTCTCTTTTCAATTTCTCTCTATATCTCCGAGTTCTTTCTGCGCTTGTGAGTGGCATTGTAAATATTGTAATACCTAAAAATTTTGATATTTTAAAAAATGTCTGGGACAGGGCTTGAAATAATAATATATCTAATCAATCCGTTTAGATGCTTTTAAATCATTAAAATAATTAGCCCCAAAAGTGTAAGGTTTTTCACTTTCACTTTTATAGAATTTTTATGTATGAAAATATAAATGGCAACTCTAAAGGGTCGGTAAAGTTAACACCATGTTTCATAAATTTTTCATACACGTCCACAGCTGAACATAGGCCTCCCCCTCCCAGAGCCTCCTTCATACATCGACTCCCTGCGACCGCCACAATGTCGTTGGTCCATTGAGTCTACCACACTCCGTTTCGCGTTTAATCGCGGTCTCCATGCAAGAACCTTTATTCCCCAAAAAAGGTATCGAATAGGGCTGTCAAAAATAAATCATAGAAAACTATGCTCATATCTCGGTCGGTGTTGCATTCATTCATCTACTAAGTAAATCTATTGATTCTTAATTTTATATTCTGAGAGGAATTGGTCAATTTATCGCGGTGCCAAACTAAAAATTCCTGTAAATAAAAGTACGTGTTTTCTCGTAACTGGCATCGTACGAGGACGAATAATGTTTAGTTCGTAACTGGTTACGAAGCTCCGTTTTCCTAGACGGCCTATGGGCCCCTACCTGTCATTATTTATCTTGAAATCCTACTAAACCATCGTAGCTAAGCTTTTAGTTTTGCGGTATTTGACAAATATGCGATTTATTGGCCGTAAAGATAACAAGTAAAAGTAAGGGTGCCACGTTTGACGGTATGTACATAGACGCTAGGATTAAAATATCACTTTAGCCAGGATGTGGTTAATGATTGATTGAGCAAGCTTTCCCAGAAGCAGCCTTCTAAAGGTAATGGCACTTCCATGCACCAACGGAACACAGCAAACTGCAGAGAGAGGCGCCGGACTACGGTGGCCGCCAATCCGATGGATCTTTAAGCGGAAAAAGTACCCCCTGTTGTGGGAGACTTGATCCCGGTCTAGATTGAGTCTTGATTATGGGGGATCATTGCTCTCCAGCTCCACAGTAGGTATATTAGAATAAAAACAAAAACATATTCGACATACTGATAGAAGTATAATTAAACCTGATTATAAATTGGCCTTCAGACCAAGATATGATAAGGCAGATGGTGGAAGTGCTTCTCCCGTAATCCTATAGCTTTAACGCTACACATAAACTTACCTTACCTAGCAGGTAAAAGCAGGTAAACCTATAAAATGAAACAAAGACTTGAGAAAGAATTATTTGGTAGGTTTATATATTCAAATTAGAATTGTTTCACATGTCAAGATTGTCTAGGGCTTAGATCCTAGGCCTTAAAGGACTATTATGAACTTTTATGAAATGTCCTGTGATATTTATATTTTTTTTACCTAAGTATTTACTTTGTCAAAATAAAATATTAAGATGTGAATTGTATAATAAGATGTACCTACCTACACATGAAGATAGGTTTGAATATCATAGGTACCTACCAAATAAAGTTGTGCCCTTTATGTATAATATGTGCTGTTCAAATTATTGATATACTTATCTACTGGCCATATGGGTAAACTTATCTACATTTCAGAATGCAAACTTAAAATAATATAATACTTACTGGTAAGAAGTACCTAATATATAACATTTTTGTGCAATGAAAAGTATAATTTGCAACTATACTTTTTTGTAATCATAGGTTTATGTCAACATTAGAACTGTTTGACAAAATGAAATGATAAAAAACATTTACATAACATGGAATACCTAGGTATTGTTTATTAACAAACTTAAACAATAACATATAAGTAGGTTAGAAACATGAACATAAAATTAGAAATGCATCAACATCAACTAGAAGAACTCTTTTGATACTACATTGCTTAGAGTAGAATTAATTTAAATATGTAGGGAAGTTCAATTTCCTACATTTGTACAAAGTTTTTTTTTTTAATAACATAAAAATACATTACTTGTCTAAACTATAGTAAAACTGAACTAAGATTGTCAACTACAGTATTCATATAAATAATATAATCATAAAATTTGCAAAACAATAGAATCTCATTTGGAAATTTTAGAGGCAGTTTGGTTGTCATCAAGGACAGAATCCCCATTATGGACATAAATGATCCTTTGACTGTTAAAAGCCACTGATATCACAATAGGACATAAATGATCCTTTGACTGTTAAAAGCCACTGATATCACAATACACCTTTCATAAATAGAAATTGAATAAGCATGACTACAGCTATTATGGCTGAATATAAGGAACACTGGTTCACTCTTTGGTCACAAGGCATTTTTTTTATAATCATATGTTAATCAGTAAAATTCTGTACTGAGGAATCACTGACATTCATAATAGGGCTACAATAGTATAGGCACAATGTTTTAAATACAAGCTTAAAACCTCATGATGACCCTTTATCTGGTGGTGGTAATGGCGGAAGACTATATGACTTTCCGTCAGGTGTCATCCAACAGGTGGGTGGGTCATGGTTGTGTCGGCCTATGCTCTCTGTCACCTTTCCATTATTGTTGATCCGTAGCTTAGCTGGACAACACCGACTAAAGAAATACCAACAGTACCATAGCTGACTTCCGTAAGCTTTCTTGTACATGAATCTGAATGTGTGATTTTGGTAAATAAATAGCTTTGAATTTCCTCTAGTATTTATAAATATACCTGAAATCAATAATGTGGTTAGTTAAATACAATTCAAATTGTAACATGTTGACTATGATTACTTAGATATTTTTTATTAAAGGTTTTTCAAGGTTTAGTTTAAAAATAAAACAAATAGATTGGTTTCAAAAATAGTTGTAATAACAGACACCGAAGAAACCTTATCTGAGTGCTACTTATATCGTCATAATTACCTTTTCTTAAAAACCTCGATAACAGATGTTTCAATTTACTTGTTGGTTTTTTATACTAAGAGCATTTTTTGTGTGAAAATCTTTAAATTTCTAACCCAACCTGAGGGGATCAAATGCTCATCAAATGAGGGGATGCAAATGTTAAGGGGTGCTCCCTCAACAGTTTTTCTTATCGAAGATTTCAACAAGGTACTTAACGATAAATTAGCAAGCGTGTACTTCATACGAAGTCTTTGAGTGTTGGAGAGATAACAGAACTGTTACGTGTCTTTTACTTGTTAAAAGTGAACAGTAACCAAACATTTTTTAGAGAAACTTTATCCTGAATATTGATACTACCGATTAGTATAATAAAATAAAGAGTGTTTATTTTTTTTTATTTTAGTTGGTTCGAGTCCCGGGCGAAGCAAGCGAGTTTAAAAAAATCTTTTAATGCAGATTTGTTTCTTTTCAAATATAAAGGAATGTCTCCTTTAAGTAAAATGAGCTAGCTTAAGGATTTAAAGTAGTTTCCCTCCAGGGCCTGAGTTTAATTTCCACACTGTATATACACATATTATTATTATTAATATATGTGCACTTGCTCCACCAAACAATTTTGTTTGGTATATATTTTTACTATATTTTTTTGCCTCGGAAGGAGGGTTATGTTTTTCGAGTGTGTATGAGATTTGTACAGCAGCCGATTTGATGTAATTTGGCTTGTGATATGTCATTTGATTCGTCTGAATTGTAGGAGTAGATTGGCTATATTATTTTAAATAGGGATGTGAGTGAATCAAAAGTAAGGGGGGGGGGTCGGACACATAGAAACTGTTATATTCGATCAATGGGTGTCAGATGAAAGCTAGTAATATGCCAATTCTAAATATACATCATATTAAACCTCTTTTATGCCACCACAGCCACAAATTCAGTTCACTCGTACCTTGAATCTATTGTCTAACATTATCGTTTATGTAAGTTTGTGATGTCTATAATATTGATCTCCTGACTTATCTACTGAAAATTTTAATAAACAAATTATTTTGTAGCACAAATAATCACAATTATAATTATGTATACTTATATCAATTTAAAACTAGATGTCGCCACGGGAAAAAATAGCACGCGCTGTCAAAGCATTTCGGCTAACGTAACAGATAATACAAGACTAAACTGTTCATCCTTTAAAATATATTAAACCTCGGGCTGGTTAATTTTTTGATTTGTTAGCTGCCGGTCCATTAAGCAGCTCGTCCAAATGGAATTTTAATTCGCATTTCGTCCAACAGGCATTTTGACCAGCACAAATTACGTCAACACGCATTTGGTCAAACACGTATTTCGTCCAACAAATATTTCGTTCAAATGCACAAACTATAGGGATAAACCAAACAAATTATATGAGTCCTTCAGGGTGGCGTTTCATAAAAGCCGGTTACTCTAATTACAAGTGGAACTCTCCTTTCCATTTATTTTATAAGAAAAAGACCGTTACCGTTTATATTGTGATGGGACTATATTTTGAAAGGATATATTACTATGTTATATTTTATCTGTTGTATTTCCCTCCCCCCTCCCACCTGGGTACCTGTAGTCCTAGGCTGTACTCATATATTGTGCGATGTCGTAACGATTTAGCAATACACATATTAAGTAAGGTTATATTGGTTTGTAAATGGAGTAACTGCGTAATGGCGAATCTCGAAATGGACGAACTGCGTTATGACGAACCTCGAAATAGACAAATCCAATTATTTACGAATGAGTAAATGAGTAGTAGACGAACGACAAAATGCGAGATGGGCGTACTGCTTTTTGGACCGACAGCTAACAAATCAATATTTTGATGCTTGAATGGATCAAATTTTTAAATAACATTCTGAGTACATCATAAATTTAAACAGGTACTTAAACTATCTTAAAACATTTATTATTGCCTATCTATATAATGGGCAGTTTGTTAACATTGAGAAATCACCATTAGCTGTAAACTGGTACTATAGCAACACCGGGCCATGCGTTCTTATCGATATAACCGTGCTCTTAGGCCACATCTTTACTTGTTTTACATGTAAGCTGGTGGTCAAACGCTTGATCTTGCTATTATCAATAAAAAAAAGGAAGTACCTAGTGTAAGTCTACGAGGCGGCAACGGCCGTGAAACCACTCGCGATGGCAACACCTGAAAACCAGCGCTGCTTTACGAAAGTGGAGCAGGATTTAAGCCGAGCTGGTGCCATTTGGCACATATACTATATCAGCGCACACTAAATAGCACCTCTTTGCAGTAGGTTGGGTGGGTAGCTATCTACCTACCTATTCATTTATTATTTGCTAATTAGGACACCTATTATGTGTCTACATTGTACAAATTGCCTATGCTGTGTTGTTGTGTGTCAATAAAATATTTTTCTTTCCTTCTGTATACACTATTTTTGTAGTAGGCACTTTTAATTAATTATAGGATGCGTTGATTATTTACCTTTGTGTTCAGACATGCAACGCAATAAGACAAGTCCCGAGCGCGTCTCCATGATGGTGTTGGAGCCGAAGCAACGGCACCTCGACAAGGGGGACTGCGAACACGCGCACAACATCAACTGATGAACTCACGCTCGTGAGTACCTATTTATGGCAGCACTTGCGCGCTTCCCCGACGTACAAAAAAAAACGAAAAGAGAAAAAAAATGGTGCTCGACGCCCACCCTTGTCAGATCCAGAGGTCCGCGGTTTTACAATGCGGGTAGTACTATATTGTGCTTGGTTTAGTTGGTGGTAGGACTTTCTTCATGTCTGTTGGCTAGCTATAGCTACCACCACCTTACATAACCCCGTCGTAACATAAAAAGAGTAAAAAAAACACATGCATCCTTGTCAGATCGAGAGGTCCCACGTTTTTAGGGTAGTCCAATATTGTGCTTGGTTTAGTTGGTGGTAGGACTTTCTTAAGTGTGCTGGCTAGCTACAAATACCTTGCCTAAGTCTGTTGCCGTAACAATTCTAAATTGTTGTGTACCGGCATTTGGGTAAGATAGCCAGTTCCTCAGTTTGTTGAGGATTCCGGGTGAAGTGCGCTTCCACCAGCCTTATCATAACTTGAAAAATCAGATGAGACACCTCCCCTTAGGGTTTCAGGTTTCAGGAATAAAAGCCTTAAATATACTGGTATTAAGTAAATTTTTGTTTTAGATAGCTAGACGCTTTTGAAGATTAGCTTAAACCACGACAATAATGCGATTTGCCTCAATATTTTGTAAGCATATACCTACCATGTTGAATAGGTATATATGTTCAAGGCATTTACGGACAGGGTATAATACTTTGTAAAATAATATCTACTGCGACACAGGTACGCTTGTATACCTCATTCATATCTAAATTATACAACTTTGTATTGCTGTTATGTGCAGTATGCACTTATATGTACACACTTTATGATTTTCAAATTGGGTTTGTGTCAAATCTGGTAGATATGTTTTTGAGTACAATAAATCAGCTCAAACTCGAGGCCACGCCCCCGCGTTATCATATTGTCTCGCTTGCACATTAGTAGGTCACGAGAGGTCAAGACATTATAGTAACGTAATTATGGTACATTATACTCTTTTTTATATTTGGACTTCGGCTAATAAACCATATCTTAGATATTCAAGTGCTACCATTATATCAGGCACGAATACAAAGTTGACAGAATTTAGCAGCAGTGAACATAAAATTAATGGCTTTATTTTTATTACTAAGGAGTGTATACATATTAGTGCAGGTGACAATATAATTTTTAATTTATTCAAACAATATGTACAATTAAACTATTTACAAGGGTAGGAGTCGGATTCTAACTCAACTGTTCTAGACCAGTACCTACTAGCAATACGGAAGCGTTCCAAGGCACTGAGTACATTGCTACGCTGATTAGCAACAGGCACCTACTCATTCGCTAGCCTAAATAAGAGCCCTAGGCCACGTATGACCTTACTCAAAAGCCCCTCAAGACGGTAGGCATATTGTATTGTATCATAAGTAATTAATTTCTTGTAATCTAGTTCCCATATTACATTCGGCTTTGCTTAGTTTGAGGCTATATTGACACATTAACGCATAGGGCTTCGATCCCATCATCCCGTGGGAATTTCCCAGAATTCATTCCTATCGCACCCCCATACTACGAAAGAAATCTACTCTAAAATATGTTGTTTTGCTAATAGTGTTGTGTATGTTGGATTAAATCCCTAATACCAAGAAAGGAAACTACTCTAAAATATGTTGTTTAGTTTGTGTTTAATGGATTTCATGTGTTTTCGTGGAACCCTAATATTTTTTCTATAAGTATTCCTAGTTACTCTTTATAACATCAACTTTCGGCCAGTGAAAATCCCGTCAAAATCGGTCAAGCCGTTTCAGAAATTAGCCGGAACAAACAGTTTTTTTTATTATTTAGGTACTGTAATTATATATTTTGACATCACAAACAACTTACATTTTATTTATTTGTATAGAAGATGAAATAAATGCCGGAACTAGCTTCAGTTTCTGTCTGGTACCGGTCCGGAACAGTTGAGTTACCTATAGACCGTTTGTAACGGTCCTTAGGTAACCAGATTGCTTCCCTTGTATATAACTATAACTTCACATATTTATTTGTTATCTCTTTTAGTAATAGGATTTGTAAATTAATATCTAGTTTATTTAGTATATGTTAGTTGAATTAGAAGAACTATTGCCAATTTTCAACACCTTTTCATAAGTAGTTAGGTAGTTTGTGAAAACAGGCAATGGATACACTTCACTAAGAATAACATTTAGTTTTGTATTTTATGTATGTACTAAAGTTTAAAATAAATGTTGTTGTTGATTATTTTTCTTTTAATTATCCCACTTGCTCACTTGATTCCTCTATACCAAGGGGGCTCGGGTAGATATTTATTCTAGTTCTAATAGTGACAAACGAGGATTATATTGTTACGCCAATCAGAAAAGTCTAGAATCATCACGGGCCTTCGCATACTTCCGAGAAAATAAGACAATAATAACATGTTTATCAATAACACAAAAGGATGATTTATAACCGCCGTGCTAGATTACGCAACAGTTAGCGGCGCGACCATTCCCGCGCTTACTAGAACTTTCGATAGAGTTAATAAATTGACGCGCGATTCGGAAGCAAGTCAGTATTCGATTACGATACAGCGAGTTAACATCAAATGATATTTGAGTGCGATAACAGTGTTTAGTGATTCGGTAGCATAATTAAGTAGTGTTGTACTGTGTTTGAGAGTAATTAGTTTGGTGCTGAGTAAACGGTCTTATTTTGAGTAATAATCGGTTGCTTTTAATTCTTACGAACCCCAGATCGTAACAATTAGTGTCAGAAGAGCGGATTTAAAGTATGTCGGTTCTACCCGAGGATGACGCGGAAGGAATCCGCACCAGGAGTCTGATCCGTCAGCAGGATCTGGACCAGCGGAGGTTTGGAGAAACCTCGCCACAGCCGTCACAGTCAACGGTGGATCAACAACTGCCACTACGTGAAGCCGGGACCTTCCGCCACACCTGCGGCGTCAGCAGCCCCAGACCTTACTGCGCTAATGGCCATGCTACAAGAGCAGGGAGGTTATCTCACCGCAATATTGAGACCGTTATAAGAGATTTAGCACAATATGCTACACTTGTTGAGAGAGAGGGCATCTTCGGTCTAGTTGTCCAAAGCAAAACGCAGAGAGAGAAGAAAACCGGACTCGGGAGCGGCGGCTATCAGTAACGCCCAACAACAGCTGGGAAACGAGTAGAAGCCAGGACTGCGGGGCGTGTGCTGGCTGAGTTACAAAGTGCCCCAAGGATTTCGATCTTTGTAAGATGATGGGAACAACCTGATCATCAGAGGTGAAGTCAACGGCACGCCATGTAAACTGACAATAGATACTGGAGCTTCTCGTACTGTCGTCAGTTCCCAACTTGTAAACGGTCTTTTGGGGACTCTAAATACAACCGAGAGCACTTAAATTTGCTAACAGCTACCGGTCAGCGCATACCCGTCCGGGGAGAGAAGAAATTGGAGTTGAAGTTGGGAAACAGAGTCAACGTACATAACGTCATAGTGGACCACTGCGTTTTGGGCCTAGACTTCATGTGGAAAAATTCTTGTGAAATCGATGTTAAGCAAGGAGTAATGAAATGCGGTCAAGAGGAACTGTTCATGGAGGGTGCGTTATTGGGAAAAGTCTGCAGCTTGAAGAAGACGGTCCTTCCTCCCAGGTCAGAAACAATAGTACCAGTTTGTCTTTCTCAAAGTTCTGAACTAAAACACCGATGTGTACTAATTGAAGGTTTAGACAATAATCTTCAGTGGAAAATGGCACGAAGTTTGCTTAGAGCCAATGATATCTCAATAGTACGTACTATTCCTTCGTACCAATCTGAGTGACAAGGAACAAATAACGAATAAGTATTCGTTATTTGTTCCTTGTCACTCAGATTTAGCACACTTGTGCTGAATCCAATTGTTCGGTGTAGGACAGATTCTAGATTGGACAGATTCGTCATTTGGCAGATTCGCTACTCGACAGATACTGGATCGGACAGATTCGTAGTTCAACAGATTCGCTACTCGACAGAAGTACAGGTGTAAATAAAATACAAGTGGACTCAAAATATTTTATTTGGGTTAATATATAAAATTTACTTTGCTTTACCGTTTTAAGCAATCGATTACGGTAATCTCGCTATTCAATGCCGCTGTTACAATTTTATATATTTGATTGTTTTTTTCTAATAATTTAGAATCGCGGAGCTTCCCTCTGCAATAGATTTGTTCTTTTTTAAGCTTCATATCTTGAAAGCGAGATTCTTTTAACAATAATTGTATGAATAAATACAATGGTGGCTTGATTGGAAATCTTTTTTTTAGCCTCCCATGCCACCCTTCGACAGGGTTATTGGTTCTGAAGTTTTCATTATAGCAAGTAAAGACATTCTCGGTATAAATTCCCATCCACTGTGTTGAAAAATAATTGTTGAATGCATTGTATTCCTCGGAATCATCGGCCACTTCTTGAATGCTCAATATGGCTTCGGGTATGAGAAGTGGAGGTATCAGTGGCAGTTGCATATAAAGGCGCGTGATAAATATTCCTTGTTCAGTCTTATCAAAACCAATTTTTTGGCTCTTTTTAAGTACTGCTTTCCAGTAATGAAAGTAACAGCCAGTCACTTTTACAGTAGGATAAACTGCTTTTACTGCTTGAATGGTTGCCAACTCATAATCACATTTATATAGGTCTATTATAACGGAAAATTGATTCCTCAAAATGGTGAACAGTCTTTCGTAAATTGCCTGCGTTTTGTTGGCCAGAAGGATATAAAGCACAGGAACAAAATTAACAATATTGTCATCATGGGAAATATTTATATGTAAACTGTATACTTGGTAAAATGGACGGGGACATATTTTAAAGGTACTGTCACCGTAAAAAAACATTTTTTTTTTTAAGTATTCTTTCGCCAATGGCGTCCCGAAAATCAAAATTTTGTCCTCAATGCCATCATCGAATAAAAAGAAATCACACACAAGACTATGCGGCAATTTTAGGGATTTATAATCTTTACAGGCTTTTGTGTTCATTTTTAAGTAATCATTTCTAGCTTTGTATAATACATCTTTTTTCTGTATAAATGTTGGTTTGTCTTCATCGTCTAAGGTACAACCATTAGTGTCCATAAAATCTTCAAATATTTTTGGAATTTTTTCGAGTTTTTCGCAAACTAAAGTTTTACATCTATCCATCAAACTATCAATCGCGTTTCTGGTATAATCGGGCATGCACATATGGCTGGACTCTTTAACAATTCGGTTTTGTTGATCCAATGTGATTGAAGTGTAAAATTCTGCCTTATTAACACATCGCCAATTTGTGGTACCACATTTATTTTTAGTTACAAAATTGTATCTGTGTCCGGCACGTAACACTACGGGTAGGTATGCCTCTTTCACTCGAAATAAATTTTAAATACACCTCACCATTACTGGGACCAGCGAGATCCATTATTTATATTTTTTATTATAATATGATTATAGAGTTGAACACAATGATTAGAACTGAGAAACAACAAGGAAACAAAAGTGCATTTATTTGAAGTGTTTGAAGTACATGACAACGTCATAAAGTGGCCTATCAGATGAGTAAATATTCAAGGATTTTCGCATACGTAGTGTAAATATTTAGCTACCTAATATATTGTGTTGTACTCTGTTGAGTAAAATTTTTGCATTGATCAGTATTACATCAGTATTTTGTGCACAAGTGTTCATTTTCTGCCAAATAGCTAATCTGACGAATCCAAGATTCTGCCCAATCACGAATTTGTCGAGTAGCGAATCTGCCGAATTACGAATCTGTCCAATCCAGAATCTGTCCTACACCGAACAAGTGCTGAATCTGAGTGACAAGGAACACATGATAAGAAAGGGCAAACTAATGGACACTTGTGAGGAAACAGATTGGATGCGTCGGTGCCAAGATCTGGACGTTGAGAATATAAGTAAGGCTGCACGAACCAGAGTGTCAACACTTTTAGAAGACTGTAAAAGTGATTTGACTAAAGAAGAAATAGACAAAGCTAAAAAGATGTTACTCCAGTATGCTAATGTTTTCTCATCGAATGAAGCTGACATTGGGAAGGCTAGCTTAGTTCAGCATAAAATCAACACTGTTAACGAGTTACCTATCCGTCAGCGGCCAAAAAGACTGCCCGAGAGAAGGAAGTGGAAATCATGATTGAAGTAATGATAAATGACGGTGTTATAGAGCCTTAATCCAGCCCATGATGTTCACCTGTAGTGCTGGTAAAGAAGAAGGATGGCAGGGATTACTCGCATTATGACAGATAATGTTCACGCAGATTGACGTATACGCATTGTTGACGGACACGCATATTGACTCACACGCATATTGACTTACACGCATAATGACTTACACGCATATTGACCTACACGCATAATGACACACAAGGTATTTCATACTAGTTTTCCACCGAGTGGCTTCGTTTATTCGTATATATATTATATATTTATTGATCATAGAAGTCAAGCATATGCAGCTTCCGAGATATGGGCATTTAAAGTTTGACAGCTGTCAAACTAAATAAAATAAATATTGCACCAAATTATTTTACAATGTAAGTCACATTCAATCTAAAGGTCAAACTCGTCGCTTCACATTTGCTTGACATGTCGTGCCCAGTTACGGGAAGCAACGACGTTGCACTTTGAAAAACAGCAATCTCAAGTTTAGGTCACGTACGATATTTATTATATACTATTAGTTATTCTGTGACGAAACCTAGGTATCGTACGCGAGGCAGCGCTCGGTAAGCTATACGTCTCGCTCGCTCGCTCGTAGATTCTCTAGTTGTGAGGCTGAGATGCCTATAACCGGCGAAACATAATGAATGAATGTCTTGCACTGCAGCCCCCGCCCTCGGCTAGACGGCACGGCATCACTACGGTTTACCTAAAGACTGCATAGATGACACTAAAACAGAATATTAGTTATAGGTCATTGCACTTTGCGAAGTATTGTAGAACCGGCGGTGGGGTGCAGAGGCACGAAACTTCAAGGTCGTTCGCTCTGGGAAGCGCCTTAAAGCAAGAAAGGTGCTAAAGAAAAGAAACCTTTTAACCGCCTCTGTGGTCTAGTGGTTCCAGATCAGATCCAGAGGTCCCGGGTTCGATCCCCATGAGGAGTACTTTATATTGTGCTTGGTTTGATTGGTGGTAGGACTTTGTTTAAGTCCGCGTTGCTAGCTACCACCATCTTACCTAATTCTATCGCCAAAATAACAAACCAAAAAGCACGGCATTCATAAACATTTTTTTTTAGTTTATGACTTTATGTCCTCTAGAGGCGCCATATTCTAGAGGCTAGAATATATTCATATTCAATATAAAGATATATATACAATATTCAATTTAATGTTACGTCCTTGGACAACCAAGACGCTTCTAACAATACCTCACTTGTTAAATTGTGACAAGTAGTTTAGAAGGTATGAGGGAACAGAAGAACATACAATACCGGTCAAACACATAACCCTCCTTTTTGATTCGCCGTAGTCGAGTAAAAAGTAAGTAGAATAGGTAGGTGTAAATACAATTATGACGCAGTAGGACCTATTAGGTATACTTACCACGATTACCGAGAAACGTTATGAACGCGAATGTATAAACAACATCTTCAGCTTAACATTGTAAAGTTAAGAACGTCATCAATGTGTATGAATTCGTCGCTTTTTTGGGGTCATTCGAATTCGGTCGAATAACCTATATGCAGGCGTTGTTTCAGTAATTCGTTTATATCTACCTTAATACGAGACGTGTAAAGCTGAACTTTTCAGGATATTATTTTCAATAACCGCTCTAATTCTAAGGTATTAACTCACAATCGTGGGTTGAAAAGGTTTCTTGCATTTTGACGTCAAACTTATGACATTAAAAGTTTTGATCTAAGCTATATTATTCAAAAACGCTTGTATGTGCATTCCTGAAGTTTTATATGGTTGCATAGAATAACAACAAGAACCGAATACCGTTTACAATGAACTTGTATGTTTGCCCATTTAAGAGCTAGACACTTTTTAGGGTTTAAATAAAAAGCTAGATTACTTAAAAACGGTATATATTTTTGATAATATTAATATGTCACAAATACGCACAAATGAAGAGCTACTCGTGTATGTATATCTTACGGGTGCACATCTAATGGTTTCCGAGAAACACGATTCTGCAAAACGTTCCCCCAGCAGGAAATGAAATATCTCAAAAACCTTAAGACCCACAAATTCCATTTTTCGCGCACTTTTATGCACAAATGTAAGCTATCTGCCCATATATGTCACTTATGGCTAAGGTCATTCGTTTAGAATCTTCCTGCTGGAAGAACGTTGCTCCAGCAGGAAACGTTTTTCGCGTTTTATTCCAAAACGGTAACATGCACTAATTTCATACTCGGCGCACTAATACAGCATATATCGCTCTAAGTATGTGCTGAACTCAATTCGTTCTAGAAGATACTTTCCTGCTGGAGTGATGCACACGATCACTGCGTCGGTCTGCGCTGCGCCTACTGTGCCTGCTGCGACGCTCAGCATGGTTCTGGTCGCTGGAATCACTCCGGCTCCGCCCGCGATGAAAGGATTCGACCTGCCGGCGGCGCTTTCTGCCGATTTTCACGCTCGTGGCCACCATCTTGGATCGGAGGAGGTGTTTTATCTTGTTCCATTGCTTGTTAATGCGGTTCACCCCACTTCTGAGATGTAAAGGAGATCTCAGAAAAACCACTGCTTTTATAAATACTGTGTATAATATGTTTTTAACAAACTTCTAAAGTAATATTCTCACAACAGACAAGATATTATTGTATCAACTTCTGATACCACCTTTTAAACTTGGACTCGCTAAGACTTAAGACTTGTGTATTGTTCTCGGTGGTCGGCGTTGGAATGAGCCGAGCTGGTAATGGTATTCCTTTTTAACCATAACGACCGTAACGAAAAAAACCCCTCTTTTAACCGCCTCTGTGGTCTAGAGGTTCAACCCACCGATTTCAGATCCAGAGGTCCCGGGCTCGATCCCCATGGGGAGTACTTTATATTGTGCTTGGTTTGGTTGGTGGTAGGACTTAGTTTAAGTCCGCCTGGCTAGCTACCACCATATTACCTAATTCTGTCGCCATAACAACAAATCTAAAATTGTTGTGTTCCGGCATTCAGAGGTAAGATAGCCAGTTCTTCAGTTTGTTAAGGATTCCGGGTGAAGTGCGCCTCCACCTTCGGCCTTATCTCAACTTGTTACCAGGTGAGATGAAGGCCAAGCGCTTCCCCGTCGTACAATAAAAAAAAAATGATTGATTGTAATGAGTTGGTAGTATTGCCAGCTTATTTCAAACAAAGTTTCCAATAGCTACCGAAAGTATTGCTAGGTTTTAGAATTATTTTGAACCCTTTCAATGGTAAACACTATATTATTTAACATACCAACATATGTGGCACTTGCGAAAGTTATAAAATCTTAGTTACAAACGTGGACGAAGGGACTCTACTGAAAATCAATCTGTAGGTATAGCTATACTCAAACATTAGCAAATTATTAACGGATCGAAATCGGAAACTTCTGATGGGAGATATCGAAAACTTTATTCCGAAAATTCAAAATCTAAAATGTTGACATAGATATTCGAAATTTCAACACAAGAATTTTAGAAATAACCAACGGACCCCATGATTCTGACCCCACCACCATCTTACATGTACCTTTTTATAAACTTTAAACCGCCTCTGTGGTTTAGTGGTTCAACCCACCGATTTCAGATCCTGAGGTCCCGAGTTCGATCCCAGGGGGAGTACAATATCGTACTTGGTTTGGTTGGTGGTAGGACTTTTTTTAAGTCCGCCTAGCTATCTACCACCATCTAACCTAATTCTGTGCCATAACAACAACTCTAAAATTGTTGTGTTCCGGCATTTAAAGGTAAGATAGCCAGTTCCTATTTGAGGATTCGTACAATCAAAAAAGAAACTGATATTTCTGTAGGTACCTACGTGTATATCACTGAACTCGACGACGACCGATTTTGATTTGTTTGCGACAGGGGCGCTACCCGGTATTTCGTACTCTCGCTCTTGTAGGTACCTGCAGGCCTATTACCTAACTCTGTTTCATTTGGGTTTCAATCGGTTTCAATCAGAAATGCAGGCATTTTAATTGAAACCCAAATGAAACAGAGTTAGGTAATAGGCCTGCTGTTCTGCATTATCAAATTGGCACATTTTACGTAACCTGTGGCTGGATCACAATGTCTAACGTTATCGTTATGTTAAGATAACGTTTTTACGGACCTTTACATTACTTGGAAGCACGAAGCACTATCGTATCACTCACGTAACAACGATAGGTAAACGTGAGTGACGTCGAGTGACGATACGTAACGTTACATTTACATTACGATACATGTGTCATAAGGTTCGTGATCGCAAATTTAGTTCTATTTACGTACTGTAGAGGCGCTGTGCGAAATCCTATACAAAATGCTAACGTGAACGATACGCTTACCGTACGATAGCATATTCGTGATCGGGCCTCTGTTCATTTTACTATGTATCCGTTATTTTTTGTGTTTCGAGTGGGTCCCACGTTGGCCTAGATTTACAATGACACCGGTAGGTGGCACTGGTGGAAACCACAGAGCACTTAACAACCGCAACTCTACCCCTCCAGCAAGATAACAATCTACTTGCTCTATGGTTCTACATCAGGGTAACTTTTTTTTTACCATCTTCCCACTCTTACATAGGTAACCACTTCTGGGCGATTCCAAAAAAATCCATGACGGACGTTAGGAGTTTAATTTTTTTCTATATTGGTACTTATCATGCAATTGACATGTGTAAATGTCTTGTAGGTATAAATAATCTATATCTTTTTTAAATTTCATTAAAATCTGTTCACCCGTTTACCGGTGAAAACGCACCTTCGAATTGAATATGAAAATTAAATACAATGAACGGTCTTATCGCTTAGTAGCGATTTCGTATCGTGATCGCGTAGAAGTAATTTCATATATCGATTTTCAATAAATAACTAGATTACGGATAGGTATATATAAATATTTTTTAATACATACATATCATACAATGCAACACCCAAATACAGAACGATCATGAAGTATATTCATCACACAAATGTTTGTCCTGGGTGGGCATCGAACCCACAGCCTACAGCGCAGAAGGAAGAACTACTACCAACTGAGCTGTGAGGTTTCTGTCTCTATATTAGGCCATTCAAAGCTTAAGATCTGTATTAGGTTTGGTAGGGTACCTACTTCTAGTATTTTTTGACGAAAAAACTTTCTGCTTCGTCAATACAGGATATATATGTTAAAATAAGAAGGCATACGTAAGTATACAGATATTTATTTTCATGTTATTACTAACAGTAACTATGGCAGTGTAATCGTTTCATATCTAGCCTGCCGCACTTTGAATCATCACTTTCACATCAGTACCTACGTTAGTAGATATTGTTTTATACGCGCGTGTGCGTGTTTTTGTAGTTTAAGATACAACTACCAAGTGAATATACCTATAGTTGATTTGAATCACGTGACAAATTGTGTTCCAATATCGAAACATCTTATAAAACGACCATTCAATATTGTTTTGTGTATGAGTGATGATATAAAGTACGACTAACATGTAAAACAAATCATGATTATAAACATCAAAAGCAAAAGAATCGACCTGCGACTAATGTTCTATTATATCGATTGTAATACCAGCAGCTGAATCCAGCAGAATCTATAATATAATGTAAATAAAAAAAGTCTAAATAAACTTGTAAAAGTATAACATAATAACATAGGAAGAACAATGAGATCGCAAAATTAAGGATACGCACTCATCCGCTCAGCTACCTTCAAACGAGAATCTCAAGAGCTTGAGAGAGACAAAATATAACGCTATCTCTTTCTACATTTCCAGATAGAACGCCCCAGATTTGGTTTAGCTTAAACCACGACAATAATGCGATTTGCCTCAATATTTTGTAAGCATATACCTACCATGTTGAATAGGTATATATGTTCAAGGCATTTACGGACAGGGTATAATACTTTGTAAAATAATATCTACTGCGACACAGGTACGCTTGTATACCTCATTCATATCTAAATTATACAACTTTGTATTGCTGTTATGTGCAGTATGCACTTATATGTACACACTTTATGATTTTCAAATTGGGTTTGTGTCAAATCTGGTAGATATGTTTTTGAGTACAATAAATCAGCTCAAACTCGAGGCCACGCCCCCGCGTTATCATATTGTCTCGCTTGCACATTAGTAGGTCACGAGAGGTCAAGACATTATAGTAACATAATTATGGTACATTATACTCTTTTTTATATTTGGACTTCGGCTAATAAACCATATCTTAGATATTCAAGTGCTACCATTATATCAGGCACGAATACAAAGTTGACAGAATTTAGCAGCAGTGAACATAAAATTAATGGCTTTATTTTTATTACTAAGGAGTGTATACATATTAGTGCAGGTGACAATATAATATGTACAATTAAACTATTTACAAGGGTAGGAGTCGGATTCTAACTCAACTGTTCTAGACCAGTACCTACTAGCAATACGGAAGCGTTCCAAGGCACTGAGTACATTGCTACGCTGATTAGCAACAGGCACCTACTCATTCGCTAGCCTAAATAAGAGCCCTAGGCCACGTATGACCTTACTCAAAAGCCCCATCTGTGAGAGTGATTTTACTTTTAAAAAATATATATATAAAAATTTAAATATATATATATTTGTTAACGAGTTTTCTGATACGTACACTCTTTCCATATATTTCGATTTTCATTGTTTATAGAAAAAGTAACCCTAGAAGGCCCAATAGTACCACACTATTGGGCCTTCTTAAGACAACAATCGGACCAACAGACAGAAATATTTTGAATTTACCATGAAACTATAGATAATACTAGCCTATTCTTAAAAAGCATAGCTAATCAACTATTTATATTATACACTACCTTAGTGCAGAACTTCCCCTCAATTTTTTAATTACCAATGCACATACACAACGCACATTTGGCATGTTTTTCTAAATCATAAAACTTCCATAAGAAGTTGATAGCATAAATTACTCAGCATGCCGTCTAAGACCTGGTTACGCCACATTTAAAAATCATCATTACATAATGTAGTTTAAACAGTAATCTTCCCCTCATTCATGTTAATTTGTGGTTGCGATAGGGATTGTATATCACATTTGATAAAATTTGCCCTAAAGCGGGCCATCCACAATTATCCCTCCCATGGGTGTCATAAATGGTGACCAATGTTCCCTATGAAATGAGTGGTCAGTCTCTAGACTTACATTCACAGCATTATGAAGATCAGGCTTTGCCAAGATTGTCCCAGGCCACCACCATTATGAAGATTTAATTGCACTCGGTGCCAGTAATGATCTGGTCCCCGGAGACCACCCCATGCTCCTTCTTGAGATGAATCAGAATCATGTCTATGTCTGTGTCGCTGTTCTTTCTTAACAGCTGCTGCTGGCATATATTGCAGGTATACAAGTCTTCCTCTCTCTCGAATATCTTCCATACCCATTTGTTGTCACCTAGAATGAGAAATATAGTTTAGTCACCACAAAATCCAAGCTTCCATTACTATTTGACACAGGGTGGTAAGGTCCCAAGCTACATTAACAGTTTTTTTTTTTATTGTATGTTGGGGAAGCGCTTGGCCTTTATCTCCCTGGTTACAAGTTAAAGGTCGAAGGTGGTGGCGCACTTCACCCGGAATCCTCAACAACCTGAGGAACTGGCTATCTTGCCTCTAAATGCCGGAACACAACTTTATAATTGATGTTATGTTTTTTTGATATTATGTAATTGGAAGGTAATTGAAGTCGCATGCCGCGACGGTCGGTCTGTTTGTGCTCAGAACAGACAGAATGGGTGGAAAAGACAAATTTTAAGAATCGCCTTATTTCGCATCAACTACTGCATGCATGCCGACGATAATGAAAGGAACATTCGAACAAACATTAATTTTAATAATTGACCCCATACTTTTATCAAGAAACAAAAAAATAGACTCCTGCGCTGTAGGTTTTGGATTTGATGGGCTACGCTGCACTTTATTGCGCCGTAATTTTACCGGCAACCATACCCTTCAAACCATAACACAGCAATACTGCTTAGCGAAATAGACATGGAAACAGGCAGCTACTACCAGCCGAGCTGTGTATGCCCAACCTGGGAATGGAACCCAACACCTCCTAGAGCACTTGACAAGTGTGTTACTTACTGGATGTTTTGTGATGAATCATTTTGAGATGTCTGTTCATGTTACCGGTTGCGTTGCCGCCGTGGTTGATTTGTCGTTTACAGAGCTTGCACTGCGCCTGTAGATAGTAATAATAATAAAAAAACATTTATTTAGTTAAAAATAAGTACAGACTAACCGTGTTACTAAGAAATATTTAGTGATACATTATGTACCAAACAGGTTTATGTTGACAATTTGGTATCGTAGGTACACTAATTTTGACATGGCTGAGCCTCCAACTCCCAACTAGGTTTCCCTGTTTGGGATATCAGCACTCCCCCCGGTTAAAAAATGACTGATGTTTGCAAGTAAATTACTGCATCAAAAGCATAGATATAAATAAATAAATAAATATTATAGGACATTAATTTTTACACAGCGCCATCTAGGCCCAAACTAAGCATGGCTTGTAATATGGGACCTAGATTACGGATAGAATACTTAAATACTTTTTTAAAATACATACTTACTATATGATACAACACCCAAACACAGAACAATATACAAGCTTGTTACTTCAAACATATGTATATGTCACCGTGAGATTGTAAAAACCGTCAGCAAAATGTCAACAGCAACTAACATTTACAATTTTACGCAGTATTTCTATCTTCTCTAGTTCTGCCGCTTGCTTTAGCATAGGCACAGACCTGCCTCACTCTCTCCTCAAGGGTGAGGTGAGCAAATGGCCTTACAGGAATGTACAATCGAATCCTGTAACGCAAGCCTAGTAGTGGTTATCCTTTACGCGGTGCCCCCCCGTTCTCGATCTAGTTCCATCAGAAATAGAGTTAACTGAAACCACAGGACGACTTCTGTCGGGATGGAGAGGTCATGTCCCGACGGTTTCATCATCAATCACCATTTTTGCCAACTATTTACAATATGCCAAGGCATATCACAAACGGACGATGCTTACAATTTAACGCTGACATATACATATGATACATAGACATACAACAATATTATACAATAGATATTAAGGAGGTTGACTTTTTCCTAATTTTACTACCGAAGCTCACGGAAAAGGTGGTCAGTTTTTTAAGGCGGTAAATTATAGTTATTACCTATATCCTGTATATAGGTAATAACTATAATTTGAGTTTTTTTTCAGGGCCACTGAGGCCAAGTCTGAAACCGTGAGAGTTATCGTAAAGTAATGTTAGGAGTTACGTGCTCGATTTAAAAAATAATAAATTCTGCATTTAAAAAAAATCTAGTATTTTTATAGTTCTTCTAGAACTTAGACAGCACTAAGCTGTCTAGATGTGTTTATGATTTTAGTCACCTTGTACATCAACCGTGAGTGGTTCGTCGGAGTTAGGATATCTCCAAATGAAGTGTTACCTGTGTATCGGAGACATGGTCGAAGTATGACCAAATCCAACTGCGGCGTAATTTATGGCTAGGACTATCTGAAAACAAACATATTATTAGTAGCGTTGACATTTTCTGGGTATAATAAACAAAGATAAAATAAAGGAAGAACCGTGTGGGTAGGTGGTTATGGGCCCGCTTTTCGATCCGGAGCTTGTGGGCTTAAATCTAGACTTTTCGGTTTTTCGGAAGTTTTTTTTTTTTATTGTACCACGGGGAAGTGCTTGGCCTTCATCTCACCTGTGTGTAAGTGTGGAAGTGAAACTTTTGTATTACAGAGAAGCATTTTAAGTATCTCCTATCTACTCGACACAGTGCCCCACCACTTTTAGTCACACAAAAAGGTTGGAGTTTCAAAAGCCTCCCATAAAAGTTTCGCTTTAAAAGAAATTTGGTTAGAATCTACGGCCTTATGTGCTCGGAAGGTCAGAATCACCTTAATTGTCAGACAATCAGATCATTGTATGATAGTTACCTATATTGGAGATGTCCCTGTTGCTTGCATATATCTCCTCGGTGACGATCGCGTGTGGCGCCTCCGAGTCTGCAGCCATCAGCTGCACGAGCGTCGCCTCCTGGAATACAAACACTTCTAACTTAGTAAATGATTATGATCCGCCTCTGTGGTCAGCTCTGTCTCTGTGCTTGTCTTGCAGACATTAGGGTCGAAAGTCGTAACACAGCGGAAATACAGACGCTGGACTCCATACTCTTAGCACTCTCGGCGATCTGGTGGTAGCGTATTCGCTTGTCGATGTAAAGGTCCCGGGTTCGATTCGGCTTGTGGTACAATTTGTTCCTATTTTGATTTGTTAATGTAATACGAAACAAGAACTGACTACAAATGTAAATATGAAATGGCATCCCACAGTTGTTCATTAAGGGACTTTTAGATGACTATCCATTAATTTTTAAGATATTCTAAACTGCATTCTCAGATTTTGAAAAAAAATTACAGTCAGCAAGAAAATTGTACTTTTACTTCACACAATATTGCTATTAGCGTACTTCGTATACAGGAAGTGCGCCAATAGCAAACAAGTGTTGCGTAGTAAAACCCCTGTGAAATAGGCACATCAGTCCCAGTTCTCTCTAGTAATAATAATAAAAATATGTGTAATGTTTTTTTTTTTACGTTGAATGGGTCGGATCTTGACCACAAAACTTACACAGGCAAGAATGATGTCTATGATGAAGCGAGCCTACCCAGACGGTGCCTATTAACAAGCCTCATAGCTCAGTTGGCAGTAACTCTGCCTTCTGCGCTGGAGGTTCTGGGTTCGATTCCCACCCAGGACAAACATTTGTGTGATGAATATAGATGTTTGTTCTGTGTTTGGGTGTTGTATTGTATGATAAGTATGTATTTACAGAAAAAAAAAAGTATTTCAGTATTATCTATCCGATTACGGATAGATAATACTGAAATACTTTTTTTTTTAGTTCCCATATTGCAAGCTATGCTCAGTTTGGGGCTAGATGGCGAAGTGTGAAATTTCACACTTCGCCATCTAGCCCCAAACTGTACGATTTATTTATTTATGTTACTGACCGGGTCATGTTTTATAGCTAGTTCCTTCGCCTTCTCAGAGTTGTAGCTATCGCGGTGTCGCGAGCGCATGTGTCGGTTCAAGTTGTTGGTGTTGCATCCCTTGATGGAGAGAACCACATTGCATATGTTGCAACGATAGATAATGTTGCTCAGCTTGTCGAAATACTTCCAGATCCAGCTGCGTTTGCGTTCTGGAAGTAGAGCACACTTTGGGCTATAGTTGCCTATTCCACTTCACAGCTTTTGAAACAACCTCCAACTGAGCCCTCATTAGAGTAAGTCTGGTCGAGTGTTCAGTTCAATTTCAAAAGTTCTTTATTTAACACAAACAGTAGTGGTGATACAGATACAGAAGTGTAAATTAAATCCTAGAGGGAATAACATGTTTATAAAGCCGTTTCGTTTTCGCTTTTTAAAAAACTTAAAGCTTAACTTGAAATGGCACTAGTACTCAGAAATATAATTAATTTAACAATGAGGTATGCCAGACGTTGCCATAGGCATCTACATGGCTCTTTCACAGTCATCAAACAGTCACGTATACTCTACCAGTGGCAGTATCCAGGACATTAGGTTTAATGTGCTTGAAAGCTCGGAATCACCTTAATTATCAGACAATCAGGTCATTATATCAAACCAAACAAACATTACAAATAATTAAACCAAGGTCCTCGGGATCTATAGATCCAGATAGATGGAAGACAATATTTAAATTTACTACTAGACTGTATGACTGTACTTACCAATGCCCGAAGTGGATGCTGCAGGCTTCTTGGTATATTTCCTCTTGGTGTCAAGCATTACATATTGCATGCTGATGACGTCATCTTGCTCTGGTTCCTGAGGCATGTCTTGAACCTGAAACAAACAAAATTTTATAAATATTATACATATTATGGAAAACAGAGAAACAACCTTTTTTCCAAATAGATATTTATATTCCAACTGGTGTTTTCTCACAAGTTATTAGAAACTTGGGTTGTATAGTGTGTCAGGGTAATAAAGATTACTCTGCTACTACATGGCATGTTCACAAATCATTATTTTAATTTCACTTTCTGAATATTGATGTTAATGTCGACATAGCTCAGTTGGTAGTAACTCTGCCTTCTGCACTGTAGGTTGTGGATTCGATTCCCACCCAACACAAACATTTGTGTGATGAATGTAGATGTTTGTTCTGTGTTTGGGTGTTGTATCATATAGTATGTATGTATTTAAGTATTCTATCGTAATCTAGTTCCCATATCACAAGCCATGCTTAGTTTGGGGCTAGATGGCGCTGTGTGAAATAAATGTCCTGTTATGTTGTTTTGTATTTAGGAGACAAGGAGGTGTCTAAATAAAATGTTTTCATGTTTTTTCCATATTAATATACATACATAGATACTCTCGTAAAACATAACCCCCCTTTGTAGTAGTTAGTCTCAGCTATATAGTCCAGTGCCTTCTTTGAAAAATAGGTCTAATAATAATAATAAATATTACAGGACATATTTTTTAAATTCACATACCTAATACTGAGCAGTCAAGGTTTTTAGATCACCAAGACACTTGGGTGATACAACATTTACTTGTAATAACAACCAAGCAAACTAAGCGCTTCCAAAAATAATTAGTAATGTACACTGCAAAAGCTTAGAATAAGCTACCCACATGATAATGCCTATCTGATGTTAAGTGCTATACATATATCTTACCTATAACAAAGCCTTACTGCGTAGGTCACATCAACAAAGAACATGGCCTATGCGGAACTGCATTGCTCCCATAAAGTTAAGGCATATTGGTATGTATGAGATAATATTCCTCATAATTTAACGATATCCTGTGCCAAACGGTAGACACTAGAGAAAAGATTTATCAACAACAGTGTAGGAAATCATTGTATATGTTGAAGTCCAATTGTATAATAGGCCAGACCATGAAATCCCTCGCCACAAGGCACATCGTAAAGTTAATACAAAAAAAGTGATCTGATAGGTCTGATAAAGTAATTGTAGTAGGTCAAGTAGCGGCAGGGTTGGCCCTCAGGCTACCCTTAAAGCCACAAACATGTCACACACCCATTACTGCTTACACCCTAGCTGTATACTACCTAATACTGACTGTTCGATATTTTAATCCTTGAGCTTCAAACATCAAGACTTTGTTTCATACTTATAACAACTTAGCAGTGTGAATGGGGTTATATGTATCAATATATTTCTTACCTCTGTCTCAACAACGGGATCGCAGACCTCGCTCAGGAAAACAGGTTGTGGCTTGGTATCCCTTTCTTCTCCTTCTTTGAGGGCATTCAGATGAAGAAACTCAACCCGAAACCCCACTGTTGCCTCGGTATTGTCCTGGAACAATATCGTTTTTAAATTTATTGAGCTTACCAATCCCAGGAAATTGAATACCAAATACATTGGTAAAATACCAGCCTCAGGTAGTCATTGATTACCAAAAATTACCATTAAGAATGGTTGAGTAAGGTAAGGAAGTAATCTTTATCTTAGTGTGGTCACAAGTAGGGCTGTATTTGTTAATTAACATATGGTACCTTTGCATTTACACACTTTAAAATGGATGTAGCTAGGTAATGCTTTTAACTTTGACACATCATAATTTTAATTCGAGAAATGGGTATTTATCGCGTATTTTACGTCTATATTTTGACACATCAGCTTTAAAACAATACATTTACAACATAAAAATATGATAATTATAGCACATACCTTGTGAAGATTGTAGATATCCTTATGCTTCAATTTCATGTGTTTGAATAGTATTGGAGACTTTGAATCGGTGACAATTTCTAGCTCACAGAGGTTGCATTTCATAGTGCTCTTGTCTTCGACAGGTGCAAAGTATATAGATACCCATTCTGGAATTTCTTGTTCTCCTGAACAAATATCAAGTAATTGGTAATGTATGTGTATTATAAAACACTAAAACTTAGCTAACTGAAAATTATCAATGAGGATGAAAATAAAAGACATTAAGATTGTTTTATATGTTTATTTTAGTCTGTGTAGGGAATGAAAATAAAAGACACACATATAGTGGTAAAGGTTTTTAATACTGTTTTGTTTTAATAAGTTCAAGTGTCAAGTAACATACAAAGTAGTTACAGATTGGTCAACAATGAGAATTTAACCTCAAAGGATTTCTGAGGCAGTAGGAACACATCAGTGGTTAATTACATTTACATTAATTACATGAACAAAATCTGATGTCCTTTACGAGTAGGCACACACTGAACAACGTCGAATCCTGTAAGTTTTATCACTGTTTATAAACTTGAAACTTGCAAACTACAAGGTAACCGATTACGAACGCAAAGACTGCAAAGAAGTGCAGATAGCGTACGAAAATAGCCTGAATCACAACCTAATTAGCATTCAAATGCATGCGCTAGCAGTCAAAGTTTAAACCAAACACCAGATTTCAAAATATTGTAAATAAATTACTTGCTATTATGGCTAATTTGAAAATAAATAAACGTGGGAAAACACCAAAAACAGATCGAGAATGAAAGAACAAAATGAATGACGCACGCAAAAATGGTGAATGTAATGTGTTTAGTGTTACTATTGAGTAGGATGTCTGACTGGCTGGCTGGTCTGCTCTGTCTTGTTTTGCTTCGCTTGGTTCATGGCGGCGGCGGCGGCGGCGTTGGTTGATCTAATTGACAAATTACGAATGTTCATGGCAGTGCTGCCAACTTTAACATACATTTTGATGTGTCATTTCGAAATGAACGACAAAGGAGATCGTTCATATTAGGCTAAGTACAGAACGTTTTTTTTTTTAAATAAGGCAATCTAACAAAAATGGAATGCGACTGATTTATAAAACGAATTCAGGCGTACACATATATTTTTTTCGTCACGTTTTAGCTTTTTATACAAGCGACGCCATTGTGATTTTATTGAATGACGTAATTTTAGTTTTTTATGGTTTTGGATATATTTGAATAATTAAGTGACCCTGATAACACCAACAGAGTCCGATTGATTGCTTTAATTTTGACCCGGCTCTGTTTCATTGAAACCGATTCACATAGATTTTTGGTTTAGCATATTAGTATTCTTACGTAAATAGACTGTAAATCCGCCATGACTATTGATTGTGAGCACCAAAGACAAATATATTATAATTATGATACTGCAGCAATGCCCGCGTTGGTGAATAAAATAATAAAGCATAACAAAACGTTTGCTATTATTTTCACCCAATTGTACACAATCTAGCTTCGCCCCCATTTATTTCTGAATGAACTCCTTTCGTTTGTAATGCGAAGATCAGTCAGTCAGTATTATTATTTAAGAGTTTATGATACGTGAAATGGCTCAGCTTCAGCGACAATATTTACATAAAATTTTCTCGATCGAAAAAAAAATCCAAAGTTGACCAAAAAATTTGTACCAAAAAAGTTCGCAATTCAATAAATACGCCCAAGTAGGCCTTGACACTTTGTATAGCAAATAAACACAATATACAGCACAAGGTCTGTGTTTTAGATTTTCATTTTAAATTAATGTTTGTTTTACCGTAAAAGAATAAAACGTTGAAATTGTGCGTATTTCTATCATCTGGTGGTGATAAGCGCCGTGGTTGAGCGCACAGCAATGTCACCTTTATTATAACTATATCTTAGTTCGAAACTAGAGTGAAGTTGCGTTGTGTTGCTAATCTGAGGTACTAAAGCCCGTTAAGTTGGACAGTTACGCGTAAACAGCGATTTTTTGCGTTTCGTCGGTTAGTATTATTATTTTAACACGTTTATAATCCCAAAATATCTTGAAATTCGTGGATCTTTTTGCCTCAAAACAGGAGATCCGAATTTGTCCAGAATGCCTAGTGCGAGTATCATCAAAGTTCACTAGATTCGCGTTTGCTCATCGTGGATGGTGAATAAGTATTATATTTCATACAAATCGTAGTAAACGCAAACGCGTTCGAGTAGGTAGGAGTAAGTAGAAAATTCGCACTAGACACACAGTTTATTTTTATTATTTTACAAAGTTAACCGATTCTAGCCAGTGAAGATAAAATTCTACAATTAGCAACAATGTGACCACTTAGTTGGCATCACCGGATATATTTCAAGTTACGTCACGTGAGCATCTTTTGGTTTCGTTTACGAATGATGTTATGTCAAACATTGTATCGTACATCTACCTATTACCTACTCGCACAAACCTGTAATGCATATTTAGGTAAATATGTGCATGTAAACCAAGCTAATCACTTTAGATATGATTATTATTGAATATATTGTTGGTACCTATTCAATTCAGTAGAACCTTTACACAATTTGCAAAATATATGCCATAGATATTTACCACTAACCTTTAGTTAAATGCCTAAGAAGGTACACATAAATAAGATGTCCCTCTGTATCCAATCCAAATAAATGTCTCACAGTCACAGTAGGTCATCTTCGTAAATCTACACGTTCGGATATGTTCACCAACAGCAAAGTATTGTAGTCGGCCGGCATTTGTCAATAGATGGCGTTAGTGGTATATTATTTCATTACCTACCTATACCTAATAAAGTTGTAAGCTTGCGTAAAAACCTCGGTCATTTGGTAGTCACTTACTATGCAGGTGAATTATTTTTCAGGAACACTGAGGCGAAGTCTCAAGAACTCCTAACATGACTTTTCGATAACTCTCACGGTTTAAGACTCGGCCTCAGTGGCCCTGGAAAAAAACTCACCTGTTTAGTACCTAGGTATATCTAGTTTTTCATCCCGATCTGAGATCTCGTGATATCTGCTTTGTGTTAGGTATTTAATGCCACGGTAATTCGTTTTCATGAATATAAAGAATGTACCTAACCAACAAACGCTAAAAGTCTGCTTTCATTACTCCTTACTCTGAACATACTTTTAATAAATCTCTCTCGTTGCTAACTCTCATTCTATGCAATGAGAGCAAAGCACCGACCGTTTGTCAGAGTGAGTGAGCATAATACATAAGGTGAATAAGTCACCCCTTAAGTGCTCCCTACGACTTGAGTCCTGTTTCGCATGAGGTCAGTCAGCAGCCCATCCGGGTTTCGCTGAGAGCGGCTATGTTACGCCAACGTTCCAGACGCAGGGACGCTACCGCCGACGGCGAAGCCGATCTCCATTGGCTTAAAATTAGCTTCATGAGAACTAGAAACGATTTTTACTACCGGGTATGTGTCATATCCAAAATGGCGTTTCCCATCTCAAAAGTGTACACATGTTATGAAACCTATCCGTTCAGTACATTTGACGGTAAAAATCGTTTCTAGTTCTCATGAAGCTAATTTTAAGCCAATGGAGATCGGCTTCGCCGTCGGCGGTAGCGTCCCAGGTTGTTGGGTCGGTATAATTGTCAGTAGGTATTAACATATATAAAGCTTTTTTTATATTGCCTACTACCTAGCATAGTATCTTATTTACAGAGGAGTACCTGAAGTTAATTTTGTCATTACAAGATTTAGTTGTGGGGGCAGATTGAATTACAAGTTATCGTATGTAATCATACCCCCACGTATGAGAAATGGGGGCACACGGTAATAATGTATTACCGTGTGTCCCCACCGTTCATACGTGTGGGCAGATAGCCATAAGTGTTACCGTCTGCCCACGTGGGGGTTGTTCGACGGTAACAATTCGTATAAAAGGGTTCGCACGTTCCACGCACCAAAAGTTGGTCCCTCCGTAGGCCAAGACACGTTCTTGGAGACCCGGATGACCCACTCACCACCGCAAACCCGGAGGTGACGGCATCCATTCATTAACTATCTCGTCACACAGAGAAAACACTATACAGATACACCGACTCCGCCGGCGGAGTCGATGAACCTTTCCGCCTCAAAGCGTTACCCTCGGTATCGCCTTCGGCCATTCCTATCCTCCCCCATCAAATGGCAACAGCCCAAGCCGAGGTCCGTACCTAAGTGGTGCCCTTGCGCTTGTTGCCTCAAAAATCAATTATTGGGCTCGCGCCTTCAGCGCCAGCCAGGTCCGCGCAAAGCTGCCGCCCAGGTTCAGAACCAGGCCAGCGTATTGTCCTTTCATAAAAAAAAAAAAAAAACGCACCAAAAGTCATGTCCATCGCAATAGTTTGTTTTCCTTTCTTTTGTATTGCGATCACGAAGTAATAGGATGCTCATACAGCTGTGGTTACTACCTCCCAACGTTTTTGGAGTGAGCGTTTGTTAGGGTACTCAGAATTTCTCAAAATCTCTCCTGTATATAAGTTTGGTCACAAAACCTTTCGGACTTTGCCCCTCTCTGTTACTGTTATCAATGACGTAGTTATGTACCTACCTAGATATCGTAATCATGGCCGTGGAATACGTGCAGATAGCGTAATGTACCTATACCTACTAACGTTTATTATTAGGTAGGTACCTACCTACCTAGGTAGGCGGGGTATCTGCTAGGGATAAGTCCTGGGAAATCACCCAGTAATACTATAAACCATTATTTATTTCATTAAATTACTAACTTGTTTTAGGTCTATATCTACTTCCACTAAATACCTACCGCATGTCCTTTCATTAAATTACTGACTTGTTTTAGGTATATATCTACTTCCACTAAATACCTACCGTATGTCCATCTCTTTTTGAATGTGTGTAAAATTCAATTTAAAACATAACTAGGTACTTTACTGAAATAAAGGTTCTTTCGTCACAGTACAGAAATATTGGTTCTGTGAAAACCTACCGGTTCTGGAAACACTTAGTGTACCTACCTACCTACTTACCTTTAATGTTCAAACTGGGTGTGATAACATACCAAGGTAGGTAGTGTGGTAAAGCTTAGGTACATACTCATACTAACCTACTAACAAGGACTTTGTACTCGAGTCAATAAATAACTTCGGTTCGAACTTTGGTCAGTCAACTCAAGGTTAGTAGGTACCTAGCTGTATCACGTTAGTAGGTTAGGTACCCAGTAGCACTCACAAACTCACATAACAACATCCTCCTATTCCTATGTTATTGTTTACATTATATAACGAGGAAAAATTGGAAGGTAGGTAGGTACCTATGTACGTAGATAGGATGGGTACATAGGTAGGCAGGCACCCTGTACCTAAATAACCTGCCAATAAAGCCAAATATCTACCCACCCATTTAGGACACTAACGTTACTTAAATACCTAATGAAGTGTAGGCTTGCATTGCAAATTGGTCTGAGTATTTTACAAAAAAACATAGGAACCTATCTTATTAAACTGGCGTTACGGGTACGTAGGTAGGCAGGCACCCTGTACCCAAATAACCTGCCAATGAAGCCAAGGAATCCGAGTATTTTACAAGAAATCGTAGGAACATGTATTAGTGCAAAAACATGGCAGTTTTGCTACCGTCATACTGCCTACAGTCCTACGTAATGAATATTTAAAAAAAAAAAAACGAAATTTTGACGTCGCAATACCGACAGATGTAGTATTTGTAGAATTTATGTAAGGTACGTTGCTAAAAAAAATATCAAGAACACTACCTATTAAATTGGTTTTTATTGTTTGAAGAATAACAACAAATCCTTTGTTGTCAAGCATTGCTTGAGTCTATTTAAATATCAACACTGTGTTGGACAATGTATCAAGAACATATATAGGATAGGTAGGTACAACAGACAGTGCCGCGTAAGTCATGTTATTTGTGGATGTGACCTACGCAGTAAGGGTTTTATGGCAAGAGTTGCATTTAACAGCAGATGGGCTGCTTGCTGCGTAGATCACATTCACAAAGAACATGGCCTACACGGCACTGCGCACGTCAACTTGAGGCATAAAGGTGTTTGCCCGTAATTTCACCGGCAACCACACCCTTCAAACCGGACCATAGTAATGCTGCTTAGCGGCCGAAATAGGTATGGTGGTAGTGCTTCCCCGGACGAGCCCTTTCACAAGGGGCTCTACTACTCTATATGTATATACATATTATACATTATGTATATGGTTGCCTAGAAGAGATCGTTTTCAGCTACAAGGCAGCCCATTGTATTACACCAGTGTCGCTTAGATTAAGTTTTTCTAACTCTGCAATTTTTTGTGTCTTTTGTAAGGTGAACATAAGTGATATGTCTATCTATCTACAACTACTAGGTAATAAATATACTATGAAACATTCAAAAAATACTATTTCCTATGAGGATTCACTCCTGATCATTCTCAGAACGTGGATCTTCCGAGGATCACCTACTAAAGGGTAGTCAGATCAAAGGGAAGGCCAAATGTACCCATATTAAGCACATGGCCACGGTTTGCAAGTAGCTAATATTCACTTATAAGTGACAGGTTGCAAGTCCATCGCCGGCGCCGCAACGCTTAGCGGAATGCAAGCTAGTGACACATGCTATTCGGATTTTTGGTCCTAGAAACATGCCGGTATCCTCATGATGTCATCCTCACCGTCAGAACATGTGCGTGTCAAATACGCTTATTAACTTCCGAAAACCCGAAAAGTTGGTACATTAGAGCCAAACTGAATTTAAATCCACAACCTTAGAAAATTAAACAGGGATCAAGTCTGCTAACTTTTCACAGTTTTTGATTTCGGTATACTGCTTCTATGTTTATGTCTACTAGCTCGTTTTTCTTCGCGCCAAACTTGTCTCATTTTCCTCGCTTCTTCTAATGTCATTTGAGAAATCTTAATTCTCTTAGATTTCATTCGTCGCAAATTTTGTAGTCTTAAAGCCTCTAACTTTTCAGGATTCTCTCTTTTCAATTTCTCTCTATATCTCCGAGTTCTTTCTGCGCTTGTGAGTGGCATTGTAAATATTGTAATACCTAAAAATTTTGATATTTTAAAAAATGTCTGGGACAGGGCTTGAAATAATAATATATCTAATCAATCCGTTTAGATGCTTTTAAATCATTAAAATAATTAGCCCCAAAAGTGTAAGGTTTTTCACTTTCACTTTTATAGAATTTTTATGTATGAAAATATAAATGGCAACTCTAAAGGGTCGGTAAAGTTAACACCATGTTTCATAAATTTTTCATACACGTCCACAGCTGAACATAGGCCTCCCCCTCCCAGAGCCTCCTTCATACATCGACTCCCTGCGACCGCCACAATGTCGTTGGTCCATTGAGTCTACCACACTCCGTTTCGCGTTTAATCGCGGTCTCCATGCAAGAACCTTTATTCCCCAAAAAAGGTATCGAATAGGGCTGTCAAAAATAAATCATAGAAAACTATGCTCATATCTCGGTCGGTGTTGCATTCATTCATCTACTAAGTAAATCTATTGATTCTTAATTTTATATTCTGAGAGGAATTGGTCAATTTATCGCGGTGCCAAACTAAAAATTCCTGTAAATAAAAGTACGTGTTTTCTCGTAACTGGCATCGTACGAGGACGAATTATGTTTAGTTCGTAACTGGTTACGAAGCTCCGTTTTCCTAGACGGCCTATGGGCCCCTACCTGCCATTATTTATCTTGAAATCCTACTAAACCATCGTAGCTAAGCTTTTAGTTTTGCGGTATTTGACAAATATGCGATTTATTGGCCGTAAAGATAACAAGTAAAAGTAAGGGTGCCACGTTTGACGGTATGTACATAGACGCTAGGATTAAAATATCACTTTAGCCAGGATGTGGTTAATGATTGATTGAGCAAGCTTTCCCAGAAGCAGCCTTCTAAAGGTAATGGCACTTCCATGCACCAACGGAACACAGCAAACTGCAGAGAGAGGCGCCGGACTACGGTGGCCGCCAATCCGATGGATCTTTAAGCGGAAAAAGTACCCCCTGTTGTGGGAGACTTGATCCCGGTCTAGATTGAGTCTTGATTATGGGGGATCATTGCTCTCCAGCTCCACAGTAGGTATATTAGAATAAAAACAAAAACATATTCGACATACTGATAGAAGTATAATTAAACCTGATTATAAATTGGCCTTCAGACCAAGATATGATAAGGCAGATGGTGGAAGTGCTTCTCCCGTAATCCTATAGCTTTAACGCTACACATAAACTTACCTTACCTAGCAGGTAAAAGCAGGTAAACCTATAAAATGAAACAAAGACTTGAGAAAGAATTATTTGGTAGGTTTATATATTCAAATTAGAATTGTTTCACATGTCAAGATTGTCTAGGGCTTAGATCCTAGGCCTTAAAGGACTATTATGAACTTTTATGAAATGTCCTGTGATATTTATATTTTTTTTACCTAAGTATTTACTTTGTCAAAATAAAATATTAAGATGTGAATTGTATAATAAGATGTACCTACCTACACATGAAGATAGGTTTGAATATCATAGGTACCTACCAAATAAAGTTGTGCCCTTTATGTATAATATGTGCTGTTCAAATTATTGATATACTTATCTACTGGCCATATGGGTAAACTTATCTACATTTCAGAATGCAAACTTAAAATAATATAATACTTACTGGTAAGAAGTACCTAATATATAACATTTTTGTGCAATGAAAAGTATAATTTGCAACTATACTTTTTTGTAATCATAGGTTTATGTCAACATTAGAACTGTTTGACAAAATGAAATGATAAAAAACATTTACATAACATGGAATACCTAGGTATTGTTTATTAACAAACTTAAACAATAACATATAAGTAGGTTAGAAACATGAACATAAAATTAGAAATGCATCAACATCAACTAGAAGAACTCTTTTGATACTACATTGCTTAGAGTAGAATTAATTTAAATATGTAGGGAAGTTCAATTTCCTACATTTGTACAAAGTTTTTTTTTTTAATAACATAAAAATACATTACTTGTCTAAACTATAGTAAAACTGAACTAAGATTGTCAACTACAGTATTCATATAAATAATATAATCATAAAATTTGCAAAACAATAGAATCTCATTTGGAAATTTTAGAGGCAGTTTGGTTGTCATCAAGGACAGAATCCCCATTATGGACATAAATGATCCTTTGACTGTTAAAAGCCACTGATATCACAATAGGACATAAATGATCCTTTGACTGTTAAAAGCCACTGATATCACAATACACCTTTCATAAATAGAAATTGAATAAGCATGACTACAGCTATTATGGCTGAATATAAGGAACACTGGTTCACTCTTTGGTCACAAGGCATTTTTTTTATAATCATATGTTAATCAGTAAAATTCTGTACTGAGGAATCACTGACATTCATAATAGGGCTACAATAGTATAGGCACAATGTTTTAAATACAAGCTTAAAACCTCATGATGACCCTTTATCTGGTGGTGGTAATGGCGGAAGACTATATGACTTTCCGTCAGGTGTCATCCAACAGGTGGGTGGGTCATGGTTGTGTCGGCCTATGCTCTCTGTCACCTTTCCATTATTGTTGATCCGTAGCTTAGCTGGACAACACCGACTAAAGAAATACCAACAGTACCATAGCTGACTTCCGTAAGCTTTCTTGTACATGAATCTGAATGTGTGATTTTGGTAAATAAATAGCTTTGAATTTCCTCTAGTATTTATAAATATACCTGAAATCAATAATGTGGTTAGTTAAATACAATTCAAATTGTAACATGTTGACTATGATTACTTAGATATTTTTTATTAAAGGTTTTTCAAGGTTTAGTTTAAAAATAAAACAAATAGATTGGTTTCAAAAATAGTTGTAATAACAGACACCGAAGAAACCTTATCTGAGTGCTACTTATATCGTCATAATTACCTTTTCTTAAAAACCTCGATAACAGATGTTTCAATTTACTTGTTGGTTTTTTATACTAAGACCATTTTTTGTGTGAAAATCTTTAAATTTCTAACCCAACCTGAGGGGATCAAATGCTCATCAAATGAGGGGATGCAAATGTTAAGGGGTGCTCCCTCAACAGTTTTTCTTATCGAAGATTTCAACAAGGTACTTAACGATAAATTAGCAAGCGTGTACTTCATACGAAGTCTTTGAGTGTTGGAGAGATAACAGAACTGTTACGTGTCTTTTACTTGTTAAAAGTGAACAGTAACCAAACATTTTTTAGAGAAACTTTATCCTGAATATTGATACTACCGATTAGTATAATAAAATAAAGAGTGTTTATTTTTTTTTATTTTAGTTGGTTCGAGTCCCGGGCGAAGCAAGCGAGTTTAAAAAAATCTTTTAATGCAGATTTGTTTCTTTTCAAATATAAAGGAATGTCTCCTTTAAGTAAAATGAGCTAGCTTAAGGATTTAAAGTAGTTTCCCTCCAGGGCCTGAGTTTAATTTCCACACTGTATATACACATATTATTATTATTAATATATGTGCACTTGCTCCACCAAACAATTTTGTTTGGTATATATTTTTACTATATTTTTTTGCCTCGGAAGGAGGGTTATGTTTTTCGAGTGTGTATGAGATTTGTACAGCAGCCGATTTGATGTAATTTGGCTTGTGATATGTCATTTGATTCGTCTGAATTGTAGGAGTAGATTGGCTATATTATTTTAAATAGGGATGTGAGTGAATCAAAAGTAAGGGGGGGGGTCGGACACATAGAAACTGTTATATTCGATCAATGGGTGTCAGATGAAAGCTAGTAATATGCCAATTCTAAATATACATCATATTAAACCTCTTTTATGCCACCACAGCCACAAATTCAGTTCACTCGTACCTTGAATCTATTGTCTAACATTATCGTTTATGTAAGTTTGTGATGTCTATAATATTGATCTCCTGACTTATCTACTGAAAAATTTAATAAACAAATTATTTTGTAGCACAAATAATCACAATTATAATTATGTATACTTATATCAATTTAAAACTAGATGTCGCCACGGGAAAAAATAGCACGCGCTGTCAAAGCATTTCGGCTAACGTAACAGATAATACAAGACTAAACTGTTCATCCTTTAAAATATATTAAACCTCGGGCTGGTTAATTTTTTGATTTGTTAGCTGCCGGTCCATTAAGCAGCTCGTCCAAATGGAATTTTAATTCGCATTTCGTCCAACAGGCATTTTGACCAGCACAAATTACGTCAACACGCATTTGGTCAAACACGTATTTCGTCCAACAAATATTTCGTTCAAATGCACAAACTATAGGGATAAACCAAACAAATTATATGAGTCCTTCAGGGTGGCGTTTCATAAAAGCCGGTTACTCTAATTACAAGTGGAACTCTCCTTTCCATTTATTTTATAAGAAAAAGACCGTTACCGTTTATATTGTGATGGGACTATATTTTGAAAGGATATATTACTATGTTATATTTTATCTGTTGTATTTCCCTCCCCCCTCCCACCTGGGTACCTGTAGTCCTAGGCTGTACTCATATATTGTGCGATGTCGTAACGATTTAGCAATACACATATTAAGTAAGGTTATATTGGTTTGTAAATGGAGTAACTGCGTAATGGCGAATCTCGAAATGGACGAACTGCGTTATGACGAACCTCGAAATAGACAAATCCAATTATTTACGAATGAGTAAATGAGTAGTAGACGAACGACAAAATGCGAGATGGGCGTACTGCTTTTTGGACCGACAGCTAACAAATCAATATTTTGATGCTTGAATGGATCAAATTTTTAAATAACATTCTGAGTACATCATAAATTTAAACAGGTACTTAAACTATCTTAAAACATTTATTATTGCCTATCTATATAATGGGCAGTTTGTTAACATTGAGAAATCACCATTAGCTGTAAACTGGTATAGCAACACCGGGCCATGCGTTCTTATCGATATAACCGTGCTCTTAGGCCACATCTTTACTTGTTTTACATGTAAGCTGGTGGTCAAACGCTTGATCTTGCTATTATCAATAAAAAAAAGGAAGTACCTAGTGTAAGTCTACGAGGCGGCAACGGCCGTGAAACCACTCGCGATGGCAACACCTGAAAACCAGCGCTGCTTTACGAAAGTGGAGCAGGATTTAAGCCGAGCTGGTGCCATTTGGCACATATACTATATCAGCGCACACTAAATAGCACCTCTTTGCAGTAGGTTGGGTGGGTAGCTATCTACCTACCTATTCATTTATTATTTGCTAATTAGGACACCTATTATGTGTCTACATTGTACAAATTGCCTATGCTGTGTTGTTGTGTGTCAATAAAATATTTTTCTTTCCTTCTGTATACACTATTTTTGTAGTAGGCACTTTTAATTAATTATAGGATGCGTTGATTATTTACCTTTGTGTTCAGACATGCAACGCAATAAGACAAGTCCCGAGCGCGTCTCCATGATGGTGTTGGAGCCGAAGCAACGGCACCTCGACAAGGGGGACTGCGAACACGCGCACAACATCAACTGATGAACTCACGCTCGTGAGTACCTATTTATGGCAGCACTTGCGCGCTTCCCCGACGTACAAAAAAAAACGAAAAGAGAAAAAAAATGGTGCTCGACGCCCACCCTTGTCAGATCCAGAGGTCCGCGGTTTTACAATGCGGGTAGTACTATATTGTGCTTGGTTTAGTTGGTGGTAGGACTTTCTTCATGTCTGTTGGCTAGCTATAGCTACCACCACCTTACATAACCCCGTCGTAACATAAAAAGAGTAAAAAAAACACATGCATCCTTGTCAGATCGAGAGGTCCCACGTTTTTAGGGTAGTCCAATATTGTGCTTGGTTTAGTTGGTGGTAGGACTTTCTTAAGTGTGCTGGCTAGCTACAAATACCTTGCCTAAGTCTGTTGCCGTAACAATTCTAAATTGTTGTGTACCGGCATTTGGGTAAGATAGCCAGTTCCTCAGTTTGTTGAGGATTCCGGGTGAAGTGCGCTTCCACCAGCCTTATCATAACTTGAAAAATCAGATGAGACACCTCCCCTTAGGGTTTCAGGTTTCAGGAATAAAAGCCTTAAATATACTGGTATTAAGTAAATTTTTGTTTTAGATAGCTAGACGCTTTTGAAGATTAGCTTAAACCACGACAATAATGCGATTTGCCTCAATATTTTGTAAGCATATACCTACCATGTTGAATAGGTATATATGTTCAAGGCATTTACGGACAGGGTATAATACTTTGTAAAATAATATCTACTGCGACACAGGTACGCTTGTATACCTCATTCATATCTAAATTATACAACTTTGTATTGCTGTTATGTGCAGTATGCACTTATATGTACACACTTTATGATTTTCAAATTGGGTTTGTGTCAAATCTGGTAGATATGTTTTTGAGTACAATAAATCAGCTCAAACTCGAGGCCACGCCCCCGCGTTATCATATTGTCTCGCTTGCACATTAGTAGGTCACGAGAGGTCAAGACATTATAGTAACGTAATTATGGTACATTATACTCTTTTTTATATTTGGACTTCGGCTAATAAACCATATCTTAGATATTCAAGTGCTACCATTATATCAGGCACGAATACAAAGTTGACAGAATTTAGCAGCAGTGAACATAAAATTAATGGCTTTATTTTTATTACTAAGGAGTGTATACATATTAGTGCAGGTGACAATATAATTTTTAATTTATTCAAACAATATGTACAATTAAACTATTTACAAGGGTAGGAGTCGGATTCTAACTCAACTGTTCTAGACCAGTACCTACTAGCAATACGGAAGCGTTCCAAGGCACTGAGTACATTGCTACGCTGATTAGCAACAGGCACCTACTCATTCGCTAGCCTAAATAAGAGCCCTAGGCCACGTATGACCTTACTCAAAAGCCCCTCAAGACGGTAGGCATATTGTATTGTATCATAAGTAATTAATTTCTTGTAATCTAGTTCCCATATTACATTCGGCTTTGCTTAGTTTGAGGCTATATTGACACATTAACGCATAGGGCTTCGATCCCATCATCCCGTGGGAATTTCCCAGAATTCATTCCTATCGCACCCCCATACTACGAAAGAAATCTACTCTAAAATATGTTGTTTTGCTAATAGTGTTGTGTATGTTGGATTAAATCCCTAATACCAAGAAAGGAAACTACTCTAAAATATGTTGTTTAGTTTGTGTTTAATGGATTTCATGTGTTTTCGTGGAACCCTAATATTTTTTCTATAAGTATTCCTAGTTACTCTTTATAACATCAACTTTCGGCCAGTGAAAATCCCGTCAAAATCGGTCAAGCCGTTTCAGAAATTAGCCGGAACAAACAGTTTTTTTTATTATTTAGGTACTGTAATTATATATTTTGACATCACAAACAACTTACATTTTATTTATTTGTATAGAAGATGAAATAAATGCCGGAACTAGCTTCAGTTTCTGTCTGGTACCGGTCCGGAACAGTTGAGTTACCTATAGACCGTTTGTAACGGTCCTTAGGTAACCAGATTGCTTCCCTTGTATATAACTATAACTTCACATATTTATTTGTTATCTCTTTTAGTAATAGGATTTGTAAATTAATATCTAGTTTATTTAGTATATGTTAGTTGAATTAGAAGAACTATTGCCAATTTTCAACACCTTTTCATAAGTAGTTAGGTAGTTTGTGAAAACAGGCAATGGATACACTTCACTAAGAATAACATTTAGTTTTGTATTTTATGTATGTACTAAAGTTTAAAATAAATGTTGTTGTTGATTATTTTTCTTTTAATTATCCCACTTGCTCACTTGATTCCTCTATACCAAGGGGGCTCGGGTAGATATTTATTCTAGTTCTAATAGTGACAAACGAGGATTATATTGTTACGCCAATCAGAAAAGTCTAGAATCATCACGGGCCTTCGCATACTTCCGAGAAAATAAGACAATAATAACATGTTTATCAATAACACAAAAGGATGATTTATAACCGCCGTGCTAGATTACGCAACAGTTAGCGGCGCGACCATTCCCGCGCTTACTAGAACTTTCGATAGAGTTAATAAATTGACGCGCGATTCGGAAGCAAGTCAGTATTCGATTACGGTACAGCGAGTTAACATCAAATGATATTTTAGTGCGATAACAGTGTTTAGTGATTCGGTAGCATAACTAAGTAGTGTTGTACTGTGTTTGAGAGTAATTAGTTTGGTGCTGAGTAAACGTGTCTTATTTTGAGTAATAACCGGTTGCTTTTAATTCTTACGAACCCTAGATCGTAACAATTAGTGTCAGAAGAGCGGATTTAAAGTATGTCGGTTCTACCCGAGGATGACGCGGAAGGAATCCGCACCAGGAGTCTGATCCGTCAGCAAGATCTGGACCAGCGGAGGTTTGGAGAAACCTTGCCACAGCAGTCACAGTCAACGGTGGATCAACAACTGCCACTACGTGAAGCCGGGACCTTCCGCCACACCTGCGGCGTCAGCAGCCCCAGACCTTACTGCGCTAATGGCCATGCTACAAGAGCAGGGAGGTTATCTCACCGCAATATTGAGACCGTTATAAGAGATTTAGCACAATATGCTACACTTGTTGAGAGAGAGGGCATCTTCGGTCTAGTTGTCCAAAGCAAAACGCAGAGAGAGAAGAAAACCGGACTCGGGAGCGGCGGCTATCAGTAACGCCCAACAACAGCTGGGAAACGAGTAGAAGCCAGGACTGCGGGGCGTGTGCTGGCTGAGTTACAAAGTGCCCCAAGGATTTCGATCTTTGTAAGATGATGGGAACAACCTGATCATCAGAGGTGAAGTCAACGGCACGCCATGTAAACTGACAATAGATACTGGAGCTTCTCGTACTGTCGTCAGTTCCCAACTTGTAAACGGTCTTTTGGGGACTCTAAATACAACCGAGAGCACTTAAATTTGCTAACAGCTACCGGTCAGCGCATACCCGTCCGGGGAGAGAAGAAATTGGAGTTGAAGTTGGGAAACAGAGTCAACGTACATAACGTCATAGTGGACCACTGCGTTTTGGGCCTAGACTTCATGTGGAAAAATTCTTGTGAAATCGATGTTAAGCAAGGAGTAATGAAATGCGGTCAAGAGGAACTGTTCATGGAGGGTGCGTTATTGGGAAAAGTCTGCAGCTTGAAGAAGACGGTCCTTCCTCCCAGGTCAGAAACAATAGTACCAGTTTGTCTTTCTCAAAGTTCTGAACTAAAACACCGATGTGTACTAATTGAAGGTTTAGACAATAATCTTCAGTGGAAAATGGCACGAAGTTTGCTTAGAGCCAATGATATCTCAATAGTACGTACTATTCCTTCGTACCAATCTGAGTGACAAGGAACAAATAACGAATAAGTATTCGTTATTTGTTCCTTGTCACTCAGATTTAGCACACTTGTGCTGAATCCAATTGTTCGGTGTAGGACAGATTCTAGATTGGACAGATTCGTCATTTGGCAGATTCGCTACTCGACAGATACTGGATCGGACAGATTCGTAGTTCAACAGATTCGCTACTCGACAGAAGTACAGGTGTAAATAAAATACAAGTGGACTCAAAATATTTTATTTGGGTTAATATATAAAATTTACTTTGCTTTACCGTTTTAAGCAATCGATTACGGTAATCTCGCTATTCAATGCCGCTGTTACAATTTTATATATTTGATTGTTTTTTTCTAATAATTTAGAATCGCGGAGCTTCCCTCTGCAATAGATTTGTTCTTTTTTAAGCTTCATATCTTGAAAGCGAGATTCTTTTAACAATAATTGTATGAATAAATACAATGGTGGCTTGATTGGAAATCTTTTTTTTAGCCTCCCATGCCACCCTTCGACAGGGTTATTGGTTCTGAAGTTTTCATTATAGCAAGTAAAGACATTCTCGGTATAAATTCCCATCCACTGTGTTGAAAAATAATTGTTGAATGCATTGTATTCCTCGGAATCATCGGCCACTTCTTGAATGCTCAATATGGCTTCGGGTATGAGAAGTGGAGGTATCAGTGGCAGTTGCATATAAAGGCGCGTGATAAATATTCCTTGTTCAGTCTTATCAAAACCAATTTTTTGGCTCTTTTTAAGTACTGCTTTCCAGTAATGAAAGTAACAGCCAGTCACTTTTACAGTAGGATAAACTGCTTTTACTGCTTGAATGGTTGCCAACTCATAATCACATTTATATAGGTCTATTATAACGGAAAATTGATTCCTCAAAATGGTGAACAGTCTTTCGTAAATTGCCTGCGTTTTGTTGGCCAGAAGGATATAAAGCACAGGAACAAAATTAACAATATTGTCATCATGGGAAATATTTATATGTAAACTGTATACTTGGTAAAATGGACGGGGACATATTTTAAAGGTACTGTCACCGTAAAAAAACATTTTTTTTTTTTAAGTATTCTTTCGCCAATGGCGTCCCGAAAATCAAAATTTTGTCCTCAATGCCATCATCGAATAAAAAGAAATCACACACAAGACTATGCGGCAATTTTAGGGATTTATAATCTTTACAGGCTTTTGTGTTCATTTTTAAGTAATCATTTCTAGCTTTGTATAATACATCTTTTTTCTGTATAAATGTTGGTTTGTCTTCATCGTCTAAGGTACAACCATTAGTGTCCATAAAATCTTCAAATATTTTTGGAATTTTTTCGAGTTTTTCGCAAACTAAAGTTTTACATCTATCCATCAAACTATCAATCGCGTTTCTGGTATAATCGGGCATGCACATATGGCTGGACTCTTTAACAATTCGGTTTTGTTGATCCAATGTGATTGAAGTGTAAAATTCTGCCTTATTAACACATCGCCAATTTGTGGTACCACATTTATTTTTAGTTACAAAATTGTATCTGTGTCCGGCACGTAACACTACGGGTAGGTATGCCTCTTTCACTCGAAATAAATTTTAAATACACCTCACCATTACTGGGACCAGCGAGATCCATTATTTATATTTTTTATTATAATATGATTATAGAGTTGAACACAATGATTAGAACTGAGAAACAACAAGGAAACAAAAGTGCATTTATTTGAAGTGTTTGAAGTACATGACAACGTCATAAAGTGGCCTATCAGATGAGTAAATATTCAAGGATTTTCGCATACGTAGTGTAAATATTTAGCTACCTAATATATTGTGTTGTACTCTGTTGAGTTAAATTTTTGCATTGATCAGTATTACATCAGTATTTTGTGCACAAGTGTTCATTTTCTGCCAAATAGCTAATCTGACGAATCCAAGATTCTGCCCAATCACGAATTTGTCGAGTAGCGAATCTGCCGAATTACGAATCTGTCCAATCCAGAATCTGTCCTACACCGAACAAGTGGCTGAATCTGAGTGACAAGGAACACATGATAAGAAAGGGCAAACTAATGGACACTTGTGAGGAAACAGATTGGATGCGTCGGTGCCAAGATCTGGACGTTGAGAATATAAGTAAGGCTGCACGAACCAGAGTGTCAACACTTTTAGAAGACTGTAAAAGTGATTTGACTAAAGAAGAAATAGACAAAGCTAAAAAGATGTTACTCCAGTATGCTAATGTTTTCTCATCGAATGAAGCTGACATTGGGAAGGCTAGCTTAGTTCAGCATAAAATCAACACTGTTAACGAGTTACCTATCCGTCAGCGGCCAAAAAGACTGCCCGAGAGAAGGAAGTGGAAATCATGATTGAAGTAATGATAAATGACGGTGTTATAGAGCCTTAATCCAGCCCATGATGTTCACCTGTAGTGCTGGTAAAGAAGAAGGATGGCAGGGATTACTCGCATTATGACAGATAATGTTCACGCAGATTGACGTATACGCATTGTTGACGGACACGCATATTGACTCACACGCATATTGACTTACACGCATAATGACTTACACGCATATTGACCTACACGCATAATGACACACAAGGTATTTCATACTAGTTTTCCACCGAGTGGCTTCGTTTATTCGTATATATATATTATATATTTATTGATCATAGAAGTCAAGCATATGCAGCTTCCGAGATATGGGCATTTAAAGTTTGACAGCTGTCAAACTAAATAAAATAAATATTGCACCAAATTATTTTACAATGTAAGTCACATTCAATCTAAAGGTCAAACTCGTCGCTTCACATTTGCTTGACATGTCGTGCCCAGTTACGGGAAGCAACGACGTTGCACTTTGAAAAACAGCAATCTCAAGTTTAGGTCGCGTACGATATTTATTATATACTATTAGTTATTCTGTGACGAAACCTAGGTATCGTACGCGAGGCAGCGCTCGGTAAGCTATACGTCTCGCTCGCTCGCTCGTAGATTCTCTAGTTGTGAGGCTGAGATGCCTATAACCGGCGAAACATAATGAATGAATGTCTTGCACTGCAGCCCCCGCCCTCGGCTAGACGGCACGGCATCACTACGGTTTACCTAAAGACTGCATAGATGACACTAAAACAGAATATTAGTTATAGGTCATTGCACTTTGCGAAGTATTGTAGAACCGGCGGTGGGGTGCAGAGGCACGAAACTTCAAGGTCGTTCGCTCTGGGAAGCGCCTTAAAGCAAGAAAGGTGCTAAAGAAAAGAAACCTTTTAACCGCCTCTGTGGTCTAGTGGTTCCAGATCAGATCCAGAGGTCCCGGGTTCGATCCCCATGAGGAGTACTTTATATTGTGCTTGGTTTGGTTGGTGGTAGGACTTTGTTTAAGTCCGCGTTGCTAGCTACCACCATCTTACCTAATTCTATCGCCAAAATAACAAACCAAAAAGCACGGCATTCATAAACATTTTTTTTTAGTTTATGACTTTATGTCCTCTAGAGGCGCCATATTCTAGAGGCTAGAATATATTCATATTCAATATAAAGATATATATACAATATTCAATTTAATGTTACGTCCTTGGACAACCAAGACGCTTCTAACAATACCTCACTTGTTAAATTGTGACAAGTAGTTTAGAAGGTATGAGGGAACAGAAGAACATACAATACCGGTCAAACACATAACCCTCCTTTTTGATTCGCCGTAGTCGAGTAAAAAGTAAGTAGAATAGGTAGGTGTAAATACAATTATGACGCAGTAGGACCTATTAGGTATACTTACCACGATTACCGAGAAACGTTATGAACGCGAATGTATAAACAACATCTTCAGCTTAACATTGTAAAGTTAAGAACGTCATCAATGTGTATGAATTCGTCGCTTTTTTGGGGTCATTCGAATTCGGTCGAATAACCTATATGCAGGCGTTGTTTCAGTAATTCGTTTATATCTACCTTAATACGAGACGTGTAAAGCTGAACTTTTCAGGATATTATTTTCAATAACCGCTCTAATTCTAAGGTATTAACTCACAATCGTGGGTTGAAAAGGTTTCTTGCATTTTGACGTCAAACTTATGACATTAAAAGTTTTGATCTAAGCTATATTATTCAAAAACGCTTGTATGTGCATTCCTGAAGTTTTATATGGTTGCATAGAATAACAACAAGAACCGAATACCGTTTACAATGAACTTGTATGTTTGCCCATTTAAGAGCTAGACACTTTTTAGGGTTTAAATAAAAAGCTAGATTACTTAAAAACGGTATATATTTTTGATAATATTAATATGTCACAAATACGCACAAATGAAGAGCTACTCGTGTATGTATATCTTACGGGTGCACATCTAATGGTTTCCGAGAAACACGATTCTGCAAAACGTTCCCCCAGCAGGAAATGAAATATCTCAAAAACCTTAAGACCCACAAATTCCATTTTTCGCGCACTTTTATGCACAAATGTAAGCTATCTGCCCATATATGTCACTTATGGCTAAGGTCATTCGTTTAGAATCTTCCTGCTGGAAGAACGTTGCTCCAGCAGGAAACGTTTTTCGCGTTTTATTCCAAAACGGTAACATGCACTAATTTCATACTCGGCGCACTAATACAGCATATATCGCTCTAAGTATGTGCTGAACTCAATTCGTTCTAGAAGATACTTTTCTGCTGGAGTGATGCACACGATCACTGCGTCGGTCTGCGCTGCGCCTACTGTGCCTGCTGCGACGCTCAGCATGGTTCTGGTCGCTGGAATCACTCCGGCTCCGCCCGCGATTAAAGGATTCGACCTGCCGGCGGCGCTTTCTGCCGATTTTCACGCTCGTGGCCACCATCTTGGATCGGAGGAGGTGTTTTATCTTGTTCCATTGCTTGTTAATGCGGTTCACCCCACTTCTGAGATGTAAAGGAGATCTCAGAAAAACCACTGCTTTTATAAATACTGTGTATAATATGTTTTTAACAAACTTCTAAAGTAATATTCTCACAACAGACAAGACATTATTGTATCAACTTCTGATACCACCTTTTAAACTTGGACTCGCTAAGACTTAAGACTTGTGTATTGTTCTCGGTGGTCGGCGTTGGAATGAGCCGAGCTGGTAATGGTATTCCTTTTTAACCATAACGACCGTAACGAAAAAAACCCCTCTTTTAACCGCCTCTGTGGTCTAGAGGTTCAACCCACCGATTTCAGATCCAGAGGTCCCGGGCTCGATCCCCATGGGGAGTACTTTATATTGTGCTTGGTTTGGTTGGTGGTAGGACTTAGTTTAAGTCCGCCTGGCTAGCTACCACCATATTACCTAATTCTGTCGCCATAACAACAAATCTAAAATTGTTGTGTTCCGGCATTCAGAGGTAAGATAGCCAGTTCTTCAGTTTGTTAAGGATTCCGGGTGAAGTGCGCCTCCACCTTCGGCCTTATCTCAACTTGTTACCAGGTGAGATGAAGGCCAAGCGCTTCCCCGTCGTACAATAAAAAAAAAATGATTGATTGTAATGAGTTGGTAGTATTGCCAGCTTATTTCAAACAAAGTTTCCAATAGCTACCGAAAGTATTGCTAGGTTTTAGAATTATTTTGAACCCTTTCAATGGTAAACACTATATTATTTAACATACCAACATATGTGGCACTTGCGAAAGTTATAAAATCTTAGTTACAAACGTGGACGAAGGGACTCTACTGAAAATCAATCTGTAGGTATAGCTATACTCAAACATTAGCAAATTATTAACGGATCGAAATCGGAAACTTCTGATGGGAGATATCGAAAACTTTATTCCGAAAATTCAAAATCTAAAATGTTGACATAGATATTCGAAATTTCAACACAAGAATTTTAGAAATAACCAACGGACCCCATGATTCTGACCCCACCACCATCTTACATGTACCTTTTTATAAACTTTAAACCGCCTCTGTGGTTTAGTGGTTCAACCCACCGATTTCAGATCCTGAGGTCCCGAGTTCGATCCCAGGGGGAGTACAATATCGTACTTGGTTTGGTTGGTGGTAGGACTTTTTTTAAGTCCGCCTAGCTATCTACCACCATCTAACCTAATTCTGTGCCATAACAACAACTCTAAAATTGTTGTGTTCCGGCATTTAAAGGTAAGATAGCCAGTTCCTATTTGAGGATTCGTACAATCAAAAAAGAAACTGATATTTCTGTAGGTACCTACGTGTATATCACTGAACTCGACGACGACCGATTTTGATTTGTTTGCGACAGGGGCGCTACCCGGTATTTCGTACTCTCGCTCTTGTAGGTACCTGCAGGCCTATTACCTAACTCTGTTTCATTTGGGTTTCAATCGGTTTCAATCAGAAATGCAGGCATTTTAATTGAAACCCAAATGAAACAGAGTTAGGTAATAGGCCTGCTGTTCTGCATTATCAGATTGGCACATTTTACGTAACCTGTGGCTGGATCACAATGTCTAACGTTATCGTAATGTTAAGATAACGTTTTTACGGACCTTTACATTACTTGGAAGCACGAAGCACTATCGTATCACTCACGTAACAACGATAGGTAAACGTGAGTGACGTCGAGTGACGATACGTAACGTTACATTTACATTACGATACATGTGTCATAAGGTTCGTGATCGCACATTTAGTTCTATTTACGTACTGTAGAGGCGCTGTGCGAAATCCTATACAAAATGCTAACGTGAACGATACGCTTACCGTACGATAGCATATTCGTGATCGGGCCTCTGTTCATTTTACTATGTATCCGTTATTTTTTGTGTTTCGAGTGGGTCCCACGTTGGCCTAGATTTACAATGACACCGGTAGGTGGCACTGGTGGAAACCACAGAGCACTTAACAACCGCAACTCTACCCTCCAGCAAGATGACAATATATTTGCTCTATGGTTCTACATCAGGGTAACTTTTTTTTTACCATCTTCCCACTCTTACATAGGTAACCACTTCTGGGCGATTCCAAAAAAATCCATGACGGACGTTAGGAGTTTAATTTTTTTCTATATTGGTACTTATCATGCAATTGACATGTGTAAATGTCTTGTAGGTATAAATAATCTGTATCTTTTTTAAATTTCATTAAAATCTGTTCACCCGTTTACCGGTGAAAACGCACCTTCGAATTGAATATGAAAATTAAATACAATGAACGGTCTTATCGCTTAGTAGCGATTTCGTATCGTGATCGCGTAGAAGTAATTTCATATATCGATTTTCAATAAATAACTAGATTACGGATAGGTATATATAAATATTTTTTAATACATACATATCATACAATGCAACACCCAAATACAGAACGATCATGAAGTATATTCATCACACAAATGTTTGTCCTGGGTGGGCATCGAACCCACAGCCTACAGCGCAGAAGGAAGAACTACTACCAACTGAGCTGTGAGGTTTCTGTCTCTATATTAGGCCATTCAAAGCTTAAGATCTGTATTAGGTTTGGTAGGGTACCTACTTCTAGAATTTTTTTTTTTTTACGAAAAAACTTTCTGCTTCGTCAATACAGCATATATGTTAAAATAAGAAGGCATACGTAAGTATACAGATATTTATTTTCATGTTATTACTAACAGTAACTATGGCAGTGTAATCGTTTCATATCTAGCCTGCCGCACTTTGAATCATCACTTTCACATCAGTACCTACGTTAGTAGATATTGTTTTATACGCGCGTGTGCGTGTTTTTGTAGTTTAAGATACAACTACCAAGTGAATATACCTATAGTTGATTTAAATCACGTGACAAATTGTGTTCCAATATCGAAACATCTTATAAAACGACCATTCAATATTGTTTTGTGTATGAGTGATGATATAAAGTACGACTAATATGTAAAACAAATCATGATTATAAACATCAAAAGCAAAAGAATCGACCTGCGACTAATGTTCTATTATATCGATTGTAATACCAGCAGCTGAATCCAGCAGAATCTATAATATAATGTAAATAAAAAAAGTCTAAATAAACTTGTAAAAGTATAACATAATAACATAGGAAGAACAATGAGATCGCAAAATAAAGGATACGCACTCATCCGCTCAGCTACCTTCAAACGAGAATCTCAAGAGCTAGAGAGAGACAAAATATAACGCTATCTCTTTCTACATTTCCAGATAGAACGCCCCAGATTTGGTTCATGCATCCTATGGCAAGTTCCAATCCATAAAACACCATAAAGACCACCGTGTGTATGTCAGTCAGACACTCACGCCAAGCTATTTTGATGATAATGTTATGCCAAGGATTTATCTGTCTGTTTCATGAACACTACAGTATGGGTCTTCAAGGCAAGAGTGGATATACCTATCCCATTTAAAAAAAAAACAACCATATTGATTATGTGTAGCTTTGCATCCTTCGTGGTTTATTTAAGTTTTTCAGCTAGTTAATATGTATTTTTTTGTATGTGTTCATTTAAAGAGTAGTAGAAGCCCCTTGTGAAAGGGCTGGTTCGGGGAATTACTACCACCATACTTATTTCAGCCGCCAAGCAGCGTTGCTGTGTTTCGGTTTGAAGGGTATGGTTGCCGGTGAAATTACGGGTACGTGAGGCTTAACACCTTTATGCCTCAAGTTAACGGGCGCAATGCAGTGCCGTGTAGGCTATGTTCTTTGTGGATGTGACCTATGCATTAAGGCTTTGTCATAGGCAAGAGTACACTTAACACCAGGTGCGCTACTTGCTTATCCCGTCTCCTAGTAGTATAAAAAAAAACCTATATATATAAAAAAAAAATGTAGCAAATTTAACTTGTAATATTTCGTTATTGTTAAAATGCGGATCACGAAACGGATGTAGTGCGTAACCAGTCTTATATATAAATTACTTATCACATAATATACTATACACATATTTACATGAAGATCAAAACGTTTTTACAGAGTAGGTATATCTTAGGTTGTCCATACGGATTCCCGTTTACCTTAAAAAAACAGTCAAGACGTATTACCCACTCAAAGTCTCCATCTATCTTCACTCGTGCGTAGATTTTATATATTTGTAAAACTATCATTTTACATATATAAATTTATGTAAAATGGCGACCGTGAGTTAAAACATAAGCTGGCCTATTACTTAACTATGTTTCGTTTGGGTTTCAACCTTTTCAATCAAATGGCGACTTTTCTTTGATTTATCAATGAAACCGTAACAATATTCAGAAGAAATTTTAATTGAAACCAAAATGAAACAGACTTGGATAAAAGGTCGCTACATAATACACGCTAAACGGGGACATAATATATAACAGTACCGGTATAGCAGCAACCTGTGACTGTAGTTTACTAGTGAAACATCTGGGATTAAATTCCTGACATCCTGTGGGAATTTCCTAAAATCCTTTCTTATTGCACCGCTACAATGTAAAAGGTAACTGCCCTGAAAGTACAAGTATTTTAACTCGTTGGTCTGTTGTTAGTCAGCGTTGTAATATATTAAGATATAAGAGGCATGATGACATAGAAATGAGAACCTACAAAATTATTTATCACCATAAAAGCTTATTCTAGAATTTTCTACAGTCCGTCATAATATTTGTCGTTTTATTTTACGTGTGAACAATTTTATCTGTATATATAACTTTAAATTATCTTAATTGATTGAATAATTTAAGTAGATACCTATAAATATTATTTTGTAAAAATAAAATAAAAAAAAAACAAAATTCGATTTCATACAGAACAATACATAAAGATTATAAACGTATAGAAACGACATACACCCAATATTAAAAGATCTCACAAAATTATCAAACATTGAACATCATTACAAAATCGTTCTTACTACTAAAAATTGGCTAAAATTATGAGCTAAAAATGCAGAAACTGGAAGATTTGATTTTATACAACACACATTTACATAATAAGTATTTTACATAGAACACATATAAATGCTTATAACACATTAAATACGACACAGATTAAAAAACGATTCAGACGGCCTCGGAGTACCGCTGATTGGTACAAATGTAGTTTGTCGTTCGTTTCGAAATGGTGCGATTCAATAGAAATATTGCAGATATAGGACAATTATAATCATCGCAGCAACACTTCTAAAAACGAAATAATCATATAATGAATATATGCAAGAGTGTATACAGGAAAATAGTTTTGCCTTTTTTCGATTTTAATTGTTTTGAGCGACGCAAACCTCACCCTAATAAAATTGCATTTGAACGGTACACGCAATTTCAAAATGAACCACAAACTACGTTTGCATAGAGCGGTGCTAAAACTGTGAGTCAAAGAATTGTATTAAAGTAAGTTAAATAATTTTGGCACTTAAAATGAGCTTTTAATAGAAATGGCACCATAAGTGTACACATTTAAAATATAAAAAAGATACATCAGTTTGCATACAATCTTTCTATACATACATACACTCACGCCTACTACCCAGAGAGGCAGTAATAACATTTCTTTTTATTATTGTATGACGGGGAAGCGCTTGGCCTTCATCTCACTTCGTTTCAAGCTATGATAAGACCCTAGAGGATCTTAGGCATGGACGAGTATTTCTTCGTCCATGTCTTAGGATCGAACCCTTGATCTCTCGATTTGATACGGGTAGGCGAACCACTAGACGACAGAGTATAGAATGATATAGTCGTTTTCAGCCTACAAAAATGCTTTGAGCTCTTGCCACACTTCAACCATCCACCGTAGTCTAATGTCTCAAATCTACCTAAACTTTGTCGTATCGAGCAGATCTGCCGTAGACTGAGGTCTCAATTCTACCTAGAGCTTTGCCGTATCGAGAAGATCTGCCTTCGACTGAGGTCTCAAATCTACCTAGAACTTTGTCGTATCGAGCAGATCTGCCGTAGACTGAGGTCTCAAATCTACCTAGAACTTTGTCGTATCGAGCAGATCTGCCGTTGACTGAGGTCTCAAATCTACCTAGAACTTTGTCATATCGAGAAGATCATCCGTAGACTGAGGTCTCAAATCTATATAGAACTTTGTCATATCGAGAAGATCATCCGTAGACTGAGGTCTCAAATCTATATAGAACTTTGTCGTATCGAGAAGATCTGGCGTAGACTGAGGTCTTAAATCTACCAAGAATTTTGCCGTATCGAGAAGATCTGCCGTAGACTGAGGTCTCAAATCTACCTAGAACTTTGTCGTATCGAGCAGATCTGCCGTAGACTGAGGTCTCAAATCTACCTAGAACTTTGTCGTATCGAGAAGATCTGCCGTAGACTGAGGTCTCAAATCTACCTAGAACTTTGTCATATCGAGAAGATCATCCGTAGACTGAGGTCTCAAATCTACCTAGAACTTTGTCGTATCGAGCAGTCATCGTCAGCGAAACTAGCCCTATTCTTCCGTTCGCACTTCTTCTGGTGTTGCCTTATGAACGCGCTGAGTCTATTCAACAGAAACTGCTTATCATGACCCTCTAACACCAGTTGGTTCCTCAACACCGTAACCATGTGCCTATTAGCCGCCGCGACCGCCCAATAATAGTACAAAAAGAACAGCGACGCCGCAAAAGCGGGCACCGCGAACGCCGAAGTGCCCAACTTGAATATAACCTCCCGCAGCACACAGGGGAACCCCTCGAAAGTTTTCACGACATAATCCCACACCGTGTTGTAGTTCCGGAAAGGCCCGCAGTTGATAGAGGGCAGCACCTCCGCTATCGAGTAAGCTACCGGCGCGATCGACACGAGCAAACCCAGCAGTAGCACCGACATAAACAGCGACTTGGATCTAGACGCCTTATAAACTACCGGGGAAGGCGTACAGTTGACCAGGCAAGCGAATTTTTTTATATAGAATATGATGAAATAGAATATCGTTGCCAAAATCGGTAGGAACGGACAGTAGAAAGTTCCCATCCACACGATAGTCTGTATGTACACGATATCTAGCACATGCTTCGGGAGGTAGAAGTTCTGCTCGCCGATGACCTTGAGGCAGCGGCTGTTTGTGTGACGCGCGATGAACGCCCTGGGCAGGTTTATCACGAACGTCGCGATGAATTGCACAGCGAAATCCGTCAGCAGCAGTTTGTACAGCTGTTGCCCGACGTAAGTTTCCCAACACTCGAGTTTGGACGGGTCGGTGTCGCTGGCCGCGCAGACCACCTCGTTATCCCGTATGTACACGTGGAGCTGACTCAACAAAACACCCAAAGACGACAGCCTAAGCAAGACCGTACGCAGCAAAGTGATCAGCAAAACTCTGGCCGGCGTGTAGCTTTCACATTTCGCGAGGTAACTAAACACGTCGGGAATTATAAGATTTAACACAACGATAGTGAAGTACGGCAGGAACTCTAGAAACATAATCTCAACTTGCCGCAAAGACATCCCGTTTGCGAAGTTTATCCGGCGCGCCGCGTAGCTATTGTTACCGCCGTTCTCGCTTAGCTCGCTCAGTGAATTTATCGAATGGTTGAACGCTTTGTAAATCAACATGCCTGCAGCTAGCAATATGGAAAAAACTAGCAGATTTATCGATAATCTCTTTAAATGCATTAGGATAACCCCTTCGCGGGTCCGCGACTGTTTCTCCTCCTTATACTTCTCCTCTTCCAGGCAACCTTTGAACTCGTTGTAGATCCCCTTATGCTTGATTTTAGCCGACTTATCGTTGTGAATGCAGAAGTCCCACCCGCCGAAAACCAAATTGCAATACATGTAAAACTGCCCCTCGCTTTCAATGAGCCTTTCCTTGAACCCTTTGGCGCCCGCTCTAACGATCGCTACCAACGACAACAAAGCCCAGGATATCGGTACAAGAATATACCCCATCGGCATATTGTAGTACATCGGCGAGCTGAAAACGTCTAACGTGTACGTGTATATTTGATCGGAGTACACGCCGTAGAACAGTATAGTCCGTTCCACTACACCGGTCCCTTGGATTATGTCGAGAAACAAGTTGGTATCCGTTTCGTTTCTCTCCAGGTAGTGTAGCGAGCAGCAGGATCCGTTGTCGCAATGCCTGTGTTCTTCCACCAGCAACGTTTTCGGCAGTATCAGGAACATCACTATGAGGAATGAGATACTCACGTTGAGGAAGAGAAGCCACCGGAGGAACAGGAAGTAGGAAACTACGCCTGTGCCGAACTTCCCTTCGATGTCTCGCATGGGCGAGTGCCACAGCTCCAGCTTGCCTAGCAGCTCGGACAGCCGTATCCTGAATCGATGCCAAACCTTTCGTTGTTTCCATTGGAGTTGCTCGAAGCCTTGTAGGCGGAGTTTCGTTGCGTTCTGGAAACATATCATTTTTTTGGTTGGTGGGAGCAAAAAAAAAATTTTAGATCCGCCGCCATTTTGATTTCATCGACTTTGATAGATTTGACGTCATTTATGTGCTACGCGCGTTGGAATGCTTGTGTTTTTGAACGTTTTTTATTGACACATTTTTAAAGGTATCATATAGATAGATAGATAGATAAACTCTTTATTGTACACCAAAAAACAAAAATAAACAGACACGCAAGAAAAACACTTAAACTAGGTACAATGGGCGGCCTTATCGCTAAAAGCGATCTCTTCCAGGCAACCTTTGGATGGAAAGGAAAGCAAAGAGCAGACAAAGCGGTGTACTAAAATAAACATTAATTTATATAGCTACTTATTAATAATAACAAAACATTACAAAATATCCAATCCAAATTACTAAAATATATATACATATTGTATCATATAGGTACCTGAAAAAAAATGTATTCCTATATCTACTTGATCTGAGGCCTTAGTACGAGTTTCTGGCAGCTAACTGAAACTATTTTCGTTTTCGTATAGGGCGCTCATTTCCATACATTTGGTTAGCGGAATAGTAGAGCAACTGGTTAGTAGAGTAACTGATGGAAATAGCCGCCCTATACGAAAACGAAAATACTTTCAGTTAGCTGTCAGAAACTCATACTAAGGTCTCTGTAAACAGTTTGTCGTGTCGTGTCGTCGTGACTCCACTTGCTAATGGACCTGGGACGCTACCGCCGACGGCGAAGCCGATCTCCATTGATGGCTTTAAATTAGCTCCATGAGAACTAGAAACGATTTTTACCGTCAAATGTACTGAACGGATAGGTTTCATAACATGTGTACACTTTTGAGATGGGAAACGCCATTTCGGATATGACACATACCTAAATCGGTAAAAATCGTTTCTAGTTCTCATGGAGCTAATTTAAAGCCATCAATGGAGATCGGCTTCGCCGTCGGCGGTAGCGTCCCTGGCTGAAAATCAGCGCATCACCGTTGCATTATGCTCGATGCCGCAATAAAGCCGAGTCAGAGTACCTTTCTACCCAAATTCACTTGTTTTCGTCATAGTGTAGCTTAGAATTAGTTAGTTTAAGCTAAATAAAGTTTCATTATTTTTGACTGGGTAAAAATAAATCTTTTTTTATTTATTTCTTCCTTCAAGAACTTACCTAAGTCTGTCCAGGCGGACTTAAGACAGTTTTACCGTACATTACTGTACATTATAAGTTGCTTGTTTAAAGAATTATTCATACATTTACAAATGCAAATGTTATAATGACACAAAAATGCACAACCCGCGACGGGACTCGAACTCGCATCTTTTGCTAAAGCCGGTAACGCTCTGACCAACTGAGCCACGAGGTTCCTGATGCAGATTCAAAATGTTTGTATCATATTGTTACTCAGCTTTTAATTTTGTGTCTTTTTTGTGTCATTACAACATATGTAAATATTTTAACTCAATTGTTTCATCGTGTACCTATTACTGACCGAACTTAAATAATTCAAGGAAGGAAAACCTTTACATTATAGGTAAATCACAGCAAATTTATTTATAGGTACGAGTGGTCGACCAGTCGTCGAGATTCGACCGATATTTTTGTATTAAATAGCGTTCTGCAATCCTTATCCAGTTTAAACCACCCCTTTTTTTATTAGGTTTAGGTTAAATTGATGTATTTTCGTAAAGATAAGAAAATGTCACTTGGTTACACGATAATGCTCGTCTTAAATATAAATAAGTATATACAGTACGTAGGTATGCCGTCGACTAAAACAAATCTAAAATTAAAACTAAAGCATTAAATTTTATTGAATTGAAAACTTCTTTAGGCGCGTTGGTCATTTTTTGATATGGGAAAAAATAATTGATCTCTCGACATACACCTTACCGACACCAATTTTGACACATTTGTCTTTTGAACATTGTCACGTTATCTTTAGGATCCTGAGAGGTACGGGTAAGGACCGTTCGAAGACTGCCTCTACCTATAGACAGACGGTTGACAGCCGTGACAGGTATCTGTCAACGTCAGTTCTAAGATGTCATTGTGTTAGTTGTGTTGCAAAAACAATCCACATTAATAAATATCGCGACCAACGCGACAACATTGAGATTCAAGTACTAACAATCTCGGCTGTTCTCTTCGGCAAACATCGACAAACGTCAAGTTTTATTTTTTAGTAGAGACAGGTCTTGTATTTGTTTAACAAGGTTTAATATATATGTATTGAATGAATGTACACTTTTTATATTTGAGGGAAGACTTAAAAAGCTTTGCACCTACAATGGTAATAATTACTTTGCCATATTTTGTGCAAGGTTTTTTTTGCTACGGGGATGAGCTTAGCCTTGATCTTACCTTATTTTCAAGTTATGATAAGGCCGAAGGTGGAGGCGCACTTCACCCGGAATCCTCAACAAACTGAGGAACTGGCTATTTTACTAAATGCATCATAACAATTAAAAAAAAAAAATGAGCTCAGTGGAAAATAGGGGTATTACCTGTAGTCTGGCTTTGAGTTCAATCTTCTGATGCATCGGAACAGGCATAGATTTAATTTGCATAATCTCCTCCCAGGTCCGTTCCTCGTTGGATAGGTTCTCTGGAAATGTGGAAACTCGCTTTGATTATACACATCAATGTTACGTTTGAAATAGTTCATACTCAAACAATACCTACCTACGTACATTAGTGTAGAGTACTCTATGCTTTTTGCTAAGTAACAGTATCTATTGACTGTGGACATGAATGTCATACACTCTATTAAAAAAACTTTTTAAAGATTTTATTTCGCTCTTCATTATTTATCATTGTACCACTTCTCAGCTTTTACACATACACTCTCCCGGAACAATCAGGGCTTCAGGCCTTTGTTAATATTCCCGTGGGTGTAAAGGCGGCTAGGGGACGTAAATATATGGTCGGTAGCAATCATTTGCAATGGGTAAACTCTTGACCATTACTTTTACTCGCATTGGGTCAACCTAGGGAGCGAGCGGAGTGAGTTTCTGCTCACTCCGCTCGCGCGTCAAAAAAAGAGAGTGTGAGGGTAGAACAATATCTTCGGTTGGTGGTAGGATTCCGCCTGGCTAGCTACCACCATCTTACATAATTCTGTCGCCATAACAACAATTCGACAGTTGTGTGATGTTTCAAGTAAAGATAAAGCCGAAGGTGGAGGCGCACCAGTCGGTTCACCAGGAATACTACGGTTCGACAGACGCGCACAATATTGTACTCCCCCTGGGGTCGAACCCGGGACCTCTGACACCGGTGGGGAACCACCAACCGAAAATGTCTCTAGTCGGGGTAAGATAGCCAGTTCCTCAGTTGGTTCAGGATTCCGGGTGAAGACTACTTCCACCTTCGGCCTTATCATAACTTGAAAATCGGGAAATGAAAGGCAAGCGCCTCGCCGTCGTATATTAAAGGAAATGAAAGGAAATCACCTCACCACACAATGTACCACACATTAAAAAAAAACACGATAACCATAACCCTCCTTTTGAGGCGGTTGGGTAATAAACTTACCTTGATCACATATTTAAATCACAACCAAGCAAATCTCAGAACACTGAATGGATTGCTAGCATACAGCACACTTCAAAAGTTCAGTAGGTAATGCTATAATCAGTGAATAAATAGCTTGTTAGCGATTTGAGGAAAACTGGGCTAATAGGTCTTGAGGTCATGAATTCTATCTATGAACTTTATGTAGGCACTAATATCATAAAGTTAAGCAAAACAATAAAAAAAACGGCCTTTTTTTATTGATATTAACAATTACATTTACAAACACTTTATTTGTACGGAAAACAGGTAGTACTGAAAGGTCTTATATTTTGCTAGTTTGCTCGGCCATGTTCCGCCTTTCAAGAGGCATACAAAAATATTAATTAATTTATCTAGAACTGACCATAACAATCAATTAAGTAAGGTACTTGCAATACTAATTGCGTGCATAAAATATCTGAATGTGAAAAAAATAATGTTACATATCACTTTGTATTGTAAATTGAATTGACTGGTCAATTCAATTTACAAATCGTCTGTCGGATGTTCCTGAATTTTATAATAGACTTTGTGTGCAATCATTGGGTTACGTTATTTTTAAATGAGTTTAAATTATTGATGGTTAATTAAAGATACGCTTATGTCATACGTTTGTTGGTGTACAAATAAATATCCCTAAACTAAAGCTATATGTAATATGGGAAATAGATTACGGATAGAATATCTCATTTTTTTTTGTAAATGCATGCGTAAATATGATACAATACCCAAACACAGAACAAACATATTCATCACACAAATGATTGTCCTGTGCGGGAATCGAACCCAAAACCTACAGCGCAGACGGCAGAGCTACTACCAACTGAGCTATGAGGCTTGAAACTTTTTTTTTTCACCTATTTTACAGAGTACATCATCAACTCGTTGGGTGCTGCACGTCTCGCTCTCTATGTAAAACACACCGTGAGTGTTTTACAGCACCCATCGAGTTAACATAGTAAATGTGCGCGCAGGACCTACACTAAGATGGAGGTCTGACATCTATTTTATTGTAGAGGTTAATTATATTTTCTTCCCTTACAAATTTCAAAACTTTATTGCACGCCTCCCAGGGGTGGTTTTATTAAAATATTAAATACTGAATTTCATCAGTTACTACATAGTTTATTTAAACTGAGTTTTGAGTGAATCGAAGTAAGGATTTTTTTTTTCCATAGAAATTTTACCACCCCGTATAACCCCCTAAGGCCCTAAGGGGATGATTTACGAAAACAAGATTAGCCTATGTGTCATTCTCGAACCGAAACTCAATTTATTTTACTTTGCTTAATCTATTTACAAAATTTCATTATTAAATCGGTTAAGTAGTCACGGAGATGAGTGGTAACAAACATTCGCAAAAACTTTCGCATTTATAATATGACAAAGCCTTACTGCATAGGTCACAGCCACAAAGAACATATTTACACGGCACTGCATTGCGCCCGTCAACTTGAGGCATAAAGGTGTTAAGCCTCTTCAAACCGAAACACAGCAATGCTGCTTGGAGGCTGAAATATTCATGGTGGTAGTAATTCTCCGGACGAGCCCTTTCGAGATACGATAGCACGAGATGTTGTGGAGGTAATGCTTACCCGAGAGGTCCGGCAACATGGAGAGATGGATATCCCGGCTTTGCATGGTGCGAGCGAAGGTAGACTGGCGCCTGTCATTCTGAGAGCGAGCGCGCTTTACCGTGGTCGCTAGAAACACAGCCTTGTTACTTTATTTCATTTGATTACCGCTACTTACAAATGTTATAATGACACGAAACTTCACAACCCGCGACGGGATTCGAACCTGCATCTTTTCCTAAAGCCGTGGCTGTGTGAATTTTTGTGTAAAACATTCGTAAATGTTGAGACCTAGTGCGATCACTTGACATAGGTACATTTGTGTATAATGATTTAGGTAGACAAATAGGTACCACATAATTATAGTTGGGAGAAGCCACTGGCTCCTGAAACACAGTTCTGCTAGTTCAAGAGCCCATGGATTCATAGAATACTTTTGTCAAATTATTTATTATCTCAAATATACGATTTATTATTATTAGACAAATAATTGTAATTGTATATACAGCCAATAAAAGGGTTTCCTTAATAATTCAAGTGCTCAAAATTACTACATTACAGAAAACCTAAGAACGTACCTACTATTCTTTCTATACATATTCAACAATTTTCAGAGGATATATAAGTAGGTACTGAAGTTAGGTCTTAGTACATATGTTAAGAAGAAAATTAATGAAAAATGCAGCTTTTCAATCATTATTTGTTAACCTTACGCCTAACATAATGTCGTACGATTCCCTCTGGGATGTAGTAGTTTCAACCCACCGATTTCAGATCCAGAGGTCCCGCGTTCGATCCCCAGGGGGAGTATAATATTGTGCTCGGTTTGCTTGGTGGTAGGACTTTGTTCACCTGGCTAGCTAGCACCATCTTATCTAATTATGTCTCCATAACAACAATTCCAAAATTGTTATGCTCCGGCATTTAGAGGTAAGATAGCCAGTTCCTCAGTTAGCTGAGGATTCGGCCTTATCTCAACTTGTAACCAAGTGAGATGAAGGCCAAGCGCTTCCCCGTCGTACAATAAAAAAATATATAGTAGTCTAGTGTCCTGTGATTTATGATATGATAAGGTTTTATTGTTTATTTGTTTACCGCCCCGCCAAGCTTGAGGTACCCAAGTGTAGGACCTACTTAAGTTTGCGCCCATTTCACTCGCTATATACTTGCTCAATTTTCTGCCCGAAAACAACGCGGACATATTTTACCAAAATCTGCCGAAACTTATAGAAACGACACATGTCCTCATTGAAACGAAATTTATTTATTTAACAAAATCAGGGTAAATCAATAACAGGGTAAAACTTACAACAAAACTAACAGCCAATTAAGGATTTACATTTTACAGATTTATCTCTTATGAAAGTTAAATCACGACAGACACTAAACAAGAACCTACATCAATTAGAAAAACAAACAATCTAACAAATAACAATAAACAGAAATAAATATAAAAAATAAACAAAGAATGAACATATCAAAGAATGAAATTATATATTTTGCTCAGAATTTTGCCTAAACAATATGTATAATATGAAAAAAAATAATGTGTTCTAGATACGATCTGACTTCTACCCCTCATCATCATTGATGATTTCAAGAACCTCCCGCTTGAAGCCCAGTTTACACTATGTGGTAGATATCTGTGCCTATAAACTGTTTATTATAGCTCCTATAAATATGATAAGGTTTTAATGTACTATGATGATAGATGGTAAAGTCTTCAATAAGATTTTTTAGGATCATTTTGAATAAAATCTACCGCCTGTTCGGAATCGCGACCAGCACACAAGGAGAAAGGCAAGAACATCGGGCTGGTTAATTTTTTGATGATCCATTCAACATTTATATAGATACACAATTTTTAATTATATTCTAAGTAACGTAAATACTTAATCTTAAAACATTTGTTATTACCTATCTACCTAATGGGCAGTTTAACATTGAAAAATCACTATTTAGCTGTCAACTGGTATAGCAACATCGGGCCACGCGTTCTTATCGTCGATATGATCACTAATTTTGTAGGCACTTTTAATTAAATTATTCTTTATATACGATTTGAATTTACGAGCAGAGAGTTGGGTGGCGCTTTGAGGAAGCTTATTATAGAATCTCACACAGTTACCTAAGAATGAATTATCGTAGGCACTTACTGTTCCTCGCTTGTTTGGAAGGCAGCAGCGTCGCTAGCTTGGCCGCGTCAGCTCGCTGCAGGTTCTCAAACAGCTCCCCCTCGCCCCCCGGGTACAGCTCCTGGTAGAATTCCCCCCCCGCCTCCTCCCAGCCCGAGTGCCGCTTGCTGCGACCCTGCTTCGATGAGTTCCCGCCAGACATAGTTATGTTGGCATGGTGCTTCTGAGAAAGAAACGTGAACATTTGTGAATGCAGGACTCTTCCTTGCTTGAATTTTAATTTGGAGGATGTGTTTTTTATTGTCTGGCAGGGAAGCGCTTGGCCTTCATCTCATCTGGCTTTAGGTTATAAGGCCGAAGGTGGAGGCGCACTTCGCCCGAAATCCTCAAATAACTGAGGAGCTGGCTATCTTACCTCTAAATGCTGGAACACAACAATTTAGAATTGTTGTCATGGCGTCAGACTTAGATGGTGGTAGCTAGCCGAGTGGAATTAAACTAAGTCCTACCACCAACCGAACCAAGCACAAGTACTCCCCTGGGGTTCATAGCATAGCTCCAAAGTCCCTACGTACGTGCTACGTGGCAGTGGGCAGGCCACTAAGTTCGCAGAACCGATTATCGCCGTGGAATCGCCATCGACTTCCCGCAACCGCTACAATGCCATCGGTCTATCGAGTCTTCACACTCCGTTCCGTGTTTAATCGTGGTCGCCATGCGAAAACCTTTATCCCCGGCGGTTATCGGTTCTGCGAACTTTGTGCCTGCCCACTGCCACACAGTTTATATATACTATCGCTAGCGGTAATATCAAGGCTTGCAAAAAGTTCCTGCCGAATTCCAGCGCCAAGCTGTTCTTTGTGATCCGTTGGTACTAAGGAGTGTTAGTGCCTTTGAATGACAGTTTTTTTTTGTACGGCGGGAAGCTTCTTCGAAAAACTCGCAGTCTTGCCCAGATAATACCCAGGTGGCTGCTTGGACCTCCGGGCTCACCAGCTTACCTTACCACCAGTATTGCTACCAGTATTATTATTATTATTTATTTTTTTACACAAAATACCTGCATATTACAATACTTATCTCGAATGTTCAACATGCTCTTTACAATAGAATCTATATATATATATATATATATAGATTCACTGGCAATGCAGCCGGTGTCTTGGGCACGCTTCCGTCTGGTACTGGTCTGGAACAGTTGAGTTACCTATAGGCCGTTTGTAACGGTCCTTAGGTAATCTGACTGATTCCTTTGTACATAGTTAGTTTAATTGTACTTTTTATTGAATAAATTTATATATATATATATATATAGAACCTTAATTAAACTAATAAATTAAAATTAACATTGAGTAGCTTCAAATTGGCATATTGTAAATTTTTTTTATCGTACAACTGGGAAGCACTTGGCCTTCATCTCACCTGGTTACAAGTTGAGATAAGGCCGTTGAAGGTGGAGGCGCACTTCACCCGGAATCCTCAACAAACTGAGGAACTGGCTATCTTAAAAAGGCAGGTACTAAATAAGGGTTTTGTAAGTTAGATAATTATGTGATTATTAGATATGTAATGGAGCTGAATTAGGGTTATTCGCTAACTTTGGCTTACACTAGTAGGATTCCGTGTTCTTGGAGACAGGGCTCACCAGCTTACCTTATCACCAGTATAGCTGGACCAGAGGTAACGACTTGTCAAGATATATTTATTGAAAGTATCATGGGTATGAACACTATCAACATAACCAATGGGTTATAACCATGTTGTGATGGCAGGTGAGATCTCACATATCATTGGTAGGATATTTTTTTCCATACTAAGATAAACAGATGTAGATTATATTTACATTATTTGTAAACGTAAGCATAATAATATTGCGATTTTTTTTTTTTGTGTCATTATAACATTTGCAATTATTATTTGTATTAGGTACCTATATTTTTCAAACACGATTTTTATGATTGGTTATGAAATAAATACTGAAATATAGACTTTTTTTTTTATTATCGACATTATTATACATAATTAATAACAAAAACGGCTCCTTTTTATATTCCCGACAAAAACCCGATAATTTGTCGGGAATATAAAAAGGTACATGATAAAGACCCCTTATTGTTATTAATTATACAGATGAAATTGTTTTTAAAGGCAGTAAGATTTTGAGATTTAACCTACAACTACATTATGTCCACATAATAATTCAACTTAAATTATAAGTACCTTCCTACTTATAAAGTAATTCACATCTACATGTATAGACGATGCAAATATGCCGCCTTTAATCCATTTTGATATCTAATCATTGTATTTGATTGGAATCATTAGCATTCATTGATAAGATAACGAGTATAAGTAAATTATCTACCTATTCACAAGAATAAGGAAATTTTGAATAGATTATATGTATTTGATTATCAAATACATATTATTTATGCTAAATTAGATAGGCATTGTTAAAATAAAACTTAAATAATACATTCTTGTATAACTGTATATTATATTATTATTATAAAAAAATAAATAATAATTGTTTAAATAAAAGATGAATAATAATAATTATTGTTATGAATGGCAATAGGAAATGCAATATATAAAATTGCAAACAACATGGTAATGAATAGGTACTATTATTTTATATATCATTATCAGTACATATTATAATTATTATTACTATTTTTATGCACAGTAGCATTCTACTGTGCATAAAAATAGTAATAATAATGAAGTATGATAGAGGCATGCCAGAAATGCTTGAAATAAGTTTTTTAGTTTAAAATGATGATGCCTTTACTTGCACCTCTTTCGTTTACTTTGTTGAAAGAAAATAGAATAGAGCTGGAATTTTTGTAAAATAACTGTATTCAATTTTATTTTAAAAAATAATTAGCATTTTCTTTATTCTGCAAGTTTTGTTATGATGTATTCTGCACTTCTGGCAAGGCTAGCTATTCTCTGCACCTCCCAATAACAACTAATGAGTCTAAGTTCTCCTCACCTCCCACAAAATAACAACTTATGAGTAAAATTTTTGTACATAGACTATATTTTATAGAATTGGATTTAAATAATTATAAGTAGTTACTTAAACATAGTAGCGGTGCTTAGGTTTAAATATTGTTGATGAGAAGATGCAACGGGATAATTCATCTCTAGGCTAAGATCACCTGCTTGAAGAAGTAGCTATGGTAAGGGTATGTTCGTAGGTGGAGTGGTAGTAACAGTAGTAAAGATGCTTGCTAATACTCGTGAGATCTCTTAGTCTACTTTTACAACATCCACAGAGCTGAGAAATATGGCCATACGCGATTACGCCTGTCATACCATGTTTGTGATGTTGTTGTAACCATGGGATGGATTATCTTGTAATTTTTCAGCCTGTAGCTTTCATTCCATTCTGTTACCAACATAGAAAGATTTCATTCAAAGTATCATAATATCCAGTAAAGTAAAGTAAGTAAAACTCAACCAAGAATTTTAACTGTTTTCAACACAAAGCTGATAGGTATGCATTTCTGAGAAAAGACTAGCAAAAAAGTCTTTATAAACACCTCTATTAATAACTCACAGGGCAAAAAGATTTATTTTATTCAGGTAGGTGGTAAAAAACACAGTACCTGATTCATGGGTTTTTATGAGTCACATCTTATTAGGTATCATTTCACAGGAATTTACTGGAAATTTAATACAATCACAGATTAAAAATTTCTTATAACTTGAGCTTGAAAGCTTCTGCGTCCTTTATCTTTCACTTCTACACAAACAAAGATAACAATACTAATAAGTCATAAAAATAATTAAACAGCTCTGCACTGCACAAAAAGTCGGTTGATAGAGGTAAAGTTGAATAAAAACCACATAATTGTGAGAAAATACTACATAAAGATTGCGTTTCGGTGAATATAAACTAGATCTAATAACAATGCAACGAGATCTCTCACGTTTTATTTCTATTCCAAAAAATAGGGCAACCTGTCTACTGTTATGCACTTACCGTTTAGTATAAACAATAGGGTTTGTAGCAGTTATCCCATTTGTGCGTTTGACCCGACGTGGGGTATATATATCTCCAAGTACTTTAGAACACTGAGACTGAAAACAAACACGATTTAAGTGGTTATTTTACAAGACAATGTATTTGATTTCAGATGAAACAAAAATCGTTTGCACGATCGCGATCGCGAAGGAGTGGTGAAAAGTGCGTTCAGAGACTAGAATTGAGCAGAGAATTGAGTCTAGTTCGAGCTGTCATCTGTCAGTAAGGTGTCAAGAATCCTGAGTCTGTGTTTTACATCTGTGTAGTTTTTGCCTTCTTGCATACAAACAGATACAGAAAGCAACTTTTTTTTAATTTAAAAAGTATTATTTCTGTGAAAAAGATAAAAGTTTAATTTATAGTTGAAATTATATCAAATAATAGATGTATTGGTCCAAAACCCATTTAAACTATAAAATCTAGTTTCAGAACGTATCCTTTACAATGAATTTACCGCCGCCGCCGCCACGCCACCGTCTAGCCGTCTACGCTCAGTGGCCGTCTAGTCATCTGGCTGAAAAATAATAGGTTTGGGCTTCACACGTTAATACAAGAATCTTAGTTACCTTATTTCTTCTTTTAAGATTTTTTAATCACAGATAACAGACACATGTGTAGGTTCATGTAGGTTTAGGAAAATTTGTTGGAAATCAATAATTAACTGAAACTGCGGATTTCAGTAGTCATGGTAACAATGCCTGTTACCGTTCCACGTTTCGCTGATAACAGTACCTACCTCGACGAGTTATCGATTTTATCTCAGTTTCTAATGTTGTAAGGTCTTCGGAAGCTAGCATTATCAAATAATCCGAGAGTATTTTTTCACGCTTTCGTTTTGCAGATTACCTAGTGGAAATTAGATAAATTGAGCCAATAAAATACCAGTTTAATATCCGTTATCGGAAAACCGTCTAAGTACCGACACCTACCGTAAACAATTTTCCGAGGAAAGGAAATAATTTCATACAATATCCTGTTTCGTTTCGCGATTTGCGAGTTTTCCCGTTCATTTTGAGCCAGCCAATTGGGATAGTGCACCTGTGGGTTGGGCCAATGGCGGACGGCTGACGCTAGCTATGATTGTAATTGAGCCAATGCGATATACGGGCTGAACTTCGCACTTCCTGCGCGGGAAGCTCAAAATCGCGCAGAACAAAAAGGCACGCGTATTGCGTTCCACCTGCGCAGCATCTCATCTCTCAACATGAGATCACATCTCTCCGAAAAGTAATGATTATTTCGGTCCACACGAAGTTTCCGCATATTCCCACCGCGGCGTTGACTGCCTACCAACGTACCTCGTTTTGCTGGGACGTATATCGCGAAATTATTAATTTTACAGTGAAAAACCTACTCAAAACTAGAACTTCACTGAACAAATTTTCGGTGAATTTAGTGTGTTTTACAGAAGTGTTTTTCGTTGTATTAAAGGAAACCTACCTAAATCGTACATAGTTTTTCAGGGCTGTGCGGGTGGAACCAGCCCGGAATTCGGGACGTGATCGATGTGAGGTGATGTTTTATTAGTTTATTGTGGATAACGTGCAAAATTCGTGCCCGTATGGACGATCTGGCCAATTTCCAAGCGTAGTCGGCGCGCTTTATAGGATAATCACTGCGACCCTAACCTGCTATGAATTTACCAATAAAAGTGCTCGGACTAAATGTATGCTCGGTTGTTATTGCTTTGCGATACGAACGTCTAAATTGAAGGACAAATGGCGTTGCGACTGTTGTTGATCTTTGCGGCTATTGCGATCGCGTTCAGCGATGAAATCCCGAAAGACAAAAAGAAAGCCATGGCGGCGGGAAAAACCCGATCCGCAAACCCTGGCACCCGCGGATCATTGGAAAAGCTATCTTTTCTCATGAACTTAACCGATGTAGGGAAAAATCGCCGAGGAAAGGAGGCAATTAAGAAAATACACCTAATAAATCGCAAACACGACGGAATGATGAATGATAACGAGGGCGCACTCACAACCAACCTCAAAAAACCAGGAAACAATACTCTTTTCGATAAAATGAACAACATCCGCCAAGGGATGGCTACGGGTACAAAATACGAAGCAAAGATATTGGCGTACCCCTCGCAAGCTATTGGGGTTTTTTGTAATTTTGAGAAGGAGACAAAGGAGGATTTGTGTATGTGGCAGTGGAATACGACAGTTTCTAGCCACGGGTTAGGGTTCAATGTGGCGACCGCCGCGGACTTGGTCCGTTTGAATACGAGCAGGGGGCTGCAGTTCACGGGACCTCCATCGGATGCTGACGGGAACGTGGGAGGTGAGAATCGACTGCATCCGCTCATTAAAATTGTCTTTACTTACCTAACGTACCTACCTAACAAGATTAGATATATCAACGTCTGTCTGTGATGAAAGCGAGTGTTTGATTTTGTTCTTTTTCATCATCATTTCATTCCACTAACGTCCACTGCTGAACATGGGCATCCCCCAATCGACGCCACTAGCAACCTGAGCCAACTCCATCCATCGATTTTGTTCTTATCCCTGTTTAGACGACATCGAAATGACAAAGAACGGGTTGGGGATACCGAAAAGGGTCGCAAAAGACTCGTATTCATAGAATCCTATTAAAATATACTTTTATCTCTTATTAGTTAACATACCTGCGTTATCAACGGTTTTTTGATTAATTTATAAATATTATGATCGCTAAAATCCAAGCCTGTACCGCCGTTTTTCATAAATTATGTGTGAGCTCATGTTGGATTGTTTTGCTTTCATCTCACCTGCCAGCAAGTTAAGATAAGGCCGAAGGTGGAGCCGCACTTCACCCGGAATCCTCAACAAACTGAGGAACTGGCTACCTTACCTCTAAATGCCGGACACAACAATTTAAGAATTTTTACTATGGCGACAGAATTAGGTAGGATGGTGGTAGCTAGGCAGATTTAAGCAAAGCCCTACCACCAACCAAACCGAGCACAATATTGTACTCCCCCTGGTGATCGAACCCGGGACCTCTGGATCTGAAATCGGTGGGTTGAACCACTAGACCACAGAGGTTTAGCTCTAGTCCAGAGCTTGGATGAGGTTTGACGAGCTTTCCGAGAAGGCACTGGTTCTCTCACCGATGTAACACGGTCAACCGCTTGGCGCTGGATCCTGCCAAAGCAGGATTCGGGTGGCCGCTAGCCAGATGGAAGTTTACAGGCCCTAGCACCGGTGCTGTGATCAATCAGCGATTCCGTTGCCAGTTGAAGTTATTTGACTACACTTACATCATAAGCCTTGCTAAATATCCGATTCTTGCCTACTCACATAAATAATAATCAATTCGTAGGAATAAAACCTCTGAGATAGAGGATTATCAACAATCCTCCATCTTACAGGATGATTGATAAAGATTCGTGAACTGTTAGGCACTTTTTAAACTTTCGCAATTAGAACACATTGTTTTGATTCGATTTTTTTTCTACATTCATCCCGACAATGTTTCGGCGGGGCTGGCCAAGTCGTGGTCGCGGGCAGACACGTTGATATCAAATCTGGTTATTAGACATATCCGTCATTTAGCGGCGATCCTTAGAATTACGGGGTGACATAAGCATCAATTGTTAACCAAGTTAAAAAAAGTTTGAAAAAAAAACTAGGCGATGTACCTACCTATGTACAAGTAATTTTTCCAAAGTTAAAATGTTAAAAGAAAAAAGGAACACAAAAATACGAATTTTTCGTGAATCCAAAAATCCCCCATGCCTCCTCTACCCATATCCCGGAGATTATTGGAATATTTTTGATTATATTACCCTCATTATCAAAAATATTGCGGGTCTTTTGATTGAGGCGACACGTGACCCAAGGGCTGGCTCTTATTTAGGCCAGAAAATTAGCATAGCCATTAAACGTGGCAATGCAGCCAGTGTTTTGGGCACGCTTCCGTCTGGTACTGGTCTGGAACAGTTGAGTTACCTATAGGCCGTTTGTAACGGTCCTAAGGTAATCTCACGGATTCCTTTGTACATAGTTAGTGTTATTATACATTTATTATTATCAGCCCATTGAGGGCGAATTCATTCTACACTTATTTTGTATCCTACGCACCGTTCTCATCCTCTTTCATCGGATCCCACCTTTGACCTATGCCTTTGTAGGGTGTGGTAAATGCCATGTAAAAATAGCAGGGATATCTCGCGACAATCTTTGCAAATAACTTATTTTGACAGAGGCTTACTGGGCTGTGAAACGCTTTGCCTGTTTATTCGCAAACAAATTTTAGGTTATTATTTTTATTTTTATTATACTACAAAGCAGTACAAGATACAACAATCTACCCTCTGATGTAAAAAATGTACACGCATTTAACGCTTTTAAATCTCACTAAATAACTAATCACTAAACATATCATGCAAGACTCTTTACTTATGAAATAATTGCGTTAGATACGTTTAGTTGTCGACATACCTACCTAGTACCTACTGTATATTGCTACCTAAGATCATACTGTTCATAGGTAAGAAATTGAAATTGAAAATCGAAAGTGAAATCATTTACTGAAATAGAAATACATATTTACAGTGTCCGTTTACAAAGTTAACTGTGATCAGTTTCTCGTCTTATGTCGTAACTCAACACTAAACAAAGGTATATAAATACCTAACTACATTATATTAAATTAAATTACCTACATAACAACAAATAATATAGCTAACATCACAAGTTTAGAAAAACAATTTTAGTACATATTTTAAACTATCGCGATTATTATACATAATTAATAACAAAAATGGGGATTATAAAAAGGTACGCGATGAAGACCCGTTTTTGTTATTAATTATGTAATTTAGGTACAATAATTTATTAGTAATAATGAAAGATTTATTTTTACAAACATTGTTCATTTGGAAACGCTGTAATACGGGCGTGTAACAAAATAATTTAAATTATAATAAAAAAATACAATGTTTCAGTCTATTACACATACAGCTGTAGACGGGCATTGTCAAAATCGAATAAGTCAAAAATATTTATGATACGATAAAGAAAAGAAAGTAATATCCACAGTGAAGAGTATCGTAGGCACTTCAAATAAGCCCCTCATTATTTTTTTGATCTCATTATTAAGATATTTATAGTCATTGTTCAAAATCATTTACCTTGTAAATGTTTTATCTAATAAGAGGGCCTTTACTTTATTTATATTCTTATATACTAATTACGCCTACCTAAGGTTTTTCTTATTTTGCCCCATAAAGAATGTATTATAATGAATCAAATAAACACAAAAAAGTTTGGCAGAATTAAACGACTGAGTTTTAATTAGGTACGCCTGTGATAATTTTCTTTCATTATCTTTTTACTCGAACATTTTCAAAGTTTTTTTTTAATAGGGACATAATCAATCTCGTTAGTACAGCATAGTCATCAGTTTTTTTTATTTTTAAAACCTTTTTTACAGGTTTTATTACCATTTAACAACAATCTTAAATTACTAAGGCATAACATTCATTATTAATAATCTTTCAATGGTACGTAGTTTAAACTTAATTAAACTGTATTTTAGACAGATTTTTTTAATTAAAATAAATTTGAAAAAAATAACAACAATAGGCGTTACTAAACGCAGGTCAGGGTTATAACGCCTACTTAGAGTTGAAGCTCTCTATATCTGACGGCGATCAACGATAGGGTCATACAAACCGCGCATTTAGTTGCAAATCACATCCCATACTATATTACATTATCATCAAATTGTCGATCGCCATCAAATAGTGTGCTCAAACATTATATTTAATAACATATAAATACAAATATACTTAATTACAACCATCAGGACATCTGAATATTTCTACCATTTTTTGTAAAGCCAATACATTCCTTGTGGTACCATTTTTAGCAATTAAAGCATGATATCATATCAGCAATCCGGTCCTCATAACAAGCATAGCAATACCACTCACATCTTTTGTTTTCTTTATCTTTTTTACGTTTGTCTTTCTTTGTTTTTTTTCATCTTCAGAATTGGTATCAGTATCGGATCCAGATGAATGAATTCGCAAAGGTTGCTGAATGAGAAGTCTCGAGATGAATCTTGTCATAACCTCAGAAGCATCTTCATTATCAGAGGCATCTTCATTGCCAGAAGCATCTGTAAAACCTACCTATAGGCTACCTGCGTCAACGTGACGGGTAATAGCGCCTGTGGCAGCGTTTGGTATGGGCAATACCGCCTAGGCGTAGCTACCCGTCCTGATCAATTCAAATAGTTTCTAAAATATTTAAACAAAAACCGATCGCTAAATGGTTTATGATGATGGATAAAGACGAGGGAATAGTTTTTTAGAGAATAAGTCATAGATTTTCGTGGAAAAACTTACAAAAAAGAGAAAAACTTACAAGAACTTCTTACTTTCCGTCAGTAAAAATAGCATATCGACTATTTTCGCCAAAGATCAGTCCACTACTAGTTTGCTGAGAGGGTTGGGACGCGGGCGGGGTTCAGGATCGTCGAGTGGTGTGTAATGCTTTGTACGTAGGTAATTAGATTCACTGTGTCAATGTATTTTCTATGATTTTTAGGGCTTAGGCGTAATTAGCATCCAGGCGTAATTCGACAGACCTACCTTATATGATACAACACCCAAACAGAACAAACATCTATATTCATTACGCAAATGTTTGTCCTGGGTGGGAATCGAACACACAGCCTACAGCGCAGAAGGCAGATACTACCAACGGAGCTACGAGGCTTGTTGATTACTTGTTGGTATGCTATAAATATTTATTGGCACGTAAAGTCTGTACGTGACTTACTAGTGTGGTGTTGTCAGTGACAGTAAACAAAAAAAAGGTTTCTAGCTAGAAACCTATTTATCTTTGTGTTGACGACTCATCTTGAACTAAATAGACACCACACTCATAAAGCTAAGACATAAATGGAGTGTTAATAAGCCCCAACGGCAAAACTTCATTAATAAGATCTGAATTTCTGTGTAGGGTTGGTGTGTACAGCCTATTAAGATTAGGTACATTACCTACTTAAACTTGCTTAGTAATCATGTCTGTCTGGATGCCTTTGTGATGTTATTTTTAGTCGCCATTAATTAACTAATTATCATACCGGGCAGAAGTGACTTAGTCAGACTGTTGAGAAATCCGGGTGAAGCGCGCTTCCATTCCATCTTCAGCCTTATAACTAGTAGCTCGCTCGGAACTGAGATCTCGTGATGAGATCTCAGTTCGGTTTGTGACGTAGATTATTTCTCAAATAGAACGTAATTAACAAACGATAAAAGCGTGCTTACATTACACCTTTCTCACCTAACTTTAGCACTTTTTCTCGAACTGTTTTTATTCACCGTGTTCGAGGCTCTTACTTGTTCCTAACGTAATGTAATATCCTTACTAACAAGAAGCAAAGGTTGATGTCGTTTTGAAAAGTGCTCTCAAAACTGTTGCCTCAGTAATCGTGGTTTAAAAAACTACCCCTCCAGCCCACGGATGTCGTAAAGTCAACCAAAAAGGCAGCAGCTTTTTTCTTTGTGTAAACAAAACTTTAACTGTGAGCACCAATCTGTCTGCTTAGCGTGGTGATAATGACCGTACCTTACAATTAGAGGAAGTTCTTACCACATCGTAGCGGACAATAATAATGTACTGTTGATATGGAATATGCAAAACCTTTGCATGAAACCCCAAAAGTAATTCTCGGATTTTACCGACCCCTCTCCCTATTGAGTGAATAACAATAGATAAATAAACCCGTTTTAATAAAATTTTGTTATTTCCTCTCTTATCTTACAAGAGCTGATGATAGATAGAGATAGATAGATAGATAGACTCAACCTCTATTTAATTTGATGTGTTATAACACATTTTCAAGACTTCAATCTTATTTACCCCTTCTGCAACCCTTAAAGTGAAGTCAACCCCATTTAACAGTATATCATACAAGACATACCAAGCGTTTTAACCCCATAACGCGCCCCTTTGTTACGAAAACCCCAGCAACAAACATTACAAAAAAGTTAAATAAGTATATATTTAATGAATGTGCAGTCGATACTCTTTCAAATGACACCCCACAAGCAAAAATATTCTCATCTCACTTAACACCCCTATTTCTCAAAAACTACCCTAGCGTCAAAAAAACCTAATACTGATTGAAAAGTACTTATATAATTCAATTCAATTCAATTATTTATTCATACTGTAGGATCACAGGGAACACTTCGTCACGGTAATTTGGAAAAAATACACAAAAATAATCTCTGCATGTTCAAAATTTTGAATTAATCGGATCAGCCATTCAAAGATATAGGCGAAAAATTGTATTTCTTTTCACCCCAATTTCTCAAAACCTACCCTACTTATAAAAAATCTGCCGCGTCAATCAAATTCTATTTACGCTATCTTTATTCAGTTTAAATTTCATGATTTTTTTTTTTTGTCGTAACATTTATTCAATAAAAAGTACAATTAAACTAACTATGTACAAAGGAATCAGTCAGATTACCTAAGGACCGTTACAAACGGCCTATAGGTAACTCAACTGTTCCAGACCAGTACCAGACGGAAGCGTGCCCAAGACACTGGCTGCATTGCCACGCTGAATAGCTATGCTAATTCGCTGGCCTAAATAAGAGCCAGCCCTTGGGTCACGTGTCGCCTCAATCAAAAGCCCCGCAATATTTTTGAAAACCCGGAGGGCACCGGCTCCCCACGGACCCAAAGGTCTCCACCCCAAAAGGCTCAAATAGGTAAGCTCTGTCGAGACCACTATATTTGCGCCTTTTGTGATCCTCGGCCGAATCAGCCGCCGCACCAGCCCTAACTGATGTCCCAGGCAGATGAGATGGCGCTAGGGTGTCGACGCAGGTAGCGTCCCACACCAAAGGCCTACCCATTTTCCAAGGGACAAGAGTCATACCGTCGGGCCGCTTACCATCATCACGTAACAGACCATTCGGTTCAAGAACGGCTGGCACATTGACACTGGTAAACCTCGACGGATAATGTCATTAAGACTAGCGTGGCGCGAAATCCTGCCGGCAGACCTTGCGCACGAAAGTCCGTGAAAACCAAATTGATCTACGGCCGCACCGCACCGGCACTGGTGAGAGGCGCAGCATCTTGCACCCAACCGAAGACAAGTGGCAATACGGAAAGTTACAGGATCCATAATGTACCGGTATTGTAAGATGGATGTGCTTGCAGCCAAAGACCTGATTCCCATTTTGAAACAGCTAAGAGACGAGCACGATCTGTGGAGGTTGAGCACGAATGTAATAGATAATTCCGTGTCAACTCGCACAGAGGCCCGTCCCACTGCCGTTGTGCCGAAAAGTGTTTTGGGGGATCGGTATTAGGACAAGCACTATGCCAAGCATTTCGAGCCTCGTCAAGATAAGAAATTTGGAGTATATTGCCTGGAACAGCCGAAATTGATGGTGTTAGAATTTTCTCAACCAATGAATGTGTACTATAGACGGAAGACAAGAACGCTGGCAAAGCAACACTAGAAATTTTGCGTATACCTAAGCCGCCCAATCGAATAGGCAATGAGGCCTGCGACCATGCTCTGTCATCCAACTCAATATTCAAAACCGTGGAAAGGGTGTTCTTTATTATGTTGTCTAAGCCTTCCACCAGCTCACTCTGTTTCCACAGTTGACAACATCGTAAAGCATAAGTAAATTTTGGGACAAAAAGGCAAAATTTTATAATGCTGAAAGCCATATGTGAGTTAATTTTTGCAAGTCTGTCCGAAACCTTCATAAAATTTTGAATTTTGTCGTCGACGAAACCCGGAAAAGATTTATCAAGAATTGGTGAACCTAGTAGGTGGAGTGAACTCTTATCTACAACAGTAATATTGGAAGCCAAAGTCTCAAACTTTTGAATAATTGAATTTCTATCCAAACATGTATCTGAAATGTACATTTCACATTTCGAAAAATTTAGTTCTAAGCCAATCTGCCGAAATTCATCTATAATAATTTTTAGATCGCCAAATACTGAGTCCACATCGCCACCCAGGGTTCCGTCATCGAGATACCAAACATTCAATTTAGATTTCAGGCGTTGAATAATTGGGTGAATGGCAAGGCTAAAAATGGCCGGGCCTAGAGGGTCACCTTGCTGACAGCCAACTGCAGACGAAATAGTTTGGTTCTTGTAAATTAATTTAGATGGCGAACCATAACATTGAAAAAGAAAAGGATAAATTTCGGGAATTTTGGATTTGATTTGATTTAGCAAGGCGCCTCTGTCAACCGAATTAAAAGCATTTTTGATATCTACTTTTAGAATAACCTCCCCGTAATTTCGATCTAAAAATTGATAATTGATAATTGGATAATCCGTTCGAGAGTTATGCCGTCACTAACATTGCCACATACATACATATGTATGCCGGATTTCCCAACTTAACTCAGAGATTTCGTTTGCTTCGCTCACTCGATCTATTACTTTAAAAAAAAAAAATGGTTTGCTCTCTATGGTTTCTCCAAATTATTTTGAGTCCTTTCCTAAGTTTTGACCCCAACTAGCAGTAGGGGAAAACGAGAAAAGCTACTGATCCCAAACCAAACCTCCTTAACAGCATACATAATTCTCGTATGCAGACATGGAACCACCCTTTGGGGCAATAGTGTCGACGTCCCAGATCAATTCATCTTGCAAAAAACAACGCTCGTCATCAACATAGTAAACCTATTATAATACATAGAATAATGCATAAGAAATACATAGTTCTAGACATTTATTAGAATTAGTTCTTTCCAAAATACTGGCTAGCTACCTCTAGCTACCTTAACTACCTACTTAATTCTTTCGCCATAACAACAATTCTAAAAATTGTTGTGTTCCGGCATTTAGAGGTAAGATAGCCAGTTCCTCAGTTTGTTGAGGATTCCGGGTAAGGTGCGCTTCCATCTTTGGTCTTACCTTAGCTTGTTACCAGTTGAGATGTATGTTGAGATTGTGGGTTCGATTCTCACCCAGGACAAACATTTGTGTGATGAATATAAATGTTTGTTCTGTGTTTGGGTGTTGTATTGTATGATAAGTATGTATTTCCAAAAAAAAGTATTTAAGTACTCTATCCGTAATCTAGTTCCCATGTTACAAGCTTTGCTAAGTTTGGGGCTAGATGGCGCTGTTTGAAATTAATGTCCTTTAATATTTCTTTGTTTCATACTTTACCTACCTAGGCAAATTCTATACAATGCCGAATGCGCAGCAGGTATTGTGTGTAAAAGACGAGAAAAAAGTAAAATTTTATGGAGGAATCAGTCGGATTAACGGTCCTTAGCGTTACAAACGGCCTATATGCGTAACTCAACTGTTAACATACCAGTACCAGACGGAAGCGTGCCCATGACACCGGCTGATTTTATTAATTTAAAATGTTACAAAACGTACACTTAATAAACAAATATTTAATACGTGACAGGTTGCCAGCCCATCGCTTAGCGGAATACTAGCTAGTTCGACACGCCATTCGGATTGTTGGTACTAGGGACAGGCTGGTTTCCTAGCGATGTGACCGTCAACGTCAGTGCATGTTTCAAATGCGCTGCCGAAAAGCTCTGTGGCCTAGTGGTTCGCCTACCGTAATCAGATCCGGAGGTCCCGGGTTCGATCCCCAGCTGAGTACAATATTGTGCTGGGCTGGTGGAAGAACTTAGTTTAAGTGCGCAACCATTTTTAAAATTGTTGTGTTCCGGCATTTAGAGGTAAGATAGTCAGCTCCTTAGTTTATTGAGGATTCCGATTTAAGTGCTCTTTCACCTTCCGCTGTATCATAACTTGAAAATCAGGTGAGATGAAAGCAAAGTACCTCGCCGTCGCACAATAAAAAAAAAAGCATAAATGTTAAGCAAAACCGTGGGTATAAGATAACCTCAAGCCATACAAGACTCGTCTAAGAATAGACTCTTAATTAATGCCCTTGCTTTACGATATCATGTCGTCTCCACTATTTGTGTCTGAACTTAGAGACAGAAATGGCGCTGTGGCTTGGTGATGAGATTTTAATGCTCATTTTCTAACGAACACGATAGCGTGTTCCACCTAGTCTAAGGAGAATACGTATAGTCTCCTTAGACTAGATGCAAGTTATTTATAACGAATGCTCTCTAACTGGCCGTTTGTCTGATTATACTTTTTATCGCATCTATTAGCTTTTGTTCGCGGCCGCCTTTTGCCTTAGTAAAAAGTAGACTAATAGTATTTGTATGTTGAAGTTCGTAACGCTTAGTTAAACGCCAAAAATATATTTTCAGTTTCCCAAAAGATGTAAATATTAAAAAAAAAAGTGGATTGAGGCAAAGGGCAGAATTGAATGGATACCTAGATCATCTTTTACAATATGCTCACAAAACTTTGCGGAAAATGATTTCATGATTAAAAAATCAGGCAAACGACATTTAAAATTAGGAGCCATCCCGCACAAAAAATGTACTATTGTGCCTTTTTCAGTAAGTAATGGATAATTTTATATTTTCACAATTTCACAAAATTGTAGCATTGTAGTTTTGACCCGGGCATTGTAGTAAAGTCTTGTTTACTTTGAGGTAACAAAGTTATTAAATTCTAAAGTTTCCAGAAATTCGTCATAAATCATAGAAGCAGTTCCCCCAAGTACACATACCTACCTAATGTACGTAAATAATGAAAACCTTCGATACCCTAGGTATACTTAGTATACCCTAGGTATACTTAGGGTATACCTAGTTGATATCATCTGTAAAGGCAGTACATACTAGTGTATTTTTTATTAATTAAATATTAGTGGTGCATACACACATACAAGTTAAATTGATGAATTCCCTGAGTAAGATACCATGTATGCGTAACAATAAAATAGAAATAAAATGGCCAGGTTTTTGGTGTGGGAAGCTACCTGCGTCGACACCCTTGGGCCATACTATCTGCCTATGCCTATTAAGGCTGGTGCGGTGGCTGATTCGGCCGAGGGTCGAAGAAGGCGCAAATATAATGGTCTCTAGTTTTAAAGCTCATAGTTATCAAACCTAAATATTCAGCAGCCTGAATCACAGATGGCCTAAATTTTTTTTTGTACGACGTGGAGTTGATTGGCCTACATCACCTGATTTTCAATTTATGATAAGGCCAAAGGCGCAAGCGCACTTCACCCGGAATTCTCAATAAACTGAGGGACTGACTATCTTATCTCTAAATGCCTAAGCACAACAATTTTTAAGATTTGTTGTTATGGTGACAAAGGTAAGATGGTGGTAGCTAACCATGTGAACTTACACCAACCAAATCAAGCACAATATTGTGATCCCCATGAGGGGATCGAACCCCGGGACCTCGAATAACTATTGTGTTGCGTCATTTTCCAACGATCGAAATCCGAACTGTGCGTCATGGATATCGGAATATTTTTCCAGGCCAGAATTTAGCACGCTGTCCAACATCTTAGCAATCGTTGTTGCTAACGAAATCGGGCGATAATTATTCTTGTCTGAGATATCCCCAGTTCTGTTCTTCACAATAGGCACAACTATAGTTTTCATTAAATCACTTGGTAAGTACGAATGACTCATGCACATTGTGAAGAACAGAGCCAGGACTCTCGGTAAGTGAACCCCCGCATGCCTCAAACGCTCTACACTTATACCATCATGCCCGGGCGATTTGCCACCGCTCATTTTCTTTAGGGCATCCCTTATCTGCTTAGCAGCACTGCTTAGTGCACCAGTGGCACATCCACCAGACATCCGGATTTAAGACTTTTGATAGAAGCCGAAGGGCCAAGTGGCGAATGCACTTTAAAACGCTCCTTTAACATAGTTTAAATATCAGCAGGTTCACTATTCCCATCTACATTAATCTAAGATCAAGCTTTCTCGTTGCCTCCCAAAATTTGCTAAAAATTTTTGCTGATCTATGCTTAGCTAGTAACATCTTGAGCTGATCTTGGTTGCGTTGACACCATTTTAATCTACTTTTGAATATTTTACGAGACTCGTTCATTTGATCGTATATCCTTTCTACAGCTGTACGATTGCTACTTGACTCACTTGAATTGCTAGCCGCGTCACTTATGGCACTCACAATACTGTTATAAAGCTTGTCTGACACGATCTTATGCTCCCCCAAGCTGCACGATCCGTGACTGCAATCCGCGAAATCTGAGGGGAAATCAATTTCACGAAGCCTGTTGTGACATAGTTCGTGGTATTTAGCTATTTGTGCACCATCTCTTTCGCCCCCATAAAACCGTATTACGATGCACGTCACGAGTCAGCAGCTTCGGTCTTACAAAGTTTCAATCACATTTCACAACAAGAGGCAGATGATCTGACACATAAACATCCTCTCTAACATTAACTTCAAGAATGGTTTGCCAAGCCGAGTCCGAAACGATACAATGGTCTAGCCAGCGCCTACACCCATGAGCCAGACTAACGTACGTATTAGTACGATACTTAACTTTTTTATGTCAGTGCAAATCCAGTTTCAGAACAGAAGTTAATCATTTCGTTGTAAAACAGTTCATGACCAATATTCTCGCTATCTACAACAGCACTTATTTCACCATTTCAGCAATATTTGCGTTTTAGCGTCATGACGCATTCGACCCATGTTTCACAACTAACTTCAAACTCTTTCACAATAACATTTTTGCGTTTTATAAGTATTTTCGCAATAAAAATCTTTTGCATTTTTATGTTTTCGTAAACACGGAAAGTGAACCCATTCAAAAGCTATCGTTACACAAACTTTTCAATTCCACGAAAACCATTTATTTCGTAAGCATAAGAAGTAACAAGTAAAAAGTTGAAATAAATGAAACCTTACTGCCAAACATTTTATTAAGGAAAGTTAGCCGAAATGCTTTGACAATGTGTATAATTTTTCCAGTGGCGAAATCTTGTTTTAAATTGAAATAAATAAACATAATTATGATTGTATGACGGAGAAGCTTTTGACGTTCATTTCACCTGGCTTTTAAGCTATAATAAGGCTTTATGTTGTTATGGCGACAGACTTAGGCAAGAGTAGAAAGAATTTCAATCACTTACTAACTAGAATCACTTGCACCAATTTCAGCCCACATGAGCCCACTGCTGAACAAAGCATTTTCTAGAAAGGCTGGTTCACTTGCATACCCCATTCTTGCCAGAGCAACCATCGAGATTCCGGGCTGACCCTACGTATACTAGTGGCTCTGACCCTACAAAATATGGGAGGGTGACTATACGGCACTATTTTATTTGATAATTTGCTTAATATGTTTACAGAAAAATGTTATAAATTCAAGCCCTGATTCTCTCTGATCACTTAATAGTTCATTATGCAATAGAATGTTCACGATATACTTACATGTAATTAATTAGTGGAATACGATTTGTTTGTTAAATCTCATTGTCTATTTGTATATACTGTGTATCTAATGAATAATATAATATACAATCTAAAAGCTACTTTTATTTAACACACTATCTATCTTATCTCTTTCAAAGTAAGTTGCCGAACGCAGCGAGGGATTCTTGTGTTTAATCTTGAACGGAGCGAGGGATACAAGTACATATTTTCACTAGTTGTGTACTTTATTTGATACCATACACTGCAAGAATATAAATAATAGTTTGTATCGTATGTATTACATTATCAGCCCATTAATGTCCAGTACTGAACAGAGCCTCCTCCGAATCTCGAGTAAAATGTGGTGTTAAATACACAGATGAGAGCTGCTTGTTCTAGTGAGATTCTTCAATGGACTTATACGATACACTTGAGCTAAGTTGGTGGATTCCGTTTTTATATCAATCTCATTTTACTATACAACTAGCTGCAGCCCGTGACTTCGCACACGTTCATGGATTTAAATTTTGTTGTGTAGATCGTGACGTCACGTGACCACATATTATCAATTGTTCTGCGGGCGGCCGGCGCTAGCAACGGAGTCGCTAACTGTATTTTATTATGTAACCCGTGATAAAAATAAAGAGAAAAATCTCCACGCTTGGTAGATGGATCGGTGCTCGTAGTAAATGTGTAAGGTATTACTTTGAGCCACATGCTTAATTTTGAGTATCAATGCTAAAGTTGTTTTTATCGATGAATACGGGTACATCTCTATCGCCGGGATACCAGCTAATATGATAAAATATAAATTGCAATTTATATTTTAGCAGTTATTTTATAATTTTTATACAATCCGCTAACTGTCTATTAATAATTATTAAACGAAATATTAAGCACACACTATAGAATTATTCGTTTATGTGAATATTATTTATTCTCTATTTTGCGAATTTCGGTAGCCTCACGATACTATGGTAACTGCACGATTAGTATGCAGTTTTCACAAGGTGGTAGCATCAAAGATTGCACGATTCTACAAACTGTCAAAGACATCCATAACCAAGTCGACATAAAGGTTTATTTTCAATGACTTCGATTATCGGAAACTCGACCAATGAATGATAAGTGTTATATGTGTTGTTAATATGACATGCTACGTGAGTGTGTGTAGCCTGCCACAGCGGTACTAGAACAAATGTTTCTAGATGGCCTTTCTAACCTCTATCATGTGTTCTGTGGGCAGATCAATGATAAGAAATCATACAAATAAATAAAGAAAGCCACTTTTGAACTCTCGAGGAATATTTGAATTCCAGCATCTCTCACATGCTCTCTCCGATCACTGAAACTCTTGTTCTTGAATTATCTGCTCACAAAGCTAGTTTTTACAATGATTATTTACTGTAGAGTGAACGCGTTATCGCTTTTAGTAAAGCAATCACCTTCTCTGGCTGTGTTCAAAGTAAGAGTTAAATGTATAATATACAGGGTTATTGGTAATTCGACGTATTCCCGTTAGGAAGTGATAGGGGTGACTATTTGCGATAAACATAAATAAATTTAACCCCTGATAAATTAAACCCCTACATTTTAATGTTAAAGTGAACCACTTATCAGTTATCTTGTTTTTTATCTTTTTTCAAAATAAGTCAAAAATGCAACATCAAAAATTTATTTAAAAGAAAGTACCAGTTCAATTATAATTTTTTGCTAACCCGTGATAAAATAAACCCCTACATTTTAATGTTAAAGTGAACCACTTATCAGTTGTTTTGGTTTTTAACTTTTTTCAAAATAAGTCAAAAATGCAACATCAAAAATTTATTTAAAAGAAAGTACCAGATTTATATTAACGATTAAACAATGGTTTTTTATCAATATTAAAACAACAATTATCGGTTCAAATTTGAAAATGCAAGACGAAAAACGATATTATTTCAGTATGTTTTTGAGTTTTTTTTTCCACTAAAATTCCATAAAACAAAACTGGCTTGCAGATTATTTGAAAAACATAACTGTTTTCTCAGCTCTCCACAATGCATAACAAATTGGAACTTATTTAAAAAAAACTGTAAAAAAAAAAACCCAATAGAAGCAGTCGGAAATTCGTGTTGGAACTAAACTTAAAATCGCTATTTAAATATCTTGCAAATAGGTTTGATGCGTATACCTAAGCTAATGCAGGAAGCAAACTGGCAGGTTAAATTAATTTTGAAACATAACTATACATAAATATGTAGATTTATGTTTCAAAATTACAAAAATGAAGAATACGCCGATATTGTGTTTAGTTACGACTTTTGCAACGGTAACAGTTTGGGCATGTAATGTGGAGGTATGATAATCATTTAACCAAAAGGTTCATAACCCTTTTGAGCGTGGTTGGACATGCGAGCAAGGGAAGGCCGAAAATGAGATGGATGGACTGTGTGAAAGAGGACATGGGTATGAAAGGTGTAGATGCAGAGTTGACGGTTGATAGGAGTGAATGGATGAAAAGAAGATGTTGTGCCGACCCACCTAGCGTGGGATAAGGACAGGAGAATGATGAGTACCTAGTATAAACAAAGGTCTAAATGTGGGATGTCAAAACTCGTTATATAAAACTGTTTGGTTCATTGATACTCTTTCACGCCTAAATTAACCAATCGTTTCAATGGGTAACGTCGCTGAATGGCCACTAGAATACCAAAAGGCACCTATATAGATACTATAGTATGACGATACGTTTTTTTTTGTACGACGGAGAAGCGCTTGGCCTTCATCTCAGCTGGTTACAAGTTGAGATAGGGCCGAAGGCGCACTTCACCCGGAATCCCCAACAAACTGAGGAACTGACTATCTTACCTCTAAATGCCGGAACACAACAATTTATGAATTGTTATTATGGTGACAGAATTAGGTAAGATGGTGGTAGCTAGCCAGGCTAGCTTAAACAAAGTCCTACTAAAGAAATGGAAAAGAGAGTTCCATTTGTAATACAAAGTTTTGTTACCCCTCAATGACATGACTGGTAAAATTTGTTGAGTTTTTCCCTATACGAGTAGTATGTGCAGTTGAACGAAATATTGGTTGGGCGAAATGCTTGTTGGACCAAATAAGTTCCTTCGTGTTGTGATGTTTTGTTATTGGTGCCAATCGGTTTAATATTGTTTTAGGTTAACACGTTTCATTATTTTCGAAAATGTTTTCGGTTTTGGAAAAACATCGTTTTTAATAGTCTGTTTCAGTGCAAAAACATGACTGGTTAAGATGCTTGAAACCTGGCAATAATAAGACGTTATAGCCTAATTTTTTAGTTTATCTTCGTGTCATGACTCATATCCCTTGGGAAATGGGTAGGCCTAGTGCCATCTCATCTGCCTGGGATATCAGTTGGGGCTGGTGTGGTGGCTGATTCTGCCGAGGATCACAAAAGGCGGAAATATGTCTTGACCTCTCGACACAGCTTATATATTTGAGCCTTTTGGGGCCGTGACCTTGGGTCTGTGGGGAGCCGGTGCTTTCCGGGTACCTATTCAAAAATATTTCGAGGTTTTATATCGATGCGACTCGAGGCCCAAGGGCTGGTTCTTATTTGGGCCAGCGAATTAGCATAGCTACTCAGCGTGGCAATGCATTCTTCTTGGTTACGCACACGTACTGCTTCCTTGGTACCTAGTTTAATTGTATGTATGTATTGTTTGTGAATAAATATACTTTTTCATGTAATTGTACATATTGATCTACATATTTAATTTGTTTCAGGACATTTTCTGTACCTCCCAGTGGATCCAACGATGGGAAACATGGTGATCAAATCCCCTCCGTTCCGAGGCCTGGGCGAGGACTGTAAGGTGGGCGTTTGTTAAAGGTTACAAGGCTACTTACCGAGCTATATTTTTCATAGACAAGTAATAATAAACATTATAGGACATTTATTTCACATCGCATGCTAGCCTTTTTTTTACTACCTACTTGAAGACGGAACAAACATGCGATCAGTGGCTCGATCACGAATATGCTATCGTACGGTAACCGTATCGTTCACGTTAGCATTTTGTATAGGATTTCTACTGTACGTAAATAGAACTAAATTTGCGATCACGAACCCTTTTACACTTGCATCGAAATGTAAAGGTAACGCCAGTTACTGTAAAGGTATCGTCACTCGATACGTAAAGCCTTAAGAGCGATCACGAACGTTGTTTTGACACTACGTCGAAGGCTTGCTATCGTCACGCTAACGTAAACGTTCTTATGTTTGTTCACCCGTGCTTTTGTTCAATCTGCCCGTGTCAAATTTAATTTCTCTCTGCGCGCCAGTATAAGTTTTGAAAAAACGTTTTATTTTTTAACGTGGTGCGTTCAAAAACTATGTGAAGGTGAACAAAAATGTATGAGAATTAACTAAAATTAGGAAGTTAATTGAAAAATGTATAACTATTTATTAAAAAGTACAATTGAACTATCTATGTACAAAGGAATCAGTCAGATTACTAAGGACCGATACAAACGGCCTATAGGTAACTCAACTGTTCCAGACCAGTACCAGACGGAAGTGTAAAAATAATAACATATTTGTGTAATGATTCTTTTTCCTTAAATTTATTTTCATGAATTAGTATAGAATGAGTATAATGAGTTAGTTTTGTTGATTTTTCGGAAAAAAGTTCATGTTTCAGATGGCATGAAGTTTTACGATGCCTATGATTCCATCATTTACATTAGTATGACGTCTCTCACGTTTACCTATCGATGTTACGTGAGCGATACGATAGTGCTTCGTGCTACCAAGTGATGTAAAGGCTCGTAACCGAAATGTAAATAGGTTACCTTGTGATCGAGCCACAGAGCCCTTATTCTGTATGACGTTACGATATCTGCGTGGAATCATCGTATCGACATATCGTAACACGGACGCGTTAAGACACGATTGTTCATACAGAATAAGGGTGCTGATGTTAAGTGCATCTCATCTCGCCTATAACAAAGCCATACTAGGCATTGCGCCAGTCAACTTGAGGCACACTTGTTTGTAAGCCGCATAAGGTTAGACTAGAGATACTTTAAAAAATAATTATAAGACATTATTATGTACCTAGATCTACAAACAAATTCATTTATCATTATCACAAAGGTGTTAATCGTCGTATATAATTTCCACCATTCAAACCGAAACAGCAATGCTGCTCGGCGTACGAAATAGGTATGGTGGTAGTACCTACTTTCCCGGACGAGTCACAAGAAGTTCTACTTCTCTTAAAGATGTCGGCGATTAGTTCCTTATTCTATATTTTCCACGTGTGAAATTTAGCATACCAAAAAATTTGGCTGATTTAGAATAGAGAGTTTGACTACTTTACCGAAATGTTTGCGAAAAGATTTTCGCAATTTCTGACATTTCTAGTACCTTCTCAAACCTGAGTCGGTCCGGTAGAGACTTTTGATCCTTATAAGAAACAGGATCGATTGGCATCCAATGTTTTTTTTGTGTGAGATGACCATTTTCTAGCTGACTGTACATTTTTTTTCAAATTCTGAGAATGCAGTTCAGAATATCAACGAAATATATTCAATGTAGCAAAGCAGACAGTGTATTGGGCATGCTTCCATCTGGTACTGGTCTGGAACAGTTGAGTTACCGTTTGTAACGGTCGGCGGTCCTCAGGTAATCTGACTTCTTCCTTTGTACAAAGTTAGTTTAATGAAATATATTGAATACTTTATTCAATAAAAAGTACAATTAAACTAACTATGTACAAAGGAATCAGTCAGATTACCTAAGGACCGTTACAAACGGCCTATAGGTAACTCAACTGTTCCAGACCAGTACCAGACGGAAGCGTGCCCAAGACACTGGCTGCATTGCCACGCTGAATAGCTATGCTAATTCGCTGGCCTAAATAAGAGCCAGCCCTTGGGTCACGTGTCGCCTCAATCAAAAGCCCCGCAATATTTTTGAAAACGCGGAGGGCACCGGCTCCCCACGGACCCAAGGTCTCCCCAAGAAATATATTGTAATGATTACCATATTGCATTTTTCGCAGTTCGATGCGCGATTGCATCAGAGTATGATGCAGAATGCCAGCATCAAGCTGGTCTCCGAGTCTATCGAGTCAGAGGTGCAGTGGATACTGCAGGAGGTCGCTGGGAATAACTTTGAGATGTAAGTCAAGCGCTTGGCTATCACCAATAAAAAATAATTAGTTACCATATCAACTATTTTCTTTCAATTTCTTACTGCACTAACAGGTTAACGTATGCGGCAGCTACATATAGGTACTTAGATCATTTTTTTTCCACATTATTATTTATTTCCGTCTACATCACCGCAGGACTATTTACTTTTATATCTATATCTATTTTTGAACATTTATTACTAACCTTGTTAACTTTGAATTATGACTATTGTTTTCTTCATATTCTAAAACTCAATTAAATAATAGTACTATCACTATATACACTATTTAATTTGATACACAATTATACTTAGTTACTTTACTTATATGTATCTTATGTATTATTCAAGCTCAAAAAAATATTAATAGACAAACAGCTAAATAAATATATTTCCTGATCCTGAGCTAGCAGGTCTATAGCATATCTATGTTAGTCATCATCTTATGCCGCACTAGGTTTTGCCGCCTCTGTAGATCCAGAGGTCCCAGGTTCGAACACTGGGGTACATATTGAGCTTGAATTGGTTGTTGGTTGAGTGGAGTTTTCGTGGCTCGCGCGACCGTCTTACCTACGTCTGTCGCGTAGGTATACGTTCATTTATCATTTATATAATTTAGTGGTAAGATAGATTTCTCAGTCTGTTGAGTATTCAGGGAGAAGTGTGCTTTCTCCGGTGGCCTTATCCTAACTGGACACCAAATAAGATGAAGGCCAAGCGATTCTTCGTCTGGCAATAAAAAAAAAATCGGCTACTGGCATTACGGGATGAATCCGTTTTTCTCTCTGAGCAGTGTTTTTCGCTGAGTTACTAACTTTTTTGACATGCACACATGGTTAACTGTATTGTATTGTATTGTATTGGTTTCGTTATAAGTATTAACTCTTTCGGTTGTTTCTGTCTAGACGACATAATTTAAAGATCTACTAACCAAAGTATCTTTCAGGTGGTCTCCACTGAGTCTCACTGTCGGAAAAATATCTCAAGAAGTCCGCATAATCATTGAGATCACTCGGCCAAGCTATGTAAGCCTCGCGCGCACTCTTCCGCACATAGCCATAGACAACATCAGGATGATAGAGTGTGTGCCGGAACTGCCCGTGTACAATGGCGAGTGTGTACCCGGACAGATTAAATGCAAGATTATGAAGGTACGTTAATCAATTATAAAAAAAACAAGGGAGTACATTTGTACCACGTTTGGTTACCAGCAAAATGACAGCAATAAAAAAAGCAATGGTCAAAATTTGCACCACGTTTGGGCGCCATCAAATTGACAGCAACATCTGTATGAGTGCATGAGGGTGATTGTGTGCTTAGACAGAACCGCCTCTGTGGTCTAGTGGTTCAACCCGCTGATTTCAGATCCAGAGTTCCCGGGTTCGATCCCCAGGGGGAGTACTATTTTGTTCTTGGTTTGGTTGGTAGGACTTTGTTTCTGTCTAGCTACCACCATCTTACCTAATTCTGGCGCCATAACAACAACTCTAATTGGTGTGTTCCGGCATTTAGAGGTAAGATAGCCAGTTCCTCAGTTAGTTGAGGATTCCGGGTGAAGTGCTCCTCCACTTTTGGCCTTATCTTAACTTGTTACCAGAGCAAGGCCGCTTCCCCGTTGTACAATAAAAAAAAGATTAAATCCAAGATTTAGAAGGGATATTAAACAACAATAGAAAAATAACATGGACCAAAATTTGTACCACGTTTGGGCGCCTACAACATAACGACAATATCTTTGGAACTACTGGCGATGATTGTTGGACGGACAGATAAAATAAAATATTTTGAAGGTGTATTATTCAACAATAGAAAAAAACAGGAGCATAGTTCCCAGGGTCGTTTTTACACATCTAGTTCTGCTATGTCCCGTTTTTTGCTTATTACACGTATTTAATTTACAACATATTTCGACCCAGAGCAGTTGTTATATTTACCACGTTGGGGCGCCAATTCTGTAATTGCCACCACGTTGGGCGCCAATCATCCTATGTTGGTACAATTAAAATATAATGAGGTTTTTATAACATTACAGAAAGATGCCTGCATTAAGGTGGGCCAAGTGTGTGATCTCATCAAAGACTGCGATGATGGCATCGATGAGAACCAAAATTGTGGTGAGTAGTCTTAGGGAGATTCAAATTAATATATTGCATGTTCTTATTGCTCCATGAAATATTTCTCTTAAATGATATTTGATATATTTGACATACCTACGTTTATTTTCTTCTAGAAAAAATGCCTTACGGCTCTTATTGCAACTTTGAAGTCGACACTTGCGGGTTTGAGGACATACCACAGTAAGTACCTACCTATATTACCTATTTTGTCTGTACTTCTTCCAGCGTTTGCACCTGCGTGGCGCGCGGATTAAAAATAGCCCACTAATAACCGATCTAGAACAATATATGTGCAAAATTTCAGCTCATTTCGTTCAGTGAATTCGTTTTTATGTGAAAGAGTATAACCAAAACAAACTTTCACAAGTTATTATCACTATAAGCTTTAGCACAGACATGTTAGTAAATAATAGTAGGATCGCCCTAATGGAGCAGAGTTTCTTAATGGCTTTGAGAAGTTTAAAAAAGAAAAAGCGACAGACTCATGACTCTTTTCATTCGAGGACCTCTGATTACTAATCAGAGCGTGGTTTTTGACGGGATCACCTTAGGTTTTTTGGTCCTTGGGACATGCTAGTGTCTCACGATATAACCGACAGAGCTTGCGCATGTGTCAAATGCGCACATACACATTCGCAAAACCGAAAATTTTATTGATTGAATCCACAACCTCCTGTTCGGAAGGTGGGCCAGAAATATCAAAGAATAGAAACTGTAATTGCTTCGCCAAATTTATTGTAATTAATTAAGTTAAGCTCGTTACTGTAGATTGAGCATCAACAAATTTGCTTTTATTTGTGTGCTGGTCGCCATTCCGAACAGGTGCTCTAGCTCCTGTCTATTTGACGTTGCAAAATGATACAAAAAAATGTCTGAATACTTAATATTGATTGATTGACCTTTTCTTGCCCTAGGCCCATCTTAAAATGGTCTCGCCACAGCGGCCCAACGCCCACAGATAAGACCGGGCCTAACCACGACCACACTTGTGGCGTGCCAGTGACTTGGCCCACTCAGATGGTGCCTCTTCTCTTGCCAGCGCATATGAACCAGACGTTGCCTAGCTGCGTTGGATGGTACTTGTTCGTTAATATGAACGCCACCGGCCCTAATAAGGTGAGGAACAGGTGGTAGGTGATCTGCCTCCTAGAGGTAGACCTCTACGACTCCCGGGGTCTGCCCCGGAAGTCGTTTTTGCTAGCGTTTACAGCTGAATTATATCTATATTATATCGTTAATATGAACGCCACCGGCCCTAATAAGGTGAGGAACAGGTGGTAGGTGATCTGCCTCCTAGAGGTAGACCTCTACGACTCCCGGGGTCTGCCCAGGAAGTCGTTTTTGCTAGCGTTTACAGCTGAATTATAGCAACACTTGAGGAAGGATCTGTAAAGATCTGGCTAGCGTCCACCCTTTGCCGATGTCTTTGCTTGCCGTATTCCTTCGGTGCGCTGAAAACCTAGCTTGCTTAATCGTAGACCTTATCCTTGCCTTTAGATCACGAGCTAATCTACCATTTAAAAAAAAAATGATCCTTGCTTTCTTTTAGGTCTATGTTTTTTTAAGAAAACCTCCACATTTGTCATTGTAATCCACTTAAGAGGGTTAATATATGGAAATATTCGCCGTGACGATTCGATAGGTCATTCATTTTTAGCAACCTTACCAAGTATATATAAGTATATAGCACCTAGTCGATCCTATTGCCATGAAGAAATACTGATCCACTAGTTTTTGACTTTTTTATTGTAGCAAAAGGCAGATTTTGCATCGACAGCTGCGATGAAAACTCCCATTTTCAACCCTCCACCGACAGTCCATGGGAATAACACATCAAAATACTACAACAGTTGTATGGTAAGAATTATAATCCTATTGGAACCTGTATCAAACCCATATGTATGTCCTAGTAGTCTACATCAGCACATGTAATTGTTTTCACTTCTGTAGACAGATCATTTATTTTCTTATTGTATTTTATGTCACATAGCTTCACAATTGTTATCGTATTTAAGCAATCTTCTGAAACCACTCTTACCCCTTTCAGATAAGGTTCTACTACTACCAATACGGACGTAACTACGGCTCTCTCAGTGTAGAGGTTGTCGAAATCACTAATAGAGGAAATATCACGACTCCTCTCTTCTTCTCAACTAAGGACAAAGGACCAACTTGGATAAAAGCTACGATATTCTTACCAAACATTACTAAAAGGTATTTTGACCCCGTTTTCGTTTGTTTTCGTAGCCGTAGCGTAGAGATGAAACAGAAGGAGAACAATGGTAACACTTGAGTTACTATTTTAATATTTACTTCACATGTATGTTTATTATCTATGCTGTGTACCTGTTTTGTATTAGGTCACTCGTTTTATTGCGAGTTATAATAACTACGCCATTATGATAAAGAAAGGGCAAGAAATGCCTAATTAAAACCGCTGAGGTACTCTCGTAAACCTATAAGAGTACTAAATTTATTCTCTAGGATTATTTGTTTTATTTTGTTATATTATAGTATATTATTTCCAGATATTTCTTCCAATTCAAAACGCGGATGGGCATGCGTATTTACTCAGACTCAGCTATAGACGACTTTTCTATGGCGCCAACTTGTTTCGGACTAAACATAGACCCGGAGGAGCTAGGGGACTACAAGTACTACGATCCTGTAGTTGAAGAATCTACTACACCGCATCCCTCGTTTATGGATAAAAAATGTAAGTACAACATGGGGCAACCTCTTAGTTACAAAGAAATTCGAATTATGCCCTTATAGTACATAGTCCTGCCAGCTTTTTCACACCAGGAAATTTTGAAAGACGAGCGGTCCGTTTCTTCCTCAATACCATCAATCCATTGCCTTAGCTATAAAATAAATAAATCGTTTATTTTGAACAATTCATAAATTGGTACTTATAATTAAAAGTGATTTCACGTTTAGTTTTAAGTATATTGTAAGGGTATTTAATTACACAGTTGAGGTGCATAATAGCACCGACTACTTATAATAATATGGTTTTTGTAACCGTTAATAATATCCCTTCACGTTAAGCAGTACCACAGGTAGGCTCTGTTCTTCACACTAGGATAATAATGTAGCCTGATAAATGATTTATTGGTCTGTTGTATCATCGTAGGTATAAGTACATAAAATAAGGTCATAATGTAGTAATAGTATCACAGATTCTACCTAGTTGGTATACAGACACTTCCACTTAGTTCTACAGCATGCATTATACAAAGTGTTTCATTAAATTAAATCTGAGAATGATCGATTAACATACATAAAAACTAATAATTCCAACTACCAATTAGATGTCAATGATATAACTAAAATTTAAATTGTGTCTATTAATAATTAGTAATTAGGTTGACAAAAATTTAAATTCGTAGTCAGAAAAAATGTACTTGTCATTTAAAAATGCATTCACAGAGTAATAAACTTTTTGCGTTAGATATTGAGATGTATTTTTAAACATAGTTACATTATTAATGGCTCGTATAGATGGAATTTTGTGAGATCACAAAATGATGATATATTTTGTCTAGATTGTCCATTCATAATGTTTTTTGCCTTTCTTTTTATCTTAAATTTTCTAAAATAAGTAAAAGTTTAACAATAATTAGGATCACATCTTAGTAACTACTTAACTACCTTTTTGTATAAATGTTACATGGAATATTATCTGCCTTTGTAAATGAGTATAATACAAATCATTAGTAACAAAATCGAATTCCTGAGCCCCAAGAAACAGGCATCACACGCCTAGTTTGGGCCTCGATGAAAATCGCATTATACCTCATGCAAATACCGTATCAACGAACTAAATGTACTATGTGATATTATATAGGTAGTAGGTACTTCTATTGAAATAAATATTCGTTATTCTTTATTCATTCTCTCCGTTTTGAATCTTAAATCTCTCTACAGTATTGTTCCCTTCTCTAATGTTCTATATGTATACCAGTCTTCAGATTCACAACTTGCGGAGCCACTGGCCGCCACGGGCCGAACCAAACGATGTGTGACAAAGCATACAATTACTCCAGCGTGTCCGTCCTAAGCACTCCTTACCAGGGACTCCAAGCATGGCACGTCCCGGCTGAGGGATTGTATACGTGAGCATCATTATATTATCATGTCCTAGGTTTACAACTTATCTCTCTCCATTCCGGTCCATCCGGTCTCTCACCATTATAATTGTAATTGTTGTGTTCCGGCATTTAGCGGTGAAATCGCAAAATCCTCAGTCAGTTGAAAATTCCGGGTGAAGTGAGCTACCTCATTAAGGCTTATCATAACTTGTAATATATAAAAAAACAGTACTTCACTTGACTACTACCCTACATTACATTCAACCCTGTCCAGAATTGTGAGGTAAAGTGTATGGCTAGGTATAGTGTATGCGTTAGTACCTCCGCGTTACATAATATCACAGCCAAATAGCACTCGGTATATCTAGGTTATTTGTTCCTGCGGTGAGTAAGATCGCCAGACTCCTTTGAAAGGGTCGGGAACGCGCGATTCATCAGGTGGACCTGTTTATGCCAGGAAAAAATGATATTTCATCCGCGCGTCTTGTACCGCCCGCGCTAGTGCACAAAGCTACCACAGCGCAGTTGAGCACAGTAAATGCGTTACACTCAGATAAAACATATAGGTACTATTACTTTACGATTGGGTTCACGATTATTCATTAGAAGAATATTACTGCGAATGGATTTTAATGTTATTTGGAATGAAGATTTATACGACAGCCGTCGGTGGATTGTCAGAATAGGTACTTGAAGTATGTACCTACTGCCTATACCTATATTACCCAAGAAAGTTAGTAGTCGGTAGGTAGTAGGTAGTTATATTTTGTTAACAATTGCAATATCTCCAGAACCATACAAGAATTTAATATTATCACAAACATTTACGTTGAAGTTACGTGAACAAGCCTCATAGCTCAGTTGGTAGTAGCTCTGCCTTCTGCGCTGTAGGCTGTGGGTTCGATTCCCACCCAGGACAAACATTTGTGTGATGAATATAGATGTTTGTTCTGTGTTTGGGTGTTGTATCACATAGTACGTATGTATTTAAAAAGGTATTTAAGTATTCTATCCGTAATCTAGTTCCCATATTACAAGCTATGCTTAGTTTGGGGCTAGATGGCGCTGTGTAAAAATAAATGTCTTGTAATAATGTCTTGTAATATTCATGTCTTGTAATTTACACGGCGTCATTCTCAAATTATTGGTGCTTTTTTTTTACAAGTTCATTTAAGAAAATCCTATGGTAGGACGTTCTTCTGGCGGAAACGGTTATTCCAAATATCTAAAAAATAAAAACGGCTATCTACATAGGAGGTTATTCTAATCGTAGCAAAAAATTTAAGTGCCGACCAGTAAAAAAAAAATCTTGCTTGAGATGGGAAAAAAAACATTGAACTTGCGACACCTTACTAACACCACTTTTGACATATTTTACTTTAAACACATTGTCACGATCCTTGTAAATCCGATTTTTAATAATTTATAAACTAATCAATTACTATGTATTCGCCAATTAGTTTGAAATACTAAACAACACACAAATCAAGGTCTATTCGTGGTATTATTTTCAAATTGGAGCATCCAGCGGTTTTCGAGATATGGAAATCTGCGAAACGTTACCACAACAAAAGTCTTGAATTTCTCTGAAATTTTCTGGCACACAAATTACAAAATTACGAGCGCGATTGACCTGCGTAAAGACCTAGCTTTATATTGATGTATTTGGTTCCCGTATCGGACACAATATTTTTCTAGAGTAATGTTTCAGACATACGTCATACCCCGCAAAATCTGTTTATCGTAAAATAAGTCCGAAAGTATAAGACGCACAAATCCTACTTTTAGCACATAATTACAACTCAGAATACTCTAATTTTAGTAACTGTAACTGAACAAATTTTGTTATAACTAAAACAGTGGTTAATAACAAAAATAGTGGCACTCTGGGAGTGCTGAAAAAAGTGAAAACTTGAAGTTTGTTTATCATCGCCTAAGAAAACAGCTGAGATTTTTGGTACTTAAATCCCCAATGTGTTTAAAGTCAAAAGTGGTGTCGGTTAGCGTAACAGTGTTTCGCATAATAATCTAATAGCTTGACGATACAATTCACAAGAGCGTGCGGTGACGATGACGCGAGTTACTCGCTTTTTGTTTACCCAAAAAGTACATATATGTATATACACGGCATACATATAGTTCATGGAAAGCGTTCGGTGACGATGACGCGAGTTCCATGATTTTTGTTCGTGCTCAACCCGCCTGAAGAAGTTTTCTACATAAGTACTGGATTTGGCTACATAATTACTAATTGTAATGATCAACATTAATTTATGTAGGTAGTACAAGTATGCCGAGTATACAAATATAAATATTACAAAAAAATATTATAGGACATTAATTTCACACAGCGCCATCCAGCCCAAAACTAAGCAAAGCTTGTAATATGGGAACTAGATTACAGATAGAATACTTAAATACTTTTTTTTTGTGTAAATACATACTTATCATACAATACAAACACCCAAACACAGAACAAACATCTATTTTCATCAAACAAATGTTTGTCCTGGGTGGGAATCGAACCCACAGCCTACAGCGCAGAAGGCAGAGTTACTACCAACTGAGCTATGAGGCTATGAGGATACAATGATTTATCTGAAAATCTTGCCTATACTGTCAAGATTACGTAGAAATGATCAGAGCAGCGGCAAATGCGCGGCCCGGCCGGGCTTGAATTCTAGCCCATCAAATTTAGACTCAATTTATTTATTTAATTATTCGAAATGTAAACGTGAAATTAAAAATACTAGCCGATTATTCGAATAAAACACTAGTCTAGTTATTTTATTCATAAATAAAAAATTGGGGTTGTCACTGATCATTTCGAGCATATGAATTAAAAGCGTTTTTTTGTTATTGTAGTATCTATTTATTTTTTTAAAAAGAACTCAGATTTTTTTATTTATATTCGATCATTGTACTTCAACAAGATTTTTCCCAGCTTTCAGTATTTTTTTTATTGGAATAACTACTTTCGTTAATATCAAAGAGTGTGTTTGAAAATGCTCCTGTTGCATAATTTTGGCATTGGGCGCGCTCTTAAGAGTATTAAAAATATACCTTTTTTTTTTTTTTTTGTAAAAATCGCCCATTGGTGCTACCTCGCACGAGGCGCATCAAGGAGGCAACTCGTAGAAAACTCGTAAAAACGTGCAGAAAGTACAGCATTTTTTTAAAGGTCCATCCATCTTCGCAACGATGGCCGAGGTATTACAGGATGTCAGCTAACAGGTAATATGATATTACAGGGTGATAGCAGTGGGCGCCAGCGGAGGCCTGGGCTCGGCGCACGCCGGGGTCTCCCACGCCTCGACGGCCCGCGCCCTGCTGCATCTGCATCGGTCTGAACAGGTCTACATGCTGGTGGGGCAGCAAGGGTCCAACGCATGCAAGAAGGTATGTAGACGCTTGTGAAAGTACCGTCAGGAACGTGCGATTGCGTGCGATTTAAATATCTGTGTATTTAAATATATTGAATTGGATCATATTTAAAATTTGTAATATAATAAATTTTCATTGGTATTTTTATAAATTGGATGTTTCGATTTAATTTAAATTTTTTGACCTGTAATTTTAATTCAATTTCAATGCTAACCTAGTCAATACTAATTCAATGTTTTATTACTATTTTCTTTTAATTAATATTTCTCATTTTTTGTTCTGTATGTGTATAATTTATTGTGTCTAAGCACGTCCAACCGGGTTCTCACAGGCCCCAACGGAAGACCAGGGACGCGCGCAGGCTTCACAACCTGCATTAATGCTGAGTTGGGACCTTTCTGGGATTACCCGCCTTTAATTATGATTTAATATAATTATTGTGACAAAGTGACTCAAAATAGCGCAATTTATAACCTTTGTGGTTTTTTAGTAACTATTTTTAATTTTATATTGTATTTTGTTGTGTGTAAATGGTAAATAAATAAAAAAAAAAAAAACATTTTATTGTACCTACCTATTTTGTGTTTTGTAATATCCCAAATAAATAATTTTGATTTGATTGATTTGATTGTTTCATATCAGGTATGACCTGCAAAGAAACAATCGCACGTAACCGCCTCTGTGGTCTAGTGGTTCAACCCACCGATTTCAGATCAAGAGATTCCGGGTTCGATCCCCAGGGGAGTACTATTTTGTGATTGGTTTGGTTGGTAGGACTTTGTTTCTGTGTGATTAGCTACCATCTTACCTAATTCTGTCGCCATAACAACAATTCTAAAACTGTTGTGTTCCATTTAGAGGTAATATAGCCAGTTCCTCAAAGTCAAAGTCAAAGTCAAATATATTTATTCAGTAAGATTTTTTAGGATCACTTTGAAACGTCAAATCTACCGCCTGTTCGGAATCGCGACCAGCACACAAGGAGAAAGGCAAGAACCTCGGGCTAGTTTTTTTTTCATGATCCATTACAATAGCTTAAAATTATCTAATACTAATTACAATTTATTCACTGGAGCAAATTCATTTTTTTAATGCCAGGCTTTCTTATCTTCTAGGTAATCTGAAATTTTATAATAAGCTTTCCTGGATAGCTTTTGTTTTACAAAATTATTGAATTTATTATTTGACAAGCTTAGCACATCACTTGGCAATTTATTATAAAAGCGAACAGTTTACCCTATGAACGATTTATCAACCTTATGGAGCCTAGTTGTGGGAACAGCGAGTTTATTCTTATTTCTAGTATTATAATTATGTTTATCACAGTTTTTGTCAAATAAGCTTATGTTTTTACGCGCGTACATAATATTTTCATAAATATATTGGCAGGGCCTAGTCAATATATTTATTTCTTTAAACTTGTTTCTTAATTAATCTCTGGGTCCCATTTTGTAAACAGCGCGAACAGCCCTCTACTGCAAAACGAATATGGTGTCTATATCTGCAGCACTTCCCCACAGTATTATGCCATATGAAATAATACTGTGAAAGTAACTGAAGTAAACTAGTCTTGCTGTAGCAACGTCTGTGAGAAGACGTATCTTCTTTACAGCATATGCTGCAGAACTAAGTCTCTTCGCCAGTTTATCTATGTGTGGGCCCCATTGAAGTTTATTATCTAAAGTTAATCCCAAAAATACAGTGGTTTTGACTAATTCTATGTTTTCCTCTTTAACTTTTACATTAGCTTCAACTTCAGTAACATTTGGTAAAATAAATCGAATACATTTGGTCTTTTTCTGATTGAGTACTAAGTTATTTACATTAAACCAGTTAACAATTTTTGAGATTGCATTGTTTACGTTGTCAAAGTTAGTAATTTGTCGCTTCAATCTAAATAGAAGTGACGTAACATCTGCAAACAGAACAATCTCATGGTCATCTTTAATTATTTGGGGCAGATCATTAATATATACTAAAAACAAGAAAGGCCCCAATATAGAACCCTGAACCCCATGGTAACCAAAGATCCTGAAGAACGCTGGCCGTTCACGTCGACATGCTGTATGCGATCACTTAGGTAAGACGTGAGTAAGTCTAGTGCAACACCCTTGATACCATAGTGGTCTAATTTCATAATCAGTGTTTCATGGTGCACGTAGTCAAAAGCCTTAAACAAATCACAAAAGACTCCCAACGCATCATGTGATTTCTCCCAGGCCTCGAAAATATGCGATACTAAACTAATACCGGCATCAGCAGTTGAGGGACCTCTTGTAAATCCAAATTGTTTGTCATGAAATAGGGCGTTAGCATAAAAATGACTATGTAACTGTGTAAGAATAATCTTCTCAAAGATTTTACTAAATGTCGGTAGTACTGATATCGGTCTAAAATTTGTTGGATCAGAACTGTTACCAGATTTAAAAAGAGGAGTTATTTTACTATATTTTATTAAATTAGGAAACACCCCGCAGTCGATGCATTCATTGAAAATAAAAGATAATTCAGGCGCTATAACGCCTATTATTGGTTTTACAATGCTTACAGAGATGCCCCAGAGGTCAGAGGTCTTCTTTTCATTTATAAGTTTAAATGCTTTAATAATATCGTTATTATTAACATATTTGAAATAAAATGGTTTATTACATGATGGTACATTGTTTTTCAGTATTGACTCTGCCATAATATTTGAAGAGTTCAATGATTTTGTGGTAGAAACAGGTATATCAGTAAAAAACGTTTCAAAAGCTGTCGCAACATCAATATTTTGGGATATATTAAGATTTCCTATTTTTAAATTAAATTCGTTAGTGTTGCTGCTTTTCCCTTTTCCAGTCTCACTATTAATAATTTTCCAAGTAGCTTTAACTTTATTTTTACTATTTACAATCTTTTTTCTCAAGTATTGGGATTTAGCGGCCACACAAACTTTCTTAAAGATTTTAGAATAATTTTTAACTTTATCATTAAACTCTTCACTAAAGTTGTACTGTTTTTCACCATAAAGCTCATACAATTTTCTTCTACTTTTATGTATTCCCGCTGTTGCCAATGTTGCATTATCAGAGACTGTGATTGTTTTGGATGTATATATTGAGTTAAATATGTTGCTAAATTTAGTAAAAAAAAATGTATTATATAAACAATCAGGATAGTTGCCATTATATGAAACAGGTAATTTAGACATTAGTGCGTATTTTAATTTTTCTACTCTATCAGCTGTCAGTGGTACAAAAGTAATTATCCTTTTTATATTAGTTTTACATTGTGTTTCGATTTTAATAATTTCTCCTAGATGGTCAGATTTTATTTTACTTATTACACTCTTCCATATAATGTTGGCATCTGTAAATATATTTTCTATACATTTAGTTGAGGTTTCAGTTATTCTAGTAGGCTCCATAAACATAGGTTTTAAATTAAAGGAGTTAAACAAGTTAGTAATTTTTTGCTATATGTGTCTTTGGTCAATAGATCAATATTAAAATCTCCACAAGTTATCAATTGTTTTTTTGATTGTGAATCAGATTCCTCAGTTTGTTTAGGATTCCGGGTGAAATGCGCTTCCACCTTCGGCCTTATCATAACTTGAAAATCAGGTGAAATGAAGGCACATCATCATTGCACAATCAAAAAAGAAGGAAGCGCGCTTTACCCGGAATCCTCATCAAACTGAGGAACTGGCTATCTTACCTCTATAAATACCACTTTGGCGAGTGTGCGCTTGATATCTTTGACATAATCCCTCCATCCTTTTTCCACCACCGGACTTGCAGACGTACGGCGCTACAGCCCGTACCTTGTAAATGTTCCATTGTGCCGAACACATCGTTTCGCCTCTACCTTTATCATTAATACAGCTGAGGAATTGAACTCGGTTTTCCCCGCACCAGTACAATCTTGGAGTCTTCAAGTCCACAGTGAACAGGTTCCTTTTAGACAAGCTTGCTCCATCTTACGCAGCATCTTTACTTGTTTTACAATTGAGTTGTCCAAACGCTTGGCTATCATCAATAAAACTTCCAGATGCTATCAGTTCAAGAAGGAGAGGAATGCATCAAGCGTTCTGCCAACGAGAGTCAAATGTTCACCAGCAAGACGCATGAAGTGAGGAACACGCATGTCTCTGACGGCGGCGGCGGCGGCGGGGGCGCCACTTACGTTTTTATCGTAAGTCCTACCTTATAGAACTATCAGGTCATCATCCATCGACCCCCGCAACAGCCACTATGGCGTCGGTCCTTCGAGTCTTCCCACACTCCGTTTCGCGTCATCTGCTCCCCAACGGTTACTATAAAAATTAAAGGTCTCAAGTGTATCAGGGTAATTAATATGGACCCCTTATCCTCCTGTAGATGTCATAACAGGTGACTTAGGAGGACTATGGATTGTTAAGTGAAACTTAAAGAAGTTTTATTCTAAAGAGCATCGTTGTGATTTGAAACTCAGTGAAACGAAAAAGTGACACTAAAAACGAGACATGTATGTTTGTCTATAGGATTTAGCATGCGAGAGAATGAGATACACATAAATACATATATGTATGTGTGTACGTGTTAGTACATTTGTGTGCGCCTGTGTATTACTAGGCCTCGGGGTAAGGCCGTGGTGTATTGGTTACGTGTATCGTCTTTGTGAATATATTTTATCAGCATTTTCTACTGCGCGTGAATTGCATACATGTTTTTTTATTTACGACGGGTCTGGTCGTGATCTCAATGTTTGCTCAGACAAACCAAACTAAATCAAAAGTTACTTTTTATTTTATTATCGACATTTCGACGATACCAAACCGGTGGTAGAGTCATGGGCTTGGAATCGTGACCCACAAAGACACGTGCCTTTTAAAAAAAATGAGGGAAGAAGGAGTGTTATGATTTGACTGAAATGTACTCGTATATTCATCAGTTTCCTCATAACTTCTTAAATTCTAATCAAAGTTTAACTAATGATATATCGAAGCGTCTTAATTGTCTGATGGTTTTAGGTTACATGATGTCACAAATTGGTTAGCGCCGTGATCAGATGCCACTTAGCCCCAAAGCACTTGATTAGTGGTAGGACTTTGTTTCAGTCTGCCATCTTACCTAATTCTGTCATCATAATAACAATTCTAAAATTGTTGTGCGCCAGCGTTTAGAGGTAAGATAGCCAGTTCCTCAGTTTGTTGAGGATTCCGGGTGAAATGCGCCTCCACCTTCGGCCTTATCCATAACTTGTAACCAGGTGAGATGAAAACCAAGCGCTTCCCTGTCGAACAATAAAACATTTTTTGTACACTTTTTAATGGTGATTCAGTAGCCGGATGATAGTTTTTGAATTTACTTTTTATTACCAATCTTTGCAATTTCAGGGTCTTCTATGGATCATCCTATACCTCGTGTGACTTAATTCCTTGATTGATTCAACCTTTCCAGCTTGTCACTCAATAATATAAATTCTTTTATTTTTTATTTTCTTTTCCTCATTTGTGTGTATATGTTTATGTTAAAGTAAATTAAAATTAAATTAAATATTGTATCTAAGGACACAGACTAATTTCTTGTGCTTGGAAGTGGACGTTGGTGACTTGGGTTGGGGCTTTTCTATAACAATTGCTGTTAATAATTTGCTATATATGTTTTGTTTCGAATTACTTTGTTCCCAATAAATAATTTTGTATTTGTATTTTGTAGATTGACAGCCAAGGGCAACCCTATCCCCTATTAGTGGCGGGAGGGGGAGGGGGATTATCTGTGGGCGTGTTCAGAGACGACGGCTCCCAGCACGGTCACCTCGCTACCAATGGAACCCCAGAGTCAGGGTATATGTACGGACAGCCTGGAAAGACTTCAGGTATGATTACATTTGTTTCAACCAACGATAATAGTAGAGCCCATTGTGAAAGGGCTCATCCGGGGAAGTACCACCATACCTATTTCAGTCGCCAAGCATTGCTGTGTTCCGATTTGAAGGGGAAGGTCGCCGGTGAAATTACAGGCACGTGAGGCTGAAAGGATCCGGCTCGAAGGACCAAAAAAAAAAGATGTACGAGCCTGGTCCTACTGGTATTTGGTAGAAGTAAAACACTTTACTTTTGGCTTATGTCGAGTATAATGATTTGAGTCGCGTATTAATCTAATTTAAAAGATGAAGATAAAGATAATTTATTAGATATCAAAGTTACATGGTTCATTTTAACTTAACAACTAACTAAACGAATTATATAATATTTGCATGTGTACACAATATTTTTATTTATAGTTAAGTTGCAAAACCTTACCCTCCATGCTAGTTTTATCTGTGTGACGGCGGTTTGATTGCGAACTGATCTAAATTGGGGTCACAGCCCGCCGCGTTGGCGTAAACAGCAACGCAGCAATAAGTGCGGTACAATGTACAACTAAGTAGGTAGGTACCTATTTAGTTCGTACACCCGTGTACCACGTAATGGCATTTATAGTGACGAACGGTGAAAAGTTCCCAAATCTTAACTAGATGCCGCTGGTAAAATCGACCACTCGCTAGATCGCGCTGACGAAAACGCAGAGCTTGGATAGACCTACTTTTGTGTTGAGAGTCTGTGATACGTGAAATGGCTTAACTTCAGCGATCATATCTTCCACAATACTGTAGCATTTACTTTTGAATGAATATATGTTATAGTTCAGGATAGATGCTAGAACGCTTGTGTTTCGAAAACACAATTACATATAATTTTCTCTATAGACAATAAATCCAAAGTTAACTCTAATTTTTACCAAAAATTTTTGCCATTCAATATATAAACCCAATTAGGCCTTGGCACTTTGTAGAGTAAATAAACACAGTATACAGCAGACGGTCTGTGTTTTAGATTTTCGAAATTCATATTTGTTTTACCGTAAAATAAACAAAACATAGAAATCGCGCATAGCTCTGTCACGTGGTGGTCATAAGCGCCGTGGTTGAGCGAACAGCAATGTCACCTTTATTATAACTATGTCTAAGTTCGAAACTAGAGTAAAGTTGCGTTGAGTTGCTAATCTGAGGTAGTATAGGCCGTTAATTAGAAATCAAACTAATAACCTTAGACACTCAATACATCTATATACGTGAGTCTTTTTTTTTATTGTACGACGGATAAGCCTTCATCTCACCTGGTAACAAGTTACGATAAGGCCGAAGGTGGAGGCGCATTTCACCCGGAATCCTCAACTAACTGAGGAACTGGCTATCTTACCTCTGAATGCCGGAACACAACTATTTAGAATTGTTGCTATAGCGACAGAATAAGGTAAGATGGTAGCTAGCTCCTTTGGCCTTATCTCAACTTGTAACCAGATGTAGGCCAAGCGCTTTCCCGTCGTACATTAAAAAAAAGACATGCTGAGTTACAGCTTAACAGGTACACCTACCTACTTAGTTTTTCTGCAGAAGTCGCAAATTTGATTCCATACAATTTTTTTTATTGTCGTATAAAAATGGCTTATTCCTAGAGGTCCATGGTTCTATTGTTTTCTATTTCCCAAATTGACCATGAAGAATATTTATAGAATTTAAAATATTCTTACATTAACTCCCAATAGATCCATGGGATTTAATTTATGTACAGTCAGTATGAACAATACAAGTAAGTACTTTTAAACAGGTATTTTGCTAGTTTATACTTTACAGTCTTACAGTTTTATAAATAGTACCAGCTTTATATAATGTTAACTACTTATCATACAATACCAAAACACAGAACAAACATCAATATTCATCACACATTTGTTTGTTCCGGGTGGGAATCGAACCCACAAACTTTTTTTTTTATTCAATTCAATTCATTTATTTCTCAAAATTATTATACAACAAGCTTTATATCTACCCGCAAAGAAAGGTACAACGTAAAGGTATACCTAAATTATATCTATAAACTACAAGATAATGGCTTGCTCTACAGCGCAGAAGGCCAACTGAGCTATGAGATTTTACCATTACATTCTCAAAGCATAATCGATTGGCTCCAAAACTTGAAAATAGACTTATAATCTACATATTGCTACGAGCTGGGGTTCGTAAGAATTAAAAGCAACCGGTTATTACTCAAAATAAGACACGTTTATTCAGCACCAAACGAATTACTCTCAAACACAGTACAACACTACTTAGTTATACTACCGAATCACTAATCACTATTATCGCACTCAAATATCAATTGATGTTGACTCGCTGTATCGTAATCGAATACTCCTTGCTTCCGAATCGCGCGTCAATTTATATCCAACTATATCGAAAGTTATAAACAAGTTGTTATTGTCTTATTTTCTCGGAAGTATGCGAAGGCTCGCGAATACTTATTCTAGACGTTTCTGACTGGCGTAACAATATTAACTAGTGCATCAAATCTAAGAAGTACACTATGACAGCTGTCAGATCAACTTGTCTAGGGATGTGAACCAAATAATCGCCATCGAAAATATCCGATATTAATGAAAAATTTAAAAATCGATATTGATACTTTATAGGTTAGAAACAATCGCTTTCTTTTTTGACAAAACTATAAACTCAGATAGAAGTAAAATAAATATGTAGCGCTTAATTAATACCAAATATATTATATTAATTATTTTGCTTATTTTTTTTTCAAGATAGGCGACAGACTAAATTGGAGGTTGTATTGTACCTCCTTGTGTGCTTCAACACTTTTGGGAGTGAACTTCAACTTCAACTTCTTTATTTTGGCTTGCAACCATTTTACCGATTCTGCCAGTGACAAGTGACGTATTGCAAGAGTCAAGCTTATGAGTAAAAAAATATCGAGAGACTCCGTAAAAGCAATTGATTTCGAAAGACAAATGCAAATGCGACAAAGATAATTGGGAAATCCGGCACTGTGTGTACATACACACATGTATGTTTGTGACGGCATGAATCTTGAACAGATTATCCGATTTTCATGAAATTTAAACTGAATAGAGATAACGTAAATAGATTTTGATTATGGCGGGGGATTTTTGCAAAGTGGGGTAGTTTTTGAGATATTTCATAAAAAGAGATACAATTTTTCCCTTTTCAAATCGACGTCAACCTTTGTTTTTTGTTAGAAAGGATATTACATTACAAGTCACTTCGATTAATTTAATTATTTCAATATTTTTAACGATTATTTGGAAACTCAAGAATTTTAAACTGTCGCAGCACTACTGTAAACAACATAATGACATAACATTGTATAAACGTGAACCTCATTAACAATTTTACTGATTGTTTATGTTTTAAACTAGTTTTACGAGATTCAAGTATAGATGAATGTACAGGAATGTTTAATAAATATAATTATTTATCTGAGTAAATAATTTTTCGACATTATAAGAATTACTGTTTGTAATATTTTGTGTCTACGTTTGAACAAAGTTATAGCATAATAAGAAATGCGAAACGTCAAAATGTACTTCTTAGATTTGATGGACTGTAGAATTATTATTTGTTAACCTTAAGCCTCACATAATGTCATACGATTAAATGATTTTCATTCTAAAACTTGGCGTATATAATAAGTATGCCACAAGTTTTAGAAAAGCGTATATTTATATGCTTTATAAATGTTTTATTTTTAAGTTAGATACCTTTTAGGATAAATTTACACTAAAGCTTGTATTACCTTACTTATTATAATTAATAAAATTGGTGTGGGACGCTACCTGCGTCGACACCCTAGCGCCATCTCATCTGCCTGGGACATCAGTTACGGCTGGTGCGGCGGCTGATTCGGCCGAGGATCACAAAAGGCGCAAATATAGTGGTCTCGACAGAGCTTACCTATTTGAGCCTTTTGGGGTGGAGACCTTGGGTCCGTGGGGAGCCGGCGCCCTCCGGGTTTTCAAAAATATTGCGGGGCTTTTGATTGAGGCGACACGTGACCCAAGGGCTGGCTCTTATTTAGGCCAGCGAATTAGCATAGCTATTCAGCGTGGCAATGCAGCCAGTGTCTTGGGCACGCTTCCGTCTGGTACTGGTCTGGAACAGTTGAGTTACCTATAGGCCGTTCGTAACGGTCCTTAGGTAATCTGACTGATTCCTTTGTACATAGTTAGTTTAATTGTACTTTTTATTGAATGAATGTTTTCATGACCGGTAGGAGCTGGCGGCGGTTGGATGACGCGTTCAGGCCCCACTACCCCCGGCTTCGAGCAAGTGCGGGGAATGGCGTTGCGGGAGGGGGGGGCGGGGGGCGCGGCGTGTGTGGGGGTCGCGCATGGGGGGTTCGGAGGAGGCGGCGGGGGGTGCGTGCGTGGTGGAGGCGGTGGCGGGTGGCAAGGTGAGCTTGAAATTAACGTCAGTGTTTCCTTTGCAATGTTTAGACATGACATTATTGTTTTAGGACTATTAGGACTCGTATTAAGTTGCACCATGCGTATGCTAAACCTGGTGGCAGAGACTATACACCTATTCTATTGTTCTCTTAACGAATTCGCAAAAGTAGCCTTATGTATTTTATGTGTATGAATTTTGAATTGTATTATTATTGAATTCAATCATGATTCATTGACGACTAATTTTATTATTTTTGATAGTTTTAGATTTAAATGATATTGTATAAATGTTAATTATTACTATGATAGCTACGATATTGTATTAGTTAGGCCTGTAATAATAGTGTAATGGAGATAAATAAATAAGTCCTCTTGGCTAGCTACTTACATCTTACCTAAGTGTGCCGCTATAATAACAATTGTAAACTGTTGTGTTCCGACATTTAGGTAAGATTTGTAGCCTCCTCAGGCTGTTGAGGATTCCTGGGCTTATTTTTATACAACTAAGAGTCGGAACAAGGGAGCAGTCCACGCGGCACTGCATTGCGCCCGACAACTTGAGACATAATGTGATAAGCCTCGCGTGCCGGTAATTACACCGGCAACATAACACGGCAATGCTGCTTGGCAGTCGAAATAGACTTCTCAAGAAACTCACTCTTACAAAGGGGAAGTGCGCTTCCACCCATAGCTTGGTGAGTTGAAGTCACTTCCCTGTCGTACAAAAAGTTTTTTTTTTTTGTACGACGGGGAAGCGCTTGGCCTTCATCTCACCAGGTAACAAGTTGAGATAATCCGAAGGTGGAAGCGCACTTCACCCGGAATCCTCAACAAACTGAGGAACTGGCTATCTTACCTCTGAATGCCGGAACACAACAATTTTAGGATTGTTGTTATGGCGACAGAATTAGGTAAGATGGTGGTAGCCAGGCGGACTTAAACAAAGTCCTACCACCAACCAAACCAAGCACAATATGGTACTCCCCATGGGAATCGAACCCGGAACCTCTGGATCTGAAATCGGTGGGTTGAACTAGACCACAGAGGCGGTTAAAAAACTTAAATTCAACGATGTCTCTGCTTATATAATCGAAGGTGGCAACACAAACGACGGGGAAGGTATACACGGCGGCGGCGGATGGTCCTACGTAGACCACTCTCGGGTCATGAAGGACTGGAGCGAGGTCACGGTGGCCACTCGGGCAGGCCCCGGAGAGGTCCTCATCATACCCACAATCCATGTAAGTTTTATTATTTTATTATTTAGGACAGCGAATTAACATAGCTATTCAGCGTGGATTTCAATGTCTCGGGCACGCTTCTGGTACAGGTCTGGAACAGTTGAGTAAACCCGTGTTTTGTAATGTGTATTTACTCGTCTCGTTTGCAGGATTGTGGCTGCGACTACCGATGTGTAGCGTTGAATGAATACCGCAGTATGGTGAAGTGCTACTGTCCTTCTACATGGTCTACCAACGCACAAGATCCTACTAAATGCATACGTGAGTTTATATTTACTTCTAAAGTGTACGCCCAAAGTGTACGCCTAAAGTGTACGCCTAAAGTGTACGCCTAAAGTGTACGCTTAAGTGTACGCCTAAAGTGTACTTCTAAAGTGTACGTCTACAGTGTACTTCTAAAGTGTACTTCTAAAGTGTACTTCTAAAGTGTACTTCTACTTGGTTTATGTTGTATCTTGGAAACACGCTAATTAATTAATACGGTTTTTATTCCGAAACACACGTACAGTCATATATTTATAATTTAGAAAGAGAGGGAAGCCCGAGCGGGTCAGGTAGCTTTCATACACTGCGTTCATGAGTTGCGTTCAGTGGAATGTACCACAGTTTTGTTGGTGTTGGTGGTTGGACTTATCAAAGCCAGCTCATTCTTCTCTTCCACTCTCCACTGTCTCCCGTCAACTCAGCATCCACTCAATATCGTCACTCACACAATCCATCCCCTTATTAGGTACTCGTACATTATCGAGTTACATTACCAGCAATGTCCAAGGAAAAAAATATTCTTCGTATAAAACCGGGTAATGTAATAAGAAACTTTCGTTCTTTGCACATTACCAATTACATTACTAGTTATGTATAACGATATTAATATTCTTCCTACATTACCCGGTTTTGTTCAAAGAAATCTTTGTTCCTTCCAAAACCAAGTAGGTTCTCAACAACAGGATGAATAGAGTATTCTGTGATATATCTAAGGCTTTCGACTGCGTAGATCATGACACCTTAATTTCAAAGCTTAAACACTATGGTATTCAGAAGCAGACAATAGGCCTCATAATTTTAATTCGAGAAACGGGTATTTATCGCGTATTTTACCTCTATATATATCCCGACGTTTCGGCAGGGTTGCACCAGCCGTGGTCGCGGGCAGACTCAATATAATAAATAGGCCTCATGCGTAGTTACCTATCGAATCGCATTCAAAAAGTAGACATTAACGGTAGCAAATCTTTGGGAACATCCACTAACGTCGGTGTCCTACAAGGGTTAATCTTGGGGCCTTTTTTGTTTCTAGTCTATGTCAATGATCTGACTTCCTGTGGGGGCTTATATGATATTGTATTGTTTGCAGACGATACTTAATTAATATTTCGAGTTGATAGGGCTAAAGATAATAATGATTGTGTAAATGCTTCTCTAGCTAGAGTTCTTGATTGGTTTACGGTGAATAACCTCGTACTAAACGAGAAAAAAACAAATGCATTAGATTCACCTTGCCCAATGTTCAATCAAAATATCAATCATAATGTCAGCAATGCTAACATTATAGATATTGATCTATTCAATACGAAAACAAGTAAGCTGAAACGCTTACTTACCTACTTTAATGTTGGCTAGATTGGGCCTTTAACTTCTTTTCTTGTGTGTGTTTGTGTATTTAATTGTTTTTTACTATGGTTGCTGCTTTTATAACTATTATCTACCTTATCTGTTTTTGTTCTTATATAAATTATTTTAGTTATCTGTGGAAACTTTTAAGTGGCCTTCCTTTATGTAACATTTGGTTGCATATGTTATTCAATAATCTATTGTACAAACCAAGCTGTAAGTTTTCTAAAAATTGGAAAAAATAAATAAATAAATAATATCTTAAATGGGAAAATACTTAACTTTATGAATGCAACTACTTTCTAAGCTTCTTGATACAAAAACGAAACAAAGGAGAAATAATGTACCCACAAGAAAATGCAAAAAAATTAATATAGGTAGATTTCTATTTTGAGTGGGATGAAATTAATTGAAATTACCCGTGGTTTCATTCTTGTGCATGGGTCTACGGGAAAAAAACCCATTGTTTTTTTTTTATTGTACGACGGGGGAGCGCTTGGCCTTCATCGACTACTTTAACCCACTGGTGGGTAGTGGGTTAAAGTAGCGGGTCCACGGGTGCCCTTTTCCTCGATCTACCCTTACTCCGTACATATTCATTAATATCATTGCTTTGGTACAACAAGCCTCATAGCTCAGTTGGTAGTAGCTCTGCCTGCTGCGCTGTATGCTGTGGGTTCGATTCCCACCCAGGACAAACATTTGCGTGATGAATATTGATGTTTGTTCTGCGTTTGGGTGTTGCATCATATAGCACGTATGTATTTACAAAAAGTATTTCAGTATTCTATCCGTGATCTAGTTCCCATATTACAAGCTATGCTTACTTTGGGGCTGGATGGCGCTGTGTGAAATTAATGTCCTGTAATGTCCTGTAATATTTTATTTGGTTGATAGTGCAGTAGAGATAAAAAAGGTGTTTTATTTCCAGTGGAAGACTCCTGGCCGAAGATACCCTGGGTTCTGGTTATAATCCTCTCGGTGGCGGTGCTGATCTTCGCGCTGGCTATCATTTGTGTCTGTTTATATTTATGTAAGTACATTTTATTTTCATATAAGTAGGACCTACTTACCTATGGTAAGCGGCCCGACGGTATGACTCTTGTCCCTTGGGAAATGGGTAGGCCTTTGGGACGCTACCTGCGTCGACACCCTAGCGCCATCTCATCTGCCTGGGACATCAGTTAGGGCTGGTGCGGCGGCTGATTCGGCCGAGGATCACAAAAGGCGCAAATATAGTGGTCTCGACAGAGCTTACCTATTTGAGCCTTTTGGGGTGGAGACCTTTGGGTCCGTGGGGAGCCGGTGCCCTCCGGGTTTTCAAAAATATTGCGGGGCTTTTGATTGAGGCGACACGTGACCCAAGGGCTGGCTCTTATTTAGGCCAGCGAATTAGCATAGCTATTCAGCGTGGCAATGCAGTCAGTGTCTTTGACACGCTTCCGTCTGGCACTGGTCTGGAACAGTTGAGTTACCTATAGGCCGTTTGTAACGGTCCTTAGGTAATCTGACTGATTCCTTTGTACATAGTTAGTTTAATTGTACTTTTTATTAAACTCACCTACTTATAAATAATATTATAGGACATTAATTTCACACAGCGCCATCTAGTCCTAAGCTAAGCAAAGCTTGTAATATGGGAACTAGATTACGGATGTAACACTTACTTTTTTTTGTAAATATATACTTATTATACAATACAACACCCAAACACAGATCAAATATCTGTAATAATCACACAAATATTTGTCCTGGGTGGGAATCAAACCCACAACCTACAGCACAGAAGGCAGAGCTACTACCTACTGAGCTGTGAGTCTTGTTAATACACATAATATAATACAGAATATACTAATCTACTAGTTGTGTTCCGGCATTTAGAGGTAAGATAGCCAGTTCCTCAGTTTGTTGAGGATTCCGGGTGAAGTGCGTCTCCACCTTCGGCCTTATCATAACTTGCAACTAGGTGAGACGAAAGCCAAGCGCAGTAAAATAAAAAAAAATCTTATGGCTTTTACCAGAAAAAAAAATGTACACCTCTCTATCTCAGTTGGTAAAGTAGGTACTGCAAAATATTTATTTCCGCAGATAACATATACCAACAAAAGAAAGAAGCAGATGAGCGAAAAAAGACGATCCATGAACAAGACGTCCAGCTCCAGAGACTGCGGTCGGAGGGGAGCGCCCACCCCCTTAGAATGGCATTCAACCCCCACTATGGCATCGAGGGGATTCTCCCGCGAGGAATCGATGTCAGGATGCTGCCACAAGTTGTTAGGGAGAGTCTGTTACTGGTCAAGTAAGTCATTTCTTTAGCCATCAGGGGGACTTCAACCCCCTCAATATTGCTTTCAACCCCAGGGGATTCTCCCGCGAGGAATCGACGTCAGGATGCTGCCACAAGTTGTTAGGGAGAGTCTGTTACTGGTCAAGTAAGTCATTTCTTAAGCCATCAGGGGGACTTCAACCCCCTCAATATTGCTTTCAACCCCAGGGGATTCTACAGCGAGAAATCGATGTCAGGATGCTGCCACAAGTTGTTAGGGAGAGTCTGAAACTGGTCAAGTAAGTCATTTCTTAAGCCAGCAGGGGGTTGCAACCCCCTCAGTATAGCATTCTAACCCAGGGGATTCTACAGCGAGAAATCGATGTCAGGATGCTGCCACAAGTTGTTAGGGAGAGTCTGAAACTGGTCCCCCTAAGTATAGCATTCAACTCCAATTTCTTTAGCCATCAGGGGGATTACAGCCTTCTCAGTATAGCATTCAACCCATTCAATCCCACAAATGCGTCTCTTCAATTTTTTTTTAACAGGGAAATAGGCAGAGGCGCATTCGGCGAGGTATACCAAGGCCTGTATCGTCACCGAGCCGGCGACGTGGTCGACATGCCGGTGGCTGTGAAGACGCTCCCGCACCACTCCTCCGAGAGCTCCGAAAACGATTTCCTGCTGGAAGCCGCCATCATGGCGAAGTTCAACCATCAGAACGTCGTGCATATGATCGGCGTGTGCTTTGATCAACATCCAAGGAAGGGGTATTTTTAAATTACGCTAATATTTACGGCAAAAGTAATACAATTCTGCAAAATATAACTTTTGAAAATATCATGACTATGAACACTATAGCTAAAATTAACGGGATTTTTATATTTTTAAGATTTGTTGTTATAAGAGTTATCCGATATTTCGACGCAGTTCGAAGCAACTATCATGTAGTATCATGTAATGGTAACTAGCTCGTTATTTTTTTGTTGTAGAATTCTGTAAAAAATCAGGAAGGAAAACGATTAATCGTATTGCCGTTTATTTCAGCTTATACCATAATTATGATTTAAGTAAAACATTGCTTTTTCTAGGGCTTAATAATTAATAATTTATACATCCCAAAATTAGAATCAATAATCGTATGTCGTTAAGATTTTTTAGGATATTTGGAACTTCAAATCTTCCACACTTGTTAGAAATCGCTACAATCGAGGGACTAACGCGGATATCGTGGGGTAGAGAGTTCCACAACTGGCTAAGTTTTCAATAAATGATATCATATCGACTAAAAGGGTGACGGGGAGTACTAAGAATAAGAAATTTAGCTGTAGGGCTTACCATGGAGGACAAGATAATCAAACCACTCACGGATTTTAAGAGTCTATGATACCTGAAATGGCTTAGCTTCAGCGATCGTATCTTCCACAATACTGTAGCATTTACTTTGAAATTAATACATGTTTTAGTTCAGGATTGACGCTAGAATGCTAGTGTTGCAAAAACACGTTTACATAAAATTTTCTCGCCACAAAAAAAATCAAAGTTGCCTCTAATTTGTACCAAAAATGTTCGCTCTTCAGTTAATACGCCCAATTAGGCCTTGCCACTTTGTACAGTAAATAAACAAAGTATATAGCAGACGAGATTTTCATTTTAGATTTTCAAAATCAATATTTGTTTCACCAATTAGAAGCCTTTAGAAATGGGATCTATACATTTAAATAAGCGTGTTTTTTTCCCTTACGCAGGTATATAGTTCTAGAGCTGCTAGCGGGTGGAGATCTAAGGAACTTCCTTCGAGAAAGTCGACCGAAGCCAGAGCGAGCGAGTGCGCTGACCATGACAGATCTGCTGTTATGTGCTTCCGACGTGGCCAAGGGCTGTAGATATTTGGAGTCCAAAAGGTTTATTCACAGGTATGATTAAAAAAAACAGGCTGTAGATATTTGGAGTCCAAAAGGTTTATTCACAGGTATGATAAAAAAAAAACAGGTCATTAATTTCACATAGCGCAATCTAGCCCTAAACTAAACATAGCTTGTGATATGGGAACTAGATTACGGGTATAACACATACTTCAATATTTTTTTATCGTAAATACCTACTACCATGGACGAAGAAATACATATAGACAGCTAATCCCATAGAACATTTTGTAGATCAAAAAATGATCAAAATCCAGTATTATTGCTAGATGGCGCTGTCTGGCGCCTGGGAGCATTCTAAACAACATCTAAAATGAACAAATTTTCAATTATTTTATGGTAAAATTCTTCGATAGATATCTGTTTTTTTTTAGAATAATAAAAATTGTTCACAGTGTAGTTTTATCGATTTTGTTTCACAGCGGTATGACACCACATTTTACGAGCCTGCTAATAGATGGCGTGTAACTAAACTCTAAATAAACGTACGTAAAATGCTATGTAACGCATCGTTGTTTAACTAGATGGCGCTGATCATCAAAGTAAATATTATTTTTATTTCAGACAGGTAGGTACCTACAGACTATAGGAATATTGAAAACTCCGGTATTGACTTTTCTAGTTTATGTCGGGACCCTTAAAATGTCAATCATTCTACCATTTCAAAAACTGTTCAGTTTGAATTTTTGTGGATGACTTTTGGCCTACATCTTTCTCCGCACTGCTTATCCTTCATTTATTCAAACAGATACATCGCAGCAAGAAACTGCCTCCTTTCTCCTCGAAGTCCCGTCAGGACACTAAAGATAGCCAAATTGGGGATGGCTCGTGATAGGGTCCTGATCCTGAACCCTTTGCGTATGGAATCCTTAAAATGTCATCCGTTCTATCATTTAAAATTGTGTTAAGTTTGAATTTTTGAACTTGACTTTTGGCCTACATCTTTCTCCACGCTGCTTATGCTTCATTTATTCAAACAGGGACATAGCAGCAAGAAACTGCCTCCTTTCTTCCCGAGGTCCAGGCAGGACGGTAAAGATAGCGGACTTTGGGATGGCTCGTGATATTTACCGCTCGGATTATTATAAGAAGAACGGGAAAGCTATGCTCCCCATTAAGTGGATGCCACCAGAAGCGTTTCTCGATGGGGTGTTTACAATCAAGGGTGATGTTTGGTAAGTACAAATATGAATAAGATTTCATTTACTCTCACATAGGCTTGCAAACGGGTGCTACCCTAAAAAATATGATAAGTAAAAAGATATGGCATTATCTTTGCAAAGTAACCGCCTCTGTGGTCTAGTGGTTCAACCCACCGATTTCAGATCCAGAGGTCCCGGGTTCGTTTCCCTGCTACCACTTACCTCTTTAGCTCGCATTTTTACGACACTGCTATTGTTTTTGCGGTTTTTCTGGAGCAATAAATATTTTATCCGTATTTGTATTTGCTTGCACTTGTAGTAAGATAAAGCTATTTATTATATTAAATATTTTGTCATGTAGGTCGTACGGGATCGTGGTTTGGGAGGTGTTCTCGCTAGGCATTTTGCCGTATCCCGGCTGCGGCAACCGAGAGGTCATGGAGCTGGTCTCTGGAGGTGGAAGAAATGATAAACCGACAGGTAAGGATTATTATTATTATTTTAGCCTCATTATTTCCTTAAACATAAATGAATTGATAATTATCAATTCATTTATGTTTTATATTTTATGTTTAAGTAGGTGCTACAATTCAAATTAGAATTAATTAAGTAAATCAAATCATAACTCAACATGCATAATTATTTAAATTAATTAAATAACAAAATTAACATTCACACATTAAATTCAAATCAATTAAATATTCAAATAACATTTTATCATTAATATAAAAAGATTATAAATTTAAAATAAAGTTGGTTATTTATAATAATGGACCTCTCAATCTCAACGAGTAAAGGCCTCCATCAATTTACTCCAAACATCTCTGTCTTACGCCTTGCTTAGCCAGACCGAGCCTGCAGTCATGAGTATTTCGTCTATCCATTTCTCTTTGGGTCTTACTCTTAGCTTTTACTTGGTACTTGGTGCGCGAACTATTTCCCGCAACTGGGCCTACTATGGGCCCTTTTTGCGTGACGGGTGGGCTTTTGCTACTCCAGCCACCCGATGTCCTCCAAGAAGGCCAGCAGCTCACTGATGATGGTGCAGGATTCCCTGGGTGTCCTCGGTGTCCCAAGGTGTTACTGGCGTTGAGACGCTACGCTACTGCACTTCAGGAGTACACATGTGCGGCTATCTCCTCTGCTGCCATGCACCCTTTGCATAGAGGGCTGTCTGTGATACCTATTGTCTAAAAATGCTTATTCAGTGAGCAGTGTCCTGTAGGGCATGTATAAACCGGGTTGTTTTAAAAAACTGGTTTCTCGGGTTTTATTTTTCCAATACCAGTTTTTACGGTATTTTTTTCGAGTTTTTTTAAATCGGTGTTTCAGAACAAAATACCATAAAATAAAACCATAAAATATGAAGAAAAATTAACTTATTATTTTAATAAGCAAGTATCAATCAAATTAACTTGTACGATTATAAGGTTAAAAAATTTGGTCAGATTTAACTCACTCTCACTCAAATAAGTTATAAAAATAAACAAAATAGGTACCTAGTTATCCTAAAACATACACAAAAAAACATAAATCAATACTAAAAGTTACTAAATGTAATTCGCTTTTTTCATTTGATAGTATGAAAATTCTCTCTTTCTTACCCAAATAATGTTACAAAATCATGGTAAGTAATCTACTTACTTTTTGTCTATTAAATAAAGTAATATTCCGGTTAACTTTGTTAGTCGTTGAATCATGCGGATTTTAATCGAGTCTGCCAGTTGATTGCTGATGGTGTAGCAATTTTGGAGCAGTTTTTTAAGCGTAAATTGTATTGCTGTCACCGCTGTGATGAGATTGGCGTCACGCTAACACAAGGCTTCTAGGGGGGCTTTTATAATGGCTAACGATTCAAATAATTCTGTTCAGTTTTGTATCAGAAAATCCTTGGCATCAGAGAATCTTATTTCCAACTTCAGGTATATTAATGTCTTCGAAACAAAATCTCTAAGCCTCAAAAATCGTGTTATCATGTCACCCATTGAAGTCCATCGAGTCATGCGCGGGATTGCAACGTCTCACTCACTCCGTAACTGCACTGCATCTGACCACAGAACAATAGAACAAGACTACTGCCAAACAGTTGGACCTCTGACCGCAGGGGCAACAAGCCGATCAGGACTTCTGGTCCTCAAACATCCTGTTGTAGCAACACAAGTTGTTGTAGCCAGTCTCTGGAGTTTCATGAGCTTATTTTTTGTGGTAATCTGTTTCGTTCTAGGCCACCATACTAGAGCGCCATATGGTAGAGAAGGCCTTATTACGGTGTTGTAAAGCCAAAGGGTGATTTTTGTGAACTTGACTAGTACTGTTTTAGTTGGATTCACGGTTAGTCCATTTGCCGTGCACCACTCTATTACGATTCTGAGAGCATTGTTCATGACATTACAAGCCACATTCGCAAAGTGGCCCGTTATGAGAATTGCAAGATGATCAGCGTGGCCTACCGTGTAGAAGCGTTGAGCGTTGAGCTTGGTTATTAGATCATTTGCAACTAGATTCCACAAGAGTGGTAACAAGACACCGCCCTGCGGACATCCTCTTGCAACCACTCCGTTGGTCTCCCCGTTCACGTCATTACGTACAGCTCTATGTTGTAGCATGTTTATGATCCAATCTGTCAGCGTTGTATCAACGCCATGCTTCTTTAAGGCTACGCTGATACTGTTAAAGTATGTCTTGTCAAAAGCCCCCTCGATATCTAGGAAGGCAGCAAGACAAAGTGTTTTGTTATTTATGTCTTGTTCTGTCCTACTTACCACTACATGTAGCGCTGATTCTGGAGATTTCCCCGCGCTGTAGGCATGCTGTTGTGGATGTAAGGGTGATGTTTTTAGTATGTTGTCTCTAATGTGCCGATCGCATAGCCTCTCTAAAGTTTTGAGGATGAAAGATGTTAGACTGATCGGCCTATAGGATTATGCTTCAGTGTAGTCAGTTTTTCCTGGTTTAGGTATAAATAGCACTCTGTCCTCTCTCCATATTAATGGTACATAGCGGAAAGCTAGGCAGGCTCTGAAATTCTCTGTCAGCTGTCCGTTTAGGTGGGGTTCCCCCCACCGTAAGAGGCCAGGGAATATACCATCCATGCCCGGCGACTTGTACGGCTGAAACTTGTAGATTGCCCAGTTTACTTTGTTCCCGGTTACAAGATGGCGGTGGTAAGGCAGAGCTGGTCGTATGCCACTCGGTCGTCTTTCCCAAGTGGCATCCCGGAAAGTGTGTTTGTAGAAGGAGTTCATGTGTTTCTGTGGTTGTAGTTGTGTAGGTATTATCTGGCTTTTTCAAGTAACCAATCTTCCGGTTTCCGGTTCCAGTTTCTATATTTGTGCAAAAGTTTTTCCACCTTTGAGGACTCCTGCGACGAATACCTTTTACTCTAGCTCTTTTATTGTGAGGTATTTTTTGTGATATCGTTTCATAATTCCCTGAGGTTCGTTTCAATCACACACAAATGTTATACAAAATAGTTTTTTTTTTAACAAATTTGTGCTTGGCTTAGTTGGTGGTTGGACTTAAACCGCTACCACCATCTTATCTGAGTTATTTCGTCATAACAGCAATTCTCAATTGTTGTTTTAACATTTAGAGGTGAGAAAGCCAGTTCCTCAGTCTGTTGAGGAATCCTGGTTAAGTGCGCTACCACCTGGCTTTATCTTAACTTACAGGTAAGATGAAGGCCAGGCACTTGCCCGTCGTACAAAAAGAAACTAATAATAATACTAAGTTCTGTACTGGTTGGTGTTCCATTCCCACCCAGGGCAAGCATTTAAGTGATGAATATAAATGTGTGCTCTATATCATTAATCAATTTTTAGAGGACAATTTTGATGATTGTCAATAATGTTTGTTTTATATTTATTCATTTTGATTAAATCTATATTTTTTATTTAATTTTTTACCTATTGGTGTTTGTTAGCTTGACACGGCAGACAAGAGATACAATTTTAACCAATAAGGTGTCCTTTATGGTAGCGTACACATAATCGAATTCACGTTCGTGGTTATGCCTAAAAAACTCTGCGTAAATAGAGCATAATTAGTGCAAAAATAAAATAAATAGTGCCTCCTTGGTTTACGAAATAATGACCATTCTTAGTGGGTACGCCAGCATAACGATCAAACTAGCGTACACATGACCGTACTCGATTGTACTATAGGAACGAAGTTTACACACAAAAATAGAGCACAAATAGAGCCCGAGCTATACAAAATTTCATAATGATTGCTCTTATAGGAACGGAGATATTGAACAAGACTTTTGAATGACATTCCGAGCTGGCGTTATGGCAGCGTACCCATTAAACAACGTAATAGTTCTTATAGAAAACGAGCTTTTCTTATAATAAATGCTATACGTATAAATAGTGTGTGAAATACTGCCTCTGCCAGTAGTAATACTTTTTGCAATTTCGAAGTGGATTATGTGTACGCTACCATAGCGGACACCTAATAAGACAAATGTAATACTTACGTAGATCTACAAACAATAAATGTATCATTGTTTTTCGATTATTTTTAACTGAATATGGGGAATAACCGTACACGGACCAAAGCCAAGTACCATTCGGTGCTTTAGTTCTCAGTGGAATCAATCCTGCATCTTGAATACATTATAACGACAAGCCTCACAGCTCAGTCGGTAGTAGCTCTGCCTTCTGCGCTGTAGGCTGTGGGTACGATTCCCACCCAGAGCAAACATTTGTGTGATGAAAAATGTTTGTTCTGTGTTTGGGTGTTGTATCATAATGTACGTATGTATTAAGAAAAAAAAGGATTTAAGTATTCTATACGTAATCTAGTTTCCATATAACAAGCTATGCTTAGTTTGGGGCTAGATGGCGCTGTGTAAAAAAATATGTCCTGCAATATTTGTTTATTATTACATATTGCAGCCTTATTATTATTCTGTGTTTGGGTATTGTATTGTACGACAAGTAGGTATTTTCAGAGAAAATGTATGTACTTATAGGTTGTCCAAGCGAGGTATATCAAATTATGTGTGAGTGCTGGGCGCCGGAGCCTCACGATCGACCAACCTTCACTACCCTCGTGGAGAGGCTTGCGCTGCTATTGCAGGTTAGTTATAGCAGGGTAGTAGATATGTATGTCATTTGATATTATGTGTGGATGGGCAGGGAGGGGTAACCATTTTACCCTTACTAAAAAACCACAGCCATCTACATTTTCTTGCAGAGTTTCACGCGTTCAAAGAGAGGAAAAACAGCCATCAATTACTTCATCACCATGAATGAATGAATGAATGAAAATACTTTATTGCAAACCTTAAAAATAGAACTAGATAACTAAAAAAATATGTATGTACAATGGGCGGTATTATCGCTAAGAAGCGATTTCTTCCAGACAACCTTTGGATGAAGAGGATTTCATGGCTAAAGAGGTGGTTGGTGGTGCACATATTCATTAGGGGCCTAGCTAAATTAACTATATATCATACATTATACTTAAGTAAAGCTATGCTACAAATATACACACTATTTATGTAATATAAATACCTAGATATTATACGCTATGTACAAATATAATACACAAATATAAATATATATATTTACTTATATGGATGATAATTATCATAAATGTTCTAGTAGTACCGTGATAACACATATAAAACGGTGCAGAAAACACCATTGTAAATAAATACAATAAAAGTCACGATGAACAAGAGAACTAAGCAAAATTATTATCCCATACAAACACTCAGTTATTTTGATTTTAATATTTTTTCTAACATACAAGCGATTTAAACCTGGATTATTCCGATCTTATCACAATATGGATGATAATTATCATAAATGTTCTAGTAGTACCGTGATAACACATATAAAACGGTGCAGAAAACACCATTGTAAATATATACAATAAAAGTCACGATGAACAAGAGAACTAAGCAAAATTATTATCCCATACAAACACTCAGTTATTTTGATTTTAATATTTTTTCTAACATACAAGCGATTTAAACCTGGATTATTCCGATCTTATCACATTTGAAAAATTTCTATTTCTAATGGTTTCTTTGTTGTATTTTTCAGGACCCAGTTATAATAAACACCCCACTACCAGTGGTGCGGGCGCTCTTCCCCTTCCCTATCGGGGTAATCCCCAACGTCGACCAGGTATGTACATTTTTGATAACTACCCCCCACCCCTTCAGTAATGAGGCGTTATTTCAATATATGACAGTGTATGATTGATATAGCATCTAGTAGCAAATTTTACAATAAAAACCAAACTTGTTTACCTACTTAGATAAGAAAGACTGTAACCAATTGTACTTAAATAATATAATTATTTCTAAAAGTATTACTTGTCTTGCTTATTTATTATTGAAATAACGCCTATAATTTAAATGTAACAACTGTCCTGAAACTCATCGCAATTAAACTCTAAAAATTAAATAAAATACTAATTTGACTTCTCTCTCCCCACAATTCCGTTTCCGCTCTGGCTACTAGAAGCAAGTAACTGAAATATATACATACCTTTATCGATTATGTGTTAGAGTCCAGCTTTCGAGACGCATGTTTAATAGCATCTCCCCTTCCCAGAATGACTTAGAATAGCAGTAGATTAGAAAGAGATTCATTGAAACATTTGCATGCTCAAATCCTGAACCACCATTTCAAATAACAATACTCAAAAAAACGTCATTAATTCATTCACAGATCTGTACCTGGATTATGTATTTCTTGTTGCATTTGTTTGATATGAAACTGATAAAACACAAATTCACCACCATCTTAACTAATTCTGTCGTCATAACAACAATCCTTAAATTGTTGTGTTCCGGCATTTAGAGGTAACATAGCCAGTTCCTCAGTTTATTGAGGATTCCGGGTGAAGCGCGCCTCCACCTTCGGCCTTATCTCAACTTGCTGCAGGTGAGATGAAGGCCAAGCGCTTCCCCGTCGCACAATAAAATAAAATAAACATTTTTGTTGCCATTGCAGAGAATAAATGTTTAAAAAGCCGCCATCTTAATCAGTTTCATTGACACAATGACTACAGCAAAGATACAACATTTTGTCAACAAAACAAATCGAAAAGCACTTTGGATGTACAGTCGCCTGTAATGTATCTACACACCTCATATTTCAAAATGGTTTTATATCCACATCTGGTAGTTATATGTCACTACTTTTGTATTCAAGTCATACTTGAATACAAAAGTAGTGACATATAATGACAATATAGGCACCATAGGTGAATGTACCTACTTCTAATAAATAAGTTCAATTAAGTAACCCTAACTACCGAAAAATCGCGCTCTAAAAACGTATGAAACAAAAAAAATATTCTCATCTGAAATTAATATGTACCATTCTTAAATATATTTTTTTTTTTAAATAAAGAAGAGGTAGGTATGTACATCCAATGTCCAATATACAGGATATGAGAATAGGTACTCTGATACCATTGACTGGATTAAACAAAGCATTATTGTAATTTTGGCAAGGTTCCCTAATAAAAGCAAAAATGTATAGCTAAAATTGATAAATACAAAAACAGAAAAAATATTTAGTGACAAATCCACTGTATTCCTTTGAAAAAATAACAAATAGACACGTGTTTTCTCTAGACGAGGCACCCTCGGGAAATATATATTTACTGCTAAGCTGACGAGCGCTCTGCTAACGTGTTGCAGACCCGAGCGCTGCGTTGCAAGTGAAATTGCGAAAAATTAAATTGCGAAAAGAAATTTAGAGGATTTGTTGTATATATTTTCTGTTTACATATTTATTTAAGAAAAAAAAACTAGTACATACCAGCGCACCTAGTCTGGTGCCTAACCTACTACCTACCTTACCTAGGTACTAAATTGCAATTGCGATGCCATCATACTTTTTTATCGTATTTAGGTCTGTGTCGTCTTTGCGTCGGTAATCAAACAGGTAAACATTTTATAAATAAAAACATTGCAACTCAAAAATATCAATAAGCTACCAAACGAATCCAGGTAACTTAAATAAAATAGTTTGAAATAATTTTAAAACAAACCATATCAACGCTATCTACCATCACAACTAGGTTTCACTAGGTTTTAATGATATAAAAACATGGTGAAAACCGTACAGTATGTGTATAATGTCTACCTAATGTCTGACATTTCACCTTGGTCAGCAACAACAACATTATCCTGAAAACAATGTCCCGACCCACAGACTAGATTAGTTACTACAAATCAAATAGCGCGCGGTTTCCCTTTGGTCCCTTTTAATAACAGTTTTTCATAATTAGCTACGAAAATTGTTGATTATTTCCTTGCCAGGTAGGTATAATTACCTACCTGGCAATTATACCTACCATTATTTAACGACAAACATTATTTGCACTCATAAGAAAGAGTGCAAATAATGTTTGTCGTTAAATAAAATGAACTGAATAGTAAAATTTGGAATATATTACAAAACACAAAACGCAATTTAATTAACATAAAAAGGACTTATTATTTCTAAGCAATGGCCAACTGAAATTTATTTTTTTGATAGATCAAGAATAAAAGCGTTGTATGCATGCAAAGACCTCAAAAAATAAATTATGAAAAACAGTTATTAAAAGGGAACAAAGGGTCCATTTTAATAACCAGCTATGAAACAGAGAAGGAAATTGCCTTTTTTGTAGCTAGTTATGAAAAAAGTTATGAAAATGGACCAAAGGGCGGTTTCCCGGCTTCCTGTTACACACTTCCGTCCCTTTTGTTCCACAAACTGCTAACGGCAACACCAAAATCGCGATCACAACTCAACCAACTAACTGTATGGATATCATTGCAACAATTAATCATTTTAATCATTGTTGTATATCATGCTTGCATTTCAAGGAATCTCTTCGAATTATTCAAATGTGTTTACTTGCCTAGTAGCTATAGCGAGAACATTACCTGTTCTTTTTTACCTCTGTCCTTTTAACTAGGTTTTATAAATCCTAGGAAGCAACTTTTTACCGGCAAGTAACTTTTTGGCCGAAAGTTGTTTCTAAAAAAAAATGTTGTATTTCATTCATTCCGAGAAAGTATTTTTTATAAAACCTAGTAAAATGCACGAGTAGAGTTTTAAAAGTGCCAGGGGATGTAATTTTCCTAACCGTATGTCCAATTTGTTTCCTGATTTTATGAAATTAATATTATTCCGTGGTCTTAATGTTTATTACAATTTTTGTATTTCAAGTGATTTCACTTGGTTACAAACAGCGCTCAAGCTGAGTAACAATATGACACAAACATTCGGGATCTGCGTCAGGTATTCGTCGACCCTCGTGGCTCTGTTGGTTAATAAAAATCCGGCTTAAGGAAAAGATGCGGGTTTGAGTCCGGTCGCGGGTTGTGAATTTTTGTGTCATTATAACATTTGTTAATTTTATATATTTTATAAAACAAGCCTCATAGCTCAGTTGGTAGTAACTCTGCCTTCTGCGCTGTAGGTTGCGGGTTCGATTCCCACCCAGGACAAACATTTGTGTGATGAATATAGATGTTTGTTCTGTGTTTGGGTGTGTATTGTATGATAAGTATGTATTTACAAATAAAAAAATAAAAAAAGTATTTAAGTATTATATCCGTAATCTAGTTCCCATATTACAAGCTATGCTTAGTTTGGGGCTAGATGGCGCTGTGTGAAATTAATGTCCTGTAATATTTATTTATTTCTTGCCATATGAATGAAATAATTATGACCTCAATAAGGAGTGAAGTAGGTACTTACAATGTTAAATGACTATTGTTTGGACTAAGATCCTGTAAGTACCTACAGACGCGGGTTCAACTCGCTATGTATTGTGAATAATAAATAAATAAATATTACATTAATTTCACGCACCGGCATCAAGCCCCAAACTAAGCATAGCTATAGCTTATGGGAATTAGATTACGGATAGAATACTTGTATAATTTTTTTTTTAAATATAATACATACTTACCATACAATACAACACCCAAAAAATAATGTGACATGAATAAATATTCCTGGACATATATTGATACAAAATTATACTTTTTTATTAGGTATTATTAAATTTACTATTCTAATATTACATATTAGTATTTAATCAATAAAGTATATATATATATACCCAAGGGCTGGCTCTTATTTAGGCCAGCGAATTAGCATAGCTATTCAGCGTGGCAATGCAGCCAGTGTCTTGGGCACGCTTCCGCCTGGTACTGGTCTGGAACAGTTGAGTTACCTCTAGGTCGTTTGTAACGGTCTTTAGGTAATCTGACTGATTCCTTTGTACATAGTTAGTTTAATTGTACTTTTTATTGAATAAATGTATATAAAGTATAATATGTATTAAAACAATGTGAGAATATATAAAGCCTACAAATACTAGTATGTACTTTGCATTTCTATAATTCAAAACAAACATAGGAAAGATCACGGAATATCCCATCGAACCCCTTTACCCTGAACAATACTTATATCCCCTTGGAAGCCCAATATCCTTTTGGATCCCTATCCCTTGGCACCGCGTGTATTGAGTGGCATGTTGGCAGACCAACGAGCCCGGAGACTACCTGGTGCCAACGCGTGTTCAGGACGCAGCGATCGCCTCATGGTAACGTTATGAATGACAGAAAACCACGATGCTATCAACTGAATCAAAATCACTAGTTATTTATGTACGACAGGTGCTTGGCCTTCATCTCTCATCTCTACTGATTTGTGAACAAACTGGGGTACTGGCTATCTGACCTCTACATGCCGGAACACAGCAATTAAAGAATTGTTATGGCGACAAAATTAGGTAAGATGGTGGTCGCTTAGTTAGGCGGAGTTAAACAAAGTCCTACCACCAACCAAACCAGATACAATGTTGTACTTTGTTTGGGAATTAAACATAGTCTAATTCCGCCACCATTTTGCCTAAGTGTCGCCATAACAATTTAGAATTGCTGTTATAATTACCTCTAAAGGTAAGATAGCCAGTTCCTCAGACTATTCAGGTTTCCAGGTGAAGTGCGCTTTCACCTTCGGCCCTGTCATAGCTTGAAAGGTGAGATAGTGGTTAAGTGGTTCCCTGTGGTACAATAAAAAAAACGTTTTATCAGAAGTAAAGCTTATAAGCTACATCAAGCTTTTCTGTCAATCTGTTTTCATTTACTTAATAATTATCACTTTTAATACAAACATTACTTATACTAAAATATGGCACCCCTATCCAAATTGTATGTTGTCTTGTTGGTCTTTACATGATTTTCTGTCTGTATTTTCTCGAATAGAACATAACTTTCCTTAGTCGTACATTAGAAAAATATTTATTCATACGGCCAAGTATTCGAGGAAGTACAGAAATAGCCAGGATCATAGCCAGGCATGTTATAGTGAACCTTTAATTAACGAAAGTGTTAAAGAAAAATAAGGGCTGAATTTCAAAATTACTTTTTTTACTTTTAATGTTTGATGTCGCAACTGTGCTGTGGTAATAGTTCTGGTTTCAAAGATTCGTCTTTATACTTAGTTGGTATTCGTTTAAACAACAGCAAAAAAACAGACTCACGACTGATCACTACTCAGAGCGTATTTTCTGAGTATCACCTACTAGGGGTAGTTAAAGGTACATCCAAGCTCGTTCGGTACATGCCCATGATTTGCAAGTAGTATTATAACATCACTTCTTGCTTGTCGAACGCTACAAGGCGCCAGTAGATACAGAATTTAGGTATAGAGACTATATTATTACATCACTTCTTGCTTGTCGAGCACTACTACGTGTAGATACAGAATTTACAATTAGTGTTTGACAAGCAAGAAGTGATGTGATAATATAGTCTCTATACCTAAATTCACATCACTTCTTGCTTGTCGAACACTACCTGTAGGACAAGCAAGAAGTGATGTAATAATATAGTCTCTATACCTAAATTCTGCACCTACTGGCGCCTTATCCGACCGTGGATGTCGAAGGGCAACTAAGGGTTTGTAAAGGCTTAAAGATACCCCTGCCAAGTGTGGTGATTATGGCAAATCCCCGCTTTGGGGTAGGCACGTGATCTGATCTGTGGATTTAGTTCACTGTAATGTTGATGTCCCATTAGAGCGCCAGAGCGCCTAGCTATCAATTTTTTTTTGAGCACAATAATTTCACACAGCGCCATCTAGTCCCAAACTAAGCATAGCTTGTAATATTGGCACTAGATTATGGGTGGAATACTTAAATTTCTTTTTTTTGTAAATACATACGTATTAATCATACAATATAACACCCAAACACAGAACAAACATATATATTAATCACACAAATGTTTGTTCTGGCTGGAAATCGAACCCGCAACCTACAGCGCAGGCAGAGTCACAACCTACTGAGCTATGAGGCCTGTTAAATTATATTGTAATGAAAGAAAATAATACATATAGGCGGTATAGCCATGTTAAGATGAATCGTTGAAACCAGACAACTAAATAGCGCGGAGTTTAACTGTGTCGTCGGTTTGTAGCTCAAAGAAACCGATGGGGATTTATAGCAAAGGGCCCAGGGCGATGCTGGACGCCGAGGAACTAGAGGATTCGCGATATCAACTTCTTCTGAAAGGTAAACAAAGCAAATTAATATAATTTATTATTGATTTACAATTCAAATGTGTACATTTTAAAACACGGATTTTATTCACGTATCATCATCACCATCATCATTTTTGCCCACACACGTCCACTGCTGAACATAGGCCTCCCCCAATCGACGCCACAGATAGCGACTTGAGCCGCCTCCATCCATCGACTCCCCGAAACAGCCACAATGTCATCGGTCCATCGAGTGAGGGGTCTTCCCACACTCCGTTTCGCGTTTAATCGTGGTCGCCATGCGAGAACCTTTGCACCCAGCAGTTATAGATCCTGCGAGCTGTGTGGCTTGAATTGAAATCTGATATATTTCATACATTTTTAAGCCACTACGGGACCGGCATATTCGTACAACGTATCTCGTTGGACGTTCTAAAAAAATTATGAAGTCTTAATAAGAATACATTCCTTTGAGCCGGTTTGTGTGTAGGTATGTGTACCATATAATGTATTGTGTTTTGCAGCATCACAAGACTATGGCAACATTCCGATAGCGAGTGTCCCCGACGACCCTCGGCTGGATGCTTCCGGCGACGACGACGTCAGGACCACCAAGTATCTGCCGTCTAACTCCACTGATAGGTAAACATTCATGAATGAATGAATGACAAAACTGGATATACAATAAAACTGGAAAACTAAAAAAATATACATAATATAATATACACATAAATAACATACACTATATAATACAATATAATACATAATATAACATACACAAATATACACAATTTTTTTTTTATAAAATTGGCGGTCTTATCGCTATGAAGCGATATCTTCCACACAACCTTTGCGTGTAGAGGTTTTCATCATCCTTTATATGTTTAAATCATCGCTATTATAACACTTAAATAATACGATACGTGTCTGTCGGATAACTTTCGCGTTGTGGGGATACATGTCATAATTATGAACGCCGACTTTCCTAATTCGGAAGAACAAATGAGGGTAGTTGATGAATTTACCTCACAACGACAATAACAGCAGCGAGTACCTCAATCTGCCGTGACCACGGCTGTTGACGGTCGGAACTGTCGGGAATATTGAAATAATTCATTCTAAAAGGGTCTTCATACTTAAAACCGCCTCTGTGGACTAGTAACTCAACCCACCGATTTTAGATCCAGAGGACCCGGGTTTGATTCTCAGGGAGCAACATTGTGCTTGGTTTGGTTGGTGGTAGGACTTTGTTTAAGTCTGCCTGGCTAGCTACCACCATTTTACCTAATTCTGTCGCCATAGCAACAATTCTAAACTTGTGTTCCGGCATTTAGAGGTAAGATAGCCAGTTCCTCAGTTAGTTGAGGATTCCGGGTGAAGTGCGCCTCCACCTTCGGCCTTATCTCAACTTGTAACCAGGTGCATCAACCCTGACGTGGGTCTGGTCCTCCGATACAATAGAACCCGCCGGTACAAGTCCTGCGCCGCTTTTACTTGTTAGTAACTTTACGAAGGGGGTTCAGGATGACTTTATAAAACAAAGATTTTTTAGCTATGGATTGAAGAAAATAATATTGAAATGACCGCGACAAAGCTCAAAACTCAAAGCTGTCCGCCACGTATTGTAAAATAATAATAACTCGTAGCATTAACAATAATTAATTGTTTTTTGAAATAAATTATGTAAAATCCATACATCATGCTAAGATTTTTCATCATAAGGCAAATTATAAGAACTTGATGGCATAGGACAAATAGAGTTGGAAAGAAAGTCAGTATGAATTTTGCAAACTTAAGTAATTATTAATTTTAAATCAAACATTAGAATGAGAGTGCAGTCTAAATAAGTAGGTAAAATACTTGGCTAACAAACTTATATAAAATAGTTAGTACTAAAACATAAACAAAATGAAATCAACTAGTAGGCTTTGTGTGATAAAGCAAGTCAAGGTAAACAGCTCTGCGTTTAACATTGGTCCGAGAGCAGACCATGACTTTCTACAACGGATTACACGCATAATGACACATTCAGGTGGTCAAACGCACAATGACACATGATGACTACGCATAATACGCGAATTGTTACATTATGCTCATACGCAAAATGACACATCGTGAACGATTACGCGAAACGGCATACATGGTCGTGAACAATTACGCGAAATGAACTTAGAGGAAAAATTAAACGACTTCGACTTACTGATTACCTATAGGACTTTTACAATTACCTATAGGACTTTTACAATTACCTATAGGACTTTTACGATTACCTATAGGGCTTTTACGATTACCTATAGGACTTTTACGATTACCTATAGGACTTTTACAATTACCTATAGGACTTTTACAATTACCTATAGGACTTTTACAATTACCTATAGGACTTTTACAATTACCTATAGGACTTTTACAATTACCTATAGGACTTTTACAAATACCTATAGGACTTTTACAATCGCTATCATCAGTTTAAATGGTCATTCAGTCAGACATTTTTATTTTTCCGTTCAGATATCTCGGTCCAGCATCTACCGACAGCTTCTCAGACAATGACAACGAGCCGACTCATCCGGCGGTTCGGGAGACTTCCTTTACAGAGGTTCCTGACAAGCCGAGGAGGAGCATACAGAGACCAGCTGTGAGTTACTGCTACTCTAACTCAAATCATCAAATATCTTAGATGGAAAAAATAGTTTTTTGTCTTGATTTTAAAGTCATTTAGATGTTGATTCTGACGTGTGAGTTTATCTTGTGAGTTTGTTTTTTTTATCAACTAATCGAAAAGGTTACACTACTTATTAAAGATCAAACATTAAAACACTTTTTAAACAGCTTTGCCTTGTGCTATCGTGAGCCACTCTACCTAAACATATAAAGTAATGCAACAGAAGCAAAGGTATCGACATCAATAAGTTACTTTAAATAGTAATTTTCGTCGAAGAATAACACAAATATTCTCAAACTCGCAAACTCAGTCAACATACATTTGTGATGGCTAATGTGACTGACAAAATAAATTGTAAAAGGAAACTGCCCCAAGTTTTATGTGACAACTACCACTTAGCACCATGTTGGGCGCCAAGTCTCCATCTGAATAATATTTACATGTTTTATAAATTCTAGCCGGACAAGATAATAAGCATAACCCTAACCTTGCCCAAACCCCCAGAAAATGACCTCACAAAAGCGATAGAGGCAAGAGTCATTGATAAAGTCAAATACAAAAACACTCTCGTCCCCGAACGCAAGTCCGCACCGATAGCATCCCCCGACCCACCTCGTATCAACGCATGTAAGGAACCCCCCAAGCACACAAAACCGTTACAAGCAAAGCCTCTTTGCTTAGACGCAGCTCAGCTTGAGCAAAACTTGAACGCGTTGAAGAAAAACAGCGGATCTGTGAACCTCAATACAATGAACATCGTCCCTCCGTACATCAATGTAGTGACCCCAAACAAGCTATCCGAATCAAAGACCATACAAATCGATCCGAAAAAAGCTGTCATCGATGACTTGCCTAAAGAAAACGAGGATATCGATGAAAACCCGAAACTAAAACAGTCCAATTCCGCCGCTAGCCTGGTCGACGGTCCGATGACTGACGTCCCGTACGCAGACAGCAATGATACTACATCGTCCAAAAATAGCTATGGAGAAGTTGTCGTAGGAAAGGGTAAAGAGAAAGTCTGCAAGCAGGGTAGTAACGGCAAAGCAGAGATCGTGGTGGATGTTGAAATTAGCTGCTAAGCTGTCGAAGTGATCGTGAAGTCGGTTGTCTATGCCGCCGAAGTAAAACTTTTAAAAGTGAACGTTACCTATTATTAGATGTAAATATTTGTTTACGTGAACATATACGGTGAAACAGAGGTGTGTTTGAAATATATAAATAGATTTCGCTGTCCGTCATGCTTTTAGAATTAGTTCAGTGCTCAATTTGCTCAACATTTAGCAAAATTCAAATGAATCCAAATTGTTGTCAAAAGTTTTCTACTTAGATTTATATTAAATGATTTTGAAGTACGTGTTTATGAAGTTTGTATCGCTTGGTAGCGTTTTTTTTATGGAAACTGATTGTGCGAATATTTTTTGGTGTTTTAAACGAAATCCTGACATATTTTCGATACGCACACAGCAATTCAACCAGGCGTTAGATTGTAAGGCCCAAATACGAATTATAAAATCAATATTTTAAAATATATTGTACAAGTTTGCATAGTAATAGGGGTTTTTTGTCATATTATATCAAATTTTAGGTATGAAGTAGTGCTTATACTCGTAGTAGGTAGGTATATGTAAATATTATGAAAAAGTAGATTCGTCCGTATTGATATTTATATATGTGTTTATTGTACGACGGGGAAGGCCGAAGGTGGAAGCGCACTTCTCCCGGAATCCTCAACAGTCTGAGGAAGTGGCTATCTTAACTCTAAATGCCGGAACACAACAATTAGAATTGTTGTCATGGCGACAGTCATAACAAAGATGGTGGACCAGCCAGGCTTACTTAACGAGGTCCTACAGCCAAACTAACCGAGCACAATTTTGTCCCCCCGTGGGGATCGAACTCGGTACCTCTGGGTCCACTTAATTTGAAATGTGGAAACTTTCCGCTTCGGTTTCGAGATGTAAAATAATTTTTAAAAATCAACCGCAAGTTAAAAAACTTGTATAATATTGTTTTACACTACGTATGACAAATAGGTATTTTCATAAAACCGTTTCGATATTATGTATTGTATGAAAATGTCGTCTTGTCTCGTGAACTTTGTTGTAATAGTCATTCATCATCATCATTAAATCTATTTTACTTTCTTTTTGAAGGTTTTTTAAATGTTTTAATGAACAGACCTTATTACAAAAGTGTGTGTTATCACATAAGAAGCTTTAAATACACTGTAAGATAGAATAAGAATTTGAACGAAGTTATTTATTGTTTTAAAAAAATCAGAGTAGCGCCAAGTTGTTATTATTTCATTTATTTTTAACTGCCTTAATGTAATGCATTTAAATAAATTTGTATTGAGGCATGAAATGACAGGGTATCATGGTATTTTTATTGTTTTGAAGTTGCTATTAAAAATAAAAACCTGTCGAATTGACAGTCATGTCATGTGCCAAACGTAATGATGCCAAATTTTAAATTGTTTATAAAACTGCTCTTAAAGCTTGATCTTTCCGTTTTTCAATATCAATTAAGTTTCGATTATTTATTATTAAAATGAAGCACTTAAATATGAAATTGAAATTGCACTCTATCTTTAGGCCAAATTTTTCAAAATAAATAATTTTTCAATTCTAATGAAGTTATTGTGTATTGACAGCATTATAAAATTGTTTTATTTAGAAATCGTTGAGATTTTGTTTTAAAAAAAACTAATACTTTTATTGGTAGATAGTATCAAAAAAAAATTTCTAGTTATGTTCTTGAAGAAATAAAAATGAAAACTATTGAGAACCAACAGCATCTTGTCAATATGTCGATTAGGAATCGACGAAAAGTGTATTTTTGAGACGAATAACGTTTAATTGTCACTTCTAGTTATTGCTCAATTTAGGAGTATCTATTGTTTTATAAAACATCTTTTTATAATGTTTCATTTTAAATAATAAGGTTGTGAGGTAAGTATAGTGACGGACGAACACAAGAATTGTCGTAAAAGTTCCTTTAAATATTATCTTTAGACAAGTGACTGTTAAATGTTGTTCATCAGGATGTTAATTTTAAATGTTGAAACAACGAAGTTCGGTAAAATAAACACTTTAAGGCTTCGTCTTAAGACTACCGGATATCCGGAACCAGTCAAGATAGAAGAGACAAATAAAAAGGCTCCTCTATTTTCGTTCTATTTTCTGAATCCGGCTGATTTCAGAGCTTTGAGGCTGTTCCTCACGCCAGGGACCTACACGTGATATGGTTTTTGGTAAATTTTAGCTTCAGAACACAACACGAGACAAACTGGTTTCAAAGTCTTGTTGTTACATGGTCACTAGGTAGTGGCGTATTTCATCTTTTTGAACCGACAATGTTTTTCGGTTCAATCAAATTACAATCAAAAACCGTTTCATGAGTAGGAACAAAGCTCAGAGGAACCACCTTAAAGTTCGAGCTTAAATGTTAAAAAAACACATTAAATTAACGTAAGTATACGTACATATAAATCGGTGTACATGCATGTTAGTTTGTATATTGCTATTAGGAAAGCACGTTTATATTGCATCCATAATAAAACATAAGAAATGTATTGTAAAATTTATAAATTAACAATAAATGAAAAAAATGTAATTGATATTCAACAATAAAATCATTATGAATAAATGTATAACATTGGTGTTTTATTTTACTGCTACTCTATTAGAGAAACATCCAAACTAAAATCGGAAAAAAAACTAAATATAAAACATATACCCTACGAATAAATAATAGTAATTTATTATCAGCATATACCTACATATTATATAAATACCATAGACGATGTGTAGAGCGTAGTTACTGTTCTTTCAAAAATGTATGTCTGGGTTTGTCCATAGACAAACTTTTTTACTTTTTTAGACAAATTAATTTACGTTAGTCGCTCTGTAATAGGTCATCACCTACAGAGTAAATCAAATAATTCACTTTCATTGCTTGCGTATGGTTATACAATTTAAAGCACGGGGTTTTCTCACTTATACCTACTACAGAATACATAACTGTACGACTTATACGATAGTAGATATTGATCATTAGAGGATCATTTATTTGGGTCACATCCACAAAGAGCATGACCAACGCGGAATTGCATTGCGCCCGTTAACTTGAGACAAGGTGTTATGCCTCGAGTGCCGTAATTTCATCGGCAACCATAGGTAGGTTAGGTACCTTAAAACAAGCCTCATAGCTCAGTTGGGAGTAACTCTGCCTTCCGCGCTGTAGGCTAATGTGGGGTTCGATTCCCACACAGGAATCGAACCCACAGTGTGTGCTTTCTCCCAGCGGAAAAATGACGAATTTCATGAGTTTTCTTCACGAATGGATGCACGGGTGGACGCAGCCGCGCGGTGCGAAGCGAGTGTCCAGGTAGCAAATCAAAAATACCCCAATATTGAGGAAACATTTCCCCAAAATAATATTAGTGAAGAAAATTCTGAAACCTTTTCATTTTTAGGAAAGGTTCATGTTATGTTTGGCAGCCGCTTTTGAGATATATGAAAAAATAGTTGCCGCTGTCGTATTTAAATTAATAGTTGCTCTAGTCTAGAGCCAAGCAATCCATGGGGTCAAGAGCTAAGCCATCATTCGTAAAAGACAAAACATCTTCTAATTTAAAACGTTATTGTTTTGTAAATAGGATACCTACTTATTACTTTCGATTATTATGGACGAGAGTCCTAAGAGTATCATAAGTATACCTACAGTAAGTGCCTACAGAATAAACACTTCCGTATTTATTAGACCTCATTTTAAGTATAATTTTTATTCTTACGAACGAAATTCTACGAAAAAAAATCGTACCCTTAACGTTTTAGAGATACAGCGATAGGCCAAACGATCTCCCAGGGAAAAACTTGAACATCTCCGTAACCCTTAACCATAGTCTGTACAAATTTTATTTTAGCCTACACATTTACCTCGCGTCGTACTGATGACGTCTTTTTTTTCATGTAAGTCCATTTAGAAAAGAAGATGCCACTGGGAGAACGTTTTCAATATCGAAAAACGGCTGGATGCACAAATTTAAAAGTACCATACACATTTACACGGCGTCACTAACTAGTTATTTAGCCAAGCAAATGAAATTCGTCATTTTTACGCACACTTATCGTGACGGCGAACCGGCATACGTTGTGCAAGTAGTTCCGGCATTTAGGTAAGATAGCCAGTTCCTCAGTTTGTTGAGGATTCCCCGTGAAGTGCGCCTCCGCCTTTGGTCTTATCATAACTTGAAAATCAGGTGAGATGAAGGCCAAACACCTCTCGTCGTACTATAAAAAAGTGCCTGTTTGTTCAACACGGTTACCGCACTGGGTATATTAAAATATAACATACAACTCATTGCGGGCGTCTGCTGCTTCCAAATATTAATTCGTATACCATATACCTACCTATTTCTGACGCTAAGCAGCATTTCTATGTTCTGGCTCGTAGGGTATGGTTGCTGGTAAAATTACGGATGCACGAGGCTTAGTCATTTATTGCAATAATTATGTAAAGGTACAATGGTCTTATGATTGAAAAAAGTTATACATAATAACCCTATTAGGGCATAGCAATAGAGTGAAAGCGGACCGACGCTTTGAACAAGTACAAGCCATATTAATGTTTAGGTAACCAGGAGGAAATAAATGTTAAATAAATTCAGAAAGTGTGATATTATCACTAGAAATCGTTCAAATTATAAAAGCATTTCTCAATTAGTAGGTATTTCAATTTATTTTCGCTTATCTCGTAGGGTGCTGCGCGTCTCGCTCTCTATGTAAAACACACCGTAAGTGTTTTACAGCACCCATCGAGTTATAACACACACTAGTAAGTCACGTACAGACTTTACGTGCCAATAAATAGTTATAGTATAGTTTCTTATGTATATTAGTTTTTTAAGGTAGATATCTATATATTACTATGGGCCGTAGAGAAGTTAGAATAAGATCTGTAATTTTTCTATAGCTCCCAGAAATTAGGTAAAATTATTATTATTAACAAGCTTCAGGTCAGTTGGTAGTGGTTCTGCCTTCGATTCCCACCCAGGACAAACATTTGTGTGGTTAATATAGATGTTTGTTCTGTGTTTGGGTGTTGTATTGCATGATAAGTACTTTGATTTACACAAAGTACCAAGGTACCTATTATTTCCGTAACCTAAATAACAAGCTTTACTTAGTTTGGGACTAGATGGCGCTGTGTGAATTTAAAGTCCTGTGGTATTTATTTATTTATAGGATTCACGCTATTATATTATGCAGGTTTATTAAATAAAACAAAAAAGTATTCGATGATGTTTTAATTACTTCATTTTAAATTATATTTTATATAAACACTGAACATCAATTACTATAATAATTCATATATTCTGCATTGACAACATTATTAAAAAGCCAGGCGAATACACTTATATATTAACTAACTTTAGGCTGTACTTTTAATTGCAATAGCAGGAATTCCATAAAGATATACTTAGTTCAAAATATATGCAAAAGCGTATTGTGATTTACAATACATGCATTACATTTTTTTTTATAAAATAATGATTTTGCGCTACAATATTATATCAAATACTATGTCGCTGGACGAAGTGAACTTAATCTGAATTTGGGCTTCTTTTTTTACATTTAAAATACAAATAAACCTTTAATCGTTACACGTAATATTCTTACGAGCATGATTTTTTACGTTATTAAACTATTTTTTTATTATTATTAATCTTACAGAAATCCAATTCACAATTTACTTATGAAATAAATAAAAGCCTGGCTTTTTAAATGGAATTAATGAAATAATAATGTGTAAATAATAACGTAAATAATACCTATTTCTACTACAACTAGATGACTACATCGATTTCAAATAATAATTAGTTTTGAACACCAACATTTTGAAAATACTAAAAATAAAGCTCTAAAGGAACAAAGAATCCTTCGTATTCAAATTCATGGACATGGTCTCATACACAAATGTGATGCAACATCTATTGCACTAAAAAAATATCGATGAAAATAATAAATAATACATCGATGTTTATGAAAATGAGCAACGTTGTAAAAAACGACATCTAATTATCTAAACATTGGACATTATTATCAAATAATAATAAAAAAACGTACGCTCGTACACTTTTAGTTTTACGCTTGCCAACTTTAAACTATAACGCAATTATATTAAAAATCACATTTATTTAATGATAACAATCTTATATTTAATTTTGGGGCATAAGACCTAGAGATTTACATTTTACGTGAACAAAGTAGATTTTTTTGTACAACATAGTTCCAAAAAGATTATAATATTGTGCAAAAAAATAATAATAATTCCAACAACCCAGACACCGTTAAAAACCGTCATAAATTATAAAACAACAGATTTATTTGTTTATGGAAACAAATAAATTTGCATTTGGTTGAAACATTGTCAGTTTTTGATGACAGCTGACAAAGTAAAATCTGGTATTCATACAGAAATTTTGCTTGTTTCTTTCCAAATCATTGCTTATAAATTCATGATCAATCGATAGCTACATTTTTACAACACCTAACACTGCACTCCTAGATCCACATATACAAAATCACAATAATGTTAGCATTTGCTAAATACCGCGGCATTAGATAATGCGAGCCATTTGAAATTGCTACTTCAAAGCCAAGCGCAATAGTTGAATTTACTCGAGGGCAGGCAATAGATATATTGAGTAAATAAAATAAAGATACAGAAACAGGAAAAAAAAATCAGTTAGAGTTATTCATACATTTGTAAAGAAAATATTACACAAGTTTTTTATATGTATACTTATTTGTGCACCTCTAAGACGTATAAGATCGTTAAGAACATATTAACTAAATAATAATTCTTACATTGTTGGATATAATCTTATGTTAACATATAATATATGTTTAAACTAACGAAAGAAGTAAAGAACTACTCTACACTACATGGTCTTCGCGTTTACATTTATTTTGTATGAAAAATTGTTTAACATACATACTCAAATTATGTATGTTTAACAACTAATAAAGCCTTAGCTTTCAGTCACAATCTCAAATAACCATTAGTAACGAATAATCACAATCATTCTGCCACGTCATTTACAATAATGCCAGATCATTTACAACATTCTCACGAATCCCATACACGATACATTACCAGTAATGCCGTACCATTTTCGACCGTATCACGTTCGCGTCAAAAGTCGTTATCGCTCGATAGGTCGTTGCTCTCGGTGAAGTGGTCGGGCGGCTGATATCGCAGGTTCGACGTCAGGACTGGACCGTGAAACGACTGAGAGCGCAGGACCGTACTGAAAATACACGACATTTTTTATTTATATGTCTTCATATTTTGGAAGCGAAGCCGGGTTAGTGCGAGTGGTTTTTTTTTTAATTTGAAATATTGACTTGACACGCAAAAGTGGCAAAAAAAAACTATTCCACCTAGCAGCTAAAGAGGAGAATAGACGGTATAAGCCGTTAATTTAAATTATATAACTATCACTTATAAATACTGATTATTGGACAGGAATATGTGAGCAACTGTTATTAATACTTAATCAGTTTTTCACATATTTTTTAGTAAATTAAATTCTCTGCCAGTAATTTTAATTTGTTAAGCTTTCTTGCTTTTTCATCCTTAAAAATCGAGATAGCATGATTTTTGTTCATATGTAGCGTCAAAACACAGTGGATTTAGAAACGTGTAATACGCCATTATACGCAGGTTATGTGAATAACAATATCTTTGATATTTGGTGCTTAGATTCTTATCACATCCCATCATTGGTTGCCTAACTGAATCTTTAAGATAAAAAGTTTGCTCAGGTTAGGGTACCAAAATGAAAAAACTAAACATTTGGTATCTAAAATATTGTTAATAAACATGTAGCATATTGAAGTGACACATATATCATGTGTGTATTTAATCCTTAGTGTATTTTTATATGCCAAATTGCCATAACCGTCTTATACGATATGGAAGGCAGAAATACCTTAAGATAAAAATTACTCAGAATTACCACTTTTGTTGTTGTGCGAGTTGGATTAGAAGTAGGTACAGTATTAAAGGCACGATAAAAACGAGTGTTAAATATTTGTAAAAATAGTGTAAGTCAAAACTTTTAGATTAGTGTTGGGGCAAAATAAATACAGTGGCATTAAAATAGGAGGTAGCTTGCATTTTAGGGTATTTTAATACACGGGTTAGTCATTTGTGAAAGGTATAATATCCATAGCAAACTCAATAGCAACAAGTGTTAGGTTGCTCTTAAAAATGATATAAAGCTTTTTTTTGTTATAAAAGAAATACTGCACATATAATCATGACTAACAAATATTTACAATACAATAACGTAGAAAATATATTAAACATACCAAACATATGTTATATATAACTTTACACAAAATAAAATAACTATTTGAAAATACTGAGCGTGAATAGTGTGAAGCGAGGTCATAATTTTTCATAATTTTCCCAAAAAACCAAGGCTACAATAATCCCAGCGCAAACTCCATGAAAAAGCTCAAAAGCGATTGCGACAGCTTAAACCTGACAGCTGTCAATGATCTGTCAATCTGACAGTTGACTAACCTTAAAAACCAAGATGGCGACCATGTCTGAATATCATGCATTGTCACGTTCTAGAAGTTACAACGGATATGGTTACAAACATACGAAATGGTTATGTAGAATAGAAAACAATGTATAAACCAAAGATAATATTATATAGTAAACATGAAAATATATCAACATGGTTTCTGAAGAAAATACTGCGTTGGATAGCTTATGCTACTTTCGGTACGAACCCGAAATTATTAATATAGGATATTCAACATAAGATGGTGCTTGTGTCAATTACATACATAGACTCACGCCTGCTTCCCAGAAGGGAAGGCAAGACAAGAGATTTCCACTTACTCCACACATACGCTTCTTGCATACCTTATGTGATTATCTAACAAGACACACAGCTCAGTTGGTTAGCTCTGCCTTCTACGCTGTAGGTTTTGGATTCGATTCCCACACAGGACAAACATTAGTGTGATGAATATAGATGTTTGTTTTGTGTTTGGGTGTTGTATTGTATGATAAGTATGTATTTACAAAAAAAAAATACAAGTAATCATTTCCGTAGTCGTCATCTTACAAGCTTTGCCTAGTTTGAGACTGGATGGCGCTTTGTGAATTTAATGTCCTGTAATATTCATAATTTTTTTTCAAGGAACATAAATTGCGATGACGAATCCGCCTGCCAAGCGTGGTGATGGTAAATTCCTCCTATTTTAGTCGAGGCTTTGTCCAGTAATTGACACTGCATATATTCATATACACTGTATCACCGGAAGTATGTATTGTTTGATGTAACTTCTTTGCACAATAAAGTGTTCATTAATTCAATCATTCATTCATTTTAGCCATGACAGCTCCAGCCATATAATAACTTGGAACCAGATGAGATAAAGGCACAGTGCTTCCCCGTCGTACAATAAAAAAAGTCTTCAGAGATAGGCGTAGATTTGGTCCTGTGTTATTGTCACGTTTTTTTATTGTACGACGGGGAAGCGCTTGGCCTTCATCTCACCTGGTAACAAGTTGAGATAACGCCGAAGGTGGAGGCGCACTTCACCCGGAATCCTCAACTGAGGAACTGGCTATCTTACCTCTATATGGAACATATAGAATTATTATAGCGACAGAATTAGGTAAGATGGTAGCCTGGCGGACTTAAACAAAGTCCTAACAAACACCACAGAGGACAGTAATGTACCTGGCTGTCTTGGGAGTGGACTTATTCTTCCCCTGGGCAGCCGCTTTCCTCGGGTCGTAGGAAGCCCGTCGCTTCCACTTCTCTAACTCTTGCTTTTTTTGTTCTGAAATGATCAACAATAATAATAATAATAGTAGTGCCTTCTGCGCTGTAGGCTGTGGGTTCGATTCCCACCCAGGACGAACATTTGTGTGATGAATGTTTGTTCTGTGTTTGGGTGTTGTATTGTATGATAAGTATGTATTTACAAAAAAAAACGTATTTAAGTATTCTATCCGTATTCTAGTTCCCATATTACAAGCTATGCTTAGTTTGGGGCTAGATGGCGCTGTGTGAAATTAATGTACTGTAATATATATATATTTTTATGTCATTTATTTAATTAGCACGGCTTTCGCCACTTCACTAATTAATTACCTAATAAAATTACATACATAGCACAACATTGAACTAACTCAAAATACAATAATAGATATGTAGGTAATTACTTAAATTAATTATTAAATCAAGTTACAAATTACTAACAAACACAAATTACATATGATATTGTCATTATTAATAATTGGGAAATAAGTCAAAAATTAATATTAAAAAAAATATTAATAAAAATTAAAATTATTCACTCACTCATCTCACCAAACCTCAAACATTCACTCATGACTGCCTTCCATCTTAATTTTGAATATTTTTTGTTTTGAACTAAGTGTTTACGATCAAGGATTAAAGTTTAAATTGGACATTAACACTCTTCACACCAAAAATAATAATGTAATAGCGCGACGGTACAATTCACAAGTTATTTAGTTTTCACTTCTATCGGCAGTCCCCAAAGACTGCCCGCGTGTTTTTTTGTATCACATGTAATTGCACTTTTGTCACATTTACAAATGTTATAATGACAGAAAAATTCACAGCCCGTGACGGGACTCGAACCCGCATCTTTTCCTCAAGGAAACGCTCTAACCAGTTGAGCAACCTGACGCAGTTTCCGATTATTTTTGGGTCAACTCATCTTAAGTGCTGATTAACGCCATCTAGCAGAGATTCATTAAACTACGTGAACCAGCCCTAGTGTCTGATTAAACGTTCAAATCACTAGCGAGAAATGGCGATTTTGCATTGAATTTTTTTATTTCGAATAGCATAGATGATAAGTGTAGTGTGTAAGATAAGCAGTTGCGTAGTGTGTAAGATAAGTTGTTGGGTGGTGTGAAAAATAAGAAGTAGGGTAGTGTAAAATATAAGTAGTTGGGCAGTGTAAAATATAAGTAGTTGGGTAGTGTGTAAGATAAGCAGTTGCTTAGTGTGTAAGATAAGTAGTTGGGTGGTGTGAAAAATAAGAAGTTGGGTAGTGTAAAATATAAGAAGTAGGGTAGTGTAAAATGTAAGTAGTTGGGCAGTGCAAAATATAAGTAGTTGGGTAGTGTGTAAGATAAGTGGGTAGAGTAAAAGATTGTTGTTGGGTAGTGTGAAGGATTAATCATTGGGTGGTGTGAAAGTTACCCAACGACAAGTCAATTCAAAGTCTATTTTAACCTAAATTTTATCTTAGTACTAAAAGTGTTTTTTCATATTGGTACGCCTGGTAGTTGGCTAGAATTAGACTAATTTAGAGTATTTTTATAAGAACTTTACTGTACCTATGTTTCGAACAAATAAACATATTAAATTGAATTGACAACAGTCGACGATATGGTGCAAAATATGTAGTTGAGCAGTTAAAAATATAAGTAGTAGGGTAGGGTGCAAGATAAGTAGCTGAGTAGTGTCAAATATAAGTAGTTGGGTATTGTGCAAGATAAGTACCTTGTTGGGTAGTGTGCAAAATAATTAGACAATTGTTACAGCTGTAAACAATTGTTGTTGGGTAATTTTATAGTGGTGAAGGATAAATAATAGGGTAGTGTGAAAGATACCCAGCGACAGTCGACGATGGCCAAGTTATTTAGTTACCCATTTCATAATGCTGCGCACTCCCTCTGCTGACCTTCCCGCTGTCCGTGCAGCTGGGAGCCAACACCCCCACGTAAGTCTTGCTCGGGTCCCGTCTCAGGAAGTTCCTGGAGGAGTTGTCGCTCTTGTACTTGGATATGTCGAGGTACCGCGGTTGCACCTTCTTCTGGCTCGCTGAGGTGGTCGACGATGATACTGAGAACTCACCGCTATACCTGGGGGAGATCCATGCCATGCTTCAGAGTATATGAACTTACCCAAAGAATATTCAAGTTTTTTTTTTCTACTTCTTGGCGCGTTTACATTTTTTTTTTTGTTTGTTTAAGTTTTTTTAAGTTTGAAAATCGTGAGAGCGATTTTTTTAAGATAATAAAAAAATCACTCTCACGATTTTCAAACGCACAAAGCGCGCACACCGACACCTTTTAAGGTATCGCTTTAGCGACACCACGAAGTTGGTTGCGTTTTAAATAAATAAATAAAGTATCATTATTTATTTCAGACCAAGATCCATATTGATGTTAGTAAATTGGAAATCTTAGGAACTAGGTGTTAGTAACAACAAAAATCAAGAAAGAAGTAGGTAGGTACCAACTCGGTGTGCACATGTTTTGGAAAACTTAGTGATTATTTTAAGACGCGCGCGCACACCGACACCTTTTTTGTATTTTATTTTTTTATACTACTAGGAGACGGGACAAGCAAGTAGCGCACCTCGTGTTGAGTGTACTCTTGCCTATGACAAAGCCTTACTGCGTAGGTCACATCCACAAAGAACATAGCCTACACGGCACTGCATTGCGCCCATCAACTTGAGGCATAAGGGTATTAAGCCTCACGTACCCGTAAGCTGGTTGCGTTTTGGGAAAAAAAATACAAAAGCGACACCATGAAGTTGGTTGGTAATTGTCTCTCAAGTTTTCGTGAGAACTGATAACTATATTCAAGGTAGTTCAAAGATTAACAGTAATGATGTATTTATTAAAACACATATAAAATTACTATACGTGTTTATATTTATATCAGTGGAGATATAAACATATTAATTTGAAATATACACGTAATAAAATATATAAATATACAGATACATATTTCAAATAATTATGTGTGTGATTTAAAATTATATAATGTTTATGAATGGTAATTAATTGTTATATATTCGTGATTAAAGTTTTTTTTATTCTACAAACTTTTTTATGTGGGTTTATAGATTTGAGGTTAACTGTCGGAATGTATTATTTTTATTTGGAAATTATAATTATTACATATTTTTTAATGAATTATGTTTTGTTACTCGTGTTCGTATGTTTTTGGTTAGTTATTTCTTAGATTAGGACTAACCTCTGTTTGGCCGAGTGCTGCCCCTTGCTGTCCCTCCGGACGACAGGCGCGCTCTCTGTCCCACTCTCTCCGTCGCTCTCGCTCGCACACAGCCGCGACTCGCTGAATATAGACGAGTTCCGAGCACTGCTGCCGTTTGTGGTCGAGTTGGTATCACTGTCCATTATAAACGTTTTACGCTTATCTGTCGCTTCACTGTCCATTATGAACGTTTTACGTTTGTCAACCGCTTCATTTTCCATTATGTACGTTTTACGTTTGTCGTTCGCTTCTCGTAGGAAGTCTACGTTCTCTTTGGTAGGGGTTATGTCATCGACGATGTAGGTTTTGCGCTTGTCGGCGTTGCGTTTGTCGGGTTTTGAAGTCTGGAATTAATTTTAACGTGTTGTTATTTTTATATAACACCGGTTGACAGATAACGTATTTTTTTTTATTGCATGACGGGAAAGCGGAAAGCCTAAATCTGAGCTAGTTTCAAGGCCGAAGTTGGAAGCACTTCCTCTGAATCCTCGAAAGACTGAGGAAGGACTTATGCTGCGGCCACATTATCGCCAATGCCTAACGTCTTTCGTGCTATAATTGTAGCGTGAGGATTTAGCGTCTAAAGCCAAAGACATAAAAAGTGACGTTTTCACTTTATCAAGATGGCGGTCTTCCTGTGATCTGTCAAAATAGATTGTCAAATGTCATTGTAACATGAATGCGCAACGTCCCGATTATCGGATAATAATAATAAATAGTCTGGTATATAGAATTATTGTTATTTTCTGTAGGGGTCGCATTAGAAATGTTCCAGTGACATAAAACTTCACAACCAGACTGATCTGAGATTCGCATCAGTGCGAGTTTTCTACTCGCTCCATACCTACTGGAACGCGTTTGCGTTTACCACGATTTGTATGAAAAATAATACCTATCGATTCACCATTCACGGTGAGCAAACGCGAATCGAGAGGCCTTTATAAACGTTATAGATATGTAAAATAATTACGTTTTAAATACTAAAAAGAAAACCTACTTCAATGTAGAATATGATACAATTTCGTTTTCCTGGATGACGTATTTTTAACAATTATTTTGATGACAGATGGATGGACAGACAGACAGCACGTGATCCTATAAATAAGGATCTATAAAAAGTTTTTTTTCTTTTTTTGAGGTAATACACCCTAAGAATACCCAACTCGCTTCAATTGTGCCTATAACATTTGAAGAGTTCCCTCGATTTCTCCAGGTTCACATTATCAGATCATATAAAAAAAAATATTCCGACGAATTGAGAACCTCCTCTTAAAAAATATTAAATATTACAGAACATTAATTTCACACAGCGCCATCTAGCCCCAAACCAAGACATAGCTTGTAATATGGGAACTAGATTACGGATAAAATACTTAAATACCATATGATACAACACCCAAACACAGAACAAACATCTATATTCATAACACAAATGTTTGTCCTGGGTGGGAATCGAACCCACAACCTACAGCGCAGAAGGCAGAGCTACTACCAACTGAGCTATGAGGATTGTTACTTCAGCAACTGTTACTGACCAGGTAGAGGTTGTGAGGCCTCCGCAGCCTTAGCGCCAGTCCCTCCGAGTGCGCGGAGTGCGTCATCAGGTCGGAGGGCAGCGCCGGATGCTCGTCCTCCGTCTCAGACGAGGAGTACTCCATCATCAGCGCGGAGATGTTGGTGGTGTGGAACGACTGCGACCGGTGGACCGGCGACGAGTGGCTGAACACGCAACGATTAAAGTGGAAACGTTGTGCGGGAAAAGTGGAAACGTTGTGCGGGACGAGTGGAAACGTTGTGCGGGACAAGTGAAAACGTTGTGCGGGACAAGTGGAAACGTTGTGCGGGACAAGTGGAAACGTTGTGCGGGACAAGTGGAAACGTTGTACGGGACAAGTGGAAACGTTGTACGGGACAAGTGGAAACGTTATACGGGACAAGTGGAAACGTTGTACGGGACAAGCTTGAGTAAAATACGCGGGAAACATTTGTAACATTATAAAATGTAAATGTTGTCAGCAAGTGCAATCACTGGATACACACATCATACACACATCACATCAACAGGCTTATAGGCATAGTCATGTCCACTGCTGGACAGAGCCTCCCGCAAACCTGCCCGCTCAGTACGGGGCGGGGATAAAAATTTTGTCCTCTGTTTTTTCCACCTCTGAGAGCATTTTATCTCCCGATGGTGATAAAAACAAACTTCATCTCACCTGCTAACAAGTTGAGATAAGGCCGAAGTTGGAGGTGCACTTCACCTGGAATCCTCAAAAAAAGGACCTGGCTATCTTACCTATAAATGCCGGTACACATTTTTTTTTCAGAATTTGTTATTATGGCGACAGAACTAAGTAAGATGGTGGTAGCTAGCCGGGCGGACTTTAATAAAATCCTACCACCAACCAAACCAAGCATAATATTGCTCCCCTGGGGATCGAACCCCTGGTTCTGAAATCGGTGGGTAGAACCACTAGGCCACAGAGGTGTTTAACGTCGTTATGACTTTTGTAAATGGTCAGTTCGTACCTTGGCGAGCTGAGATCTTCTTTGTACTCCTGTCTCCTCGCGACCTGCTTCCTCCGCCCTTCCTGAGCCGCCTTAATGGGGTCGTATGAGGAACGCTTCTTCCAATTCGAGAATTCCGCCTCCTTGGTGGCTAGGGCGGAGGAGGAGCGGTGCTGGGCGGGTTTCTTCGGGCCTGGAAAAACGGGAGCTGATTTTAAAAGGAATACTGGCAAGAGTTTAGAAGAACGTTATTTTTTATTTAAAAGGGTCTGGGCAAGGATCACTGGCCTACAAAGGAGAAAGCAATCCAAGAAAATTCTATAAATTATATTTTTTTTGAGGGTATTTTTACAGTATGACAATTTTGAACTGAAATAGCTTGAACTATGGAAATTTGAACTAAAAGTTTAATGTGATCTTCTGGGTTATGTACGCGCGATATGGATTTTGTTAATTGTAGCTAGTTTAAGGTTTGATAGAACAATTTTGAATTTTGAAAATGATGCTTACATTAGAACAATGTTTAGCTAAAATTTAAATACAAGTACACAATGTGATACGAAGCTACAGTTTACCTAAATCTCATACACATGATTGAGGTGCCTTTTTGAATAATTATATTAATATTGTTTAATATGATATTACATATTTTAGGCCTCATGTATTATTTTTAACTTCGCACCATGATCATTAATCAGCTACACCTAAATGGATACTAGAGTTTTTTGTACTTTAATGTTCATTTTGATAATTTCAAATTTCCTCGAGTCATGTGTTGTCAGTAGAAAATAGTCAGCTAAATAAAGAGGTTCAGGTCAACTCCAAAATGTGTTTTTTGTCAGCAAACAAAGTGAATTAAAAGAGCAAGGCATTTTTCTGGGTGCAAAAACCAACGTACTCAGCTAAAAGTTAGTTTATTTTTGTTGTACGACGGGGAAGCTGAAACTTCACCAGGAATCCTCAACAGACTGAGGAACTGGCTATCTTACCTCTAAATGCCGCAACCCAATAATTTTTAGAGTTGTTGTTATGGTGACAGAACTAGGTAACATAGTGGTAGCTAGCCAGGCGGACTTAAACAAAGTCCTACCACCAACCAAACCAAGCACAATATTGCTCCCTGTCGATCGTACCCCCTGAACCACTAGACCACAAATGCGGTCACAATTTGTCAGCAAACAAAGTGAATAAAAAAAGCAAGACGTTTTTCAGGGTGCAAAAACTGACGTACTCATCTAAAAGTTCGAATTACGTTTAGTTAATCCTCATGATTTTGCAATGTCGAGAAAAATACAATTACCTTTATCCAAAGGCTTGTTGGGCACCTCCCGCGTTGAAGACCTGGACTTCGTCATCCGACTGAGCACGGCCTGCCTCGTCGGCTCCGATATCTTCCTGCTCTGATGCCCTGCCTTCCTCTCATCCTTCGACACCGGCGGTTCCGACATCCGAGACACAATCCTCTCCTTCGGCTTGGAGTTCCGAACCAACCCTGGTCCGAACTTCCGCTGAGGTTCGGGCGTGTTCGGACAACGGGGCGAGTTGGCTGGTGCGACGGACTTGAGATCCTGTATCAGCTTGTACCTGCAATCCTTGTCGCAATCTGAGTCAGAATCCCTGTCGTGATGCCCGCTAGCTCTTTGGTTGTTGTGTCTGCTAACGGTGTTAAACGAGCTGGAGCGCTTCATCGACGTTCCAAACGCGAGGGTTTTCTCACGTTTCTTGTCTCCTTGGAGACGGGTTGTTGGCTCGATTCTAGGGTAAGCCTCGGCGTTGTTTCTTAGCACAGTTTTGAGGCACACCGTGTTCGCGTTGCTGTCTGCGTTGCTTTTGTCGAAGCTGTGACGGGAGTGCGTCCTGTGCGGAGACAGGATAGCGTCAACATCGTACAACCTGTTCGAGAGTGTTTTATCTTCGGAACTGTGACTGTGACTGTGACTGTTGCCGCGGTCTGATGACGGGCTGTTCATGTTGGAGTCTCGTCGGTCCTCTAGTGATTTCGACGCGTTGTTTAACAAGATTTTGGTGCTTTCGGGCAGTTTGGTCGAGCCAGTGATGACGTAATGCCCGGGACTTCTGAGTGGACTATTGTCGGAGGAAGTGTCTTTCTTCCTGAGGCGGTAGTTCAGCGAGTTGGAGCGACTGAGCTGCGCGACAGGAAGACGGGAGACTATGGTCTTCTCGCTGATGAGACTAGAGGTAAGTTGCGAGGGGATGTTGCCCAGGTTACTGGCGCGGGACGATTGGAGCTTCGCTTGGAGATTGGTGATCGCGTTTTGCGTTTTGAGGAGATACGACTCCGTGTCTTGTTGAGGGATCAGGTCCTGTGACAATGATAATGGAAAGCATTAATACATATCGGAAGGCAAGTGCGTTATACCAGCTGTTGTCCGTGACTGCTTCCGCATAGTGTTCATAAATAAATTTGTAAGGGCATTAAGCTACTATAACTATCAATACTATTTTATTCATCCATAAAATCCTTTTCATCCACATGCTGTCTATAAAGTAATAGTATTTTTTACAAACTGAGGAAAGTTTGTTGGTTGAAGTGCGCCTCCACCCTCATCTCAACTTAAAACCAGGTGGGATGAAGGCCAAGCGCTTCCCCGTTGCACAATTAAAAAGATGTATAAACGGAGGAATAAATAACTAATTTCATTCAAACGGCGTATGGGGGAAATGCAAATATTTAATTTGAGAAACCTACAAACGACAAATTGGCGAGACAACTGATCAAATAGTTTTGTTAAGAAAATAATAACTTAAGGAGTCTATGATACGCATGAAATGGCATAGCTTCAGTCATATCTTCCACAATACTGTAGCATTTACTTTGATGAATATATGTTATAGTTCAGGATTGATGCTAGAACGAAAACACGATTACATAAAGTTTTCTTGGTAGAAAATAAATCCAAAGTTGACTCTAATTTGTACCAAAAATGTTCGCCATTCAATAAATTCGCTCAATTAGGCCTTGACACTATGTACGGTAAATAAACACAGAATACAGCAGACGCTCTGTGTTTTAGATTTTCAAAATTAATATTTGTATTACCGTAAAAAAACAAAAAGTAGAAATTCGCGCATATTTCTGTCATCTGGTGGTCATAAGCGCCGTGGTTGAGCGCACAGCAATGTCACCTTTATTATTACAATATCTTACTTAGTTCGAAACAAGAGTAAAGATGCGTTGAGTTGCTAATCTGAGGCCCCGTTAATAAATATTTTTTGTAAATAATGTTTTTTGCTTTGGCCTCGGGTGCTAAACTAATGAAGCTACGCGACAAACAGCTGTCCATGTGAAAAGAACACACAAGACAAAAGAAGGTGTAACAGGCAATATACTAACTACTGTCACACATTAATTTTCGTAAACAAATAATGTATGAGCAGGAAATATAACATTCCTAAATGAACAATGAAATCTTTATTGCGCCCACGCATTCTTAACGCTAAACTAGTTTATGTTAATGTCGGCGAAACTGAAACATTACAAGCTATTGTTTAGAAAAAACCAGCCTCACACCTCAGTTGGTAGCAGCTCTGCCTTGGCTGTAGGTTGTAGGCTCGATTCCCACCCGGGATAAACATTTGTGTGATGAATATAAATATTTATTAAACAAGTAATAAATATATATTACAGGACATTAATTTCACACAGTGCCATCTAGCCCCAAACCAAGCAAAGCTTATAATATCGGAATTACGTATTGAATACATATTTCATATCCTTATTTTACTTATCATAACATTAATTTCACACAGTGCGATCTTTAGCCCCAAACAAGCTTTGCTTTGCTTGTAATATAGGAACTAGATTACGGATGGAATACATTTTCGATCCTTATTTTACTTATCATACCAGTTGACAGCTAAATAGTGATTTCTCAATGTTGACAAACTGTTCATTGGTAGTTAAATTATAATAATTGTTTTTTTTTTTTTTTATTGTCCTAAACTAACTGTGTTTTAAGATAATATTAAGTATATATATAGGTTTATGTTTTAGGTACCTATTTGTAATGATATTTAAATTATCATCATACATATATGTTGAATGGATCATCAAAAAACTAACTAGCCCGAGGTTCTTGCCTTTCTCCTTGTGTGCTGGTCGCGATACCGGACAGGCGGTAGATTTAACGTTTCAAAAATTATCCCAAATAATCATACAAAATAAACACATTTTGAGTTTACAATATATAATCCAACCATAGAACAAACAACGAAAAATTCCATTCGGATTTAAGGTTCTAACGGCATTCCAATTTCTTGATTTCAGACATCCAAACGCCCAAACAAACGTTCGCTTTTATATGTGTGATGTGATTTACTTTTAACCGTATTCATTGCCAAACGTTACAGATAATCAATTAAAGTTATTGATTGCCAATGATAATAAAAACAAGGCTTTAACTCGAGGAGTGCTGTAAAACACTCACGGTGCGTTTAGCAGTTGCCGTGGTGGTTCCGGCTAACGAATAGGACTCCTCCATTTCCTCTTGCCGATGTCGTAAAAGGCGACTAAGGGAATAAAATACACCAGGGATAGCATCCTTCTGAGTTCAGCTCTCCATGTGTTTTACATGGAGAGCTGGACGCGCAGCACCAACGAATTAGACGAACTCCTTTGTGTAAGGATTCGTCCGGGGAAGTTCTACCACCATACCTATTTCACCAGCCAAGCAGCATCGCTGTGTTCCGGTTTGAAGGGTATGTTTGCCGGTGAAGTTACGGGCACGCGAAGCTTAACACCTTTATGCCTCAAGTTGTGCGCAATTCAGTGCCGTGTAGGTCATGTTGTTTGTGGATGTGACCTACGCAGTAAGGCATTGTTATACTTAACATCAGGTGGCCTAATTGCTAGTTCCGTCTCCTTGTGTAAAAGCCTACTTTGTCATGGCCAAAACGAATTGATTCAATACATCTATTCTATACTACTTCAAGAATACGGATGTGAAACCAATCGGTCACACCTTGCGTCATGACATGCCACTTGTGATTCTGAAACCGCGAATCGGCTGACCCACTTTTGATGTTATTTCAGTGTGATGGTAGGTCAAATTCTGCTGCTATTTCTGCTTCTTTGTTTTTTTTACAAAATCTGTACTTTTTTATATGTATATTATTATGGTATATATACGATATATGCAAAAAAAATATAGATTTTGTAATATACTTACATCTGACTGACGACTGTCTGACAAACAACGACATTACAGGACAATAATTTCCCACAGCGCCATCTAGTCCCACACAGAGCAAAGCTTGTAATACGGGATCTAGATAACGGAAATATTACTTAAAAACTTTTTGTACCTAAATACATACTTATCATAGAATACAACACTCAAACACAGAATTAACATCAATACGCATAAATAAAATTCTTCGAAATATCGTAAATTTTTGTTTGCGCATATTCTATTAATCATTCTTTTACCATTCGTGAGGACTGCTAATTGGCTTCTCTGATAACCTAGACTAGATTGATTAATAAAATAATTCAATAAATTAATTAGTTATTCAGTTTTATAAAGCTATCGGTCTTCCTAATAAATAAATTATACAAATGTTTATCCTGGGTGGGAATCAAACCCACAACCTACAGCGCAGAAGGCAGAGCTACCAACATTATGTTCATATTTTTCTCTCTCGTACTATTTTATCACAGTACGTCAACTATGCTAATTGTAGGCACGCTTTACGTTTTCATTGTTTTAGTTTCGACAGTGTTTTATAATTCAAGTGCACTAATCAGGAAGTTGTGTTAAATGTAGATCACAGCAATTACTTTATTGTTCTACAGTCCGCGTTACTGTCGAGAAAATAACGTTTTATTCTTAGCAGTTATGATTCAGTTTCCGTAAACTATCATCACTTTAAATCTTACTAGGTATTTACAACTAGTTGCGTCATTGCTTACTTATGTCAGCGTTAGATTATAAGCATCGTCCGTTTGTAATATGCATCGGCATATTGTAAACGGTCGGCAAAAATGTTGATCGATAATGAACCCGTCGGGACATGACCTCTCCATCCCGACAGAAGTCGTCCTGCGGTTTCAGTTATCTCTATTTCTGATGGAACTAGATCAAGAACGGGGGGCTTGCGTTACAGGATTCGATTGTACATTCCTGTAAGGCCATTTGCTTACCTCACCCTCTAGAGGAGTGAGTGAGGCAGGTATGTGTCTATGCTAAAGCAAGCGACAGAACTAGAAGCTAGAAAAAATGCGTTAAATTGAAAATTTTAGTTGCTGTTGACAATTTGTCGACCGTTTGCAATATGACGAGGCATATTACAAACGGATGGTGTTTACAATCTGATGGTGACAGAGGCATATTACAAACGGACGGTGTTTGGAGACCTATCTCGATTTCGAAGGCGGTTCAGGGTCTGACAGATCTCCCATGGCTGTTCTAAGTAAGCCTTTGCAATATTAAACACAACTATCTTCTGCCTTGGTTCTTACATCGTTTTTAGGGTTGTACCCGTACCCAAAGAGTGCCAACCTCTATTCCTAAGCCTTCGCTGTCCGTCCTTCTGTCAGTCAGTAATCGAGTTTTTAAAATATATAAATTGCCTAGGCAAAGTGGGGTGAGATCTACCCGAATGTTTCGTCACAGCAGCGGGGAGCCAATACATTCTACCACGTAATATACTTTCACTTTTTGATATAATCTGTGTAAAACCTAAGCCCACTACACCAACTCGGGAATATCTAGATCGGTAGATAAATTTTACTTAAAATGTTACACAGCACCATCTAGCCCGAGACTAATTTAACTAACCTTGTAATATGGTAACTGTATAACGGGAAATTTGAAAATAACAAAGCTGTATGGCGTTATGGGAAAAGTTATACCCAATTCAAGAGTTCACCTATTTCAAATGAAAAGAAAAAGTTCACTCCACCTCGGCCACTGAATCTTAGGCAAACATTTTGAAGAAACTGGGGGGGTTTTCCGGTAAGGATCCCTAAAACAACCTAATAAAGAATATGCTAACAAACATAGCCTGTAACTCAAAAAAAATAGAGTCTGGCCCTTGGTTACCGAGATTGCGCTTGGCCCTTGGTTACCGAGGTTACGCCTGACCCTTGGTTATCTAGTCAGCGTATGGCCTTTGCCGCGATCAGCTGTTTGGCCAGCCAAGGCCAAACAGCCAATCAGTGCAGCGAAAGTGCAATGTTTTACTAGGTGTACATATTTTGAATGCTGAACAAGTTAGCTGGTTACTCATAGAAAAAAAATATTTGTATGCCGTAATCTAGTCCCCATTTTAGCAAATAAGCTAATGAATAGATGACTATATGGCGCTGTTTAAAATTAAATGTCCCATATTTATTAAGATAATTTAGATAATACTATATGTATTCACAAACAATTAAAAAAAAAAGTAACATTAAACTATGTACAAATGAAGCAGTCGGATTACTTTAGAACCGTTACAAACGGCCTAAAGGTTCGATTGTTCTAGACCAGTACCAGATGTAGCATACGAGACACTGGCTGCAGTGCCACGCTGAATAGCTATGCTAATTTGCTGGCCTAAATAAGAGCCAGCCCTTGGGTCACGTGTCGCCTCAATCAAAGCCCCGTCAGATTTTTGAAACCCCGGAGGTCACCGGCTTGTTTATTAGGTACTAAGAGGCACACAGGCATACGGTCTTCCTGATCTTTAGATCCATGAGATCCTTGATGAGGCCCATGTTGCTATGCTGGTGGCGGTCAGGAGGTAGTACTATGAAAAATAGGGCTTGAAAACACAGATAATTCGCGGTGCTCGAAAAAGCTATTCGTATCAAATTTTTGGGATGAAACTTGTTTTGTCTTCAATTGAAAAATTCCGAAAAAAAACGGTGTTTTGCACACATTTCTTAATTTACCTACGAAATGGCGCAATTGTTTTAAGTCAAACAGGCCACATTCATAGAAAGAAGGAGGATTAATAAAAAAAAAAAAACACGTTTCTCTGTTTTACTTTAAAACTTTTACTGCCCCCTCTAAGACAGTTAAAGTAGGTTTAGGTGAGGTACCTACTACCAAGGTACCTTTTGGCAGCTGCGCTTTAATGTGACATCCTATGCCCCATAGCAAGCTTGCTCTTGTAATATTGGTACCTAGATTGCGGAGTCATTTTTCTGTGTTCCTCCACATAATCTGGAGAGTCCTCCCTTCCATTTTTAGGATTATTTTACCCAGGCAGACGTTTGATCTATGGTATTTATTTTATTCGTATTTTATTTTAATTTATTCTTATTTATTAAGTTATGACAGAATAATTGTCATCACCACTGTCATTTAGGCAAGCAGATTCATGGAAGATTTTGGGAAAATCTGATTTGCATTCTGTTCTATGGCATGAAAATCGGGTAAAAAGCTAGTATGTTGTTCTATGGAAAAAATTGGGAAGAAAATGTCTCATTTTGTTCAATGACGTCATGTTCCATAGAACAAATGGGACCTACTCCAATTTTCTATTTTTTTATAATTATACCTACATAACTATTTATGATACAGTATTATATTGTATCATAAATAGTTATGGTGTAATTAAAAATAAACAGAAAAAGTCCACGCAATCTAGTACCAATATTACAGGAGCAAGCTTGTTATGGGGGCAAACAACCAGATGGTAAATGAGCAGTGGTTCCATGAAGAAATTAATTCCATTATTCCAACTAACTTTATTGCGATCTACATCACCTGCCAAGCGTAGAGATGATGACACTCCAGTCTCGGGGGGGCAGTAACAGGTTTCTGATGTTGCCATAAAATTTGGGCACCTAGGGAACCTCGTAAGTCGTAAGCCGGTAATCAACCAAGAGAATACCACAGTTACATGACATCATCAGATGAGTCACCGTGACTCGAGGTTCCACCGCGTTTGGACAACAGCCTGATCTTGACCTTCGCGTGCTGTCATCTCCATGTTGAGATGCGAATCACATCACACTAATACTATACAGGCGAAAGTTTGTTTCTATGGATGTTTGTCACAAAACTACAGCAGTTTGTTATCCATAGCTTAACATAATTGATTTATTCATCCATATATTAATTCATCTTAATAAGTGTATATAATTATTATTATATTTATTTATATGTGAATATGTATAAAATATGTAAAATTATATTTTACAAATAAAATGTATATAACATTGTATTTATATACAATAAGTTTGACTTAAATTTATATATTTAGTAGATATTGTGTAGGTATACTTTATTAGTATACTATTTAGTAGGTATTAAACATAATGTGTAGGTATTTTTCATTTGTCCATTAAAATTTTACTTAAATTCAAGAAGGTACACTTTTCCACCTTTTCAGAGTATTCAAAAAAATCTCTTTCAAAGGTTTACTGGTAGAAAACTCTTTAAGGGTTAAGCTCGCCTCTGTAGTGTTTTCCTATGACATGTTTAAATCATAATTATGTGTACAATAAAGAATTTGATTAATACCGTTCTCGGAATCTCCATCGGAAGCTTCCGAATTCAATCCAATAAGGCTTTCCGAATGTTTGAAAATGACCCTTTCCATAAAGTAATTCCCGTTGGATGGCAATAGGATTTCAAACATCGATACCAAACAGAATCGGTATTTTAGTCTGTATCACGCAAAAACTGCTTTTAACAAAAATGTTGCAGTTTTTTGGAATAGCCCTTCACCAATTCGGGGTTATAACACACGAAATATTCACACGGAAGTGAAAACAGAGGACAAAATATTATCCCCGTGCTGATGATGCAGGATCATGCAGGTTACATTTTTCCGGGTACCACGGCAGCGAAAGGCGAAGCCGCCAGCAAAAGCCTCGATCTTCATTATCATAAGTAATGAGTCACGGTCACGGTGATGGGTTTACAAATTTTGAAGTTCGATTGCCTCTCAACCGAGGATAATTTATGCGTTTTCCCCTTGTTTGGCATTTAGTATCCAGGGTTACAATACAATGCCGATTTGTAGGTATATTTAAAAGGATTATGGACATAAAGTAAAAGTGTAATATCATATAAGGGTAGTCAAGGTCGCCAGAGCTCCGTTAAAAGAGTTGAAAAGTATAAGTAAGTATCTAGCATCGAGATAAGCCGCCTCTGTGGTCTATTGGTTCGCCCACCGGTATCACAGGTCCCGGGTTCGATCCCCAAGGGGGTACTAATTTGTGATTGGTTTGGTTGGTGGTGGGGCTGTTAAGCTCGCCTGGCTAGCTGCCACCATTTTACCTAATTCTGTCGCCATAACAAAAAATCTAACAATTGTTGTGTTCCGGCATTTAGAGGTAAGTTATGCAGTTCCTTCGGCCCTATCTCAATTTGTAACCAGATGAGATGAAGGACAAGCGCTTCCCAGCCGTACAATAAAAAAAAACAGTAATTATATGTCGCTATCTTTTAGACCAAGCATCATCTTCCAGCTTCCGTGATGAACGAGCAATTTTGAGTTGCTTCTTGCATTTCTCCTTGTATGCTGGTCGCGATTCCGAACAGTCGGTAGATTTGAGGTTTTAAAATGATCGTAAAAAAAATTATAAATTAAATATTTTTGACATTTTTAAAATAAAATCTGAAAACAGAAAAAATATGTAATAACAAATCCGTCAAATCTCTGTAAATCAAATCGACACTCGTTTCGCCTCTACACGAGGCATCCTTAGGAAAAAAGAAATACTCTTGGTGCTAAGCTGACGAGCCCTCTGCCGACGTGTTGCCGCTCCGAGCTCTGCGCTGCAAGTGTGTCGATTTGATTTTTTCACAGAGATTTTGCGGATTTGTTACGAAATATTTTTTCTGTTTTCAGATTTATTTTGAAATGTGGATCTCTGCAAAAATAACGCCTAAATCAATTAGCTATTTTTAACCAACTTCAAAAAAAGGAGGTTCTCAATTCGTCGGAATCTTTTTTTTCTTCTTTCTTTTATGTATGTTCCCCGATTACTCGAAAACGCCTGGACCGATTTCGAAAATATTTTTTAGTTTTGAAAGGGTATACTTCACAGGTGGTCCCATTGTCAGGTTAGGATCTGATGATGGAATCCTGGAGAAATCGAGGGACTCTTCAAATATTATATTTGAAGGCACACTTGAAGCGATTTCGGCGAATTCCTCAAAAGTAAATAAAACATGTACCCCATATAGGATCACGCGTCTGTCTGTCTGTCTGTCCGACCATCTGTCATCAAAATGATTGGAAAGAATATGTCATTCAGGTAAACGAAATTGTATCTTCATTTAAGTCGGTTGGTTTTATTTTAAGTTTTTAAAACGTAATTATTATTTGACTTTTGTGTTCTCTAATTTTATCCATGAGTTTAATTAGGTATAGGAAAATAAAGGCTTATTTAAGTTATCATTAGCAGAGGATGTATGTGGGCTGAAATGATGATGTACATATGTACTAGACCAGCTATAGCCACTGACATTTTTCCTCATTAGCTAATCAAGCGAAGCATTGGTTTCTTGCGCAACTAACATACAACTTGATCGTGAAAGTAGCAGGCTTTGTTAGCCTTCCATTTATAAACAGAATTGCCTCTATAGGTGCCTTTTGGTATTCTAGGCTTTTCTGTGATGATAACGTTTTTAACCGCCTCCGTGGCCTAGTGGTTCTAAAACCGGTGTCAGGTCCAGAAGTCCCGGGTTCGATCCCTGTGGGGAGTACAATATTGTGTTTGGTGGTAGGACTTTGTTTAAGCCCGCCTGGCTAGCTACCACCATCTTACCTAAGTCTGTCACCATAAAAACAATTCTTAAAAAATATTGTGTTGCGGCATTTAGAGGTAAGATAGCCAGTTCCTCAGTTGGTTGAGGATTCCGGGTGAAGTGTGATTCCACCTTCAGCCTTATCATAATATGAAAACTCCCCGTCGTCGTACTATAAAAAAAAATACATTAGGCGCCCTTCTCAATTATGTTGTGAATCAAAATTTAATTTAACTTCTGTATGTGGTGCAAAATGTAGTTTTTCTGGTTTCATATTTTTGTTTTCTTTTGTTTTTTTGCATTTTTTCCACTTCCTTTCTTCTGTACTACTTAAAAAAGTTACTTAAGTGGAAACTTTGTTGGATTAGGAATTATTTTAATATTGTATCCTTTTCACTATATTGTATCTGTATGTTTCTCGAATAAAATAAAATAAAATAAATAAATACCATGGTCATAGTGAAGCGATTGGTTTACCAGGATCGGGGTCCAGGCCTTTGGAAGGCAGCACTTTTTTTTACCCTTCGAAGACCTTTGATCACTCAGAGCGTGGATCCTATGAGGACCACCTACTAGGGAGTCAGAGGTACGTCCAAATCTACCTTCGGCACATGCCATCGGTTTGCAAGTCTCATCATCAACTGCCCATTAGTGTCCAACGCTGGACAGAGCCTACAAATCTGGAGGGTTTTGCCATAATCACCACTTTATACAGGCGGATTGCTGATCGCAGTAAAGGTGTAGTGTAGATAATACAGAAGGAAACTGCTGTCCTTCAAATGAGACCCCTTAGTCGGCTTTACGACATCAATGAACTGGGTAGGAGAGGTTTAGAATCAACCGGACTCTCACTTGGCTAAGCTTCCTGCTCTTTCCTCAGACAAAGAAACCATTGGCAAGTAAATAGGTACATAATAATGTTCGCTTGACTCAAGTACGCTCATTCCTTTAGTAAAGCTCCTTAGCATTTTAGAAAGGTAGTGAAGCCTCTGAATAGTGCACGATAGAACAAAGGGCCGATTCGATGCGGTGACGTCACGACAGGAGCGTGTAACTCGAAACGACAAGACGACTGCCTGCGGCGTTTGGTCTAAGGATCATAGGAATAGATCATTGATTTATATTATAATATAATATCAATCAATGAAAAAAAAAACTTAAGTAGGTACTTAAATGACAACGATTCCCACACTAGGCCAGAATCGCGGGAACCAGTAAATTAACAGGTAAGGAGTAAACGAGCTTAAGTTGGCTGTCAAACTGTTATACAATATAAACATTTTAAAGAAACGAAATACTATACAAACCATTAAAACAAAGATTGTAAATGAACTCAGTAAAACTAATGTAAAAACAAACAATAAAAAAAGAAAACAAATATTACAGTACATTATTTTTACACAGCGTCACCTAGGACCAAACTTAACAAAGCTTGTTTAGTGGGAACTAGATACCCACCTAGTGGGAGCTAACTCGTTGAGCGCGTCCCGCTCTCTATGTAAAACACACGAAGAGTGTTTTGAAGCATCGAGTTAAAGAGTCAGCTGATTAAAAGAGATTTCGGTCTGCTTGGACACAGGTGACAGGACCAAGGTCTGCCGAGCTTGCGACCACCTAGCCAGAGTCGAAAACCGCTCTATGTATATTAGAATTCATCCTCGTCCAGGCAACCTTAGATATCAAGGTTTTGCCGTAATCACCACGCGTGGCAGGCAGATTGGTGATCGCAGGAAATGTGTAGATAATACACCGAAGGAAGCTGCTGTCCTTCTGGTGAGACCCCGTAGTCGGCTTTTACGACATCCATTGGCTGAGTTGGAGGGGTCGATTCTTAAGCCGCGACACGGCACGGTTCAATGCAAAACACGCCATAAATACCCGTTTTTAGGATTAAAATAAAAAAAAGTACCATTGGACCTTGATTTTTGAAAATATTGAGACCATAAAACTAATTCGGCTCGATCTGTTTAAATTTTTTTTCGAGGCAATACGCATAGTGCTACTAATAAAATAATAAATGTATAAATGTCTTAAGACTCTTTCATTTCGCCACAAATTGGGCCGTTCACTCTCAGGCTATATAACTAGATGTAACCACTTTGAGATAGATACTTTAGCATTTAGAAGAGACCACGTTAACCTTATTTACCTACACAAAATTCTTCATGCACCTATAGATTGCTCTAGCTTACTAGCATCAATTGGTATTAACATTAGATATAGATCTCGTAACCCCTCAATATTTATCTTAGGCACATACAAAAATAATGTATCCTTCAACAATCCTCTGCCTCGTATGTGTCGTCTGTATAATGTGTTGGCCAAGTCTTATGATGTTGACGTGTTCACTATTAATATCCGGAGGTTTAAACGCTGTGTTTATCGAGCTTTATCCTTATATTATCAAAATAAGGTTGTAGTCGTATAGTGTCCTTTAATCATGCAATATTTTGTAAAATGTGAAGCTACATATAATTTTTTATTTATTATTTTTTTTACCAACAAAATGTTTAGTTGCTCATTCTGGTTTAAGGGTATTTTAAGTTTAATGCATGAACACTAATAGTTTTGGATTCACATATTTGTCTACAATCTAGATCCGAGCAAGATGTCATAAGTAATTATTATAAGTCTACTTCGATTGTAAACTGTTTTGTGAATTATTAATAAATGAATAAATAAAAATCATACCAACCTAATTAACTCATTAAAAACGCCCAAAAAAAAGATTTATATCATCTACACGTCTATGACTTGTCCCACTTTAAGACAGGATACACTTGCGGGCGCAGTGGATCGTGGTAACCGCCGGATGTTATTGTTCTCTGCGTCAGGTTGCAGACCGAGGTGGCCACCTGTGGCAGCAACCTTGGTCACGGTTGCATGAGGCTTGCTCCCACACGGGGTTCATGTTGAAAAAGGGTTGGATTTGGTTGGTGGTAGGACTTTGTTTAAGCCTGGCCTAGCTACCGCCATCTTACCTAATTCTGTCGCCATAATAACAATTTAAAATTGTTGTGTTACGGCATTTAGAGATAGAGAGGTAAGATAACCAGTTCCTCAGTGTGTTTAGGATTCCGGGTGAAGTGCGCTTCCACCTTCGGCCTTATCTTAACATGTAATCAGGTGCGATGAAGGCCAAGCGCTTTCCCGTCGTACAATACAAACTACATTCAAATGTTTTGTAAGAAGGCTTGACACTTATACTCTGTGTACTAGTGATTCGCCTACCGGTGTTATATCCAGAGATCCCGGTTCGTTCCCCAGGGGAGTACAATATGATGCTTGGTTTGGTTGGTGGCAGGACTCAGTTTAATTTCGTCTGGCTAGCTACCACCATCTTACCTAATTCTGTCCGCTTATTCGCTTTAGGACAGATTCGCTTTGTGACAGATTCGCTTTACGGCAGATTCGCTTTACGGCAGAAATTGTACAGTTAAGTACACTAAAATTGTGCCCAAGTAAAAAAAGGTACAGGTTCAAACATGAGAGGTATGGACGTTCTTTAAATCTATATATTAAACGCAATTCATGGAAAGGTTTTAGCAGATTTGATCCTTGCATTTCTGTTGCCCTGGTACTTTCCTTTCAATTTATGTTATGTATAGTTGACCCGACTGGGAAACGAACCCGGGACCTCTGAATAGTTATTCTAGCAGCCACATGACCACCATAGCAACAATTCTAAAATTGTTGTGTTCCGGCATTTACAGGTGAGATAGCTAGTTCCTCAGACTGTTGAGGACTCCGGGTAAAGTGTGCTTCCACCTTCGACCGTATCATAACTTGCTTTCTCGTATACAAAAACTTGTCTGTGGTGGCTGCCATGAAGACTATAGATACGCCTGTAAGGTTAATTAATAAGTACCTCAACAATTATTAAAAAAAATATGTTTAATTAAACAAACTATCCTACAAAGGAAGCAGTCGGGTTACTTAAGAACCGTTCCAAACGGTCTATAGCGACTTGATCGCGGTCACGTGACGTCACGTGACCGCATCGTGTTAGGGCTGCTGCGGGCGGGCGGCGGCGCTAGGCGACAGAGTCGATGTAGCTCAACTGTTCCAGACCAGTACCAGACGGAAGCGTGCCCATGACACTGGCTGCATTACCATGCTAATTATATGGCCTAAATAAGAGCCGGCCTCATCAACATTTGGGTCACGTGACACCATACATTCATAGTTTTAATAGAACTTAAGAAGCGCTTGTAGGGCATTTTACAAAAAAATATTCGATATCAATGATCATTATTTCGATTTAACAACGGTCAACGAAAACAAACAATGAGCCGCCATTAAAACCCCATCGGTTCGAAACACGATTCCGCAATCGCAAGTTTCCGATCACAGAAATAGGTTTCCTTTCCGTCAGCGCCAAGGTTAAGCCGTTTCCTATCAATCGGACGAGAAATACAGGAAGCCCGGCGTTTAGTTGCGGTCGCGAGGATTGGGTAAATATCGGGTACCGCGGTCACAGGCCGGTGGATTTGAGGTCCTCGATACGCTTTGCTGATTCAAAGCTAGGTTTCCTCTGTGCAAGTTCGCTCCAGTCAATGCCCAGGCAAGACTCGAGGTCTTACCCACTTATAAAAGAGATATCAAATGATTTTGTAATTCTTGAAATTCTTTATTGTACACATAAATGATTTAAACATGTCATAGGAAAACATATGTACAGAGGCGAGCTTAACCCTCAAAGAGTTTTCTACCAGCAAACCTTTGAGAGAGAGCGAGGTGATACTCTGAAAAGGTAGAAAAGTGTACCTACTTGAATTAAATTATTTTTTTATGGACAAATGAAATATACATACATATATCAAATGTATACCTATACCAGGTCGATTAAGTTGCACATTATACGCCCTCATGAATGGTCCGCGGCCTAAAACTCAAAACACCTTAATGGCAAAATGACCAAGTCTAATGTCTAAGACTTTGAGCTTAGATTGCCTAGACTGTGCTACGCTAACACACAATATGCCTGAATAGCACAATGCCTGAAGAGGACTCAGTAGTCCTGCCGACCCATACAAACGCAGTTCATCAAAATAATATTACATGAAATTAAAGTTCAAAGTCATAGTCAAATATTTTTACATATTCAGTAAGATTTTTTAGGATCACTTTGAAACGTCTACAAAAAATCTACCGCCTGTCCGAAATTGCGACCAGCACACAAAGAGAAAGGCAAGAAGCCTGAATAGTGTTTTCCCATACAAACACTCTTCCATAATATTTTGTTTTGTTGAGCTTATGTGTCAAATCAACGGCACTTTGGACTCCAGAGTGCCGTTGATTTGACTCTGGAGCCTGAAGTTTATATTTCCAAAGATGAAAAATCTACCACTATCTTTTGCAAAACAGCCTTAACCGCCTCTGTGGTCTAGTGGCTCAACCCACCGATTTCAGATCCAGAGATCCCGGGTTCGATCCCCAGGGGGAGTACAATATTGTACTTGGTTTGGTTGGTGGTAGGACTTTGTTTAAGTCCGCCTGGCTAGCTACCACCATCTTACCTAATTCTGTCGCCATAACAACGATTCTATAATTGTTCTGTTCCGGCATTTAGAGGTAAAATAGCCAATTCCTCAGTTGGTCGAGGATTCCGGGTGAAGTGCGCCTCCGCCTCCGGCCTTATCTTAACTGTAACCAGGTAAGATGAAGGCCAAAAGTTTCCCCGTTGTACAATAAAAAAAAATATTTCTATAGAATTTAAATCTATTATTGGTCTTGAGAAAAACATATATGTTAAGTTTATTTTAGAATAAATAAGTTACGAATTTTAGGCATTCTGCTAATTAGGAGTTTCGCATTTTAGACGGCCTGGCCCTCTCATTGAGGATTATACGGGCTATCTAGGTAAACTTTAAAGCAGTTTCCATCATATTACGAATCCCTATCAAAACAGAGCGCATACCAAGTTCATTAATGTATTTACAGTCAGCTCAGTAAGGCCACCAAATCGCGTTACCCGACCTTGAACTAAGCATTAGCAATATTAAATTAGCCTAATTTCGCCACTCCTCGCAAGGTGGACACGAAACAACCAAATTATAATACAGGGTGTGTTAGAGTATACCCAGTCATGAAAGAACCTACACTGGCACGCTTATGCGACGTCGTGGTACGAAATAGCAATTCAGCTCAGTTTAAGTCGTCAATTTTTTGACGAGCCTCATAACTTTGCTGTTAGAAACTCTAGCTTCTGTGCTGTAGGTTGTGGGTTCGATGCTCAGGACTAATGAAAATAGATGTTTGTTCTGTGTTTGGGTGTTGTATCATATAGTACGTATGTATTTACAAAGTATTTTTAAGTATTCTATCCGTAATATAGTTCTATTCTATCCGTAATATACTTCCCATATTACAAGCTATGCTTAGTTTGGGGCTAGATGGCGCTGTGTGAAATTAATGTCCTGTGATATATTTTATTTAATTAAATCGCAATAAGACTTCATGGTACGGCCCCGGGATCAAGCGGTGCTACGGGAACCATTCGTTAAAATCCATGAGCAACCTTAGCAGCCATAGCAGCAAGACAGGGTAATGAGTAAAAGTACTCTTTTACCTCGATAACCACTGTAATTGTTCGTAATTACTTCTAATTACTCTGCAAGGCTACGTACGGTGCATAAAAAGATGATTGCCGAGATAAATCGCGGAACCGTGACGTGTGTGGATTAATTGCAAACACTTTCATTCCTTTCCACCCACAGCGATCACCAACCCGCCTACCAAGAGTTGTAATCACGAAGATATTGTTTTTTCTGTGTATGTACTTGCGGCGCGTACACCAATATTGTTACTAGGTGCCATCACCATCAATATTGGTGTACGCGCCGCCAATATAGCAGCAAGAATATATTTTCTCAAGGGTTCCTCACGAAGAAGCAAAACAAGTGTCGAATCGTATTTTTTTTTTCCAAAAATATTTTAAGTCTCTGTTTTCATATTAACGTGAATGTATTTCTGAATAAATGCATTTCCAATTTAAACATTTTTTCATAACTTGTAATAGAATAGGTAAGTATTGGATATTATAGATTATTTATAGCACCAAAATTAAATTAATTATGAACTTAAATAAGACACAATAGACGGTCTTATCGCTCAAAGCGAGCGTGTATACTTATATACATTTTTGTGAATCTCATACAACCACCCAAACCAAACACTGAACAAACATACACAAATGTTTGTGACGGGTGGGAATCGAACCCACAACCTACCAAATGAACTGTGAGGCTTGTCCAATAGTACCATTGCGGAGCTGAGATCGTAAATAAATTACAAAAGATAAAAAACGATGCATTCAAAACGACTGTGTTAAAAATTGTATTGACAAATTAGGACACGAAAATTGACATATTTCCAAACTCCTCAAATATAGGTGCCATATTTTATATAGGTATTCAATGAAAATACCTAAATATATAGATACACGTTGTATGTGAAAGTCACGTTTCATTGCTAATACATAGGTAGGTAAGTTATTGTAGACTCGACGGAGGTTGCTCAACCGACTGAGCCGTAATAACCTGAAATTGGTCATAAATATCTAAGTAAGCATCCATTGCAGAGCCAAGAACTGATACGATGAAAATAATTTATTTGGGAACTCACAAACACACCATCACCAAGCGTCACAGTTCAGCTCAGATGGTAGTAGCTATACCTTCTGATCTTTAACCGCCTCTGTGGTCTAGTGGTTCAACTCACCGATTTCAGATCCAGAGGTACGGGGTTCGAGTTACAATATATTGTGCTTGGTTTGGTTGGTGGTAGGGCTTTTTGAGCATGGTCTAGAATAGTCTAGAAATGGTCATTGGTCATAAGGCATTGGCCCCCCTGAGCACCAGAATTCGAAAGACATTATTTTATCTATTCATATATTTACCTATATTTTTTTTCTATACAACATGGAGACGGAACAAGCAAACAAGAAACTCTTTGACCTCAACTTTTTATCAATGATATAAATAAACGCTGGCTTACCCAACATTACGCTCAATGGGGATAGATGGACTGCAACATTTTTAGTCTAAGTGACAAATCCAAATAGCCTCTTAAACTCTTACACGCTTTATTTCATATATATCCTATCCTATTCCTAATCTAGTTGGACGCACAAATTTTCAACGGATCAACGGATTACCGTTGGCGGTTAAATGTCTGTTTGTATCAACAGGTCGTAATTTTAAAGTATAAAACTCGGGTCATTATCATATTTCATATCGGTCAGTAAAAACAAACGATGCCGTATAAAAAAAAACACGTTCCAATATTAAACACGAAATGTCAAAGGCGAATTCCTTTTTCAAATGGTAAACTCCAAGAGCCACACCTAGTCTGTTAAACGTCATAATAAAATGCTCGTAAAAGCATCTTATTCTATAAACTTTAGAGGTCAATTTGCAATAATTTTATTATGAGAAGCCACACCTACTTGGCCCGGTGATAAATAAACAAATAAATGGTTTTAGCGAAATCTGTACCCATTGACATTATTATATTCTGGTTTTAGGACACGTCCACTTATTAACGTGAGCTCTATGGCTCCATGTTTATAGATTTGCGTTTTGGGTTTCTCCATTCTATGTTATCACCTCCACATTTTCATGTTAATCTATGTAACTGCCTTTGTGGTCTAGTGGTTCAACCCACAGATTTCAGATCCAGAGGTCCCGGGTTCGATCCCCATGGTGTTTGGTTGGTGGTAAGTTTTTCTTTAGGTCCGCCTGGCTACCACCATATTACCCAATTCTGTCGCCATAATAACAATTCTAAAAATTGTTGTGTTCCGGCATTTAGAGGTAAGATAGCTCAGTTTGTTGAGGATTCCGGGTGAAGTGCGCCTCCGCCTTCGGCCTTATCTCAACTTGTTACCAGGTGTGATGAAGGTCAAGTGCTTAGCCATTGTAGAATAAATATATATATATATATATATATATATGTATAATCTTCGCATGCACAGAGACACATCATCAAACAATATAATAAGTAAGTAGTATACGTACTTATATGGAACGATTTTTGTATTGGTTAGTTTGGTTCCTAAGCGCGGTCAATGTTCCCTAGCTGGTGCGAGCAACACGTATAAGTAAGGCCAATGCCTTACTTATAAATGACTCATGACATTTCTTAAAAGCCTGAATTTTATCAGTTGGCACGAGAACAACAAAAGATTAAAGGGAACTCAATGCCCTTATAGGTACCTACCTAGATTATATGCATGTAATATTATGTATGTATGATTTAAGGGGGTCAAATAGTTACTATGTGAGTCTTATTTGGACGAGTCTATATAGAAAAATAAAAAAAAAAACGGATTCTTTGTTAGGAAAAACACGCGTCATTTGAATAGATGAAAAAAAATCCTGAAATAATCCAGTTTCAGACATAAGTATGTACTATTTCTAGCTAATTGATTCAGGGGTTACATTAAGGAAATCCATTGTTCATTAGTAACCTGACAACAGAAAAATGTTTAGTAACAAATCCGCTTCATTCGTTTGAAAAAGTTTCAACTCGAGCCGTGTTTCGTCTTTACATGATGCATCCTCAAGAAATAATAGTCTTGCTGCTGAGCTGACGTGCCCTCTATTAATATTGTACGACGGGAAAGCGCTTGGCCTTCAGCTCACCTGGTAACAAGTTGAGATAAGGCCGAAGGTGGAGGCGCACTTCACCCGGAATCCTCAACAAACTGAGGAACTGGCTAAATTACTTCCCTGCTGACGTTTAATATTTTTCAAGACAATACTGAATGCTATTTCTATCTTCTTAACTGCTTGGAATGTTTACATCACAGTAATAAAATACAATTTAATATATATATTAATATACTAAACATTAAAAATAATAAGTACAATTAAACTGTGTACAAATACAAAGGAAGTAGTCGGTTTACCTAGGGACCGTTACAAACGGCCTTAATACATCAGAATAATTATAATGTATTGAGCAACCTTTACTTTTTGTTTTCTTTGAAATAGTACGTGTCGCCATAGCAAAAATTTCCTCAGTCTGTCGAGGATTCCGGGTGAAGTGCGCCTCGACCTTCGGCCTTATCATAACTTGAAACTCAGGTGAGATGAACGCCAAGCACATACCCGCCGTACAATAAAAAATAAAAAAATGTGTGTAAAACCTTTTTTTTTATTAGAATAGTAGTATTTTTTCTTCAAAACTAGACCAACTAGCTTCGTGTAATTCGTGTGCGTCCATTCGTGCATCCATTTCATTCGCTCACGCGCGGATTTACATCACACTGTCCCTCGCACTTGCTAGTGTAAGCACCTAAAGTAATTTTATCGCAGAATCTATCTAAAATCTACATAACACCAAACAAAAGTTTTCTAAGCACAAGGGAATTCATTTAATAATGAACTCCTGAGTCTCAAACGGAAATAAATTTCACCGGATCGACAAGTTCGGAGTTGGATTCTATCCAAATTGCCTGATCTTATTGATTTCAGCTTGATACATTTTGGCAAGAATTTACTCATTTACAGTGCGCCACAGAATAACTAGGTACACAATATTTTGCTTGGTTTGGTTGGTGGTAGGACTTTGTTTAAGTCCGCCTGGCTAGCTACCACCATCTTACCTAATTCTGTCGCCATAACAAAATTTCTTAAATTGTTGTGTTCAAAGGTAAGATAGTATAGCCAGTTCCTGTCTGTCGATGATTCGGCTTGAAGTGCGCTTCCATCTTATCACATTGAGATGAAGACCAACCGCTACACAATACAACAAAAAAACAATATAAGGTAATTAGGGAGTACCTACATAAACAGGCCATTATGTTACCGTACTGTTGAACATTCTATGATTTAAAACACGTTGAGGGTTTGAGATCACAGTAAACATACACCAAAGAAACAATGATCATTACATGCAAGACAAAACCACAAAATCTGTCTTTGTCTTGCATATAACGCCATCTCTTTCTATCCATGGTGCTTCCAGATAATAAAATGGCCATATAGTCCTAGTGCTCCTCGTTCATAAAATCTGTCACATTTGTAACAATAAAGATAGCTCATGCATTTCCCAAGACATCGCACGTCACGTAACCATTGTTTATTCTGCTGCATTCCACATTCTAAATTCAAATGTCAAAAATGTATTCCTTCACGGTCCACCATCCGAATATTCAAACAAGGAATACCTACTGCCAGCCGATGGATTATCAACTCTATTATTAGCTAGATAGGGTATAAAATAAGCTATTCTTGTGTTGTTGGAACAGTTGGACAAAATTAAACTTGTAAAGGTGGTAGACTGTCTATTTAGGGCTGTGCTAATTGTTCAGCTGGAGGTGACGTAACTAATTCGCAACGGCAATGAGAATACCACTGGGGAATTGTTTCATTCGTGTTATTTAATTCTCAGCCTTAGTAGGACTTATTCCCACTGCTGAGATGGGACACGATCCCACTGCAGCTGTCGAAGTGTTAAGTGATTTCATCATACGCAACGCAACCGATGTGTATTGAAAAATTGCATTTGATCATTTTGGCAACAACGGATTGCATATGTCTTAGTATGTAACTTAGTTGTCCAAGGACATACGCGGTTTTCTCAGTATTTTTCATGTCGGAACACAATTAGAATTGTAGTAATGGCGACAGTCTTAGGTAATATGGTGGTAGCAAGCCCGGTTCTAACACTAACGCGGATAGAGCGCGGTGCCTGCTCGCCTATTAGCTCACTGTTTCATTTGTGATTCAAAAAAAATGCCAGAGTTGCTTCTCAATGAAACCGAAGAAAAGTTCAGAAGAAAAGCTGCCATTTTGATTGAAGCCAAAATGAAACAGATGAGTCCAAGGGCAAATGATGTGTAAGGAACCAGCTCCAACCAAAGAGATACGCATTTTGCTTGACACTATGACAGTATGCAAGTCAGATATAATTGATTTTTGCCCCATTCCAATCGAAGACATTTCAAAGTCTCGCCACGTTACCACACAGCTCATGCTCACGACTATAGAATGCAAATATTGTCGTGATAGTCGTGTTGCTGCAATACAATACGATCCCATCGACTAGACTTAGGTGAACATAGATCTATGTAATGTATAGGTTAAGTTAGGGCTACGGCATCCAATCCCGCATGTTATTTGTGATCTCGGTATTTGCGGGATCGATGATTCACGATCCCGCGGCATCTCGGAATTTGCGGGATCCCGCAAATGTTAAATGTTAGAACTGCCTACTAAGTGTTGTGTATGTCCAAGTAGTTTCTGCTGTAATAAGATTGGAGAGAGAACCATGACAGCTACCTTGACCGGTTAAAGTTTCCGAAAAGTGATAATGTGTGTTGGTTCCAAGGCCAAGACCGATGAGAGCTTTAGCGATGCATAGTTTCAGTCTATTCAATGTAACGATCATGTTGGCTAAACTGCTCCATTGTGTTTTACAATCTGCCACTGGCTGCAATTTTTTACCGAGCTCTGTTTGAACGTACTCCTGAAGTTTATATTTTTTTGGTGGAGACTTCTTTTTTTATTATTATTACACGACAGGGAAGCGCTTGGCCTTCATCTCACCTCGTAACAAGTTAAAGGCCGAAGGTGGAGGCGCACTTCACCCGGACTCCTCAACAAACTGATGAACTGGCTTACCTCTAAAAGGCTGGAACCCACATTTTTTATGGAATTGTTGTTATTGCGAGAATTAGGTAAGATGGTGGTAGCTAGCCAGGCAGACTTAAACAAAGTCCTACCACCAATCAAACCAAGCACAATATTATATTCCCCATGGGGATCGAGCCCGGGACCTCTGGATCTGAAATCGGTGGGTTGAACCACTAGACCACAGAGACGGTTAAACTTATTTACTCCCACATACACTTTTTATACTAATCCCGCAAATCCCGCGGAACCCGCACAGGTAATCCCGCTTCTTGCGGGACTGGAAAATGATGCGGGATTGCTGCCCTAGTTGGGACTGCCTTTTTTTTTTACTAAACATGGATCAGCTTGCCTAGGTTTGCTTGCCTATCTAAGTATGACTACGATGGAGCGAGCTATGGAACGCGGGGAACCGCTTAGCGCCGGACTTCGGCAGGAGGGTGAATCTTTTTTAAATACACGATGGGTCAGCTCTTGACCCAAGGCTTGCTTGGGCAAGGTTAAGGTCTACCATTGAACCAAAACAAATATCGATTTCGGTTTGGTTTTGGTAACACCAACTCAAAAGAGAATTCGATAGGTCATTACTCGTAAGTAAAATTCGAATGCAAGGTTTTGAATATGGAATAACTCATAGCCTTGCATTCCAAAAGTGAACGTTCAAATTCCGAACATCTTCGCCCCGATGACAGACAATACGCTGAGTCATAGACAGTGATGCCAACATAATGTTCAGGCGGTCAAAACTGGAACTAAAAGAAATCCATAGAACTTTCAGCATTTTGCACGGGTGTGTTTGACGGTGGCGCCCCCACTAAGCCCCGACTTAACGGATGAGTTGGTGGATCTGTAAAGAGCGATGCCCCCGACTCCCGCGCATCGCGTTTAGGGATGACATGACATCCGTTATGATAACAAGCTTTTTTTTTTGAGGCGGTTTATCATAGCAATTGACATTAATTAGTTGGCTTCCGGGCGTTGATAGGTCGTATTTCATTAGATTTAGGTGAGAAACTAAAATAAAACTGTTTAGTCCAAACACATTTAACTCATTCAATATTTCTATTAAAATGTGACAATAATATTAGTGTCTTGATTAATCAAACTCATCGACAATATGTAGCAAATATGAAATATTCACTTCCAAAATGTTTACGATCGCCACGCTTGGCAATCGGGTTGTTAATCGTAATGACTATTAGTTTGTACTTAGAATGATGCTGTCTACCTCCTAGTGAGATAGGTAATCCTACATAGGTATCCTCCTAGTGGGATAGGTGAGATAGGGATAGGACCTTAGTCATCTTTTACGACATCTGCGACAACCTTCAAATAATGAAAGGGTCACAAGGCATTTGCATATTTTATCAATATTACTCAAAACTTTACACGGTATACGTTAGAATCTTTTTTTTTATGTGTGTTCCCCGATTACTCGAAGACGCCTGGACCGATTACAGAAAATATTTTTTTGTTTAAAAGGGTATATACTTCACAAGTGGTCCCATCGTCATCAGGATCTGATGATGGGACCCTGGAGAAATCTAGGGAACTCTTCAGGGAATGTTATGGTGAGGAAAAAACGGACCCTTTATAGGATCACGCGTCAGTCTGTCCGTAATACGACATGCAGGTAAATTAAATTGTATCACATACCTCATTAAAGTCGGTTTTCTTTTTAGTAAAAAGTAAAACGTGTTTTTTTTTATAAACTTCTTTATCTGCATCATTTATTACATTTTTATTTTTGCAGTCGGGTTATAGTTTTGTTCAACATTCAACTTGTTTTATCCTTCGAAATGATTTTGCAAATCGATTTGGACATACCGACCGCCGCCGCCGCCGCGCGCCGTTCCGACAAGCGTGGATAATGACGTACCTATACCTACCTATAATGCTAAAAGTCTACAGAATATGAATAACATCGACAGCCAGGCATAACCAAGACGAAATCTGGATAATGATTTCGAGAGACCTTGTTTTATTATTCTACTTATGGTTAGATATTTAACGGTTATGTCGATGTTTACTTTGTACTTCATTGAACACACAATTGCAATAATCATAATAATAAAAACATTTATTTCAGATTCATAATCCATAGAGTAAGACATATTGTGAAAAAAGTTATTATTTAAGCAGCAAAAAATTATGTAAGTATCAAAAAATTATGTAAGTATCAAGTATCAAACACAGAATTATGTATGGCAGTATGGCAAAGGCGATTTTAGCCCTAAAAATAATTATCTTCCATTAAACCTAGATAGAGAGAGATACAAGATTAAATAGAAGGGAAAGTGTTAAGCATAAATAAATAATATAGGTAGGATACAGCCTAACATCATACGATTCACTTCGTATTATGCATATTAGATATCTTATTAAACATACATAATAAATAATAATAATACATACCATTACAAATGCATACATACATAATATTTATATAATATAAATTTTGCTCTTGTAGATAGCAAGCGAGTGACTAGCACGGATATCGTGGGGTAGAGAGTTCCACAACCTGGCTATGTCAAAGTAAATAAGCCACCATAGCAACTAGAAGAGTGGGGAGTTCTAAGAAGAATAGATTTAGCTGTTAAAGATAAAGAATATTTAATTAAAGTTTAAAAAGTTTTTAAAAATTAAGGTAATTAATGTAACACCATATTTTACCGATTTCGGTGTGCAAACTGAGAGAATGGCATGCTTTTAGTTAACAACATTAAGTAGGTAAGTAGATTTAATACAATTTAATGTCCGAATAAATGTCAAATAGAAAAATAATTAATAATACTAAGATTATCAAACATTAGAAAATGTATCATTTAGCTGTTCTGCAGGGCTTACCAGGGGGACAAGATAAACCGCCCTCAGAGATAAGGAGGAAAAACATGATTGTTGAGACTTTTATAGTGAAGAGAAACTTTGATATGGTTATGTCAACCATGTAGTGGTTATCAGGGGCAGTCTGAAAACCAGCGTTCCCCTTCATCTTGAAAAATTGCAAACCATAAAGCCGAGACCGTCTTCTTATTGGCTATGGGATATTTACCCTTATATTCAAGATTTTTTTCTTGAACCGTGGGATTTTTACTCTCATATTCAAGAAACTTCTCTTTAGGTCACACTTTGCCGATTCGAAAGGCAACGCTGGTTTTCAGACTAACCCTGTTTACCACTACAGGAAAATTCAAGTTTCAAGAAAAAACCATTCATATTAAAGATTGTTATTCAAAGTGAACTATAATTAATTATCAAAATACTTTATTTTGATAATAAATTGTAGTTTCAAAACAAAGGATTCAAAAATGTTAAATTCGCCAACAATATCAACATATTTTTGAAGTCAAATTCCATTAATATATATTTCTATTATTTATGCAGATCATTTTCGCACTCTTTTCCAGTCTTCCATACCTACATTTGCCGCGGCGTCAGAATGCTGCCTTTACCACAAATCAAATCAAGTTTTTTATTCAGTAAGGTTTTTTTAAACCCAAACCAGTGCACCAGGCGGCAGTACCTAACCTAGGCGACTATAAAGCCATTTTGTGCTTGCCTTTGTCACGGTACAAGCACAAAGAAATTCATATTAAGAATTTTGCAAAAGACTTGCAAAACACGACGATGTTAGACCAAAAAATTACTACGCTTTCACTAGGCGATTAGCTTCGGCCGAGCAACTCAAAATTCAATTTCCCTGCAAAACCCGCCATTATACATCAGAGAAGTTTTTTTAAAGCGCGAGCAATAAAACTAAAATTATCCACGATGATTCATAATCATAATACACCGTATAATGAAAGAGTACTAACCATTCCAAACAATTTTACTTTGAAGAACAATTTACTTTCTCAGCCCATTAGCTGCCCATCATCCACTGCTGGACAGAGCTCTCCAAACCTCCTCCTAAGCTGGAGAGTTTTGCCATAATCATCACCCTTGGCAAGCGATTGGTAATCGCAGTAAAGGTGTAGATACTTGCAAAAACTAGAGGAAGACCTCAAGCCATATGGTGGTCAAGACTTCGAACAAGCGCAGCTTACAGAACTGACAACGCAGGACAGACCGTCCTCACACATTAGAACTAGGAGAGACGACCCCAAATAATGGGAAGAGGAAGAGGCTCAGAAGTAGAGAAGGGTAGAGAGCTCCACGCAATGTCTCTTCCAGGGAAGTACCAGGTACCACATACATTGTAATTTAATATCGAAATTCGGGTATTGGAAGTTTGAAAGAGAGCCATCAAGTACCATTTGATGTTCGTACTTATTCCAGTTCGAAGAGTTCGGTTGTCGCTAATACTAGCTTGCTAGCGAGTGCAGTGATGCAAAGGTCTGGGTAGATATGGCCTGCGCAGTATGCGTTAGGCAAGGGTTACATTCAGTGAATGCTGATCCGACCTGGGGGCTGAGACAAAATCCACTTTCCTCTAGCGTTAACGCCTACGAAAAGATCAAATTCCATTTTTCAGAAGCTACTTCATACGATCAAAATCAATATGGAATCTAACCATACCTGCACAAGACCCATTTTGCATTGAAAGCATATGTAGAGTTGCAAAGCCGCCATTTTTGTGTACCCTTTTTTGCCGCGCGAAAGTTTTGACAGGTGAATCACGTTTGAATTTAGAACGTTTTTTTGTTAGAGGTTTTGTTACTGGTTTTATTACGACCTATGCGATGGAATTTACTACAGCGGATGACGCATAGCACTTGAAGGCTTGGCGTAACTGTTATATGAGCAACTAAACTATATTTTACGTGAATAAATGTCTCTCTAAATCTTTATCTTCACCATTAAGATGTAGAGTCGCTGATTACAAAAGTGAACAACAAATCTAGCTAGACACCTAAGATTTCTATCTAAATATGAAAGCAAGCTACTCATGCAAAATCGTTAGCAATCTATCAGAATCAAAAGCGCTAAAATCACTTCTACTATAAAAAATATTGGATAAGGGTGTAACACTTTAAGCATAGCCATTTAACCCATAGGCATATGTGTAAGTAAAGTAATAGAATTGACATATATAATGTCAGTTTGATGATTTTGGATGACAATGAATACAACATTTCTGTAAGACCAATGATCCGAAATGTGTTACTGGCTAGTGTTTCGCTACGCGGCGATGGGGTTACAACTTGTCACGTATTGAATAGCAGTTAGTTATTTACTTGCAAATCGTGAACATACGCCAAAGTCAAAGTCAAAATGTCTTTATTCATTTAATGTATTTTTTTGGATCATTTTAAAACGTCAAATCTACCGCCTGTTCGGAATCGCGACCAGCACACAAGGAGAAAGGCAAGAACCACGGGCTGGTTAATTTTTTGATGATCATTTAACATTTAGATAGGTATACAGTTTTAAATTATATTCTAGGTAGATACATCATAAACCTAAATACTTAATACTATCTTAAAACTTTTGTTATTACCTATCTACCTAATGGGCAGTTCTTTAACATTGAGAAATCACCATTTAGCTGTCAACTGGTATAGTAACATACGCGTTCTTATCGTCGATATAGTCACTAATTTTGTAATAGGCACTTTTAAATAAATTATTCTTTGCGTGCTTTATTTAAATTATTTTTCGGACGTGCCTCTGACTATCCCCTTGTACGTGATCCTCACCAAATCCACGCTGTAACTAGGTATCAAAGGTGAACTCTCGAAGAGGAAAAATATTTACAATCTCTAAACAGCTAACGAAAGGAATGTCCAAACATGAGATTACTAAAACAAAGGCGAATTACGCGGATCGTTTGACAAATCGCACTGACATTAGCCGGCGCGCGCGCATCCATACCATGATGTGACACATAATAGCCGTTAGCAACTTCCCTGTTCGACTAAACGATAGACTAAATATATTCAAATTGCATGACTAAGTAGATGCAGTCATCATTTCAATTTTGTTTAACCAGCCTCATGGCTCAGTTGGCAGTAACTCTGCCTTCTGCGCTGTAGGCCGTAGGACAAACATTTGTGTGATGAATATAGACGTTTGTTCTATGTTTGGGTGTGGTTACAAAAGTATTTAAGTATTCTATCCGTAATCTAGTTCCCACATTACAAGCTATGCTCAGTTTGGGGCTAGATGGCGCTGTGTAAAATTAATGTCCTGTAATATTTATTCATGAATTTATTTAAAATTTGTTCATGTTTTATTTATTTTTGTAACATTATGAGGCAGATAGATTTATCTCTATTATCAATATTAGCATTTTGTTGAGGATTCCAGGTGAAGTCACAAAGAACTTAATCCAACGAATATGTAAAGTGCGCTTCCACCTTCGGCCATATCATAATTCAGACCCAGGCAAGGGTCACGGGCAAGCAAAAGTTTGCCCGCGACCACAGCTTGTGCAACCCCGCCGAGGCGTCGTGATAAATCTAGGTGAAATTTGCGATAAATACCCGTTTTTTTTTATATATTCTAGACCAGAAATAACATAGGTACTGGCGCGAGAAAGCTTTTTTATTACAGTACCACGTGGAAGCGCTTGGCCTTCATCTCATCTGGTTTCAAGGTATGATAAGGTGGAAGCGCTCTTCACCCGGCATCCTCAAATCCTCAGTCCACGGAATGTCTCATGGAATAGGGCAAAATGATCTGAGAAGACGTGAGAGAACTCTTTAATATAAAAAAACTGTACTTTGGTTTGGTTGGTGGTAGAACCCGGTCACCAGCAACCATACCCTTCAAACCAGAACACAGCAATGCTGCTTGGCGGTTGAAATAGGTGGTAGTACTTCCCCGGACGAGCCCTTTCACAAGGGGCTCTACTACTCTTGAATGAACACAGATTGGAGGTTCTGCCAAAATCCGGCGCCAAACGGCTTGCACGGCTCCGTCGGTACACCGGAGCGCCAGTACCTTCTGGAAAAGCCTTGGAGCTGGACAAGACTACATCAAAAGATAAACATAACTACTAAAAATAAACACGGTCCAAGGATTGTTTTCCTCGTCCAACGTATATTCTTAGAACATCATATAGGTACTTGAATGGTGATACGATCGTCGCGTTATCTCATCATTGAGGTCATGATTTCCTCCATGTGTGGGCTGAAATCAGCTAAAATATGCGCATGATTTTCAGAGTGGAACACATGGCTAGAAGGTAGTGTAACCGCGTACTTGGAATGTTACGATTTGATGCTCGTTCGAAGTACTGAACAGCAAATGTATCTCTGCTGGGTACTTTGGACATAGCGGTTGGACCACGGGTCGGTAGCGTTAAGACCTGGATCGACTTTTCTTTTCGTTTACATTCGAGGACGGCAACAATCTTGATAGTTTATGGCGCATCTTGAGTTCGATCAAGCAAAAGCAGCTCAGAATGGTATAACGCGAGGAATGCGGCGTACTTTGAGCGGCATTTGTTTTTTTTTATTATTATTACACGGTTACACAAGTTGAGATAAGGCCGAAGGTGGAGGCGTACTTCACCCGGAATCCACAACAAACTGAGGAACTGGCTATCTTACCTCTAAATGCCGGAACACAACAAGATTTAGAATTGTTATTATGGCGACAGAGTCAGGTAAGATGGTGGTAGCTAGCCAGGCGGATTTAAACAAAATCCTACCACCAACCAAACCAAGCATAATATTGTACTCCCCATGGGATCGAACCCGGAACCTCTGGATTGACACCGGTGGACAAACCACTAGACCACAGAGGCGGTTGAAATAGGCTCAGTTCGAGGCTAGATGGCGCTTTGTGAAAAAAATGCCCTGTAATATTTAACAAGCCTCACAGCTCAGTTGGTAGTAACTCTGCCTTCTGCACTGTAGGTTGTGGGTTCGATTCCCACCCAGGACAAACATTTCTGTGATGAATATAGATGTTTGTTTTGTATCTGGGTGTTGCATCATAATAATACAGTACGTATGCATTTACAAAAAAAAAGTATTTAAGTATTTTATCCGTAATCTAGTTCCCATATTACAAGCTATGCCTTAGTTTGGGACCTTGGGGCTAGATGGCGCTGTGTGAAATGAATGTCCTGTAATATTTAATTATTATGTTTATAGATATAAAACAGTAAACTATCAGAAGCTTATCATACCAAATCCGGCAGATCATCAATAAATTTAAAACGATTTATAAACAAACTATTACATCAAGGCCAATCTGAAGACAGACCTTTAACGCGTCATAACAGATCGTAAAGTTTAACGACATGTTTTTACGACATTTAGACTCCAAAAAAGTTTTATTAGGTTCATTTTATCTTGAACGCATATTATTATTGTGTTGACTTAACATTGGAAAAATCTTACCACAGATCTATACACTAGTGATAACGCGAGTTTCATCCCGATTTCCCAATACGCTTTCATAGCCGATCCTGGGATCCTTACTTGCAACTTTGAGGCGGAAAAATCAAGCAGCTCCAATACTACATGCAGATAAGTCTAATCCACAAAGATTTATATAAATAAATATTACAGGACATTAATTTTAACACAGCGCAATCTAGCCCCAAACTAAGCATAGCTTGTAATATGGGAACTAGATTACGGATAATACTCAAATAATTTTGTAAATATATACGTACTATATGATACAACACCCAAACACAGAACAAAACATCTACATTCATCACACAAATGTTTGTCCTGGGTGGGAATCGAAACCACAGCCTACAGCGCAGAACGCAGAGCTACTACCAACTGAGCTATGAGGCTTGTTAATTTGTGCAACGCGACGGGGAAGAACTTGGCCATCATCGCACTTTGTTTCAATGTATGGTAATGCAGAAGGTGCACTTCACCCGGAATCCTCAACAATCTGAGGAGGCTATCTTACCTCTAAATGCCGGAACACAACAATTTTTGAATTGTTGTTATAGCGACAGACTCAGACTCAGATAATATAGCGGTAGTTAGCCAGGCGGACTTAAGCAATGTCCTATCACCAACCAAACCAAGCTAATAATAAGCTCCCAGCGTCTGTTCTTCCGCTGTGCTACGACCCTAATGTCTTCAAGAAGCCAGTTAACAGGCACTTTCTGGGTAGGCTCGCTCCATCGTAGATCTCATTCTTACCCGTGTAAGTTTCGTGGGCAAGACCTGACTCATCGAAAAAAAAAAAAAAAAAAAAAAAAAAAAAAAAAAACACAATATTGTACTCCCATTGTGATCGAACCCGGACCTCTGGATCTCACGCCGGTGGGCGGAGCACTAGACCAGACAGGCGGTATAAAGTTTTTATAACAAAACAACGATGCTATATCGCTATCCCACGTCATTAAACGCACAATTACGTGCAATTACAAATGGCGGTTACCATTTTGTGTGATAGTTTCTAATACTTGATATTTTGTTCGGGGAAAGTTTCGTATGAATATGTATGAAACAAGTTAGGTAGTCTGTCCAGTCATCAGGGTACACATTGACTATTTTTTTAACCGCCTCCGTGGTCTAGTTGTTCGTCCGCTGGTTTCAGATCCAGAGGCCCCGGGTTCGATCCCTAGTGGGAGTATAAAATTGTGCTTGGATTGGTTGGTTGGTGGTAGGACTTTGTTTAAGTCCGCCTGGCTAGCTACCACATATTACCTGATACTGTCGCCATAACAACAATTCTAAAATTGTTGTGTTCCGGCATTTAGAGGTAAGGCAAGTTCCTCAGATTGATGAGGAATCCGGGAGAAACGCGCTTCCACCGTCGGCGTTATCATAAATTGAAAAAATCTGGTGAGATGAAGGACAAGTAGGTACTTACCCGTAGTACAATAAAAAAAAAACTATTATGAATTCTGTACATACATTTGGGGTGGGTAGGATCCACCTAGGGGTCCGGGTAACGGAATCAATGTCCTCTAGCAATCGCAGCTGAATGATCCCATCGCTGGTGCACAGCAATTCAGAACCCCGATTCTAGTTAACCAATCGCTTCACTGTGACAATGGAACCATCGCAGAATGGCCAGTAGAATACCAAAAGGCACCTGATAATGGCAATTCAGTGACACCGTTGTCATATTGAAGCGATTGGTTTAGTGTAATCGGGACCCAGAATTGTTGTTATGGCGAAAGCCTTACCTAAATTGATGGATTGTCCATGAGAACTACCACCTATACCACCAACCAAACCAAGCACAAATTTGTACCCAAACTGATGGTCGAACCATGATGGTAGACCATGGAGGCGGTTTACCCCAACCACCTATCCCTACGTTTTATAAAATTATAAATGAACGCTACGCCACGAACTGCTGTATTATGCCGGGAACATTCAGAGATTTCTGTTAATCACGCAGCCAAGGCCTAACTAATTTATTAATAGACCAACGTGCAAGCATAAACTTTAATAAAACGTTTATAAAGAGACTACAAGTATATCTACTACTACTTTTATAAATAAAGCTTCAAAATCATACAACAAAACTCACTACGCTCGGGCAATCATTCTATTAGTAACAAGGACAGAGGCTAGTCTTTGGCTTAGGCTTTGTCTTGTCACATCTTTGTTTGTTATACGTGCAATGGATCATAATGAACATTAGATTTCCGTTTTTAATTTTTGCCATTTTTACTATTACGGGTAAGGCCTTTCATTTTTAATTTTAATTTTGTTTGTTAGGGTAACATCAAACAGCCACAATATAAATCTTAAAATATAACAGTAAATGCATAAAGATGGTAATACTGTGAAAGGGGTACCTTGAGCAAGGCTTGTCTGGTTACCAGCGCTAGACGAAAACCGCTAACTGGTGCTGGAGACTTAGGTAAAATGATGCTAACGAGCAGCCTTACCTAAGTCTGCCGCCATTACAACGATCCTGAATTATTGAGTTCCGGCATTTACAGGTAAGATAGCCAGTTCCTCAGTTTGTTGAGGATTTCGGGTGCATTGCGCTTCCACCTGCGGCCTTATAACTTGAAACCAGGTGAGATAAAGGCCAAGCGCTTCCCCGTCGTACAATAAAAAAAAAAGAAAACGCACTTTAGTTCCGTTTATGTCCACATTCATTATGATCCATTAAGCGCTGTTACATTTTGTATAAAAACATTGTGATTAAATACTATTGTTGAGGAACGTAGAGTAAATAAATATTTTAGGACAATTTTATGCATAAAAAATGCTTAGTGCTAAACTAAATAGCAGCAGTTCAGGGGCCCGATTCTATTACACCAATCGCTTTAACTGACATTGGTCTATATGAGATTCTGTACAACCGTTTTTAGAAGTTACTGTAATTTCAATTTGACATATTGCTCAAAATTAAACTCATCTTATTATTGTATTAAGACATTTAATTATTTCAAAATGAGATATACAGGGCTAGTTTTTTTAACCACATTTGTACAACTAGGTTCAAGAACAATAATATATTAATATTACAGGTCAGGCCATTAATTTAACACAGCGCCATCTAGCCCCAAACTAAGCATAGCTTGTAATATGGGAACTAGATAACGGATAGAATACTCAAATACTTTTTGTAAATACATACGTACTATACGATACAACACCCAAACACAGATCAAACATCTAAATTCATCAGACAAATGTTTGTCCTACGGCCTACAGCGCAGAAGGCAGAGTTACTGCCAACTGAGCCATGAGGCTTGTTAAAAGACACCTATACTAGCGATTCTGCGTCGATACCATTGTCATAGTGAAGCGATTGGCTTAGAAGAATCGTGGCCCAGATAATGTGACGACCATTAGCTATCTTCGATATTAGGATGTTCTTGCCCGCTCATTGGAACAAACATAGTGAAGATTTTCAAATTCTTTGGTGGAGACGATGAGTGCTCCTAGAAGTAATGTTATTTTGTTAGTTATTTTTTTAAACAAAATGGAGACGACTACCCGCGTCCGCCACAATGTCGTCTTACTTGGTCCTACTATCAAGTGGGGGGGGGGGGGGGAGCTTCCGAACTAAGCAGACGCTTATCAACCAACAAACCATTAATTAATCCGTTTTTTTTTCAATGTACGCCGAGGAGATGTTTGGCCTTCATCGCACCTGATTTCTCAAGTTAAGATAAGGCCGAAGGTGGAAGCGCATTTCACCCGGAATCCTCAACAAACTGAGGAACTGGCTATCTTCCCTCTGAATGCCGAAACACAACAAACTAAGAATTGTTGTTATGGCGACAGAATTAGGTAAGATGGTGGCTATCTACCACCAGGCGGAGCAATATTGTGCTTGGTTTGGTTGGTGGTAGGATTTTGTTTAAGTCCGGCTAGCTACCATCCTACCTAATGCTGTTGCCATGGTAATAATTCTTAAAAAAATGTCGTGCTCCGGCGTTTAGAGGTAAGATAGCCAGTTCCTCAGTTTATTGAGGATATGTCCGGGTGAAGTGCGCCTCCACCTTCGGCCTTATCTCAACTTGTTACCAGGTGAGATGAGGCCAAGCGCTTCCCCGTCGTACAATAAAATAAAATAAAAAAGAGCTGATTTTCCCTTGCTATCGGTAAATCGGTAAATGCATATCTTTAACATTTTAGCTTCAAATGGTCAGCAACTGGGCATGCCCGCGATCGTCGAAACGTCTAAAATACGCTATGAATATCCGTTTTTAATTTTGTCATCGTTAACCTATTTTTTTTAACATAGATTGTGTAAGCCATACATTCCAAGACCGAGTAGAGTTCAACGTGATTCTCAGTATCATCACGCAGAAGAAAGGTCACTATTTCTCATTCACATTTTCACTTCATATCAAAAATTGGACTCTCAACCTGATTCTTAGGTGTTACTATATCTCAATCTCCACCAGAACGTATGCCCTGGCATAAGAACAGCTTACTATAATATAAACCTTACAACTATAGAATCAATCAAATTCCCGAAGATTAATCTCCTCGAGGTTCACGCTCAAAAAGGAACACAACCTAGAAAAGGATTGAAAAAATATACGTAAGCACAACTTACAGGGGTTCTGCGATGCATCAGTGTGTTTACAGGGCTCGGTATCTTCGAAGGCGTCCCGCTGATCGGACTCCGAGCTGCGAAACAAATAGGTAGCATGAATAAAACATGTTGCGCAACGTATTTTCTGGTCTGGATGAATCAACACGGATAATTCAGAGATCAAGGTAACTGAACACACAAACCTCTAAATGCCGGGACACAACAATTTTAGAATTGAAGTTATGGCGACAGAGTTAGGTAATATGGTGGTAACTAGCCTGGCGGACTTAAACAAAGTCGTACTACCAAACAAATCCAAGCATAATATTGTACTCTCCCTGGGGATCGAACACGGGACCTCTGGATCTGAAATCGGTGGGTCGAACCACTAGACCACAAGGGTCAGATCAGAACAAGTGTCCATAAAAGTGAACAGTGGTTTAAAAAAGATACTTTCAGTATGTAATCATTAACTACGGCAATTATAACACTCCTCTGTGCGGTTAATATGGTTTCTGGAGTTGCTTTTAATCGTATAAATATATACATATAATATACAATACACACAAAAGCAGTGAAAACAATGCATCCTAATGCTACATCATCTTTTAAGCTATACGTGTAAAAAAACAATTAGGGCCCTAAATTACTCCCCTGTGCTACTCTAAAAACATGTTTAAATTAAAACTAACGAATTGCGAGCAGAATGAGCAGCTATTATTAAAGTTAATAGAACCAGTTATAATATAGTCAGCTAGTTTTACTTAGTAATAAAAGAGCTGTCAAGTTGTACTCTACTAGATTTTAAGCTTCTTACAGGGTTACACACGTACAAACGGTCATAAAATTTCAGAACACAATATGCTAGTTTTTCGTGGTCCAATAGCTTCAAATCTCATCGATGAGGGAAACTGAGTCAAAATTTGCTTTGTCTTCATGTGAAAATTTAAACTCATGAACTCTTTTTTTTTGTTTGAAAGCAGGTAGTCCCGTTGACATCAGGTCAGGGTCTGATGATGGGATCCTGGAGAAATCGAGGGAACTCTTCAAATGTTATAGGCACACTTGAAGTAATTTGGGTATTTTAAGGGGGTAGTACCTCAAAAGTAAAGAAAAAACGGACCCCATATAGGATCACGCGTCTGTCTGTCTGTCTATCGGTCGTCCATCTGTCATCAAAATAATTGGAAAAAAAAAACTTCATTTAGGTAAACGAAATTGTATCATAATTCTTTATTGAAGTCGATTTTCTTTTTAGTTTAAAAAAATAAATACGTGTCCGTGTTGACATAATAAGTAATACTAACGAACACAATTTCCAAATATTTATATTTCTGAAATTTATTTCCCATATTACAAGACTATATACCTACTTTATATTTATTTATTTATTTACTAGTGCAGGTATGTTAAATTGTAGGTACTTCTAGTTTTGTAGAATTTCAGCTCTATGTTTTTTATTTTGAATTTTGTTAGCAACTATGTTTAGCCCGTGGTTTCGCCCGATAAAAAGTTACTTATATGATCTTCCCCGTGGCGTAAACTTTATCCATGCCAAATGTCATAGTAGCAAAGTTGGTAAAATTTGTTGCGTAGGAGATCAGTGATTTAATTTCTCCCTTAGATTTAATAATCCCTCTTCAATAGATAAAGATTTAAAAAAATATCAGGTCAGCCACTTGGTCGTGAAAGGGTAACAAATAAATAAAGAAACAGACACTTTCGAATGTATCATATTAGTATGGATTTCTGTGTCGAGACAAAATGTGTCAATGCTTCACGGGTTTCACGGTCTATGGAAATTTTATGGTAATAAATCTCGAAAATGACCCCTAACGCGGTGGATTAAGGTGCAGAGATCTTTTTCTAATCAGGTATGTGTGACAAGGATTGCGCTATTGAGCCTTGCACTAAGGTTAAGCAACATAACATACTTGTATTTGGCCGTAGTTTTTGAATCTAGTGGCTTTAGAGTTGATATCGACCTCTTCGACTAGGCCTCATATCGATCGATGTGTTTTAGGCCTCAGATGGAACCGACTTCACCACTAAAAACTTTAAAATAACTCTAAGGGTAAGTTCATATAATTTGAAGGCGGCAAATTCCTTCAATTTTTTTCTCAAATCGGTTTAGACAGACGGAGTTAACAAACAAATAAAAAAAAAAGATGTTAAGTGCATCTCTTGCCTATCAATGCCTTACTGCGTAGGTCACATCCACAAAGAACATAACCAAACAGCACTGAATTGCGCCCGTCAACTTGAGGCATAAAGGTGTTAAGCCTCACGTGCCTGTAATTTCACCGGTGACCGGCTGATATAGGTATGGTGGTAGAACTTCCCCGGACGAGCCCTGCTGGAACTAAAATTGTTGTGTGCCGGCATTCAGAGGTAAGGTAGCCAGTTCCTCAGTTTGTTGAGGATTCCGGGTGAAGTGCGCCTCCACCTTCGGCCTTATCTTAACTTGTTACCAGGTCAGATGAAGGCTTGGCGATTCCCCGTCGCACGATAAAAAAAAAACAAATATCTCATTAACTAACAACAATAGATAGTTATAGATAGAGAGTCAATGTCCCAGCAACACGCCCCTATGTCGCTACTGATAACCATTCGTGGTGACCTACTGCCGGAGTTCCATGAAGTCTGATTAGTATTAGTAGAGAATTTATAAGTAAGAGAAAGTCGGGCGTGATTATAACGTACAACCCAGATTTCGTTTTAAAAACTAAATAGAAAACCGACTTCAATTAAAAATTATGATACAATTTCGTTTACCTGGAAGACGTATTGTTTCCAATTATTTTAATGACAGATAGATGGACAGACAGACGCGTGACCCTATATGGGGTCCGTGTTTTCTTTACTTTTGAGGTAATATACCCAAATCGGTAAAAGTGTGCATTTTTTTTTTATTGAACGACGGGGAAGCGCTTGGGCTTCATCTCACCTGGTAACAAGTTAAGGGCCGAAGGTGGAGGCGCACTTCACCCGGAATCCTCAACAAACTGAGGAACTGGCTATCTTACCTCTAAATGCCGGAACACAACAATGTTTTAAAATTGTTATTATGGCGACAGAATTAGGTAAGATGGTGGTAGCTAGCCAGGCTACCACCATATAATATTTGAAGAGTGTCCTGCTGACAATGGGAAGTATACCCTTTCAAAAATAGAAAGAATTTTCAAAATCGGTCTAGGCGTCTACGAGTAATCGGGGAAAATGCGGAAAAAAAAGAGATTCCGACGAATTGATAACCTCCTCCTATTTTTTGAATTCGGTTAAAAATGAGTTAGGATCTAGTGAGAAGGAACCTTATTGTACACCAAAGGTACCTATCACATAAACACATCAACAGCCCATTTAGTGTCCACTGCTTGGCAAAGCCTCCTCCAAAGCGAAAGGAAGCGTGCCCAAGACATAATGCATTCACAAACAATGAAAATTTATTAACATTAACAATATGTCAACTTAGTGAGTGCCAAACTTATACACTGAATAAAATGCCCCGTCTAGCAACAGCTTCTTCAACTTAGTTTTAAAACATGTTTGGACTCTCGACTCTCGATCATTTTCATATGCGAAGTACTTAATGCCCATGATAAGTATGCATTTACAACAAAAAAGTAAAATAAAATAGTATTTAAGTACTCTATCCGTAATCTAGTTCCCAATTACAAGCTATACTTAGTTTGGGGCTAGATAGCTCTATGTGAAATTAATTTTAAAAAAAATGGGGAGGGGGGGCAATAGCCTATCGTTTTTAAACTGGGCAGGCTCGCTCCAGCGTTGACCTCGTCCTTGCATAGGTCAAGATTTGCGAGGTCAAGAGCCGACTCATTTCGTAAACAATGGATACCTAGCATTTCCTGTTGTGTATTTTCAACGCTGCTCTCAAATCCGCTAACAAGTAAAAAAAATCCAGTCTTGGATGATTGGATGTTTGATTGAATGAATGGAAATACTTTATTGCATACGGTCTTAAAAATAAAACTGTAAAAAAAATAACTTTTAAAAAATATATGTATCAAGGGCGGTCTTATCGCTCAAAAAAAAAGAGTACCTTCTATATTCAAAGAGCAAGACGATAAGTACCTACATTTTATTTATTATTTAAAAGAAATTGTTAATCTGAATGAAAATAACTTTTTATGATATTAATTTCTTATTTGATGACTTAAGATAATCGTAATCTTTAATGAAAAATATATATATATATATGTTACTAATAAGTATTGCATGCCAGACTATAGTGAAACATGAGAACATAAATTATTATTATTATTTACCACCTTTTTATCATGTTTATAGCAATAAAGATTTGAATTTTGAATTTTGAATAAACAAAAAGAGAAAACACATTGAACAAGCCTCACAGCTCAGTTGGTAGTAGCTCTGCCTTCTGCGCTGTAGGCTGTGGGTTCGATTCCCACCCAGGACAAACATTTATGTGATGAATATAGATGTTTGTTCTGTGTTTGGGTGTTGTATTGTATGATAAGTATGTATTTACAAAAAAAAAAAAGTATTTATGTATTCTATCGGTAATCTAGTTCCCATATTACAAGCTATGCTTAGTTCGGGACTAGGTGGCGCTGTGTGAAATTAATGTCCTGTAATATTTATTGAGCCTAAGAAGGCAAAATGTGTTTTAATTTTTTTCTTCATAAAAATCACTGTAAAAGTCAACTCCAAATGATATAATGTATTAATTCTCGTAACCCGTAATTATTTACATATGCCATAAGTTTTGAGAACGCGTTAATCTTTGTAAATGTTAAAATTGTATAAGTCTACTTTCCAGGATCAATGTACACTGCAAGGGCATAATGATCAAAATAAAATAAAGATTTTTGAAATTGAAAAAATAATAATCTTAAAATTCGCATAGAAACTGAAGATGTTGTTGATGTGATGTTGACACGATCCCGGTTTGATAAAATCGCGTCCGATATCAATTAATCATCAGTAGGTATACATATAAGAAAATAATTAATGCTATTAAAAGAGAGATGTCTGGTCAACATTATTGCATAACAACTAATTAACGTAGCTTCGTTTCGTAGAGATATAATTAGGTTTTGTTTACATAATAAACTGTTTATGAATTATGTATTATCAGATTCGTTATTGCTAGTGATGGTACGAATTAGGTTAATTGCAAAGAGTTGATTGAGGGCCAAACCCTTTCACTTCACCAAATCGCCCATCACGCCAGTCAAGGATGGAGATTATTACAAAATGGTGGGTTACTTGCTTGTTCCGTCCCATGTATAAAAGAGACCCGGTAAAAGCTGACCGTATTTTTTTAAATAAGTTATCTGAATAAGGCGATACACACCATTGCCTACGAATAGGCCACGTCCTACTTAGCTGACCTAAAAAGGATACACATATCGAATGCATGAGTTGGCTTGCGCTTGTGCCATATTTGGCGTGTGGTGGGCGACTTATTAACAAGTAAGTTCACTAAGTGAATAAAATACAAATACAGTATCTATCCATTACGGCCACACGCGATAATTGATGCGTGAAAATACTGTCATACGTAGCGTTATCAATCAGATAAGCTACACTGCGATTTAGCATCAACCGGGTCGTCAGCAGCTTTTCTTTTCTAGCTGCGGGTAAGGGCTGATGTTTAGTGCATATCTTGCCTATAATAATGCCTTACTGTGTAGGTCACAGCCACAAAGAATATAGCCTACACGGCACTGCAAAGCGCCCATTAACTTGAGGCATAAAGCAGGAAGAAGAATGGTTCAGTTGGAGCAGAAAGACCGAACGTTATTAGAAAAATTGATCAAAGAGAAAGGAACTGTATGGATTTGAAATAAGCATCAGATATGTCACGTGACTGTACCACACCAATTTGATGAACCAACGAGCATGTATGTAATTAAATGAAATAACACAGCACATCCCCCCCCCCTTCAACACTTACATACAAACACCATTACACAGCAAACACTCACTCACCATACCTACTAGTTGTAGTAAAATTATACTCTGATCGTGTATCAGAGTATACTTTGGTGTTTTAAAAACGTGCGGCGTTTAATCGACGCTCATAACTACTACGTTATTGTATTTTACAGTTTATATGTATTAGTATATTCTCCGTAATCTAATAACCATAATGCTTTGCTTAGTTTGGGGCTAGATGGCGTTGTGGAAAATGTCTTATAATAACAAATGGCAGAAGTGAAACTTTTTAAAATGCAAATAATAAATCACTGAGCAAGGGTATTTGGTTACTATACAATCAGATTTGCCTAGGGCTCCGTGGTTCGATGATACGGAAGTGGCCAGGTCCGTCATCGTAACTATGATGAAGCTTTGATCGGGACACATTCCATTAAATAGTTTTGACTACCTATGCGCAAAACCAACTCACCGAACTGTACAGAGTGTGATGTGGTGGAAGATGTGTTTCATATTATAATGGAGTGTGTTCGGAACGAAGCCGAGATAATTAGTTTTATTCATAAACATGATGTTGATCTGTTCTATATAGGAACGTGTAATAATGTTCTGGCTTTCCTTTACGGGAGGAAGCCAAAATGTTGGTAAAATTTGTTACCATATAAACCCTCTCTAATAAATAAAGATTGAAAAAAAAATCACAAACACGGCGTTCCCAAGGCTTCGGTAATACGCAAACATATCTGTATTTTATCTCATTCCCACCCAGGCTAAATCCTATAGATGTATCTCTTTTTCGTGTCGCTTTTTAGTTTCATTGAGTTTAAAATCACAACGGTACTTTTATAGAAGTGTTATGAAGTAAACTAGGGTGCTGGCGGCGTTTTTTTTTTATTGTACGATGGGGAAGCGCTTGGCCTTCATCTCACCTGGTTACAAGTTAAGATAAGGCCGAAGGTGGAGGCGCACTTCACCCGGAATCCTCAACAAACTGAGGAACTGGCTATCTTACCTCTAAATGCCGGAACACAACAATTTTAGAATAGTTGTTATGGCGACATAATTAGGTAAGATGAAGGTAGCTAGCCAGGCGGACTTGAACAAAATCCTACCACCAAGCACAATATTGCACTCCCCTGGGGATCGAATTCTGAAAGAACCTCTGGATCTAAAATCGGTGGGTTGAACCACTAAACCACAGAGGCGGTTAAATTTGTAGATGTTTAGTGGTAATAACTTCTTTAAAGCCATAAAACATTAGTTTTAGCCGTATATTTCGTTCTAAAGTTATTCCACTAGATTCCTGATAGAAGCGTTTTAGGTATCTCATTGTTTAATGTCTCCATCTGCACGTGTCCACCTACACTACATTAAGTGGTTGATTACTTTATGGCGGTGGAAAGACATAGTGTACCGCTATCACTTCACAATCTGCGCTGTCATTAAAATCTACAATACAATGATAATCCCATATATATCCATACATACGTATGTATGTTTTTTCAATTGTTTGACGGGGAAGCTCAACGGACTGAGGGCTTGGCTATCTTAGATAAGATTTACGACCCCCATTTCAAGGCTGAAAATTGTTTAGCGTTTTTTGCATGCTTGTGTTTATCAATTTTGTTAGAGCGGTAATAGAAATACATAGGTAAATACTGTGAAAACTTCTTACTGTCTAATAACGGATCATGAGATATAGCCCGCTGATAGACAGACGAACGGAGGGACAGTGGAGGCTTTGTTATAGGATCCCGATTGCACTATGCGTACCTACGGAACCCTAAAAATGCAAATAACATTGTGTCCCCAGCTAGAGCATTTTACCCTTGCGAGGCGGGGCGGGTCCACCGAATGAGTTCATAAACCAATGAACCGAGAAGATATCGTTAAATAGCGGGGTACCCACGTTTTTGCTGACAATAACTGCATTTGATAATGAATTCCACAAGGAACAATGCCTGCGACGATAAAGGTCACAATCGCTACACACGTGTGAAAGATAATTAAGCACGTAGATAAGATAATATTGTTTTAGTACAATTGATCTTTATCTCCGCCGGCGGATGTCGAACATCAAAGAAGCAGCAGTTTAATCTTACACCTTACACTGCGATCACCAAACTGCCTGCCAACCGAGGTCATTATAACAAAACCCTCCTTTATTGAAGGATGTTCTTCTGCTTCAATTGTTAGTGGGATCATAATGAAATATTCATTGACAAAATGACGATTGCAAGAGCTGTCAAATAATATACCTACCTAGCATCGATATTAATAATGCTCTGCTCGCGCTATAACTAGCGATTGCAATGCCATTGATTAGCAGCATACGAAGAAATTACAATAGGCACCATAACAATGACGGTCATAGGAAAATAAATGTTTGAAAAATGTAAATAACCAAAAGGCACCTAAGTACCTACATAGGTACTTAGGTGGTATCGACGCAGAAGGGCCACTCACTACATAGTGAGTGGCCCTTCTGCGTCGATACCATTGTCATAGTGAAGCGATTGGTTTAGTAGAATCGGGCCCCTAAATAAACTTCTATATTAATTAATTTCACAAATGTTTGTCCTGGGTGGGAATCGAACCCACAACATGACATGAACACAAAGGACATGAAGTTTCTTTACTTTCGCGTTCGCTGTCTTATTAGAGAAGCTATCATGACATGGACACTGGCAGAAAAGTTGCCATAAAACAAAGAAGTTGAAGTTAGTTAGTTTGTCATTTTGAGGGTAGGGGAGTAGTGTTCTGCACTATTCTTTATTCTGTGGTTAGGTCCACAATTTCAAAAGTACCTACCTACTTACATTACATTTTTATCAATCATTACATTAGATGCTGGCTACCTAGCCAGCATAGCTTGAGGTTCCTCTAAGGACTGCGATCACGCCATAAGAAGAAGTAGAAGAATATACGACAGGTTGCAAGCAAGGTCACGCATATCGGAGTTAGGTAAATAAAAACAGGTATATATATAGCACGCGCCATTTGTGCAGAGGTTCAATCACACCCACGACCTTCAGATCATGAGCATGATGATGACGTAGTTGCTGATATCTCCTGGTATTCCCATCCCTTAGTCCCTCTTACGTCATCCACTGGAGGATTTAGTCCAAAAATCTTTTGCTGAGCCCGCTACAGCTAAAGCGAAAATACTAAACCAAATAGAAAAAGTTACTTACTTCTCCCAGGCAGATTCCTCGGGCTAAGCGGAGGCCGATCCTCCACATCATCTTTCAACACATTGTTATTGTACTTCTTCACACTATCCGCCCAGTCCTGTATCCAGGTCTTATCCCCTTTACACCGATTCAAGCTCAAATTTGACAGCTGTCCAACCACATGCTCTGGAGTCATCGGATCCCTGAGTGCTTTCTGAGCATGTTTCATTGCAGTGCTCTCAAATTTGGATTCACTGAATGGAGATTTTGTGCTCGGTAAAGATACAGGTACAGATGATTCTCTTGATAACCGTTGCATATAGTCTGGTACTAATGACTCACGTGAATGATAATCCACAGGTACAGAAGATTCTCTCGCGATTCGGTGTATGAAATCTGTCTGATCAATCTCAGATTTTGTTAGGCTACACCGTCTTGGAGTAGGGATTTGGGATTTAGGATGATGTTTCATACTTAATACCCCAGATGTAGTAATTGATGTGATGTGAGATGGGTATTTGGAGTTTAAAACCCCAGATGTTGTGACAGATGTAAAGCAACCAATATCGGAATCATCATCTTCATGCTTTGGAGGGGATTTAGCAAACGTTTTCTCTGTTATCGTTCTTACTCTATTCTTAATCTTCTCCAAATAGCTCCTGGTAGATTTAATTTGTTTTGAGGTTTGTGCTGCTAAATCATTCTCAGTTGGTGACTCGTAACAGCAAGATATTTCTAAGACATTCTTATCTTTTGAGACTTTGGGAGCTTCAAAGGATTGGTTGCTGGCAGTGGGTGATCGTAGACTGGTGTTGCTTCTTGGTTCTTTAGTGATTACACAGTTTGGCAGGTCTAAAATAAGCTCAGGGTCTGCACTAGATTCACGTTTTAATGAATCTGTTAGAGCCATATTTTTGTCTATGCTCATTCTGGCTTTCTGCTCTTCCGTATAATTGTCCCCTTCAATAGTATATGTGCCAGTTGAGGAGTTTGACTGTCTGTCAACATCATCATCTATGTATAATGGTTCATTGATGATACACTTCTTAAAAAGATCTGGGGTTTCAGATGATGCTCGACTTTTCCTTGTGGGACTTTTAATCTCAGGGGTTGATAGGCCATTATCGGGAGTTAATATGTCCAGTTCTGGACTTGATATGTCTGTAAGGAGCACTGGACTTTGGTCCACTATAGCTTTAGGTTGATAATACACATCTTTCGAATAGGAACTGGTTTTTAAGGGCAGGTTCAGGCCATAACGAGGGTTGAGCGTGAAATTATCGCTTTTAGACATTATGCTATCTACAATTGGGCTTTTGGAAACTCGTTTCGATTGGAAGCTGTCTGATAATGGTGATTTTATGTTTCTATTGACAGGACTGGGGACTTTTTGTGATCTGTGCTTTAAAGAGTTGGAAAGACCGCTGTCTTCCTGGTCTGACGAGAAGTAGCCCTCAGAGTTGTATCCTTGGGCTTTTCTAGGCAGCTTCGCGCTCATAGGCGGTCGCTGAGCAGCTGGGCTAGGCCGTGTCAGACTAGCAGACATAGACTGGACCCTCTGATGTCTAGCCTGTGATTTCTTCGCCAGCTCCTCTAACCTACGGTTGTCTACAGGCTTTGAGTTTCCGAAGTCTACAACGAAAGCCATAGGATTCACTTTCGGAGTCCCTGGTTCCGATTGCACATCTTGACCTACCGCAATATCTTCCGTCTTCAGACTCTGGCTGTCTGAAGACGACTTGGATATCGTCGGGTCCAGGGTACTCTGCCCTTCAGAAAGGGGACTTGACACGTCCGCTTCGGCACTAACACTCATGATTTCAAGGATTTATAAGCATGACATCACAAAACACCTATTTCACGAAACTGTACCAGTAGGTACCATTGTTTCACATCACTGATTTGGACGAAAGCTGGGCTGGCACGGTTAGAGGCAAGCAATTATAAATAAAAAGGATTACGTTACGTATGAAAAGTGGAACGAGAGCACTAAATCTAAATACTAAAACGAGCTCCGCCTACAAACGTTTACGGAAAACTCGAAAATCAAGAAAGAAACAATAAAATTAAACGTCAGTCAGACAGACGTGACAGATGCCAATGACGTCCAAAATTACACTGATTTTTGTAACTTTAGTCAAATTCAAATCAAATGAAACAAAGCAAATTGATTGATTCATACAATTGATTGAAGAGATAATGGCAACATTAACATGACATTTATCCACTAACGACACACAACAGATCAGCAGAATGAGATGCTCTTATTCGCAAGAGATTGGTATAATATAATATACACAATAATATGATCGAAGAAGCATGCAAATTTAAGTAAATTACATTCTTGCTTTGTAATATTTTTTTTATGGCAATAAAAAATATCAAATGTACGTTCCATTTCACAGAAAGCTTATATCCGAATCAGAATTAATTCGTGATTCAAAAGGAGTTAGTTGTTGTGCATAATATAACACCTCACCTGACTGAATGAACGTAATCAAAATGGGAGTTCAAAATCTACAGATAGACGACTATCAGAGTTTTTGATCCTAAATAATATTATTTTTCACTTTTAATAGTTTTAGTTTTCATAATTAGGTGAACAGCTGATTTGCAACGGTATTTCAGATTCAGTTCAGATTTCATGTGAGTGAACGGAACGCAATCTGAGTACAGCAGAAGCGAAACATGGCCGAGGTGGCTTTTTCCGAAGACGGAAAATACTTTTCTGCCATATCCTCAGACGGTAGACTAAAGATATGGGACACAGAAACCAACGAGCTCAAACAGCAGTACACGCCAGACCTCCATTTGACCTCACCACCGTCATGTTTACAATGGATAACCGTCACAGTGTCTGGGGTATGTACAACACGTGGTTTTATTAGCAATAATTACTGTTTCTGGTGCTATTCATTACTACCTCATGTCTAAACTTACTTAGAACAACTCTTCGGAAATGCTTACGGTCATATTTACCCATATCACTTAATTTAAATAACGTAAATAAGCATGTAACCTAAAACTTATTTTTCAGGGACAAACTCCAAAACAAAGGAAAAAGAAGAATAGCAGTAGTGAAAATGAGGGTCAATGCATAGCATTAGGCACACATAGTGGCAAAATATTACTGTATTCAGTAGCTCAAGCTAAAATTGAAACTATTTTGTCCAGCCGCTTGTTTAGCAAAGTTACAGCTCTTGACTGGAGTAGAAGTTATGGCTTGTACAGCTGTAGTAAAGATGATACAGTTACAGAATGGCATTTACAAGAAGGGAAGCCAAAAAATCAATACAAAATTGCTGTAGAAGATAAGAATAAGCAAGGAAATAGTATAAGCGCAATCAAAATTGTCCCGCACAAGTTGGTGAGTGTTTTTCTGTTCTAATTGCTTCTACATTAAATTTTTCGCGAGTACCTATGTATGTATATTGCATGGGCACACTACAGCCATAATGGCTAAAAAATGTGGGCATCTTCAATAATATAGTTTTTAAACATTGAAATGTATATTGGTAATAACGGTCAGCATAAAATTGTGTACACTGAAAAAACATAAGATGACACACAGTTTTTTAAACATAATTAGAAATAAAGAAAGAAAGACACATTTATTTATCCCACATAAACTAGATTATATAAAGGTAGGTATAAGTAGAAACAATTAGGTACCAACCAAATAGATACCTACTTAATTAATGAAATGAACAAAAAAAACACACCAACAAATAAATTTACCTACCTACCAACATCATTACATACCTACACAATAAAACATAAAAAAGAATTACCTACCTACCCGTAACAATAATTATATGTGGGCTAAAAAGGTTGCTGTCTCAGCATTCATTTGCCGGGTTTAACGGTGCAACGCTGGTTTTCAGACAGGACCCAATTTGGGAGTGTCTACATCACGAGAACCAGCGACGATAGCCATGCATACATACTATATCTAATAATACATCTAATAAATTATATCTAATATTAAAAATATACACAGATGAATAATTATAACATTCATACAGCATGACACAGAAATTAAGAATTACTGTCGCGTCTGTGGTTGAGTCATCATTAAACTCGACCACAGAAGCAACACGTTATGAGTACCTAGCCATTGTATTCTCTCTCCTTTCCTTGTGTCGAGCTATCTAATCTACCTACTGCGATGCGAGCGAGCGAAGTACTTAGCTACCGATTTACAAATAAATGCAGTGCAGGATAATACTACTACAGTACTTTTCTGTTTATTCCTAATATTGCTTACTATTACATTATTGTTCTGTGCTGTGAAGTGTGAAGTGAAATGTAGATAAGGAACGGTGAGAATCTGTAATTGACACGTGGCGTACAGACAGACTGGTTCTAACGGAAAATAAATTGTGAAATTGCGTACCTGCAATAGGACGGCGACACATATAGAGGGTACCTATCAAAGGGAAATATTATTGTAAGTACAACATGACATGACAAAGGCCAAGGTTGGCAGGGGCCCACGCTAGCTGCTGCTTACCTACGAGTTTTTATACGATCTTGGATATCCTGGAACCGAATGATGTCTACTAAAGATGCCTTTGGATGAGGTTAGAAAGGTACATACTTTAATGCCTACCTATCTGAAAATTATTAGTTCCTCTAATTGAATTTCAAGTAAAAGCTTTTTACATTTGTGCTTGAAAACATTTAAACTTTTCAGCATATGCAATGGGGGGGAGTAAATTGTTACAACATTTTGATGCAGCGTATTTGAGGGAACCTCTGAAAGCCATCAACCTATGCTTAGGAGTCTCAAATACATTGGTACATTTCCGACTAGGGTACCTTGACTTAGCCTTAGCCCAGTTTAGCTTTTCAAACATATACCTAGGGGACTGATTTTTAACAATACTAAAGAGAAGTACAGATAGGTGGAACTTTCTGCGAGCTTTCATCTTGAGCATGTTGGAGGAAATCAAGTATGGGGTGATGTGTGAACGGGGAGGGACATGGAAACAGAAACGAGCACATGCATTTTGGACACGTTGAATTATCTTTATAGTCCTACTGTACTCAGTATGGGCAAGACCCATAGACTGCATCACCATAATTTAATTTAGACAGGACAAGGGTTGTGAAGCAGCCTAAAAGAGCTTTTTGGTCCAACAATGTTAATGCTGAGGCATCATGGTTCATTATTTTTTAAACTGTGGAAGTGATCCATGATTTTATTTATAGCCAATGAACCTTATCATCAAAGAAGCTATTTGTATGTTGAAGTATTTATTATTATCCTGTGCCAGCGATGCGATTTCATTTCTAATGCCTCAGCCTGTCTCAGCCATCTAGCCCCAAACCAAGCAAGGCTTGTAATATAGTAGGTAGATTATGTGTAGAATACTTATGCATATATTTTTGTAAATACATATGAGCAATGTATATTATAATATTGGCTTATTTTCTTAAAACCTTTGAACAATAATTTACAGTAGGGTTTTAGTTTTTGTAACATTCATCCAGCAAGCCTCACAATTGGTAGTAGCTCTGCCTTCTCAGTGTAGGTTGTGGGTTCGATTCCCACCCGGGACAAACATTTATGTGATGAATATAGATGTTTGTTCTGTGTTTGGGTGTTGTGTTGTATGATAAGTATGTATTTACAAAAAAAAAGTATTTATGTTTTCTATCCGTAATCTAGTTCCCATATTACAAGCTATGCTTAGTTTGGGACTAGATGGCGCTGTGTGAAATTAATGTCCTGTAATATTAATATTATTAAGTTATCTTATCTAGTCACTTAATGATTATACTTTTTTATTTTATTATTGAAAACCAAGTGTTGTTGACCATGAACTCACCTGAAAAACAAGCATTGCTGTGGCCTACTTATGTTTTAGTATATGATATGACTTAAGCTAAAGTATTCTTTTGTAGTTAATTTTGACTTTTTGATAGGAATGAAAAGCTTTGGATTGGAACATAAAAACATTTTAGTTTTTTGTAGCACATTCTTCAAAAAGAATGGCTAAGATATCCTTCTTAAATTTAATTAATTTGTTGTTGAATATGTCCAAATTTTTACTATAATGCACCAACAATTCATTGTATAAGCGACACATTCTGACAATCGGATTGTAATAAGATGTGTTGTTTAGGTAAACTTGCAAGGCGAAAGTATGTTGAAAGGGGAAACGAGACCTAGGTTTGATGCTAATGTTGATACATGAGAGATACATACATACACACATGTAGCGCACAGCCAAAATAAGAAAAACTTTTGACTAAATGACCAGCTGATAGGTGGCAGAATCTGCCTGTGTATAAACAAACCTTTTCTGTGATGTTCCTGATAAATAAATTTAGAATTTTTATAAAATTCATTGCTAATTGTTGTAAGGGGAGAGAACTTCAAGGCACTTCTTAAGCACGCACAGAAAAGAGTGCTTGTTTTATGTGGTTTATGTTGAGTTACGTTAATTTAATAAAGTCAAAGTCAAATATATTTATTCAGTAAGATTTTTTAGGATCACTTTGAAACGTCAAGTCTACCGCCTGTTCAGAATCGCGACCAGCACAGAAGGAGAAAGGCAAGAACCTCGGGCTAGTTTTTTTTTTTTCATGATCCATTACAATAGCTTAAAATTATCTAATACTAATTACAATTTATTCACTGGAGCAAATTCATTTTTTTTTAATGCCAGGCTTTCTTATCTTCTAGGTAATCTGAAATTTTATAATAAGCTTTCCTGGATAGATTTTGTTTTACAAAATTTTTGAATTTATTATTTGACAAGCTTAGCACATCACTTGGCAATTTATTATAAAAGCGTACAGTTTGCCCTATGAACGATTTATTAACCTTATGGAGCCTAGTTGTGGGAACAGCGAGTTTATTCTTATTTCTAGTATTATAATTATGTTTATCACAGTTTTTGTCAAATAAGCTTATGTTTTTACGCGCATACATAATATTTTCATATATATATTGGCAGGGCATAGTCAATATATTTATTTCTTTGAACTTGTCTCTTAATGAATCTCTGGGACCCATTTTGTAAACAGCGCGAACAGCCCTCTTCTGCAAAACGAATATGGTATCTGCAGCACTTCCCCACAGTATTATGCCATATATACTGTCATCTGTGTGATTTCCATTCTAATAAGTTTGTGAATTGTGAGATTTGATATATATAATTAAAGTTAATATTGGAAAGGTTTATTTTTATTTTTACAATGTGGAAGTGCTTGGCCTCCCGTCTTTAAGTTAAGATAAGGATGAAGCTGGAGACGCACTTCACCCGGAATCCTCAACAGTCTGAGGAACTGGCTACCTTACCTCTAAATGCTGGAACACTTTAGAATTATTGTTATGGCTACAGGATTAGGTAAGATGGTGGTACATAGCCAGACAGACAAAGTTAAAATTTATTGTTTTTATTTGTTATGATTTGAACCAATTATATGTTTTTTTTATTAGAATACACAACAAAATACATCCCAATTGCATTATGATCTAGCCAAGTGGTAGGCTGATGAGTAATTCAAAACTGACCTAGATTTATACATTGAGTTATAACTAAGAATGTGTCTATACGCACTTCTTACTGTCTCTACTTTGTTCGTGTGATTGGTACCACTAGTAATAATAAATGACTCTTTCTTTTTAGGAATCTGAAGCACATTACCTGGTAGCAGCATCATGGCAGGTCCGTTTATGGAGGTTGCACAAAGGAGAAGCAACAATAGTGAAAACACTAGGACACAATGCCTCTCAGACTGCGCTGCTATCGTTAGCCAAAATTAACAATGCTTGCTGGCTCATTGAGGGTTCAGAGTAAGTTTTTTCATTTTGTAATTTATTTCCTTTTTATTAAATAATAACAGATTTATTTACTTACTTTTAAACTATGCACAAAGGAAGCAGTTGTTTAACCAAATGTTTGTCCTGGGTGGGAATCGAACCCACAACCTACAGCGCAGAAGGCAGAGTTACTACCAACTGAGCTATGAGGCTTGTAACAAATTAAACAACTATTCATTACTAAATGTTATTATAATATAAACAATTATTTAAATGATAAATTTTAATATTGTAATATCGCCGTCTTCCTCTCTACTACAAATTTCTGTTCCGGACAGGGTCCATAATGTTACCAGTAACTTTTTGAACATCTTATGTACATATGGAATCTACGACTGATGGTAGGCGTCATCATAGGACACTGCGACCTGCAGGCCTATTTAAAAATGCCTGCATTTCTGATTGAAACCGATTGAAACCCAAATGAAACAGAGTTAGGTAATAGGCATGCTGAACTACCACCTGTTCTAAACTGGAGTCACGGAGAGCGCTTTGTGCCGGGGCTTACAGGAAGAGGAAACAATAGAGCACGAGTGTCGTGAATAGGACTATTAAGGCTTACCCGAAATCTGCATCCACGGCCTCACAAAGAAGGCGGTTTCCTTCCAAACGACGCGTCGCAGCCGTTTGTAAATTGGGCTAGCTAAAGTCTACGTACACGACGCCTTCAAACTTTATCACCACAGGCCCGGGCTGTTAGGTCCCACAGGAATATAGACTCAAACACTCGCGAAGTCATCTTTATTTGGAAAGTTTTCACGGCAAAGGCAGAGAGGTGTGTCATGCCGGCGCGATCCAAAAGTATTTTTTTTTATAATGGCGGCGCTTCATGCCACCGAATGAAATCGCCGTGGCTCAGCGCGCGGAATTCAAAAACAGGCTTGCCTATAATCCTTATTCAGAGCCCTTAAAGAGGTCTGGCTGTACAACCAGAGCTTGAACACAAATAAAGAAGAAAGGGAAATTGATTCCGGTACGGAGCGACGTGATACCTCACTGCTCGGCTACAGGATCGACAAGGGAGAAAACAACAGTGTCATTTTCACTGTCGCTATTGCAAACTCAGGCGTTAGATGGGTGTCACCGGCAACCCAAAGTCCTGCTCCGGTATTTGAAGGGGGCTGGCTGGGGTAGGGTTAGTTAAAACCACGGGGGACAATGCACAATACACCCCACAGCGGGACGTCAGTGCAGGCCTCGGTCACCCAGAATAATAATAAGAATACATGAATGCAATAAATAAATGTGAAGCTTGAAACATAGTTTACATCGACTTACCCAATGTAATTTTGTAGAAATGAGCGCCTTCTGTCATTCTGGGACATCACAGTCTCGGAAGAGGACTCGCCTCTCACGAACGGGGACGAGCCGACGCCCAGGAAGCAGAAGAAGCGCAAGAAATCCCTCACCGACGTGCCCGTAGTGAACACACCCACTTACAACTTTGTGCTGGAAGACGCCCCGAGGATGGTGGACGCCAGCCTGAAGGAGGAAGACGGTCTGGTGAAGGTCTGCCTGGCTGCGGCGACGAGGAGCGGCGTGGTGCATTATTACACGCACACGTTGAACGGGTAAGTTTGTGTTGTTTTTCACCGACTCTAAGAAACGAGGCGGTTTTTTGAGACTAATTTGTGGTTGGTGGTAGGATTTTGTTTCAGTCCGCCTGGCTAGCTGTGACCGTCTCACCTAATCCTGTCGGCATAATAACAATTCTTTAAAAAAAATTGCAAGGTAAGATAGCCAGTTGCTCAGTCGGTTGAGGATTCCGGGTGAAGTGCGCCTCCACCTGCGGCCTCAACTTGTTACCAGGTGAGATGAAGGCCAAGCGCATCCCCGTCGTACAATAAATTAAAAAATAAGAGGTTCTCAATTCGTCGGTATCTTTGACCATATTTCTCTTAAATCTGCATTTTTTTACCGTCTCCGTGGTCTAGTGGAGTACAATATTGTGCTTGATTTGGTTGGTGGTACGACTTATTTTAAGTCCGCCTGGTTAGCTACCACCGTCTTACTTAATTCTGTCGCCATAATAATTCTTAAATTGTTGTGTTTCGGCATTTAGTGGTAAGCTAGTTCCTCAGTTTGTTGAGTATTCCCATCTCATCTTCGGCCTTATCATAACCTGAAAAATCAGGTCAGATGAAGGCCAAGGGCTCAACCAGGGATGTACTACCACCATACCTATTTCGGCCACCAAGCAGCATTGCTGTGTTCCTGTTTTTGAAGGGTATGGTTCCCGGTAAAATTACGGGCACGAGACTTCACACCTTTAATCCTCAAGGTGATGGCCGTAATGCAGTGCCGCATAGGTCATATTCTTTGTGCTATATACTTGTTTGAAATGTATTATATTTATATTATAATAAAATAAATAAATAAGCTAGCCAGGCGAACTTGAACAAAGTCCTACCACCAACCAAACCATGCACAATATTGTACTCCCCCTGGGCATCGAACCCGGGACCTCTGGATCTCATACCGGTGGCGAACCACCACTGAATCGGTTATATTAGGATGTGTATGTATTTATAAAAAAAATATTCTAGTATTCTATCACTAATCAAGAGCCTATATTACAAGCTATGCTTAGCTTGGGGCTATATGGCGCTGGGTAAAAATGAAATGTCCCGTATTAGTTTATTTATATAATTGCTTATAAATAAATAAATAAATATTACAGGACATTCATTTTACACAACACCCTCTAGCCCCAAACTAAGCATAGCTTGTAATATGGGAACTAGATTACGGATAGAATACTTTTATACTCTTTTTTTGTAAATACATACTTATCATACAATACAACACCAAAACACAGAACAAACATGTATATTCATCACACAAATGTTTGTCCTGGGTGCCAGCCTACAGCGCAGAAGGCAGCTTACTACCAACTGAGCTATGAGGCTTGTTGCTAAGTGATTTGAACCATTCCAGTTCGTCAGTGAAGCCGATGAAGCCCTCGGTGACCCTCCAAGTGACTACGGAGGAGGCCTGTCCCCTGCCGCTCGTTGCATGTCGCCTGCTGTCTGAGGGGGGGTTGCTACTGGCATACAATCAGGGGGTCACCATGGCCTTCGACAATGTTGTACGTATACTTACTTATCTAGGAAAAAAAACACATTTGTACCTACAAGTACTTGCAAACCATGTATGAAAGTTTGGATTTGGCTCTGACTACTTCCTAGTAGGTGATTCTCAAGGTGATCCACGCTCTGAGATTTGTTTGAGGGGAAATAGTTGTGGGTAGGTTTTTTTTGGGGAAATAGTTGAGTAACCGCCTCTGTGGTCTAGTGGTTCAACCACTAGGATTGAACCCGGGACCTCTGGATCTGAAATACTGATTGCAGATCCAGAGGTCCACCAAAACCAAACCAAGCATAATATTGTACTCCCCCTGGGGATTGAACCCGGGACCTCTGACCACTGTGTCTTTAATCCCCAGGGGAGTACAATATTGTGCTTGTGGTTTGTGAATGTATGATAGCTAGTTCCTCAGTTAATTGAGAATTCCACATGAAGTCTTAGTGTGGTTTCACCTTCGGGCTTATCATAATTTGAATAGTCAGGTGAGAAAAAGGCCAATCACATCACCGTTGCATTATATAAAAAATAGACCTTAGATTTTAATAATTTATAACAATCTAAACTCATTTTACAAAGATGGCTGAAAACATTAACATATGATCAAACAGAAGTTATCTTAAACATATTATTATTAAGGTATATTATTATTCGGGTTTTCAAAAATCTTGCGGGGCTTTTGATTGAGGCGACACGTGACCCAAGGGCTGGCTCTTATTTAGGCCAGAGAATTAGCATAGCTATTCAGCGTGGCAATCCAGCCAGTGTCTTGGGCACGCTTCCGACCGGTACTGGTCTGGAACAGTTGAGTTACCTATAGACCGTTTGTAACGGTCCTTAGGTAATCTGACTGATTCCTTTGGACATAGTTAGTTTAATTGTACTTTTTATTGAATTAATTATTATTGATTGTTAACACTTTATATTAATTTCATTATATTAGGACCCGAGCATAAAAATCTATCCAAAATGTCGATACTAAGTTTAACAGACACAGGCTTAGCCTTGTGGGAAAACTGACAGATATACCTAGCTTTAATATTCGCTGTCTGTTAAATATTTATATTAAAGTGTTAAAATGTTAGTACCTAAGAACCTTTGTTTTCCTTGAAATTGTACAATTTTATTTAACAGTAATAAACAATTTTTTTTTTTACTCAACACATATTTTGTCCACAGACGCCAGACCTCAAAACAAAAACGCAAGTCCTTATCAGAGAAACTAAAGAGAAGTCCAACCAGAAGCAGAGTGACACCAACAAAGTGCGCTCCGGGGGTTCTTCGCAAGCGCAGATCCTGGAGCCTTTAGGGGGGGTGGTGGGGAGGAAAAGGGTGGTGCCCGGGGGACAGGTCAGTGCATTTCTAATGTCAAATCTAAGTCAAATATTTTAATTTCAGATCCAGAGGTCCCGGGTTCGATCCCAATGGGGAGTACAATATATTGTGTATGGTTTGGTTGGTGGTAGGACACCATCTTACCTAATTCTGTCGCCATAATCACAATTGTGTTCCGGCATTTAGAGGTAAGATAGCCAGTTCCTCAGTTGAGGATTTCGGGTGACGTGAGCCTCCACCTTCGGCGTTATCTCAACTTGTATCAGGTGAGATGAAGGCCACGCGCTTCCCCGTCGTACGATAAAACGACAAATCTACCGTCTGTTCGGAATTGCGACCGCACACAAGAAGAGAGGCAAGAACCTCGGGCTGGTTCTAAGCTTTTCATTCTTTCAGTCATATACAATACCACATCCTTACAATAAGTTATATATATTACTTACACTTACAATAAGTTAGTATTTTTATTTGACTACCAAAATATTTACTAGCAGTATTTTATATGGCAAACATTGGCCAACATGGCAAAGTTTGCCGGGTCAGCTAGTCTAATACTAATTAAAATTTATTCACTGGAGCAAATTCATTTGAATGCCAGGCTTTCTTATCTTCTAGGTTATCCGAAATTTTATAATAAGCTTTCCTTTATACCTATATTTCTACCTATGTTACTTTATACTGGGGTTTCTATATAACTTGGAGATGGAACAAACAAACGGCCCTGATGTTAAGTGCAGCTCTTGTCTATAACAAAGCCTTACTACGTAGCTCATATTTAGAGAACATGACCAGAGAAGGTACCACAATCTCTGAAAGCATTCTTGTTTTGATAATACTTTACTCTTGTCACTATATGTATAGAAAAAACGAGACAAAAATAATGTAAGATCAAAACTAGGTTGCTATAAGACGTTGTGTTTAGGCCCCTGAACTTTACTGTGCCTTGTCCGTAATTTCACCGGCAACCATATCCTTTATACTGAAACACAGCAGTGCTGCTTGGTACCTTGACAAAATTATCATGGCATTTTTTTATTCGAAGATCATCTTTCTCTGAGACATAAATCAAGTCAATCGATATTATAATCTGTTTTCATTATTGTCACATTATTATCTGCCCCCAAAAAGTATTAACAAAAAAAAATATTTGACTACTGACGCAATTAGATTTGTGTTACAGGCGTTTCATTTACCAATTAATAAAGATGTATTGATTGTATTATTAAAAAAATATATTTGATCCCCTTATTATTTTTTAATAATACAAATGTGCACATTATAATTGTCATTTTAATTTTACCACCTCTGTGGTCTAGTGGTCAGATCCTGAGGTCCCGGGTTCGATCCCCAGGGGGAGTCCAATATTGTGCTTGGTTTGGTTGGTGGTAGGACTATGTTTAAGTCCGTCTGGCAACCACCATCTTACATAATTCTGTCGCTATAACAATTATTAAATTACTGTGTTCCGGCATTCAGATGTAAGATAGCCAGTTCCTCAGCCTGTTGAAGATTCCTTATCAGCTTAAGTCTTATCATAACTTAAAAAACCGATGAGATAAAGGCTTGGCCTTTATCTCATCTCCCTGTAGTGAACCCTCCCGTACTGGACATTTCAGATCGAAGTACCAATGGAAGCGAGGCTTTCAAACCTCTCACTTGACATCAACAGTCGGACCAAATCAGCTGTCAACACAAACTTCACCAAACTTCTCGTGCAAGGACTGCATTCTAAGGATAGAGAGTGAGTTGCGGAACTTATTTTATTTTCATGTACTCTCACATAATCCACAGATGCAAGTGATTTAACTGATTAACCGAAACGTACATCCAATAATGATTTATATATATATATATATATATATACTTACCACTATATACTAGTGGTTCTGTGAGAACCCTTATAACCATGCTTTAATTTTTTATAACAGATGCTTTCCTCTTTCACTTTACCTTTTACACTTTTGAGCAAATCGAGGTACCGAGGTGTAAGGTTTAGTGAATGTAGGTACTAGCATTTATAACGCTTTGTTCTCCATGTACTGTAATGTTGTAAATTGTGAATAAACAAATTATTGTGTAGTCTTATATAAAATTTATTTCAGTCTTTTACAACCATAATAATAATAATCATAATCACAAAATAATAAACAAGACAAATAGGTACACATTAAAATAAATAAAATTAAAATAATTAGATGACACCAGGTGAGTTGAGGGCTAACCGATTCCCCGGAAATGTATATAAATGTATGTTTGTTTCAGAATAATAAAGACGGTATTGCTGAAGAATCGTTTGGAGGTGGCCACCAGTACGGTGTCGGCGTTGCCGGCAGAGTATGTACCTCTGTTGCTCAACGAACTGGCCAACATGGCCGCCAGGAAGACTAGCGCGTGAGTCAAACGGGAATCCGTTCCCAGTATCCCATGGGAATATTATAAAATCAATTCCTAATACAATTATGATAGATACAACTCTTTACTGTACACCAAAAAATGAAAGTAAACAGACAAGCAAGAGAATCACACAATCTTAAACTATGTACATTGTACCGGCGGTCATATCGCTAAAGGCGATCTCTTCCAGGGCAACTTTGAACCACCAAAATTTTGAGGAAAAAAAATCCTAATACACATGTCATGTATTAGGAACACACCATTCTTTAACAAACCTCATAGCTCAGTTGGTAGTAGCTCTGCTTACTGCGCTGTAGGTTGTGGGTTCGATTCCCACCCAGGACAAACATTTATGCGATGAATATTGATGTTTGTTCTGTGTTTGGGTGTCGTTTTGTACGAAAAGTATGTATTAAAACTTTGCTTAGTTTGGGACTAGATGGCGCTGTGTGAAATGAATGCCCTGTAATATTTTTATAGAATTTAATTGTAGGTAATATGATGGGTATGTATTTTCAGTTGCCTCTGCGTGTGCACCTGGCTGACTGCATTGCTCCGATGCCACGCCGCATTGCTACTCGCGCTCATGAACTCGCAGCACAGCGACCAGCTCACACACCTACTCGCCATATTCACTAACAGGTAACCTATTATTTTTATTTTATTTTTCTAAAACAATTCTAAAATTGTTGTGTTCCGGCATTCAGAGGTAAGATAGCCAGTTCCTCAGTTAGTTGAGGACTCCGGGTGAAGTGCGCCTCCACCTTCGGCCTTATCTCCTCAACTTGTAACCAGGTGAGACGAAGGCCAAGTGCTTACCCGTCTTACAAAAAATAAATGTGTATTAAATTGTGTGGAAGGCCAATAAAAAAAATCTTTATATACATATATGAAGTGCAAATAAACAGACACAGTTGACGACAGTTGTAAAAGAATAAGTAATACTATTTTTTTTTTAAAAAGTCTGCACATACAAACAAACACCAAAAATGTGTCCCTAATCTTATGCTTGTAAGTAATTATCGCTAAGTAAGCGTTATATACTTAACTAATTATGTACTATTTAACTCGTTTATTACTGAGGCCGGCGTATGAAGAACGCACAAGTAAATAATGCGGATTGACTTGCTCGTTCAATTAAACTAAAACAGCAACCATTATTTTTAAGGTTTCTTTTTGATTAATTATTATTTAATTTTATTATCAAAGATAATTTAATTAGTTATTATCTTATTTACTAATTAATTAATTATGCTACTTTTCTATGGTAATTACTAATTGCCATGGAAAATTTGAATTAAAAGTGTTAATAATAATTTCTTTAAATGGTTAATTTACACTTACCATACGAAAGTTACCTTAAAAATAATGGTTACCACCAATGTTTACTTTTCTATGGATATTATCAAATAAAAACATAAATTTAAATAGAAAGTTACGTCAAAAAATAAAGGTTGTGGGAGGAAATTGAGAATGTAAGTCAATCGAAAAACATACGAAGGCAGCAAGTTTCATTCCTTTCTATTTTTATAGATGTTTTCGAAATAATGTTCAGTTGATATCTTTGAAAGTTTTCTAGAATGTGTCATTCACCAAAATATGAATGTATCAAATAACTTGATTATACTAAATCGTGTTTTGCGGTGACTGCGACAAATTTGTAATTAAAATGATTAATGTTATAATTAATAATAAATAAATAAATATTACAGGACATTAATTTCACACAGCGCCATAATTAATGGTATCTTTAAGACTTAGTATAATGGCCTAAAACTATATTAAGTATTGTTATTAAAAAATAACATCGATATCGTAATTTAATAGGCTACATATTATTCAGCATAAATAGTTATCAGCTGTACAGTACTTTCGAGTGACTTCCCACTAGTGTTTACTGTATGACAGCAAGGTGTCGGTGTCTTCCACACAATATCATGATATATACTCTATAATTGCATACCTATAATATATGTAAAAGTTGGAAACTTAAAGAACATAAGACACTAGAAAGAACCATAAAAAATTTGTTCACATTTTTGTTTCCATACTGTTATCTAGACGTGAAAACCTGTTATTAGCTTTCTGATTCTATAGCTTTTGTTATTTTAACTTTAAGAGCTGTTGGTTTTCCAATAAATAAATAAATAAAAAAGTATTACAAACGTAATACAATACAATATTCTTTATTGAACACCAAATGTAAACAAAATTATGAATTAATTCATCTTACAAAAAAAAATGCACAATGGGCGGTCTTATCGCTTTTAGCGATCTCTTCCAGACAACCTAATAATAAATAAATAAATATTACAGGACATTATTTTTTACACAGCGCAATCTAGCCCCAAACTAAGCATAGCTTTTAATACGGGAACTAGATTACGGATACACTACTTATTCATCACACAAATGTTTGTCCTGGGTGGGAATCGAACCCGCAGCCTACAGCGCAGAAGGCAGAGCTACTACCGACTGAGCTATGAGGCTTGTTATAATACAAGTATATATATATAACAATGAGACAAGTGATAGTTATTTGATCCGGTATTTTTTATTTCCGCAGACGTTCGCACCTCTGCCAGCTGATGAACCTGAAAGGCCGTCTGAGTCTCACCATACAGCAGAGGAACACGGCCGCGAAACAACACAAACACTGCTTGAAACCCATCATGGAGTACAGAGGCAACTAAAACATTCATAAATAAAATATCACAGGACATTAATATCACACATCGCCATCTAAATCAAAATCAAATCAAAACGACATTTATTTGCAACTCTTACACAAAAATCAACATAAAAACAATAATGAATAGAGACAAAGAATAAAAATGTAAATTAAATAGTTAGCTCGCATAGAATTGCAAAAATCTAGGCCCCAAACTAAGCATATTTTGCAATATGGGAACTGGATTACGGATATACAACACCCAAACATAGGACAAACATGTATATTCATTAATGTTTGTCCTGGGTGGGAATCAAACCCACAGCCTACAGTGCAGGAGGCAGACTACCAACTGAGCTATGAGGCTTGTTATAATAAAATTATACATATCTAACCATCTCTGTGGTCTAGTGGTTCAACCCAGCGATTTCAGATCCAGAGGTCCCGGGTTCGATCCCCAGAGGGAGCAATATTGTGCTTGGTTTGGTTGGTGGTAGGACTTTGTTTAAGTCCGCCTGGCTAGCTACCACCATCTTGCCTAATTCTGTCGCCATAATAACAATTCTTAAATTGTTGTGTTCCGGCATTCAGGGGTAAGATAGTCAGTTCCTCAGTTAGTTGAGGATTCCGGGTGAAGTGCGCCTCCACCTTCGGCCTTATCTATAACTCCGAGTTAAATAATCATGTGTGCAGTTTTCACACATAGAAGTGTATTTTTTTAAACCCTAATAAAAATATTGAAAATGACACGTGACCAATACACCACGGCCTTTTCCTGAGGCTTCGCAGTGCGCAGACATTAATTAGCATGGCAAAGGGGAGCATAACCCTGAAAAGAGTTCTCTTCCAGCAAACCTTATGAAAGAGTGTTTTTTTTAATAATAGTGTGTGTAGGTCGTGCATATAACTGAAACAATAAATTTAATTTTAAGTTATTGAACAGAATACGGACAGATAAGAAATTACAAGCATACATGTAAAAAAAAAATAACAAAACGGATACTAACAAATAGAATATATAAGTACATAATGACAATATGATAAACTTTTTTTTTGTGCTTCTGTGTTGTCTTCTCTAATCTAGAATATATGTATATAGATGTGATTAATAACAAATAATAATGTAAAAAATGTGAGAAAGATGTGCCCGGTACGGTGAGATGTAGATTTTCATGTAGTTTATTATATATATATATTTATTTATTTCCAATTCCTTTTCCCAGATGCTTCATCAGACGAAGACATGGTGGTGGCTGAACGGACGAGATACACCAGTGAAGGGTCTTGGGCCGACAAATTTGGTGACGAAAACGGTGATGACGATGGTGATGATGACGACATGGAGCGCGACAGTGATGATGATGATGATAGTGATGACAAAAGTAATAATGATTGCGAATAATTTTGATATTGTTATGAGGTTTTTGTTTTATTAACATAAAAACTTTCGATTCCCTTTAGCTAACTGCCTCAGGCGGGTTTGGGTTCTTTGTTAACCGTCAGGATTCATGAATTGCATGTCATAGGTAGGTAGCAATTACGTATGAAGCAAATTTGTAGCTATTCTTGAATAGTCAATGCCAGACGCCACATGCTGGCTTTTACTTAACTCTTTTCATTTGGGTTTCAATACTTACTTTACTTAATGTCCTAAGACCTCTAGATGGGGCCGAGGTCGTCGCCATTCCGTTCTGATATAAACATAATAGTTCAGATATAGAGAATGTATTAATATGCCAATAACGCGAATATTATGTGACTTGAAAAAAATAATGTCAGCGAAAAGCTCCTTCGTGAAATTAAAAATAATGACTGTCATTTCGCAGCACTCTCTTTCTCTCTCTACTCTCTTTGGTTCCTCTAAAATTAACTACACTAACGCTAAGGTTCTAAGTTCATCGCTATAATTTATAATTTCGGGCCATACTAAGCCCACTGCTGAGCAAAGCATTTTCTTGAAAGGCCATTTAGAGCATCCACTGTGGACCTGATTCTTGCTCTCGCAGGCCTCGAGATCCAGGTCCCCCCGGTAAGGCCGCTTTTAGTTTTGGGTTGAACATCTATCCACCTCTTTAGCCATCAAATCCTCTCCATCCAAAGGTTGTCTGGAAGAAATAGCTTCTTAGCGACAAGACCGCCCAATGTATATACAAAACAATTTTGTTATCCATTGTATTTTTAAGGTATGCAATAAAGTGTTTTAATTCAATACCTATTTAACTAATAAAAAAACATGTTGTATATGAAACACACGTTTTATCGTGGTCCTATTATTATATAGACCCATTACTATTAATCTACTTCCTGTACCTATATAAGATACGTTTGCTAAAGATGAAAATGTTAAAAATAATAATATCAAAATTCTACCAAATAAATACAGTTAAGTACACTGCAATTGAACGGTATTGAATGTTGGCAAAGCTATGTGCGGTATAGATTTTAGTTACGCTAATTTGGCGGTTCAAAATATCTGAGAATAGCTGGCCTAGGGCAAAGTCAGAAACAAAGTTTGCTTATTTTATTGCAGGGCCGGTAGAAAATAAACATAAAATGATCTTTGACTAAAAAAAGCAAAAAGAGATGCATCGACCGGGAATCGAACCCGGGCCGCCCGCGTGGCAGGCGAGCATTCTACCACTGAACCATCGATGCTTGTAATGTATATGTAAAATTAAATAACCGTTTGAAAGACAGAACATCTTGATCATCAGAATACCCATGTTGCAACATCGATAGGTACACAAAATGAAGAAGTTGGTCCTACACTTTATAGGCGTTAACTTTAACCTTGATCAATAGATATAGATAGCTGAAGGTATAAGTTGGTTAATAATAGTGAAATAAATAGCACCCGGTTGATATTCCTTACTAAGCGCTTGAAAAAAAATGCAGTGTAAACTTTGAATCAGCTCTCTGTATTTCCGCTGTGTTACGACCCTGTCTTCAAGAATATAATTAATAAGCACCTGGGTATGCTTGCTCCATCAAAGTCCTTGCATGTATCCTTGGAAAAACTCTGTCATGCCAAGGATACCGCACTCCAACATGTTATCTTATCACTGTACCTATTTGTTTACAAACCTATTTCAGGAACCAGACTCTCACAAAACAGGTCACTACTTTACTATTTCAAAACTTGTTTTGCTGTTACTTAGTACCTATTTGTGAGAAAAGATTAAAATATACATTATTTGAATCTCTGTGTTCAATTACGTTACAGCGCAGCGCATACTATCAAATTAGGATGCAAATAGCACTATAAAAATGGCCGATTTTACGGCACTCGGCGGTTGCTCTGCCTTAATTTGGTTTTAGGTCTGCCTCTGTGGTCTAGTGGTTCAACCCACCGATTTCAGATTCAGAGGTCCCGGGTTCCAACCCCTAATGGGGAGTACAATATATTGTGCTTGGTTTGGTTGGCTACCACCATCTTACTTAATTCTGTCACCATAATAGCAATTCTAAAAATTGTTGTGTTCCGGCATTAAGAGGTAAGATATGCCAGTTCCTCAGTTTGTTGAGGATTCCGTGTGAAATGCGCCTCCACCTGCAGCCTTATCTCAACTTGTAACCAGGTGAGATGAAGGCCAAGTGCTAACCCGTCGTACAATAAAAAAAAAAGCTATTTCGCTATTATCGAGCTGAAATCTACCAAATATGATTTTTTTGATGCATTAAAGTGACTATGGGTACGATAATTTTGATACAAATTTGTAAAAATACGATAATTTTCCTTTCCCGGTACGATAGCTGCCTGGAATACTGACGGGGATAAGTAAGATATGCTTCTAATCATCTAGTAAATATCTAGTAGAAAACATGTGAAAAATTTATGTAATGTAATGTAGTAAGAGCTCGTTATTAAAGCAAATAAATATATTACCCAAGAATTCTCCATGTTTTTGTATGAAGATAAAAACTTAAGGATAAGTGATAAGTATTCAATAGAAATTAATTTCGTAATGAAAATCTATATTAGAACTATACTAGGTAGGTAGTCGAGTCGCCGATGTAGTAGAGAACATTATCAACATAAGGTAGGTAATTTAGTAGTGTAATAATTTAGTAAGTCAAAAGATTTGCTAAGATAAAATATGTAGGCGGGACGATATAAGTAAGTAGGTACCTTACCTAGGTTTCAATTATTTATGCGTTGCGTCGTATTTACCTCCGGTTGGACCTTACTATTAGGTATTTAGTTTTTGGGATGATAGGGAAATACGTACCTATTTAAGTAGGTGACTGAAGGCTACTTCTGAAGGACTGAAGGTTCTTCTATGAAGGTAAGAAATAAAACGCATTTATTATGTATGTAAATTTATAATCTATATCTGTAAAATACCTACTTATCTAAAAAAACAAATACCTAAATAAAATTGAAGTATCTGTTTACAATTTCAAAATGCTTTACAGCTTTTACTAAATGCATATAATATGATAATATACTACCTAACCTAGACTTTTGGTAGGTACGTACTTCTAACGAAAATGCAATAAAAAAATGTTAAAATGCAAAAATCTATGTCTGATGAAAATCCATAAAATCCAATATACCTAGTATATGCTAGAAGTATATATGTCATAGGGGTGCAAAAAGATAGGCCTTCCGGAAATTCCTGCGGGATTCCCGAGTGCTGCTTGAATTATGTCAGGAGTGCATGCGTACCGCCGCGCCACTATAGGTTCTCATTCATAGAATGGTTGATAACTCGGGGCAGTTGCTTATAATAATAATAATAAATCGACACCCTAGCGCCATCTCTTCTGCCTGGGACATCAGTTAGGGCTGGTGCGGCGGCTGATTCGGCCGAGGATCACAAAAGGCGCAAATATAGTGGTCTCGACAGAGGTTACCTATTTGAGCCTTTTGGGGTGGAGACCTTGGGTCCGTGGGGAGCCGGTGCCCTCCGGGTTTTCAAAAATATTGCGGGGCTTTTGATTGAAGCGACACGTGACCCAAGGGCTGGCTCTTATTTAGGCCAGCGAATAAGCATAGCTATTCAGCGTGGCAATGCAGCCAGTGTCTTGGGCACGCTTCCGTCTGGTACTGGTCTGGAACAGTTGAGTTACCTATAGGCCGTTTGTAACGGTCCTTAGGTAATCTGACTGATTCCTTTGTACATAGTTAGTTTAATTGTACTTTTTATTCATAATAATAAAATATATATATTCAGACAACATATTCCACAGTTAGTAAGAAATACTTAAACTTATGGGTTAGTACTTAATAACTAAAACAGATTTCGTTCTCTGGGAGAGCTTCCACAAAAGAGGACACGCATAATTGTTTGATATTTCTTTTTGGATGCTGTTGTTGCTCGCGCGCACTCTGTTTAGTAGTGAGGCCGTCTTTTGCCGCCAGATGGCGTCAAAAGTATCTGTGCGCGTATCTGCGAACATGCCAGAAGCGCGGGAGCCGAACAACGCCTTATAAGCATTATTGAATTGACTGCATGGTACCTATGCCCCCAGACCAATCCGAGCCGGAGTCCCCCAGGGCTCCGTTCTCGGGCCCCTTCTATTCACGCTGTACACCAGCGATATCCCCCGTACCAATCTGGTAGAACTAGCCCTCTTTGCGGATGACACAGCCTTGTATACTTCCGATCGGAATACCGATCGGATCTGTATAAGACTGAACTCCGCCCTCACCACTCTAGGAGAGTGGTTCCGAAAGTGGAGAATTGAGGTTAATCCTACGAAAAGCGCAGCCGTGCTCTTTTCAAAGAATTATCTCAATAAACCCGACCCTGTCCAACTCTTTAGTAAACCCATACCCTGGGTCCCTTCCGCCCGCTATCTGGGCGTCGAACTTGACAGCCGTCTAAACTTTAAAGCCCATATTAGGACGGTGCGTAACCGTGCCTTTTACATCCTAGGCAGACTAGGCCCCATGATCAACGCAAAAAGTAAAATGTCCCTTAGAAATAAGGTGACACTTTACAAAGCCTGCGTCCGCCCCATAATGACATACGCCTCAGTAGCGTTTGCTCACAGTCCAAATATCCCACGCCTCCAAATTGTCCAAAATCGTTTCCTTCGCAAAGCCACTGGCGCGCCATGGTACATGCGTAATAACGATCTCCACCGAGACCTTGATCTTGAGTCCATCGCCTGCTTTATGAAGCGCGCTTCCCAGCGGCATTATAAAGTAGCTGCCAATCATCCGAATCCTCTGATACGAGTGATCCCTACCTACCCAACCGATCCGCCGTCGGACCGGTCCCTCCGTAGGCCAAGACACGTTCTTGGAGACCCGGATGACCCACTCACCACCGCAAACCCGGAGGTGACGGCATCCATTCATTAACTATCTCGTCACACAGAGAAAACACTATACAGATACACCGACTCCGCCGGCGGAGTCGATGAACCTTTCCGCCTCAAAGCGTTACCCTCGGTATCGCCTTCGGCCATTCCTATCCTCCCCCATCAAATGGCAACAGCCCAAGCCGAGGTCCGTACCTAAGTGGTGCCCTTGCGCTTGTTGCCTCAAAAATCAATTATTGGGCTCGCGCCTTCAGCGCCAGCCAGGTCCGCGCAAAGCTGCCGCCCAGGTTCAGAACCAGGCCAGCGTATTGTCCTTTCATTAAAAAAAAATAAAATGCATGGTACCTAACTGTACGTAGGTACCTACTTTATTATATTACTTGCTGTATCAGTGCAGTTTCACTTGCACATAACATAGGACGCCGTAAATACATGTTTTCCATAAAAACTTAGATCTATCCTGCATACCCCACAGAAAAAGGAAGTACCTAAGATTTTACATCACTGTCTTTAAATATTACCTATTTAATGCAAAGTTTCTAGTAAAGACTTTATATAAATCCCTAGCAGAGGGATTTAGAGACCCGCCCGTTGATGTCATTAGATTCGACGAAGGGATTTTAGCAGGCGATGGGCGGGCAGCAGCTTCCATCCATCTAAGAACCTACCTGACACCAATACTGTGATCACCAGGTGGTGATAATGTCAAATCTCCCCACTACTCTTGTTTGGAAGATGGGCAAAACATACTCTTTGTGATGGTTGTGGCAAATCCCCCAGTCACACTCATTGAGACTTTAAAGATGAGAGATAAGTGCCTTCCGTGAATATTAGTAATATCCTGATATATTTATTTATTTATATTAATGGAATCGTCGTGGATGCAAGGAATCAAAAGTATAAAGAAAGAAAGAAAGATAGAAAGAAAGAAAGAAAGAAAGAAAACCATTTATTTATATTCTACCACCACCAAATAATATTAACTTACTGAATAATAATATACAATATAAAATGTGTGATGGTGATACTGGTCCCAGCTCAGCTAATGCCACAGCGTGTCGCCACGCCGCAGCTCTGGTCTTCCGCTAGGGCCAAAGCTGGCATTGCAATCACCTTGTTATTAACACCTTATTATAAAATAAATGCAGTTTATACAGTAGTAGTTACCTTGTTATTTAAAACATAATTATAGCAATAAAATAGCCACAATCCAGGAGAGATGAATGGAAACAGCGAGAGATTGACACAGGGAGAGCATAAAGATAGAGAAAAGAAACATAAGCCTCAGCATTTATATGCTGAGGCCGATAGCTGATTTATTAGACAGCTCATAATATATTTTTATAATTTAATCCTCTATAAGTTGATGCTGCTAATCGCTAATTTCCCTTAAAGGCGGTGGAATATTATTCCAGCACTTGGTAGCGGCATCATAACGGAAGCTTCCTTTAAATGCTGCTGACCTGTGTATGTGTCGAAAGAATAATATCTGAACCTTTTCTCCTACTACTTACGTCCACTATCCTGAAAGAGCCACTTTAGTTTGCGAAACAGATATTCTGACTTTCTGTTTTTTTTATTATTCCAAACAGCAGGACAGAAATATGCACATAACTTCTGCAGGACATTTTTAATAAACATAGTGACATAAGCTGTAGGAGGTAGAAGAAAACAGAACCTTGCACAGGCATTATGGACACGCTGGACAAGCCTCTCCGTTCTAGCAAGTATTCTAGGACCATAAACGAAAAAAACTAAAGTATAAGTAAGTATTATAATAATATTTCAAAAAAGTAACTTTAGGGCACCTATGGCCTAGAAAAATACACGTGCTGTATCACTTGCACATAAAATAAAACGCCAAGAAATAAGCTTTGATCTATCCTGCTTCCCTTTCTGAGAGACGTACCTTTGTAGTTTGATTTTACACCACTTGTCAGTGACATCATTCATTTCTAACGCAAGCTTTGGTCAGTTTTTTTATCTTGGAGTAAAAGGTTTCTAGTTAATATGGGTCCCTTTGCTTACCACTCCTGGATGTCATTAGACCAAGGGATTTCACCAGGAGATGGGCAGCTTTCATCTATCTTAGTACCTACGTACCTAACACCGACACTGGGATCAACAACTCACCTGCCCAGGATAGTGGAAAAGCCAAATCCCCCATTACTCTTGTTAGGCATCTGGTAAATCTGCAATATTCATTCATGTACTAAATAAAATAACTCACTTTTTCCCCTTCGAGAGTTCCCCTCTGATCTCTACTCAGAGCGTGGATCTTATGAGGATCACCTACTATATATACCAATACCTACTACGATTACCGAAACGCTTGCCAAGCGTGGCCCATTTCATGCAGTGGTACTTGTTTGAGCTTGATGATTATGAAACGACACCAGAAAAAAAATTGCTCATACTATCTCTAGTACCTACGTTTACGTAACGTAGTAGCAATGACTGTCGTTCTGTTCAGACTATGGCCAGTGCATGGTCTAGTGAAAAAAATAGTTTTTCATCTCACCATCTCGGAAAGAGTATTTTTACTATTCGATATCTGATTGCAAAAGCCGTTTTTATCCGCTAGAGGTTAAAGTAAAATTGAATTTAGAACATCGTGTGCACTAAGTTTGTGAATTCAAAACATCAATAAACCTATTTACTTCTACCTCCATGGTGCCGAATTCATCATACAACCTTTTCTAATTTGTTAAAAACTCGAAATCGGAACCTTCTTGGTGTATTACTTGTAAAGGTATCGTAGGAGCCATTACACTGAAAGAGCCTCAGTCAGATCCTTGGACTGGCCCTTCTACATCAAAAATGAGCCATTACTAAACACCTAACCATCGCCCTCTCATGCCAACATTTACGCCAAGGGAATCCGATGAATCGGTACAACTATTAAGTATGACAGATAGTTTACCGAAAAACAGTACACAAGTGACTAACACCAATATTACAGTACCAAACAAAAATATTACACTCAATTTAAATAACTGTAGCAACGTTACTTTCAAATTTTCTCAATTATACCTTAGTATTATTTTATATAATTTAAAGATTATTCTGTAATACTTACCTGTCATAATGTAGTAGTTAATACCTAAACTGAAATAAAAGTACCTATCTTGTGATTGTAAACGTTTTTTTTTGCATTTAGTCATTTCCTCGCTGAGGTGGAATGAAAAGTTACGTGTTGCACTCGAGTGCAAAGATTTTTCACCTCGTGCTCTTTTGATTCCCTCGCTAACGCTCAGGATTCATTAATTTTAGAATCCTTCGCTTGCTCGGTCATCAAAATTGAACACGCGGTCAAAAAGCAACTTTGCACTCTTGTATAACAAATAACTATTATCTCTGGGGGTGTCCGTAAAGATCTTAAGCACGATTGTTTTTGATATAGCACCATGTCTAGCATATATATTTAATAGAAGCATCGACGAAGGAATCTTTCCAGATCTTATGAAATATAGCAAGTTGATTCCTTTATTAAAATCTGGAAATGAAAAGGATCCAGGAAATTATCGACCAATCTCAATTCTGCCAGCATGTAGTAAAATATTTGAAAAACTTATTCTTAACCAGTTGTTGTCACATTTTAACTGTAACAGGCTACTTCATGAAAAACAATTTGGGTTTACTAAAGGTCGTTCAACCACTGACGCTGGTGCCATGCTGTTGAAGTACGTTTTTAAAGCCTGGGAAGGAAAACAGGATATAGCCATAGGAGTATTCTGTGATTTATTGTCCTTGCCTTTCTCCTTGTGTGCTGGTCGCGATTCCGAACAGGCGGTAGATTTGACGTTTCAAAATGATCCTAAAAATCTTAATGAATAAAAATATTTGACTTTGACTTTGACTTTATTACATCGCTTTGCCCACAGAATCTGTAGCACCATAATGCAAACGCGATGTAGAAGTAATAAAATGAGTTGAAATTATAGCAGGAGTATGGGATATGCCATCTTAAATATTACAGGACATTACAGGACATACATTTCACACAGCGCCATCTAGCCCCAAACTAAGCATAGCTTGTAATATGGGAACTAGATTACGGATAGAATACTAATATACTTTTTTTTTTCGTAAATACATACTTATCATACAATACAACATCCAAACACAGGACAAACATCAATATTACCAATTGAGCTATGAGGCTTGTATAAATGTCGTAAAAGGCGACCAGGAGATGAGGAGTTGTATTTATCTCGGAACTTATCAGTACGACTGACCACTCGCCTGCCCAGCATGATGATGATGATGATGATTCTGACCCACCTACATAATGAGGGATACGAGCTGGAGAATAACAGTTGATGATGATAATGATGATGATAAACTGACATTTATGGGCTGCAAAGGTAAAAACTACCTTCAGATAAATGTACCGTGATGTTCCGTAGCCAAGCGTTTACTCAACACAAATACAAATAAAAAAAACTGCAAACACACAGCAACTCTGAATGTTTAATGTTCGACTACCTTTTACGATTTTGCAAACCTTTCACAACTACAAATAATAATTTCTTAGTTAACATTTAAATCTCCAAGGAGTATTTAATTTATCACTCGAGGTATTTCTCAGAGTACCTAAGCGTAGAAGAAGAATTACACGTGTCACGCCGAAAAAGTCTCTTTGACCACGCTAATCTCCGAAAGTACTGATTGTTCCGATTTAAATGAGGTTTCAATGGTAAATTGTGTAATATTTGGGTTAACATCATTAGTGTAATTTATCAAAATCCAATCATGAATAAATAAGATATGCATGCATTAAACCAACATCATTAAAAGTCAACACAACTTTTTTATGTATATATTTTTTCGAAAAAATCGATCGTCATATCCTGCCCTGAACCATACTCAACATCATCGAAAACCACATCCAAATCGGATAAGCTATTCCGGAAACACGTTTGCACAAACAAACCGACAAAAAATCTGAAAACTGTATTTTTATGCTCAGCTGCGTGTTTTAAGTGGGAAGCATCCATTTTTTTTTTTAAATTAAGTGTAATGTAATGTAGTAATGTAAACACAGCTTTTCTACGATTTTATTATAAGCATAGATAATAAAGATTCGTTAGATCAGAGCCGACGTCTGGTAGCATGGGTAGACTCCTACCTACCTACCGGAATTTAGGTAAATAAGTAGGTATGTTGTAAGTATAATTTAGTCGCCAGATTTCGGGCAATTACTTGCAAGTAGTTAGGTATCGATCATGAAATAAGATAATACTAGGTACCTATAGTTTTTTAATTTCACACAGCGCCATTTAGCCCCAAACTAAGCAAAGTATGTAATATGGAAACTAGATTACGGATATGCCTGCTTATCTTACAATTCAAAACCCCAGTAAGCAGTAAACAACTCCCAGCTATTATTTTTTAATAATATCAACTTTTGCGCATTGCTAATCCGAAAACAATAGGCCGCCGGGTTCTATTATGTATATTTTGGTCATAATGAGGTAAGTCGATAACATGATTCATAATCTTTACAGTTTATTGATTTATAGATGTGCAGGTGCGTCTAAAGTTCTTAGAACCATCGGTTTATTGTACATGGTTAGGTAATCATACCTAGTTAGTTACCCATAATTACTATAGCCATTTAGAGCCCTCATAGCAACAAACTAAAATGATCATAATTATTGTATAAGTTACTATTGTTACGTTGTGTTGTATACTGTTATTATTTTATTTTATGTTATTGACGATATTAATGTTGTTCTCTCACTTACCACAATATTTTGTAAATATAAGTTGTGTGTTTACTCTAATTAATAAACGATTCTTTTCTATTCTTAGCGTTAATTAGCATTACCTACCTCTTACCCGTAAAACATCGCTACTATTTACTTGGAATTACGTTAATTGTAAAAGAAACAACGAAATCTAAAACAAACACATACGGTGTGTTATTTTACTATGAGCCTGCACGCAGCATAGACGTGAGTCAGCACTCGCGTAACGGCCGGGAAAACACACATCTGTGTGATGCAGCACTCCCGTAGTAAGCTATTTTCGAGCGCTACGCGTGTTCGGCGCACACAGCATATGCGTGGAGAGTTAGCACAGGTATATTGAGTGAAAATAAAGCAGTCAATGTGTCTATGATCCCAACAGCCGGAAGTTATCGTATATATTTAATAAATGACAAATCCATGACATAAAACAACTTTATATTGCTGTCCATCAAATCTACGAAATACATTTTGACGTTTCGCATTTCTTATTACGCTATAAATTTGTTCAAACAAAATATTACAGACAGTAATTCTGTTTATGTCGAAAAATTATTTACTGAGATAAATAATTATATTTAATAAACATTCCTGTACATTAATCTATATACTTTATTAGCACTTTTTCTCGAACTCTCTTTATTCACCTGAGTGTTCGAGGTTCTCTTGCTGCTAACGTAATGTAATATCCTTTCTAACATAAAACAAAGGTTGATGTCGTTTTGAAAAGGGAAAAATTGTATTTATTTTTATTGAATATCTCAAAAACTACCCCACTTTTAAAAAATCCCCCGCCACAATCAAAATATATTTACGTTATCTCAATTCAGTTTAAATTTCATGAAAATCGGATTATCTGTTCGAGAGTCATGCCGTCACAAACATTGCCACATACATACATACAGTGCCGGATTTCCCAATTATCTTTGTCATGTCTTTCGAAATCAATCGCTTTTACCGAATCTCTCGATATTTTTTTTGTCTCATTAGCTTGACACTTTCAATACGTCACTTGTCACTGGCAGAGTCGGTGAAACTCCACTACGCTCCAACTTGTGCGAGTCTTTCATCACCTAGCCCACGAACTAAACAACGGCCGTTCCACGGTTGTAGTCTTTCTAGACGTGGAAAAGGCCTTTGACCGTGTTTGGCACGCTGGCTCATTGCCTCGCCAAATAACCGCCGGCGTACCCAAGGGAGTAAATAAATAAATATTACAGAACATTAATTTTACACAGCGCCATCTAGTCCCAAACTAAGCATAGCATATGGGAACCAGATTACGGATAGAATACTTAAATACTTTTTGTAAATACATACGTACTATATGATACAACACCCAAACACAGAACAAACATCTATATTCATCACACAAATGTTTGCTCTGGGTGGGAATCGAACCCACAGCCTACAGCGCAGAAGGCAGAGTTACTATCAACTGAGCTATGAGTTGCTTGTCACCCGCATTGTACGCGCTGTATACGGACGACATCCCCACACTCGCGACTGGTCTCAGTCCTCGAGGGGCGGATGTCACCCTGGCGCTCTTTGTGGATGACAGTGCCTTCTTCTCGTCCTCCTTGAGTCCAGTTTTTGCACGTAGACAGATGCAACGCCAACTGGATGTTCTGCCAGATTGGCTAGATAAATGGCGGGTAGCTGTCAACGTAGCAAAAACTGCTTCCCTCCTCGTCACGCGAAAGCGCACAGTTCCGCTCAAACTGAGAGGCCAAGAGATCGAATGGCAACCTGTTGTTAGATACCTAGGAGTGGACATTGATAGGTCTCTGACGATGAACGCTCAAGTAGAGCGCACGATTCGGCAAACACGTGCGGCTCGGGCGATGCTGCGGCCGGTCCTCGCGTCTAAATTACCCATAAGGACGAAGTCGGGGGTATTCATAACGTATCTACGGTCACGCCAGCATGGTACGCACTGTGCTCGGCCACAAATCGCGCTAAGCTTTGTAGCTCTGACCCAAGAAAACATCGCCCTGCGGGTGTGCACTGGAGCAGGGCGATACGTGCGAAATGATGTCATTGCCCGCGACCTACAAATGCCCAGTATTGAGGAGTTCGTGGTGAAGTTAACGTGACATTTGTTTGATCGCGCAGACAACTGCATCCACGTACACCTTAACAGAATCGCCCCTCTCCACGCTAGACCTCCAGACGTTCGCCAGCTTTGGCGGCCATTACCTCGAGAGGTCTTATGTTCTCCTAACCCACTTGAGTCCAGTTTTCTAGATTAACTTTAAAATAGCGTAAGGTACTTAATTATAATTATTCTTTTAACTCTGTGTAACATTAATAAAATTTTCTTGTATAATTCGTAATTAGTTATATCCTGTAGTTGATGTACCTAATCTAATTCATATTTTAGCGTAACCTACTAACAACTAACACTACAAATAATACGTGGCACACACTCCAAACCACGAATAATCCGACGTACGAAAGCCACCAAGGCCAAAGTAACGCCGCTGAAAGACCAGCACTAAAGTCTTTCGAAGCAAAACCGAGCGACTCGGTGGTCGTCGCTGCTGAAGTTGATGCCAGAAATAAGAGCCCAAGGCTCGTTTCTTACCCGCACCTCCTTGAAACGGTAGCGGCGTTGAAGACCAGTGAACGGTGAACCAAATAATCGCCATCGAAAATATCCAAAAGTTAATACAGCCTTAATCGCTTTAAGTATTTGTTGAACACATTTCGTTCTAAAGTTACTTTCCTGCTGGAGTAACGCACACGATTTTTTAAAGTTCTCTATGAACAGAAAATTCAGAGGTTTTAATAACTTTGATTACGAGTCTTGAGTCTGAACGTACAACCTTTACTAATTAGTTTTTTTTATTTATTTTGAGTCGAGTTCTCCGTGAAATGCAACATTTTCCAGGAAAACGATAAAAACAATTTTTTTTTAATGCAGAACACCTTTTTTTTAATCGAGCGCGTAATTCCTAAAATTAGGTAGTTAATTATCAATTATGAATTAAAACAACTAGAAATCATTCGCCCCAGTCTCATATATTTCATTCATACACAAACTTAAACTATCAAACATACAATGTGACATACATTGTATGTTTTAAACTTACAACTAAGCTAACATAAGTCTGGTCTAGTGATTCTCTACATAACATGTAGAAGGTCTAGTGATTTACCTTCACTGGGCTAGGAATACCCTAGCTTTGAATTCAAACGAGCTATTTATTTTACAATACAGCAATTGTGAGTTTCAGACCACGACGATAATATTATCAGCAGTAGACATTAAGATGGCAATAATGGTTAAGGCTAAGTTCAGATGACCGCGCGTAGCCGCGCGGTTGGAGCATTCACATGACGGTATATGTACGCGCGCCAGTGTGGCTTCAACATTTAAAAAAAAAAATCATTTTGCATCGATCTATGTGTCTTTCCGTCTCAAGCCGCGCGGATCAACTGAACAGGTCGATACAGGTTTGCAAAACTTGTGCCGCGCGCGGTTCAAGATCTTGCGCGCGGGTCGGAGCGCGCCGCGCGTTGGCGTGCGGTACCGCGCGGTAATGTAGACAATAATTACCGTTTATATTGATCTTGTACCGCGCGGTTCGCTGTACTGCCAATCAGATAGCTTCAGCTGTGTACCACCGACTGAAAGAAAGTGACTTATCTTCTTGTCAAACAATACGACTGATTGCCGACCAGAACAAAAATACGATTATGCTGGCAATGCTTTCAAAATGGATGACACAAGCGCCAGAAAACATCAAACGCATTGAATTAGTTTTCCCAGTCGTCGGACATTCCTACATACCACCTGACAGAGTATTCGCCAAAATAGAGAAAGAAGTACGTAACCACGAAATGATAAACAGCCCTGACAAATACTTGGACATTATTTCTACCTTCAGCACTGTTACAATTTTGGGAGCTACTCAATGTGAAGTGTTATATTGGAAGAAAGCTTCACAATAAGTTTTTAAACCAGTCAGTAGCTGGCATTTCAAATTCAAGCAATGCAAGCGTTTTGTTTTGAGACGTTCAAACAGACATTGAAATCATTCGCCCCAGTCTCATATATTTCATTCATACACAAACTTAAACTATCAAACATACAATGTGACATACATTGTATGTTTTAAACTTACAACTAAGCTAACATAAGTCTGGTCTAGTGATTCTCTACATAACATGTAGAAGGTCTAGTGATTTACCTTCACTGGGCTAGGAATACCCTAGCTTTGAATTCAAACGAGCTATTTATTTTACAATACAGCAATTGTGAGTTTCAGACCACGACGATAATATTATCAGCAGTAGACATTAAGATGGCAATAATGGTTAAGGCTAAGTTCAGATGACCGCGCGTAGCCGCGCGGTTGGAGCATTCACATGACGGTATATGTACGCGCGCCAGTGTGGCTTCAACATTTAAAAAAAAAATCATTTTGCATCGATCTATGTATCTTTCCGTCTCAAGCCGCGCGGATCAACTGAACAGGTCGATACAGGTTTGCAAAACTTGTGCCGCGCGCGGTTCAAGATCTTGCGCGCGGGTCGGAGCGCGCCGCGCGTTGGCGTGCGGTACCGCGCGGTAATGTAGACAATAATTACCGTTTATATTGATCTTGTACCGCGCGGTTCGCTGTACTGCCAATCAGATAGCTTCAGCTGTGTACCACCGACTGAAAGAAAGTGACTTATCTTCTTGTCAAACAATACGACTGATTGCCGACCAGAACAAAAATACGATTATGCTGGCAATGCTTTCAAAATGGATGACACAAGCGCCAGAAAACATCAAACGCATTGAATTAGTTTTCCCAGTCGTCGGACATTCCTACATACCACCTGACAGAGTATTCGCCAAAATAGAGAAAGAAGTACGTAACCACGAAATGATAATCAGCCCTGACAAATACTTGGACATTATTTCTACCTTCAGCACTGTTACAATTTTGGGAGCTACTCAATGTGAAGTGTTATATTGGAAGAAAGCTTCACAATAAGTTTTTAAACCAGTCAGTAGCTGGCATTTCAAATTCAAGCAATGCAAGCGTTTTGTTTTGAGACGTTCAAACAGACAAGGAAATGTTTTAATTCAAGGGCATATGCACTATAAATCCGATGATGGGGTTATCAAAAATGTTTGTAAGCCAGGAAAAATAAGCACTATGATTATTCCAGAAAAAATACATCGTTCCAATGTTATAGCTGCTGCTAAAAAAAAAGACTTACTGACATTATTAAAAAGTCATTGGGGAAGTGAGTGGCAAGAAATTCCAGTATTGAATTTTTTCAAAGAGTTGCTTAAAGATCAGCGACAAGACCAAGAAAGTGAACAACATAATGAAAATGGGGACGATAACGATAATGAAGAGTTTTGCGAGCTACGCGAAGAAATTGACGACTTTCATGTGTGATCATTATGTAGTATTTTACATCACACAAAGTAAATAATCATGATTATTTTTTGTAATAGTGTTGAGAAATAAGTTGACTGATGCTTGCCCAACACTTTTTTGAAAACGGAAAACTGGTCACAGAAAATAGAGGTGGTGACAGAGTGTCCATAAAGTTTATGCACAAACGTGAAGCTATAAAAAACTTTGTCAACAAAATTCCATGCCAAGAACCTCACTACTGCCGAGGAAATACTAAAAGATACTATTTATCATCTGAATTGTCCATTAACCGATTCGTTGCGGATGGCACGGCAGCCGTGTCATCATTTTCTTTTGCGTGTGGCGTTAGGCACGTGAGCCGTGCCATTTTGAAATCGATGGTAATTCCTTCAAATTAAGTTTTAGAGAGATCTACCCGAGAACAAAACTTTTTTTATTTTTAACGTTAATGAAGCTTGTAGCATTCGTTTCTGGATATTGTATTGTTTTTAAAAAAATAGGGGTCACCAACCTTTTTGAAAATTTTAATGATGAGAATTTTTGTATAATAATATAATTGAAATAAATAATATTCAAAAATCGCTTATTTTTGTATCAGAAATGTGAACGATTTGAGAGAACATTTTTTTTACATTTTAGGAGAATCTTAGCGCAAAAGACAATTACCGCTACCGAAATAGGATGTAGTCAACAAATCAGGATAATTGAGTTTGCCGAGTACGTCTACAGATCGGGAGTCTTGATTTCGGCTGCGTTGGTCACTGCTAAGGAGTCCAATAGGAGGGATAGGAGCATAAGTATGAACATTTTGTGAGATATGTTTATATTATTATTTATGTCCTTTCGCTATGTTACTGCAGACAAGACGACAGAGAGTTGCATTAAGCGCTGTTGTTCCTTCGAAAAAGACAAAAGACTCAAATTGTTGCTTTAAACAATGGACAACCCCAGTTGGAGAGGGATAGCTATCACGAAACCCTACGAAGGACAATGCATAATAGACGATACGCCTGGTGTACATTATCTAATTTTTGTTAGAAAGTTATTAAAGTTATTCTCTTAATAAATCTAAAATTTTCTGCATCTTTATATTTCTGTCATATGGTTTGAAGCGCAGTAGTTCATTTGAAACTAACTGGCCAAAATATTTACATCCATGTATATCCAATACAGTTGGAACATGACGCTCATCATCCTTAGTTTTTTCTATGCGCTTTGAACTGTCCACCATATTATTTTCTAAACACGTTGATCTGTCCACCATCTCTTTTTCTATGCATGTTGAAGTATCCTCATGTATAGATTTCAAGTGTTCTGAGTTTTCCCAGTGTTGTGAATATGTTTGCGAATTCTGCTCTAATATTTGGTCATCGTCGTCGCATTGAGTTTCAATTTCTGTCTCGGGAATATACTTTCTTTTACGCCGTAATTCTTAAACAATAAATAGGCAATAATTTACTTTAAAATACTTGAAATTTCTTATCAGGAAAACCAAAACAATATTTTTAGAACTAATTTCAGTAGAAAAGGTTTATCACAACTGTATTAAAAAAGCCACTGGATGGTAATCCATTTCCAAAAATACACTTATTTTTCCACTTTTTATCATTTGAAACTACGTACCCGACCGTTCACGTTAGATTTCGAATGTAAACTAAAAGTTTTATGCTTAGAACCACGTAAAAATGGTAAAAAATTTTTTTAGAAAGTTATTAAAGTTATTCTCTTAATAAATCTAAAATTTTCTGCATCTTTATATTTCTGTCATATGGTTTGAAGCGCAGTAGTTCATTTGAAAGTAACTGGCCAAAATATTTACATCCATGTATATCCAATACAGTTGGAACATGACGCTCATCATCCTTAGTTTTTTCTATGCGCTTTGAACTGTCCACCATATTATTTTCTAAACACGTTGATCTGTCCACCATCTCTTTTTCTATGCACGTTGAAGTATCCTCATGTATAGATTTCAAGTGTTCTGAGTTTTCCCAGTGTTGTGAATATGTTTGCGAATTCTGCTCTAATATTTGGTCATCGTCGTCGCATTGAGTTTCAATTTCTGTCTCGGGAATATACTTTCTTTTACGCCGTAATTCTTAAACAATAAATAGGCAATAATTTACTTTAAAATACTTGAAATTTCTAATCAGGAAAACCAAAACAATATTTTTAGAACTAATTTCAGTAGAAAAGGTTTATCACAACTGTATTAAAAAAGCCACTGGATGGTAATCCATTTCCAAAAATACACTTATTTTTCCACTTTTTATCATTTGAAACTACGTACCCGATCGTTCACGTTAGATTTCGAATGTAAACTAAAAGTTTTATGCTTAGAACCACGTAAAAATGGTAAAAAACACTGTTTTCTTTGCCGCATGGCTGAAGACACAGGAGCCGTGTCATTTAATCGTATGGCGCTTGGCACGGCAGCCGTGTCACGTTAATTTTGTTCAACGCTACAGTTGGAAGTTTACAAAATTAGACATCGCAACGAATCGGTTAACAAATTATGGAAACAATACAATATTATAGCTAGCCATGAACTAAAAGTGAAAAAATCCTACTTTCGACACATTTTCAGTACGAATTACAATCTTGGGTTTGGGACACCAAGGACCGACGTCTGTGCAACATGTTTACGGTTTTCAACTCAAATCACTCGCCAAAAGAATACTGAAGCAAGGAATGATCTCACGATAGCTCAAAGATTACACAGATTAAGAGCGAAAGCATTTTTCGAGCAAGTCAGAGAAGAAAACCCACAACTTAAGACGCTTTCTTTTGATTGTGAAAAAAACTTAAACTTGCTTAAAGTCCCTGACCAAGTCGCATACTACCTGAGAAATGTTTATTTGTATAACTTTACAATAGTCGAGGGCTCTTCTAAGAGCAAGTTAACACCTGGAAACGCGTTTGCCTACTGTTGGACAGAAAATGTTTACCCCAAAGCTGCCAATCAGATAGCTTCAGCTGTGTACCACCGACTGAAAGAAAGTGACTTATCTTCTTGTCAAACAATACGACTGATTGCCGACCAGAACAAAAATACGATTATGCTGGCAATGCTTTCAAAATGGATGACACAAGCGCCAGAAAACATCAAACGCATTGAATTAGTTTTCCCAGTCGTCGGACATTCCTACATACCACCTGACAGAGTATTCGCCAAAATAGAGAAAGAAGTACGTAACCACGAAATGATAATCAGCCCTGACAAATACTTGGACATTATTTCTACCTTCAGCACTGTTACAATTTTGGGAGCTACTCAATGTGAAGTGTTATATTGGAAGAAAGCTTCACAATAAGTTTTTAAACCAGTCAGTAGCTGGCATTTCAAATTCAAGCAATGCAAGCGTTTTGTTTTGAGACGTTCAAACAGACAAGGAAATGTTTTAATTCAAGGGCATATGCACTATAAATCCGATGATGGGGTTATCAAAAATGTTTGTAAGCCAGGAAAAATAAGCACTATGATTATTCCAGAAAAAATACATCGTTCCAATGTTATAGCTGCTGCTAAAAAAAAAGACTTACTGACATTATTAAAAAGTCATTGGGGAAGTGAGTGGCAAGAAATTCCAGTATTGAATTTTTTCAAAGAGTTGCTTAAAGATCAGCGACAAGACCAAGAAAGTGAACAACATAATGAAAATGGGGACGATAACGATAATGAAGAGTTTTGCGAGCTACGCGAAGAAATTGACGACTTTCATGTGTGATCATTATGTAGTATTTTACATCACACAAAGTAAATAATCATGATTATTTTTTGTAATAGTGTTGAGAAATAAATTGACTGAAGTATCAAGATTATAACACTTTACATTGTAATAAGCTGCCACTGCAAATGCAGCAATATCCACCAATAGCTGATGCAAAGCCAGCAACATCCAATTTCGAATGACGCAAAAGCAGCAACATCCACACGTTGGATGCAAAAACAGCCCAAAATGGTTTACCTATTTTTGGAATATTTGAAATGTAATTATAAAATCTGTTGCTAGTATCATTGGTTGTATAGGCTTTTATATTATTATATCTAAAAATTGCTACAGGCGACGTAAGCAAAAAAAAATGTGTACTGCCTTTTCATTAGAAATGGATATTGCTGCTTTTCAAGCAGTTAAGTAATACATATGTCAGTATCGGACGAAAACTAGCTGTGGGCGATATCACTGTCCTAGCATAAGCTTTACAAAACACTTGGCTACAACTTATTACAAGAATATAGACTCAGACCATGTTATAATTATAATCCAATTTAACCTAGCACCCATCTATTTAGCTTTCGCGGGAGGCCTAAAGACTCCTACCACCACTGCGTGGTCCCGCTCGTAGGGCTCCAACGTTAGCTGTTCTTGAGGTTTGAGTTTGTCCGCTTGCAGCTTTTTTACTTCCGCCGCGAAAACTGCTTCCGGTTGCGCCGTGGAGTCGATGCAAGATGCCTGAAACGATTGTCTGTGGTCAGCGGTGCGGTGGGACATGGCGGGTCCACGGAGGCAGCTGCGGTATTACCTCAGTGAGAGAGTTCATTATCAACATGAAATATTTAGCCATTTTGTTTACATCACGGGTAGGACTTTCCTATATCACTAGAAATGAAGAGGAGATAAATGCCTTCAACCATTATAGGTACAAAATCAACCTTAGCTCAGGGTCCGGAAAAGCTCTGGGTTTTGCTGAATCTACAATTTCGCTAGGCAGGATGGTTTAGAAATAAAGTTTAAAATATACAAATGACAAAAAAACCTTCCGATTGACCAGTCAGAAGAAGAGACAAGAAAAATATAAGCGGCTTCGCGGCACCGCTCATTTCATGTTTCATACAAAATGTATAGACCCTTCTATACATTTAGTTAATGTACCACGCGCGCAACCAATGCCACTTATATTTGTCCCGCGCCTTAGTAGTGTAGAGATCCTTCGTCACAAATCTCGAAAATAAAGACAGCATCATCTTATATCAGTTCGCATTAAAAGTTTGATTAAAAGCAAAAACGCCATTTCGCGCTAGCGATTTTGAGTGTAATTTCAAACACTCTGACAGATCAGATGACGTTATCAGCGCTATAGCTGAGATATGACACAAACATTCGGAATCTGCGTCGGTACCCCCGTGGCTCAGTTGGTTAGAGCGTTCCCGGCTTTAGAAAAAAGATGCGGGTTCGAGTCCCGTCGCGGGTTGTGAATTTTTGTGTCATAAAAACATTTGTAAAATATTGTGACCAAGTCTTCACTTGTATACAACAGTAAAAACTAGTAATCACTTGAAATACAAAAATCATATTTTACCTTTATTGATATCACAAAATGTCCTCCATTTTTCAGGAAATGCTGTGCGTTGAGACCGACAATCCGAGCCTGATCGGGCTGGGCCACATCCGCAAATATGGTGTCCACCATGCCGACCAGCATCCTGCAAGTACACAACAAGTCAGCGATTGTGATTGCGAGAGAGATGTATGGATGATGTACGGAACAATCAGAGAGAGAGTTCAATGTTTCAACATGAAAAATTTAGCAAGAACGATTCATCATATTTCTTATACTTTTCGATATCTACATAAGACCAGAATACATTGTTTATTGTAAAAAATATTGGAGAAAAGTAATTTCAACCGAGAAACGCCTTTGATCATATTAATTTCAGCACACATCACTAATGAACCTACCCCAACAACACAGCAAAAAGCGATCTGAGCCAACCTCTATCGATCAACTACCTGCAACCGCCAGGATGTCATTGATTCAAGATCCTAACTTCATTTCACTTATATTTTTTATTGTACGACGGGGAAGCGCTTAGCCTTATCTCACCTAGTTACAAGTTGAGATCAGCCGAAGGTGGAGACACACTTCACCCGGATTCCTCAATAAACCGAGGAACTGGATATCTTACCTCTAAATGACACAATTTTTTTTTAAAGAATTGGTATAATGGCGACAGAATTAGGTAAGATGGTGGTAGCTAGCCAGTCAGACTCAAACAAAATCCTAACCGGGATCGAACCCCGAGACCCCTGGATCTGAAATCGGGGGTTGAACCACTAGACCACAGAGGTTACGTAGTACGTTTAATTCTGTGAGCTGTGTCATTATCTTCAGTTATTATTTTGTGTATAAGTGTATTTCGTGTGGGCTGTAATAGGGCTGGTGTAGACGTGACGATATAGGCGTCAGACAAGGCTATGAATAGTAAAACAAACCTGTATTTTAATGGATGTCGAGCGTCTTCAATGATAGGTATAATATTCGTTCTCTTCTTGGCGACGTTTATCAAATCTCTGCCGGATCTGTGTGAGAATTCCACTGCATATACTAATCCCTCCTGTAAATTGAGAAATGCGGTTTTATTTGGATGGCAAAAATAGTTGTACGGTTCATTTTTGTACGGTATCATCAGAAGTGGGTATGTGGACATGGTCTTCATGAATAGGTCTAGATTAGAGGGACCACCATCATCATTTGTTTTAAAAACTGTATTAATCAATTAGGGTTTGTTCCCAATTCTACAAATTTCCTGTCAGATTTCTGTCAACGAATTCTTTTTATCTCAATTTTAAATTGAAAATTTAAGAATATCAACTACATCCCTGTTGATATGAAAGTTAGTTTGGGTCTTTGGCATTCCTTCACAATTATATAATCCTATATAATTGTGAAGGATTGCCAAAAAAAATTTGTGTAACTACTAGAGGGATACCTAATTCTTATGCCTACTGATAGACATATGCAAGAAAAACGTTTGATCGCTTCAAAAAATAAAAATTTAATCATTCTATACTTTTAAAAGAATCTCAATATTATTTATAACATACCGGACCAACAACATCCGAGACATGGCTGACAGTGGTGCCGCTGGCGGCTCCGAGGTACAGCACCCTGGACCCTGGAGGCATGTGGATAGCATCCACTCCGCCCATGATAGCCGCGGCCAGTTTTGACCTGCGATACAGTCAAGTTAGCCAAGTGCAGGGGGGTGGGTGAAAACTGTGTGGGGAGGAAAGTCTCAGAAGTGGGTATGTGGACATAGTCTTCATGAATAGGTCGAGGTTAGAGGGACCACGATCATCATTGTAAAATGCCAAAGTTATCTAGATTTTTTTATTGTGTACCTAATTCATATAACCATCTAAAGAGCACAATTAGCCAAACAGAACCACGAGTTTGGGCTGCTAATACCTGGATGAGAAGAGAGCCCTGTCCTATTATTGTATGCTTTCTAAAATGGTAATGGCATTGTAATTACCATCTATATTAATAGGTTCATGCGAGTTGGAATTGAACTCAACTCAGGCTTCTTCTTTTACTAAAATTTTTCAGTTTTGATAATTTGCTTAAATCAGGGAGCGACAACTTGCCTGCCAGTCACAGAGCATATATAACTCTTAGGTTTATTCCCACAGATACAATTTCCATTTCATAACACTAATGTTTTAAGATAAATTGATCACCAAAAACCTAGTTCAAGTTGACAGCTTTTCTAGGCCCTACTCTACTAAACCAATTGCTTTAATATGAAGTTTATGCAATGTATCGATGGTAGACTGGCTGTCGATTGGTGTTAATATATCTGATGGATGCCACTGCCCATGCGAAACCCTGAGTCGCCTCCGACGACGGGGATCGTGAAACGCTATATTCTTTACTCAGGTGTCACCCATGGTCCATGGTAATAAATAGATACTAATGTGCGTTAAAATATTACTCAAATATAATTTTGCTCACCTGAAAGGGTTCCATACTCTGTATTCCACCTTTTCTCCATCAGTCTGTTTAATAAAAAAAACCTTAAGTCAGATTGGATAATTCAAGTAACCTAGTTTGTTTTGATGAATTACATCAGAAGTGGGTATGTGGACATAGTCTTCACGAATAGGTCTAGATTAGAGGGACCACCATCATCACATGATAAGCTTAAAACTCCTTTAAAGTTTCTGAAATACTGACCCAAGTTTTTTATTGTTTAAAATTGCTAAGTAGGTCAATAACAATGGTAGAATATACGCTATAATAATGATAACCGTTATTAGGCATTGAAACAAAGTAACAAATCACTTCAAGCTAACACAAGCATAGTTCGTAGTACTCCTAATTAAGTGTAATTGCTAGGTAATTGTATAAACTTGAGGGTATTTTTTGAGAGTTCAATAAAAAAAAGAAACTGTTCAAATCATCCATATCGCATGATAGTGAAATATTGTAATGTTCATTTGTGCATACAAATGAACATTACAATATTACGATAAGCCAAATAGGGGGAGAAGTGCTGATGGCAACAGTGGAGTCCCCACAGATGAGCTAGGATTGCGAGCTACACTGAATGAGCTCCCGCAGTCCAATGCAGGAAGTCTGTGCTGAACAATTCTCCCCCTATATTAGAATAAGTCTAGATGTATGTACAAAGTAAGTTTAATTGTTACCATTTTACAAGGTACTTAGGTACAATCACCTCAATTTCTGCTTTACCAGTGTGAAACATTTTTGCTTTGCATTAGTTTTGGGTACAAGTCACACCTTTTTCTTTGTATATTTTGACCAATCAAGACCAGACTGTAAACATCTGTTTAGTGTACTTTTTTGTAAAGATTCAATGACTTCCATTGCGAAGTCCGGCGCTGAGAGAACAAAAGAAGTCCTAGTCCTAGTCGCACATGTTGACTAGGTAACCGCCGTGGCGCACGTGTATCGTTTGGTGACTAGTAACCAATGACAAGGACGATTTGGCCGGTGACTGAATAACCAATGACTAAGCATATTTATGTGCATTGCACCTATACCTTTCCATGCGAGCTTAAAAGCCTGAAGAGCGATAACTTTTAGAGTGGACTATCTCTACATCCATATTCACACATCATGAACCGTTGTCTACCAATATAGAGAAACAACATAACCTAGACCACTCTATGCACCACTAGTCACTGGGTCTGCGTTGTGATCTATTATTATTACTTAACCCTGGTTGCTTTGGGAGAATATTTACAACAAGTATACAAACCTCAACTGATATTCTCTTTTCACCGTACACCTCAGATCCAGGCACCAAATTTTTTGTAACTAATGCGTCTTCCTTGCCTCTGGCTATAAATACGCCTGCGTGCCTAAAATGAAGACAAAACTGGTTAATACAAGCTCAGAATAAGTTAAGTTTAAATTGTGATACAGCGAGAGATCAGTAATAACAGTTGGCTTCAAGCATTTGCATTCAGAAGAACGAAAGTTATATGTATAGCATCATTTCAAAAGTTCTAATTTTTCACTCAAATTTTTACTTCCCAGGGGCAAAAATTTGAGCTTGGTTTAGTTGGTGTCAAGATTTGTTTCAAGTTCGTCTTGGCTAGCTAACACCTAATCTAAGTAAGTCGCCATAACAACAATTCTAAATTGTTTGTGTTCCGGCATTGCGAGGTAAGATAGCCAGTTCCTCAATCTATTGAGTATTCAGAGTTTCACTTTCTAATTTTGGTCTTTGGTGAGATTTAAGGCCAAGCAGTCCCATGGCCATTTCCCATAATCCATAACACTGAGAATAATTCCACAAACAGGTTCATTTTTAAGCCAATGGAATTTAATTTGTTAATTTCCTAGAGATATTTCAATGTAATGGTCAGTTTTGTTAGAAAAACTATTAAACCCACTTTCACTAAATCCCGTTTAAAACATGCTGTTTGTTGTTATGTGAAAGGCCCACAGAATGCAGTTTCTTTCCAATAAATAATATAACTGTTTCAATCAGACGAAATGATGTGCCCCACTTTTGGTGGGTTCAATACATAAATTAACCAAGATATTTGTATACCTACTTAGTAGTTATACTAACGCTGCGAACTTCGTAACCATAGAGAATTTAACAATATATTTTCTTCATGCATCCTTAGTACCTTATTTTTTTTGTAGTATCTTGAACTTTGGTTACAAGCATAGCTTTTATAAAAAAATTCTGATCTGATGGGACTGTCAAAGATATCTTATGTAATGGGTCCGCTATTAGAGGTCTACATCTCTATAAGCAAATAATAGTCACATACCTGTGTGGTTCAATAATAACTTGTTTCCCCCCCTTGAACCCGCCCCTGCCACCTCCTGGAGCGCCCCTGCCGCGCCCTGCAAAGTACCTTCATTTATAGCATGGATTGGGATTGTATTCAAGATTATAATGTTGCCAGGTCATCAGAAGTGGGTATGTGGACATAGTCTTCATGAATAGGTCTAGATTAGAGGGACCACCATCATCACTTTAGTACCTATCTATCACTATAGACCAGGGTGTAATTGTCCGAATGTGTATTTTTTAGAATCAAATAAAAAATTTCTTGTTTCCATATCTAAGATATGCTATTATAAAAGAATAGAGAGCTAGAATTAATACATTTGTCAAAAACATTATGACCCCATCCTTGTAATGCTTATGCAAGTTTCAAGTTCAAGAGCCGATACAAAAAGTAGAGAAAAGAAAAAGTAGATCGTGAAATCTGGACTCACCTCCACCGCGGCCACCGAATCCTCGTCCACCGCCTCTCCCGCCCCCACGGTCGCCGCCCCCTCGTCCACCTCCGAATCCCCCGCGTCCACCGCGCCCCCCGCGATCACCACCGCGCCCCCCGCGGTCACCACCACGCCCACCACGGAACCCGCCGCGACCGCCGCCACCACCATTGAACTCTGCAATTACAATAAACGTTAGACTTAGGTAGGTTAGGTTAGTACAGGAATGCAACAATTTAAGATTTTTTTTTTTATTATGGCGACAGAATTGGGTAAGATGTTGGTAGCTAGCCAGGCGGACTTAAACAAAGTCCTACCACCAACCAAATCAAGCACAATATTGTACCCTGGGATCTGAAAAGGGTGGGTTGAACCACTAGACCAGAAGCAGTTAAAATGGATGGAAGGGCAATGATATGGGCAAGAAAGAAGTTGGTGATGAGATAATATCCAATAGAGAAGAGTGGAGATAGAAGACATGTTGTACCTAGCCCACCGGTTTGATAACAGGGAGGATGATAATGATTAGACTTAGAAAGAAGACTGGGTTGGAATGTTAATTGATTTCCATATGTATGTTTTTTTATTGTATGGGGAAGGGCTTGGCCTTCATCTCACCTGGTAACAAGTAGAGATAATGCCGAAGGAGGAGGCACACTTCACTCGGAATCCACAACTAACGACAGAATTAGGTAAGATGGTGGTAGCTAGCCAGGCAGACTTAAACAAAGTCCTACCACCAACCAGACCAAGCACAAAATTGTACTCCCCCTAGGATCGAACCCGGGACCTCTGGATCTGAAATCGGTGGGTTGAACCACTAGACCACAGAGGCGGTATGAGGAAGATAAGGAGGACTTGGGAATCAGCTCCATACAGAACTCTGTTCTAACTCTGTGGTAACTGTTTCCTGAAGATATATTGTGTAAAATGCAAAACACAGCATAGTATTTTATTTTCAAATATACCTACATAGCAAATTTTATAATGGAAGACAAAACAAACAGATTAAAGACATTTTCCCCTTCGACGATTCACCCCTGATCACTGTTCAGGGCTTGAAATTATTGAGGATCACAAATGAGTGGGTAGTCAGAGGCACAACCAAGCTTACATTTGGCACATGCCCACGGTTTGTTACCATTAAATCCAACGACACATGTTTTTCGGATTTATGATCGTACATGCCGGTTTCCTCACGATGTGAGCACCGCCAGGCCATGTGCCAAATGCACACAAACTTGAACCCACGACCTCGGGATTGGAATACTGACCCTGGCTATTATAACCACCTGGCCACATAGATATGTAAAAAGTAATGTATGTATATTGTAGATATTATTTGGTCGCCCAGCTCAGACTCAGTCCAACCAACTGTGTGTACCTACACTTTGAAATATTACTTGCAAATAAAAAACTAACCTAACCTAACTTACTTACCTATAACCAGGAAATCTGCCGACGCACTTCATCTAATGGCCTCGGAGTGTGGAGAGCCATGCTTTATAATCAAGGCATGTGTTAGCAATCATGCGTGCGTTCCGCGTTAGCGTGGGTCGTGGGGAGGCAAAGCGTGGGGTCAACAACATAACCTCAATTTCATTTGCATGGTGATAAGAAAATGAGGTCACAACACGTGGTGGAGCAAGAGATGAATTTTAAGTTGTATTAATGCTATTTAATAGTAGAGTAGTGTGAAGACATGATAAAGCTATGCGAGTCATAACCTCAACATGAGACACGCCAGTAAATATCTTGGAACCGAGTAACTAGTGACTCTTTGATATTATCATTATTGATAGATCCCTATAGGTATCGTAAAATTAGTACTATAGAAGCACAATACATAGCAAATCCTAGCTAACTATGCTAATTACCACGCGGTACCCATGCGCCAAGTCAAGATCACAGAGACAACTTACCAGGTTTTCCCATTATTGAGTCACAAATTTAATATCACTGATAAACAATAGCAGCCTAGAAATTTTAACGTGCTATTGAAATACAAAAATAAACTTAATTATCTTCATAGACCGCGCGGAGCCAACACGCCGCGCAGCCGTCCACGGAAATGACGCCATTTTAAATAATAAAAGAGTTGCCACTTTTGACTGAAGTGAACACAGCAAGCTAAAATAAAATAGTGCTACCACAGACGACTAGAGAAAAGCTACCAATATTGTTGGCACTAAAACATAATTTTAGTTGATGTATTGGTGCTTTCGTATCCGTAGCCACTTGACTTGTAGTTGTATTGTCTCTTGAAAATATATCTAATATAAGATAAGCGTATACTGATGTGTTTAAAATATACATAGACGTGCATATCTAAGCATGACTCATGTTGTTTACCCCTCATGTATCACATTATTAGGCTTGAAATATCATTCGTATTCGTATTCGTTCGTATTGTTACGATAGGTATTATTGTTCTGAGATTCGTACTTGCAGGTGTGTTACGTGAAATTTAAAATAATCCTCAGAAATGCAAGCAAATTACTTTAGTAAAATATCTTTTACTGATTTTAAATGGCTAAATGAGCCATCGAAGTGGAACGCTTCTGACAAAATCCTTACAGTAACTACGGAAAATAAAACAGATTTTTGGCAAGGGACTTGGTATAACTTTCATTTTAATACCGGGCATGTTTACGGCGTAGATGTTCAAGATGATTTCACATTTACAGTAAGTAGTTCACATTTACCTTCATACAAAATAAAACACAATACTTATATTTTTTCAATTACGAATAGTACCTAAGTCTATACCGACAGAACAGAGATGCCTAAGCTACGTACCATTCGTTCTTGCATCTATTTTTAAAAACATTTACTTATTTTAATAAATGAATATGAATATGAATTTTGTCATCAGGAGTTTGAGTAATGTAGGACAAAAAGTTTACAGATACCTACCAATCCGTACCAAAATTGTATTGGTAGGCAATAAAAATTGGTAGCTTATTGGTATTAGGTCAGTTTATCGAATACCGGAAGAGAATTCAAGGAAAAAAATGATAACCATCCACAGACTAGGCAGAGATACCAAAGGAAAAAGAACAGAAAAACAACTACTACATATGTACCTATTAACTACCCTTTTTCAGACATGTGTTGAAGCCGATTTCAAAGAGTTGTATGACCAAGCAGGTTTGATGATTTATTTGGATGAGAAGCATTGGATCAAGGCGGGAATAGAATACAACGATGGGCATCCTATGATCGGGAGTGTAGTCACCAACGAATTATCTGACTGGGCCACTAGTAAGTATGTAAAACGGAGGTCTAGAAATTGATGTTTTATGATTTTAACTATCCTTCAATTTAAATAGACTTTTCCAAAACCAGTAACATAGCACGTGGAAATTATACCGATTCCACGTTTTGCCTGCCCTGCCTCTTAGTGTTTTAACCAACTTCCCACCGCCCACCGCGGCGCGGTTACCGGCTTATGTTTCTCATCCAGCCCAGATAATCCGTTTATGTCTCAAGTTGACGGGCGCGATGCTGTGCCGTGTATCTTTGAGGATTTCCTACGCAGTACGGCATTGTTATCGGCAAGAGTGCACTTAACATCAAAGGTGGGCTACTTGCTTGTTCCGTCTAAAAAAAATGATAGGCGTATGAAAAAGTGCCATTTTAATCCCTCTGGCTCCAATGGCTAAGATAAAGCTCCTGCTTTAACTTAGCCACAGAGCGACGCCGCCGCCGCCGCTGCACCATCGCGCCATTACGCCAAGATGCGCTGTGTGCATAGAATACTATTACTCACAAGGCGGTAATATTGTGCTGCGGTGGGGAAGTAGAATACCTACCACAGATAATAAAATACTAACAAAAGTGAACTGTTTCATAAGGTCTTTGTTTGGTCTTACCTACATACATAAAATAGATTGGTACCTAAACTACCTTCTTTTTTATATGTACCTACCTACTTCTTACAACAAAAGAGGAGGTGATTCTTAGGCTCACCTTACATTATTGTACACTTGGAATGTGCTCTATGCTATGAAGAAAAAAATAGGTATGTACACATACCTCAAGTGCACTAAGTATTTATTTATAATATTCTGGAGCAGGCTAAGTAGGTACCTAGGTAGGTCCTACTCTTATCTAGAATAAGAGTTGTAGGTACATATGATCAGCATTATTTGGGGGCGGCGCAGCAAGCTGTAGAAGTAAAGAATACCAGTAGAAGCGCTGTTGTAAAAATGTCCCATGTCTCTCTAATATGACCGACTTCGTTTCAGGCCTTTACGCGGGAGACCCTCGTAAGTTCTACATACGCCTCACCAAAGCCAAGAACGTAGTCTGTGTCAAGTATTCTACAGACAGCATCACGTGGAATTTACTCAGACTTTGTCCATTTCTAGAATCGAAGTCATGTTTCATCGGCCTCATGACATGCACTCCGCAGAGATCTGGGTTGGAAGTAAGGTTCAGCGATATAAAGATCTGTGAACCGGGTAATGATATATTACATTCGAACTAACAGTGTAAAGCTATTCGAGATTACCCAAAATATGGTCGTTTTTTTTAGATTTGGAAGGTAGAAAAAAAAGGGAAATTAATGTTTGTTTGCTGATTATTAGAACCTAGCTCTATGCTTTACCATCATGTTATGTTCGGTGACAGTCACAGACAATAAATAAATTATGTAATCTTGAAAAAAACATTTACTTATACTGGAATTTAACAGATTTTTTAGTAAAATTTCTATAGGTATTCGAATTGATATGAAAAGACAAGATTTTATTAAAGTTATACAGAAATGTGAAACTATGTTTCTACCTAATTGTAAGAGGCTATTTGACATTATCTACCGGGCGGGTACATGATGTCCTATCTCAAATCTGAAATTGAATTGATAAAATAATCAAATTTTGTGGATCCTATTCTAAAAATTTACATTTTAATTAAGTTTTAGCCTAATCTACCGAGTGCCCAAAATGAGAGGGACGGTGCTAAATGAAATAATATGTAGCTACAGGGGAGTATTTTTCCAGTGCCACTGATGCGAAATTGGAAACCGCGAGTGTTATAGATAAGTCAAGTTAGAAGTTACGTGCTGAGCTAAAAAAAAAGTTCTGCATTCAAGAAAATCTATTTTTTATAGTTTTTAAGTGTTTTAAAGAAATGCATTTTTGAGTTCTTTGATTTGATAATAAAAAATATATGATGTGCCCAAAGTTGTTGGAACACTTTCAAAATTGAAAATGTATAAATTCAACTTTATGAATTAGTAAAAGTTGTACGTGCAAACTATGCGTAACCGAAGCTATTAAATCCTCTTTTGCTGTATTTTCTTTTCACGTAGAACTTTTAAAAATCGGAACGTCTTCAAACAAATAACTCAAAAAAACACACTTTTCCAGAAAAACTATGAAAAAAATGGGTTTTCTTTAATGCAAACTGTTTTATTTTTCAAAACGAGCATGTAACTCCAAACTTGACTTTTCGATAACCCTCACGGTTTCGGACTTCGCCTCAGTCAGTGCCCCTGAAAAAACTCACCTGTATATTATGATGACATATTTTTATTATTGATTTTATTTGGAAATGTGTGCAAAACACAGTATGATAATACACAATAATAAATAATACAAATCATATCATATTATGATATGACGGATTGTTGGTGTTTTTAAACCTATTTTATAAATTACCACAAATATCAGAATAATAGTAGTGTTACTCCTAAGATGCTGATTATGATTACTTGTGTCAACAGCAAGACATAAAAAGATTTCAGGACTTTTCATTTTACACGAGTAATATTCATAGGTACGAGTATCTATGACACGTATAATTTATCTACCTACCTAATAATTCGATTGTACCTAAGTGAAGCATAATTATAGGAACCACAGGTATTAGAATACTTACGTATCTTTATTAGGATAACAGCGAGGTATTTATAAAAACAAAATTAACTTAATTTAAAATAATATATATCATACTGCAATATTCTTCATTTCCTATAAAGCAGAAGGTGTGAATAGTTTAATAATTTTTATCGCCTTATTAGATACAACTTAATTGAATGGAATCCGTCAATATCTACAATCTAAATTAACATCATAGTTTTAATCTAGAAATGCTAGTTTCTTATTGTATTTCGTAACACAAAATTATATAGCTTAACAACTTAACTTACATAGGTACTAAATTCAAAACCGTAACTTAGGTACTTACATCATAATTTGACTTCAAAACTAAAATACATATTACATAGGTCGTGTTATAAATTTTGTTTAAATTCTGATTTTTTTACCTTTTCTAACACTTTGGTTATACACTTACCGGGCAAATACTAAGACATCGTAATGGTTAAATTCAAGTCACTTCAAAACAAAAATATTATCTCAACTAACATTTACTTACGTAAAAAAATAGGATCGGGGTATATATTTTGCATATATTTATTTCATCTATATGTAACTACTTATACATTAAATATAAATACCTTTAAATAGATATATGTACCACAACAATAACGCGCATTCATCACACATCTATAACATCAAACATCAATATTTTTTACTTAGGTGTAAATATATTAACCCTTACCTATCACCCAGTTGTTCAGTGCTCTCAAAAGTAGGTACCTACCTTCTATAAGTGATCCGAAGCTCTTTCCACCACACCTACGATATAGTTCAAAAGTCTTTATCCCGACTAAAGCTTTTACCATCCATAAATGAGTTCAAAAAGATCTACACAAGCTCTCCACCACCGACAGCCTCCTTGACATCAAAGAGTTTCATTTTCAAAGAGTCTTACCCCCAAAATTACAGGTCTGTGGTCTTAACCAAAACTTTTCCCTCCAACATTATAACTAGTGATATTTTCACACAAACGAGTCCAAAAGTGTATATGATGATTATTATATAGATATTTTCCCCCCACATATGAACTTGAGTTTCTTGACTATTACTTTTCAACCACTTGGGATCGAACCTACCTTAATATTTTCTTTAGCTATTTACGTTATATTTATAAACAGAGGACAAAGCTAAATTTTCCATCCGAACCAAGCGGTTTGAATCCGCTACACCGCATAATTATTAGAACAGCCAAAGTGTCAAACTCCTTGCGGTCTTTAGTCTTTCCTACTACTTAAACTTGGGGTATTTTTAGGGCAAGAGTGAGTGAATGGTGTATCCTAGGCTACATCGACGGCAACATAGTGACTTATAAAAAAACAAGTGTTTTGAAGTGTGTTTGAATTGGTAGCCGCTGGTTATTTTTTCTACTTACAAATAAGTTCAAAGTAATCTACCCACACATATTTAGGTATATACTCTACAAAGTGCATAGTTTTATCTTGACAGAACGATTAAAAAGGTCTACCATGACAACTGAAGGTATGTTCTAATGTAACCTTGAAAACTCAAGTTTATTGACAAAATATTTTAAAACTGTTTGTCCCAAAATGTAAGGTCTGAACCCATTTATCAGGTTTTGACGAAGAAGTTTAACTTGATTTAGGTATGTTGGGGTCCGTTTTCGTCAGGTTCAGCTTTGATTATGGCTTGAGGTGTGTTAGCGACTCGGTTCAAGTTGTACATCTGAAAGGTTATTTACAAAATATTATGGAAACAGATAATATAATATTATAATCTTCGTCGTGAACAAAGAGTAAACAATACTATGAACGCACAATCATAAATCCGCGCGCGATTCTGTTAACAAGCCCCGCAATCCGCATGAATTGCTTGTTGACGATCGTCTTGCACACGCTTACAGACCGAAGAAGTAGAAAGGTGAGTGTGTTCAACTTCTTTATTTTATGGCAATTAGTGACGTGATAGGGGTCACCTTTCTGCCACGGTGAGTGTGCTAGCAGATGGCTAGCCGACGTGTAATGTAACGCAAACTGTCAAAATTGTCACTGGAATTATTCTCTAGCATTCGAACCTAATTGTAATAGTCTTTTTTATTTACACTTTCGTGAACACGTGACGAATGTGTCCCCTTTTGCGCAATCCATGAATCATTTTTTCGGTCTTCTACTCTTTCTTTAACATATTTTTTCTTTAAGTTTAAGTCCGCCTGGCTAGCAAACGCCATCTCACCTAATTTTGTCGCCATGACAATTCTTAAATTGTTGTGTTCCGGCATTTAGAGGTAACATAGCCAGTTCCTCAGTTTGTTGAGGATTCCGAGTGAAGTGCGCTCCCACCATCAGCTTTATAATATCTTGAAAATCAGATGAGATGAAGACCAAGAACCTCCCCATCGGACCATAAAAAATCTCATATAGCCTTCGACATTTATACTCCTTACATCGACTTTCGTCCCTCCGAAGTAATGTTCCTACTAACTACCTACTTTCATCCAGCGAGTATATATTCAGACCTTTCTTGGATATTGTGAAACAAGCGTCAATATTAGGGCTCTCTGGTAAAATCGTTACCTGCATAAACATCCGTGGGGTAAGCTGGTCGACACTGGTCAGTTTGTTGTAAGCGTCATCTTCGGGGGGGCACACTTCTATTGGGGGCACCTTCAGCTTGGGGGCTCGCTTCTTGACTGTCTGCTCTTCTTCTGAGTCTGATGGCACTGGGCGGACCTGCAAAAATAATTTTACAAATGAATCTCGAGAATAAGATTAGGCTAAAAGAATAACTACAGTCATAATCGGAATGGGAATTGCATTTGCGAGTACCTACCTATGCGAATCCTTCCTAAATAATAATATGTATATAATAATTACAGGCGAAAGTCTGGAGGTGGAAGAAAAGATAGTAATTCAACAGCAAAAGAAAATGAAATAGGTACCTATTCGCTTTTGACACGAGTCTATGATACGTGAAATGACTTAGCTTCATACTCGTATCTTCCGCAATACTGTTGCATTTACTTTGAAATTAATATATGTTATATAGTAGTTATACAGTAGTAGTAGTAGTTAATATAGTTCAGGATTGATGCTAGAACGCTTGTGTTTCGAAAACACGGTTACATAACATTTTCTCGATAGAAAAATAATCCAAAAATGACTGTAATTTGTACCAAAAATGTTCGCTATTCAATAAATACGCCCAATTAGGCCTTGACATTTTGTACAGTAAATAAACACAGTATACAGCAGACGGTCTGTGTTTTAGATTTATAAAATTAATATTTGTTTCACCGTAAAAAAATAGAAAGCGTAGAAATTCGCGCATATTTCTTTCATCTATGTGCATTTCTCCATCTTGCACATAACGAATCTGTAATTTCTAAATATGTCAATATTTGGTTCAAATTTGGTTCGATCTGAAAACTAGATTAAAATTTAGGTTCCAATCAAACTTCGTAGATACAAGCCTAAGTAGGTGTGTAAGCCAGGGTTTTGCAGCCATTTATCTATCTTTTTTATATTCTAAGTGGTCACAATGCTGAACTGGGAATGACACAAAAATACGTAATTCGCGTCACTATTATGAAAATCGAACGTCGACAGATCCGAAAGCACTTCAGACATTTCAATGCAAAGATCAGTCATGTTTCGTTTTTCGTAGTAGATCTACAGGACCCTTGTTGCTCAATTGATTAGAGCGTTTCCGGCTTGAGGAAAAGATGTGTGAATTTTTGTGTTAACATAACATTATTTAAATTACTTTGTTTCCTGACAATGTACATTTTGGAGCTGACTAAAATGGATTTAATTAGTCAGCTAAAGTTTAAATGATATAATTGAAACAGCCTTTACCTTCCGTGGACGACCAGGACCCCGCTTTTTCACTGGAACCGGCAGCGGGGATGGGGAACGAACCTGTAGTGGAAATCTAAGTTAAAAAAATTGTGTCCCATCAACTTTCCTACATTAAATCCGTACAATAAAACACAATATGCCCTATCAATTTTATAGAATGCTTGGCCTTCATCTGGTTTTTCAAGTTACGATAAGAAGGTGGAAGCGCACTTCACCCGGAATCCTCAACAAACTGAGGGATATTTCACAATTTAAGAATAGTTATTGTGGCGACAGAATGAGGCAAAATGGTGGCTAGCCACGCGGACTTAAACAACGTCCTACCACCAACCAAACCAAGCACAATATTGTACTCCCCCTGGGGATCGAACTCGGGACCTCTGGATCTAAGCAAATGAAACCTGGAAACTTTAATGATATGACTTGACTTTCATCTCACCTGGTTACAAGTTGAGATAAGGCCGAAGGTAGAGGCGCACTTCACCCGGAATCCTCAACTAACTGAACTGGCTATCTTACCGCTAAATGCCGGAACACAATATTTTTTAGAATTCGTGCTATGGCGACAGAACTAGGTAAGATGGAAGTAGCTAGGCAGGTGGACTTAAACAAAGCTCTCCCACCAACCAAATCACAATATTGTACTCCCCCTGCAGATCGAACCCGGGACCTCTGGATCTGAAATCGGGATGCGGTTAAAAACGACAAATAAATCACTTACCCTTCGTTTCCTAACAGGCCGGCTCCCGTCAGCCGACCTGGTTGTCATAGACAGCGTCGACACTGAATCATTCTTCCCAGTTTTCTCCTCCTTGACCATCACTCGGTTCAGAAAACTGTCATGAGGCTGGAGCACCTCGAAGCAGCTTCCTTGCATCGCGTATCGGATCACTTTGAGGACCTCGATCCTGCAATGAAGCCTTGTATCATCTGTCATCTTCTTGAAACACGGGATAAGCGAGTTCATGAAGAGTTTGTCGTCATCAAAGTGGTCTTCTGGGAGTATCGACATCGAGTTGGCATCGATTTTGATTTCCAGTGGCTGCGATTTGTCTGTTTGGTTGCATTTGTCGACGGTTTCTGGTTGTCTCGTTGTTTCAAGGGTTTCCAGTCGCAGACGTTCAGGTTCTGGCTTGGTCTTCAAGTCCAGGGGCTTGTCTAGGGGCTTGTCCAGGGGCTTGTCGAGGATCTCGGCTTTAACGCGAGGGATATCCTCCAAAGGCGGGTGTTGTGGAGATGTTGACAGTTCGGAGTATGACTCGTATCTGTCTTGGGAGATTCTTGGTTTCCTGGAATGAAATTATTCTAGTACAATCAGTGGTCGCTAGTCACACTAAGCAGAGAGACATCTGCAAAAAATATACATATATTGTTTTGAAAACCGGCTTGAATATTAAAATATTTTCGTAGATTAGCGCAGGCAATATAATAAGAAACAAGGCGACTTTGTAGTAGGTACCTAATAATAGATTCTGATATACGTAGGTATACATGTAAATCTATATTTACCTACGTCTATATATCACAGAGTGATAGCACTGACCAAAATATAGTAATATCGAGGTATTAAGGTACAGTATGCTTGAAAAAAAAAAACTCTGAAATCATAAAAAATATTTAGTAACAAAAACGCGGCTCTCAGGAAATATAGGAAGATTATATTTCCTGAGGATGGCTCGTGTAGAGACGAAACACGTGTCGACGCTACATACTACATATTTTTTCTGTTTTCAGATTTATTTTGAAAATGGATTTCCGCAAAATAACGCCTGAATCAATAAGCTACCTAGACTTTATAAATAAACAAAAATGTTTTTCACACAGCGCCATCTAACCCCAAACTAAGCATAGCATGTAATATGGAAACTAGATTACTTAAATACCTTTTTTTGTAAATACATACCTACTTATTATACAATGCAACACCCAAACACAGAAAAATCTAAATTAATCACACAAATGTTTGTCTTGGGTGGGAATCGAACCCACAACCTACAACACAGAAAGCAGAGCTACTACCAACTGAGCTATGAGGCTTTATTAAACTAATTCCTACAGAGGGAAGAGAAAAACCCTGGGTGCTAAAAGAGTGTACCTACATTAATTTAGCATTAGTGTTAGAAAAGGATGCACTATGTGCTACGTGTCTTACCACAACTTTTACGATACGACTTCCTTCAATTCATTTTACAAGTTAAATTATTATAATAAGGAAGCATCATATCTACTTCAGATAATAATGATGCTACCTTATTATCTTCAGTGTTAATAAAATATAATTTTATTATTTCGGGATATAGATTTTCTGTTATTATTAATAGTTGTGTGATTGCCACGATGTTTGCTTACCGCAATTGACGGTTTATTAAAAATGGTTTATTATTATATTTAGAAGTTATTGTTATTGTTTGATATAAACAAAAAAAAAATCTAAATATAAGTTATTGAGTAGACTGGGAAAATGGCAGGAGAAATTGGAGAGAGTCGGCCTAAAAATCAACCGCACTAAAACCGAACACCTGTTCTGCAACTTCGGTGGTTCCTCTCATTTCTCCCCAATTGCTTTAGATGGTGTAACCCTACCAACCTGCTCCAGTTTTAAGTACCTTGGCTCACTTCTACAAGACGGTGGAAATATTGATGGAGATGTGAAAAATATAATGAATGCGGGATGGATGAAGTGGCGACAGGTCTCGGGAACAACATGTGACCCACAAATGCCTCTTAAACTTAAGGGGAAAGTTTACAAGACGGTCATCAGACCTGTCGCAATGCATGGATCAGAGGGTTGGGCTATGAAGAAGACGGATGAGAGGAAAGTGCATGTTACTGAGATGCGAATGTTAAGATGGATGTGTGGGGTGACAAGGTTAGATAAGATCAGAAATGAGTTTATAAGGGGAAGTTTGAAAGTGGCACCAGTTGTAGAAAAGTTGAGGAGTGCTAGGTTGGCATGGTATGGGCATGTAATGAGGAATAATAGTCATTTGACCAAAAGGGTTATGAATTTGAGCGTGGATGGACATGCGAGCAAGGGAAGGCCGAAAATGAGATGGATGGATTGTGTGAAAGAGGACAGGGGTATGAAAGGTGTAGATGTAGAGATCACGGTTGATAGGAGTGAGTGGAAGAAGAGAACATGTTGTGCCGACCCCACCTAGCGTGGGATAAGGGCAGGAGAATGATGATGTTATTGTTTACAATTAATAATGCATTATAATTAGAGTAATTATATATTTGACTGGTCATTTACATAGAGTTACATAAACTACAACGCCCATTTTTTTTGTACATATTTTTTATCTGTCTGTTCCGGTATTTTGAGTAGCTAAGTAGCCTCTCGTAGTATTTGGAGTTATTTTTAATTGGTGATAGCCAAGCGTTTGACCGCCAGCTTACTTGTAAAACAAGAAAAGGTGTGGCCCTAGATGGAGCAGGCTTGTCTCAAAGGAACCTGTTCTCTCTGGACTTAAAGACTCCAAATAGATTTGACGTTTCAAAGTGATCCTAAAAAAACTTACTGAATAAATATATTTGACTTCGACTTTGACGAGATTGCACTTTCGCGTGCGGAAAAAGAATAGAATTGAATTTAGTAATATTTATTATTCATGTGAGAGATTCATCCATATGTGAATGTGGCATTGATGAAGGTGACCTGAATCATATATTATTTTCATGTCCCCTATTAGATCATTCAAAATTATTTCAGTCACTCATCAACATTAAAATCCCTCTTCCAATAAACATATCGTTTCTTCAAAATTCGAAAGACCCAATTCTATATAATTTTCTATAAAATTTCATAAATTCAAACGGCATAAAATTATAAACTGGTTTTGTTGTATTTTTATTCCAAAAATTGTTTACATCGCGCGTTATTTTTTGTCCTATTTTAATTTTGAATAAAATGACGCGACACTGGCAAAATGGTTAAACCGATTGCCATTAAAAAGAAACAGAAAATATTTGTCACAAAAAGAAATAGGTGGTACCTACCTACAGTGGTTTACACATTACAGTACCTAACAATCATAAAAATATAAGTAGGTTTACAGTCTGGAGGGTGTCGATTTCTCCACAGCTCACGCCTTGCGACTATCCCGTATTTAGTAACTTTAGGTGACCTAGTAAAGAAGCATTACATACTTGTTCTGCAGAGCCTGCCTCAGGAAGGCCAGGTCTCGATGGTAGTTGTACCGACGGGTGCCAGGTGGACATTGCTCCACCGGAACACACTTTCCTTGCCGGTACATTTTAGTGTACGAGTCGCGGATGGAGCGCCATCTCTTTTGAACCTCTTTACCTGGAATGGAGAGGATATCCGTCAAGCGTGAAGAACAGCCTGCTCAATTGGCCTCACTTCTCAGGTGGTAGCCTAGCTATCACCATCTTACATAGGTAAGTCTGTCGCTATAACAAAATTGTTGTGTTCCAGCAAAGAAGTAAGAGGAATAACAGGTATAGATTTCTTTTTTTATTGTGTGACGGGGATTTGCTTGACCTTCATCTCACCCATGGTTAGATAAGGCCGGGTCGAGGCGCACTTCATCCGGAATCCTCAACAAACTGAGGAACTGGCTATCTTACCTCTAAATGCCGGTACATATATTTTTTTATTAATTGTTATTACAATAATAATAATAAATATTACAGGGCATTAATTTGACACAGAGCCATCTAGCCCCAAACCTAGAATAGCTTGTAATATGGGATTTAGATTACGGATAGAATAGGTAGGTACTTAAATACTTTTTTTTTTTGTAATTTTGACAAGCCTCATAGCTCAGTTGGTAGTAACTCTGCCTTCGGCGCTGTAGGCTGTGGGTTCGATTCCCACCCAGGACAAACATTTGTGTGATGAATATAGATGTTTGTTCTGTGTTTGGGTGTTGTATCATATAGTACGTATGTATTTACAAAAAGTATTTAAGTATTTTATCCGTAATCCAGTTCCCATATTACAAGCTATGCTTAGTTTGGGGCTAGATGGCGCTGTGTAAAATAACTGTCCTGTAATATTAAAAAAAAAAAAAAATTACATAGGTACTTATCATACAATACAACACCCAAACACAGTGTATTATGGCGACAGAATTAGGTAAGGTGGTTGTAGCTAGCCAGGCGGACTGAAATAAAATCGTACCACCAACCAAACCAAGCACAGTATTGCCCCCCCTAGGGATCGAACCCGGGACCTCTGGATCTGAAATCGGTGGGTTGAACCACTAGACCACTTGTTCAGACTGTTGAGGATTCCGGGTGAAGTGCGCTTCCACCTTCGGCCTTATCATAACTTGACACCAGGTAGATGAAGGCCAATAAAATAAAGCTCTGCCTTCTGCCCTATTACGTTGGTTCGATTCCCACTCGGGATAAACATTCGTGAATGTTTCATGAAAATTGAAAAATGAAAATTTTCACGAATTCATGAATTTAGAGGTTTGTTCTGATTCTAGGTGTTATATGGTATCGTAGTCTACCTACGAGTACCTTGGGACGTAATTTACAAAAAAGAAAGTACGTATTTAGTAGGTTTTTTTATACAATTAGGAGACGGGACAAGCAAGAAGTCCGTCTGATATCAAGGACATCTCTTGCGTATAACAACACCTTACTGCGTAGTCACATCCACAAAGAGCATAGCATACGCGGCACTGCATTGCGCCGGTCAACTTAAGGCATAAATTTGTTACTCGCGTGCCCGTAATATCACAGGCTTCAACTTCAAACCGGAACTCAGCAATGGTGGTGGTAGGTAGTACTTCCCCGGACGAGTCCTTTCACAAGGGGCTCTACTAGGTAATTACTCTTAAAAGGAGGTAAGTTTATGCTATAATAACCAATGTTTTGAAAGCTGGCAATATATCAATAGCACCGTAAGCACAGCATAATGAGTTGGTTGATTTGATACCTACCATAATAATGCGTGGGCAGAGTATTTTATGAAATGAATACAATGTCTACATTCGATCGACAACAGTTAATAAAATCGTGATCATATTGAGGTGAAGCTTGGGTGTCGTACACAGAGATTAGAGTAATAGTTTGTGGAGAATATTCGTTGCCACAGATCGAAAAACAGTTGCTAAGGACGAGGTCGCGACAGGACAAGTTGAAGGACATCCGTTAACGTATCTATTATTGCATGATTCTTGCACGTAAAATATTTATTTTGGCATTAGTTCTTATGACGAAACTGCCAACCTACCATTTTGTGAGCAAAAAAAAAACAAGTAGATAGCGAAATCTTGGAATCAGTTCAGTTGTTGCCTGGAGTGGGTTTAGTTAGATCGTCCGACGACGCACGCTCATCACTGACAGCAGGATACAAAATACAAATTCGACGCGTGCAAAAGAGATGTCATGATCGCCGAGCGTCGGCGGGTGATCAAACTGAACCCAGCCCACCATTCGTTTTCCACATCTCTACGACACGACTACGACCGTAAGTAGGCACCTACTTTCAAAAAGAGAAGGAATTCTCGAGGTTTACAGTTGCACCAATCCGATCCATCATTCATTAAAAACAAACAGAAAATTATCGTAAATTTTAATAATTGTTGGCTCACTTCACAAGCTTAATAATTGTTGAATAATATTGAAAAACCCTGGAATATACGCGAAATTGCAAAAATGTTCAGAGTGTATTCGACGCTCAATGACACTAGCGCCGCCGCCGCCGCCGTCATGTCACTGCGTATGCGGAACTATAAAACCAACCGTCATCGGCGGCGGACGGCGGCGGCGGCGGCATCGCGTCGTCTTCTATCATTTGACAGCCATGAGACAATAGTTTTTGCGTCATATTAGCACAAGATGGAAAACGGCGACACATCATTAATATCGTTTAATAAGCGCATAGCCTTTGATATAAGTTATTTTTGAAAAAACCGACTTCACCGCTAAAAACGGAAAATTACTCTAAGGGGAAAGTTCATACAATTTGAAGTTGGTGCCGGATTGTCAAACAACACCACATGTTTATTGTATGGTACCGTCTTCAAATTATATGAACTTACCCTTAGAGTTATTTTTAAGTTTTTAGTGGTGAAGTCGGTTCAATTATTTTTTTCAAATGTAACTTATTTTTAGCAATTTTCGTTGTAAAACCTACACCACGACGTCTACGACACCCTATCTAAGAGTCATGTAAGGGTGCAATAATACGGGATTCTGGGAAATATCTACGCAATGATGGGAACGAAGACAAATACGGATGACCTAAATAAAATGTTAAGAATCGGTTCGTACTATGGTACAGTGTGTAGGGGTGCATTTCGAAATTTCGTTCCCATTATCCTGTTTTCCTGATTTTTTATTTAAAAGCTAAATATACTGGACCTATTTTGTCAAAATTTCTATGGGACCAATCTGGTATTATATTCTTTCAAATAAAACAAAAATCGAACGGAGTTCTCAGGTTTCAAACATTTAAAAAAATACAACCGAATTGTGAACGTCCTCCTTTTTTTGAAGTCGGTTATAAAAAACAAAGGCCATCGTACTTTTCCGATTTTATCGCCTCACTGCGAAAATAGTGGCATGTTTTGTCTTACGACCAACTCTGTTTTTAGATATTAAGGCTTCATGCAAAGTAAGCTTATGTTCGTTACGACCTTGACAGACAACGAGTAAACTGCTGCTCCAGTGCGCTATGGTGGAGTTTTAGGTAAGACACATTCCGGTGGGCGACGAGACGGTGCAAAATCCTTTGTTTTGTTCACAACATATTATAGGTTCAGTACTAGTTACGGTTGAATAAGTGGGCAGGTGTACATCTAACCGATGTTATTTTGTAATAGTGGAGGAGTCAGCGACATTAATAATAATAATATAGCCTCTTTATTTCCTTATTTATACATTAACAATTACAATTTCAATTTGAATTAATGAATTAAAACAAAATATTTATTAAATACATTTAAAATAATTCTTATTTTCATTGATAATTTAAGATATATAAGATAAGGACCTCTCATCGAGTAAAGGCCTCCTCCATTTTTCTCCACACCTCTCTATCTTTTTTTTTCTTTAGTCAGCGACATTCTATATATATATCTACAATTTTTGGAAAACTTACAGCTAGGTTTGTACAATAGATTATTGAATAAAATATGCAACCAAATGTTACATAATAGGAAGGCCAATTAAAAGTTTCCTTATGATTATAGCTCAGTTCAAGTTCACGAAATATTAATGTACTATGTTGAACCCACAACCGTACAGAAGGCTACAACCAACTGAGCTATGAAGCTTGTTGAAATTTTTAGGGTCTACCATAAATCTTTGGTGTTATGTCCAATTTGCAATTTCAGAAACAAAATTAAGTAAAGTTTGCTATAATAAATAACTATAACAAAATATAAAAAAATGTGTTTTACACATATTTCCAAATTGATCTATAAGATGGAGTGATTATTTTAGGTATAGTTTTTTAGTTAAACATGTGCCTAACTACCTAGCTTTCATGTGTATCTTAATTCTGGGTATTTGAATTTTCGATAGGTAGGTGTAGGTAGGTACCTACACTCGATGGATCGACGATATTGTGGCAGTTACGGAGAGTCGATGTATGGAGGCGGCTCAGGATCGCTGTTTGTGGGGTTGATTGAGGGAGGCCTATGTTTAGTGGACGTATGTGGGCCGAAATAATGAGGCGTAGTACTTACCTATTTTATTTAGATATCACATAGTTATTATCAAAATTTGTGTTTTTGCTATAATATCTTGCTTCCACTACTTCACCCGGAATTCTCAACGGACTGAGGAACTGGCTCTAATGAAGAATAATCCTCTGAATGCCGGAAAACAATAATTTAGAACTTTCGCTATGGCTACAGACTTAGGTAAGATGATGGTAGCCAGTTGGACTTGAAACAAGGCCTAATACCAACCATATCATATCGTCCACGTAGCACAGAGTTCACCCGCAGTAGCAATGCAACACGTCAACACGCGAGAGAGCTATAGTAGGTAAATACCCCTCCCCTGGGCAGTATTGTTGCAGTTGCAAAGAACAGAGACTCAGTAAATTCTCTACCAATGTAAAATGTTATCAGAATATTATTATGGGCAGCTGTCTTTTTCAATAGCCGTAGCATTAGCATAGAAATGTACTATCAAACGCTCTCCTATCAACTGGAACGTAACGCTTTACTAAACCCTCCCGATCCACGTCTAAAACGAACCAATAAGCAGGAAGATAATTTAATTTGTAGTAAAATAGGCTACCGCTAGACGCTCATCGGATTCGTAAAAATTCTAATAAAAGTAATTTCTTGAATGTTTTTATCCTATGGATTTCGTTATCATAATCATTTACCGGGAACATGGATAAACAAAGATGACAAATGCTGTTGGTTATGTCCAGACATAGCTCGCAAAATTATGTGATATTAAAATAGTATATTTTTAATTTAACAAGTTAAAAAACTATTTTTTTTATTCGCACCTAATTTAAAATTATATACACTCCCATAATTTTGAAGAAAGAAACGAAACCTCACCTATCATGTCAAAATCTATCAAGGCTGCAAAGCGTTTCAACAAAATATACATACATATACTACACATAGGTAGGTACCTACTTACTCGAAAAACATTACACTCCTCAAATTACAAAGTTAAAAAGAAATTGTCAATAAAAACTCAATATAATGCCCTACAATACAATAGGTTGGTACTGTCATAAGGATTTTATACTGCTTTCATTGATCGCTGTTCAATTCACACCCCGAGCTCTTGCTCTCTAATAACCTTATTTGTTTTGTAACGTCACACTATCATATCCATATCGCTTTGATAGTTTATCTAGGTATGCGATTGGGATATCTTCCACCTTTCATATTTTAATAATAGAAAAAGGTAAATAATCGATTAGTAATGAGTAGGTACAACCAAATATGGTGACACAAACGGGTTTTGCAACATTTCAATTCGTTCTTCCAAGGTTTATCTAAAGAGGTACAGAACATAGAGGTATCAATTTTAATTGAAGTGATCTATTGGTCAAACTGCCGAAAAACATTGGATGAGCATGAATTGTATTTGCATCCTTTGACATGTTCCGTGTCCTTGGACAAGTCATATTGGTTTTACATAATCGTTAACATTCTTACATAGCTATACAAAACATTTAATAAGTTAAAAAATAGATAATGTAATAAAAATAAAAATTACTAATACTTAATTGAAATAAAGTATCTGCAAAAGCATCGTCAATTGTGTACAGTTTTAGATATATATATATATATAATACAAAAAATCCCTAGGTAAATAAAATTTACAAAATCGTTTCTATCACATTGGAATATGTTGTTATCAGCAAAGGCATGGCAATAGATCGAGGGCAATGGAGTAAACTGTGGGAGGCCTTTACCTGAAGAGGGTTTCCTGAAGATTTAAAATAGTAATTTAGTTTTATCACATAACTTTGTAATAAGTTAGTAAATAAATGAATACGGTTCTTTATTATTGTTCAAACATTTACAATCGTAAATGTTAATTATAACGGCCAAGTGCGAGTCACGCACACCGAGTGGAATTATTTTGCGTTTCGTTCTGGATCGTTCGTGCGGTTGTTGTATTTTCCCGATATTTTTATCAATGTCACGTAATCTCCCATGATAACATATTCTATGAAACGAGCTAGGTAGAAGGTATCATGTTTTTTTATTGTACAACGGTAGGTAATGTGCTTGGTCTTCATCTCGCCTGATTTTCAAGATGATTGAAGGCCAATCCTTGTCATACAATGAAAATAAATAAAGTCCAGTAAGTAGGTAGGTATTCTCATCCATGCGCTTGTTGCCTCTAAAATCAAATATTGGGCTCGCGCCTACAGCGCCCAGGTTCAGAACCAGGCCAGCTTATTGTCCTTTCATAAAAAAAAAAAGTATTCTCATCCACTGCTCTTTATCCATAGCCTTATCAACCGAATATTCCTATGGAGGGTTGAAGGATGGAAGGATGGGGGGCGAAGCAGACCAGGACAAGTTTTTCGTGGAGTAAGAAGACATGGTGCCGACTCACCGAGTGTGGGATATAATTATGATGACCTACATAATTGTTTATGTCATCTTTTATTTCAGTTCATACTCAGGTACCTACTCTACATTTTTAATGGTTGTGTTTGTACAACTGCGTAACCTATGCCTATTGTCCTTTTTAGTCAAATAAAATAAAAATGCTAGGTACCTAGATCATAAAGTTTAAAAATATTTGTACCTAAAGTGCGATGATTTCTCTTTTTTCGTATTTACCTATGATGGCGATCTCAATAATTTTCCGCCGTCTTGTTATATCCAAAGAGAATACAATAGTACTATAATCAGAGATACCTCCAACGTCGGTCAAATAATCAAAATTAAAGTGCTAGCATCCGCGTAGTCTGTGGCTAAAGTTGTCAACTGACACTCGTTCTGTCCAGGGGCCCTACCGCCGACGGCGAAGCCGATCTCCATTGGCTTAAAATTAGCTTCATGAGAACTAGAAACAATTTTTACCGTCAAATGTACTGAACGGATAGGTTTCATAACATGTGTACACTTTTAAGATGGGAAACGCCATTTTGGATATGACACATACCCGGTAGTAAAAATCGTTTCTAGTTCTCATGAAGCTAATTTTAAGCCAATGGAGATCGGCTTCGCCGTCGGCGGTAGAGCCCCAGGTCATTTTCGCGATGCGGCCGTAACCTCTCCAATTGATTGTGATTGGATTATATTAATTTCTCAAATAAGGGACATTGTTATTAAGTTATGATAAGTTTAAGTTAAATTAATAAAAAAGATAAGTACAAGACATATCCTGCAGATTTTTTTAATCGAGTCATTTCTATTTTCCTAACCTAAAGACGCAAGTGTAGGCCCTATCTACCTATAATGTAAAGCAAAAGTCCAAATAATCGTAGGTAAGTTAGGTACGCTTACTATTATGATAATATTATGTGCATACCTAACCTACCGATACAAAAATAGTTGGCAGTGGACTGGACTTGATAAAATTATTATTGTTTTAATGATAATGGTCAATTTACACAGCGCCATCTAGCGCCAAACTCGTAACATGGGAACTAGAAAACGGATAATACAGATATGAATAGGTAATTAAATATTTTTTTTGTAAATACATGCCTACCTACCTATTTTTTTTATATTGTACTACGGGGAAGTGCTTTTCATCTCAAGTGAGGAACTGGCTATCTTACATCTGAATGCCGGAAAACAACAATTTTAGAATCGTTGTTATGGCGGCAGCATTTGGTAAGACGGTGGTAGCTAGCCAACCAAACCAAGCACAATATTGTACTCCCACTGAGGATCGAACCCGGACCTCTGGATCTGTTACCGGTGGGCAGACCACTAGACCACAGAGGCGGTAACAGAAGCTGTAGTGGATGACACTGTTCTACCAGCACCTTTTCTGAACATTTCCAGAACCAATACGCTTGAACCAACCGTACCGTGCTGTCATTTACATTAGCTTTCCCATACACATAATTAATCTTTAGAGTTGTTTCTGCAGCAAAAAAAAAATCGCGCGAATTTAACCAAATTTATTGCTATTGTATAAACAAGCACTTATGCTGCTATTTGACGTTAACTAATTTCCGTGAGGAGCCGGGTTTAAAAAAATATTGCGGGACTTTTGTTTGAGGCGACACGTGACCCCCCAAGAGGCTCTTATTTAGGCCAGCGAATCAGCATAGCTATTCAGCGTGGCAATGCAGCCAGTGTCTTGGGCACGCTTCCGTGTGGTCTGCCGTTTGTAACGGTTCTTAGGTAATCTAAATGATTCATTTGTTCTTAGTGTTAGTTTAATTGTACATTTGAATGAATAAATGTATATTAGGAAAAAAAAATAAGGCTTAAATTTCGTACAAGAAGTAAATGGGACGAGTTAACCTATTGAGTTAAAAATGTTTTTTTTTTGAATAAATGAAATGAACCAATATAAATTATGCATTGTCGACTCTCAACTCTCTCGGTGAGTCGTCCCAAATATGCCGTAGGCCTGTGGGACGACTCACCACTTACTCTAAATTTTAAATAAATTGCAATTAGCAATTCCTCGTCAAACTCCAGACATTTCAGATCAAAGTGCCAGTTTGACAAAACGCCAATTTTATATGTAAGGACCTAAAATAATTGTAATAAATACTATAAGCACCTACCATAATTTAATTAACTAACTCTGCCTTCTGCGCTGTAGTTTGTGGGTTCGATTCCCATCCAGGACAAACATTTGTGTGATGAATATAGATATTTGTTCTGTGTTTGGGTGTTGTATCATATAGTACGTATGTATTTACAAAGTATTTAAGTATTCTATAAATAAACAATCGTAATCTAGTACCCATATTACAAGCTATGCTTAGTTTGGGGCTAGATGGCGCTGTGTGAAATTAATGTCCTGTAATCCATGAAAATATTTCAATCAGTTTATCATTTTTGTTTCGTCGATTCATCTTTTAATTAACATTTTAAATGGAATAATTAAGGTAGTAAATATATAAAATGTGTCTTGTTTTAGTTTTCGAGCACAAAAAACAGACTCTACGATTTTACTTCCCCTTCGAGGCCAGGACACGAGCAATAATTAAATTCACTTACTTAGTAGGTATTTACTACTATTAGTTAGTACCTACTTAATTGTTATACTTATAACAATTAACACATAAGCACCTTGTTAAACAGGTTGTTTATGTTCGTTAAACCTTTTTTCCACACACAAGAGTAAAATAGAAAAGTAAAATAACACACACAAGAAAAGTAAAATAACACACAAATAAAATAAATGGGCATAACAAAGACGAGCTAAGACTAAAGGGTTTGCTTCCTTAGGAGAGAGTAAGAAGAAAGAAGTTTTACCGCCTCTGTGGTCTAGTGGTTCGATCACCAGTGTCAAATCCAGAGGTCACGGGTTCGATTGGTGGCAGGACTATGCAACAAGCTACCACCATATTACCTTAGTATTTCGCCATAACAATTCTTAAATTGTTGTTTTCCGGCAATAAGATTCCTCAGATCGTTGTTCCCACCTTCGGCATTATCATAACTCGAAAAAATCGTAAAAAACGTATATATTATTCCAAAAAATGTATTTAAGTACCTATTCTATCCGTTATCCAGTTCCCATATTACAAGCTATGCTTAGTTTGGAGTTAGGCTAAATGGAGCTGTGTAAAATGACCATTATCATTAAAACCGTACCTATACAATAATTTTATCAAGTCGAGTCAACTTCCAACCATTTTTGTAAAGGTAGGTTAGGTTAGAAGTCTTAGTCCAGGGTCGATAATTTTTAAAACCAAAAAAAATCATAGTAGGATGAAACCCATTAGAAAAGGAGGGAATTATTATAAAAATGAAAGGAAAAATAATTTACGGTCGATCTGAGGTCGGGAAGGGGATGGGGGTGAGTTTTTAAGGGTAAAAAACGGTTTTTCCCGATTTCCGTCAAAACTAAAAGTCCTATCGAAAAAAGTCAAATGGCAAAGTTGTAGATAATGAAAAGATCTAAAACTTTTCTATTGACACTTTTTTCACATAACCTCAAAATTTATGTGAAAAATTCAAAAAACCAAGTTTTTGGTTTTTTATTTTTATCTTTTACAAAAAATCTTTTTTCTTAACGAAATTTTGTGAAAACTTACCTTTTTATGTCCCAAATACGCTGTAATTTATTTGTTTAAAAATATTTATTTTTTCACCTTATTTTGAATTAATATCGAAAAAACACCCTAATTTTCAATCGAAAATTCACCCGTCAAAATATCAGCTTTTTTCAAAAAGTTGGTATGGTTTCTGTTCGTTGAAATCTCTACTTTTTGATGGTGAAAAAAAAAATATATGTTACTATGGTAAATCTTCTCAGAAAATGCAAAAATTCAAAAAAAACTTGAATTCGAAAATTTTTTTTTAATTATTATAAATAATTTTGAGCTATTTATTAAAATTTACACTTTAATTACTCGAAAAACGTTAGATTTCATGTGACGTTGATAGCAAAAAAATTGCAAATAAAAATATACTACTATAATCAAGAAACAAATAAGTTAATTAAATTAATATTTAATAAGACATCTACAATATTTGGAGAAAGTTACATTTTTTACATATATTTATACAGATACATTTTTTATAGATTTGTAATATATTATTCATACATTTTGACATTTATTTCTTTAATATTTTTTTTTTCATGAGAGTTTATTCACGATTAAATAGGGAAGACATTATTAATTCGATTTTGTCTTTTCAGATTATCAGTATGGATGAATCTGTTTGTATCATTTGCAATAAGGCAGATGATAAGCAAGTGTATGCAATAAAAAAAGCAGCTTTGAATCGTTTAGTGGTATCCAGCAAGAAAAGAATCGACAATAAATACAAAAAATTTGAGACTTTAACATCAGCTTTTATTCATCGAAGTTGTCAAAGTCAATATAATGACGAGACCGCAATAGCTACATTTTGTAGTTTAAGACAAAAAAAGCAAAGGAAGGAAAAGATGTAATTAAAGATGCTCTTGGATTTAATTTTGAATCTCATTGCTTTATCTGTGGTGGATTTTTCGGTAATATCTCAAAAGAAAAAATTTCATGTGTTCAAAGCAACGATACAAGAGATAATATATTACAGTATATTAAAAAACAGAACACATTAAATGATTTTGATAAAAATATTTCAGCTCGTTTGCAAAATGTGCCTGATTTAGTCGCAGTAAAAGCGCATTATCACACTGCTTGTATGGCTAATTTTTATAACAAAAGAACAGAAAGAAAAAGGGGTCGCTCAGCATGTGAAAACACTAAGAATTTTATTAATTATCTTATTAATTATATCGTTGACAACGAAACAGAATGTCAATTTTCTGTAAATGAAATAAAAGAGGGATTTTCAGGAGATCTTCCAGACTACACAACTATTAAAAATAAATTGAAAGAGCATTTTCAAAACGATATCGAGTGTCATTTAATTAAAAGGGACGGGATTTTTTTTTAAAAGGGAATTTTTCGAATTCAAGTTTTTTTTGAATTTTTGCATTTTCTGAGAAGATTTACCATAGTATCATATATTTTTTTTTTCACCATCGAAAAGTAGAGATTTCAACGAACAGAAACCATACCAACTTTTTGAAAAAAGCTGATATTTTGACGGGTGAATTTTCGATTGAAAATTAGGGTGTTTTTTCGATATTAATTCAAAATCAGGTGAAAAAATAAATATTTTTAATCAAATAAATTACAGCGTATTTGGGACATAAAAAGGTAAGTTTTCACAAAATTTCGTTAAGAAAAAAGATTTTTTGTAAAAGATAAAAATAAAAAACCAAAAACTTGGTTTTTTGAATTTTTCACATAAATTTTGAGGTTATGTGAAAAAAGTGTCAATAGAAAAGTTTTAGATCTTTTCATTATCTACAACTTTGCCATTTGACTTTTTTCGATAGGACTTTTAGTTTTGACGGAAATCGGGAAAAACCGTTTTTTACCCTTAAAAACTCACCCCCATCCCCTTCCCGACCTCAGATCGCCCGTAAATTATGTTTCCTTTCATTTTTATAATAATTCCCTCCTTTTCTAATGGGTTTCATCCTACTATAATTTTCTTTCACTTTTCATTATTTTTAAAGGCTTCTACCCTGGTCTATCTGTGGCATTCAGTGGTATAGATAGCCAGTTCCTCTGTTCAAGACTGTTGAGGATTCCGGGTGAAGTGCGCTTTCACCTTCGGCCTTATCATGACTGGAAACCTGGTGAGATGAAGGACAAACGCTCTCCGTCGTACAACAAGAAAAAAATTCATTTTATTTTGTTAATAAAATTTCCTTGTTATTTATTTTGTATATAGGTGCGGTGGGTTGGTAGATACGTAAAGGTAATACGTGTTCTTAATATAATTTTGTTATCTTCACAATAAGTCAGGGTTCTTGCAATAGAATTGGTAGATTAATGAACATGATAAAGTCCATTAATACACTACTAAATTATTTAATTCACAAAAGCATTTCATAAAAATTTTCCTCTTTCCCTATCGGTAACACGATTTACGAATAACGCGGTGACCAGTGAGCTGAATTAATAATAAATACAAGGTACCTACAAGCAAATAGTTATGATTCCTAAAAGGTATAAGTACCTACCTATTTATTATGTAGGTACATACACATACTTATCCCTCATTTGATTATAATACTAGAAGTATTATAAATGTCGGTGTTTAAAAAAAAGCGTTCATGGATTAATAAAAAAAATGTCTGCGCATAAACTAAACGTTTGGTTTCAATAACAGCTTTGTTAAAAAATTGGTTGGTAGGTGAGCTACCAAATAAATCGGTGTAATCCCTAGAAACTTATTTATAGGCCAGGGCTGTTAGGTATTCCGCTGCGTGATTTATAAACAATCTTCCAAACAAACAAAATGTTTAACAATCTCTGAATAAATATAAAACATACATACCCATTTGTTTCTTCATCATTTTCAATTAGCTCAGTTGTTTTCGTCTGTCCAATCGAAGCAACAATAACTCTCAAATTGCATTTTTCATGCTAATTTTATTTAAATCAATAGCTGTCCTACTAGAAAACATTCGAAAAACAATAACTGCAATAGTAGAACATAAGTTTAAATTGCGTTTACCACGATTTTAATAATATGTTATCATGTGGAATGGCAAAACAATAACAGGTTCAATTTTAAAGAGTGGAAAAACAATTTGACATGTACCGCTCTCAAGCAATGGCTATTGAATACTGACGAGTGACGAATGAATGAATGGATGAACGAAACGAAACGACGGCCGAGCAACATCGACGCGTTCTCTCTCTGCGTCTGCGATCATTCTTCGCCAACCGAGACTAATATAATAACATTATAAAAGTCTAGAACAAAATTATAATAATTAGAAGGTTTGCTTTGAATTATACGAGCTACGAGTAAACTACAGTTGCAGATTTGAGAGTGTATCGAATCAGCGATGAGCGCTAGCTAAGAGTTTTAATTGTAGAGCTCTTTGTGAAAGGGCTCGGCCGGGGCATTGCTGTGTTCCGGTTTGAAGGGAATTGGTTCCCGGTAAAATTACGGGCACGCGAGACTTTATGCCTCAAGTTGACGGGCGCAATGCAGTGGCGTTATCATATTCTTTGTGGATGTGACCAACGCAGTACGGCTTTGTTATAGGTAGACAAGATATGCACTTAACATCAAGTGGACTGCCTGCTTGTTGCGACTACAAGTACCTAATAAGTATGTTTTTTTTTTAAAAAGAACGCAAAACCTAATTTTGGTAATTTGTAGGGATAGATAAAAAAACACAATATGACGAGTATTACTGTACAAAATTGTATATAATTCCAATAAAATGCATTTTACTTTTAAATTTCTTTTTAAATATATAGGTACCTTTCTATATATATTTTTTTAACCAATATGCATTTTTTTTCAATGCGGCACAACGTATGTAATTATTTCGACTGAACGACGTGAAAGGTTCAAGAAGTGTATTATGACATAGGTACTTATGTAATCACGTAATTTTTTTTACAAATTTTAATGCATCGATTAAAACGTAAAATGCGATAAATGATTCATCCTGCATCCTATTCTGTCCCATATACATTTATAAACGTAACGGTATGTAAATTATGGCTAACCAAAACTCAAGTATTTTTATTATTCTTACTGATTGGTAGGACTTTGTTTCAGTTCACCTGGCTAGCTACCACCATCTTACTGTCGTTATACGTCTGTGGCCATAATAACAATTCTAAAAAGTTGTGTTCCTGGATTTTGAAGTACCTACCTAAGATAGCCAGTTCCTCAGTCTATTGAGGATTCCGGATGAAGTGCGCTTCTTCGTTCCTTCCTGACCTTCGGCCTTATCACAACTTGACACCAGTTGAGATTAAGGTCATAATGCGCCCGTTGTACTATATAAATATATATTATAATACAACCAGAATATGACCAAATCAGAATATGACGAGGGGTAGACCATGACTAAAACCGAACATGACAACCATCTAATAACCCCCTAAATATATTTATCGATCGTTAATTCCAATAAAAGGTGTTTAACTATTATTTATAATCTAAATATATATAATTCAAAGGTGACTGACTGACTGACATAGTGATCTATCCACAGCCCAAACCACTGGACGGATCGGGCTGAAATTTGGCATGCAGATAGATGTTATGACGTAGGCATCCGCTAAGAAAGTAAAGGTTTTGTCGGTTAGACTTTTTTAAAATGGCTAAAGAAAATCTGAACGTTAATGGAGAAGTTGAAGAATGTAATGTTTTTAAGTTTTGTAGGCCCTAATTTTTTACACACGCTAAACAAAAGTAAAGCCGCAAAAACTATACCTAATTAATAATAATACTTCTTAACGCTAGCAAAAGTTAGTTAAGTATATTCAATAAATGGAACTGGGACAGTCACGTGTATCGCAAGCGGACTCAGCATTGGGCAAGAGTGATCACCGAGTGGCAACACGCAGATGGATGAACACGGAGACGAGCTTGACCAGTTCCTCGAGAAATGGAGAATCGCAGCTCCGGAAAGGACGGTCTGGGCATAATCATATTAAATTTGGGAGACCTTGGGTCCGTGGGGAGCCGGTGCCCTCCGGGTTTTCAAAAACATTGCGGGGCTTTTGATTGAGGCGATACGTGACCCAGGGGCTGGCTCTTATTTAGGCCAGCGAATTAGCATAGCTATTCAGCGTGGCAAAGCCAGTGTCTTGGGCACGCTTCCGTCTGGTACTGGTCTGGAACAGTTGAGTTACCAATAGGCCGTTTGTAACGGTCCATAGGTAATCTGACTGATTCCTTTGTACATAGTTAGTTTAATTGTACATTTTATAGAATAATATTAAATAGGTTGTCAACACGTGTTTCCGTAATAGGTACCTAAACAACCCGCCCTTTTTATTACAAAAGGAAGCCCTCTAAGAATTTCTTGCTATTTCGAGATTCGTCAAGCAATTCGGTTTTGTTGTGTAAAAGTATAAAAAGTTTTTACATGATTTCTTCAACACAAAAGGCACGGGGCTATTTTAAAAACTTAAGTTTAACTCAAACAATATTGGGAAATAACAAATACGGCGAACCAGAAATTTATTTTTAAACAGAATCCTCCATGGATTCTGTTTAAGTCCGCCTGGCTAGCTACAAATTTACCCAATTCTGTCACCATAACAACAATTCTTAAATTGTTGTGTTCCGGCATTTAGAGGTAAGATAGCCAGTTCCTCAGTATATTGAGGAATCCGGGTGAAGTGCGCTTTCACCTTCCACCTTATCATAATTTGAAAAATCAGGTGTGATCAAACACTTCCCCCTCGTACAGTAAAAAATGTGAGTATAATATTTTAAAAGCACTACTTTAGTAAAGAAATGATGTAAACGTATGTGTGTATTTCAAAGTTTATGAGTCCATGTTTCAGATATTTCTTCTCATTGGCAGTCAAGCGCTCACGTAGTAGGACTTATTTTATTTTATCAGTCGTATTTTTGCAACCCAAATTCATGATTTTTGACACCTAAATTATGAATTTACTTTTATTATACTCGTTTTAATGGGTTAGAAGCTTTATGACGACATCTCGATATGACTATGTTGTCAAAAATACTAGATCGCTGTAAGACTAAAGCTTTGCTACCCGATAATATTATCAACTAACAAGACCCCTCTTTTTCCTCACGAGGATGTAAATGCACCCAGGATGGGCAGCAGCATCCGCCCGAGTTCGTAACACCAATACTGCGATTACCCACCCGCCTGCCAAGCGTGGTGATTATCACAAAAACCCACCAGTCTTGGAGAAGGCTCATGTCCAGCAGTGGACGTTTACGGGCTGTTATGATGATTGATTATGATATTATTAGTCTTTTTTAACTTTCGCGATTATACCTAGGTAAAATACGCGATAAATACCCGTTTTTCGAATCAATATTAAATATATTAATATGGGATTGAGAACCCCCTTATTTTTGGGAAATCTGTATAAAATAGTGTCCTATTTTTAGAGGTTGGGTTTTTTTTTCACATATTTTAATTTATTATATAAACTATAAATTATCCCTTTTATGTTAAGTACAAAAAATAAGTGCGTTACGTGCTACATCCAGTTTTTTACAATACTAACTAAATTGATAAACCATGGCGGGGGCAATGTATCACGCCAAGGTCGCAATATTCGTCACACCCGAAGGTACTTCAAGCAATCATATTTTAAAACGTCATTTACAGCTAAATTCGAAATTATTTCAACCGCCTCTGTGGTCCAGTGGTTCAACCGTGGATTTAAGATCCAGAGGTTCCGGGTTCGATCCCCAGGGAGTACAATATTGTGCTTTTTCGGTTTGGTTGGTGGTATTTAAGTCTGCCTGACTAGCTACCACCATCTAACCTAATTATGTCGCCATAATAACAATTCTAAAATTGTAGTGAGGAAAGATGGGAAACGCCATTTTGGATTTCACTTGTGATACCCGGTAGGTAAAAATCGTTTTTATTTCATATGAAGTTAATTTAAAGCCAATGGAGATCGGCTTCGCATTATGCGGTTCGGGCCAGTTTCTAAAAAAAAACCAGGTGAGATGATGGCCAAGCGCTTCCCCATCGTACAATACCTACTTTATAAAAAAATAAAAAAAGTTCAACTACATTTTTATTCAGACAAATTGTTCCAAGATTTCAGAATGTATTGTAGAAACTATAAATAAATAAATAAATAAATATAGGACACTAATTTCACACAGCGCCATCTAATCCCAAACTAAGCATAGCTTGTAATATGGGAACTAGATTACGGATAGAATACATAGATATTTTTTTTTGTAAATACATACATATCATACAATACAACACCCAAACACAGAACAAACATCTATATTCATCACATAAATGTTTGTCCTGGGTGGGAATCGAACCCAAAACCTACAGCGCAGAAGGCAGAGCTACTACCAACTGAGCTGTGAGGCTTGTTACTATATCCAAGGTACATACCTAGTTTAGGTACATCGGTCCATCGCACGTAGCATAGATTTGTAACCAACAATAAGAACTCGTTTGTGATAAGATTTGGCTGGAGTGAGGGAGATGGAAATGGCAATATAGAAAAGGAGAGTTGGCTATCCAACTCTCCGTCAGTATCTTTTGCATTATCTCAGACAATACGTAGCAGGTAGGTATGACGACGAGGCTAGTTTTAAAAATAACAATGTAGGTACAAGTAAAGTTATTGTTTCCCTCTGAGTTACGTACCTACGCATGAAACTCAGTATCTTAGCATATAGATTATTTACCTGTACTTATTTATTAATTATTTACTGGTACTGGTCTGGACCAGTTCAGTTATCTGACTGATTCCTTTGTACATAGTTAGTTTAATTGTACTATTTATTGAATAAATTTACCGGTATGATTATAAAATAACCTATAGTGACCAATTTAGTAGGTATCTATCATAAAACTTAGTTCAAAATTAATTTGCAGTTTGTGAAATTCGCCTACACTAAGATTAAATTAAAATTTAAATAGAAGGGTGCTGTTGTAGCACATAGTACCTACGTATGTATTTACAAAAGTATTTTATCCGTAATCTAGTTCCCATATTACAAGCTATGCTTAGTTTGGGGCTAGATTGCGCTGTGTATAAAATAATGTCCTCATATAATAAATAAATGAATATTACTTATTTGAGGACATTATTTTATACACAGCGCACAAAAAACACACAAAAAATATTTTTAAATTAAGTAATGTAGAAATATTTCACTCACAAAATAAGGGGGCAAATTCAGCTTTAGCTGCATTTCGTAACATATTTACGTAAACTTATCACAACAACAAAAAAGTTATGCTATTGCGTATAAAACTCAACTTATTACCCGTCTCGCAGAGTATATTATTATCACGGACTATCACCGTTCGCTTCCATACATAGTAGGTACAGCTTATACCTATCAACAACGCTAAATACAGTCCGACCACAATGCTAATAAATGTGAGTGAAGGCGCCTGTTTGATCATAAAACGGGCAAAAGTGACGTTTCTTCCTTGATTGAACGCTAGTTCCTTATTTCGCCACGCGCATTGATATCGTGGTCGCGCTACAAAGGCGAGCGTGTGACTCAGCCATACTAACTATTATTTATTCACCGACGACGCAGTGGCAGTGATTACGTGTCTTTCGAAAACTTGAAAATGGCGCGGCACGACCGAGTCGCTCGCCCTTGTAGTTTTTGTGAGTGTGTTTGTCTTGTAGTTTATTTGTAGTTTTATAATAGACTCATAGGTAAATTTGATGAAATTGATCAAATGAGTTGTTTGTGTAGGTAGTCATAATAGAGGGCCGTAGGCCGTAGATGCCTGACCTGGCACCCACCTTTCAATGTAGGTACCTAAATCTGTTAAAGTAACCGACCTCCTTGCCCTTCTTGGCATTAAGTTGACGGCTAGCCTCAACTTTGGCTCCTCCATCGATTCTAAAGCGCATTTTGCGTCCAAACAGCTGGGTACTTATTCTAAATAATAGGGATATTTAACACCTTCATGCTTTTGACTTTGTATAAAGCTCAAGTTCGACCTTGTCTGTAGTATTGCAGCCACCTTTGGGATGGTTCAGCCAACTGTCAACTTGCAGCGCTTGTCTCAGAGCAGCGCAGAGCCCTCTTGGCTCATTTGAAGAGTATCTTGTCAAAGCAAGGCTTGACAGCCTGAGCCATTGTTGCGGTCGTGTGTTTGTCGGTTTATTACCCGAATATGGCGAAGCAAACCCTGGAGAAGGCTCTGTCCAGCAGTGGACACTAATAGGCTGTTGACTGATAAGTTGGGTAGTATTACATCTGTCCTTTAAGTACGGACTTCAAAACTAGACCTACTAACCATAATCACAGAATAACTAATAGTACTAACGCCATAATATGACAAATGAGCTATCATTAGAAGCGTCTCGAACGTCCAATGGTTATAGGTTATGTGACGTCACATTAAATTTAATATGGCGCCCGGCCATCTACATTACTTAAAGCCATGAACGGTTTTTGTTTTATTGATGGTTATCTTGTCCATACAGAGTGAGTTTTTTCCAGGGCCCCAGGATTTAAAAAAATATAAGTTTTACATTATCGAAAATATTTTTTTATGGTTATTCGACAAATTTGGAAAAGTGATAAAAAAAAAAGATTACACGAGTTTTTTGTTTGATAATAAAAAAAATATGTATGATAACTAAGTATGTGCCCAAAGTTATATTTGGAAAACTTTCAAATTTGAAAATTCAAAAATTAAGAAGTTACAGACTTCGCCTCAGTGGCCTTGGAAAAAAAAAACAAAAATAAAAAAAAAACTTAAATACAGGATTTATAATGGCTTAATTTAGCACATTTCAAAGATAAATTATTATCATATCGCTAGCTGTTGGCTTTGCGTGCAAAACCCGGGAATAATGTCTTAACTCGTGTCTTCGATGTGAGCCAAACATATTTTATCCCCAAACGTACCCAAAATACATAAAATATAACAAATACGTTGTACAAAGTTAGTTTAATTATACATATTACTTTTAATGTGTGTGAATAAATATTTTACAAATACCTACCTATATATTTAATTATGGACTATTTATGATACACATGTTAAAAATAAATAAATAAAAACGCCAAAATAAACATAAACTTACCTGTAACTACTTAGGGCAATGTTATTACAACCCTTATTATCTGTGAAAGTACATGCCCGCTATTTGGTATTTTTCCTTCCGACAGCTCAAGGCGCTTCCCTGAGCCAATTTCGTAATAAATAAATAAATGTCTATCATCTCTTAAAGTTAATGTTTTTTTTTTTGTTTACGCCAATGAATGAAATTATTGACTAAATTATTCCCCAATTCACTTGAGACAATTTATGGACTTAGAACTTTTTATAAATAATAATAGCGTAAGCGCAAACGGTTCAAAACTGTGTCTGCTCCACCCGCCATCAAGCTTAGCCACGTGACCTGCCCAACTCCATTCGAGCCCCAATACTCGCTTTACTTGTCAGTACAATACCTACCAGTTATTTAATTAGCTAGATTATGACTTATCAGTAAATAAATCTAGGGATATTTGATGAATGATTGGCTTAAATAAATAATCATTACATACCTATAAACTTAGTGTTTTAAGCAAAATCTCAAGATTAGAGGTTAGAACGAATGATTAAGTACTGAAACCTAATAAACTAAAATAAAAAACAAACAGTAACAGACTTCTCTTCTCACTACCCAGAGCGTGGGTCCCAAGAGGATCACCTTCTATAGGGTAGTTAGATGCACGTCCAAACTTACGCTTGACACATGCCCACACTTTGCAAGTGGCTAGCATACGTGACAGGCTGCAGGCTTGCAAGCCCATTGCCACTTAGCAGATACAAGCCTTGAAGTTCATGCCATGCCAGTTTCCTCACTTTATTTTGAGATTAATTTCACACGGTGTCATCTAGTCCCAACCTAAGCAAAGAACTAAATTAAGGTTTTTTTTTTGTAACAATTAAATACAACAACCAAACACAGAACAAGCATCTATATTCATCACACAAATGTTTGTCCTGGGTGGGAATCGAGTCCACAGCCTACAGCGCAGAAGGCAGAGCTACTACCAACTGAGCTGTGAGACTAGGGAATGCAAAATGCAAATCGTTCAACCGTTAAATTTCGAACACTACAACCTCTTATCAATATTTTACTAGATAAGCGTACTTACTTATAATTACAGTAATCAATTAGTCTAGCTAGGTAGAAAAGGAACAAATTTTTTTTAAAATAATACTAAGTAGCTCATGTGATTAGCTCAATTATTAGAACGAAACTTGAAACTAACGTTTTCAAGTAGGTAGTACTTGAAAACGCAAGTTTAGACGTGCCTCAGACTTCCCTCAAGTACATACCTACTTTGCGTGGTGGCATGGTGGTGAAACGCTTGGCAAACAAGTCAAGATGTGGTTCATGGTGCAAGCTTGTTTAAGAGTCTATGACACCGGATATGGCTTAGCTTCAGCGAGCATATCTTCCACAATACTGAAGCATTCACTTTGATATTCAATTATATGGTATAGTTCAGGATGCTAGAACGATAGTGTGGCGAAAATACGATTACATAAAATTTTCTCAAAAATAAATACAAAGTTGACTATTTGTACCAAAAATTCGCCCTTTAATAAATACGCCAAATTAGGCCTTGAAACTTTGTACAGTATTAGAAGATGCCCTGTGTTTTAGATTTTTTTGATTACAATATAAAAAACAGTATTTTTTTTTCATTCGCGCTTAGTTATGACGTCTGGTGGCTGAGCGCACAGCAATGTCACCTTTATTGTAACCTCATGTTAGTTCCAAATTAGAGATAAGTTACGCCGAGTCAATCTGACTGAGGTAGTATTGGCAAAAAATTAACTATTCACTTTGTTCTGGGGCCTAACGATAACGTCTTTTAGCATTCTCGTTTTGACATTACTTTTGTCTCGTTTTTTCTACACTGGATAGATAGTGACAAAAGTAAAGTTATAGGAGGTCGTGGTACCACCCCTGGTACAATTATTACTTATCTATGACGTACATTGTATGGTATGTACTTTACCGAAAATCGAATTACAAGGAAATATAACAATAGCAGACTTTAGTCTATTAGCGTGGACAAAAAGTGACTAAAGTGTATCAAATTATATTATTAGAGTATCTACCTACCTTTATTCATATGAATAATAAATAACGTATAGATTGAATTCACGTGCTTGGCAAACAAAGATTGCGACACCTGAAAAGAGTATATTATGTCTTTGTAGTTTGTTATCCATGGCTTGACATAATTAATGTATTCATCCATATATTCATTCATCTTAATATGTCGGTATATATTTATTATAATTCTATTTATTTGTATGTATGTATAAAATATGTAAAAATAAATTTTATCAGTAAATAAGTATAAAACATTGTATTTATGTTTATTATATGTATATTTAACCGCCTCTGTGGTCTAGTGGTTCAACCCACCGATTTCAGATACAGAGGTTCGATCCCCATGGGCAGTACAATATATTGTGCTTGGTTTGGGTGGTGGTAGAACTTTGTTGAAGTCCGCCTGGCTAGCTACCACCATCTTACCTAATTCTGTCGCCATAATAACAATTCTAAAATTGTTGTGTTCCGGCATTCAGAGGTAAGATAGCCTCCTCAGTTTGTTGAGGATTCCGGGTGAAGTGCGCCTCCACCTTCGGCCTTATCTTGACTTGTCACCAGGTGAGATGAAGGCCAAGTGCTTCTCCGTCGTACAGCTCTTCAGCTCTACCGTTTACAATATGCCGAGGCATATCACAAACGGACGGTGCTTATAATCTAACGCTGACATATATACTAGGTATCTACATAACCTAGGTACTTGGTGATAAGTTAACGTTGTAAACAGCTTTTATGGCAGTAATATTACAGGACATTAATTTCACACAGCGCCATCTAGCTCCAAACTAAGCATAACTTGTAATATGGGAACTAGATTACTTACATACTTTTTTTTGTAAATTCATACTTTTATCATACAATAAAACACCCAAACACAGATCAAACACCTATATTCATCACACAAATGTTTGTCCTGGGTGGGAATCGAACCCACAACCTACAGCGCAGAAAGCGTTACTTCCAACTGAGCTATGAGACTTTTTAGGAACATAGGTACTTCAATGTTCGGGAAAAGTTGATGAAACATTTATTTCTCACAACTTACGTCAACATATTGCATTAATTAAGAACAGTCACCTAATTTAAAAAAAAAACAAACATATTTGATGTTTAGATATCTAAACTAGGAAAATCCAATACATGTATTATCTAGCCTTCATCCGGTTAAGTTGTTGCTTATTATGTTATGAATTCCCCCACATTCATGATTTTCCCCCTCCGAAGATTCAACTCTGACCACTACTCATGAATACCTTACTCAAAGATATACAGGTATATATAGGTAAGTACCCTGTTTGTTTGTTTTTTTGTACGACGGTGATGTTCTTGACCTTCATCTCACCTGATTTTTCAAGTTATGATAAGACCGAAGTTGGAAGCACACTTCACCTGGAATCATCAACTAACCGAGGAACTGGCTATCTTACCTCTAAATGCCACACAACAATTTTTAAGAATTGTTGCTATGGCGACAGATTCAGGTAATATGGTGGTAGCTAGTCAGACGGACTTGAATAAAGTCCTACCACCAACCAAACCGAGTTTTTTTATATAATCGGTCAGCAAGAAATGTCTGTAAAAGTTATTTTGACAGCATAATTTCTTATGTAAGTACTATTCGAGCTTATGTGTAACTACTACCTAACCTGGTAGTTTGTGACTTTGGACTTTGTCTAGCTACCACCATCTTACCTAAGTCTGTCGTTATAACAACTATTCTAAATCTTGTTGTTCCAGCATTAAGAGGTAAGATAGCTAGTTCCTCAGACTGTTGAACATTTTGGATAAAGTGCGCCTCCACCTTCGGCCTTATTTTAACTTGTAACCAGATGAGATGAAGGCTAAGCGCTGAATATCAAAAAAACAGGGGCACTACGGGAAAGCCGACAGAAGTGAAAACTTTATGTTTGTAGGTCTTTACCGAAGAGAACAGCTGATATCGTTGGGTCCCTTACTTGAATCTCAAATTTTCAAAAGTGGTTTTTCTAAAAAACTAATACTAACCAAAATGTATAGAAAAGAGTTATCCAGACAAACACCCTTTGCCATATATTTTCATTGTTATTGCGTATTTTAATTGTATTAAGAAAAAGTAGCATTATCTTTTTCCGATTATACCTTATTTTTATTTTTTTATTATACGACGGGTAAAACCTGCAAAATTTTATGTGAATCGGACTTACCACTTCGAAATGAAAAAGGGAACTTCGTTTTTACTGGAGAGCGAAAACCAGCGGTACTCCCGGGCCCTCTAAGTGGTCACAAACCATGCACCAAAAGGATATGAATACTCGCTCGCTTTCTTTACACATATGAATAATTATAGGAAAAATACGAAAAAAATATGAAAAAATTTAAAAACCAATATTTTACCAAACAAAAAGGAAGCTGGTGAAATTCCTTCTCATCTTAACAATCCTGACATGATAAACTCCCATTTTCTCGTGTGTCAAGTGCCTGGTTCTGAACTGGTTGATATTTCACTTCTTACTATGAGTTCCACAAATTTGGTAGTGGAATCTTTACACTTAAACCGGTTACAGAGTACACAGTGTTAAAGGTTATTGAAGGATTTAATTCAAACGCTCAGGGTCTGGATGGTATAATCTCTTGAAATGCTGCGGCTGACTTTACCTCAATCATTGCCAGCAATAACTGCTATAATCCATGAGTTTTTGTATAGTTGTGTGTGCCCTGATGCATGGAAACTGGCAGTTATTAAAACTTTACCTAAAAATAATCAGCCGTCTACTTTTGGTGATTTGAGGCCAATCAGTTTGCTCTCCAGTGTATCCAAAATAATGGAGAAGGTGGTCAGCATGCAGCTGATGAAGTTTCTCGAGTACCAAGTCTTGCCCCAGATGCAGTCCGGCTTTCGCAAAGGTCACAGTACCTCTACCGCTCTCCTTGATGTTGTGGATAATCTTCTTGCAGCACAAGATAATGGCATGTGCAGTATTCTGGTGCTATTGGACTTTTCCCGCGCTTTCGACTCGATTAATGTTCCTCTACTATTATCCAAATTAGATTGTTATGGTTTCGACAGAAAAACAATTCAATAGTTTTCAAGTTACCTCTGTAACAGGTACCAGTGCGTTGAAGTAAAGTTCCCAGATGGTGCTTGTCTAAAATCAATTAGTGCCAAGAGGAGTTCCACAGGGTTTAATACTCGTACCAGTTCTATTTATATTATATAGTGCTGAGATCGTCAAGAATATCTGATTCTGTAGCTTTCATCTGTAAGATATGCAATTATATCATTCTTTCCTGCTTACGGAGGCTACTAGCCCTATAAATGAAATAAACATTGATTTAGATTCCATATACAAATGGTCAAAATGTAACTCCTTGGTATTGAACCCCAAGAAATCAAAATTTATGCTTTAAGGTACTAAAGCTAAGCTTAAAAAGGTTAACTTGTCAGACTTTAACATATATAACCCACTCGGATGGTTGGTCTCCGAGAGCTGGCCAAAACCACTTAAATGAGCTGTCCGTTTATGTTATTAGCTGATCGTTTATTTATTTAGTTGATCGTTGAAATTATAGCCGTTTTATATATATATAATATAAGTTAACTAGTTTTTATGTTGTGACGCGAGCTGCATGCAGCTCTCGTTCAAGTTTTATTTGTTTTTTTTATTATTACCTATATCTATATATATTTTTTATAAACTTATATTTTTTTTAAATATATACAAGTATACAGAGTGAGTTTTTTTTCAGGGCCATTGAGGCAAAGTCTGAAACCGTGAGAGTTATCGAAAAGTAATGTTGAAGTTACGTGCTCGATTTAAAAAAATCTATAAAAAAATGATTTTCTTGAATGCAGAACTTAAGTTCTGCATACAAGAAAATCATTTTTTTATAGTTTTTCTGGAAAAGAGGGAATAATGTGTAAAATAGAAAAAACAAATATTTTGCATTTATGAGTTTTTTGTTTGATAATAAAAAAAAATATGATGACTATGTGGCCAAAGTTCTTGGAACACTTTCAAAATTGAAAATTTATAAATTCATATATATGCATTTAGCAAAGGTTATACGTATAGTCGTTATACGTAAGTGAAGCTATTAAATACTCTTTTGCTGTTAGTGAAGAACTTTTTAACTCACGGTTTCAGACTTGGCCTCAGTGTCCCTGGAAAAAAACTCACCTGTAAAATATTCAAAAAAAATACTGAGGGGCTTTGGCTGGCTGTTATTTACGCTAGCGATTTAGCATAGCTATTCAGCGTAGCGATGCAGTCAGTGTCATGGGCACGCTTCCGTCTGGTACTGGTCTGGAACAGTTGAGTTACCTATAGACCGTTTGTAACGGTTCTTAGTAATTTAACTGCTGCCTTTGTACATTTTTAGTGTAAATGTACATAAGTATTTTTAATTTGAAATAGATTAAACAAGTTATCTTACATAAGCCACCTACCTAGTAAGTACCTACGCTTGGCTTCTTACAGAATTCGCACACCGACATAAATGGTGGACTCAGAACCAGTTTAGACAAAATAATATCAATAAACTCATTAACACCGCTTTTCGCGTGGCGTGTTTTCCAATGAATGCACAAAATACCCACGTATAAATTGCATGGTACTTGTTTTTTTTATTGTAAGTAGGTATTCTGGTCAAGTTACGGTAAGGCGGAAGGTGGAAACATGGTTCACCCAAAACTTTTAACAGACGAGGAACTGAATGCCTATCTTACCTCTAATTACGGACAGTTACAAACGGTCAATAGACCAGACGGATATGTTATAATTTAATAACAATAACAATATTTTTATTATTATACCACAAGATTTTTGTTCTGTGTTTGGGTGTTGTATTATACCTACTAGTACATATGTATACAGAATGTTTTACAAAAACAAGTATACAAGTATCCGTAATCTTGTTCCCATATTTTCAAGCTATTCTTAGTTTGAAACTAGATGGCGTTGCATAAAATGTTTCAGAAATACTTATTACCCTAACTCTATAGGTACTTATGGTATGACCACAGAGGTGGTCTAGTGGTTAGCCCACCAGTATCAGATCCAGAATCCCGGGTTCGTCGGGTACGTACAATATTATGCTTTGTTTGGTTGGTGGTAAAAAAATGTTGAAGTCCGCCTGGCTAGCTACCACCATCTTACCTAATTCTGTCGCCATAGCAACAATTCTTCAATTATTGTGATTAGAGGTAAGATAGCCAGTTCCTCCGTTGAGGATCCCGTGAAGTGCGTTTCCACCTTCGCCTTATCATAACTTGAAAATCAGGTGAGACGAAGGCCAAGTGTTCCCCGTCGCATAATAAAAATAAAAACTGTGGTTTACCAGTTTACCTTTCAAAATTTTTACCCTCTTATTCGTCAGTTCATTAAGCGTAATGTCCGAACTACTTTTCTATTTCGGAGTGTGAGTCCATTAACATATTTTTTTTAAAACAATACAGAAGATCCGTTATACATCAAGCCATTTTAGAAGCAACTGCTCGCCGAACGCGATATGTAAGTACCTAACCGTGTTCAGCCTTGAATGCAGATAATTATTTTTACCTAGAAACTACGTGAAGCCAAGTTTAATTTTTGAATATTAGATTATTAGATATTGACAATATTACAGGATATTCGTTATTATCTGGAACCGTTGAGCTACTTATAGACCGTTTTGAAACGGTCTTAATCCGACTGGTTCCCTTGTACCTACATAGTTAGTTTTTGTACATAGTTTATTATATCATTTTAAATTGTTTATTATTATCGAATATAATAAATTAAGTATATATATATATATATATATTTTAATTCCGTTCTTGTTTTTTTTCTAAAATGATGTGTTTTATGATGGTTTTAACCACGAAATGCTTTACGGTCTATGATATAGCGTGCTTCAGAAAAATACCTTGTACAGGTATTAGGCCTTTATGGCATTCATCCAATGCCTTTATAAGGCTGGCACGATATGTGTGAGTGAACCGGATATGCGGGATTTTATTGCAAAAACAACACTTGATTATTAACTCGATAACTATTAATAAAAATTCTATTAAAAAAAGATTAAGGTACTATAAAATTCAAAAAACCGCCACTAGCCGCCATAGCTAAATTTGAAAATGTGCGCAAAAAACAGCTATTTCAGATTTTTCCACAATCCCACTCAAATTGAAGACCCAAAGTAACCTAACCTAACCCAACACTTTGTTCTGTGACTATTAAAATATCTGCAAGCGGTGTGATGTAGTGATAGTGATATATGTGTAAAAATATTATTCCCGAAAGAACCGGGAAATTGATTAAGATTTATCGGTTCCTAAATCGGCGAAAATATCCGGGAATCCCCGGGACCATACCCTAATACCTTACCTAAGTAGGTAGGTACCATTGTTCTGTCCGTTAGTAATGCGTTAAATAATGCTGATTAAGGTAGCTACCTACCACTATAAGCACTATAAGTGCTTATTACACCATACGATAAGGAGTCTATGATACGTGAAATGGCTTAGCTTCAGCGATCATATCTTCCACAATACTGTAGCATTTACTTTTAAATGAATATATGTTATAGTTCAGGATAGATGCTAGAACGCTTGTGTTTCGAAAACACAATTACATAAAATTTTCTCTATAGAAAAAAAAACCAAAGTTGACTCTAATTTGTATCAAAAATGTTCGCCATTCAATAAATACGCCCAATTAGGGCTTGAAACTTTGTAAAGTAAATAATCACAGTATACAGCAGACGGTCTGTGTTTTCGATTTTCAAAATTCATATTTGTTTGACCGTAAAAAAACAAAACGTAGAAATACGCGTATATTTCTGTCATCTGGTGGTCATAAGCGCCGTGGTTGAGCGCACAGCAATGTCACCTTTATTAATACTACATCTTAGTTCGAAACTAGAATAAAGTTGCGTTGAGTTGCAAATCTGAGGTACTATAGCCCGTTAGAGATGCTAGTTTATCTAGCCACCTAGATTCATGCTAGTGTATTAACACTTCGCCAGCTAGCATCCTAGTTAGCAACTACTTGCTTGCTAGTTAGGATGCTAGGCTACCTGGTAAGGTGGTTACAGTCCTAGCTAGTAGTTATCATCCTAGTGGCTAGATGACCTTTCATCCTTTTTATCTGATGGTGTACCTAATAAGCACTTTTGTTGTACAAAATGCTTGATAAACCTAGGTACCTATTCTATGACGATGTTTATTTGTCCACATCCAAAGCTGATGCAATTAGTATGCTCAATAGCTACATTACAATTATGTAGATATCTTTTAAAATACCTACCTACCTTTCTACTATCGAGTAGGCAGAACGTTTTATGTCGTCATGGTTGGTCTACCTGTACCTATTGTGCTTATGTATTATATAACCAGGTATCCAAAGAAGTTTAATAAATAAGATAGCGTTTGCTGCTCTATCTAGCTATTTATATTGGTATTAATTATTGCTAGGGATACATGACTTGCTAGCTATATTTAGCCAGCTAGCGATATGTTTACCTATATACATATGCCAGTTCATTACTAAGCAATAGGGTGAATCTGTTATGTCCTATATTCATGCTGACGATGATAAAATACCAACCATTTACATAACCCGCAGGCACTTATCGAGTTATAGGTAGGTACGTACCCACCAACCTACGTGATACGTAAGAGGGTATTGCAGTCGAGCTCAATCAGACTTGGGGTGACGCATTAGACTTGGATATAAACGAATAAATTAAATGTTTCAACGGAAAAACCAAAGTACATTTTAAAATGATATCTACAAAACAGCAAAATGGCTGCAATATTTATAGAGCGCGATTATAAGAGATATATACCACGTGTTAATAATCGGGTATTACTGAAACGTTATTTCGAACTAGGTACAATTTCGAAAGCAAGTCCGTGCGAACAAAGAACACGCAATACGCGACAATTGCAGTCCAGCTAAATTAAAAAGTCGCTAAATCGCCAGAGTTCTCATACAGTCCATTGAAACCTTACACGCATCTCAACTTCGGTCGGAGAACGTACCAGCGGCAAACTTCTCCGGCGGGCTGAGCGCGCTCCATCCAGGCACGACTGTGTCGCAAACTTCCTCCCAGCACCTCGACTTCTCAGCTCTGTCTCCGTAGCTCGAATCATTGGAATCGAATAAACAAGGTCTATTCTTCACCTCTGTGATGATTAAACTACTTTTGATGCCGTCAGCGTCTCTGTGCCTGACCATTTCGCCGAAAAAAAAATTGCGTTCGAATTTCAAGTTTCGTGCGGATATTTTTTCCCGCGCGTGTTGTTATGAGCGATAGGCGCGTATCAACGTCCGCGTGAAACTGGCGGGCTGAGTGCGGTGGGTGGCGCATCGCAATATGGCGGACAATATTTTGTTCCATGCGCCGTGGAACAAAATAATGGGTATAAGTATGAGGCACCGATATCGCCTTCCGCGCCCTATTAGATAAATAAGATCTAATCAGGCGCAGCGTTATTTTAATTAGGTACTGTAGAAAGAGATTGAAATGCTGACCGGTTACTTGCATTGCAAGAGATTTAAACATTTTAGGATACCAACGGCGACGTTGCAATTCAGTGCAATAGGTCAAGTTAATGACAACGCTTGCAAGTTGAATTGCTTAGGTATAAGTACCTACCTAGGTGCCTATAGGATAGATAAAGTAGTATTGTTTGATTTCGCTTGATGTTTACGCAATTGAAAGATGCATTTTGTGCCTACGTAGGTAGGTAAGTACCTACTTTACTTACCATACTACGTAGTAAGTACCTAGGTACTACTATATACTTAATGTACCAGTACCATCCTGCATCGGTTGGACCGGAAAGAAATCTGGTTTTTATTTTAAAAAGGTAAAAAATACCTACCTACTACGCTACTAGCTAGGTAGGTACCTACTTAACTCAAAAATAATTAAGAACACCTACAATTAAACTAACTATGTACCTAAGTACCTCTACCTTTCGGGGAAGCAGTCGGTTACCTTCAAGACAGTGGCTGCATTGCCACGCTGAAAGACTATGTTAGTTCGCTGGCCTAAATAAGAGCCAGCCAGTCCCCACGGTCTTCGGTATCTTAACTATTCTTCACAATTAGAAGTAAGTACCTAGTTACCTTCCTTAGTAATCTTACCTAGGTTAAACTTTTAACATTTAACCCTTTTTTTTACGTGGGGAAATCTGTTCGCAGAAACCCTACCTAACGACCGAGGGATGCGAAAGGGTAGTGTGACGGAATCGTCGAAAACCACCCCGGTGGCCTCGATGCATGTTGAGGGGCTGCGACAACTCTTTAAGAACATTTCACATATCGCTTTAGAAAGCACGTCCCGGGAACGACAAATGAAAGATGCTAAATGATTTACGAGATGTGGGCGAAAAAATCTAACATAAGTTAATTTAATATAAGTTAATTAAATGATAATGTAAAATACTTGACAATATTTATTTATAATTTGTAATGATGTTCTTATCTGACAATTTACATAATACTTTTTTATTTTTGATGTGATTTGTTCATATGACTAGTATTTATAACGCTTTGGACTCTATGTAAGTACTGTAATGTTATTAATTATGAATAAATAAAACTATGAATTATGACACTCACAGTTCAGGTCCGCGCAAAGCTGTCCCACTCCCGGTTTAAAACCAGGCTAGCGTATTGCCCTATAAAAAAAAATATATCCATCTACACTTACCTATTTTTTTGCACATTTTTTTTAACACGACACGCCTCTAAAAAACAAGTGACTTACTTAGTTTAGAGGCCCGCTCTAATACTTTTATATTAGGTACCTAGGTAAAGTATAGTTGCCAGCTGTCCCCGCGTAGCTACCCTTACGCCAAGGGTCTAAGCTCATCACTATTATTTCGGGCCATACTATGCCCACTGTTGAACAATGCATTTTCTCGGAAGGCTCGATCGTAAACCTTATTCTTGCCCTGCCATCCTCGAGATCCCGGGCTGACCCTACGTAACTTTAAAATGAACAATGAGCCGCCTCTATCCACTGATTCAATTACGCCTCGACCTCGTGACACGTGATGGTCACGTGGAGTCGGTCACAAGGCCCGTTGACGTCACGGCCAATTCGTCTATAAGTTTGGTGTGGTGTTTATGGCGAATGGTATAATCCTCAGACTGTAGAGGATTCAGGGTGGAGTGCGCCTCCATCTTTAGCCTTATCTTAACGTATAACACGGCCTTATCTCACTGATAACGTACCTCAAAATGTGCTGAAGAAAAAGGGCAGTCATGGGGACTGCCGACAAGTGAAAACTTAAAACTTTGTAATAATCCATATTATACCACCGACTGAAGTCATATTTTGTGGACATAGCATCGAGGATCTTAATGAATATAAAAATAATATCAAGAAACACAATACTTTTTGTAAAGTTCTATTGGTATTTTTTATTGATAAGTAAGTACAATAAAATAAGTAAGATAAGTAATAAACATTTACATTTCAAATAATAATATTGCAATATAAAAAAACACGTAGGTATAGCCTTTTAATTTCTGTCAATTTGAACCAAAAAGCAATAATTAAGAGAAATTAAATTTAACAGCAAAATTTTTTTAAGTTTGTGACAGTTCGGGATTCCTTAGTTAAATAATAAAATTCCCGGGAATTTCGGTAACAATGTTTTAAACCATTGTCTTCATAAGATCTAAATTAATGGTTTCCTACCGCAGAAACCTATTTACCTACCTTTTCACAATAATTTAAAAATAATATGCAAATAATATACAATTGATGTACATAGGAAACAGTCGTATTACCAGAGGACCGTTTCAAACGGTCTATAGGTACTTACCTTTTTGATTAATTAATGGAATAACGCACAAAAACTTAATCTAAACAAGAACAAGGAAGTAAGGTAAAATAAGTAGGAAAGAACTGAGTAAGTATCATATTTTAGGTTAGTATTGTTACGCCAGTCGTCTAGAATATTCGCGACCCTTCGCATAGTTCCGAGAAAATAAGACAATAACAACTTGTTTATCAATAACACAAAAGGATGGTTGATCGAGTGAGCGTAGCGAACGAGATCTCTCAGTTAAGTTGGGAAATCCGGCACTGTATGTGGCAATGTTTGTGACGGCATAACTCTCGAATGGACTATCACATTTTCATGAAATTTGAACTGAATAGAGATAACGTAAATAGAATTTTATTGTCGCGGGGATTTTTTGATAAGAGGGGTAGTTTTTGAGATATTGGGGTACAAATTTTCGCCCACACCTTTTGAATGGCTTATCCGATCAATTAAAAATTTTGAACGTGCAGAGATAATATTAATACTCATCAATGGGTACGAGGTTTTTTTTGAGACTAGGGTAGTTTTTGAGAAATAGGGGTGTTAAGTGAGTCGAGAAGATTTTTGGTTGACGGGGTGTCATTTGAAAGAGTATCGACTGCACATTGATTATTAACCAAGGGGATAAAGCATTGTCTTCTGTCGCGGGTGACGATTTAAATCGCGACCGTAACGAAGGACTCGAGGTTTACTCCCGAGCGTAGCGAGGGTGTTAAAAACTTAAATCACGGGCGAAGCGAGGGATTTAAGACGAGTCCTGAGTGTAGCGAGGGATTTAAGTTCACCCAAGACTAAGACAGCTTTATCACCGAGGAAAATAGGTACTCTACTTTTCGTACCATTTGCAAAAAAATAACACAATAATAAATAATAATATGAGATAAGCATATAGGCCTTTCGCACTTCTCTACGTTGAAATAATATAAAATTCCTCATAAGTTTTTAAATATTTTTTTTGGATTTTGTTAGAAGCAAATTATTTATAATTGCGGCAGCATTTGCACTGATGGAATCCGACAATTCACTGTCCATGTCGCTTTGATTTAACATCGTAACGTATTTATAGAACAATAATTTATTCATAAAAATAAATTAAAATAAACTTAACGTTTATGTATTTGAAGAAAACAAAAACGCGGCAAATTCCTAAACTAATATTTTTTTGTCGGAAAAGCAAAGGCATCAAGCTCATACGGCCTTGTCGGTTTTCGTAATTTTATTTAATAATCATAACTGCATAAAAGATTTTCAAAAAGATGTATAATGCTTTATATACAAACTCAATGGTGTAAACACAGATGTAGTTCAGTATAAATTTCGGTAAGTATTCCAAATTTAAATCACATTCTCCCCCTAGAGGATGAATGAAATTCAGTACAATTTTCTTTCCCTGTTTTTAACAGATTAAAAATGAATGTTGTTATGTTCGCTTTTTGTGGCATAGAATGTCAATTTTTTGAGCAAGTAGTACAAAAAATATATAATTTACTTTTTATCGGAGTGGTTTTCTTAACAACGGGGTGCATTAAGTGGTTAAAACGCTTAGTATGTCTTGCAGGATAGACTGTTAAAGGAGGTTGACTTCACAATTAACTTTCTTTTGGTTTGCTGAAACCACCCCTGTATTTACATTAAGGGTTGCAAAAGGGGTAAATAAAATTGAATTCTTGAAAATGTGCTAAAACATGAAATATCATATGAAATAGGGGTTGAGACTGATTTCAAAATATGTTTGTTTTGCCCTTAATAGAGGTGGCTTTTAAGATAAAGTTGGCAAAGGATGACCATCAGGTCTCGTAAGATAAGAGAGGGTATTCAAAATTTCATCAAAACTGGCTTATTTATCTATTGTTACACACTCAATAAGGTATGGTACGGCCATTATCGCCACGCTAAGCAGCAAGATTGGTGTACACAGTTAAAGTTTTGTTTACAGTTTTATAGTTAGTAAGGATACATTACGTTAGCAATAAGAGAGAGCCTCGAACACTCAGGTGAGTAAAGAGAGTTCAAGAAAAAAGTCCTTAAGTAAGGTGAGAAAGGTGTAATGAAAGTACATTTTTATCGTTTGTTATACCAGTTCGGGGCGAACTACTAGTTTATGACCGCCGCGCGAAAACATTAGTCGAAAGATAAAGATTCGATAGAGTTGGATATAAAATTGACGCGCGATTCGGAAGCAAGGCATTATTCGATTACGATACAGCGAGATAACATCAAGTGATATTTGAGTGCGATAAAAGTGTTTAGTGATTCGGAAGTATAACTAAGTAGTGTTGTACTGCGTTTGAGAGTAATTGGTTTGGCGCTGAATAAACGTGTCTTATTTTGAGTAATGACCGGTTGCTTTTAATTCTTACGAACCCCAGCTCGAAACAGTATCTCAGTTTAATTTTAGTTCCCTCATTTATGTCGACATAATAAAAAACGAAAAAAAAATTAAAATGGCGCCGCTAATCATTAGCTCTCACTCGCACACTATTATTGATTTTATATTATTATGAGTATAGACCTCACACACACGGCTATTATACACCATGCAAAAATAGTAGATTGTTTTACAAGGGACTAAACCATCCCATTATATACGAGGTTGTTATACTCCCGAGCGTAGCGAGGGAGGATGACAAGACCGAGTTATAATGGGTGGTTTTGGCCCGAGTAAAACACTCTACTTTTCACTTCGATTGCGAGAAAATAAAACAATTCAAAATTAAACAATTTTCAGTATTTTATAAAAAAATAAATATGCAGTTAGAGCAATTTTGAATGTTTAGTGATATGTTTTTCCCGGGAAATTTTATTTCGGTTCTCTGTGATTGGGATGTGATAATATTTTGACTTGATTGTTGTGGAGTAAAAGTTGGAGATACTCGACTCATGCTTGAGTTTCCTGCATTATTAAGATCTGAGTGCGGCTTCAGCTGAGTTGTAATATTCATCCAATCCCGCGATGTAGATGCTTGGGGTTCTGTAATGTTTGGTAGAATATTGATTCCTTCCGTAATCCGCTGCGTGACGTGATACTTGTTTTGTATAGAGTCCTCTATATAACCTTCAGCCACTTGATCGGACCTCCATCCACCGTGCCGTTTTAATGTCGTTATATTCGCACCAGAGTCTTTACCATTTTGATAATTTAGAAAAAATCTTCTCGTTGAAACATTAGTGGGACGTAACTCCTGATAGGCTTTAACTGTATTAAGGTATTCTCCACTAATGACAAATTTACGCTCTTTGTTAGTTTTCGTGTTCGGCAGACTCACAGCTTGAAGGTTTGTATCCGTTTCTACGTCTTCTAGCGTTATATTAGCAAGCTCTATTCCTCTGCATGCACCGCTGATTCCATAAATTAAAGCAACCTGTTGAACAAAAAAATAAGTGAGTTAATAATCGTAATAACCTAGGTACCTATTTTAGGTATGTAGGTAGGTATCTATTTATTTAGTTTGAGTAGAGTAGATAAGTAGGTTACCTTTGTGGCCAAGTATTGTTTATTTGGAGCGTTATTTAAAAATGTTTCGATTTCTTGTGTCGTCAAGACTTTAGATTTTTTTGCCTTGTATCCAGTGGACAATTTCTTCAGTAAAGCCGTCAAATTTACATATTTTTTAATATCGACGTCGTGTCTCGTTTGTAAGGTCATTCTTAACATTGAATATGTGCTCTAAAGAGTCGACGACTTGAATTTTTTCGATAATTCATCAAAATAAGTGAGAAAAACCCCTTCAGTAAAAGAATCCACACGTTTCTCATCTCTCCATTTTATAAAATTTTCGTAACCCTTTAAATATATTCCACGTGATTTTGTCGGCAACAGATTTATAAGTATTTCTTTGCCCTTTTCTTCCATTTGCATATTAGCATCTTCACTATCACTTGATGACATTTTTCACGTTCACAATTTGGAAGTAAAAGTCGGGAAGTTATACGTAAAAGTTTGTGATTTGGAATGAAGAAAATTCTAGAGATTTAGCGCCAATTCCATCTTTTTTTTTTAATCTCTGTCTAACATGCAACGAAACAGTTCGCATTCTACCGTGAAGGGAAGAATCAACCTTCATAAAACATCACCAAAAAGGTTCTATTTAAAAAAAAAAAGATTGACGGAGCACCAAGAAGTCGAGTTTTTATGTAAGAGACCGAATGCTTTGTACGGGCTGATGATTTTAGACAAAAAGTAAAGAGATACTTTTTAGCCCTAGGTATTAAACTCGAGTTTTAAGCCCGCTAAGCTACACTATTATGATACACTTTTTGAGCAAGAGAAGTGAAAAAAACCTTGATACCCTCCACCTTCAAGATCACTAAAATAGATTTCAAAATTATTGTTTAGTTAATAAATTAGATCGAAATGTATATATCCAAATGCTTCGTTTGCTCATTTACGCGTAAACCTACAATAGTTACTTTTAATTTTACATTTTATAATTCGCCGCTGACCAGACTGAATACTTAATAATTACAGACCTGGGAGTTACTTTTGATAGCATACTATTATTTGACGAACATATAAATACTATAGTTAAGAAAGCGTCTCGTTCCCTCGTATGTTTTCAGAATGTCATCAGAATTCGCAAATATTAAGACTTTTTATATAACGTAGTCATTTGGAATACGATTCACAAGTGTGGAACCCCTGCTATAGCGTTAATTCGTCACGTTTAGAATCCATTCAGAAAAGGTTTCTTTGATACCTTCAATATCGGGCTCAAATTTACCTGCCAGACTATGACACGAGATGTTGAAAATTTAATTTCCTACCGCTTTCCGATCGAAGACAAATAGCCGATTTGAGTTACCTTTAAACATAGCAACCAGTACTGTGGAATGCCCAGAGCTTCTTGGGCAACAAGGTTTGCGTACTACCAGGGCTTCTTTGAGGAACCCTAACGTACTTTATGTTCCAATAATTAGGACGAATTAAAGGCAAAATTCATTTGAGGCTAGAGCCACTGGCTCGTTTAACACGTTGGCTAGGAAAAATATAGATATTAAAAGTCAAAGTCAAAGTCAAAATTTTCTTAATTCATTAAGATTTTTTAGGATCATTTTGAAACGTCAAATCTACCGCCTGTTCGGAATCGCCACCAGCACACAAGGAGAAAGGCAAGAACCTCGGGTTGGTTAATTTTTTGATGATCCATTCAACATAGATTAGATACACAATTATAAATTATATTCTAAGTAGATACATCATAAACACAAATACTTAATCTTAAAACATTTGTAAAAAATAAAATATTACCTATCTACCTAATGGGCAATTTGTTAACATTGAGAAATCACCATTTTTCTGTCAACTGGTATAGCAACATCGCGTTCTTATCGTCGATATAATCACTAATTTTGTAGTAGGCACTTTTAATTAAATTATTCTTTATATACAATTTGAATTTACGAGCAGAGAGTTTGGTGGCGCTTTGAGGAAGCTTATTATAGAATCTCACACAGTTTCCTAAGAATGAATTATTTACTTTTCCTAAGCGATACCCAGGTATATCAAGTTTATTTTTTTTTCTAGTATTAACACTGTGTACATCACTTCTTTTACTAAACTCATCAATGTGAGTGTGCATTAGATTTTCATAAATGTATTGGGAGCTGATTGTAAGAATACCAATCTCTTTAAAACGTTCCCTGAGATTGTCACGAGTTTTCATTTTATAAATTGCCCGTACAGTTCTGTAAAGCTGTAAAGAAAATACGTCTTGTCACAGACGTTGCTACAGCAAAACTAGTATACTTCAGTTATTTTCACTGTATTATGTCATATGGCATTATACTGTGGGGAAATGCTGCAGTTATAGACACCATATTGGTATTGCAGAAGAGGGCTGTTCGCGCTGTATACAAAATGGGTCCCAGAGATTCATTAAAAGACAATTTTAAGGAAATAAATATATTGACTATGCCCTGCCAGTATATTTATGAAAAATTATGTACGCGCGTAAAAACATAAGCTTATTTGACAAAAACTGTGATAAACATAATTATAATACTAGAAATAAGAATAAACTCGCTGTTCCTACAACTAGGCTCCATTATAAGTTAAGTTAATAAATCATTCATAGGGCAAACTGTACGCTTTTACAATAAATTACCAAGTGATATGCTAAGCTTGTCAAATAATCAATTAAAAAATGTTTTAAAACAAAAGCTATCCAGGAAAGCTTTTTATAAAATTTCAGATAACCTAGAAGATAAAGAAAGCCTAGCATTAAAAAAATCCTCCATTTCATAATTAACACAGCTCCATTGAATAAATTGTAATTAGTATTAGATAATTTTAAGCTCTTGTAATGGTTCATAAAAAAAAGACTAGCCCGAGGTTCTTGCCTTTCTCCTTGTGTGCTGATCGCGATTCCAAACAGGCGGTAGACTTGACGTTTCAAAGTGTTCCTAAAAATTCTTACTGAATAAATATATTTGACTTCGACTTTCACTTTGACTCCTTTCTGTAAAATAAAAATGCTTTCAATATAAGCTGCACTTCCCCATAAAAATATTCCATAAGACATAATACTGTGAAAGTAACTAAAATAAACTAACCTCGCCGTAGCTTCATCAGTAAGATACCTTATTGTACGTACAGCGTATGCAGCCGAGTTTAATCTGCTAGCTAATGACTCATTATGAATATTCCATTGCAACTTTGCATCAATATTCAAACCTAAGAAAGTAGTTGCTTCAATAAAGTTAAGTGTTTCCCCATTTAAGATAATGTTAGCATTGCTGACTTGAGCATTAGTCAAGGTGAATCGGATGCATTTTGTTTTTTTTTTTCATTTAATAGGAGGTTATTTACTGTAAACCAATTATCAGCCCTATTGACTTTAATATAATAATATATAATAAATATTAATATATATAATAAAATATTCTGCTACCGCTAATATCCTTTATAATACTTTTTGAATGCGATTTGATAGGTAACTATGCATGAGGTTTATTGCCTGATTCTGGATACCATAGTGTTTAAGCTTTGAGATCAGGGTGTCATGATCTACGCAGTCAAAAGCCTTAGATAGATCACAGAATACTCCAATGTCATCCTTTTTTCCCTCCCAGGCTTCAAAGACTAACTTCAACAGCATAGCACCAGCGTCGGTCGTCGAACGGCCTTTAGTAAATCCAAATAGTTTTCCCTGCAATAGCCTGTTGCAGTTAAAATGTGACTGTAACTGATTAAGAATCAGTTTTTCAAATATTTTACTCCATGCCGGTAGAGATGATATTGGTCGATAGTTTGCTGGATCCTTTTCATTTCCAGACTTGAATAAAGGGATCAGTTTGCTATGTTTCATAAGATCAGGAAATATTCCTTCGTCGATGCTTCTATTGAATATGTATGCCAGACATGGCGCAATATCAATTACTATCGTACTTAATATCTTTACGGAAATCCCCGAAACGTTTTCCGATTTTTTTATATATTGACTTAAATGCTTTTACAATACAGTCAGCGTTGATGTGTCTAAAACTAAAGGAATTATGACACTTTTCAAGTGGTGAAAAGTAGAGTTTCAAGTAGAGCCAACGCACAATTAACAGATGAGTTTAGTGGCCGAGTAACATATTAGGAATGCTAGAGAAAAAACGGTTAGATTCATTAGCAACTTTTAAATTATCAATCAAAATTGTATCATCTACTTTTAAAGCTATTGGTTTTTTTAGAGGTTTTGTTTTACCGGTTTCATTATTAATCATTTTCCAAGTAGCCTTTATTTTATTTGTTGAGTTCTCTATTTTCCTTTTTATTTGCAAAGATTTTGCTGAATGACGTACCTTTTTAAAGATTTTTTGAAATCTGCAGTCCAAACCTCCGTTTCATAATTTTTTTCACTTTTTAACAAATTTTCAAGACATCGATTTTATTTACCCTTATTACAGGGGTGGTTCAGCAAATAAAATAAATCTCGTTGTGAAGCCCTATGACAGTATATTTTACAAGAGCGTTTTACCCACTAAATGCGCCTCTTTGTTACCACCCCTTTATAAAGTAAAATACTTATATGTTTTTTTGAATATGCAGTCAATACTCTTTCAAATGACACCCTACAAGCCAAAAATCACACTCAACACCTCTATTTTTAAAAAACAACCCTATTGTCAAAAAAATACCTATTGTAGAGGATGAATGTATTCTCTGCAAATTCAATATTTGGAATCGATTGGATTAATCTATAATAAATTTAAATGCTAACTACCACCATCTACCCTAATTCTGTCGCCACAACAACAATGATTAAATTGTTGTAGCATTTAGAGGTAAGATAGCCAGTTCCTCAGTTGAGGATTCCGGGTGAAGTGCGCCTCCACCTTCAGCCTTTTCTCAACTTGTAACCAGGTGAGATGAAGGCCGAGCACTCACCCGTCGTTCAATAGAAAAAAAAATATTATTAGGAACTATCTTGTAGCTATACCTACCTACTACCTACATACCTACCTTCTATGACCAGTTTGCTTGTGTTGCCTTGCAAAGAGAATACAATACAATACTACGTATGAAGAGTCGGGACTCCTTAGTAAAAAAAAGTTATTCTAACGTCAATTGATCTATCAAGTGTTTACAATTTAACATAAGTTGACATGACGACAACCCATATTTTTCACGACATAAGAAGAAGATGAAGAAGAAGACATAAAGACGTTGGAAGTAACGAAAGAAAATAATAATTATAATATGTTTTATTTCAGGCAACAATAAAAAATACAGATCTTATTCTAACTTAGTCTACGGCCCACAGTAATACATACCTTATATAACGAACATAAATAATTAACTATACAATAACTGTTCCTTGGTACGTAAAGTCTGTACGTGACTTACTAATATTATGACGGTTATACCTTCTAAACACAAAAAAATGTTTCTTATTTTTATTTCAGCCTACAAACGTCCACAGCTGAACAAAGGCCTTCCCCAACCGACGCCACGAATAGCGATCCTGAGCCGCCTCCATCCATCGACTCCCCGCAACAGCCACAATATCGGAAAGCCACCTCTGTGGTCTAGTGGTTCAACCCACCAATTTCAGATCCAGAGGTCCTGGGCTCGATCCCCAGAGGGAGTACAATATTGTGCTTAGTTTGGTTGCTGGTAGGACTTTGTTTAAGTCCGCCTGGCTAGCTATCACCACTACCATCTTTCTTAATTCTGTCACCATAATCACAATTAATAAAAAAAATGTGTTCTGGCATTTTGAGGTAATATAGCCTCATCAACTGAGAGGAACTCTCAGTTTGTTGAGGGTTCCGGGTTAAGTGCGCCTCCACATTCGGCCTTATCTCAACTTGTAACCAAGTGAGATGAAGGCCAAGCGCTTCCTTGTCGTACAATAAGAAAAAAAAACTAATCGCGAATGCGCTCACCATAGCTCATCGCGACTGTAGCGGGCAGCGGTGCGAGCCGCGCTTATCACAAATGATTATAAATCCACGGCAGTGTTAGAGGGAAACGCGTCCGTTTCCGAGCATGCATTGCGGTTAACTGATGAATTATTCCATCATAATTCATAATGGCATATCGCGGGATGGGCTATCTTCTATATAATAAAAATCAATTGGTGTTAGTTTGTCTTCCCAAAACTCGAAAACGGCTGGACAATTTAGCTGATTTTGGTTTTGAAAGGTTTGTTGTAGTTCAGGGAAGGTTCAAACTTTGAGAAAATATGGAAAAATTGCGAGGAAGGTAGTAAAAACAACAGTTTATTTTCCCATATAAACTGTTTTACGTACTTTCCTGTCAAACATTTGACGTTCGTCCTTTCGGTATGGTAGACTCGTGTCCACTTGAATTGAATCAATTTTAATATTTTGATGGTTGTCATTGTTTGGAATGCAAATAAAAAGTCTTTTTTGTGTTATTTCACACACTTTATATCTGTTTTGTTGGAATATTTTTATATTAAACTCCTCCGAAAAGGTTTGACCAATTCCTATGAAATTATGTGTGTATATTTAATAGGTCTGAAAATAGGACGAATACTATTTTTAGCCCCTAAGTGACAAGGGACAATTTTTATTCATATTTTTTATGATACAACATTTAAAAATACATACAACTCATACATACAATTTTTCACCCTTCTACCACAACCCTTATTTTTAATAGTGATATCCGAGATTTTCCGAGACGTCTACCGGTGTCACTTTTCACCCCGTTACCAACACAGAGTAGAGATAAGAACGAAGCCGTTCTCCGTTAGGGCCTAAACCGTTTTCGGCCCTTTTTATTGATTGTTATCGCGGATCATTGCATTGTCATTGCTAATTTACCACTCAGGCAAGTATGCATTCGCCAAATCAAAATGCATCGAATTTAATTAACTCTTAAGTAAACCGTGAATATATAACCGTGTACTGCATACAATACTGTAGAAATGGCAGCGATTGTTATACACGCAATTTCCCACTACTGACCGGGGAACAAAGAACCATTTACGACCGCATTATTCTCACAGTTTCGGCTGGACAAGGTGGATTCTTTTTTGGAACACCAGGTGGAACTGTCAAAACATTCTTCATTTCGCTAACTCTAGGCGAAATACTATCACATAATTGCATCGCATTGGCCTTGCATCTGGTATTGCAGCAACTTTATTGGATGGAGGCAGAACTGCTGATTCAGCATTTAAACTGCCACTAAATATTCAAAATAATCCAGACTCCTCCAGACAGATAGAGTGCAACATAAAAAAACAATCGTCCATGGTCACAGTGCTGAAACAGTATAAAATTATCATCTGGGATGAATGCACTATGGCACAGAAACATTCACGTGAGGAGTTGAATAGGACATTGAAAGACAAAAAACAACGACAACCTATTTTGCGGCACTTGTTTCTCTTTTCGTCATTCCACGTTCAATAAACGCTGATGAGACCAACGCTTGCTTGTAATCATCATCAGTAGCTGAACCTGAAAACACTGGATGCATTTTTGCACAATTATTGATTCGATTGAAATGCTCTCACTGACTACATATTTCCCGCGAAACTCACACAATACTTGAATTATGAGTGGCTGACAGAAACAGCAATTTGGGCAGCAATAAATGTGGACGTCAACCTATCACGGCTGTGCAATGAATCGCGATTAGTCATAAAAATTTTAATGAAAAACGTTGTCGACGCCAGCATTTTGAATAGCAAGTTCTGACAAGAAGATGTATTACTACCATGAATCCTTATTATTCCCACAGATGTGCCGATTAAATTGAAACGGGTTCAATTTCCACAGACTTTACAATCAAATGCAATTATTTTCAAATTGCTGTTTGTGGCTTAGATTTGGGCAAACCGTGTTTTTCACATGGACAATTACAATATGTGCAATATGTGGCATGTTCTCGCGTGAGTTAACCATCCAGTTTGTTTGTGTTTGGCTAAAGATAGACTCACTAAAAATATCATACGCTCCTTTGCACTAAAAGCCTGTTTGTTTTTTTATGTCATAATTTGTGATAGGGATGTTATTTGAAATTCATTATTTAAGACAATAAAAGTACAATGAATTAAATATTATATAATCGGTGTTTTGTTAATTTTAAAGGCCATCGTCGTTCACAGCGCTTTATTCCTCTTTCATAAATATATCACATCCCCCACACACTTACAATACGTATTTTTCTTATGACTACCAAAATATTTACTAGAAAAATTATTTATTTATTGCAAAACAACGGTCAGCTAGTATTCAATAAAATCTATCGATATCGATTGCTTACCTATACAGTAGGATTGAATAATTATATTATTAAAGGGTAAGTATTAAATCAACAGAACCTGGCGCCACTTTTTTTATTTAGGCAACCACCTTTTTATAATTATTTTTTCTTTCTCAAAACCAGTGACGCAAGTTTCTGTTCATTGCAAATTATGCACATTAAATACACCGTAAAGTAAGCTGGATATATTATTTCCAAAAATTGGTTTTCTATTTGAGGGTTGACTAAGAGAAAGCAAGACTAAGAAAATATGTTTTACCATTTTTACACCTCAAAAATTAAAAGTATCGACATCGATATTTGAATATTTGTTGCGTATAACAACACTGTCTCTGCATTTTGTATTTTAGATGGAAAAAAAAATGGCACTGGCTGTAACCAATGATCTGCTTACCGATCTTGATCAAGAGGATATCTAGCCATAAAATAACTTTTGTTTTTGTTTTGTTTTTATCCTCCCTTACGGATTTAAGGCCACACACTTCATATATTCAGTGCATACTTATTATATTAACTTAGCACTCGCAGATCACATTAGCCGGCAAACAGAAGCAAAATATAACAGAACATTATAACAACACCAACACTTGGATATGAAGCACAATCTACACAATCGTTGTATCGCTTAAAGTTTTTTTTCATGAAATAATAATTGTATTTGCAAAAATCTGACAAAAGATCTGACAGCCAATCATCGTTATGACATAATGAGATGAATTTAAAGAGGAAGTTAGTAAGTGGGTACTGGGTACGGGTAACGTTATCCGCCTTTAAAATTCTGCCTAGCTTCATTAATCGTTTATTTAGTTCGAAGTTGCGACTCAACTCTTTGGTTTCTTTCGTTTCGTTTCGTTGTGATTGCGAACACATTGTGTTGTTTGTGATCAAATCAAGTTGTAAATTGTAAGATTTCATATGAATTTATTGTATTGTTGAGTGAATATTTCTTCGTGTTCTATACTCAACTCGTTCAGAAAGTCTATTAACGCGCGCACATTTCATATTTTGTGTAGCCTTTTCCATTTATTGTGAAAATGGTCGTGATTTCGAACAATTTCGATGCGCCGCCGGCCGACGCTGTTTTGATGGAGGCACCCGGCACGAAACTCATCGTAAATGATCAAGAACTGGGCACAGGAACTTTGTACATCACGCAAAAGTAAGCGAAATATTAACACACCACAATGTTAGGTTAGAATTGCGCTGCAAACGATTTGCGTTTCAGTGTGCAAATTTGTGGACGTATTGTATTGTACGTATTTATTTATGTCAACATTCATCAACGACAACAGCCGATTAATCTGTGATTGTTGGATATCCCCTCCATAAAACTGTAAAGAAAAAATGATATACTTATAGAACAAGTGGGTTTCTCGTATGTATTTATTACCTACAGCCTGGTAGAAGTCTACATAGTAGGTACTGTATTTGCTGTAAGTATTTATGGAATACAATTCATCTACACATGGAATAACAATTTCTATATTCTTGCCAGGGTTGCTACTATCACTGAAATAAAATCTGGTATTTCATTCATTTGCAACAGGGCACAAGAAACGGGCTCAAAACTCACCTGTTCTCTCCTTGGTTACAGCAATGTGGTTTGGGGTGGAGGCACCTCACCATCTGGCATTTCAACGTCTACCATCTCCCTGCTGTACCCCACAATCTCCCTCCACGCTATACAGAGAGACCCCAGCCCAGCACTGTATCTGCAACTAAGCTATGAACTGAAGTAAGTACCTACCTCTCTACTAAATCATTATTATTTCAGCCATAAAACACCGAGCTAGGGAGAAAATGGGCCTTAAAATATTTGGATCAAGCATTGTCATACACCACAGCCAGTTCTTATATTTTATTTTATTTAGGAAACATACAGGTACAATATTTTTATATATGATAGATTATTAATTTTTACAGAGGGCCATCAAACCCCAAACTAAGCATAGTTGTAATATGGGAATTAGATTATGGATAGAATACTTCAATACTTTATCATACTCATCTATATTCAAAGGAATCAAACCCACAGTCTACAGCGCAGAAGGCAGAGTTACTATCAACTGAGCTATTAGGCTTGTTAATATAAAAAAAGTTAATATATAAAAGGTAATACATTAAAAATAATAACTGATCAAACAATGTTTCCACTTTTAAGTAGTAAAAAGAAAGGAAGTGGACAAAATGCAAAATAACAAACAAGAACAAAAATATGAAGCTAAATTTTAAATAACCTACAATACTTAAATTAAATTTTGTTTTGCAACAGAATGGAAATAGGTTAAAATTATAAAGTCATAGAAAGAATAAACAAATGTAGGAGAATGTCATTTGTCATTGCATGACCTTCAAATAAATACATAAATACATTTGAACTCTAGTTAGCTCGCGCTGCACATGGCTGATATACAACATGTCTTTTCCTGGAACTTAGCAGGGCCATTTTTTTTTAAATCTTTAGTAATAGGTACCTATACATTAAATATAATATTGGAGTACCTCGGAGTTTTGTCACACTGTGACCATAATATCACTCCCGTGTAAAATATGATACAAATAATTAAACAAAACAAAAATAGCAAACTCATCTATTAACAAAGACCTAATAGTAATAAGTAAGTACCTGAATCTAGCTATGTCACTAGTACATAGTAACAGCAACAAAGCTAAACTCAGGAGCAATGCGCAATGTAGAATGCCTATCTAAGCACCTCCACAAGGAGCATAGCCGAGGACATGTAATCAAAAGTTAGCTTAATAAATAAGATTAGTCAAATATACGTAGTCCTTAAAAAAATTACATAGAAACATCTGGTCTCTAATTTGTCTGCGATCTTTCAACTTTAATCATTCTATTTTAACATCACTATCCGGAAGTCCTGCCTTAATATTCCAAAGAGCTGGACTGGCTGGGGAAGGGTTAGGTAAAACTATGGGGAACAATTCTATAATATATACACCCTACCTTACAGGGATGTCTTTTTTTTATTGTACAACGGGAAGCGCTATGCCTTCATCTCATCTGGTTACAAGTTGAGGTAAGACTGAAGGTGGAGGAGCACTTCACCTGAGGTACTGGCTATCTTACATGTAAATGCCCGAACACATTTTCTTTTTAAGAATTGTTATTATGGCGACAGGTATTAGGTGGTAGCTAGCCAGGCGGACTTAAACAAAATCCTACCACCAAATTAGATTCAGGCCTCATTATAAGAATCAGTCATCTTCAAAAGGCATCAGTCATGGATATAGTGTACACCATGGGGAAGGTTAGTCTACTTTTTAATCAGGCAAATGCTAGTATATAATATTTTTGCCCATTTCCATTTCATGTTATGACCAATCAGTCAGTGCTGATAATTATCCAATCTACGGTCCCAAGTTTTCAGTCATCACATCATTTTCTGTTACAACAAAGACCAGTCCAGCCTCCAGCCAAAAGAAGGGTCTTTTGGTTGGATCCCATACTTGGCTTTAACTTAATCCGCAGGCTGAGTTCATAGATCAGCTGTGCCGAAATAGCATTGTATAATGAGGATGTGCTTGGCCTTTATTTCACCTGATTTATCAAGTTATGATAACGCCGAAGGTGGATGTGTTGGGTGAAGAGCGACCCGGAATCATCACCAAACTGAGAAACTGGCTATCTTACCACTAAAATGCCGGAACACAGCAATTTGAATAGTTTTAACATTCTTGTTAAACTGATTGCAGTCTTCCTGAGCTGCTGCAGTCAAACGCAGATGATGCTGATGACTTTGAGAATGAGGATATTGAGCCCGTCAGTCAGCTGCGGTAAGTTACAAACCGGCTGTACCTTGTTTGTCTGTACTAGATTTTTATTTACTGGCTAATTTTAAAACAGATTGTCAAACAAAACCCGTCTGAGTTTTATATATCTCATTATTTACAAAGACTATTCAGTGTGGCGATGTAGCCAGTGATTTGCGCATGTTTCCGCCTGGTATTGGTCTGGATTAGTCGAGTTATCTATAGATATGTAACCATCCTTAGGTAACTCTTGAACATAGTTAGTTTAATTGTCCATATTGTCTGAATAAATGTTTACATCTTATCAAAATTAAAAGTTAGAATAAAACAAGTTAATTTCAGAGAAGTAGTCACAATATTTTTGCATTATTTCAGTTTAATCCAATAGTACCTATACCTAGTTAAAATAGAATTTATCGCAAACAAAGAAAATTTCATGAAGTGCAATATTATAAAACTGTAGCAGTCACTATCCCATCTACCACCAGCCCCCTTATTCTGTATGACCAATTGTGTCTCAACGCGCCCGCACTACAATATTTCAATACAGTGAATAAGGACACAGCAGCTAGTAATGATTGTGTTGTGTCCCTGTTATAATATGTATAAATCTGTATAACTAAATAATATTTAAGTGTCCATTTGTAATGACAAAATAGCAGCATTTTACTAAATGCATATAAGTATATTTTATGGTACTTAACAAAGATATATTTATTAAGTTTTTGTCTATATGTCTGTTTGTTCTGGCTAATTACCGAAGGACGGATATTGACGGGACTTTCTCTGGCAGATAGGCTGATGTTATAAGGAGTAACTTACGATTTATTATCTACACTATTAGAAGAGAAAAGATTTGTATTTTAGTATTTTTAATTGTAATAAATTCTTTTAGCATTAGAATGGTAGAGTAATACTTACTGTAGGTGCCTTTTGGTATTCTAGTGGCCATTCTGTGATGATGCCATTGTCATAGTGAAGCGATTGCCTTTTTTTTTAATTAGTATAGCCAAGCGTTTGACCACAAGCTTAATTGAAAAACAAGAAAGATGTGGCCTAAGATGGAGCACGCTTTTCTAAAAGGAACCTGGGTGGGTCCCACCACTAGAGTTGTGATCATGAAGGTGTAACCGCTTGCTAAAGCGATTACATTGTTGCGTAGACCACTAGGAGGTAGACACACCCTATTGTATTTCCACTCATCTTCCAGGTTTATCCCTGAACATGAGAACTCCCTCCAGGCCATGTATAACGCACTGACCCAGGGGCAGGAGCTACACCCAGACGCGGAACAGCCCCAGGATGATAACTTCATGGATGGAGAGGACTATGACGATGACGAAGGTAACGTAAAGTAGCTACCTTAGCGCTCTCTCAGGATATCCCGGGAACAAACATTACAAACAAGGGTTACTAACACTGGGGCTACCTTTATCTCACCTGATTCAAGTAATGATAAGGGCGAAGCTGGGAGCGCACTTCACTCGGAATCCTCAACAAAATAGGTGACTATATCGACGATAAGAACGCGTGGCCCCCATGTTGCTATTGCTATACCAGTTGACAGCTAAATGGTGATTTCTCAATGTTAACAAACTGTCCATTAGGTAGATAGGTAGTAATCAATGTTTTAAGGTAGTATTAAGTATTTAGGTTTATGATGTTGGTAACACTTTTAATGCTATTAAATTATTATAAACTCTGTATACTTAAATGTAGAATGGATCATCAAAAAATTAACCATCCCGAGGTTCTTGCCTTTCTCCTTGTGCGCTGGTCGCGATCCCGAACAGGCGGTAGATTTGACGTTTCAAAATGATGCTAAATACCCTAATGAATAAAAATATTTGATTTTGACTTTGATTTTAAAACGATTCTCACAGCTCGTCCTTACAATGAGTCAAAAGGACCAAGTTCGTATCCTGGTGCCCAAAGGTGGCAGCAGTACTGCATGTGTGACCGAAATTGCGACTAATACAGAAGTAGTCCTATGTCTAAAGTATCGCTTAGACCAAGCTTAATATACAAACTAAATCCTTAAATCCAGTACCTACTTATTTTCTTATTTCTTTTTCTGTCGCCTACTTACTTTCACATCCGATTTTCTACAAAATTGCTATAAGTGGAAACTTTTAATTGGCCTTCAGCAGCATATCATGTATACTTTATGCATGATATCCAAAACATACACCTAATTGTATAAGCCTAGCTGTAAGTTTTCTTAAAATTAAACAAAATAAATAAAAAAAAAAAAATGACAACTATCCTCGGTCTGCAAATGATTGCACAAGAATATTAAGATATATATAAGCTCAGACTGACTGTCGGTAACTGAATACTTTCAGACGACGACATGTTTGAAGATGCTGAGGAAAGCAACGGCGCAGCGGGCCAGGCCGCCGCCAGACTGCAACAATTGCAAATCAACTCCAACGCCAACGGCGCACACGGTAAATCGAATTTATTGAAACTTTCTTTGAAAATGTATTTAACAAGCCTCATAGCTCAGTTGGTAGTAACTCTGCATTCTGCGCTGTAGGTTTTTGTGTGTTTTTTTTTTATTAGGAGACGGGACAAGCAAGTAGCGCACCTGGTGTTAAGTGTACTCTTGCCTATGACAAAGCCTTACTGCATAGGTCACATCCACAAAGAACATAGCCTACACGGCACTGCATTGCGTCCGTCAACTTGAGGCATAAATGTGTTGAGCCTCACGTACCCGTAATTTCACCGGCAACATACCCTCCAAACAGGAACACAGCAATGCTGTTTGGCGGTTGAAATAGGTATGGTGGTAGTGCTTCCCCGGACGAGCCCTTTCGCAATGGGCTCTACTATTGAAAAGTAAGTTTTATATCCGTTGTCTAGTTCCCATATTACAAGCTTTGCTTAGTTTGGGACCAGATGGCGCTGTGTATTATTCCTGTCATGTAATATTTAAATGAAAAACCCTTATTTTGCAGATAACGGTGATGTCACCGAGAACGGACCTCAGTAGTTAATATTCCTCAATAAAATATGAAAATAACTGGTTTCAAAGTCTTAAAGTCACGGAGTACCGGTGATTTGCGATCTTCAGTGTAAACACACATAGACTCACGCCTGTATCCCAGAGTGGTAGGCACACCTCGCTGCATCATTCGCTCTCATCACGTTTCTTTGACCTGACCTTTCTCAGAGGCCAGGTCCAAGGCCAGAAATTATCAGGTCAGAGGCTGACCTCTGAGCTGTGCTTAGTTTGGGGCTAGATGGCGCTGAAATCAATTGTAATGTTATATTTATTGTACGGCGGTCGCGGTGTGTCGATGGATGGAGGCGGCTCATAACGTAATTTGAGGCGTCGATTGGAGTTTAGGTTTATATAATTAATAGTAATAGCTTAGCGCGCGATTGTAAAGCGTATTTAGTTTATGCTTTTCTTGTAAGTGGTCTCTAGATTAGAAAAACATGTCTGAAGATTCTTAACTATATGTAATATATATTATAAATAAAACTTGGGAACTATAAAATCGATACAACGAGTACGTTTATGTATATTTCGTAATTATATGTAATAAAATACTACGTTTTTTATGAAGAAAAGACAAAATATTTACTAACAAATCTGGTAAGTTACTTTGACAATATCAAATCGACGTGTTTCGCCTCTACACGAGGCATCCTCAGGATATATAGTGTTGCTGCTAAGCCGACGAGCTCCCGGCCGACATGTTGTCGCTCTGAACGACAGCTGTGCTTGTCGTGCAGAGTCGACACGTGCTCGATATTTGCAAGCGCTTCCCTGTCGTACAATAAAAGTAAAAAAAAAGAACTTACCGGTTTGTTAGTTAATATTTTATCTGTTTTCATATTCGACGTGAGAATCAATAAGCTACAATGTGTATTGTTTATGAATTTGTAGTCTTAGAACGAATAATATTTTAAGCCAGTTTTAGTCCAGTTTAAAATCACTGCTTGGTCTATGAAGGTTTCTAGAAGGGTAGGCAGAGAACGGAATTCTTATTATGTTTCTGTAACAAGATATGGAACTAAAATTATTGCCAATGGCGGCTTAAAAACGACGAAGAATGAATAATTTTAAGACACGTTACCTTTTCAATATAATATTAGGTCCTTACATATGAAATTGGCGTTTTGTATGGGAGGAACATAAAGGCAATTTTTTCATATTAAAATATATCTTATTAATCAAAGTATGTACCATTGCTATCTATACACTTTTGCCATCTTATAGGTAGTTCATTGATCCCTTTACTAAAAAAACCATTCGGACGGGAATCAATGAAATCTTTGAAAGCGGTTTGGACTGCCTCATCGGAATTGATTTTTTTTCCTTGCAAGAAGTTATCCAAATTTCGAAAAAAATGGTAATCTGTTGGAGCAAGGTCCGGAGAGTACGGTGGATATCTTAGACATTCCAATTGAAGCTCCTCTAATTTGGTAGTCGTCTGTTGGGCCGTGTGTGGTCTAGCGTTGTCTTGAATCAGCAGTGGCGTAGAGCGATTGAAAAGTCTCGGTTGTTTAACAGCGAGCTTTTCCATCATGGTTTGCAGTTGCTGACAATAGACATCAGCCGTAATCGTCTGACCAGATTTAAGAAAGCTATAGTGTACGACACCGGCACTAGTCCACCAAACGCTTATAAGTAACTTTTTTTGAGTCAATTTTCGCTTGGGGCAAGATTTTGCTGGTTCACCAGGGTTCAGCCATTGCGATGAGCGTTTACGATTATCGTACAGGATCCACTTTTCATCACATGTAATGAATGATCCGATTTAAAATTCCTTCATTATTGTGCCGGTTGAGTAATGTAACGCAGCAGTCGACGCGCGTTTGTCGGTTTGCTTTACTCAATTCATGAGGTACCCACCTTTCAAGCTTTTTCACCTTCCCAATTTGCTTCAAGTGGATTAAAACGGTTTTGTCACTAACACCGCAGCCTGCAGCTAACTGTGATGTGGTTTGCGATGGATCTGCTTCCACAATAGCCTTCAATTCATCATTATCGACCTTGGTCTCCGGCCGTCCACGGGGCTTGTTCTGCAGGTCGAAATTTCCAGAACGAAAGCGTTGAAACCAAAAACGCACCGTGTTCTCTTTTGCGACACCACCACCATACACATCATTAATCCTTCGAGCCGTTTCTGCAGCACTGGTGCCACGGTGGAACTCGTACTCGTAAATAATGCGATATTTTAAGTTTTCCATTTTGTGAAATGAGTGACGCAGAAAAAAAAAGCAAAAGAGAAAAAAACAAATGAATTACGGTTTTCGAAACACAAATGCATGAGTAAATAGCTGTTTAAATTTGAATTTGGAATTCCTAACCAAAGAGGAGATATTTAAGATCAAAGTGGCCAGTACGACAAAACGCCAATTTCATATGTAAGGACCTAATAGATTGTTAGAGAGACTCTTTAGTGTACACCTACTACAAGAAGGGTCTCCTTAATATTATTTGAATGCTTTCGTTCTGTGTATTGTTCTTTTGCAAATTTTATGAATTCACTATGTGTGGACGTGCCTCTGACTACCCTGATATCTGTATGGATATTATACCGATTTTTTTTCATAAAATTGGAAATATAAATTCTTACATTAGCATGTTATAACTTGTATCATTGCCTAAATTAAGCGCTAAACCCTAAAAGGTTTGGCAATTCTTGATCTAGAGGCCTTTTGTTTTTGATTTATAAGAAATCAATGTAGTTTATTAGTTATGTAGATATTTAAGTTTTTTTGTAATACTTCACTTTACTGTAGTTTTTCATTTATTTTTAATAAATTTTGATGTTAATATGCTCAACAAGATGTTCGAATATTTTACGTACAAGCGTTACATAATGCACTGATAAGTATATACTTCATAATTTTCAAAACGGTTTTTTATATCTACACCTTCCTCTGGTAGATAATGTTAATAATTTGGTATTCAAGAGTTGAGATTATACATCTTGAATGCAAAAGAAATGACACCCATCAAATTCAGTGAAAATAAGGCCTTGTATCAGTAGTCCGATGACTTAGTCCGATGATGCTGATCAATACAGATCTTCGGACTATTGAGCCTTTTAGTCCGATATTTACACATTTCGACTTTCCCAAAAAAATAAATGCATTAACTTCAGTTTATTTTGTCCAACATGCTAAATATAAAGCTATATTGTACAAAAAAATAGGTATTCCTATTTTTCCACCAGTTAACTGCATCTGAGTTTCTTTAATAAACTTATCTTTTTCTATGTTCGATCACCGGACTAAGTCATAGGACTACTGGTACTAGGCCGAAAATAAAAGTAATGGCTTAAATAAGAAGTGCATACAGACGTTGTCGGTGGCATGACTTTAATTTGGCATTATTTACAGTGGTATAAGGTTGAAAATAGGCTGGCACTTGTTAATGTCATTTTAGTGTCAAATCCAGGGGTAAAGTACAGGCTAGAATGTTTTTGCTAAATTGTAGCTTCAAACCACATAAATATAAATGTGAAATTTGCCAATACATACGCAGACATGACTTTTTTATTATCTTTATTTAACTTGGGTCAGACATAACTTACAACAATAGTATTGGATTAAAGTAATTCAATATTTCGAATTTAAATATTGGTCCCTTACTGAGCGAGCGAGCTTTGCAGATTTAGACAGTTAGGAAACCAATTTATTATTTTATTTCAGGTTTCCTATATAAATAATGGATTCTATTGGTTTTTTTGTTTGTACAAAACCCTTATAACGTTATATAAAGTTCTTTTTCTAAAGTAAATAAAGCCTAAATTCCTTATTTATAACATCAGCTATAGCGAAATTCCCGTCGATCGGTCTAGGTCGTAGTGGTATCGGAAATGAACCGGATCAAACAGACTACAGACAAAAATAATAAAAAATGTTTTTATGTTTCATTTCGTACCCTTATTTATATACTTACTTCTTTCAAACGTATTTATAACTTCAACTTCATATGGCGTGCAACGGTTTTATCGATTCTACCAGTGTCGTAAACAGAAAAAGTGGGCAAAAATATTGAAGATTTCGGCACTTTGATTAATTCCCTTTATTATGGAGGGTTAATCTACAATCTATAAAATACAAACGCAAGTTTTTATTTAGAAAATATATAAGTAATAGCGATGAGGTGAGAGTGTGATGACTATTATATATAAAATTTACAGTTTATTGCTATTTTTATTTATAAACTTACATATTATTTGGAAAAAGTTAGGCTAAAGAGGGATTTGAGGAAAGTAGGACGAGGAATATTAGGAGGGAGGATATCGTGGAGTGATTGGATTAGAGGGCAATTAAAGAATATGTGGTTCTCGTTTCCCTCGTCTAAGCCACCACACAGCGAGCGAAAGCTGATATATTGAAACTGACATTGACATATTGACACCGCGTTTGATCCGGACTGGTAGAAAGAAGCAGAAGACTGAAAAGCCTGGAACATTGTGGGGGAAACCGTTGCCCTGCTGTGGGACATTTTAATATATTATATTCAAAATTTAGTAATAATATTGACATTACTAACAGACACTTCAAGTTTATTTATTTGTGAAGGTAGACATGGGTATTAGTGGCTAATTTCACTTTTTTAAACTACAATGTATTTTGTAGCTAAAATTTACTTAAACTGAGGATTCTGTCTGACAGACCAAGCTCGGCCTCAACCAGTGGATGAAGAAGCATGTTTAAGAGTTCCTGTTATAGTGAAAGAACTAAGAGGATTTTTGGTAATTCATCCCCTAAGGGGGTGAAATGGTGAATGAGAGCAATGAAAAGCCAATGGGAAATTCCTAGGCTAGTAATAATTAGTTATAGTTATAAATAAGTCGCTTAAAAGTACCTATAGGTTTTGTGGCAAGAATTCTCGAATTGGTAACGAATGAGTGTGAAGAGGTGGCAATAACGTATCTTCGTTGAGATTGGATCTTTTGTATCTGTATCACCTTGAGGTCGAATCATTGAAACGTTTCTTTTGGCTCATTCATATCACCAGGGTCCGATTCTATTAACCATTATAAATGCGTTGCTTTTTGGTATTCTAGTGACCATTCTACGATTGTACATTGTCATAAACCAATCGCTTTAGGTTTGATAGAATCGGGGCTCTGTTCTGATACTGATACAGAGGGGGCAGTGAAACAAATAATTTGAAGAGTAAAAATGATTAAATCAATCAATCAAATATTTATTTGCTATAAATTAGTGTTACAAGGTATTACAGTAATAAAAAAACTAATTCATCATGGCATGCAAATAAAAAAAGGAAAATAATATTCTTTTCAATATTATATTAATGTTTATTAAATAAAATGTACAATTAAACTAACTATGTACAAAGGAATCAGTTGGATTACATGAGGCCCGTTATAAAATGATTTGTTATATTTTTGTATCGCAACATTGCAATTGGTCACGTGATCAATGAATCACTATGCTTATGCTGAGTTGAGTATGGATACAATAATTCGGAAACTGCGTCGGGACCTTCGTTGAATTGGTTAGATGTTCTCCGGCTTGAGGAAAAGATACGGGTTCGAGTCCCGTCGCGGGTTGTGATTTTTTGTGTCACTCACATATGTAGGTACCTAAATCATTTGTCATCACCGGTACGGTACGGTATAGCATTGCTTTGCATTTTGATTATGATAGTACCATTGAATGCTTTTTAAATTATCTCGATTATTATGCATAGTAAACACGGGTATTATCAGCGTGTACCATAAGATGTTTCCGGCAGTTTCCACGTGACCACGTGCTTGGTTTGGTTGGTGGTAGGACTTTGCTTAAGTCCGCCTGGCTAGCTACCACCGTCTTACCGAATTCTGTCGCTATAATAACAATTCTAAAATTGTTGTGTTCCGGCATTTAAGAGGTAAGATAGCCAGTTCCTCAGTTTGTTGAGATTCCGGGTTAAGTGCGCCTCCACCTTCGGCCTTATCTCAACTTGTGGAACCAGGTGAGATGAAGGCCAAGCGCTTACCTGTCGTACAATAAAAAAAAGCTTTCCAAGAAGCCGATGCTCTGACTTTCGCTTTGGCAGTAGGTTGGTCACGAGCCAGGCGCCATAGTATCTAGCTGAAGGAAGATATGTTTTAGAAGGAATTCAAATAATGAAAGTGGTGGTACGTGATAAAGTGCGAAAAAAAATATTAGTGCGATTTGTCTTGAAAAGTAGAGTCCTGCTACTTAGCGGTGTGAGCGTGGACGAAGCCACATGCAGAAACTAGTATCACGTATGATAAAATGGGTAGTTATAGGTAATAATATGGCAAACGCACTTATGCAACAGAAATTTAGATATAAAACCCAAACTGAACCTCCGAAGTATGATCTGCCAAACATAACAAGAATCATAAAAATCTATTTCGAATTGGCGGAGTAATCGAGTCACAAACAAACAAAAACATACAGCCGAATTGAGAAACTCCTCCTTTTTTGAAGTCGGTTCAAAAGTATGATTTTGAGAATTTTACGGTACGGGTACGGTACACTTCATAATTCACTGAGTACCTACATAATAGTGCAGGTGATTGTACCATGTAGGTTAGAACTTGCGATTATATTTTCTCTAAGGGTAGTTTGAGGAATCGTTCATTTCATTACTTAGGTAGGTACTTACTTAATTTGGTCGTTACGTTACGTTAGTATTTTATTATCTGTGATTTGGTAAGACTACCAAACAAAATGACGCATTTATTACAGTTGGCTGCCCATATCAAAAGGCTCATGTTAGACTTTGGCGGTGCTTCACGCTAAAATTCAAATTTGCACAGATGTTGTTTTTTTTTAATACAAAGGTGGTAACTACAAACAGGCTAGTGGACCATCGTAAGCGGTTATTTGCAAAAGTTAGCATTTAATATAATAAGTAGAAACTATAAATAGGTAAGTAGGTACTAAGTATTGATTTATATCTAAAGCGTGGTCATCGGTTTGACCTACGCCTTTATCGAATTAGTTTACGCACGTGTAGCTGTTAGGGTATGAACATATGAGTCGCTGTATAGCAAGAAATAATAAAACGGAGAGTGCCCACGGAAGTGAAAACTTGAAGTTTGTCGATCGTTGCCGAAGGGAACAGCTGAGATTGTTGGTTCTTGAAACTCAATGTGATAACACCTACCGGGTGTTTACAATAGCGCCTTCTATTGAGAGTTAGCGGAACTAATCTCGACTGTAGTTTTTTTTACCATAATACCTAGGTACCTACGTTTTAAATTTAGAGCTCAATGTTTGGTTGTGTATTCAACATTTAAAAGCAGACTACACTAAGTTCATAATACTTATATACAGATATGTCGGTAACATATTCGCGAGTTCAATGGTTTACTCCCATCCAAGTTTTCACTTCAAAATTCTGGGAAGGCTCGCTCAATCGTAGACCTTATCCTCACTTGCCCCCGCCTAGAGATCAAAGGCATTCAACTTCATCTTCCTGTCCTTATCCCGCTCTAGGTAGGGTTGGCACATATTCTTCTCTTCCATTCATTTCTATCTCTGTCAGCTTACATTCCACTACACGTATGTAACAATTCGCGTAGGTATGTCATTATGCGTAGACACCATGTATCATTGTGCGTTTGTCTACTTAAATGTGTCATTATGCGAGTAATCCTCCTGTTTTATCCATTTTTACCCCAGCAATAAACCAAATGGTTTATTTTCCTTTTTTATCTGAAAAGGAAGGGGATTTGCTGTGCTTGTAGCTTCTTCTCTGAAATATAATAGAGTCATACCATTTAGGTACCTACTTAACAAGGTAAGCAGACCCAAATGGTGCATCGGAGGAACGCACCAAAACAGCAGTTTTTATTCAAGGTACTTGTTGTTTGTCTAGGTCGTAACGAACAGTACGACTTGTAATTTGGTTCTTAAAACAAAGTTCTCTAAAAATATTGCGATTTAGTTAATGTGGATGTGAACTAATCTTTAGTAAAATAAGATTGTAAGCAAACACAATTGGACGTACATGTTACACATCTGTGCCTTGTTTAACACAACCAAAAATAAATCCCTTGTTAATTTTAATTTGATCTTTTATAGAAGTAACTATTTATGTTTACTATTTTATGGGATTTTTATAAGCAAAAATGAGCTAGGATGTGTGGTGGTTTGCCTCTGTAATGTGTATTGTAATATATTACATGTGAGTTTCTTTACTTTTTAACGCTATTTGTGTTGTTTTCATGGATTCACCTTTGCATTGGGGTAAAAAAATATCAGATGAAACGTGTTGATACTGAGACGAGGGGAAAAATGGCTAAAAATTACCGCCACCGTCCCGGCCTTGTGCAAGTGCAAAATGTTATATGGCAAGTGATGGTGACTAAAGAACGTTGGCTGATACGAGTAATTACAGTCTTAAAAGATTTTTGGGCGATTAACCTAAGAAACAAGAAGTTGCGGATTCAACTCTTGCGGTTCTAAAATTGGCTTGTACAGGTTGCAGGTTTATTCCGGATCTATGATTATAATAAGCGTTTGTGTTCTTTCCAAAGATGCCCACCTTCTCTTATATAGAAGACATTAAGGTAGGCCTTGTGTAATTATCGTGTTAATATTTGTTTCAGGGCCTCTCCTATTTATCTCTTACTCTTCTTACCATCAGCATTAGCAGTCATAGACGTTCACATATCTGGTAGCTTCAACACCAACCTTACCGTCACAGCAACAGGCGTCGACAAAGCTGTAATCAGAGACTCCGAAAGAGCAGCCTTCAACATAACAGATGATGTAGTCAAAGATTGTGTGAAACAATATCTAGGGGGAAGACCAGACGATGCTTTCATACACGCCCCCACCCCATGGGGAGATTTGTTTAAAATATATGGATGGACAGAAACTTATAGAGTTCTCAGACCTTTATCAAGTCAAGTAATGAGCATAGCGTCGAGCCCGCAAATTCTGAGGCAAATTGAAACAAATAAGACCGTGAACCTTTCTAAGGAGATTTACAATAGAGTAGCAATCAACTGGTCTGCACCAGATTTGTCTGTTGACAAGATAAACGGTTATATTGATGTAGATAATTTTGTAATGGCGTTTAATTCGCCTTTAGGGGAAAACTGGCATCAACTGAAGGGGATGACTGTTAGGGTAAACTTGGCTAACGTAGAGTCCGAATCCGTTGTAGAATTGTATGCAACAAGAGTGTTTTTTAAAATTGAAATGATGTATCAAGCAAGTTTATGGGGTAACACTGTATTAAATTACGCAAAAGCATTCAGGGGGCATCATTTTTATTCCCCGAATTTGGAAGATATTATGATCAATTGCGGGTTAGCCAACAGTTTAGAAGTGAAGGAAGTGATTGATGTTGGGTTTTATATGGATGCGAAGGTTGTAGTGAGAAACAAGAGTAATGGGTTGGTGGTTTTAACTCGTAACATTGATATACACTCTGTATAGTGCCTGGTAAAAAGTTAGGTACTATTAATAGTACCTAACTTTTTACCTATCCCATTTCATTTTTTTTTTTGGTTATATCTTGTGATGCCTTGCTACCAAAATGGGATAAGGGTAGATACGGATGGTACCTCGTATAGGTAAACTTTTAATATACGTGGATTTTCATAGATTTTTGTCTCCCGTCGCGTTGTATTCAAATCCATCCTCAGTGCACTGCTTATATAAAAGGAAACCACGTAAAAAAATCTAGGATCACTTTGGCGCTGTGCGCTGACTGTTAGTCAGTCAGCTATTTTACTATTTTGTTAATATTAAAATGTATATATGTTTATTTAAGAATCGACCCCTCCAACGCAGACCATCGATATTGTAAACACCGACTAAGGGATTTCACTGGAAGGCTTGTGTATTACACGACACGACAAGCGTGGTGAATATGGCAAAACTCTCCAGCTTTGCTGGCTCCGTCTAGCAGTGGACTCTAATGGGCTGTTGATGTGATATGTTTATAATATATGAAAGCTTCTTTATTAGACTCGCGCCAAAACTTCATTAAAAAAAAAGCTTTGACCAATTTGGTCCATACAAGCAAGGTATGTTTTTATTTTTTTACTTGTCCTACGGGGATGTGCTTGGCCTTCATCTCACCTGATTTTCAAGTAATGATAAGGTGGAAGCGCACTTCACCCGGAATCCTCAACAAACTGAGGAACTGGCTATCTTACCTCTAGATGCCGGAACAAAACAATTTAAGAATTGTTGTTATGGCGACAGCATTAAGTAAGATGGTGGCAGCTAGCCATGCGGCTTTAAACAAAGTCCTACCACGAACCAAACCAAGTACAATATTGTACTCACCCTGGGGATCGAACCCGGGACCTCGGGATCTGACACTGGTAGGCGAACCACAAGACCACAGAGGTGGTTTTAGTGTGTGTGTAAGTGGACTAGACAGTAAATAGCAGATATTATCATAAGATCTTTATTAAATAATGCACGCGCAGATTCGACACAAGTAATAGGCATGTAACCTATTTATTTAAAAGCTACTTAGATATAATACAGTGTTCTAATTTGACTTAGCAAGAAAATATTTTACACATCTAACTACGAAAAGATACATTATTAGTTAAATAGCTATTCAAAAAATTTTATAAGTAAACAAATAATTAAAAAACACTACATACTGTATAAATGTTGATATGTCACTTATTTAAGGACTTTTAAAAATGCTTTTCAAATGGTGTCTTAGACTAACTAGTATAAGGTACCTACTTATCTAATTGAAGATGGTCCAGCCTTCCGTCCTCCCATACAAACATTCTTAGTAGTTTTTTGCATGTACCTGCCTATAATCAGATAAAGATAATCTGTGTCTATTATAGTAAGTTACTTTCTAAAAAACAAAACAAATGGAAAATTATTTTCGCATATAAACATGTTTCTTCATAATATACAAATTAGGCAATTTTGGTAATACAAATACGACTGTCTTAGTGGTACGCGCGGTAAAATTTTGCCGATTCAGATATACAAAGAAGTCAATTTTGAAAATTTTCGATATGTTACGGTGTTGATCTGTGTGTGCGATATATTTGGATTTTTATTGTAATTTTCCAAAAAGTAATGCAACAGCCACATATTATTTTCTCTTTATCTGAATATACGTGAATGTAATTTTATTTTGATTGGACGTGCCATTCCAGAATGAACGTCAAATTATGTTTGTACCGGAGAACTAAACTCAGCGGTAGGTAGGTAGGTACTCAGGGACCGTCTGGCCATAATTTGTTTGGCCTATCCATATCATTGTTTCTTATTTGTAAACTGTCAGCATAGAAGTTATAATAATGGTCCTTACTGTACTGCATAATACCATGTAGGTATAAGTATATCTATAATTATGTAGGTAATGTATACAGTTCATAATTTTCAAAATGATTTCGTATCTGGCAGATATGTTTTGAATATTGCATGTATGATTAAATATCAGATTAAAATGACAATATTTACTTGACGTAAATATAAATGTCAAGACAAGTGAAATAAAGTAGGTACCTAATGGCTTCATTTTGAATATTATAAAGTGTATACATATTGAAGGTAACTGCACCTGACTGTTTTGTTTTTCGAATGTAGGTAACAATATGAAAACAGAAAAATATTTCGATAAAAAATTTTAGGAAGTTAATTTGGAAAAATCCAGTCGACAGGAAGCTTGCTGCTTCTGATTTTGTACTTGGATAAAAAACCACAGGATATCGCACGGCTTATGTACAGTATTGTATAGATAGGTATCGAGCATATTTTGGCATGTGATGCTAGAAAACATATCAAAAATAATATATAATTATTGCTTTTCAAAGAAATAGCAACTGATAAAATTAGGGCTTAAAATGCAAAGTAAGCTGCTGTTCGTTACCTTGACAGACAACGAGTAATTGAATGTAAACTGGTGTTCCGGTGCGTTTTGGCGGAGTCAAATTCTGGCGAATGATGTGAAATACTTTGTTTTATTGATCTACGATTTTAGTTGAATTCCTTCGACATTGCCAAAATTGTTTTTTCCGCGCAAGTATAATCTTGGAGTCTTCAAGTCCAGGGTGAATAGGTTCCTTTTAGGCAAGCGTGCTCCATCTAAGGCCATATTTTTACTAGTCAGGTAAGCTGCTGGTCAAATGCTTTGCTATTACAAATAAAAAAAAAATGCCTACCAATTTTAAATAATAAAAAAAGCTAACGCAACACGCAAGTAATGTACCTTTCCTGTGTTCACTGTTTCCTAGGTACGAAATCTCAGTAGGTATTTAGGTCATTTAAAAACCGGTCGGTTACTTTATGGTTAATGTTACCTATCTACAGCTTAGTGGGCTATCATGTATCTTTGTTGCAGTCGTTATTGTACATATTAATAAAAGAGCCCATTGTGAAACGGCTCGTCCGGGGAATTACTACCACCATACCTATTTCAGCCGCCAAGCAGCATTGCTGTGTTCCGGTTTGAAGGGTATGGCTACCGGTGAAATTACATGCACGCGAGGCTTAATACCTTTACGACTCAAGTTGACGGGCGCAATGCAGTGCCGCGGAGGCCATGTTCTTTGTGGTTATGACCGACCTACGTAGTAGGCCTTTGCTAGCAATGAAATAACAAAAGACTGACAGCAATAAAGAACCATAATAGCCTTACCTGCAGTTCCAATCACATGTTTTACTTTTGACAGCTCGAGTACTAATCAATTAGTAATGACTTATAACTGGATTTCCCAAAACAATCCAATTATGAAAAACATTTTGTATTTTATTATAAGCATACCCAGGCGATTAAATGACTATATTTTATGGAATATAATAGGCTATCTACACTTAAGAAAAACGTCAACATACTTAAGTAAATAAAATTACGCATATTTTAATTATTTCATGGAAAAATCAAGTTGAATGATTTTCGTTTCATAATTAACTATGGGCTCCAAAAAAATCGTTATCGATAAACGTCGGTTATAGAACACTTCGCTTCGATAGCTAGTCATAAAAGAACAGCGTCAATGAAATATTGCATGTTTTGTCTATATTTAACATAATTTAAAAAATAAGGAAAACAACTGTCAAGTTAATAATTATTGAACCAAAGAGTATCTATACCTAGAATTGAACTTCATAGACAAGCTAATGTTATTGAACCAAAGAGTATCTATACCTATAATTGAACTTCATAGACAAGCTAATGTTATTGAACCAAAGAGTATACCTAGTCTTGAACTTCATGGGCTAATGTCAAAAGTAAAATAAATGGTTGACCTATAGCTGAATGTATAGATCGTAGACTTTAGAGGCCGCGTAGCCTAGTTCGTCGGTCTAGTCTAGATATTTCAAAGGTCACGTATGATGGTACTGGAGATGTGCTAACGGGTGCTCGTACAGAGGATACAGCGGCGCAGGCGCAAGTGTGTGGGGCTGCGAGTGTGCGAGGGCTTGCGTGTGTGCGTGCGGCGTATGCGGAGGGTCGCTGTCGTCGTCTGACGAGGAATCCAGCTGCTTGTCGCCCGGACCGCTGGAAAAAAATAAAAATAAACTATACAGATACACAATCACGACTTAGATACTACTTGGGTCGGTACCTACCTACCTAATTCTGTCGCCATTATTACAATTCTTAAATTCCCAAACTTGCGTGTCTGGTAATATACATTATAAAACATGGATTTTACTCACGTATACGATTATGTTGATGTAGGAACAAACAGTTTCGATTCAAAAGGTAAATCGATCGCGATCGCAATCTACCCGGCGAGTAACACTCACCCTGATGATGATTCACCTATTGAATCGAAACCGATGGTGCCTGCAGGTATAAATCTTAAATTGTTGTGTTCCGGTATGTTTTTTTTTATATTGTACGACGGGTAAGCACTTGGCCTTCATCACACCCGGTTACACAAGAAGAGGAGAGAAGAGTGGAGGCGCACTTCACCCGGAATCCTCAACAAACTGAGGATATATATGTAGGTGGAGGATTCCGGGTGCAGTGCACTTACATCTTCAGCCTCATCATTTTTGAAAATCTGGTGAGATGAAGGACAAGCCCAGTCGTACAAAAATAGAAGACTTTCAAGGATAACCAGCTCTGTGGTCTTGCGGTATGCAAACCGATATTATAGGTACCATACTCGGGACTAATTCTATTTCCTACATATTTGATATTTTGCTATATTTCCATTGTTATTATTTTTAATGTTACTGTGTGATTATTTATTTTGCTATTGACTTATATTATTATTTCTGTTGAAATTTATTATTACATTTACATTTGCTTTATATTCTATGACCAAAAACTTGCAACACCCTGACAGGGTTAATGTACCTACTTACACCTAAAGCTACCTTAGAACTAAGCTATGCATGTTAATATTGACAATAAGCAGTACAGTATGCAATAAATAAAATGAAAATGAAAAAAATAATTTGGGCTTGCTTTGGTTGGTTGACCTTGTTAAGTCCGCCGGGCTATTTGCCGTCTTGCCTAAGTCTGTCGCCATATTAAGCCTCATTCTATCATATAATCATATATTATATGCTCATAGCTCAGTTGGTAGTTCAATTCCCACCCAGGAAAAACATTTGTGTGAATATAGGTGTTTGTTCTGTGTTTTTAGGAGTTGTATTGTATAATAAGTAGGTATGTATTTACAAAAAAAAAAGTATTAAAGTATTCTATCCGTTATCTAGTTCCCATATTACAAGCTATGCTTAGCTTGGGGCTAAATGGCGCTGTGTGAAATTAATAACCTGTAATATTTATTTATTTTATTTCTATTAATATAACAATTATAAATTCGTTCCGGCATAGCCAGATCCTTAGTCTATCATAACTGGCCTATCATAACTTGCCGAGAAAGTTGAAAGCATTAACTCTGGCAACGCTTCACCAATAAAACAAAACATATTTACTTAATTCTCTTTTTATAAAGTGTAACGAAACACCGTCCCAAAATGTCTATAAAATTACTATTCCATTTTCAAAACTCAAAAACCCTTCATAGAACTTCATAGTTGAGTTATAATCATGTTATAATAGGTTGGTAGTCTTATCCAATCAAGCCGAAGAGTATTCTGAAATATCCACACTGACAGCTCGCCCCCTAAACTAACCAGTAACTTGATACAGGGCAGGGCGGGAGTGCAGGCTTCGCCATTTATAGATAAATAACAATGACAATACTTGTCTTGAAATTGTTGGAAGAGTTAAAAATTTTGTTATGTACTCATTTTATAGGTATTTTGTTGTTATAAATATATAAATGAATGTTTATTTTAGTACTATGACAAGCGATTGCCTGGAAGAGATAGCTTTTAATAATAAGGACCATTGTACCTAGGTTTAAGTGAGTTTCTTTGCTTAATTGTTTGTTATGGTTTCTTGGTATACAACAAAGAGTTAAACTATCTGTCTATCTTTTAAACGATCAGCAAAAAGGTTGTTGTCAACTCCAAAATGTATTCTGTCAGCAAACAAAGTGAACTAAAAAAGCAATGTAGGTATATCTGGCAAAAAAAGCTAACAACCTACAGAAGTAGCGGAGTAGGTAGGTACTAGGTACTTACATAATGTTTAAATTATTATGCAGCCAAAATAACCTTTTAATAGATTTTTCTTGCAGACCGAATGTAAAAAATATACAATTGAATTACTTTTCAACAATAATCACCGGTAAATACCGAGATAAAGTAAAACATTTTTTTATTTATACCTACCTAGCAAAATAAACGTCTTAATATTATTTGTATTAAAAATACTACAAAACACTCTTTGTTGCCAACATTACCTACATTATTTTTACATGAAATGTCTCTTGATTTCGTAGAAGATGTACACAATGTTATACTAGAAATAATAATAAAATCGATATACCTAGGTATCGTTCAGGGAAAGTAAATCATTATTTTTTAGGAAACTGTGGACTATTCTTTAATTAACTTGCTCAAAGCACCACCAAACTTTCTGCTCATAAATTAAAATTGAAAATGAAGAATAGTTTAATTATAATAATCTACTACAAAATAGGTAACTATAGACGATAAGAACGCGTGGCCCGATGAGGCTAAACCAGTTGGCAGCTAATGGTAATTTCTCAATATTAACAAACTGCCCATTAGGTAGTGATCAATATTTTAAGATAGTATAAAGTATATAGGTTCATTATGTACTATATAAATGTTATTTAAAACTACGTGGTAGGTACCTAAATATTGAATGGATCATCAAAAATTAACTAGCCCGAGTTTCTTGCCATCCTCCTTGTGTGCTGGTCACGATTCCGAACAGGCAAATGTACCATTTGACGTTTCATCACGTTTCATTCACGATCTTACATAAGCATATCGCCATAACAACAATTCTAATTTTGTTGTGTTCCGGCATTATTCGAGTAAGATAGCCAGTTAATGAGATTTTTGAGGATTCCGGGCTTCCGAGTGAAGTGCGTTTTCACCATCCCTCACCTGGTTTCAAGCTTCACATCGGCATGTAAAGCTTGAAACCAGGTGAGTTGAAGGCCAAGTGCTTCCCCGTCGTACAATAAAAAAACAAGCTTTATTAAACATTTCTCCAATAATAGAATAAATAATTATACTAATTATAATAAATGTGCTACTCATGACTTTGACTTTAACTTTGACATGAATGAAAGGCTAAAACAAGATTTTAATTAATCTACTAGTGAAGTGCTACTTCGTCGTAAATCTGAAATTGTATCATAGTGCGCCCCTACACTAGAAAAGGAAGCTATCCTGAAAATTTCAAGTTGCTAGGACCTTTAGTTTGGGACGTTGATTGTCAGCCAGTCAGGCAGCTAAATATCTTTTTTATGTATATTTAGAATTATATTTAATTCATATTTTGTCAGTAAATAGTTTTCTTTTGTAAAGTTTATGGAAGTTGATAAATAGCCAATTTAATACCAACAATATTCATAATAGAGAGATAAGTAAACAATTATGACTTAACTATTAACTTTGCAATAAAAAAAACACAATGAGCGATGTTATCGCTAAAAGCGATTTGACCTTCTCGTTGTGTCAATATCTTCCAGAAAATCTTTCATGACTGTTCATACAAATATTTTCTATACCAAGAGACAAATGCGTTCGAAGCAACTAGCATTCGCAAATAAAAATACAAATTCTAATACAATATGCTTACATTAAAATACATAGAGATTAACATAATCTATAAAAAGTCAATCAATATTTAAATTAAATCATACAAGAAATAATACAACCTGATTACAGCCCTGGCCGCTTTTAGGACGCAGATGTGGCGGTGTCGGGTTACGCTTGTTGTTTCGCTCATTTGTATAGCGCTATCTCTGTCTAGCGAAACATTGGCAGCTCTCCAAATAGACCAAATACAGACTTTTATTTTCGTACAAGCGAATGTCTTTATTTGAATTTGGTATAGTCTTCATTAAAGTTTTCGATAATCTGGTTCACAGAGTAACTTTTTGTATTAGTACAGAAAATCTGACTTTACTTTGATAGTTACCTACATACTACTCGTATAGTTTCTATATACAGATAGTAGAACACAACAATTTAGATTTGTCATTATGGCGACAGACTTAGGTGAGAATCACTAATTTGTACTACTCTGGGAATTGAACCCAAGACCCCCTGAGCCCCTGGGTCTGGTACCGGTGCGGTGGGTGACCGCCAGACCACAGAGGCGGATAAAATATCACCACATAGTCGACAAGAAAAGAAAATCATCTGATTAAGTTATTTTGGTAGTTCAGTTGGTAGTTGTTAGTTCGAACATTATAGTGGTGACGTATTTTTTGCACGTAGAAATACTTTGCTAATCACTTTTGTTGACAAAATACATTTTGTAGCTGACCAGAACCTCTTTAATTAGCTAACCGTTAAAATGATAGCCTACTTTCGGAAAAGAATTCTTAGTTAATATAATTTATTTTCTCATATTTTTTTTCTTATCCCCACCTTTGTCAGGGGGGTGTTACTCCGAAGTTAAGGTACGTTTGGCCAGAGCTCCTCCCAGGGAGGATGACGGTGGCAGGTTGCCACTCGGCTCTCGTCTCGGGTCGCGCGCTGACCACGTGCGTTGTCACCGTGCTTTATTTTAATGATTTTTGGACCGAATTATTATACTTATAACAAATTATAATGATTTCGAAACATAATAATTCGTATAAAAGATACTGCTATGTATGCGGGTGTTAAAATAAACAAAAACGAAATTACGGGAAACTACAGTGAAATTTTAAAAATTCCGACGGATATTGAATGGTAAGCTATTTTTATATTCAAACCATCACATAAAAGTCTGCCTACTCTGTAACTTAATGTAATTTTTATGTACCTTATGTAGTGCCTAGGTATATAATATGATAAATATTTATATACACCTGAGTACATACACATTTAAGGAGGTCAAAGGGAATAATTGTGTGTGAAATTTTATTATTTTGGTGCCTACCAACTTAATTAATAGTTTAATACCTACCTATTTTCTTATTTATGTAGATTTCCGTATTTCGTTTTTAATTGAATAGATAGTGAGTACCTACACCTACCTACCACCGTTTGTAAAACTTGAACCACGCGCTGCGGTACCTACCTAATAGTCACCCAGTAATAGTTGCGTATGTTTGTAGTTAACTAGCCAGCCATCTAAGTATATTTATATCGGCGAGTGGGAGCCCTATGCTCTGACCGCGAAACCGGTTACAAGTCAGCGGTGTCAAACGGAATATGAACGCTAGTACAACACGATAAGATTCAATTTCACGTGCAAGTAGTAAGAGTAGGTACATTTTTATACCTAAACATGACTTTTGCTAGAGAGTGATCTTTCTATATGTCTAGTGGTTCGCCCACCGGTGTCAGATCCAGAGGTCCCGGGTTTGATCCCCAGGGAGTACAATATTGTGCTTGGTTTGGTTGGTGGTAGGACTTTGTTGAAGTCCTGACTAGATATCACCCACCATCTTACCTAATTCTGTCGCAATAACAACAATTCTGAAATTGTTGTGTTCCGGCCTTTTGAGGTAAGATCGCCAGTTCCTCAGTTTTTTGTGGATTCCGAGTGAAGTGCGCTTCCACCTTCTGCCTTGTCATCACTTGAAAAAGTCAGGTGAGATGAAGGCCAACCACGTGCCCGTAGTGTGTACAATAAAAAATATAGGAATGTATATATTTTGTACTGCTTTTAAAATTTTTTTGTTCGGTAATCAACACAACATTACAACATCTTAGGCGGTATGATGTTGGGGTCAGCTACATATAACCTAAATAAAAATAGATGTGTGTAAATTATGTATGTTTTGATGAAATTTTCAGGCTATCTTCAGATTAGCCCAGCGGGTGATTCTGTGAAGTTTGGTAGCCATCGGATCAACATTTTATTTTGGCAACTTTGCGGAAGTGTAACAGGTCGTGGTCAGCTAGGCTACTTTAAACAAAAGACCTCCCCTCTCTGATAGTAAAATTACTATTACTAGGTAACTACCGTCAGGAAGGAACCTTAATTAATACAACGACACTAGGGTACAACGGACTGACCAATGACTAACTCATTCACAAGACTAACATTATAATTAAATGAAAAAAAACTGTGATTAACATAATTATAATTATAGAAATAAGAACAAACTCGCTGTTTCCACAACTGGGTCTCATAAAGTTAGTAAATTACCAAGTGATGTGCTAAGATTGTCAAATAATAAATTCAAAAATGTTGTAAAACAAAAATTTAGGAATGCTTTTCGTAATTGGTATTAAAAAAATATTTGCTGCATATGTATACAATACAATTTAGTACCTATCAGTTAATAAGCAATTCGTCATAAAAATGAATGTAATGTGAATGGATCATAAAAAAACAACTAGACCGAAGCTCTTGTCTTTCTCCTTGGTTCGCGATTCCGAACAGGCGGTAGATTTGACGTTTCAAAGTGATCCTAAAAATGTTGACTGAATAAACGAGATTTTGATTTTTGATTTTTATAACTAAGAATAACGTGCAAATATAGTATTGTGTCAATGTATTTCTTAGTAAAAAAAAAACACGTTATCAAGTATCAAGTTAATAATAATTCTTTCTAATTTTGTCCATTCGCCAATGTAATGAATCGTTTAGTATTTCAACTGTATGGTGCTCGGAACACGGTTGATTATCGCTTGTCCCCATTAAAGGCAGGGATGTACTAGGGTTATGGGTAGATCCATGGATATCAGGTTACCAACGTCAAATGGATAAGCAAACGACCTCTCCCTTCTACGTGCTTGGATGTTTGAGTGATGGCTGTTGTGCTTTAGGTTTTTGTCTATTGATATTTATCATAAAACTTTAGTCAGCGACAAAATAACTTATTAGGTATACCTAACCTACCCGCTTACATTTACCTATTGTTAAAACACTAGTAAGGCACGTACAGACTTTACGTGCCATTAAATAGTTAGAGTAGATATAGTTACTTATGTAGGTATGTTCTTTTTTAATGTATTTATAACTATGGGCCGTAGACTACAATAAGATCTATAATTTATCTAAGTATAGTTGCCTGAAATAAAATTGTATTATTATTATTATAACTTACACATTTTTTCAACAATCAATTATCACATTAACATCCCATTAATGTCTACTTTTGAACCCTCTTTTATACAATGTATAATGTGGTGTTTTTTTGCCTAATAAATAAATAAGTTAAAATGTAGAAAAAAACGTTCTTTTTCGTAATATTTCCCTAAGACAATTTTTAAATTAGCAGTGTCGCAAAGGGGATATAGTACGAGGTACGTTTGTTTTGACATGTCTTAATGTTTACTTTTGTCACGTGTGAAGCTTGACGATGCAAATGTCAAATGTTAGAACAAACGTCAATTGGACACGTCAAAACCAAGGAATTTGTGAGTACTTAGTACAATATTACTTCTAGGGTCAATCATATCTTATAACCCCAAGCTCAAGGGGCTACCACAACCACTGAAGAGTGCCACTATCCATCTCCTGGCTCCATCATCAGATCAGAACTAAGATACCAAATTATAGATTTGACATCCGAACTACATAATACAGGTATCTACAAGGTTTCATTTCGATATGACCGTAATACGACTGTTAGGATTTATGCCAAGGAGGTTCAGCCCACATAAAAAAATATGCTTTCGTCCCGCTTTGTATATGTAATAAAAAAAAATCATTTCGTCTAACTTTCCAGCTCCACATTCGGCCAAGTGTTTTACAGGTAAGATACACTTACTTTAATACAGTTAAAGCAATACATCTTCTAGATATAGGTTATAATTGACTTCTTAGATTTTATTACCTACATTGTTTTTCAATTGCGTGTTAATCGCACTAATGTAAGAGAAGCGTCATTTGTGTGTATGAGTGAGTGTTTGTTACTCATTCACGCCTAAACGGCTAGCGGATTTGGATGAAATTTAGTGTAGATACTTTATACCCTGGTTAAACATAATAGGCTATTTTTATCATGAAAAACTGTGATTCTGACCAACAATTCTAATTTGTTTTTCACTCAATTACGCTCGAACGAATTTGGATTACATTTTTTATAATTTTATCCGAAAAATCAGGTCCTCTGAGATAGGAATGAGAAGTTAAATATCGCAAACGGCTACAAAACGGATTTGTCTTTTGTTGCTTCTTCACGCAAAAACTACTTAACATATTTAGCTGAAATATTGTTTAGATATTGTAGCTGAAGCTAATAATATAAAAGAACAGTGGTACTCCGGGAGTCTGGACAGAAGCGAAAACTTCAAGTTTGTCGTCTATAGGTAGAGGCAGTCTTCGAACGGTCCTTACCCGTACCTCCTAGAATCGTAAAGTTACCGTGACATGACAATGTGTTTAAAGTCAAATATGTCAAAAGTGGTGTCGGTGTAGCGCGTTCAATGGTTTTATCCCATTAAAAAAAAATGTCGAATGGTCCTTACCCGTATCTCTTAGGATTTTAAAGATAACGTGACAATGTGCTTAAAACCAAAAGTGTCAAATGTGGTGGCGGTAAGGTTTTTTTCCAGCTCAAAAAATGCCCAACGCGCCTAAATAATTTTTTACTTCAATTAAGGACAGCGATTCCGTCAGCGATGCCCGACCTAAATCTAGTAGGTAACATAATAATATTAGTGTAACAATCAGGGAGTAGGTAGGAAATCTATTTCGAATAATAAACACAGTCCAGTACACAATTTTAAGCCGATTTGTGAGCCGATGTGTAAAATCCTCACAATGGCGTCCCTTCCGCCCAGTGGAGCAACAAACAAAAAGTTGTCTGTGGAGGTTCTATACATTTAAAAAAAAAAGTTGAAAGATGAAAAAACTAAATCCCGACAGAAATAATAAAATACACGCATGTTTTCCATTTATTTAGAATTGGCTTGTTTCATGTGATACCTATATTGTTGTACTACACTACTATTGTACCTAATGTAGGTACAATAGTAGTGTAGTACAACAATATAGGTATCACATATATTGTTGTACTACACTACTATTGTACCTAATGTAGGTACAATAGTAGTGTAGTACAACAATATAGGTATCACATGAAACAAGCCAATTCTAAATAAATGGAAAACATGCGTGTGCACGCGTTTTGTAAATTTATTTTGTGTCGTGTTAAGTAATTGTTTTTTTTTTTCAAAGGAAGCAAATGACATGTCAAAATCTATCTAGGTATAGGCAGCGTTACAATTAAAAAGACAGGTACCGACATACACACAAGAGTGTCGAAAAACAAAAGCATTTTTTTGTTATTTCAATTTAAACTTAAATCGATTTTACTTCTCCCCCCAGTTTGTGCGTTATCATCTGTCGTTTTTTTTTAACTTACAAAGGTTACCTGGAATCGCTTTTAGCGATAAGGATTTTACTTATACACTGTATCACCTAATGTTTTTATTATTCGAATTATCGTGTTCAATAGAGTTCTTTACATTAAATTCTATATCTTCCGTTCTAGCCTGCTTTAGTGTTTTGCTGAGACATGGCGTTGGATGCAGTCAGCAAAATGTCTAACCCAAATACCTACATTATTGTGATGAAACATAATACTTAACCTACCACCGTTCGTGTATTGCCATATAAGTACTTTGATATTGGAGTCAGCGTCTTTATAATGTATTTAATTAAAATCTATACCTACCTGCAAGAGATCTTTATCTATACCAATACCTCAGATAATCCCGGGAAATCCCAGAAATTCTGATAATTTTTTGAACCGGGATTTCTACAACTGACTCCCGGTTTTTTCGAGTTTCTTTCAAGACTGATTTTGACGATTAGAGTTAAGTTATATTGACTATAACAATGCCTTATTGCGTAAGTCACATTTACAATGAACATGGTCTTCATGGCACCTTATTGCGACAACATTAAGGTGTTAATACTCGCGTGCCTGTAATTTTACGGCAACTATACTCTTCGAACCGGAATGCAGCAATACTGCTTGGCGGCTGAAATATGTATGGTGGTAGTACTTTTTTTTTATTGTTATATTTTTTTTATTTTTATTTTTTATTATTTTATTTAAAAAAGTACTTCCCCGGACGAGCCCTTTCACAAGTTCAAAAATATATGATGAAAATCCGTCACACTTACCTATCTTTGTGTTCAGCTTGTCTGTCTCTTTGTCTTCTGTTCTTAAACCAATTTGAAACCTGAAAGCACAAAAACCTAGTTAAATACACCACCGTCATAAACTTGAAAAAAGTCCGAGATCGTTGTATTTTTTTTATTGTACGACGGGGAAGCGCTTGGCCTTCATCTCACCTGGTAACAAGTTGAGATAAGGCCGAAGGTGGAGGCGCACTTCACCCGGAATCCTCAACAAACTAAGGAACTGGCTGTCTTACCTCTGGATGCCGGAACACTTTTTTTTTTAAGAATTGTTATTATGCCATTTGTTTATGGCAATTGTTACTATGACAGAATTAGGTAAGACGGTGGTAACTAGCCAGGCGGACTTAAACAAAATCCTACCATTTTAAGTTATGATAAGGCTGAAGGAAGCGCGAAATCAAAGTCATCATTTTGAAACGTCAAATCAACCGCCTGTTCGGAATCACGACCAGCACACAAGGGGAAAGGCAAGAAACTTCACCCGCACTTCACCCGGAATCCTCAGTAGTCCGAGTAATTGGCTGTCTTACCTAAATGGCGGAACACAATTTTTTAGCGTGGCAAGTAATTTGGCGAGTAATTCGTGTCTTGGGCACGCTTCCGTCTGGTACTGGTCTGGAACAGTTGAGTTACCTATAGACCGTTTGTACCGGTCCTCAGGTAATCCAACTGATTTCTTTTGTTTGATGGTATTTTTTTTTAGAATTGTTGTTATGGCGACGGAATTAGTAATCTCCCCGTCGTACAATTAAAAAATGGGTCCAATCCTAAATTTGTCTTGATATGCTCGGAGTCGCTACGAAAAGTGCAGCCGATCTTTAGCGGTTTCGTGACAATTAATTATTTATTAATCTGTTTTTTTTTCACGTGATGAGGTCCAATCCACAGACTATAGCTAGTCCATAGTCTCGCTACAGGCTTCGCTTGGGTACTTTTATTCTAAGTTGGTCAGCTTGTGGTCGGTAACACGACACCGCTTCCTCAAACTCACACAGATAGAGTTACGTATGAAAAACTACATTGTTTTAATACTTTTTATAAAAATATAACCTTCCTCAATCCGTCGGGTAAAATCTAGCTGTACTTGTGTTACAGCGTCGTCTCGATTCAACATTATAGATAGTCAAATGTCTTTATCTTATACTTATTTAGAGGTAAGATAGCCAGTTCCTCAGTTAGTTGAGGATTCCGGGTGAAGTACGCCTCCACCAACTTGTAACCAGGTGAGATGAAGGCCAAGCGCTTCCCCGTCGTACAATAAAAAAACAAAACTAGTTATCAAATTTATTTGATAAGAAGGCGTCGCGTGATCCAAGGGACATTAATTTCACACAGCGCCATCTAGCCCCGAGCTAAGCATAGCTTGTAATATGGGGACTGAATTACGAATAGAATACTTAAATACTTTTGTAAATACATACGTACTATTTGATACAACACCCAAACACAGAACAAACATCTATATTCATCAAGCGCACAAGGCAGAGTGACTCCCAACTGAGCTATGGTGCTTATTTAGGCAAATCATTTTTTTTTTACAACTAGGAGACGGGACAAGTAAGTAGTCTACTTGCTTATAACAATGCCTTACTGCGTAGGTCACATCCACAAAGAGCACACGGAACTGCACCCGTCAACATAAGGCACAAAGTTATTATGCCTCGCGTGCCCGTAATTTTACCGGCAACCGTACCCTTCAAACCGGAACGCAGCATTGCTGTTTGACGGCTGAAATAGGTATGGTGGTAGTACTTCCCTAGACGAACTCTTTCATAATGGGCTCAACTAATCTTATTTACAAGGAGCGCTACTGCTCTTTTTTCAATTCTTATTCAGCGTGGTAATGCAGTCATTGTCTCGGGCACGCTTTCTTTTTTCTGCTCTGGAAGAGTTTTGTTACCTATAGACCATTTGTAACGGTCCTTAGGTAATCCTGATTCCCTTGTTTGCCTAATAATTTGATGGTTATAGAAAGCACAAATTAAAAATAATCTATCGATATAGAGAAATGTGGCGCGTTTATGTCTTTTGTTTGGAATCATGGGTAAGTGTCGACGTTTCTTAGTGATCCTAAAAAATCCTACTGAATAAAAATTTTTGACATTGACTTTGACTATAGGTCGTGGGTTTACGAGTCATAGACCCTAGTAATCTTAATTATATAAAATCGTCGCGTAGCTGGCTGACTGACTAAATGACAATCGATGCACAGCCGAGATGTCTTGTTTTTCAGGGATATTCAGGATTGGCTTTTGTTGTGTAGGAGTTTTTGAGTTCCGTCTTACCTGCACAGTAAGTCAATTCAGTCTTCAAGTCTAAGCTTAGCAAGGCTTTTATACAAGCTTGCTCTATCTTAGGCCACATCTTGACTTGTTTTTCAAGTGTGGCCTACTTGAAAAACAAGTCAAGATTCGATTCGAGTTGCACTTGAAAGTTGTGATCGAACGCTCGGCATTCATCAGTAAAAAAAAATCTTCACTCATCTCCAGTCTTACCTGCACAGTTAGTTGGTCTATTCAGTCTTAAATGCACAGTAAGTCAGTCTATTATGTCTAGTTCAGTTTAACCTGCAGAGTAAGTCAATCCCGTTTAGTATCGTTCATTCAAACTTGCTTAGTTAGTTACTTAATTCAGTCTTACCTGTACAGTAGTTAGTCCAGTGGTCTCTGCTAGTTCCCGTTTCTCTCGAGGCGAGGGGTAGGGGTTGTGGAGGTACCAATCTCGGAGCACTGATCTTGACTTTTCCTGGACAACAGAAACAGTCTGGTAAAAAATGATAATGTAAAGAGAAGAAGCTCTTTAAGACTTATTTGCGCCTTTTGTGATCCTCGGCCGAATCAGCCGCCGCCCTAACTGATGTCCGAGGCAGATGAGATGGCCTACCCATTTCTTATGATGTTAACTAGTTGACTGTTAGACTAGAAAATGGAACCTTGATGAGTTCTGCTCATGAATGAATTAATGAAAATTCTTTATTGTACACCAAAAACATATATAACAATTGTCAATTTAAAACTAAAGGAAACAGTACAATGGGCGGTTTTATCGCTTACAAGCGATCTCTTCCAGACAACCTTAGTATGGAAAGAATAGAAAAAAAAACAGGTTAAAAAGAGACCTATTATTGATGAGCACCTCCTAAGGTGATATTTATTATTATAATTATGAATATATATTTAATAATACTTAGGTCTCTTTTTAACCTGTTTAGTACCACAATCCAACAAAGCATCCTACCGAAATCTCAATCTGAAGTACATGAGCCTTATGTCTTATGGAAGTCATATGAATTTGTAGGTTTTTTTAATTGTAAGACGGGGAAGTGCTGGGACTTCATTTTATCTGCTTTACAAGTTATGATAACGAAGGTGGAAGCGCACTTCACCCGGAATCCTCAACGGTCTGAGGAACTGGCTATCTTATCTCTAAATGCCGGAACACAACAATTTTTGAATTGTTGTTAGGGTGTCAGAATTAGGCTAGCTATCGCCAACTTACCCAATTCTGACTGCTCAGGTGGACTTAAACAAAGTCCTACCACCAACCAAACCAAGCACAATATTATAGCCCCCTGAGGTTCGAACCTGGGATCTCTGAGTAGTATAGTATGTAGGTACATAGTGTATAATATGTAAGTTTATAAAAGTTTATAATATTATAAAAGTAGTGTGTATATTTGTAGCATAGCTTTACTTATAATGTATTATATAGATAGTCAATAGACCCCTAATGAATATGTGCACCACCAACCACCTCTTTAACGATGAAATCCTCTCTATCCAAAGGTTGTCTCGAAGAAATAGCTTCTTAGCGATAAGACCCCCCAATGGGTGGTCTTTTAAAAATAAAGGGTATATAATATGCAATCATATCGAGGGTGTAGTGATCAAACCCGATAAGTGCAAAAAAGTCGAAAATGGACCTATCGAGTCCACTATACCTAAATTTTTTCGCTTTTTCTTGTGGTGAAACCAAGTAAACCGATTTATGAGTAGAACACAGAAAAATATTGAACAAAAAACCCAATATATGCTTAGTTCTACTACTTTTCAAGTTAACAATACAATAAACAAGCTTATGGGTATCATTTTAGTTTTTGTTTTGTGCGAAAAGCACATAAGGTATAGTTATTGGATTTTGTCGCTTATGGATAATCACGTTATTGACTTTAGTACAAAAGATAAAAGCAGATAATTTTGTTAAGCGGATTTTACCGTTAAATGATTATAACGTTATTGGCCTTATCACAGAAGATGAAACCCCATAATGCTATTTATCGGATTTTATCTGGTAGAACCGTTTGAAATGCACAACATTTTGGTAAAATTAAAACATTTCAAATATTATTATTGTGTTGTAACACTCCTTTTTTTATATATTAGCTTACGTTTAAGAAAAAATAAAGCTAATAAAAATAGTTATTGGATTTTTGCATAATACAATAGACCACATTTACGGGGCGGAAGAACCCAATAAAATGTGTTTGAAGCTAGGCCTGAGGTCGGTGCATGCGGAGGACGGGCGCGGGCGGCGCGGTTCGGCGGTGCACACGTGCATTGGTAACGTAGTGACAAGTAAGACGCGCTGTGTTGCACACGTGTATCTCCTAAATCGAAGATAATGAGTAAACGCTCAAGAAAGTTAGTGCAGCTTGCTTGTGATGGATCTCTGGAGCAAGGTAATTATTGTACTCTAAAGTAGGTTATCAAAGAAGTAAATTAGGTACATAATATCAGTGTAAACTGCTTGAATTGTTATTTATACCTACTAAATTGTTTGTACGTAAATACCTACAAACAGTAGAATACAGAGTTTGCGCGAAGATATACAATTTCTATGGTAAGTACTATATATTAACAAAAAAGGTAGCTATTCCGCTGGCTAACAGTTTTGTTGGTACCTATGACCTACTTATTGGGTTTTATCACTTATCTATTTTCGTAAAACGAATACTGTTTAATTCAACCCGTGACTTTTAAAAATTACTTATTTCCTTTATTAATGTCATATTTATACACGTTATTTTCTTACTTAGGTTCATACCTACCTACCTACCTATATCTGCAGATTGTAAACTTAATAGGTAGGTATAAGTAATGATTATTTCATTATATTAAATTCAATTACATTGTAATTTAGTCATGTAATTGAAGGAGTTTCTTTATATTTTATTTTATTTATATTATCTTAATACATTATTTTTTTGATATTTCAGAAATTAATCCACGACTTACACTACTCGAAGATGATACTGCTGATGCTGACGTCATTTCTAATAGCTCATCAGACCTGAATGACACGCAGATTAATATCGCAATGCAGATGATGGAATTTGTTGACGATGATGTTTTAGAAGGTTATTTTTTTTTATATGCCTAATTGCCTGCTAATAAGCTTATATCGTTTTTTTATCTAGATGTCCTTGACTTAAAACGATACCTTCTAAGACTTCATTTCTTTTTGTAGGTCCAATTGTGAGTACAGGGAAAAACTTAAACGATGTTTGTCAGAGTCCTGATGAAATTGGCTGTTTCGGAATTGATCATTCAGTTAAAGACCCGTCCTTCATACCGGATTTTGAAGAAAATGCTTTAAATCCTACTGACAACACTATGAAAGGTAATAATTTTTATTTTATGTACTAACAAATGTTGATACTATTATTGTCTTTGACTCTGGTTATTTTAGTACTTATGTACTGATTCCGATCGATAACATACTAAAATTTATTTTATTCTTGCAGTTCCATGTACGAATATTAGAAAAAATGACGGTCAGTGTCCTGATGAAGTTAGTTGGTTTGGCAGTGGTCATTTAGTTACAAAAACTACCTTCGTTCCGGATTCTGATGAAGATGCTTCAATAGACGATTTTATGGAAGGTTATATTTATTTCTTATTATGTAGTACCTACCAACTAATATCTACATTTTTATCCAACTATGTTTACCCTTAAACTACCTACCTACTAAGATTTTGTTCTTGTTGTAGGCCCATCTACGAGCACGGGGAAAAACTTTAACGATATTGATCAGCTTTCAGACGATGTTTGTTTGTTTGGCAGTGACTATTCAGATACAGATCCGACGTACGTGCCGCATTCAAAAAAAAATGCTCTGAAAGACAAAGATTCTGATGATCAGTCGATAGTCCCCGAAAGTCCAAGTATCCTACAAAATGAGAATCAAGCTCCCATGGATCTATCAATGATGATTTTGGACACGATTATGGACAGAGTTTGGAAATTGGTTAAACCTTTAAAGCGACGTAGGAAAGCTCAGCCATCAGAATGGAAAAAAAACATTAGTAAGGCGAGAAAAATTCAAGGTCTTACTTATGTTACTAAAGGTGTCCCAAGATCAGCTAAAGTTCCGAAGCCTGTACAGTGTACTAAATGTTTTTTCAAATGTAATGAAAAGTTTACCCCTGAAGAACGCGAAACATTGTGCCGAAATTTTCATAAAATGGATTTTAAAGCTAAGAAAAACTTTATTCTTTCTTGCATAGAAATTCAGCCGGTTAAAACTCGAAAATTGCAGAAGACGTCAAACAAAAAGGACCGTTCGTATAGTAAAAAATGTTTTTTTCAGAAAAACAATGAAAAAATGCAAGTGTGCCAAAAGTTTTTCTTAGCGACGTTATGCGTAAGCGTGGATGTAATCACAGATGCTGTAGCAAAGGTAGATTCATTGGGAGTTTATGACGCGGATGACAAACGCGGAAAAAAAGTACCGCCACATAAAACAAAAGCTGAAGATGTCAAGTTTGTTGAGCAACACATCGAGACCTTTCCGGTAATGGAGTCCCATTACTGTCGCAAGGACAGTAAGAAAATGTATCTTGCTCCAGACGTGAAATCAGTTCAGAATATGTACAGGTTGTATGAGATAAAATGCGCGGAGAAAGGCAAAACGCCAGTTTCGGTATTTAAATACCGTGACATATTCATAGGCCAGTATAATTTCGGATTTTTTAACCCCAAAAAAGACCTTTGTGGTATTTGCACAAAATATGAAAAATCGGAATCGAAAGAAGGTCTAGCAGACGAATACCACGAGCATATTCGGCGTAAAACTACTTGTAACGCTGCAAAAGACACTGACAAAGATCGCGCTAATAGAGATGAAACATTCATGTCCATAACTATGGATTTACAAGCAGTTCTACAGATACCTAGCGGAGGAGAAAGTATATTATACTATATGAGAAAATTAGTCGTTTACAATTTAACCATTTACGAAGCGCGTCTACCTAACAATGCCTTCTGTCTTTGCTGGAGTGAAATAAATGGTAAAAAAGGCAGTTGCGAAATAGGCACTTGCCTATTTCACTACTTATCTGAAGAGATACCCAAAAATGTGACAGAGCTGAGCATATTTTCAGATACGTGCAGTGGCCAAAATAGAAATCAAAACATTTCAGCTCTCTTGCTCTGGGCTGTGCAAAATATTAAGCACCTGAAAATAATAGAACAAAAATTTTTAGAAAGTGGGCATTCCCACATGGAGGTTGACTCCATGCATGCAGCTATAGAAAATGCCTCAAAAAACAAGTCAATCAATAGTGTGTCTGATTGGAAAAATGTTTTTCAGTCTGCTAGAAATAAAAGAACTAAAATTATAAAAACTATAGACGGAACAAAGAAAATTCAGGTGGATAAATACAAAGTGAAAGAATTTAAATACAATGAGATGTTGGATCTGAAAAAGCTTAGTACCTTCATGATGAAAAACAAAAACAAAGATAATTTGAAGCAAACAGTAAACTGGCTAAAAATAAAAAGAATCCGTTACGTGAAAGGAGATTTAAAACTATACTTTAACTACGACTTGACTGACGACTTCAGATACATTGACGTACTCAATGTATCTCAAAACACACCAAAAACGAGAGCAAAGAGGTATTTGAACCCTTCATCAGTTATGCAATTGCCTGATAAGCTGGAACCACTGTATCAAAGTCAATTGCCTATTAGTATCGCTAAAAAAAAGGATTTGGAAAATATGTGCAAAAAACAAATAATACCTGAAGAATTACACGGATGGATACACGGCATGAAAACATTTAACAATGATCCTGAGTCTGAAACCGACGATGATTAGCTGTAATAACACGAATTGAACTGAATTTTATTAGATTTTTTCAACAATAAACCCTGTAAAAAACATAAATATATATTTTGATTTGTGATAAAACCCAATAAATCAACCCCCCAACTCAATAATTTATATTTTATGGTAAATCTAGGTAAAGTTAATGGATAAAAAACATAAAGACGATATCTTAAATATATTATCTCGTTGTGTAAATAAGTATTTGCACATCATTCGTCAGGTAAGCCAATCTTTCTTTGCCACAAACCTTAAACATTGATTATCTCAAATGTAGCTTTTGCCTACTTATCGGGTTTGATCACTGCACCCTCGATATTATATACCCTTTATTTTTAAGTTATTTAAGTATTTGTTAAGTTTGACAGTTTTTAAGGTTTTATTTAGTTGTGTTGGAAATAACATTTATTTACCTTAAAACAGTATGAAGTTTCCTCTCCGTCCCATATGGTCCTAGGCAGGGGGAATTTACGGCGAACCCGGTATTTACCAACGGCACCTAGAGGCCGGCCTCGTAGCCTCTCTGCCTCCATGTAGTGTGCTAGAAATGTTACAGAACTTGAGTCAGTTGCCCCACCATAACATTGACCCTGTGAAATAAGCATGTAACTGATAGGACAGAAGAATAGCATAAGAAGCTTGAAATAAAATAAATACCTGTGTACCCTTCCCTATAATAAGAAAAAACAAAGTCTCAGATATTGTCTGAGGAAATTAGCTCGCGGGCCGGGCCACTGCGCCCGGACAGGAAAAAAAAAACCATTGTCCCTCAATAAAAAAAATATCGTACGAAGGGGACATGCTTGGCCTTCATCTCATCAGATTTTTGGTGGAAGCGCACTTCACCCGGAATCTTTAATACACTGAGGAACTGGCTATCTTACCGATAAATGCCGGAACACAACAATTTAATAATTATTATGACAGAATTAGGTAAGATGGTGGTAGCTAGCCAGTTAGTTATGGAGCAGAAAGCGAGGCTTTTTGAATTGGTGCCGGCTTTCGGGTCTAGCCAGGATCTAAACAGGCCCTACCAGTTTTGTGATAATTCAGCCGTAACCTCTAGCAAAAAAGAGCTATGACTACTAGATGGTAGATCATATTCCCCTAAATATTTGGGGGGTAGCGTTTATCGTAGTGCCAGCAATCTTACAACTTCACACATCACTGACTCTCTGATTACGATATTTATCTGATATTTCATTGCCATAGAAAATTCACGTTGAAAGTACTGAAACAATCAATGAACTAGAAGTACTGAGGTATCCAGGAGGTTACCTTGATACCACAGGCTCCTTCAGTCAATGTGTGAGCTCTAGAAGTCGGTACGGCACCTTGAAGTTTCCTCTGTGGAAAGCCTCTGTGGTTTCTGCCTTCAGAACTGACTCATTTCATAAGAAGACCAGAAGATTACCTACAGGAATAGTTTTTCGGATTCCACAATGTACTTTGCGGTTGATTTGAATGTGAAAGAAAATGGAGGATGAAGAACTTTCTAGCATTTTACGTCTCTGGTAGACTGCACTATTTGAAAAAGTACTAGGCGAACAGAAGTGTCAAAGCAGTTACCATTTAGCCAGAGTTGCAGCTTTGAATGGTTGTGAGCACTGAATGTCTGAGACACACAAAGCCTGTACCGCACTTTGAAGTTTCCTCGGTGGAAAGCCACCGTATCAGAACTGACTCATAAGTCAGTGTCTGTTAGACTGCACTATTTGACAAAAGTACTAGGTGAACATAAGTATTAAAGCGAGAGTGAGAAAATGGAGACATTTTTTATAGCATTTTACGTCTCTGTTAGACTGCACTATTTGACAAAAGTACTAGGCGACCAGAAGTGTCAGAGCGGTTACCTTTTAGCCAGAGTGTCTGTAGCTTTGAATGGTTGTGCGCACTGAATGTGTGAGACTCTAGAAGCCGGTACAGCTCCTTAAAGTTTCCTCGGTGGAAAGCCACCGCGGCTTTGGCCTTCAGCACTGACTCATGCCCGTGGAGACGTTCGCAGGCTGGAAGGGACCATAGGAACCGTCCTAGGCGCTCGAGGTTTCCGGCTTGTTGAAGCACCTGGGAAAAATATATTAACTAAATTAATAAATATATTCACAAATATAAATCTTCTGTTTGATTGAATTAATGAAAGAAAATTCCTTATTGTAAACCAAAATAACATTGTGGCGATGTGGGTTGGGCCCCTTCCTGATACGGAGGTTGAGGGTTCAAATCCAGTCGTGTACCAATGAACTTTTCAGTTTTTAGTGAGGAAACTGCTACAGGACCAAAAATCTAATGACATGTGTCACAGGCTAGTATTGGCCTGCAACCTGTCACGTATTGAATACTACTTGTAAAACAGGGGCATGTGCCAAACGTAAGTTTGGATGTGCCTCTGACTACCCCCTAGTAGGTGATCCTCATAAGATCCACGCTCTAGAGTAGTGATCAGAGGTGAATCCTCGAAGGGAAAAAGTCGTGGGTATATTTATTTTAAAATAAATAGACACTTGACAATTTAAAAACTTAAGTTAACAGTATGGCCGGTCTGATCACTTTAAAGCGCTCTCTTCGAGACAAGCTTAGGATGAAAAGGATAGTACAAGTACGATTTATGGAGGTTGCACATAATAAAGAAAAAAATAAAAATTACCATTTTCAAAAAAAATATAAGTACTTAATAATAATTTAAACATGGTAAATAATAAAAAATATACCTAGGTATTTAAATGTATATACCTGATATACAGTTATTATTTAGTATTACTTGATATGAGATTAACAACTAAATAAAAAAAAAACAAATATAATAACGAAGTTGATAATGAAATAGTAGAATTCTGTGTCTGTACATTTAATATTTCCAAGTATAAATTGGTGATATCTACTAAAGACACGCAGCTGAGCCTAAAAATACAGTGACGATAACTTTAGACTGTGTCTGTTTGTGCACGCGTATCGGCGGAACGGCTTAACCGATTTGGATGTGATTTTAATGATATGTTGTCTGGTACAGGTTTTACGATAGATTAAAAAAGTTGTGACTTTCGTTTGTGATTTCTGGTTTGTGTTAAGTATGTATAAACCTAATTAACAAACGATAAGTTTGCTTTCATTATATTATCGTTTTTGTGTGAAGAATATTTTTTCCTTGTACCTACATTGCTGGTAAAATACGAGTAACAAGGGTACCTACTAAACATATTGAAGCACACTTTTCTCAATGTCTTATATTGACGTAAGAGTTCAAGGCTACATCAGCTCTATACGTCACAACCCCATTTTTTTATTATTGATAATAGTCAAGCGTTTGACCACCAGCTTACATGTAAAACAAGTAAAGATGTGGCCTAAGATGGAGCACGCTTGCCTAAAAGGAACCTATTTACTCTGGACTTGAAGACTCCAAGATTGTACTCGTGCGGAAAAACAGACGAAGGCAAGGAGTTCCATTCTTTACCAGTATTAATGATAAAGGTAGAGGCGAAACGATTCGGCACAATGGAACATTTACAATGTACGGGTTGTAGCTTGCCGTACGTCTGCTAGTCCGGTGGTGGAAAGGGGATGGAGGGATTAGGTCAAAGATATGGTGCCCCAACTTACATAAAAACGTTGATGTTTACTAACAACATAATAACATAACAAAACCGTTGCCTTAGTAGTATTTTCCCAAATTACCCATCCAAAAAAAAATGTTGTCTTCCAGCATTTAGAGGTAAGAAAGCTAGTTCCTCAGTTTATTGAGGATTCCGGGTGAAGTGCGCCTCCATCTCCGGCCTTATCTCAACTAGTTACCAGGTGAGATGAAGGCCAAGTGCTTCCTCGTCGTACAATAAAAAAAAAATGATCGAACCATATGTTTTTATTTCTAAATTGTTATGAATAAATGAAATGAATATTGCCTGGTGGACTGTTTGCTTATATCGTGAAAGCACCATTCACCTTCCAACTGCTAAAGCAATATCTCCGTATTTATTTTTATTATAAATGTATTTTTTACATAGTTGCCAATGGCTGCCGTCAAGATTCAAATGCCTGAAATGGCAAACGTGAATTCCGTAAAAGCAGTATTGATTTAGGCCTAGCCGGATGCACGTGACATGTGTGTCCGCGCAAATAGTCGTGTTTGTGACCACCCCAACTTACCTAGCTTAGCTTGAGTGAGATGAAGGCCAAGACATCCGAGTACGATAAAAAAAAACATTTATTTCTACCAATACCAAATTAAAGTAACTTATTGAGTAACTTTTGACTTTGACTTTGAATATATATGTTTTGTACGACGAGCAAGCACTTGGCATTCATCTCACCTGGTTACATGTATTTTATTTATTACTGTACTATTGTCTATGCAAGTACTGATAGCCATTTCAGATTCGTATCTCTAATCAGTATAATAAATCATATTTCGTAATTATTTTTTTTTCATTAGACGACGGGTAAGCACTTGGCCTTCATCTCACCTGGTAACAAGTTGAGATAAGGCCGAAGGTGGAGGCGCACTTCACCCGGAATCTTCAACAAACTGAGGAACTGGCTATCTGGATCCACATCTGGATTCAATCAGGACCCACATTAAGACAAAACTTGTGTTGTAGGTCATGCTTTCCATTCATAAAATATCCTTAAAAAGATTTAACTAAAAGATGATCAATAAGTGTATGTATGTGTCTGACAAAGTTATTTTAAGCCTACCTAACTTGGTGAATCAAATGTATTAACAAAATACCTACTAAATAGCCCGAGTTGCTTTTCCTCCTTGTGTGCTGGTCGCGATTCTGAACGGGCGGTAAATTTTACGTTTCACAAAGATACTCAAAAATCTGGCTGAATAAAAAAAATTGGTCATGGTAACTGCCAACAGAAGTGAAAACTTAAAACTTTGGTATAATTCGTATACCACCTTTTGAAGTGTTTTTTTTTCACGTAGGATCAAGGATTTAATCTAATAGGTAGGTATATTTTTTTAAAATATTTATAACTACTAATTATGTTACAATATTGTATGTAAAGTTCCTACGGTAAAACTGTATGATATATTAAAAATAATTAGCTGTTAAGCACTGTGACAAAATCAAACTTGTGACCAAGTTAATACAAAAATATGAATCATATTGTATTGCAAAATAATCTTTTTCATTAAAGAACAAAAAGACAAACAAAAAATAAGAAAACAATTACCTAGTTACTTTAGAAATGAGTATATATTAAGTAGAGTAAATACATTTATAAGATGTTAGGTACATTTATTATGATATATTGCATTTTAAACTAAAAAATCCGCAACAACTAGAAATCCATTTTACCACGGCTTCCACCAGTCTGTCACATAAGCATGTCAGTGACGCTGCCACATTAGCATGTCGATGAAGCGAACCCATAAGTTCCCAATCGCTTGTCTCGTCTAAGTTTTTCCCTTACTTATAAAATAAATTTCACTTCAAAATTGACCTTTCCTAAGCATCAAATAAAACTAGCAAGAAAGGTTATGTTGTTTAGGGTATGTGTGTGAATTTGCCTACAGTTACCGGGGCGGGACACACAAAAATTACCAAACCATAAGCCACCCTAATGGGGTATCAGTTACCCGAATCGAGGGTGAGATAATGGGATCCGCCAGACCCGTGGTGTTATCGATAATGCAATTATTGTACCGACAGGTATTGTTGTGCAAGCGTGCCAGTGAAATTACTGCAAGGTTTCAGTAATTACGGGATCCTAGGGGCCCATTACGCGTGGGGCGGTTGAGACTCGGGTTGGGTGCTGAGAAACACGCGGTGTTAGTATAGTAGCGTGTCGCTCAGTAACCAAAGATCAGTTGTTTTGGTTGGTGTTAGGACTTTGTTTAGTCCGCCTGGCTAGCTACCACCATCTTACCTAATTCTGTCGCCATAATAACAATTCTGAAATTGTTGTGTTCCGGCATTTAGAGGTAAGATAGTGTACCTCAGTTTATTGAGGATTCCGGGTGAAGCGCGCCTCCACCTTCGGCCTTATCTCAACTTGCTACCAGGTGAGATGAAGGCCAAGCGCTTCCCCGTCGCACAATAAAAATAAATAAAAAAATAAGTTATTTTTATATAGTGCACCCCAATACAACACCATAGTTGGCACCGATTCTTAAATTTTTTTTAGGTCATCTGTATTTATCTTCGCTTTTCCCAAAATCCCGTATTATTGCACCCTTACACGACTTTTAAATAAAGTGCCGAAGACGTCGTGGTGACATAGGTTTTACAACGGAAAAAGGTAAATATAAGTTATATATAAAAAAATGGAATTGACTTCACCACTAAACACTTAAACACAAAACTTAAAAATAACTCTAATAACTCTAATGTTCATATAATTTTAAGTTGGTGCCGAATTGCCAAGCACTACAAAATGTTTTTTGTATGGCACCGCCTTCAAATTATATGAAAATACTCTTAAAAGTTATTTATAAGTTTTAAGTGGTGAAGTCGGTTCCATTTTTTTTTAAAAACTTAAATTTAGCTTTTTCCTTTGTAAAATTTGTAATTTCTCAATGTAAACAAACTGCCAATAAATTAGTTTGGCAGTTCATGTTTTTGAGATGTTATTTAGTATTTAGGTTTATGTTGAACCTTTAAAAGTGAATAACATATTGCCAACCGTCTCTGTGGTCTATTGGTGCGCCCACCGCTGTCAGATCCAGAGGTCCCAGGCTCAAGCCCCAGGGGGAGCAATATTGCGCTTGGTTTAGTTGGTGGTAGGGTTTTGTTTAAATCTACCTGGCTAGCTACCACCATCTTACCTAATCCTGTCGCCATAACAACAATTCTTAAATTGTTTTGTTCCGGCATTTAGAGGTAAGATAGCCAGTTCCTCGGTATGTTGAGGATTCCGGGTGAAATGCGCTTCCACCTTCGGCAAATAAAGGAACTAGTTCTCTCATTTGACTAAGGCTAGACTTCGGTACACTTGGCATCCCCCTACGATGCTCTACATGCAGCAAAAGGTGGAATTCGATGGCGCTCTATTATAAAAGAAAAGATCCTATGCGGATGTCACGACCCTCAGACACGAGGTTTCCGATGCAAGGAGGAGACTTCGGTACAACCCTACGTCCTCAGAAAATTTAGGCGTAGTTTTAATAGTAACTAGATCCTAGTTATTCTTAATTCGGCCTTTTTTTATTGTACAACGTGGAAGCGCTTGGCCTTCATCTCACCTGGTTACAAGTTTAGATAAGGCCGAAGGTGGAGGCGCACTTCACCCGGAATCCTCTGCTGAGGAGCTGGCTATCCGACCACTAAATGCCGGAACACAACAATTTTTTTTGAAGAATTGTTATTATGGAGACAGAAATAGGTAAGGTGGTGGTAGCTAACCAGGCGGACTTAAACAATTCCTACCACCAACCAAACCAAGCACAATATTGCTCACCCTGGGGATCGGAATCGGGACCTCTGGATCTGAAACTGGTGGATTGAACCACTAGACCACAGAGGCGGTTAAAATGGCCTTCTGCCATTCTCTATTTGCCTTTCATAACTAAGAGTAAGAGTAACTTGTGCCTCGTTATTGGTCACCCTTGCAACGTGGCCTTACTTACCACCAGCAAAGTCAAAGTCAAAGTCAAAATTTCTTTATTCATTAAGATTTTTTAGGATCATTTTGAAACGTCAAATTTACCGCCTGTTCGGAATCGCGACCAGCACACAAGGAGAAAGGCAAGAACCTCGGGCTGGTTAATTTTTTTGATGATCCATTCAACATTTAGATACATTAGATACATCAAAAACCTAAATACTTAATCTTAAAACATTTGTTATTACCTATCTACCTAATGGGTAATTTGTTAACATTGAGAAATCACCATTTTGCTGACAACTGGTATAGCAACATCGGGCCACGCGTTCTTATCGTCGATATAATCACTAATTTTGTAGTAGGCACTTTTCATTAAATTATTCTTTATATACAATTTGAATTTACGAGCAGAGAGTTTAGTGGCGCTTTGAGGAAGCTTATTATAGAATCTCACACAGTTTCCTAAGAATGAAATATTTACTTTTCCTAAGCGAAACTTAGGTATCTCAAGTTGATTTTTATTTCTAGTATTAACACTGTGTACATCACTTCTTTTACTGAACTCATCAATGTTTCTGTGAGCGTGCATTAGGTTTTCATAAATGTATTGGGAGCTGACTGTAAGAGTACCAATCTCTTTAAAACGTTCCCTAAGAGAGTCACGAGTTTTCATTTTATAAATTGCCCGTACAGCTCTCTTCTGTAGAATAAAAATGCTTTCAATATTAGCTGCACTTCCCCATAAAAATAAGCCATAAGACTGTGAAAGTAACTAAAATAAACTAACCTTCGTAGCTTCATCAGTAAGATGCCTTATTGTACGTACAACGTATGCAGCCGAGCTTAATCTGCTAGCTAATGAATCAATATGAATACCCACATTGCAACTTTGTATCAATATTTAAACCTAAGAAAGTAGTTGCTTCAATAAAGTTAAGTATTTCCCCATTATTATATATATATATATATATATAATATCCCAGCGACAGAATCATTCAGCCCATTAGTGTCCACTGCTGGACAGAGCCTCCTTCAGGGTTTTGCCATAATCACCACGCATGGCAGACAGATTGGCTATCGCAGTAAAGTGGTAGATAATACCCAGAAGTAAGCTGTTGTCCGTCTTCTGGTGAGATCCCTAAGTCGGCTCTTACGACATCTATGGGCTGAGTTGGAGGGGTCAATTCTTGCCCTAGCCATTGACAAAAGGTGATTTCGGTGCCCGGGGTAGACCAAAGCGGTAATCCCGAGCACCGCAAAATTCCTATTGCCTGGTTAATTCCCGCAGTCGCCTTTTACGACATCTACGGGATTATTTGGAGGGATTTACATTACATATGAGTCAAAAGCCTTCGTGCACAAGTAATGAGTGACTTCCTTTTCAAGTCTCTTCAATATGAAAAAACCTCTACCCGGCCAGCCGAAACAAACAGTGAGTTGCCATGACTACCGGATGGGGTGCCGGATATCCGGTTACGAAGGCGTGGCCAGGGGGTGGCCAATGAGGTGGGAGGATTTCAAGTTTTCAATGGCGGCTGCTGAAAACTTTTTAATAATTTTCAAATTTTCGGGGCTTCTCATAATAACATTTACCTACAATTAAACTACCTACGTACAAAGGAATCAGACAGATTACAAACGGTGTATAGGTAACTGAACTGTTCCAGACCAGCAGCAGACGGAATCGTGCCCAAGACGCTGGCTGCATTGCCACGCTGAACAGCTATACTAATTCGCTGGCCTACATAAGAGCCAGCCCTTGGGTCACGTGTTGCCTCAATCAAAAGCCCCGCAAGATTTTTGAAAACCCGGAGGGCACCTGCTCCCCACGGACCCAAGGTCTCCACCCCAAAAGGCTAAGGTAAGCTCTGTCGAGACCACTATATTTGCGCCTTTATGATCGTAAGCCGAATCAGCCGCCGCACCAGCCCTAACTGATGTCCCAGGCAGATGAGATGGCGCTAGGGTGTCGACGCAGGTAGTGTCCCACACCAAAGGCCTACCCATTTCCCAAGGAACCAGGAACAAGGAACAAGAGCCGCTTACCATCATAATATGCTTTAACCTTTTGTCTTAGAGTTTAAAAAATAATATGCTCAAGATACGAACATGCGTCTTGCCAAATTTAATTAAAATCCATTCAACCATTTAGTCGTGAAAACGTAAAAAAATAAAATTGGTGACCCCTTTTTTTTTGTACGCTTGCCCTTCATCAAATGTATGTATATAGTAATATTTATAATTATAATTGTAGATAAAGAGAAAATATTGTCATTTTTGTATTTTTGTTTGTATTGAATAGGCTCAAAAACTACAGGCCCTATTTTTTTTTTTTTAGTAAGATAGGCAATATTTTTTATTAGGTTTTATTAGGGATCATAACGATAACTCGAATAATGTTACCCAAGGAGAATGACCGATAAAACTCCAAAAATCGTTGAACGTTGTAAAAACCTTGGCGCAAGTGTAACTGCGCAGGGTCAGCTAGTCTATTATAATATTGGTTGCTTGTATGGACGCATGGAAGTAGGTATGAATTTGAGTATGGAATTATAATGTTATGCCTTAGAAACTATTATAAAATAATTACGTTTGAAAAACTAAAAAAAAAATCGAAAAAGAGTGTTTTCTTTACTTTCGAGGTAATACACCCAAATAGCTTCAAGTGTGCCTATAATATTTGATGAGTTCCATCGATTTTTCCAGGATTACATCATCAGATTCTGACCTGATGTCAATGGGACCACCTGTGAAGTATATCCTTTCAAACAAAAAATAATTTTCAAAATCGTTCCGAGCGTCTTCGAATTATCGGGGAATATACATAAAAAAAAAGGATTTCGACGAATTGAGAACCTCCTCCTTTTTTTTGAAGTCGGTTAACAAATAAATAGACTCACGACTGTTTCCCCTTCTAGAATTCAACCTCTGATCACTACTCAGAGCTCGGATCTTATGAGGATCACCTACTAGGGGTTAATCAGAGGCACGTTCAAACTAACGTAACTATTATATTGAGAAGAAATATGTAAGCAGCTTAGGTTTGTAATAAGATTAAATTAACACAAATAACCCAGCTCGGATTTCTCGGAACGCTTGCATAAAACATGCATTACAAACATTGTTGCAAGGTTGTTTGTGTGTTGCTGGTTTATTTTAGTAGGACATAACATTGGTTACGTTCGCAGTTTCCGCGGTACCCACCTCTTTGAACCGCCTCTGTGGTCTAGTTGTTCAACCCAATTTCAGATCCAGAGGTCCCGGGATCGATCCCCAGGATGACCAACGTTGTGCTTGGTTTGGTTGTTAGCACTTCCCCGTCGCTTGGCCTTCATCTCACCTGGTTACAAGTTGAGATAAGGCCGAAGGAAGAAGCGCACTTCACCCGGATTCATCAACTAATTGCGGAACGGCTATCTTACCTCTAAATGAACATGAACTTCCGAAAACCAGTAAAATCCATTAGTGCACGACTGGATTTGAACTCACTAGCTTCCTTATTAATAATACGTTTTTGTTCTAATTACTAATAAGTTTTGTACCGTATCTGGTGAGCTGATATAAGTAGGTATGTACCTACACGTTGGTTATTTGCATAATATTATGTTAATTGTGATTGAAACAACTCATGATGTCACGTGAAAATAACTTGTTGAATGTTGAAAAAACTTAAATCCAGCCGCCATATTGTAAACTTCTTGGTTTTTTGATATAATGGCTCTTGACGTCTAACTGTTTTTTATTGTACGACGGAGAAGCGCTTGGCCTTCATCTCACCTGATTACAAGTTGAGATAAGGCCGAAGGTGGAGGCGCACTTCACCCGGAATCCTCAACAAACTGAGGAACTGGCTATCTTACCTCTAAATGCCGGAACACAGCAATTTTATAATTGTTGTTATGGCGTATTAGGTAAGACGGTGGTTGCTGAGTCGGATTTAAACAAAGTCCTACTACCATCCAAGCCGAGCACAATATTGTACTAACCTGGGGATAGAACCCGGGACCTCAGGGCGAATCCTAGACCACAGAGGCTATTACCTCTATTTCTTTACCTTAATCATCTGCAATAAATGACATCTATTGCGATGACTGTGACCAATTGTAGGTACATTATCACCAAATAATCCAGAGAATTAGCAGACTGTTTTTTCAGTGGGTCGCCATATTTTCCGAAGAATTGACAATACCAGCTATTGTAAGTAAGCTAGTTCTGGACGCAACGTCTTATATAGCATTCTTGTTTTGATCACACATTACTTTTGTCTCGTTTTTTCTACACTGCACTGATAGTGACTAAAGTAAAGTAAGTATAATTACGTTTTCAAAACTAAAAAGAAAACCGACTTCAATGAAGAATATGAAACTATTTCGTTTACCTGGATGAAGTATTTTTTCCAATTTTGATGAAAGCTGGACTTTACTTTTGAGGTAATACACCCTAAAAATATCAAAATCGCTTCAAGTTTGCCTATAATATTAGATGAGTTCCCTCAATTTCTGCAGGATCCCATCATCAGATCCTGACCTGATGAAATTTTCTAATTGGTCCAAGCGTCTTCGAGTAATCGGCGAACATACATAAAAAAAAGATTCCGACGAATTGTGAACCTTTTCCTTTTTTTTAAGTGGGCTCAAAATCGAAACAAGGATGCTATAACGACGTGGGTTGGGGTCATCCCAATATGGAGCGATGACTGGTGCCTGGTAGAAACCGGATAGGGAGACCTGAAGATGACTGGCGCCGTGGCGAAGCTTGGGAGAGACTTATGTCCCATAGTGGACTGCTATAACGATGATAATTATTAAATTTTTATTTTATTTATTTATTCATAACTAGAAAGGCCAGAGCCACTTGCACTAATTGCATATTATTTTAATTCGAAAAACGGGTAATTGACGCGTATATTATCCCGACGTTTATTTCTAATCGCGAAAGTTTAAAAAAAGACTACTAATTACATAACTCTATTAATTATTAACTCTACTTATTTTTTAAGAGTACTGGAAGCCCCTAGTGAAAGGGCTCGTCCGGAGAATTACTACCACCATACTTATTTCAGCCGCCAAGCAGCATTGCTGTTTTTCGGTTTGAAGGGTATGGTTGCCGGTGAAATTACGGGTACGTGAGGCTTCACACCTTTATGCCTCAAGTTGACGGGCGCAAAGCAGTGCCGTGTAGTTTATGTTCTTTGTGGATGTGACCTATGCAGTAAGCCTTTGTCATAGGCAAGAGTACACTTAACTAATAGAAAAAAAAAATGTATATTGTGTAGTGTTATGTTCAAAAATAATTAAAAAATACAATCAAATATGTGTCACAAAATAAAATTTTATGATAAATCAAATAAAATTCACATGTCATGTGGTGATGGTGAAATGTCATCACAAGTCCAATGATGATGATCTCAGATACAAAGAATCATATTAAGCAGAGTAGGGAAAACGAACAGGGTCCTTAGTTCGATGCTCTTGTCTACGAGCGGGTTTATCTATTTTGTTTCCTATTTGTCTATGACTGGAGGCAATTACATGCAAAACCCGTTCCAGGATTAGACTCTGGTGAACAGACGAACAAACTCGGCGGGGGAATTTTAATTTATAATGATAATAGGGCACTAACCTCGCATACGCACGCCACTTGCTCCTGTGTGAAGCCAAAACTCGGCAGGGGGGCTTCTCTAGGGGGGGTAGCCTCTCGCTGACCCCACTCAGGCCCCCCTAGCATATCCAAATGCTCGTCTCCAGCCACTTTGACACTTTACAGTCACACTTTTTAAAAACACAACTGTAGGTTAAAACCTCACATCACAATTTGAATTTAGAATATCACACTTCAACTTGATTATATAAACAGTCGAGCGCAAAAAGTTTTGAACTAAGATTTTTTAAACTTCGAACGAGTGTTTCGTTTTAATAGTCACTTGTTTTTTTTTAGGTAACGGTAAATGTGAGTGGTCCTAATGTTTTTGTTTAACTTAAAAGGTATCTAAACAAACAAGAAGGCAGCAGTCCCAGATATGTTCAAACAAATCAGCTTTTACGTCGATTACTTATAATTTCGTTATTTGGAAACGAAAGTTTGTTTTGGGTAAACAGCGTTACACTTATAAGCTTTTCTTAGTCTTTCGCTGTTTTCTTTTACAATTTTTGTTAAATATTGATTGTAAATGCTTTGGTCAATTATTGTTTTATTTTAGTTTCTTGGTCGGCTTTCTTTTCTTTTTCATTTTACTGACGAGATGTGCCTCCTTTATTAACCTGCAAAAGAACATAAATTATTAAAAAAATGTCTTAGAGTTGTTTGCTATTTTAAAAATATGATTGCGCTTAAAACAATAGCTAAATAAAAGTTGTACCATGGACACTTGGACATGGATACTCATGCGCAAACATATTTTACTGCCTACTTATTTTAGAAGAGAGGGGTTAAACATTCAAAAGACATACAAAGTGTCTCTGTCGTACACCTTTTGTTTATCTCATCCAAAACAAAGCTCGCGGGTACAGCATTAAATCAATTCAATTTCTAACACAATCTCAGCCTGAGATCTGGGTTGCCATCATCAATTTTCTGTATTTTTAACCAAAATATATTCACGTACATAAAGTATTATCGAGATGGTGAGACAACAAAATATTTATATTCCTTACTATACCTAAGTAATTTTGAAAGCTCATATGGACATACATATTAATCTAAATAATATATAAAATCGTCTTGTGGCTGTCTGACTAATCGAAAATCGAAGGCACAGCCCAAACGAGGTTCCGAGACTTTTTAGGGTAGTTTCCTTTTGTTGTGTAGTGGCGCACTAATAAAGGATTTGAAGAAATTCCCACGGGATGATGGGAAAAATTCCTGCTTTTTCACCAGTTGAATTATAATTTGACTGTTGTTTTTAAAGTACACAGCCAATTATTATTAGCTAAAATTGGCTGTCTATTGCACTTTACTGCTGCTTGACAGAGGCTCCTCCGAAGCTGGGTTTGGCCATAATCACCAAGCTTGGCAGGCGGAATTGACAGGCTTGGTAAAGGTGAAGATAATACACAGAAGGAAGGTGCTGCCCTTCTTCTGGTGAGATATCTTAATCGGCTTTTACGACATCCATGGGCTGAGTTGGAGGGGTCGACTCCTTAAGCCGTGACAGCCACGGCAAGTTACTCTTGATTGTACTTTACACTGTGTATCAAATGTTTGTGACACAGTGTAGAATAAAGTGCTTATTTATTAATTAATTCGGCTATTTTGGTGACTTTGATTAAGTCCGCCTGGCTAACTCCCACCTTCCAAGTCTGTCTGTCGCCATTACAACAATAATTGTAAATTGTTGTGTTCCGTTAAGATGGCCAGTTCCTCAGTCTGTTGAGAATTCCGGGTGAAGTGCGCTTACACCTTCGGCCTTATCATAACTTGACACCAGGTGAGATGAAGGCCAACCGTTTCCCCGCCGTATAAAAAAAGTTATTAATTCGTTCATTATAATACACTGCAGACATTATTTCTAGGTGCCTATACCTATAATGTCATAGGTACATTACGTATACGTACCATGTCATTTAAAGTTTTTTAATATATTGTGTATTTGTTGTAGTTTTTTAATAAAGAGCTTTTCATAGGTTTCAAAAACATTCACTCGATAGAAGTCTCAGTTTTTTTTTTCTTTTCTACACAAACCATCTTTATTCAATTAAAAGTATCTACAATTAAACTAACTATGTACTAAGGAATCAGTCGGATTACCAAAGGACCGTTACAAACGGTCATAGGTAACTCAACTGTTCCAGACTAGTACCAGACGGAAGCGTGCACAACACAATGGCTGTATTGCCACGATAAATAGCTATGGTAATTCGCTGGCCTAAATAAGAGCCAGCAGGATAGCACCGGCTCCCCACGGACCCAAGGTCTCCACCCCAAAGGCTCAAATAGGTAAGCTCTGTCGAGACCACTATATTTACGCCTTTTGAGATCCTCGGCCGAATCAGTCGCCGCACCAGCCCTAACTGATATCCCAAGCAGATGAGATGGCGCTAGGGTGTCGACGCAGGTAGCGTCCCACACCAAAGGCCTACCCATTTCCCAAGGGACAAGAGTCATACCGTCGGGCCGCTTACCATCATCACGTAACAGACCACTCGGTTCAAGAACGGCTGGAACATTGACACTGGTAAACGCTCGACGGATAATGTCATTAAGACTAGCGTGGCGCGAAATCCTGCCGGCAGACCTTGTGCACGAAAGTCCGTGAAAACCAAGTTGATCTACGGCCGCACCGCACCGGCACTGGTGAGAGGTGCAGCATCTTGCACCCAACCGAAGACAAGTGGCAATACGGAAAGTTACAGGATCCATAAGTGTACCGGTATTGTAAGATGGATGTGCTTGCAGCTAAAACCTGATTCACATTTTGTAACAGCTAAGAGACGAGCACGATCTGTGGAGATTGAGCACGTATGTAATAGATAATTTCGTGTCAACTCGCACAAAGGCCCGTCCCAATGCCGTTGTGCCGAAAAGTGTTTTGGGGGGTCGGTATTAGGACGAGCACTATGACAAGGATTTCGGGCCTCGTCAAGATAAGAAATTTTGAGTAAATTTGCCAGGAACAGCCGAAATTGATGGTGTTAGAATTTTCTCAACAAAAGATTATGTACTATAGACGGAAGACAAGAACGCTGGCAAAGCAACACTAGAAATTTTGCGTATACCTAAGCCGCCCTATCGAATAGGCAATGAGGCCTGCGACCATGCTCTGTCATCCAACTCAATATTCAAAACCGTGGAAAGGGTGTTATCTTGATTATGTTGTCAAAGCCTTCCACCAGCTCACTGTGTTTCCACAGTTGACAACATCGCAAAGCAAAAGTAAACTTTGGGACAAAAAGATACAATGTTGTAATGCTGAAAGCCATATGTGAGTTAATTTTTGAAAGTCTAAACATAATATATATAAAAAAACACTTACAAACCTCTATACGTACGTTTATGCGAACCTAATGGAAATATTCAGTTCGGTATGAAGCATGTTATTCAAAATATCGCGATTAAAATACTAACCTTTCGGGCGACAAATGTTAAAATTCCATATGAAGACGTTCTATCTCTGTTTGTCATCTTTGAGTAATAGCGAGGGAGAGAGATGCAAGAGGGTCACGATTGCGAGGGCGAACATGTTAAATGTTTGGTGTTCTAAGTAATTTTTATCATCGACACCATCTACAGGGAGGCCCTTCTGATGTATGGAGTTGACGGGTTAATAGAGATGTGGTAAAGTCGACAACTTTTAAGTTGTCAATTATTATAATTTTTTTTTTACTTAAAACAAATCTACAGCTCTAATAAAAGAATACATTAGACTTATATATTTAACCTACAGCCAATAATGGATATATATTATATGGGTAGAAATACAAGTATGACAGTCACTAAGTATTACAATTTATTATAACATGTTTTAATCCCTGCTATATTAAACTATACTTAGTAATATAATCTGTTATAAGATAATCTGGGTTATAATCTATATATACCAGATTATAAGTGACAGGATATGTTACAGTATAGGAGAGCTCCTGTAGACCAGATCTTTAAGAGACATGATTTTTCTACGATGGGATCTTCATCACAGCTGGTGAATGAATGAATTAATGAATTAAATGAAAATTATTTAGTGTACACCAAAAACATATAGAACAATTGACAATTTTAAAACTAAAGTTAACAGTGCAATGGGCAATCTTATCGCTTAAAAGCGATCTCTTCCAGACAACCTTAGGATGGAGAGGATAGTAAAAGTACGGTTGATGGTAGGAGAGTGCACAAAATAAATGAGAATAAATAAATATTTAGATTTAGAAAACTAAACATAGGTACCTACCTAATTTAATAAGTAATAATAATTTAAATATGCTGGTCAAGTAATGATAAGGCTGAAGGTGAAAGCGCTTCACCGGAATCCTCACCTGAGGAACTGGTTATCTTACCTCTAAATGCCGGAACACAACAATATAGAATTGTTATTATGGCGACAGATTTACCCACACCTCACCAGTATGTTACAGTCCCCACAGATGAGTTAAGGAATCTCTCTGGAGGACTCCGGAGGACTACCAACCAATTATCCTACTCTGCTACTTTGCGGAGCTGGGTTCGGGTCAGGGTTAGCTCAACCGGGGGCAGTGTTTTACCTCAGTATAAAGCAATTCGCCCCCATCCAAACAAGATTCGGAAAACACTTTTTTTTTAACATTAATTTCACACGCCATCTAGCCCCAAACCAAGCATAAGCTTGTAATATGGCAACTCAGTTACGGATAGAATACTTAAATACTATTTTTTGTTGTAAATACATACGTACTTTATAATACATCTATATTCATCACACAATCCAAACACAGAACAAACATCACACAAATTTGCCCTGGGTGGGAATTGAACCCACAGCCAACAGCGCAGAAGACATAGTTACTATCATTATAAAATTAGCCTCATAGGCTTGTCACAATGTTTCTAGGTATTGCGTCTTTTTTTTAACGTCTTTCAAACTGGAATTTCAGATTACAATAAAATGTCTATTAAAATCTGCATGCTTGACTGTGCATAATAAGCAAATATTACTATGCTACCTGCAGTTACTACTCTTAAGCACATATTTTTTCACAATGTTGTATTTACTTAATTTTTTTTTAAATTAATTTTTATTATGTTTTTTATTAATAAAAAAAAGTAATTAGATAACGAGATTTCGAGATAATATGCTTGACCAGATGAATATGAAAAAGAGAATAAAGTAGTAACTAATTTCCTTTGAAAATCTAATCAAAATAAATAAATATGTATTAATGTTTTCAAAGTAGGTATATTTGCGGATATGTTACAGGACAGGATTTGTTACTCCGGCCATGATGTCATTATCTTTTTAAACATGTGTAAGCACTTGAAGGAGTTATTATTTATATTAAACGATTAGGGTCATGATACGTCTTCAGATAATTTCGTGACAAAATCATGAAACTTATTTCGAGTAGCCATTGAAGAAACTATTCTGTTTTCATCTCCACTCTTGGCTGGCTTCCAACTGGGTCTTCGTTAGCATTTCATATTTCAGATGTATTAGCTCCATATCACCCACATAAGAGTCATTTCTTTTCTAATTTCGAGTCACACTTTACCACGTTGGTATTTGGATCTAGAACACCTGTTCGTTCTTGAAATATTGTCCGCTAAAGTTTATTGGCCTCTGTTCAGGATGCTTGATACCCACGCTCAGTGTAGTAGTTATCTTAAACATCCAGCAGATATGATTAATAGTAGTCAGTGCCATCTGAGATTGTGGTCAAACGTTGGTCTTTGATTGAGGTGACACGTGACCAAAGGGCTGGCTCTTATTTATGCCAGCGAATTAGCATAGCTATTCAGCGTGGCAATGCAGCCAGTGTTTTGGGCACGCTTCCATCTGTACACTGGTCAAGAACATTTGAGTTACTTAAAGGCCGTTTGTAACGGTCCTTAGGTAATCCGACTGTACATCCTTTCCTTTGTACATACCTAGTTATGTAGTTTAATTGTACAGTGTTTTTGTATATACTTGTAATAAAACTGCCATTAATTTTAAGTATAGGCAGCATTTAAAAATCCAACGGAATCGCCGAACAATTTTGAGCTCTATTTTGTTTATCTATCTAGAATGCAAACTGGTATATCATTACAAAAGTGAGTAAAATTCAATACTCGATAGTGCAACTCGAATCGATAACGTAGGTGGTCGATAGCCCGACACTATTACCCCACGTGGCGCGCGATCCTTATCGACAACACCAGCTGTAAAACACACGATTTATCGACATATTACCGCGCGCCTGGAACGATCACCGCACTATTAGTGATTGCATTTTTTAACCCTGCACTATTATATTATTGTATCTACATATTTAAATGTGAAACTACACAAGCCATATAAACAATTAAACTACTCACTTCTTTGTATACAACTTGGAAACTGTTCCATCAAGTAGCCCACCTGATGATAAATAAAATAAATGAAAACAAATACAACAGGACATTCAGTGCACACAGCGCCATCTAGCCCTAAACTAAGCATAGCTTGTAATATGGGAACTAGATTACAGATAGAATACTTAAAAACTTTTTTTTTGTAATTACATAAGCACTATAGTATGATACAACTCCCAAACACAGAACAAACATCTATATTCATCAACAAATGTTTATCCTGGCTGGGAATCGAACCCACAACCTACAGCGCAGAAGGCAGAGTTACCTACTACCAACACCAACTAAGCTATGAGGATTGTTATTTGATAAGCACATCTCTTGCCTATAGCAAAGCCTTACTGCGTAGGTCACATCCACAAATAACATGACCTACGCAGCACTGCATTACTTATGACATTATAACATAATTACAACCTAACATAATTACTTGAGGCATAAAGGTGTAAAGCCCTTCGTCAAGTAAAAAAAGGTGTTTTTTTAAAAAAAAGCTTTTTTTATTTGATCTGAGGATCGAACCGAAACACAGCAATGGTGCTTGACGGCTGAAATAGGTATGGTGGTTGTATTTCCCCGGATGAGCCGTTTCACAAAGAGCTCTATCATAGCTTGAAACCATTTGAGATGAAGGCAAAGCGCTTTCCCAACATTACCAAGGATAAATATCTGTAAAAGAGTCTGTTGTACCTCTGGTTTTGGTTGTGCGTTGATAGTCAGTTAATCAGTCAGCTTCACGATCATTTTATATATTTAGATCCGAATGGCATGTGTCACTGGCCACTACGTATGACATATTGTGTCACTACTATTCCGCTAAGCGGCGATGAGTTTGCAACCTATATCTATACGAATACGAGTATATGAATACTAGCTACTAGCAAATCGTGGAAATGTACCGAGCGTAAGTTTGGACGTGCCTCTGTCTGACCCCTTAATGAACCTTATAAGATCCACGTTCTGAGAAGCGATTGAAGGTATCCTCGAATCCTCGTAGGGGAAAATATCGTGAGCCGGTTACTTTTTTCGTTTTAGATTGGATTTTGAGAATATAAAAGCGTTGTTAATATTAATCAATATTATATACTTATAACTATGTATGTTATTGAAACTGAAATGGTTGTGCTCTTTCGGCCGTCCCGTGGCAAGTACCAAAAACCCTTGAAATACTCTTCATCCTATTAGTAAAACACTCCCAAAATTTCGTCGCTATACGGCTAACGGTGTAGACTTTGCGAGAGAATAAACTCTTCATTGTACTTGTTACACCGAATAAGTAAGACGTGAAAATAATAAAACAACTTTAACGAAATTAAAATGAATGATAAGGTCGAAGGTGGAAGCGCACTTCACCCGGATTCCTCAACAGGCTGAAGAACTGGCTACATTACCTCTAAATGCCGTAACAAAGCAATTTAGGATTGTTGTACTAGCGACAAACTCAGGTAAGATGGTGGTATGAACTAAGATTTAGAGAAATTCTCCCGTATGACGGTAATTCCAGGGCATTCCACAAGTCCCTCATAATAACTCATGTTTTCAATTGACAGCGAAGTAATCAACCGAGCGAGGAGCGTATCCAAATAGGCCTAACTCAATCCGAGACCCCGATCTTATCAGCCGGCCATAAAATAATACTTTTACGACCATAGCCCCACGGGTCCCTAATTAATGGCCGTGTTTCAACATTTTACACCAAAACTTACGAGGTACTGACACAATAAACATTGAAAACGGAACACATGTTATTCGAGTATAATTTTATTGAATATTTTAATTATTTGGTCATAAAAGTTAGGTTGGTTACGTTTTACGGGTTTTTATTTGGTGATAAGTCAGGATTGTTGTCAAATTAATTATGTTTAATAAGTTTTTTTTTCTTGGGGCTGTACCATGAAGTCTTATTGCGATTTAATTGACGACCTAAACTGAGCTGAAATTCTATTTCATGCCACGACGTCGCATAAATAAGCGTGTCAGTGTAGGTCCAAGCGACTCAGCTGAGAGTTTATGCGTTTATGTACTTACTTTTTACTAAAAAATAATATGTAGAAAATAAGTAAGTAATCGTAACGTTCCGAAAAAACTGCTGATTTAATTTCGGAACGTACCAGAGACAAAATTTAGTTCAATCAACGATTCAAACGCTAACCAGCTGTATAGACGTCATGGTACCAAATTGAGCGATCCAGTTTAGGAACCTACACTGAACTGCATCGGAAATGAGTGGCGTCTAATTATGTGATGGTAGGCCACCTGTTCTCTTTTTGATTCTCAGATACACTGAAAGTTTTCGGATCTGAAACATCAGTTTTTGTATTGATGACGGATGCGACTTAGAATCCGATAGATTTCAACGCTATTCTCAAACCATTTATGAAAATGTTGTGGGAATTTTCGAATTCTGATGGCAATTTTTAATTTATTTATTTAGATATGACCGAAAAGCGTTTTTGGAACCTCCATCGAAAGCTTCCGAATCAGATATCGAGTTCCGAATATTTGAGAACAGCCATAATGTCAAGTAATAATAAGGCCGAGAAAGCGCACTTTACCCGGAATCCTCAACAGTGTGAGGAACTGGCTATACTTATCACTTGAAAATGCCGAAATACAACAATCAGTTATTTGCATGATACTTTTGAAATTCTGCTCTTCAATTATTATTTGTTTTCTGTTATTGTTTTTAAGATCCATAATTTATTAGTGTAATGGTTTGCCCGTGGTAACAAAAATTTAATAAGTAAATGATAAATGATATAAGTAACAATTTCTCACTCTTTTGCATGTTGCTGGATGATAATTATTGTTAGGGTTAAGTCCGGATTTGTCAAACTCAATTTATTTAATTATATAATTTGTGATCGTTTATTGTTTTACTATGTTGAGCTACCTATAGGCCGTTTGTAACGGTCCTTAGGTAATCTGACTGATTCCTTTGTACTTAGTTAGTTTAATTGTACTTTTTATTGAATAAAAACTATCTATTTTTTTTACTATGTGTGTGCAATAAATATAATACATACGATTTAATAATATTGTTATGGCGACAGATTTAGGTAAGACGGACAATCCTACCACCAGCCAAACCACGCACAAATGTGTATCCCCTGGGGATCGAACCCAAATCCCAAACCTCTGGGTCTGATACCGATGGATGAACCACTAGACCACAGAGGCGGTTAATTAATAAAGGTAATTGAATAAAAGTTCAATGGATTTATCCAATAAAGATGTACCTTAGGTAGGTACATCTTTAGTACCATAATTAAGTACTTAAGTACCATCTGAACATTGAGTGTTCCGATTTTAATACTTATTGAATATCTGATTGTTTTCAAGCATTTATTTTAAATAAACATACCTATTTTACTTCCAATAACATCAATTACCTATATATCAATTAGGTGGTTATCCCGACTGTTGGACAGGTTCAACTCCTAGACGACAGGATTTTATCTGTACGATAGTACAATACAGACTAGTCAAAGTCCTGTCAAAATCTGAAAATGACCTAACAGAGCGCCTAAGTCGTCCTGTACCTTACGGGCAAGTGTTTGTTTATAATATGGTAGATAGGTATAATCTGTATACCTCACCTACTAATTTAGGTGGGTTTCTAGGTATTTCATGTGCATTAGTACTAGGTACCTTACCTACTTAGGTACCAACCTATTTTAGAATAGTTGAAAATGTAAAGCGCTCAGCTCGCATCTGTTTTGTTTCGGGCAAGGCAATATAGATTGATATAGATATCTTTGAATTCAACAAATTGGGTAAAGCTTGCGGTTAATTAATAGTATCATATGCATTCAGTTTCAAATCTCATTTTGCGTATCCTGTTCTGTATAAGATACAATTGACATTCCTTATATTCTGACTTCTGATTCTGACTCAGAGGCAATGCTGGCATAAAGCAAACACGCCAGCAGACTGTCAGTTTTAAATAAGGAAGACATCGACATCCCGTGGCATACTCACACTCATGCGCACTGCTAAATTAAGATCCGCCTCACATCACACGAACAAGCTTTATCAAGCTAAATGCTAAAAATACTCCTCGCAATGACGAAACACAACCTATTTACGCAACCCGCGGGCAACCGAACCGAAATTCAAATTTTAAATATCGAATCACTGAAATAAACAACAACACTGGCCGGCAACAACGCAAGGGTACGCTTTTCGAAATTTAAAAAAGTCCCCGAAACGCGTGCTCGCATGCCGAAGGCTAAAATGGAACTGGTTTCACATCCACTTCCGTTAAACCCTACGATTGGTCGTGCTGAATTGAGGAGACGCGTTTATCCAATAGGATTATTTTTGGTCGTTGAAGGGTAACGCCTTCCATTGGTTGGTGTGCAGGAACGCCATTTTTCAGCGTGTTATAACAATCGAATTGTTATGTGGGTGGAATCTTGCCTAGATCCGGCGAACGATTTCTGAAAACTCCGTGAGTAAAAATATCCAACCCACTTTACCAGATACAGCTGACCACGCTAAATCTTGCAGACGAAAACATTGTGATGTAACGAACCGATATTTTTACTTCTATCGACATCTTTTCAGAGTTGTAAGTGCAACAACAAATTATCTGTTAGGTATATACCTATGTACTTACCATTCCAACATTATTCTCTTTATAACTTTGACTAGTGAAACGTACGGGCGTTTCTTCGTTCCCATCATCCCGTGGGAAGTCTTTAAATCCTTTCTTAGTGGACCTCTCAAAAGGAAGCAAAATGTTGAACACGAAAATTACCCTGATAATTTAGAGTAGTAAGTATGTACTTACCTAGAGCCCCTTAGGAAAGGGCTCGTCTGGGAAGTACTACCACTATACCCATTTCAGCCAGGCGACATTCCTGTGTTCCGCTTTGAAGGGTATGGTTGCCGGTGAAATTATAGGCACGCGAGGCTTAACACCTATATGCCTCAAGTTGACAGGGGCAACTCATCTATAAATAAGTTTGAAAGTTAGTGATATTTGTTTTATTCAATCACGCAAAGGGGGCTGAAAATGGCTAAAAGCTAACTGTAACTGTTTTTTTAATATTTTGATCGCTCCTGTGATCTAGTGGTTTGCCTATCGGTATCAGGCCCAGAGGTCCCGGGTTCGATCCCCAGCGGGAGTACAAATTTGTGCTTGGTTTGGTTGGTGGTAGGTCTTTTTTTAAGTCCAGACAAGCTACCACCACCTTACCTAATTCTGGCGCCATAACAACAATTCTAAATTGTTGTGTTCTGTAGAAAATTCTGTTTGTTGAGGATTCTGGGTGAAGTGCGCTTCCACCTTCGGCTTTATCATAACTGACATCAGGTAAGATGAAAGCCAAACCCTTACCCGTTGTACAATTACAATACTTAAAAGTAAAATACCACCTTAAATACCAAATCTCATCACTTTCCAAAGTTCCCTTATAACATCTCAAGTGTTGTGACAAATGAAACGATTGATTTATTTGTGACATAAATATTTAATTTCTCTCTGGACCAAATGCGGGGTATTAGCAGTAATATTAGGTCCTTACATATGAAATTGGCGTTTTGTCGTACTGGCCACTTTGATCTTAAATATCTCCTCTTTGGTTAGGAATTCCAAATTCAAATTTAAACAGCTATTTACTCATGCATTTGTGTTTCGAAAACCGTAATTCATTTGTTTTTTCTCCTTTGTTTTTTTTTTCTGCGTCACTCATTTCACAAAATGGAAAACTTAAAATATCGCATTATTTACGAGTACTTACGAGTTCCACCGTGGCACCAGTGCTGCAGAAACGGCTCGAAGGATTAATGATGTGTATGGTGGTGGTGTCGCAAAAGAAAACACGGTGCGTTTTTGGTTTCAACGCTTTCGTTCTGGAAATTTCGACCTGCAGAACAAGCCCCGTGGACGGCCGGAGACCAAGGTCGATAATGATGAATTGAAGGCTATTGTGGAAGCAGATCCATCGCAAACCACATCACAGTTAGCTGCAGGCTGCGGTGTTAGTGACAAAACCGTTTTAATCCACTTGAAGCAAATTGGGAAGGTGAAAAAGCTTGAAAGGTGGGTACCTCATGAATTGAGTGAAGCAAACCGACAAACGCGCGTCGACTGCTGCGTTACATTACTCAACCGGCACAATAATGAAGGAATTTTAAATCGGATCATTACATGTGATGAAAAGTGGATCCTGTACAATAATCGTAAACGCTCATCGCAATGGCTGAACCCTGGTGAACCAGCAAAATCTTGTTCCAAGCGAAAATTGACTCAAAAAAAGTTACTTGAAAGCGTTTGGTGGACTGTCGTACACTATAGCTTTCTTAAATCTGGTCAGACGATTACGGCTGATGTCTATTGTCAGCAACTGCAAACCATGATGGTAAAGCTCGCTGTTAAACAACCGAGACTTTTCAATCGCTCTACGCCACTGCTGCTTCAAGACAACGCTAGACCACACACGGCCCAACAGACGACTACCAAATTAGAGGAGCTTCAATTGGAATGTCTAAGACATCCACCGTACTCTCCGGACCTTGCTCCAACAGATTACCATTTTTTTCGAAATTTGGATAACTTCTTGCAAGGAAAAAAATTCAATTCCGATGAGGCAGTCCAAACCGCTTTCAAAGATTTCATTGATTCCCGTCCGAATGGTTTTTTTAGTAAAGGGATCAATGAACTACCTATAAGATGGCAAAAGTGTATAGATAGCAATGGTACATACTTTGATTAATAAAATATATTTTAATATGAAAAAATTGCCTTTATGTTCCTCCCATACAAAACGCCAATTTCATATGTAAGGACCTAATAGTAATAGGAATAAACTTTTTCACCTCTCAGAGCGTGGGGGTAGTCAGAGACACGTCCAAACTTACGTTCAATACATGCCTTTAAACAGCAATTTTTGCTTGATTTTTGCAAATAGATACTTTTTTTTTAGTTCCCATATTACAAGCCTCATAGCTTGTAATATGGGAACTAGATTACGGATATACGGATATAATACTTAAATACTTTTTTGTATATACATTCGTACTATATGTTACAACACCCAAACAGAACAAACATCTATATTCATCACACAAATGTTTGTCCTGGGTGGGAATCGAACCCACAGCCTACAGCGCAGAAGGCAGAGCTACTACTAACTGAGCTATGAGGCTTGTACATAGCCCGTGACGGGACTCGAACAGACATCATCTCCGGATACGATCTAAACCAATTGAGCCACGATGGCCCGACAACTAAGCGCTGATGTTGCTGTGACACTGATTGTTCCGGGCGGGAATCGAACCCACAACCCATTTGATGTAGACTTGTGCACTGTGCATTTGAATGCATTGTCATCTTAGCCGACATCATGAGACGTGACATTCAATTAAGAAGTTCCCGCCCGATAATGAATGGGTCTCAAATGACCACATGTACAAATATTAAAGCTGTTTATTCAGGAACAGGCTAGGGACGGGATCGTGGAATAACAACGCTGACATTTTATATTTATTTTATTATACAATAAAAAAAAAAACACTTACAGCTAGGCTTACAATTAAGTGTTTGATTTATACATCATGCATAAAGTATGCATGATATATAAGCTGCTCAAGGCCAATTAAAACGTTCCACCTATTTTTAGTGGACGACGAAAAAAGAAATAAGAAAAACAAGGACATTAGATTTTTTTTATTAACTATGGAAAAAAAATAGTTTTTTTAAGTGATATGCTAATTACATAAATTTACTATTAAATATCATATTTTATTTCATTGTATTTTTCTTTACAGCATATAATTTAAGTAGATAATCTACTAATTCATACATATATAACATAAATAAGTTGTTTAATTGCATAGGAACAGAGAACACAACATCAACATCAACGTTTAAAGTAATTTATTAGTCTTTTCGTTACATTACATAACATAGTACCTAAGTCAAAAGATTACAAAGATATTTCACTTAAATAAATTAGTTTGTAGTAAATTTATATCTAAATAAATCCCTAGAAGATATGAAAATGAACATCCTATTCGACATGCTCAATTTTACTTATCCAACAAATGAGCAGCTTATGAATTCATGAACGCTGTAGAAAGGGTTGCACTGAAAAACAATTTTAATTTATGCTTGAATCGGTTCAAAGGTAAAGGCGGAACAAATGACAGGGCTTTTGATTAAGGCAACAAGTGATGGGCTGGCTCTTATTTAGGCCAGCGAATAGCAAAGCTATTCATCGTGGCAATACAGCCTGTGTCTTGGGCACCCTTTCATCTGGTACTAGTTTGGAACAAGAGTTACCTATTCCTATTTTGTGTTATTTTATTGTACCCATTATTTCGGTTGGTGGAAGGATTTTGGTAAAGTCCGCCTGGCTAGCCATCGTACCTGATTCTGTCGCCATAATAACAATTCTAAAATTGCTGTGTTTCGGCATTTAGTGGTAAGATAGCCAGTTCCTCAGTTTGTTTAGGATTCCGGGTGATGTGCGCTTCCACCTTCGGCCTTATCATAACTTGAAAATCATGTGAGATGAAGGCCAAGCACATCCCCTCGTACAATAAAATAAAAAAGGACTAAAACTTTAGAGATAAATATTTTTTATTTACTTAAGTATTAAAAAATACAACTTAACATTTATTTAGACGCAAACTTATAGTTGAGCAGGTACGTCAGAAGGTTGTTAGATATACTTATCTTTTGCATCCCGAAAAACATGCTGATTTAATTCACTTTGTTTGCCGACAAAAAATATGTCATTAATTTGCTGACCGTTTAATTAATTAACTGACTATATCTATCATTACATTATTATATTTAAGGCCTTGGATTATAATTAAGTCCCTTACTATAAGTTCTCTTTATATATACATATAAGTTCTAGGATTAGGTACTATGATATCTTATCTGAGTCGATGATCCAACCAAATAAGTCTCATGACTAAATATACAAACACAATTATTAAAAGCACCGCGGAGTTTGCTCATTTCGTGTCTATTCTTTCATCTTTTGCCATTTAAAAATACATTATTAAAAATCGGCTCTATGCAACAGCACAACATAAACTTAAAATCAACTCTATTCCAAAAAGATAAAGTTGAAATTGCTGGTAACAGGTTCGGAGACTGCATAGAATACGATTATTATACGCTCATTTGGTTCCTTTGTGGCAAGCTTTTGTTGAGTTAGTGTTCTTTTGTCGAGTGCTGTTTAGCGGTAGACATCTTGTTTTTGATGGCGGCGAGATGAGGGGCTGATTTAGGGTTCATATGGAAACTGATTAAAATGTTGTTTTTTTTTCTAACTTCAAATTCAAATTTATTATTCAGAATAAAAAACACAGTGTACGTACAAAAAACTGATTACACGCCTCTTGACATGTGAGTAGCTTGCTATTCCTTGAAAATAAAAAAAATACAGTTAAACTGACTGGTTAATATGTAACTGGGCAGGGCTCTTTAACCTGAATTAGGTAGATATGTAATATTTGACTTCATTTCATATGATATACTTTGAATCATTTTTTTTATGTGTAAGTCATTTCCTTTTTTTTCGTATGAGTTTTTCAAATTATTTATACGTAGGTATGGAAAACACTATAACTCAAGCTCTGAACGACAGCTATATTCATTTTAGTAAAAGTAATTCAAACGTACAAAAAAAAATAAGTTTATTTTTGTTTTTTTATTGCACTACAGGAAGGTGCTTGGCCTTCATCTACAGTACTACAATATTGTGTAAATTTTGGATCTTACCATTTTAATATTACCATATCATAAAATATATCTACAGAACCCTTATGAAAAGTGCCTCTATCGTCTCCCCCTATCACCACCAAGCACACTCAAAACCCAGTAGTCAAGAACTCTCAATAGATCAATACAAATAGTACATTCTATTATCGTAATAACAAGATCCCAATCCGGAGATCTTGCGATAAAACATAGCCCATTTTTGACAGCCGATAGAATAGCAGATGAAACCTTATCTCATTTAAAAAAAAAACGAAGGGATGACGTTGATTCGTCAATGAAGTGGAAGCTTGGAAAGGTGGTCTGGCTATTGTTTGGTTGCTTATTTTTTTATAATACAATGCATGAGTTACGGATAAATTTTTTGGGGCACTGCTGCAGAATCTAATCGGATATTTGTACTACAAAAGCGATCCATTAGGTATATTTTAGGATTAAAATATAGGGACTCCTGTAGAGATATGTTTAAAAGGCTGAACATTTTGACCATGATAAGCGAGTACATTTACCAAAATATTGTTTACATACGAGGAAATCTAGATAGTGTTGTAAGAAACTCAGAAGTTCATAGTTATGATACTAGAAATAAGGGAAATATTGTAGTTCCTCGAACAAGACTCACAAAGATATTAAAAAGCTTTCTTTGCTTGTCAATAAAATTGTATAATAAAATACCACCTGACATTAAGAATAAACCAGACATTGAATTTTTCATCGACATTAAACTTAAATTAATTAGAAAAAGTTATTATACAATTGACGAAGCTTTGGCCGACAAGTATATATTTTGTGACAATAATAGTTAGTATAACTAGTAAATTTGTTTATAATTTAAGTGCGGTACTAAAGGTACCTATTAATTGTTTTTATTCTTTGTCTTTGTTATATTTATTTTTATGTATACTGTGCCTAGCCTACCAATTTTGTTTTGTTTTTGACGTATCTAAGTGCATGTAATATGTTTAAAGAGGAAATAAATGACTATTTGACTATTTGACTAGCTGTAGGTACCTACATTTCGTTTCTTGAAAAACATTTTTTGCCTACATTAGGCGCTTAGGTAAAATAATTATAATTATATCCAGGTAACTTAAGAATAGTACAGAATGGTAATTTTACGAATTCTAAGACCAATATTATATATATTGATACCTTATACCAAAATAAGTAAGCAGACGTAATGTCAACGATAGGATACTTATTATTATTATTATACGAAGTTTAATACGCTTAGTACGTTTTTGGTTTGAAAAGGTGACTTATTATTAAGACGAAAATTATTTAGATTATCAGCTAATTTAATAAACGGTCAGCTAATTAAGGAGGTTTTGCTGATTTTTTTTTATCAACAGACAAAGTGTGTTAAAAAGTGTGTTCTGTTTAAATAAATTGTTCCTTGTTATTATATGTAGGTACAGTTTCTTAATTTTTATTAAAATGATTATATTCTTGCCTTGACTGTCTTTCTAAAATTATATTTCTATAAAATGTAAATCTATTATTGGTCTTAAAAAAAATATGTGTGGTAAGTTTATTTTAGAATAAGGACTGTTGAATAAATGAAAAAAAAAAAAAAAATCCTTACTCTGCTCGAATTATATGCTGTCAAAAGATTTTTCAAGAAGATTTTTCTGAGTTATTCGATGGTTGTCATCACAGGTTGTCATGTTCGGTTTTAGTCGTGTTTTATGGTTGGTCATATTCTGATTTGGCCATGTTCTGGTTTGGTCATTGTTGACCGGACAAAAAAAAACATTGATTTACCATCCATTGAATACAGACTCATTTTTTTTTACAACGTGTAAGCGCTTGGCTTTCACCTCACCTGGTTACAAGATAAGATAAGGCCGAAGGTGGAGGCGCACTTCACCCGGAATCCTCAACAAATATGAATTGTTGTTATTGTAACAGAATTAGGTAAGATGGTGGTAGCTAGCCAGACGGACTTAAAGAAAGTCCTACCACCAACCAAACCAAGTACCATATTGTACTTCCTCTGGGGATCGAACCCGGGACCTCTGGATCTGAAATCGGTGGGTTGAACCACAAGACCACAGAGGCGGTTAAAATATATGTCGTCGCAGTGACAAAGTACCTTTTAATAAACCGGCGCATGACAAATTACACTTCATCATCAGCGTCATCACTGCGTCGCGTTGCGGTGCGTTATTACGTTGCATGCTGTGGAAAAAATAAAATCTCGCTACGGATCTTTTATAGAATAAAACCGCCATGTGTAAGTCAGACGCGTTCACCGAGGGTTCTGTCTGACCCAAATGCCAAAACGCGAGTTTCTTTTGCAATCTAGTTCATAATCTAGTTCCCATATTACAAGCTATACTTAGTGGACTAGATGGCGTTATGTGAAAATAATGTCCTGTAATATTTATATATTTATTTATTAATATCGTTCTGCGGCCTTATTACCTACACAAGCAACAAGCCTCATTTTTTTATTGTCTTGATTGTTTTGTTAAAATGACCTACATTGACTTAATCATATATTTTTTTATAGATGCTACAAATAAAGCATTTTATATCCTATTCTATTCTATTCATAGCTCAGTTGGTAGTAGCTCTAACTTCGCTGTAGGTTGTGGGCTCTATTCCCACCCAGGACAAGCATTTGTTGTGTTGATAACAAAGATGTTTGCTCTGTGTTTGGGTGTTGTATTATATAGTTTGTATGTATTTACAAAAAAATCGTATTTCAGTTTTCTATCCGTTATCAAGTTACCATATTACAAGCTATGTTTAGTTTGGGACTAGATGGCGCTGTGTGAAATTAATGTCCTGTAATGTCTATTATTATGTTCTGTGGTAAGGCTCCGGCCGACTAAAATTTCGCAAAATATTTATTATTAATTAGGCACTTATTACCTCTCATCTATTTCGTGTCTGACCTCAAATAACACGGGACTTCTAGCCCAAAACTAAGCATGGCTTCTAACATGGGAACTATCATTAATATTATACCATCTGTATTTGTACGATATTAGTCAATACAAGCAACAGCCCAGGGGCATAATATTGTTATTGTAAATGGTATGTAATATTATTAAGAACCTTGTAATCTCATTTTAAGCGAACTTATAATTATGTTCTTATGAGAATAAATATCTATAAACCTAACTACAGATTACGGATAAAATAACCTAAATAAATAACATTATTCCAACACAATAGGCACATGGCAATGTAGTGTAAAAGAAGCCAATTCATAGATTTTAAATAATTGATTTTAACTAACTTCCCACAAAAGGAGGAGGTTCTTAATTCGTTGGAATCTTTTTTTTTATGATCCCGATTACTTGAACCACTTGAAGATTTACAAAAAGATTTGAAAGTTTTACTTGAAGACGATATTTTTTTAAAGGGGAATACTTCACAGGTGGTCCCATCGTCATCAGGTCAGGATCTGATTACGTACAGGATCCTATAGGATCCCGTCAAAGGGTTTGCCCTTTGATTACGGAGCCCTAAAACCGTAAACTACCAGTCGTCACAATAATACGCGATTGTGAAGGGCGTGCTTCTTACACCAATATCCTGGGGTGCTAACAATATGCTTAGTAACGACCTAACAGCTATTAATGGTTATGTTATCGAGTATTTTTTTGGTGTACCGCAGGGTGATCTTGTTTGTCAAATTGAATGGCATTGGGATAGTCATGAATAAATTGAATATTGTATCTGTTTATTGTACGGAACTCTACTACGCATTCAATCGCTTTGAGTGTTTTATGGGTATTCTTGATCGGAAAAAGATGATTGTGATATTGTTCGCATTTTGTAAATCCACGGAATTCATGTGGATATATGTCGATAATTTATGTGCTGGGCTATGAAAGGTTAGTGCATGCAGAGATAATGTTGAGATGAATGTGTGGAGCGAGAATACATAAGGTAATAAGAGTAGTAGAGATCCTTGTGAAATTGCTCGTCCGGGGAAGTTTTAACCGCCTCTGTGGTCTAGTGTTTCAACCCAACGATTTCAGATCCAGAAGTCTCGGGTTCGATCCCCAGGGGGAGTACAATATATTGTGCTTGGTTTGGTTGGTGGTAGAACTTTGTTTAAGTCCAACTGGCTAGCTACCACCATCTTACCTAATTCTGTCGCCATAACAACAATTACAAAATTGTTGTGTTCCGGCATTTAGAGGTAAGATAGCTAGTTCCTCAGTCTGTTGTGGATTCCGGGTGAATTGCACTTTCACCTTCGGCCTTATAAGGACTTGAAAGGTGAGATGAGAGCAGGAGCAGGATTTTTTTTTTTTTCATATCGACACGTGTTTCGTCTCTACACGAAGCATACTCAAGAAATATTATAGTCTTAATTAATAACAAAAACGGGTACCTTTTTATATTCCCTATCTATTTCGGAGTCCACCCGTGACCACAACCGTTGTAACACGGTCGAAACTGTCGGGAATATAAAAAGGTACGCGATGAACACCCGTCTTTGTTATTAATTATGTACAATAATCGGATTTGGTACTTAATATCTTTCTGTTTTCAGATTATTTATTGTGCACAATGGATTTCCGCCAAATAACGCCTGAATCAATTGCTATCTGTGGTGTTTTATGATCTAACTCATCAATCGGATCACAACAGGCGCAAATATAGTGGTCTCAACAGAGCTTACCTACTTGAGCCTTTTGGGGTGGAGGCCTTGAGACCGTGGGGAGCCGGTGGACCCAAGGGCTGGCTCACTTTAGGCCAGCGACTTCGAATAGCTATTCAGCGTGGCAATGCAGCCATTGTGTTGTGCACACTTTCGTCTGGTACTGGTCTGAAACAGTTGAGTTACCTATAGGCCGTTTGTAACGGTCCTAAGGTAATCTGACTGATTCCTTTGTACATACATAGTTTAATTGTAAAAAGTATGCATATACAAATATTTTATTCGTAATCTAAGTAGATCCCATATACAAGCTTATTACTTTTATTACTTATTAATTGCCCTGCCTTACTTTTTAATTACTTATTATCTTATTACTTTGGTGCTAGATGGTGCTGTGTGAAATTAATTATTATAACCAAATGTCAGATAAAATATTTCAGTCGGATTTTAGTTACACTTTCAACAACTAACTATTTCTTTCAATAGCTGAGCCATCGGAAAATTGTGACCAATGATTGCCTCTGCACAGCGGGATGGAGACAAGACGAAACATTGAAAACAAACAGACTAGTCATTACGAGCCCTGTACGTGAGGTCTGAGCAACAGAATACCGAGAAATGGGTACGTAAGGTATAGCGGTGTCGAATGACAGTGCGGTGGGCCCTACGACCTCTACTGAGGAGTAGGAAAGTATTGAATGAAAGATTGACTGAATGAATGAACGATTTGACGATTAATGAATGATTCGACGATGAATGAAAGAATTAATGAACTAATGATTTGACTATGAATGAATGAATGATTTGACGACTAATGAATGAATGAATTATTAAACATTAATTATTTAACACTTGATTGTACACATAAATAATACTAAAGCACAATACAAACATTTAGTGTCTTAGTATAATGGGCGCCCAAAAGGCGCCTTAAGTATAAATTATCGCGCAATTTCTTCCAGGCAACCTGATGAAGTTATTTCATTGAAATATGAGCCCAATCTATTTGCCAAAGATTACTGAAGTAAAAATTCAAATTCAAAATTAAAAAATGGTGTTTATTCATTAAGATTTTTTAGGATCATTTTGAATCGTCAAAGTAGGTGAGGTATTAGTATTACTATGGTTTACAGGACGTTCATTTCTCACTGCGCCATGTTGCTCAAATCTCAGCAAAGTTGTAATATGGAAACTGATTACGTACTACTTATTATAATTTACATAGCTGGCTATTCACAACACACAAACACAGAAAAATTATAACACAAATGTCTGTCACGGGTGGGAATTGAACCCGACTTTAATAAACAAGTATTGAATGAATGAATGAATGAATGACATGGCTTTCAGTTACAATTAAAATAGAGTTAGGTAGAGTCAATTTAGAGAGTGAACGTATCTTCGTGTCAAGCTCGCTCTATTTTAGACCTCATCCTTGTCTGAGTATGTTTCAAGGTCAAGAACTAAATAATTTCAATAAAAAATAATAAGCATATAGAAGTGTGAATAAAAATCTAATAGATGTAGACACCTATTAAAAGTAAGTAAAACATATACTACGTAAAATGATAAAAATAAGGAAGGTCCTTCCAATATTTTCGGTCAATATTGTTATCATTCAGTTCAGTAAGTAGGCACTCGTTACGGGCCTTAATCAAAATTATAGAATTGAAACTTGTGTGGCTATGCAACATAATTAACTAAATGAAACGAAAATAATAATCAATAATCAAAATTCCCATGCCATACTTTACTGTTAAAAGTATTAATACTTCATACTTTAGTCCTCCCGTACATTTCTCATCCAATCAATAAATTCACCATAAAACAAGATTTTACACCTCTACGTACTGAATTATTACAAAACTTGTGTCTTAAAACATCGAAATAACTATAAAATTACTACCTGAGCAATATTAAAATTATTAAACATTAGGTACTGGACAGATACTTAGATAGATACAATACTTATAGGTACCTGATACATTTTTTAACACAAAAAAACATCAAAAATTTCCAAAAAGTGGGAAACCTCTGTGGTCTAGTGGTTCAACCCACCGATTTCTGATCCAGAGCTCCCGGGTTCGATCCCCATGGGGAGTACAATCATTTTGCTTGGTTTGGTTGGTGGTAGGACTTTGTTTAAGTCCGCCTCCCTCTAGGACTTTGGGACTTTAAGGATCTCCCGATAGGACTTTTTTAAGTCCCTCTGTAGTCTAGTGGTTCACAAGACCACAGAAGCGGCAAGATTTTAAATATTATGGGAATAGTGTAGATACCTACAACATATTATTATACCAATATAGGAACTACCTAATAAGACAAACAACAATAGATATATGTACAGTCTAACATAATTTATACATTCTAACTTTTTCTATGGTATTTTTGTGGAATTTATAGTCTAAAATATTATACTGTCTGTCTTCATGTATCTACAATGATATGTGGCCACAGAGAAAAAACAATAAAACTCTTCATGAGAGTAACTTAATGACGATAGAGCGAGAAGTGTAAATAGAGAGAGATACTAGATCGAAGGCTTTCACGGTTATACGGTGAGTAGGTGTGGTCTAGTGAAGGACTGCCTATCTGGCGCACTTGCATTTTCAAATATAAATTTTCTTACGTATACGTATTACGTAAGTAGGAACCAAGGCTTATCACTATAACTTGCACCAAAGAGGTTTTCTTTGTCAAAATTTCGCAGTTTTTTTTATATTAAGCTATTATTATGGCTCTGTTCACGTTGTTTTTTGATTTTAAAAACCATACAACATTTATGGTGACTTTCAATTTTTAATATCTCATTTTTTTCTGTTAAATTTATTATAATTCACAAACATTACAAATAATATGTTAAATTAAATTAACTAAGTAAAGTACCTACATACTTATGTACAAAGGAAACAGTCTGATTACTTAAGGACCATTGCAAACGACCTATACGTAACTCAATTGTTCCAGACTAGTACCAGACGGAAGCCATGACACTGGCTGCATTGCCACACTGAATGGCTATGCGAATTCGCTGGCCTAAATAAGAACCATCCATTTTGAAACATGTACTTATTTGTTTAATTCCAAGGGGCAATCTACATATACTACTAATTCTATCTACTACTAATTTTCTAGTACCTGATTCTGAACTTCCACCCCTATAATGAATCACTTAGGGTACGAATTTTCCCTACAAAAGTAAAATTATCCTCAAAAGGGCTGTGCGTTGATAGTCAGTCAGTCAGTTTCACGACCATTTTATATGTTTAGACTAAAATATGATTAGTAGGTAAGTTAAACCCACCTAGGGGTATGCATATGTTCGTTTAAGAGTAGTAGAGCCCCATAAGAATGGGCTCGTCCGAGGTAGTACTACCACCATACCTATTTCAGCCGCCAAGCAGCATTGCTGTGTTCCGGTTAGAAGACACCATAAACCCCACGAACCATGAACCCCATGAACCCACGCATAAGAACTAAACGCTTTCAAGAATCTTTTATTGTGCGCACTGCAAGAACTTGGAATAAGCTCCCAGCGTCTGTTTTTCAGCTGTGCTACGACCCTAATGTCTTCAAGAAGAGAGTTAATAGGCACTTTCTGGGTAGGCTCGCTCCATCGTAGATCTCATTCTTACCCGTGTAAGTTTCGTGGTCAAGAGCCGACCCATCGTAAAAAAAAAAAAAAGAAGAGTATAGTTGCCGTAAAATTACAGACACGCGAGTATTAACACCTTAATGCTTAAAGTTGTTGGGCGCAATGCGTTGCCGCGTCGGCCATGGTCTTTGTGGACGTGATGTAAGCTTCTAAGGCAAGAGATGTACTTACGTCATGCTTGTGTCATCTCCTTCCGTTTCCAATGTGTACAAAAAAAGTGCAGAGTATTGTATTTTGTACCTGGTATAAATTGGTTCACAAAACATCTAATGTACCTCTGTAGCTCTTCGAAATGCATTAAAATTTGCATTTATATTAAGCGCGGAACGGTACAGCCTGTTACGGAAATTACAAACTGCTCAACAGCTTGTAAGTTTCCCACCCAGTAAGTACTTAGGTAGGTCTTATCCGCTTCTGTGGTCTAGTGGTGCAACCCACCGATTTCAGATCCAGAGGTCCCGGGTTCGTTCCACAGGGTGAGTAGGTACAATATTATGCTCGGTTTGGTTGGTGGTAGGACTTTGTTTAAATCTGCCTGGCTAGCAACCAAATAAAATAAAATAGACTCACTTTTCCCCTTCGAGAATTTACCTCTGATCACCTCAGAGCGCGGATCTTATGAGGATTACCTACTATTTAAACCAACACTGCGATTACCGAATCACAAGCCAAGCGTGGCCCATGTCCTGCAATGGTAGTTGTTTGAGCTATGATTATGAAACGACACCAGAACTAAGATTACTCAAACTATCCCTAGTACCTAAGTTTACGTATCGTATTAGCAATGACTGTCGTTCTGTTCAGATCAAGGCCAGTGCATGGTCTAGTAAAAAAAAAGTTTTACGTGCCGTTGCACACAGAATCAGTAGCACCACCTATAAGGTGAACTCGATGCAGAAGTAATGAAATGAGATAATGGCAGGAGTACGGGATATGTAATCTTAAATGTCGTAAAAGGCGACCAGGCAATGAGGAGTAGTATATATCTCAGAACTTAACGATATCAGTACGACTAAGCACCCGCCTGCCCAACATGGTGTTATTTTCAGGTTAAGATGATGATGATGATGGTGATGATGATGATACTGACCCATCTATACCTATAATAAGGGATACGGGCAGTAAAATAACAGTTGATGATGATAAACTAACATTTATAGACTGCAAAGGTAAAAACTACCTTCAGAAAAATATACCGTGATGTTCCGTAGCCAAGCGTTTACACAACAATACATAGCAACTATTTTTCATGATCGACCTTGTTTTACGATTTTGCATATCTTTTACTACTACAAATAATAAATTCTTCGTTAAAATTTAAATCTCATAGTTTTTTTTTTTTATAGTACTAGGAAACGGGACAAGCAAGTAGCGCACCTGGTATTAAGTGTACTCTTGCCTATGATAAAGCCCACAAAGAACATAGCCTACACGGCACTGCATTGCGCCTGTCAACTTGAGGCATAAAGATTTTAAGCCTCACGAACCCGTAATTTCACCGGCAACCATACCCTTCAAACCGAAACACAGCAATGCTGCTTGGCGGCTAAAATAAGTATGGTGGTAGTAATTCTCGACGAGCACTTTTACTAGGGGCTTCTGCTACTCTTAACATTATATTAGGTCCTTACATATGAAATTGGCGTTTTGTATGGGAGGAACATAAAGGCAATTTTTTCATATTAAAATATATTTTATTAATCAAAGTATGTAGCATTGCTATCTATACACTTTTGCCATCTTATAGGTAGTTCATTGATCCCTTTACTAAAAAAACCATTCGGACGGGAATCAATGAAATCTTTGAAAGCGGTTTGGACTGCTTCATCGGAATTGAATTTTTTTCCTTGCAAGAAGTTATCCAAATTTCGAAAAAAATGGTAATCTGTTGGAGCAAGGTCCGGAGAGTACGGTGGATGTCTTAGACATTCCAATTGAAGCTCCTCTAATTTGGTAGTCGTCTGTTGGGCTGTGTGTGGTCTAGCGTTGTCTTGAAGCAGCAGTGGCGTAGAGCGATTGAAAAGTCTCGGTTGTTTAACAGCGAGCTTTTCCATCATGGTTTGCAGTTGCTGACGATAGACATCAGCCGTAATCGTCTGACCATATTTAAGATAGCTATAGTGTACGACACCGGCACTAGTCCACCAAACGCTTACAAGTAACTTTTTTTGAGTCAATTTTCGCTTGGGGCAAGATTTTGCTGGTTCACCAAGGTTCAGCCATTGCGATGAGCGTTTACGATTATCGTACAGGATCCACTTTTCATCACATGTAATGATCCGATTTAAAATTCCTTCATTATTGTGCCGGTTGAGTAATGTAACGCAGCAGTCGACGCGCGTTTGTCGGTTTGCTTCACTCAATTCATGAGGTACCCACCTTTCAAGCTTTTTCACCTTCCTAATTTGCTTCAAGTGGATTAAAACGGTTTTGTCACTAACACCGCAGCCTGCAGCTAACTGTGATGTGGTTTGCGATGGATCTGCTTCCACAATAGCCTTCAATTCATCATTATCGACCTTGGTCTCCGGCCGTCCACGGGGCTTGTTCTGCAGGTCGAAATTTCCAGAACGAAAGCGTTGAAACCAAAAACGCACCGTGTTTTCTTTTGCGACACCACCACCATACACATCATTAATCCTTCGAGCCGTTTCTGCAGCACTGGTGTCACGGTGGAACTCGTACTCGTAAATAATGCGATATTTTAAGTTTTCCATTTTGTGAAATGAGTGACGCAGAAAAAAAAAGAAAAAGAGAAAAAAACAAATGAATTACGGTTTTCGAAACACAAATGCATGAGTAAAAAAGCTGTTTAAATTTGAATTTGGAATTCCTAACCAAAGAGGAGATATTTAAGATCAAAGTGGCCAGTACGACAAAACGCCAATTTCATATGTAAGGACCTAATAGTAAGCATAGAAGAAGGTAAAAGTGTGTTACACACGTCACGCCCGAAAACGTATCTTTGACCACGCTAATCTCCGAAAGTACTGAACCGATTTAAATGAAGTTTACAATGGTAGATTGAGTAATGTTTGGGTTAACATTATTCGTGTAATTTATCAAAATCCAATCATGAATAAATAAGATGTGCATGCATTAAACCAAAATGATTAAAAGTCAACACTACTTTCTACACTACTTATGTAAATCTTTTTTCGAAAAAATCGTCAAATCCTTCCCTTAACCATACACAACACATCATCGAAAACCACATCCAAATCGGATAAGCTGTTCCGGAAACACGCGTGCACAACCAACAGACAAACAGACAAAACATCTAAAAACTGTATTTTTATGCTCAGCTGCGTGTTTTAAGTAGGTAGCATCAATTTTTTTTTTAAATATTAAATGTACATACACAGCTTTTCTACGACTTTATTATTAGTATAGATTATATACTACTAACATGGTTTCTAAAGAACTTAACCTAGCACAAAAGAAAACATTCGACAATTTTGAGAAGAACTTATTTTAATATATATTTTTGTTTCAAAACAAAAGTAACATTGATTCAATAAAAAGTACAATTAAACTAACTATGTACAAAGGAATCAGTCAGATTACCTAAGGACCGTTACAAACGGCCTATAGGTAACTCAACTGTTCCAGACCAGTACCAGACGGAAGCGTGCCCAAGACACTGGCTGCATTGCCACGCTGAATAGCTATGCTAATTCGCTGGCCTAAATAAGATCCAGCCCTTGGGTCACGTGTCGCCTCAATCAAAAGCCCCGCAATATTTTTGAAAACCCGGAGGGCACCGGCTCCCCACGCACCCAAGGTCTCCACCCCAAAAGGCTCAAATAGGTAAGCTCTGTCGAGACCACTATGTTTGCGCCTTTTGTGATGCTCGGCCGAAAAATTTTTGTGACTTTCCCGGTTTCACCTGATATGTATCTCTGGTTCCATACGCCAAGCGCATTCAGACGTATCTGTCGCTTGGCGTATAAAACCGGACACTGGTCATAGTCCGGTTTCTTCTTCAAAGTCAGAGCTGCTTGCTTTGCTAACTCGTCAGCTCGCTCATTCCCCTGCAATAAAAAGTAAAATGACACCGCAGTAATCTCCCAGGCACTGGTCTTGATCCTCACCACAGCGATATTGTTCGTGTTGAGTTTGGGGCACAGTATGACGTCTAGGCTCGAAGACTGCTATGGCAGCTTTGACCGTCCCGTCTCCTTGACCAGTGTTCGGGAAGATCCTTGCTACTCCGGTGTCCTTCATACTCCTATGCCCACCCACATACGGCTCCTGGATCAAAGGCAATTTTTCTGCTGACTGCTTCCATCATGAGCTCATCTGTGGCTAGCCTCATTTTCTGTAAATTTGCTTGGATTACCTGGTAGGTATGGCCTCTAGCTTGGGAAGTTGCTACGGGGTCATCACTGGCACAACTTTAGCAGTACGTTATTGAGGCTCTCGCTAGGGCGTCTCACCGCCGCCTGACTGGGCATTCCTGGCTGAACGCGTTATGAATTGTAGCGTCCAGCTTTGCATGCTTACATTTGCATAGGTGGGTGCCACTTCGGTGAGCCAATCCGCGCAGTTGGCCTTAAGGTGCGGCCCCTGCAGTGCAGCTTCATTTCTCGATTGTTTCTTTGCTGAAACGTCTGCCGTGGCCGTATCCTAGACACAGAGAACATTGTACCAGTGGCGACTGGTCTGCCACCTTTATTCTCTGAAGGTCAATGTGTACTTCCCCCGTGTCTAGAATCCAATTCCATATTAGGAGAAACTACGACGTGGCTTAAGTGAGGATTTCTGGTTTTCCTTCTATAGCGTATTTCTAGCCTGTGATGGATTAGTTATAAATAATATCCAACCATAATTTGTTTTAGTTTTTATTCTTGACTTTTTACGTAGATCTAAGAGCGTGGCAAAGGGGAAGAAATTCCACAGATAAAAGTAGAATAATGACATTTCTGTCTATTTGACAGTTTCAAGCTAGGATACGCGCTCTTTGGCACATTTGAGGCCACATATTGAGTCTGTTACAGACTTTCTGTTACAGACTTTCTGTTAACATAACTGGCGCGGCAAAACGAGAAAATGACAACATTTTACAATATTTAGCAGACATATGCTAACTATACATATTAGTTACTATAATTTAAAGATTTTCTAAGCTAGCATATACCTAATTAAATATTTACTATATTAAATATATTATATAATTAAATATTATCTATAGTTATAACAATATTCAGACTTTATAGGTAGAGTAAGAAATGGCATGAGTCTGAAGGACTAAAATCAGCTATAATATATGACTCTACCCTCAAACATTTTTTAAGAGAATCAGAAAGAGAGTCTGAAGGACTCTTTACGATATATTTCGACTTGGTTGGTAGGACAATGTGCCTCCAAGCCTTGAAGAGTCAGAAGGACTCTTTACAATATATTTCGACTTGGTTGGTAGGACGATGTGCCTCCAAGCCTTTGAAGAGAGTCAGAAGGACTCTTTACAATATATTTCGACTTGGTTGGTAGGACGATGTGCCTCCAAGCCTTTGAAGAGAGTCAGAAGGACTCTTTACAATATATTTCGACTTAATTGGTAGGACGATGTGCCTTCAAGCCTTTGAAGAGAGTCAGAAGGACTCTTTACAATATATTATGACTTGGTTGGTAGGACGATGTGCCTCCAAGCCTTTGAAGAGAGTCTGAAGGACTCTTTACAATGTATTTCGACATAGAAAACCCTACTTACATTTATAATACATTATTACAAATTATCATCTATTGGAAGTACTACAATTTTGGAAATCGCTCTACGATAGGTACCAGTTTTTGTTTTGACTTCTACAACACGGACCCTTTGATCTGGACCAACAAATACCTTGCAGACTCTACCAACCGCCCAATGAAGGCTAGGTGCATTATCAGACTTTAGTAGAACCAACATGCCTTCTTTTAAATTAGGATATGATTTTAACCATTTTGTCCTTTGATTGAGCAGCGATAAATAATGACTACTCCAGACCTTCCAAAAATGTTGCTGTATTTGTGTGCATCTTCTCCAATAGGAGAGACGGTTAGTAGGCACTTCAGTTAAGTTTTGTTCCGGATAACTGGATAACCCCGTCCCCACAAGGAAGTGACCAGGGGTAAGATAGGTGTATTCGCTAGAATCCGATGACAACGCTATAATCGGGCGACTATTTAAAATTCCTTCTATTTGGACAATTATTGTATTGAATTCTTCATAAGTATATGGCGCGCTACCTATTATCCTTTTCAAATGATGTTTGCAGGATTTAACTGTTGACTCTACCAATCCTTGAAAATTAGGGGAGTAGCTAGGGGCAAAATGAAACATTATTTCCTTTTTAGAAGCGTATTCTAACACTAGAAGCTGATGATTAGATTTTTTGTGAAGATCATACAGAGCTTTGAGTTCGTTACTGGCTCCCTTGAAGGTACCAGCATTATCACAGGTCACGTCGCTTGGACACCCCCTGCGTGAACAAAACCTTTTGAAGGCTGTAAAAAAAACACTCCGTAGTCATATCTGACACCAACTCCAAGTGAACAACCTTGGTTGAGAAACACACAAATACAGCTATGTATCCCTTGGAGGTGAAGCTACTTCTGATGCGTGACTGTTTTACTTTAAAAGGTCCACAGTAATCAATTCCTACCTTTTGAAATGGACGTGAAGGAGTAACACGATCGGTAGGCAAAGATCCCATCAGCTGTTTAGCATTATCACATTTTAAGCGAAAACATCTCAGACATTTGTGAATAACACTTTTTATTTGACGAGTGGCGCTCACAATCCAATATCTTCGAAGCAAGGATGCTAAAGTAAGCTTTAATCCGGAATGCAGAAGCGTCAAATGTTCTAGTCGAATTATAAGATTTGTAACGTGAGCATCAACTAGGCAATATTATTGGATGTTGCTGCGCAAAGGGGATTTCAGCCCTTTGTAATCGCCCGCCTACTCGCATAATTGAATTGGAATCAATATAAGGATGCAATGAAGCTAAATTAGTATGTATTTCTTTATTGGCCTGTAATAGAGAGATTTCCTTGGAAAAATAATGCGCTTGTGTGCATCTCATTATCCTTTGAATGGCAATGCGACGCTCACTTGCGTCAATGACTCCATGATGCACCGTTACAGCTTTACCCAATTTATACCTACATTGGTTTATAAATATCAATATATAGGACATGACATTTTGTAATTTCGTGAAAGAGGAATATTTCGTGAGAAGCGGCCAGATAGTCGAATTCGTGACGTTTTTAAGACCGACATTTTGCTGCGAAAGGGGACTCTGCTCTGCCGATTCAGCTGTGAAAACTTGACATGCTATTTGATCCCTTTCTGCTTGATACATACCGGAGTGCCACGGACCATGCCACCATAAGTTGTTTTTAATTAAGGTCGCGGCGTCGCAACCTCTATTTATTATGTCTGCCGGATTTATAGAGCCGGATATATGATTCCAGTTACAGTTGTTGACAGTGAGCTGATTGATTATTTTTACTCTATTGTAAACATAAGGTTTCAATTTTAGAGAATTGTCCTTGATCCATGAAAGTGCAATTTGAGAATCTGTGTACAGATTTACGATTTTTACGTTAGCAAAAATAGGTCTTATCTTTGAAAAAAGCCTTGCTAACATCAGAGCACTATTTAGTTGTAATTGTGGAATGGTAAGAACAGAATTCAGTGGTTTTACTCTGCTTTTGGAGCACAACAAATTGCTATGAGTACCAGTTTTGTCATGAACGATTACATAAATGCAGCAGCCATAAATTTCAGCAGAAGCGTCGCAATAACCAGACAGCTCAATGTCGACAGCGTTTGTCAGACCCAAGTTGCGAGGTATGTAGATGGCCGGCATGGTCGTAACACTCTGTAACAAAACAAGCCATTCTTTATTCAGGTCCTCAGGCAGAGGAGTGTCCCATTCAACATTTTGCATCCAAATTTTTTGTAAAAGCAATTTAGCTTGTGCGATCAACGGCGAGACGAAGCCCAGGGGATCAAAGAATTTACTGGTGTAACTAAGTACAGATCTCTTTGTGTGCACAGCGGGTAGTATTTTATCAGGACAATACAATTTAAATTGGTCACCCTTTACATCATAGTGCAGACCTAAAGTTTTAGTCATTATCGAATCCAGATCCAGATCCATCTCACTGATCCCTAATTTTTTGGCAGGCAAATCATTCAATATACTCAGATTGTTCGAACACTATTTATGTAATTGAAAATTACCAAGCTGCAATAAACCTATCAGTTGCTCCTTCAACTCTTTGGCCTCAGATAATGAGGAACTGCCAGTAAGAATATCATCAATGTAGGTATGATCTTTCAATGCTTGTGCAGCTAAAGGAAACTGCGAGTGATATCTACTAGCCAACTCCAATAGGCATCTGGTGGCCAAAAAGGAAGAGCTGGTGAGACCCTGCGTAACAGTTTGCAACTGAAGGCACTTCAAATTGTCATTTGGATTTTCACGCCACAAGATGTTTTGTAGTTTTTTATGTTGCTTCACTAGCACACAACGGTACATGTGGCAAATGTCGCAAGTTATCACAATTTCAAAGGTACGAAAGGATATTAAGATGTCAAACAATTGAGATTGAACATTTCCACCATTACACAACATCATATTCAAACTTGCACCATTCTTAGTAACTATACTTCCATCAAAAACTACTCGCATCTTTTTTTGCAGTACTGCATGTGACAGATACCAAGCAGGCATGGTAAGGGGATCAGAAGGATCAATGACCTTTGCATGACCTAGTCTTAAATATTCATCAATGTAATTCTTATATTTTTTAAAGTAATCTTTATCTTTTTTGAATCTTTTTTCTAAGCTCAAGAATCTTTGAAGCGCAATGTAAAATGATTCAGTTGAATCTATTTCACTAATGGGAATTTTGACAGGTAAATCTACCTGAAATTTATTTTCTATTAATTGGACTGAATTGAGAAATTCTTTTTCACAAAATTCAGCTTCAGTATGTATTTCATCTACAGAGGTAGGTATTTTTTCAGTTTCCCAAAATTAGCTGACCAGTGAGTTGAGTTCTACATCAACATACGAACAATGACTTACAACTCTATCCATATCACTGAAACTTTGATAAGGAGTGATTTCACCTGATACAATATACCCGAAGCGCGTGTTGATGAGCATCAGATCACCCGGAGCTCCATCAATCTTGCCGTCGATGACAATCTTGAAGAAGACATCTGCAGCTAGCAGTGCTTCTATCTCACCTGGAACGTTATACAAGGGATCAACCAGCATATCAGTTGGTACTTTTAGACTATTGGGATTAAACCGATTTTGAGGCAATTTATGCGTTATCTTATCTATGACTGAGCAAGATATATTTAATTTGTAATCACTTTTGGGGGATTTGAATTCCATGTCAACAGCTTTATTAATGTGACTGTTGTTTTGACCCATAGTAATTATATTTAAAGGGTGGGAATAGGTGTATAAACCTAACCTCTTCACTAAATCAGTGGTCACAAATGAAGTTTGACTACCACAGTCAAGAAGCGCCTTGACCCTATGTATTTTATTATGTACATCTGTAACCATGACCTGAATGGTGGGCAATAGGACGTTACCCTGTGGTTTGCTGCAGTGAGCTGTGACATGGGAAGGCGGAGAAGCCTGCTCTTCCCTTTTGGCCTCAACTTTGATGTGCAACATGGAATTATGATCCATGGATTTGCAAATTTCATATTGGAAATGATATCTGCATTTTTTATTTGAATGAAGTCTGAAACACCTCATACATAAATCATGTTTTTCAATGAATGCCAAACGTTGTGCTGGGGAACAAAGAATAAAGTTAGGACATTTGTATAATAAATGCTCAATTGACTTACACATTTTACAAGGAGACCTTTTTTTTGTTGACTGTGTAGTTAACAGAGTGACTGATTTGCCTTTGAGTGAAACATTACTCTCAATCCTTGGTTGGGAAGGGCTAGCTTCTAAGGCTGCTGCCCTCCGATCCAAAAATTGGAGCAAGTCCTGTAATGTGGGACTGCCAGTACATTCAGAGTGATACAACCTACATGTCAATGTGTCTAGTTTCCTAATAATTATGCATATCAAAATACTGTCCCAGGATTCAATGGGCTCACCCATATTTTTAAGAGCGTTAATTTGTTGTCTGAACCTCGATAAAAATTCATGCAGCTGCTGAGTGGTACCCTTTGAGATGGATGGCAAGTCTAGGACAGTATTTATGTGACTCTGTATTAATAAATTGGGATTATCATATCGGTCCTTGAGTTGCTGCAATGCTGCATCATAGGAGTCATTGGTCAATGGCAAGTTATCTATAAGGGTTAGCGGTTCTAACTTAACACATTTTCTTAAATAGAAAAGCTTTTCTACCTTAGCTAGCGATGGATTGCCGTCGTACACCGCCATGAACATGTCCATAAAGGGCTTGTAGGCCTTGACATCCAGGCCGTCGAACTGTGGAACCTCCACCGGTGGCAGCCTGGTTCCTTTTCTACAGCAGGACATGTGTTGTGAAGACGCCTTCTCCGTGGGTAGCTCTGGATCCTGAGTGGCAAGCTGCGAGCTCCTCGAATCAACTTCAGAAAGATGCGAGCCGCCCGAGGGCGATATTGAAGTATTCACGTTTTGAGGTTGTTTTTTCCTCTCACGTTGTCTAACCGTATCCATCCACGAGTCGAATTTGGTTACGAGCAGGACATATCTTTCTTCAAAGTCCCCTTCATCCTCATCATCGGCAGCTTCCAGCGCCACGAGGTCAATCTGATGTGTGCGCACATCAGATTGACCTCGTGGCGCTGGTTGGTACTGATTATAAACCTCTTGTAGTAATTTGCGGCGAACATTCAATTCGCAAATCGCCGGTAATGTTGCTTCCGTAATGTTTGCAGCATGTTTTTCAGCTCTGGTAAGCTTGGCCTTGCATTGCCCTCGAGCAGCCCTCAGCTTTGCGCACGTGCCCACGTGAACTTACGACACCGGCGAGGTTGGTCTTGAACGCGCCGCTGTCGATGCCTCTTCTGGCTTCAATTGCTCCATCGGTTTATTTATTTTGGCTTCAATTTCTGTTTATGTATTTGGGTTGCTTCCCTGGTTTCGGCACCAATGATGGATTAGTTATAAATAATATCCAACCATAATTTGTTTGTTTTTATTCTTGACTTTTTACGTAGATCTAAGAGCGTGGCAAAGGGGAAGAAATTCCACAGATTTTATCTGTGGAATTGTAGAATAATGACATTTCTGTCTATTTGACAGTTTCAAGCTAGGATACGCGCTCTTTGGCACATTTGAGGCCACATATTGAGTCTGTTACAGACTTTCTGTTAACAGCCTGTCCTCCTGTTTGTCTAGGTTCTGGAATAAGCATCCATTTTGGTTTCTCAACGCGTTCATATGATGTCCTCATTTGTATTGTAGAGGAGGACGTCCTTGAGAACCAAAAGAGGGTCTTTATTTTTTATTTCCTCGACATTGAGGTGGGTCTCTGCCTGCTTAAGTCTTGCCTTAATCCTATCCCTGTCTTCTTGTGTTCTGCATCCCACTATTATTTTCCTATCCCGGGCTTTCCTTACGCGAATGGGTAGTGGTTAGTGATAGCATACTTACTTACCTACTGCTTTGGCGCAACGACCCAAAGTGAATCTTGGCCTCTGACACCAGAGATCGCCAGGTTTCACGGTCCATGGCCGCTTCAGTACAGTTGACGGCAATGCGTAGTTCCCGCAGGTCCTTCTCTACATGGTTGGTCCAGCGGTACCTTGGACGCCCTACGGGCCTACGGCCGCTAGGACGACCTACGTATGCTCGCCTGACTGCACACACAGTATAACCACGTGACCGAGCTATCGGAGTCTTGCGGATTTGGTTTCTCCTAAGATATTTGGCTCGGACACTACATCTTCTAAAGTTCTTCTAGCGTTTTAAAAAAAAATCTAACAACTAAATAGGTACATTCTGGCGCAAACTACTTACATGATTTATGCGATGAAACAATTACCTATGGGTGACATCAGTTAATATTAATACTCTTACTTATACGACGACTTTGCATGGGTTCTTTCGCACATAGGTGTTAAAGGTCATGAAAAGCAGATTGTCTAACCAATATGTGTAATTGTTAATAAGACGGATAATATATTTGACCTTGGGTGCAGTATATTCTCTCGTTACCTAATACGGATGTCTTACGTCTAAAAAAAACAACGGATGTGTCACAAGTTGGAAATACATTCACATCATTGCACTGCACACAGGTGGCATTTTAAGGGTCAATAGTAATTCCTTCCGGACCTTCATCTTAACTTGTAACAAGGTAAGATGAACGTCATGTGCTTACCCGTCGTTCAAAAAAAAATATTGATAGTTCTAAGGTTGTAATTAAATTTTGTACACAACGTTACAAACTAAAAACATAAATTCTTGTCTAGACAAGTATTTAAGTATATATACATAATATATATCTGTACTATATAGTATAATTACGTTTTAAAAAGAAACCAGAATTCATTGAAGACTATGATACAATATACCTGGATAATGTATTTTTTCCAATTAATTTGATGACAGATGGACGGACAAACTCACCGACAGATAGACGCGTGATCATTATAATGAGGTCCATTTTTTCAGATTTGGACCGTGGTGACCATGATGACAATGGGACACCTGTGAAGTATACCTTTTCAAACAAAAAAATAATTTTCACATACATAAAAAAAAAGATTCCGACGTATTTATAACCTCCTTCTTTTTTTGAAGTCTTCTAACAAGGTTAGAAATGGATATGACATCAAATAATTGTCAGCTAATGATATTTTGTTCTATTGGGACATTATCATACCAACGTTAGACGAAATATTACAAAATAGGTACATACGAATATCTTGATAAAACGAAAGATATGATGTCGGCGATTATTTCCTAATTCTAGATCTTCCACGTGTAATAAGAATTATAACGTGAGACATGGTGGTATGGTTGTATAACTTTAGCCTTCCCGTAATGGTTAAAAAAAAACAATCTTTCGCTCTGACTGATTTGATGTCTGATGTAATTTTTTTCAGCACTGCCAGTTTATGTATTTTTACCCAGTTTCGGGTTATTTGGACACAGCGTTCAGCAATCTTTCCCTATCGTTTGTCTACGGGGTAATATCTGGTAAGCGACAAACCTCGCAAAGTAAAAAAATCCATTTCGAAAAGCAATTGGGAAGCGTACGCAGGTGTTTATTTTTATCCAAAAAATACTGAATTCAACGTGTTTGTACAATATTCATCTTCAGTTTGATCTTCCTTGACATAGAGAAGTTTTGCTAGGCGGCTTCTACGACTTCATCTTTCTAGACTTTGAGAGCACGGGTTTGTTTCGAGGAGATGAAGACCATTTGACTTTGGTAAATTTAAATTAAAAAAAATTTGAAGAACATACTTATTTACCTATAACATTACCTATAAAATTGATCAACATATACTTTTTACCTTAAGCGCCTGGGTAGGCTTGGCGCGGCGTTGGTTTTCTTGGCACTTGGCAGCTAGCCAGTACGACAGTGGTGACAACTTAGGGGTTTTACCCCTAAATTTAGGGGGTAAAAGTGTTCGAAGGGGGATCTTTAGGGGCAGAAATGTTTTGGGGTTATTTTTAGGGGCTCTAATCCAAAGTAAAAAGTACCCTGTGCACAATAAAACGCAAAGCACGATACGACCACGATAAACATAAACAAGTACGAACTACCTTAAATGCTCAGTCAGTGGTACGAACGAAATGAGAGAGGGCGCGACCGGCGTCTAGTGACTAATAGCTCCGTACTAAAATTAAGTTTAAAATTAATATTATAGATAATCAGAGTTTAAAACTTAGATAAATCAAACAGAAAATCAGTCAGTGGTACGAACGAAATGAGAGAGGGCGCGACCGGCGTCTAGTGACTAATAGCTCCGTACTAAAATTAAGTTTAAAATTAATATTATAGATAATCAGAGTTTAAAACTTAGATAAATCAAACAGAAAATCAGTAAAGCACAAAGGACAGTGTTATCTCCACGAATAAATGGGCAAAAATCGCTGTAAAATCAGAAAACCAAGTGACAATACCTACAGACAATACAAAACTTTGACGAAATAAAGTGAAGCTTGAACAGTATTTTACACAACCAGTGCCTCTAAATTGTAAAACTTGGACTGTAAAACGGCAAATTCAATAAATTACAACCATTTGTTAACCAAGTGAAGTGAAATAATTCATTTGAATTGAAAGTTTTGGATAAAACTTTGTCTTCAACAGGGAGAACAAAATCTACCTGCAACTCAAGAAAAATACATTTATTCTTCCGAGACCGAGACTTGTGAAGACTTGCGCATCATCTGAGCAAAACTCCTGGGTTTGAACAACGTTGAGAATAGGTACCTACTCGTTGCACTTTTTTTTTTGAAGATGTCAACAGATTAATTTTGTCAACAAAAGTGACCATAATATTTTCGAAAATGTACCCCAAAATCTTAACTAGGGCAGGTCTCGCTCGCCAAGAAGTGGCCCGCCTTCAAGTAACTTTGCAGGAATTAAAGACCACTAAGGAACAAGTTGTCCAATTAAACAATGAACGTGATGATAATGAAAGAGAACTTATCTCCATAATAGGACAAAACGGGAAGCTGAAAAACGAATTATCAGTCCTTAGCACACAGTTACATGAAGTCACTATTGAGCGGAACAACCTCCAATCTTTGTTAGAAAGGTTTGACATGTGTAGTGCAGAGTATGAGCGGATGTTAAAGCGTATAACCGACCTGGACCAGGAGCTCCAGGAAGCCCGTCGACATATCTCCCATCTCGAAGCAACCTCACAGAAATTCACTGATCAACAAAACCAATTTTTGTTCGACGAGCTCATAGGGAGAACTCCGCAGTTGGTTACAGGACCAAATGACTCAGACATTATAGATCTCACCAAAGACACACCTCAACATCATAATATAGTGTCAGCCAACGTGCATATGGTTCATTGCAGCAGTAAAAAGCTAAGGAAATACTTAAAAATTAATAAACTTATTAAAAAAATCAAAATTTGATTAAAAACCATAAAAAATTTAGTAGAAATATTAAGTTATGTAAAAATAGGGTGGAATTATTAGATAAATTACATCTATGCACCCAAAAGCTAGAAAACTATCAAAAGCAACATTTAGCCGACACTCTGAAATTTCAAATTAGGCTCAAACAATTACATGACTCACTTGAATCAGTAACAACCATGTATGATAAATCTCAACTTATTATCAAGGAATATTCAATGGCAATGGATAAACTTATAAATTCAACTTCTAACTATGCAGACCGTTTTGACTCATTATCAAATAAAGAAAGTTATGAATGTGATCACTTCAGCCAGCCAGAGCCATCGAATACACCCACTTTGAGTGAACAGCTGCGCAGAGACTCACAGCATCTATGTACCACCCCCAACATTATTTCTCAGATACATGAAAATTATGAAAATCAAACAATAATGTTTAGCGATGAAATTGGAATAGGTATGGGTTCAAAATTAAAACATTGCTCAAAGGGACAGTCCTTAATAAATTATTGCATGCCTTCTGCATCCTATTTTCAAATTATGAAAAGGATAAGTGTTTATAAATTTGTAAAAACTGACAATCTAATTATTTTTATTGGAAATAGGGGAAGTGTAAACAAACTGGACATAATGAGATATTGTGATACCTTGTGTTCTCTAAATGTAAATATTATTGTTATGTTTACACTACCATACTGCAAAAACCTGCCAGCCGCAGAAAATATACTTAGATATAATATAAATCTGACACTGAACACAATATCATGCTATAATAATAAGATCAATGTCATAGACACTAACCCCATTATTAGTAAAAAATATTATTTGACAAAGGGAAAGCACAAACTTTCAGATTATATTAAAAGACAGATAGCATCCTCGCTATTTTATTTTTTTTAAATTACAGCCAATACCTTGGCTACTCAAACTGCTTTATTTGAGCAGTCGTTTGACATAATCTGTAATCAGACTGCGGGTAGATGCTTATATCCGATTAATTTAAATTAAATACTCAGACAAAAGAGTCATGCTCTTGCATTAAGTTAAATTCATTGCAGATTCAAAATAAATCCAAGACATCAGAGTTATCCTCTAGTACTTTACCAAGTGAAACTCCTTGGTCAGATAGAAAAAATATTAGTCAATTGTTAATAACCTTATCTAACGAATCAAACAATAATGGTTACTTGAATAGGTGCCCTAACATAAATAAAGTTAATAAAAAATATGTAAAAAACATTAATCTGGTGCATCAAAATATTTGTACTTTGACAGAGGGCAAAATGCTGGCCTTGGAATTGTACATGAACATGGAACATAGTGACATTGTGTGCTTAACCGAACATCATCTTCGGGCTCACCAGCTCATGTTCAATTTCAGCAACCACCAGGTTGGCAGTGCGTTCTGCAGAGTACATAAGATTAGGGGTGGGTCTCTTATATTATTGAACAAACAATTAAAGTACAAAGAAAGAAAAGATGTTGTATCTATGTCTGTGGAATGTGTAACGGAAATATCTTGTGTAGAATTGGAGCAATTATTGATTGTATCTGTGTATAGACCACCTGTTGATAAGAATTTTGAAAAATTTATTGAAATATTGGATGAAGTGTTAACTAAATTGGGTAAATCAAAAAAACAACTGATTATATGCGGCGATTTTAATGTAAATTTACTTAAGGTATATCCTTTATCAACTCAACTTCTGAACTTGTTTAGGTCACATAATTTATCAAACTTGTTTCTGGAGCCTACTAGAACCACTGATACTACTGCAACATGTATTGATAATATTTATGTATCTGCTAATATATCCCCGATTAACAAATCTGTCATTAAGAAATTAGAATCTGACCACTGTGGTCAGTTGATAAAATTTGCCATTGTCAAAAAACCGATAACTAAAAGGAAAATAACGTATGTACCGGTAACTTCTACTCGTCTAGAAAAACTTAAATTGAATTTGGCTAACTTTTTACCATTTCTTCCTTGTGATATGGATCCAAATATATTATACAATGACTTTTTTTCGATCCTAAATGGTCAATTTCAATCTATTTTCACGTCCCGATCTAGATTAGTCTCCGACAAATGTGAGTTCAGTGACTGGGCAACGGTTGGTATTCACCGAAGTAGACAAAAACTATACGAGTTATACGCAGAAAGACAGGTTAATACATCGGAGGAGTTTAAGGTTTACGTTAAAAACTATTCAAAGATTTTTAAAAGGGTATGTATACTGGCAAAATCTCTCTCAATTAAGTCCAAAATAAAAAATAGTACTAATAAAATCAAAGCTACTTGGGACGTGATCAACGCTGAAACAGGGAGAGTCGCAGCTAAAAATACAGAGTTTAAATTGAGTGTTAATGGAAAAATAACGAATAATGATCAAGATGTCGCAAATGATTTCGAGAAGTTTTTTACCAATGTTGCTATTACTTTGACGGAACCTTTGAGCTCTTCTACCCCAATCGCAGAATTCTTGTTAAAAACAAATGTACCAAAATGTAACAATGTATTTCAATTCCAGTATGTTAAAAATCATGATATTATTATAGTGCTTAAGCAAATAAATATTAAGAAAACTAAAGACCTATGGGGTATTTCCATTCCGATTGTTAAATCATTGATAGAACTTATTGCACCTAAACTTGTAATTATTTTTAACAGATGCATAGATTGCGGTGTGTTTCCTGATCTAATGAAATTAAGTAAAGTAATTCCACTATTTAAATCGGGTAGTACCTCAGACCCCTCAAATTTTAGACCGATTTCAGTACTACCTACGTTAAGTAAAATTTTTGAAAAACTTATCCTAAATCAACTTCTTAAACATTTTCATGAAAATAATATCTTGCATAACAAACAGTTCGGTTTTAGAAGAGGGCGCTCGACCACAGATGCGGGCATAGCATTAATTCAAAACATATTTGATGCTTGGGAGAAGTCACATGATGCGTATGGTATATTTTGTGACTTGTCCAAGGCATTTGATTGCGTACAACATGATACATTGATCATGAAACTACATCACTACGGTATACGGAACAGCGCCCTGGATCTTATCTCTTCTTACCTGGGGGGTAGGGTCCAGAGTGTCGATGTTAATGGAAAGCGATCCCCTGGATCTCCTATAACAATGGGGGTGCCTCAAGGATCTATATTGGGACCTTTTCTATTCCTAATATATATTAATGACTTACCTTATCTCGTGAGGGATAACCATGGAATAGTATTGTTCGCAGATGATACTTCTTTGGTGTTTAAGGTCGAAAGGCAGCGGTTTAATGTTGACAATGTGAACAATGCTCTATCCAGAATAATTTATTGGTTTAACACAAACAATTTATTACTTAATGCATCCAAAACCAAATTAATTCGGTTTACACTTCCAAATGTAAAACAGGTTAAAACTATTGTAAAAATTAATAATGAAGAAATTGAATTGGTCAATAAGGCTGTCTTTCTGGGTATAACTCTAGACGCTAAGCTTCAATGGGGCCCTCATGTGGGAGCATTGTCCAACAGACTTAGCTCTGCAGCTTACGCCGTTAAGAAGATTCGCGAATACACGGACATTGAGACTGCTCGCCTAGTCTATTTCAGCTACTTCCATAGTCTCATGTCGTATGGCATCCTTCTGTGGGGGTGTGCTGCCGATATTGATACCATCTTCATATTGCAAAAGAGAGCTGTTCGGGCTATCTACAAAATGGGTCCCAGGGAATCACTTAAAGAGAAATTTAAAGAGATAAATATTCTAACGGTCTATTCACAGTATATATACGAAAATCTGCTTTATGTTCATAAAAATCCTGAAAATTTTCGTAAAAACAGCGATATTCATAAATATAACTTAAGAAATAAAGATGATCTAACTGTGCCCAGTAGTAGGCTCCGGAAAATAAGCAGGTCGTTCTGTAGCACATGTGTGCTCTATTATAATAAGCTTCCCAAAGATATACGTGACATGTCAATTAATAAATTCAAAAACATTATAAAACATAAATTGTGTGGTAAGGCTTATTATAATACATCGTCTTATCTAAACGATAAACACCCATGGACATGATTTTAATTGCTCCTCTTCAAATCTACATATATATTATTATTGTATCCATGACTTCTCCCCATGACTTAGTTTTTTAAGAGACGTATTGTAAATGGTTGATTGTTTTTATTTTAATCATGAGACCTTATACAAATAAAGAAATTTGAATTTGAATTTGAATTTGAATGAACTTCTCTCACTCATCTGTGTGAGTGAACTAACCTGACATCTTATTCATTCGATTAATTATTTTTTATCTAATATATAATTCGTTCATTGACCGTTGACGTTGCTTGGTTGGGTTAGTTTGTTCGTTCTCGTTCTATTGTGTATTGATATAGTAATTACCTATAAAAATATTTGTACAATATACTCTCTTATTCTGAACTCTTTGATTTGGTTGGTCGGTCGAACAATGCCGAAAGATAAATCCGAAACAAAAAAATATTTACAAAAGTATAGCAAATCTTGGGAGGCAGATCCCGTACTAAAAGGTTCGTAAACTTGTTCGATAGTTATTTCAATCAAACATTTGTGATGTACCTATATTTAATAATACAGGATTTCACAGACTACTAGGAAGTTAACGCCTCGGGATTTCCTTGCAAATACCTACTAAACCTACTACTTAGTGTTATTAAGACTAGTAAGGTACCCATCAGCGAGCGATAGGTACGGATGACATGACGGATGTTTCGTCTCCACAAAGTACACTAGTTAGTGTATGAAAGCATTATCATGATACTTCGATGATTAAAGATAAAATAATAAATCAACCACTGGTGCTATACTGAGCGTCCTAGACTTTGCCACATGAACGGAAAGTAGGTAAAAAACTTCATTTTTATTTTAGAACCAATACGAACTATATTTAAAGAATATAAAATTATCGCCTTTCTGAACTGGGACGGGAATCGAACCCGCTACATGTAAAAAAAAAACCTGTAATTTTACTGTGCCAATCAGAATACTCATTCATCATAAGCGTGGGGTTACGCACAACTTTGGCACACAATAGCCAATACTCGGGGGTATTTAGGGGCATTTAAAAAAAATCTTGGGGTCATATTTTGGTAAGGATTGGCAACACTGAGCCAGGCAACTGGCATAGCAACACTGGCAACACTGATTTTAGTCTAATTGAATCGGAGGGAAAGAAATGTTCGAGAATCGTACGAATTATTTACAAGAAAACATTGTTTATTAAAAATAAGGTGTTATTAATACATCATCCGAACATTTTGATAAGAAATCTTTAAAAAACTTAACGTAAGTAAAACTAAAAATATGTGTTTTGGGCCCCTCGGTCGTATGGCGCGGACCGTGGACGCGTTGTTTGGCTGGTTTGGTTCTTTCTCTGTGCTGTGAAGTGGGACTTGGGGTACTATAGAAATACAATACAGTAAACATATATCTACGCTCTGCAAATCTATGAGGCCATAGCCTTGTAATTGATGCAGAGGCACCTTGTGTGGTATCAGCGCTAACGCGATTACAAAGAGAAATGAAAACGTCATCAGTTTCGTTTGCCGCGCTTTGTATGTTGTTTATTGACGCGTTGATTGCAAAATTGCAGGTATAATGCCGGCTGGGCGAGGCACTGAACGTGCAGCTTCCAAGAGAGCCGCTTCAACGGCGTCCTCAGCTTCGGCCCCGAAAAACAGGAAACGAGGTAATTCACAAGATCCATTTTTGATTGTTTTCTTTTGGTCGACGTCAATGGCCTGTCAAACACGATGGCGGGAAAATTGTCGCTCGGTTTCGCCATATTTTCATGCATTTTGGAGTAACAACTATACATTAAATTGCTGCTAGGTGTTATATATTCATTGGAAAATGTATTAACGCATTCGATTGCTTCTGATTATGTAAGCATGCCATTCATAATGGATGTTTTGAGGTTAGTGATACTATGTTGTGCCCGCTATCTATAATAATCTTGTTTATTGTTTCACATAATTTTACCACAAAGTAAAGTTCTATGATTATTGGTTATGCGCTTATTTCTGGCTATTAACAAATAAAATGGAATATTACCTCACACTTAGGCTAGTTAACCCTTCATTTCACTTTTGGATTAGATTTTAGACCAGAGAGCCAATAAAGACTTTCAAAAATACTGTAAAAAGTATGTATTGGATCCAAGATTTCATCGACTAAAAAAATCATCACAAACAAAACTGTTATATTCTGCGATGAAATTGGAAAAGATTTAGGCATAATATTAAATAAGATGGGACACTCAGTAATAAATAATTGTTTACGGAATTCTAGTCTTCATGATGTAATGAAATTGATATCAAAATCCAATCTGACACCGGAATAAAATTTAATCATCATGTATGGAAATAGGGGTGATGTCAACAAATGGGACCTTATTAAATACTTTGAGACTATAAGCTCTCTGAATGTAAACAAAATTGTATTGTTTACATTTCCTTATAGTAATTGCTTGCCACAAGCTGAAAATGATTTTAGATATAAATTAAACAAGACATTGTATACAATGTCACATAATAATAATTTAATCCATCTGATGATTCTAACAATTGTGTTAGTAATAATGTTTATTTGACCCGAGGTAGTTACTACCTACCAAACTTTTACAAACGACAGGTAGCTGTGTCGCTATCTTATTTTTTTAGTATAACAGCCAAGAATTTGGCTAATCAGACTGCTTTTATTGAGCACAGACAAGATATTAATGTATTGGAAAATATTCCAAGTAATTTAAATTAGTTCATAAGACAATAGAGGAAGCCTCTAGCATAAATGAGCCACCAAATATGTCACATAGCAAACATAGCTTAGTAAGCAAGTCAAAAATGTGTTTAAATAATTTGCCCAAATCAAATAAGTCAAATAGGTGTAATACTATACTGGTAAATAATACTAAGAATATATGCCCTAAACCCAAAAATTATATCAAATTGTTAAGTCAGAACATTGAAGGCTTAGAAAACAAGGTGCTTGAACTGGAATTATTCATGAACTCTGATCATATTGACATCATTTGCATTACTGAACATTGGCTTAAACAACATGAGCTCATGTTTAATTTCATTAATCACCAGATTGGCAGTTCTTTCTGCAGAGTGAATCACATCCGAGGTGGCTCAATAATATTGTTAAACAATCAAATAAAATTTAAAGATCGGACTGACATTGATAATCATTCAGTTGAAAAGGAAATTGAAATAGCTTGTGTAGAGCTGGAGCAAGATGAAAGATGCCAACATTATATGGAAGAGTGTAATAAGTAAAATAAAATCTGACCATCTAGGAGAAATTATTAAAATCGAAACACAATGTAAAACTAATATAAAAAGGAAAATTACTTTTGTACCACTGACAGCTGATAGAGTGGAAAAATTAAAATCAGCACTAATGTCTAAATTACCTGTTTCATATAATGGCAACTATCCTGATTGTTTATATAATACATTTTTTACTAAATTTAGCAACATATTTAACTCAATATATACATCCAAAACAATCACAGTCTCTGATAATGCAACATTTAGTGAGTGGGCAACAGCGGGAATACATAAAAGTAGAAGAAAATTGTATGAACTTTATGGTGAAAAACAGTACAACTTTAGTGAAGAGTTTAATGATAAAGTAAAAAAATATTCTAAAATCTTTAAGGAAGTTTGTGTGGCCGCTAAATCCCAATACTTGAGAAAACAGATTGTAAATAGTAAAGTTAAAATTAAAGCTACTTGGAAAATTATTAATAGTGAGACTGGAAAAGGGAAAAGCAGCAACACTAACGAATTTAATTTAAAAATAGGAAATCTTAACATATCCCAAAATATTAATGTTGCAACAGCTTTTGAAACGTTTTTTACTGATATACCTGTTTCTACCACAAAATCATTGAACTCTTCAAATGTTATGGCAGAGTCAATACTGAAAAACAATGTACCATCATGTAATAAACCATTTTATTTCCAATATGTTAATAATAACGATATTATTAAAGCATTTAAACTTATAAATGAAAAGAAGACCTCTGACCTCTGGGGCATCTCTGTAAGCATTGTTAAACCTATAATAGGCGTTATAGCGCCTGAATTAGCTTTTATTTTCAACGAATGCATCGACTGCGGCGTATTCCCTAATTTAATGAAATATAGTAAAATAACTCCTCTTTTTAAATCTGGTAACAGTTCTGATCCAACAAACTTTAGGCCGATATCAGTACTACCGACATTTAGTAAAATCTTTGAGAAGATTATTCTTACACAGTTACATAGTCATTTTTATGCTAACGCCCTATTTCATGACAAACAATTTGGATTTACAAGAGGTCACTCAACTGCTGATGCCGGTATTAGTTTAGTATCGCATATTTTCGAGGCCTGGGAGAAATCACATGATGCGTTGGGAGTCTTTTGTGATTTGTCTAAGGCTTTTGACTGCGTGCACCATGAAACACTGATTATGAAATTAGACCACTATGGTATCAAGGGTGTTGCACTAGACTTACTCACGTCTTACCTAAGTGATCTCATACAGCATGTCGACGTGAACGGCCAGCGTTCTTCAGGATCTTTGGTTACCATGGGTGTGCCGCAGGGTTCTATATTGGGACCTTTCTTGTTTTTAGTATATATTAATGATCTGCCCCAAATAATTAAGGATGACCATGAGATTGTTCTGTTTGCAGATCATACGTCACTTCTATTTAGATTGAAGCGACAAATGACTAACTTTGACAACGTAAACAATGCAATCTCAAAAATTGTTCACTGGTTTAATGTAAATAACTTAGTACTCAATCAGAAAAAGACCAAATGTGTTCGATTTATTTTACCAAATGTAACTGAAGTTAAAGCTAATGTAAAAGTTAAAGAGGAAAACATAGAATTGTCAAAACCACTGTATTTTTGGGATTAACTTTAGATAATAAACTTCAATGGGGCCCACACATACATAAACTGGCGAAGAGACTTAGTTCTGCAGCATATGCTGTAAAGAAGATACGTCTTCTCACAGACGTTGCTACAGCAAGACTAGTTTACTTCAGTTACTTTCACAGTATTATGTCATATGGCATAATACTGTGGGGAAGTGCTGCAGATATAGACACCATATTCGTTTTGCAGAAGAGGGCTGTTCGCGCTGTTTACAAAATGGGTCCCAGAGATTCATTAAGAGACAAGTTTAAAGAAATAAATATATTGACTATGCCCTGCCAATATATTTATGAAAATATTATGTACGCGCGTAAAAACATCAGCTTATTTGACAAAAACTGTGATAAACATAATTATAATACTAGAAATAAGAATAAACTCGCTGTTCCCACAACTAGGCTCCATAAGGTTAATAAATCGTTCATAGGGCAAACTGTACGCTTTTATAATAAATTGCCAAGTGATGTGCTAAGCTTGTCAAATAATAAATTCAAAAATTTTGTAAAACAAAAGCTATCCAGGAAAGCTTATTATAAAATTTCAGATTACCTAGAAGATAAGAAAGCCTGGCATTAAAAAATTGAATTTGCTCCAGTGAATAAATTGTAATTAGTATTAGATAATTTTAAGCTATTGTAATGGATCATGAAAAAAAAATACTAGCCCGAGGTTCTTGCCTTTCTCCTTGTGTGCTGGTCGCGATTCCGAACAGGCGGTAGATTTGACGTTTCAAAGTGATCCTAAAAAATCTTACTGAATAAATATATTTGACTTTGACTTTGACTAAAATAAAATGATTTCATTTCACAAAAATGAGAAATTTTATCAACTTATTGTCATAATTAGGTGTCTTTACTTATGTATGTTGCCATTGATACATTATATTTGGCTACAAATCAATATGCATGTGTATGCTCTGTCTGAATTTGTAAATATGTATTTTGATTTTGCTCAGTCCTAGACTTCTTATCCGCTAAAGATTAAACCACCTTATTTAAAGGTGACAACAATGTCAAAATTGCATCATCAAAATAAATCAACTTCATTGCTATAAACTTAGTCTTAGTAAGCCTGTAGGTACAAAAAATAAAATAGAATATGCCATCTCTAAGCAAATAATTGTTTCAGTAGTAGCTTTGGAAATCCCATCAGCGCCTCGGAAGAAGGGACATGTGTTTGCCTGTGGACAGGGTGATGTGGGACAATTAGGACTAGGAGAAGATGTTACTGAGTCTACTAAGTAAGTATTCTTTCAGTACAGAGACAACCACTGATCTGTCACCTAGATAGTTGCTCATTTGGTCCAATTCAAATACTAGGTATATAGGTACCTAACAACTACAACAACTCACAGGATAAACATTTTGTGATAAATGTAATTGATTGTTCTGTGTTTGCGTGCTAAATTGTGTTTCTGTTTTTATTAAAAAAAATATTACATATTCTCCATGATCTAGTTCTTGTATTAGAAGCTTTGCTTGGTTTAGGGGCTTGGCATTGTGTAAAATGTCTATTAATATTTCATAAAGGTATGAACTGTTTGTATCATCAGATAGGTTTGTAGTGCATCTTTTCTTTTGTTAACCCTTAGTTTAGGAGTCAATGGGACTCCCTAGATAAAATATATTATTAAAAGTAGTTTATTACACAAACAACATTATTCTGATTGGCTTTTATATTTTATTGTGTTCAGTCATGTTACAGTCTTGAGGACAATAAAAAAATGTAGTAATCCAAAAAAATGCAAACAAAAATGAGTGCCAACTTCTGACTACTAACTAAAATATAACCATTCATTATTTTAACTTTTTTTTTTTCATAAATTATATAAACACATCTTTTAGTAGGTATTAGAAACTAAATAAAAAATGGGACATTTTCATAAAAAAAAAAATGTACAGCGCTTACTCGTCGGGCTTAGCTTATATCGGATACAATTTTTCTTGGTACATGCCAAGCATACCGGCTTCATACACGTATGATCTAAGTACACTTACTGTCTTTTTTTTTTGTGGCTAGGACAGTGTATCCATAGATCACATTGCAAATTCGTATTGGGGTCCTGTTGTTTTTCTTGCACTCCATCATCGGCTCTGAGCGAGCCAAAAACAAAAGACTCGGTATTTTGTTGAAGTGTATTGATTGAATGTCTGTTTGAAGTCATTTTGTTGCCTCAAACTGATAAATAACATTGATAATACGACAAAACAACATAATGAATTCACATATTTCACACAAATAGTCCAATGGACTCCATGATTGTTTATTTCTTGTTTTATATTATGTTCATTGTATTTATTTAGCAATAAATTGTTTTGTATTGTATTATCCATGACCTTCGGTTTGTTAAGATCCATTGACTAAGTCACACAGATTTTCTTATTTTGTATGAATAGAAAGAAAATATTAACAAAGCAAAACTTATTCCAGATTTCAAAATGTGACAGCATTGGGAGACAAGGTAGTGGCAGTAAGTGCAGGGGGCATGCACACCATAGCACTTGACAGTACTGGGAAGGTAAGATTTGAATGTTTCCTTATAGTAGAACCATGGGGTCACAACTCATAGAAAGGCTTGGGTAGTTCAAAAAAATCTCAATAGATGTGTGTCAAAGCAGAAAGGAAGTTTGTGAAAAACACAGAATAAAGAAGAAATACGACCCATAATGCTTGTTTTATATTGATTAAATTAAATGTAATAAATTAAAAGAGCCGAGATGTTATTGTTAAAGTCATTGTCACACACTATAGTCAATATATTAGTATTGTGTCATCTGTGGCAGTATTTCGATTCGTTTATTTCCACCTTACTAAATACTAAAGGCAATAGATTTACTGAAGAAAAACTTAAAATACACTTTTAACCGCCTCTGTGGTCTAGTGGTTCAACCCACCGATTTCAGATCCAGAGGTCCCGGGTTCGATCCCCATGGTAAGTACAATATATTGTGCTTGGTTTGGTTGGTGGTAGGACTTTGTTTAAGTCCGCCTGGCTAGCTACCACCATCTTACCTAATTCTGTCGCCATAATAACAATTCTTAAAAAAAAAAATTGTGTTCTGGCATTCAGATGTAATGGTAACTGGTGAAATTGCAGATAGATGAGACTATATGTGTGAAAAGTGCAGGCAAATGTTCTGTTTAAAAGCTGGAGGAAATAAAAAAAAAAGCTGGAGGGTTTTGCTATAACCACCACTCTCAGCGATTGGTGATCCAAGTAATGGTAATAGATACTCTTTTGATGAGATCTCTCTTACTCGAATTTTACAAAAGGGAAAAAAATCTAATTTTACTTCTGCAACCATACAGCAATCAAGTTTTTTTTTTTTTTTTGTGTCATCTTTAATATTAAGGCCTAGGTTGAACATTTATATGTCACTAATCCATCCACCTCATGTGTGGTTTGCATTAGGCAAATCTATGTCCAATTCACAGTTAGTGACGCAACATTGCATTAATCATTTTATTTACATTATAAATTGATAATATTATCCTTGTACACTTAATTTTGCAAACTTTAGAGCAGCTTATACATTAAAATGTTAATCCTTATCTTTAATTTGTAAGTATAGCCGCCTCTGTGTCCAGTGATTCAACCCACCAATTTCAGATCAGGAAGTCCGGGTTTGATCCCCAAGGGAGCAACATTGTGCTTGGTTTGGTTGGTGCTAGGATTTTGTTGAAGTCCGCCTACCACCATCTTATCTAAGTCTGCCGCCATAATAACAATTCCTTAAAAAAAAATTGTGTTCGACATTCAGAGGTAAGATAGCCAGTTCCTAAGTTAGTTGAGGATTCCGGATGAAGTGCGCCTCTACCTTCGGCCTTATCTCAACTTGTAACCAGGTTAGATGAAGACCAAGCGCTTCCTCGTCGTACAATAGGAATGGAAACCGGGAAGGCCTCCTTCGACTGCCTGCAGTGCTGCATACTTGCGCAGTAGTTTTGGTGTTGTAGTTAGGTTGTGGATCCAGGAGCGAGCTTGGCTGCAGGGTAGAGGGATGCTTGGCTCTGGACCTGCTAGTTGCATCTCAGAGATATCCTTGCCGGTACGTCAGTCTCGTCATTACCTCTGGATCCACTATGTCCTTTGATCCATTGGAGAGTGACCCTGTTGTTTTTACTTCTTCCAGTAGACAATGACATTTTATAGTTAGTTCGGAGTTGTACTCACTTTTGTTCAGAGCTACTCCTGTTAGAGTTTCACCACACACTAAAAATACCCATTTTTGCCCACAGAATATTATTAAGCATACATAAAAAAAATTATTACTTTAAATAAAACAAAACCTGTAAAATAATAAATATTAAAGGACATTAATTTGACACAGCGCCATCTAGCCCCAAACTAAGCATAGCTTGTAATATGGGAACTAGATTACGGATAGAATACTTATATACTTAAAAATATATACTCACTTATGTGTATCAATGTATAATTTTTTCATACTAACCCTTTTATACATAATATAGTATAGTATATATATATAGCATTGACTTTATATATTTGTGTTGTCCATGTTTAGAAAATCAATTTGGGGATTTTTATAATACCAGCCATATTCTTATACATACACCCCTTAGTCTGGTGAAGCTATCATGATATGGACACTGGCAGAAAAGTGACCCCTATCACCAATTGCCAGAAACAAAGAAGTTAAAAAATACGAAAATACACATAACATATCTTAATAAAATAAACTTAACATATTATTTAATGTGCTATGAACTTAATCGTTAAAGACCATCTAATATATCAATGCAGCAACGAAAATAACTTACCAGATAAGGCATAATTTAATACCTAAATGACATTTTTTATTCACTACTCAAACATTACCTAATCTTTTTAACTTTATTGGATGTGCATAGGTAAAAAATTTGATGTGTATTTAATTCCTTTAGAGTTTTGATAACGAATTACTTAATCAGTAGTTCAATCATTTATTTGGTGTACATGTAGCTTATCATATTATTTTTTTCTTATTTGATTAATATAGGGATTTTAAATCCACAGAACACATGATAGAGGTTAGAAAGGCCATCTAGAAACATTTGTTCTAGTACCGCTGTGGCAGGCTACACACACTCACGTAGCATGTCATATTAACAACACATATAACACTTATCATTCATTGGTCGAGTTTCCGATAATCGAAATCATTGAAAATAAACCTTTATGTTGACTTGGTTATGGATGTCTTTGACAGTTTGTAGAATCGTGCAATCTTTGATGCTACCACCTTGTGAAAACTGCATACTAATCGTGCAGTTACCATAGTTTCGTGAGGCTACCGAAATTCGCAAAATAGAGAATAAATAATATTTACATAAACGAATAATTCTATAGTTTGATATAAATATATAAATATGCTTAATATTTCGTTTAATAATTATTAATAGACAGTTAGTGGATTGTATAAAAATTATAAAATAACTGATAAAATATAAATTGCAATACATTTTAGCTGGTATCCCGGCGATAGAGATGTACCCGTATTCATCGATAAAAATAACTTTAGCATTGATACTCAAAATTAAGCATGTGGCTCAAAGTAATACCTACATAATACATAAAGTAATCCATCTACCAAGCGTGGAGATTTTTCTCTATATTTTTATCACGGGTTACATAATAAAATACAGTTAGCGACTCCGTTGCTAGCGCCGGCCGCCCGCAGAACAATTGATAATATGTGGTCATCTGACGTCACGATCTACACAACAAAATTTAAATCCATGAACGTGTGCGAAGTCACGGGCTACAGCTAGTTGTATAGTAAAATGAGATTGATATAAAAACGAAATCCACCAACTTAGCTCAAGTGTGTCGTAAAAGTCCATTGAAGAATCTCACTAGAAGAAGCAGCTGTCATCTGTGTATTTAACACCACATTTTACTCGAGATTCGGAGGAGGCTCTGTTCAGTATTGGACATTAATGGGCTGATAATGTAATACATACGATACAAACTATTATTTATATTCTTGCAGTGTATGGTATCAAATAAAGTACACAACTAGTGAAAAAATCATCAAGGTACTTGTGTCCCTCGCTCCGTTCAAGATTAAACACAAGAATCCCTCGCTGCGTTCGGCATCTTTCTTTCAAAGAGATAAGATAGATAGTGTGTTAAATAAAAGTAGCTTTTAGATTGTATATTATATTATTCATTAGATAAATAAATAAATATTACAGGACATTATTTTTTACACAGCGCAATCTAGCCCCAAACTAAGATACACAGTATATACAAATAGACAATGAGATTTAACAAACAAATCGTATTCCACTAATTAATTACATATAAGTATATCGTGACCATTCTATTGCATAATGAACTATTAAGTGATCAGATAAAATCAGGGCTTGAATTTATAACATTTTTCTGTAAACATATTAAGCAAATTATCAAATAAAATAGTGCCGTATAAGTTACCCTCCCATATTTTGTAGGGAAAGATAAGCGACTTCACTCTTAAGAAATAATGTGATTACTTTGTTTTTAATGGTATCGCTAGTACATATAGCTTCTGTAATATTATAGCTAGTAAATGCAGCTTGTGCAATGGTATCACCAGCAGATTATGATGATGCCTGTTAAAAAAAACTTTAATAAGTTTTACACATACATGGTATCTTACTCAGGGAATTCATCAATTTAACTTAGTATGTGTGTATGCACCACTAATATTGAATTAATAAAAAATACACTAGTATGTACTGCCTTTACAGATGATATCAACTAGGTATAACCTAAGTATACCTAGGGTATCGAAGGTTTTCATTATTTACGTACATTAGGTAGGTATGTGTACTTGGGGGAACTGCTTCTATGATTTTATGACGAATTTCTGAAAACTTTAGAATTTAATAACTTTGTTATCTTAAAGTAAACAAGACTTTACTACAATGCCCGGGTCAAAACTACAATGCTACAAAGTTGTGAAATTGTGAAAATATAAAATTATCCATCACTTACTGAAAAAGGCACAATAGTAAATTTTTTGTGCGGGATGGCTCCTTATTTTAAATATCGTTTGCCTGATTTTTTTATCATGAAATCATTTTCCGCAAAGTGTTGTGAGCATATTATGAAAGATGATCTAGGTATCCATTCAACTCTGCCCTTTGCCTCAATCCACTTTTTTTAAAATATTTACATCTTTTGGGAAACTGAAAACATATTTTTGGCGTTAACTAAGCGTTACGAACTTCTACATACAAATAAAATGAAATTCTAAGAAGAACTAAATTACTAGTACAGTTAGATAACTTGTGTCGGCAAAATATGATAAAATAAAAACGGACAAATTTTATATCTTTTATATCGTAATCTTTGATTGCACGAATCTCGAGCAACACTAGTCGATGCGCGAGCGTCTTGGCCATTACTACTAAATCGTAATGCAAACAATACCTTCATCGCTGTGAACGCAATACACTGCGCGGTCGACAATGTAAAAATAATGTGGTAGCCATGCATAGTAAGCAATGTACAAAATTACATCTGTTTGCGATTGTATCGTTTTCGTCTGTAAACTACATAATACATTTACAATATCTTTAAATATTACGTTTATTTAAAGGTTTATGGACTAACCGGTGAAAAAAACACCTGGCTTCTTTTATTACAGCTTAGGACAGCGCAATTCGGCTTAATAATATATTTTATGCAGAGCTTTGCACTGTCACATCGCCCGAGAGCGACTATTAGCGGTTGAAGCGAATTCTTTCAATATATGCCCATTTTGAGCATATATGCGGCGCGCCTGCCCCGCCCACAATGCCTTTCTATTAGATTCATTGTTCTGTGTTTAAATCGATATTGACTATGTCCCATAGGTCTCACAAACCATCACGTACCGGGAAGTCTTTGTTTTTTTTTTATTGTTCGACGGGTAAGCACTTGGCCTTCATCTCACCTGGTTGCAAGTTGAGATAAGGCCGAAGGTGGAGGTGGACTTCACCCGAAATCCTCAACATACTGAGGAACTGGCTATCTTACCTCTAAATGCCGGATCACATCGATTTTAGTTATTGTTACTATGGCGACAGATTTAGGTAAGATGGTGGAAGCTAGCCAGGCGGACTTAAACAAAGTCCTACCACCAACCAAGCAAGCACAATACATTGTACTCCCCATGGGGATCGAATCCGGGACCTCTGGATCTGGTTAATATTGAAAAATGTTATATAAAATATCTTTCTAGGTTTGGACATACGGTTGCAATGATGAAGGAGCCCTAGGGCGTGCCACATCCAGCGACACGGACGAGGGTGCTCCAACGAAGGTGACATTACCGGCCAAGGCTGTAGCGGTTACAGCTGGGGACTCTCATTCCGCTGCTTTGTTGGAGAACGGAGACGTTTATGCATGGGGCTCTTTCAGGGTGAGTTGGTTAAGCTTAAGTGTTGTGTTCCTGCAGTGGGTAAGGTCCCCAGAGCTCCATTAAAAGGGTCAGTACCTTGTAGATGTTTCATTGTACCGAACACATTGATTCGCTTCTACCTTTAATATAAAAAAAATCCTTCAACAAATATTCTTGTCTTGTTTTCCAAGTGAGCCTGTAGTCAAGCGATTGTCACCAATGAGAATGCTCACTGGTGGACGCGCCATGGTTCACAACTGTTAAAGTCCACACAGTCGACGAAGAGATCAAACTCAGGAAGCGTTACAACGATCATATAAAATGGCACTCTTATTTCAGACTATAGTCAATGCACTCGCAAGAGCACTTATTGCTTCCAAGTGACACAAGGTTCAAGGGGACCTGTTTCCTGGAGAATTTATGTAATTAATGAGAGAGAACCGACTAGTAATAAAATTAAACTAAAATTATAGTACGCCAACTGATCGCAGATAATACGAACAATAAAAAACCCAATGAAAAAAGAGCCTAACACAAAGCAACTTGTGTATATACGTTTCAGGATTCCCACGGGAGTATGGGACTAGTAATGCAGGGTCGGGAGGGCAAAGCCAGCAAAGATCCCATCAAGATAGATATTGGAGAAACGGCGGCGGAAATCGCGTCAGGTGGCGACCATCTTGTTATTCTTTCTGTAAGTTAATATTAATCAATGCTACTATTAAAGTATTTTCACCGCCTCTGTGGTCTGATGGTTCAAGCCACCGGTTTCAGATCCAGAGGTTCTGAGTTCGATCCTCACGGGGAGCAATATTGTGCTTGGTTTGGTTGGTGGTAGGACTTTGTTTAAGTCCGCCTGGCTAGCTGCCACCATCTTACCTAATTCTGTCGCCATAATAACAATTCTAAAATTGTTGTGTTCTGGCATTTAGAGGTAAGATAGCCAGTTCCTCAGTTTGTTGAGGATTTCGGGTGAAGTGCGCCTCCACCTTCGGTCTAAAATTCACAATTATGTTTTATTGGCTATCATCCATAATGAAGAGGTTATAAAAAAAAACCGGGCTGTGGTCAAGTGGTCCCACGCCACACACACCACACCATTGTCAGATCCAGAAGTTCCGGGTTCAATCCTCAGGAGGTACAATATTGTGCTTGGTTTGGTTGGTGGTAGGACTTTGTTTAAGTCCGCCTGGCATAACCCATCTTACTTAATTCTGTCGCCATAACATCAATTCTTAAATTGTTGTGTTCCGGCCCTTAGAGATAAGAGTGCGCTTCCACCTTCGGACTTATCATAACTTGAAAATCAGGTGAGATGAAGGCCAATCGCAAAAAATATTGTTAAATATTTTGTAAGGTATAATAAAGGCTTTTTTATTTTATTTTATTCAGATGTATCTAACTTGTTTCAGACCACTGGCTTTGTGTATACAATGGGGTGCGGGGAGCAGGGTCAGCTAGGGCGTCTATCTCAACGGTCTGCAACTAGAGATGCCAGACATGGGTTTAGTGAGTGTTCTTTCTTTCTTTTTGTGTGGGCTGTGTAAAACTATCAGACTTACAAGCTGCCGAATTGGATAAATTCAACTAAGCGGACTTGTAGTCGTACGGCAATATTGCAGCCAAACAGCACTATATCCATATAGTGCACTGTTCCTGGGTTGCATAATGTCGCCAGAGATGATACTTCTGGCGCTGCAAGAAAAAAAAAATTGTGTCATAAATGTATATGTAAAGTAAATTATGAGTAAGCAAGCGTCCATTGGCAACTGTATCATCTGTATCATCAGCTTGCCATCTTAGTAGTATAAAAAAATATTTTGCAACCCATACCCTGTAGATTTCTGCAACTAGAGATGCCAGACAAGGGTTCAGTGAGTGTTCTTTCTTTCTTTCTTTTTGTGTGGGCTGTGTAACAACCCTAGCATCAGACTTACAAGCCGCCGAGTTGGATTAATTAAACTAAGCGTACTTGTAGACGTACGGCAATATTGCTGCCAAATAGCACTATATCTATATAGTGCTGTTCCTGGGTTGCGTGATGTCGCCAGAGATGATACTTCTGGCGCTGCAAGAAAAAAAAATGTGTCAAAAATGTATAGTAAAGTAAATTATGAGTAAGCAAGCGTCCATTGGCAACTGTATCATCTGTTTGCCACCTTAGTAGTATAAAACAATATTTTGCAACCCATACAGTGTACATGTCTGCAACAAACAGTGTCAGACTTACAAGCCGCCGCCGCCAGATTATCAAAAGAAACATAAACGACCATAGCATCAATTGTAATTAAAATTGTTTCTATTGATTTGGTTTTATCTAAATCGTAAAATATGGTGTAATACAGATTTTCAACTGGTGTGGTTTTATTGATTTGTTTATAGTATATCAACAAATAATAAAAATTGGCCAAGCGTGAGTCGAACCCTCTTAAGGTTCCGGAATACAAGTTTAAACTCTGAAAAATCCGGTGTTGCCTCGTTTTACTCGATGGATGTTGCGCGTCCCGGTCTCTGTAAAATGTGTATTAAGCACCCATCGAGTTAAACGAGGGAGGACCGAATATCTCAGTGTTTTTGATGATTTTTCAGAGTTACTTGGTGTGGTTATAGAGCTTATAGTTTATAGCATATTACAAAAAAAAAACCTAGCGTGAGTCGCACTCACGCTCAACGCCTCAGAAATCTCAAGATCAGCGAGTTAATTGGTTCATCTGATGTTGAATCACGTACCTAGGGATTTGTTGAATATTAACAACAATGAATGTTAACTAAAGATTTAAAACGTTTTTTCCTAAATAACATTGAAATTATATGTAAAGTATAGGAATTATATTCAAAGTCTATTTGTACCTACATTTCATAATGCAAGTAGTTACCAACTTGCATTATTTGAACAAATCCTGTTTTGTAAGCAGCTATTTCTGTAAACAAGCTAGTCTTAGGACAAACCTCCTTGGTATTTAAATCTATGTTTACAAACGTGTTTAATATTATTATTTTTTTTATGTACGACGGGGAAGCGCTTGGCCTTCATCTCACCTGGTAACAAGTTGAGATAAAGCCGAAGGTGGAGGCGCACTTCACCCGGAATCCTCAACAAACTGAGGAACTGGCTATCTTACCTCTGAATGCCGAAACACAACATTTTTTTAGAATTGTTGTTATGGCGACAGAATTAGGTAAGATGGTGGTAGCTAGCCAGGCGGACTTAAACAAAGTCCTACCACCAACCAAACCAAGCACAATATATTGTACTCCCCATGGGGATCGAACCCGGGACCTCTGGATCTGAAATCGCTGGGTTGAACCACTAGACCACAGAGGCGGTTAAAAATAACTAAAATAAATATTCAAGCTGGTAAATTAAAAAACATATATGCCTTGTAAATATGTTTGATGTTTCGGAACCGTCGATGCGTGTCAGACTCGCGCTTGGCTGGATAGTTTCGATTTGATCTCCAGGTGCGTTGCTGGTCCCTTCGCGCGTGTTTCTGAAGGCGGGCGCGTGCCGCGTGTGGGCCGGCTACCACGCCACCTTCGTGCTCGACGCGGCCAAAAATAAGGTTTTCGCGTTCGGGCTCAATAACTACGGACAGCTTGGTAAGTAGATACACCTTCGATAGATATGTGTAAACACCGATTATAGTCAAATGTTTAACAGACTGAAAAAAAAGGAGGCTCTCAACTCGGTTGTATGTTTCTTTTTTTTTTGGGCTCAATAACTATGGACAGCTTGGTAAGTAGATACACCTTCGATAGATATGTGTAAACACCGATTATAGTCAAATGTTTAACAGACTGAAAAAAAAGTAGGTTCTCAACTCGGTTGTATGTTTCTTTTTTTTTGGGCTCAATAACTACGGACAGCTTGGTAAGTAGATACACCATCGATAGATATGTGTAAACACCGATTATAGTCAAATGTTTAACAGACTGAAAAAAAAGGAGGCTCTCAACTCGGTTGTGTATGTTTCTTTTTTTTATGTTTGTTACCTCAAAACCCTGTCGTTTCTCAACCGATATGAAAAAAATTTTTTTTGTTTGAAATACACGAGTAATTTTTTAATAAAAAAATGAATCCGACCTCACCGCTAACAACTGAAAAGTAACTCTGAGGGTAAGTTCGTATAATTTGATGTTGATGCCGAATCGCCAAGCAAAACCACATGTTTATTGTACGGCATCGCTTTCATTCTTTTTCAATAATAACTTATGTATTTCAAGTGGTTGCATTTGGTAACAACATTTACAAATGTTATAATAACACAAAAATTCACAACCCACACACAACAAAATTCACACCAATCAGCGCTGAGTATCAATATGATACAACAATGCGTCAGGATCCTCGTGGCTCAGTTGGTTAGAGCGTTTCCGGCTTTAGGAAAATGCGGGTTCGAGTCGCGGGTTGTGAATTTTTGTGTTATAACACCAATTATAGTGTCAGAGGAACCCGACAAAAGCATAAGCATCTTTAAACTCACGAGGTACTGACACCTGATGTGGTATTTAATAGTATGTGGCGGATGGAGGCGACTAAACCCTCAAGGCTCATAATCCAGCCCTAAGATATATCACACACGTGAAGAAAATCTTAAAAAAAAAAATATTTTGTCCGACACATTTTTTTTTTTGGCATTCAGCTCACCTGGTAACAAGTTGAGATAAGGCCGAAGGTGGAGGCGCACTTCACCCGGAATCCTCAGTTAACTGAGTAACTGGCTATCTTACCTCTGAATGCCGCAACACAATAATTTTAGAATTGTTATTATGGCGACAGAATTAGGTAAGATGGTGGTAGCTAGCCAGGCGGACTTAAACAAAGTCCTACCACCAACCAAACCAAGCACAATATATTGTACTCCCCATGGGTATCGAACCCGGGACCTCTGGATCTGAAATCGGTGGCTTGAACCACTAGACCACACAAGCGATTTTTTTTTAATGTAAGAAATAGATGCCATAATCTTGGAGCTTTAACACCTCAGTGGTTATTCCTACTGCAAGGTATACAGCCAATCCATTTGCCAACACAGCTTGCTTATGCTGCTACTTTTGTGCAACGAAATTTCCATATTTCTCATTGTCCATGTTGCCTTAACAACAAAGAAATATTATTAACACTAAACAACCAATGTTTGTTTTGCAGGTATAACAGGTGAAAAGCATATGGCTGCTATATACATTCCTACGGAGTGCGATGCGTTCAGACAGAGCTCTGATTGGCAGCGAGTGGCGCCGGGACAGCACCACTCGCTGGCACTGGACCATACGGGACAGGTGTACGCGGTGGGACGGTGCGAGTATGGCAGGTATGTTCAGACAGAGCTCTGATTGGCAGCGAGTGGCGCCGGGACAGCACCACTCGCTGGCACTGGACCATACGGGACAGGTGTACGCGGTGGGACGGTGCGAGTATGGCAGGTATGTTCAGACAGAGCTCTGATTGGCAGCGAGTGGCGCCGGGACAGCACCACTCGCTGGCACTGGACCATTCGGGACAGGTGTACGCGGTGGGGCGGTGCGAGTATGGCAGGTATGTTCAGACAGAGCTCTGATTGGCAGCGAGTGGCGCCGGGACAGCACCACTCGCTGGCACTGGACCATTCGGGACAGGTGTACGCGGTGGGGCGGTGCGAGTATGGCAGGTATGTTCAGACAGCTCTGATTGGCAGCGAGTGGCGCCGGGACAGCACCACTCGCTGGCACTGGACCATTCGGGACAGGTGTACGCGGTGGGACGGTGCGAGTATGGCAGGTATGTTCAGACAGAGCTCTGATTGGCAGCGAGTGGCGCCGGGACAGCACCACTCGCTGGCACTGGACCATTCGGGACAGGTGTACGCGGTGGGACGGTGCGAGTTTGGCAGGTTTGTTCAGACAGAGCTCTGATTGGCAGCGAGTGGCGTCGGGACAGCACCACTCGCTGGCACTGGACCATTCGGGACAGGTGTACGCGGTGGGGCGGTGCGAGTATGGCAGGTATGTTCAGACAGAGCTCTGATTGGCAGCGAGTGGCGCCGGGACAGCACCACTCGCTGGCACTGGACCATTCAGGACAGGTGTACGCGGTGGGGCGGTGCGAGTATGGCAGGTATGTTCAGACAGAGCTCTGATTGGCAGCGAGTGGCGCCGGGACAGCACCACTCGCTGGCACTGGACCATTCGGGACAGGTGTACGCGGTGGGACGGTGCGAGTTTGGCAGGTTTGTTCAGACAGAGCTCTGATTGGCAGCGAGTGGCGCCGGGACAGCACCACTCGCTGGCACTGGACCATTCGGGACAGGTGTACGCGGTGGGGCGGTGCGAGTATGGCAGGTATGTTCAGACAGAGCTCTGATTGGCAGCGAGTGGCGCCGGGACAGCACCACTCGCTGGCACTGGACCATTCGGGACAGGTGTACGCGGTGGGACGGTGCGAGTATAGCTGGCACTGGACGGGTGGAACTATCAGTATTTCAGTATTTATTTATTTCATAAACAATAATTGAAATCGTGTTTGAAAAATATGGGTATTACAAATAGTTTTTATTCAATAAAAAGTACAATTAAATTAACTATGTACAAAGAAATCAGTCAGATTACCTAAGGACCGTTACAAACGGCCTATAGGTTACAAATAATAATTATTACAAATGTTATAATGACACAAATTAAAAATGTATTTATAATATCAGTATACATACAACGTTTACAAATAATACAATTTTGCTTCCCAATTTCGTGCGTTATGAGTACCTAACAGTTAGATTATTCATCAAAAAATTTACTATTATGTTTCAAAAAACCCGTCCACTGAATAAAAACCTTTTAACAAAAGTTTTTTTTAACTTGGAATTAAAAAATCAAAAAAATTACTATTATGTTTCAAAAAACCCGTCCACTGAATAAAAACCTTTTAACAAAAGATTTTTTTAACTTGGAATTAAAAACATTTTCACTATGTCATCTGTTAAACAATTGTATAATTTGACAGCATGATATCTACAGCATTACCTAGCGATGTTGAGCCTTGGATTAAAAACGGTCTCGATATATTTCCTACTAAACTATTAATCTACTATCCCTGGTAAGGATACCCTGGGTTAGATTGAATAGGCCATTTTTTTTTATTGTGCCACGGGGAAGCGCTTGGCCTTCATCTCACCTGGTAGCAAGTTGAGATAAGGCAACACTTCACACGGAATCAACAAACTGAGAAATCCTAGGCTACGTAGAGACCCGAATAGACTTATTCTGAAAGTAGCTTCACATTCAGCCAAATATAGTAATCATTGTTAGACTATGTGTGTAAAAAATTATAATAAGATACCAAATGACATAAGATTAATGAGTACATATTTATATAAAAAGAAATTGTTTAAATGGCTGAATGAAAATAACTTTTAACCGCCTCTGTAGTCTAGTGGTTCAACCCACCGATTTCAGATCCAGAGGTCCCGGGTTCAATCCCATGGGGAGTACATTATATTGTGCTTGGTTTGGTTGGTGGTAGGATTTTGTTTAAGTCCGTCTGGCTAGCTACCACCATCTTACCTAATTCTGTCGCCATAATAACAATTAAAAAAAAATGATTGTGTTCCGGCATTCAGAGGTAAGATAGCTAGTTCCTCAGTTAACTGAGGATTCCGGGTGAAGTGCGCCTCCACCTTCGGCCTTATCTCAACTTGTTACCAGGTGTGATGAAGGCCAAACGCTTCCTCATACAAAAATCTTTTATGACATTAATGACTTACTCAATCAATTTAGCAAATCGCAGATCTATTATTATGTTACCAATAAGTATTGCATGCTAGACTATAGTGAAACATGAGAACGTTATTTATAATTATTATTTACCACCTTTATACCATGTTTGGAGCAATAATAGTAGTTTATGCAACTGTCATATAAGAAGGGGTATTAAAACACGAGAGGCTGTTTATCATCGCATGAGGCGAAGCCGAATGCGATAATAGGTTGACTCGAGTGTTTTAATACCTAAGTAATATGCAGTTTCATACACTACTTTATCTTCACTCATAGTAAAAATTTAAATTAAACTAAGTAAGTAGGTAGGTTACAAAAACACGATCGGCAAAAAAATGTATGGGAAGCGCGGGAAATTAAGTTCAAACTACGCATGCGTGCGCCATTTTTTTTCACAGTTCGAACTGCGCATGCGTGCGCTTTTTTTTTCAAATTCAGCCAAAAACCATAGAATAGTTTAATGAAATAATAAAAAAAAAGATAGCGGTACTATAATGAGTTTTATTCTTAATTTTATGTATACGCGTTTATAAAGTGCGTCTGTATAGAACCGTCTTTGATTTCGTAATTCGATTTTTTCGATTTCAGTGTATATAAAGATATTTGAATTTTGACTTTTGAGAAACTGGCTATCTTACCTAAACGGCGGAACACAACAATTTCAGTGCGGTAAAAGTGGTTCGACTATAGAGTGTATCGCTTGTCACAGACTCGGCCTCGGCGCCGGATCCGGCGACGCGAAGACGCTGGAGCCCGTGCCGACGCTGCAGACCAAGAAGTGCGTGAGCATAGCCGCGGGGATCAGCAACAGCTTTGCGGTCACCGACTTGGGTGAGTCCTCTTACCCGACTGCCTGTCAAAGTCAATGTCAAAGTCAAATATGTTGATTCATTAAGATTTTTATGATCTACATCAAGTCAAAGTCAAATATTTTCATTCATTAACATTTTTAGGATCTACTAACAACATGCGTTTGTATGTGCGTTTTTATTTAATAGATTGTAGATTAACCGTCCATTTAAAAAAAAAAAAGGGAATTAATCAAAGTGCCGAATCTTCAATATTGTTCTCCCACTTTTTCTGTTTACGATACTCACGATACTCGACACTGGCAGAATCGATGAAACGGTTGCGCGCCATATCAAAGAAGTTGAAGTTGAAGTTTTAGGATCATTTTGAAACGTCAAATGTACCGCCTGTTCGGAATCGCGACCAGCGCACAAGGAGAAAGGCAAGAACCTCGGGCTGATTAATTTTTTGATGATCCATTCAACATTTAGGTACAGTGTTTATAATGATTTAATAACATTACAAGTGTTACCTGCATCATAAAACTAAAAACTTAATATTATCTTAAAACATTGATGATTATATAACTATCTGCCTGTAAACGAGAATTACATTCTTTACCACTTTACTAATACGGTATCTGTGGTCTCACCGTACCTTTGAAGGTACACAGTCATTTGAAACTCAGTGGCTATGAGAAACAATGGTGGATGAGTTGTTGGATGTAAAAACCTAGGTACATACTCGTTCAGGTTAATTTTGCGACATTGTTACGTAATTTAAGAAAATGAGATTCCTCATGTAACTCAACAAAATGGTGTATAGATATATTAATTTCTGGACAAATTAAAATACCTACATATACATTCAAATTATTGTACTATGTGTTTGCGGCTGGTTTTAGTTGTTGTTGGTGGTGGAATATGGATAGAAAAGATGTGTTTGTTCAGTTTCAGTAGTCTATTCAGGAGCACACGTAATTTGCACAAGTTGTAGCAGACACCATATTTTCTTATCTAGGTTCCTTTCAATTCGGAACAGTCATTGAACTGTCAAAAACCATAGACTAGAAAAGTATCAACCTATCCACAGATCTATAATTAGTTGGTCAGCCAACACTATGTAAAGATATACAAGTGCATCACCCTAACTGGATCACATAATTAATTATACTACAGTGAGAGATAAGATATTCCATTGTTACGACAGTGATAATGTTTGCATGAAATATATTTATGTAACATTTGGTTCAGGCGAAATTTTCTCATGGGGCATGGGCAGCGAAGGGCAACTGGGCACCGGGAAATGTGACGACACAGACACACCCACCGCGGCCGTGTGTATCGAGCTCGGTACACACTTGCCTGTGGGGATAGCGGCGGGAGGCCAACACACCGTGCTGCTAGTTGTAAGTAACTCGCACTACATACACCACTACTTGACACACACCATCGATACACCACTACTTGACACACACCACAGATACACCACTACTTGACACACACCACTGATACACCACTACTTGACACACACCACAGATACACCACTACTTGACACACACCACAGATTCACCACTACTTGACACACACCACAGATACACCACTACTTGACACACACCACAGATATTTACACCAGTATCTGACACACACCACAGATACTTACACCACTACTTGACACACACCAGAGATACTTACACCAGTAACCTGACACACCATGGATATTTACACCAGTATCTGACACACACTACAGATACTTACACCACTACTTGACACACACCAGAGATACTTACACCAGTATCTGACACACACCACGAATACCTAAACCAGTATCTGACACACACCACAGATACTTACACCACTACTTGACACACACCAGAGATACTTACACCAGTAACCTGACACACCATGGATATTTACACCAGTATCTGACACACACCACGGATACCTAAACTAGTATCTGACACACACCACGGATACCTAAACCAGTATCTGACACACACCACAGATACCTAAATCAGTATCTGACACACACCCTAGATACTTAAACCAGTAACTGATACACACCATAGATTCTTACACCAGTACCTGTCACACCCCACATATCCTTATACCAGTTGTGAGTCTGAACGGATGAATTATAACATCAATTTTGAAATCCAAGATGGCGGAATGGAAGATTTAGCTTGTTTTTTTTATTGTACGACGGGGAAGCGCTTGGCCTCCATCTCACCTGGTTACAAGTTAAGATAGGCTGAAGGTGGAAGCGCACTTCACCCGGAATCCTCAACACTCTGATGAACTATCTTACTAAATGTCGGAAGATTTAAAGTTTTTGTGCGACAGACTCAGGTAACGACGGGGCTCATTTCGAACAATTTATCAGTTAAATAATTTAAGTGTTACAAAATTGATAGTAAAATAAAGTTGATGTTAGATTTAACGATTATTTTTATTTTTAAGACCTAATGTTTGTTAGAGAAACTTTATCCTGAATATTAATACTACCGATTAGTATATTAAAATAAAGAGTGTTTATTTTTTTTAATTTTAGTTGGTTCGAGTCCCGGGCAAAACAAGCGAGTTTTAAAAAATCTTTTAATGCAGATTTGTTTCTTTTCAAAAATAAAGGAATGTCTCCTTTAAGTAAAATGAGCTAGCTTAAGGATTTAATGTAGTTTCCCTCCAGGGCCTGAGTTTAATTTCCACACTGTATATATATATACACAGTCAGGTCATAAGTATTGTCACACAGTAAAAACTTTTCTTTTAGAATGCTGGCCACAAAAAAGTTTAATGAATTCGAATTTCGAATTGTTCATGAAAATAAAAATGTATACTATATAGAATTTTACTCATTTTTAAATATGGAGGGACGCTTAAAGACCGTGTTGCAGTTATTACGTTGCATCGTTGCGGTTACGCGCCAATTCAAATTTTTGACATACTGAAAAATTTGAATATAACCAAAAGATTCGTTTATCGTACCATCAAACGATACAATGAAGACTCTAGTGTATATGACAGGTCAAGAAGTGGTCGCCCTCGGTCTGTTAGGACTCCAGCAGTGATAAAAGCTGTGAAGGCGCGAATTCAAAGAAATCCCAAACGTAAGCAGAAACTGTTGGCCCTTCAGATGGGGTTAAGCAGAACCACGGTGAAAAGGGTGTTAAATGAAGACTTAGGGCTTCGGGCAAATCGAAGAAAAACAGGACATCGTTTAAATGCTCGTCTAATGGACCTGAGACTGAAGAGATGCCGCGCTTTGTTGAAGCGGTACGCGGGAAAAAAATATCGGGAAATTCTTTTTTCGGATGAAAAAATTGTTACCGTAGAAGAGAGCTACAACAAACAAAATGATAAGGTGTACGCACACAGTAGTGAAGAAGCGAGCAACCGTATTCCGCGTGTCCAACGAGGTAATTTTCCATCCTCGCTCATGGTATGGTTGGGAGTTTCTTATTGGGGCTTAACAGAGGTACATTTTTGTGAGAAAGGTGTAAAAACTAATGCAGTTGTGTATCAAAATACAGTCCTGACGAACCTCGTGGAACCTGTTTCTCATACCATGTTCAATAACAGGCACTGGGTATTCCAACAAGATTCGGCGCCAGCTCATAGAGCAAAGAGCACACAAGACTGGCGGCGCGTGAAATCGACTTCATCCGGCACGAAGACTGGCCCTCCTCCAGTCCAGATTTGAGTCCGTTAGATTACAAGATATGGCAACACTTGGAGGAAAAGGCGTGCTCAAAGCCTCATCCCAATTTGGAGTCACTCAAGACATCCTTGATTAAGGCAGCCGCCGATATTGACATGGGCCTCGTTCGTGCTGCGATAGACGACTGGCCGCGCAGATTGAAGGCCTGTATTCAAAATCACGGATGTCATTTTGAATAAACTTTATTGTCATAAGAATCTATGTTTCGTTAAGTTCATTTTGGTATATAAATGGTTACATAATGAATATACTTGTTTCAATTATTTTATATTAAACTTGTGACAGAACTTATGACCTGACTGTGTATATATATATATTTTAATTGTTATTATGGCGACAGATTTAGGTAAGATGGTGGTAGCTAGCCAGGCGGACTTAAACAAAGTCCTGCCACCAACCAAACCAAGCACAATATATTGTACTTACCATGGGGATCGAACCCGGGACCTCTGGATCTGAAATCGGTGGGTTGAACCACTAGACCACAAAGACTTCTTAATTTTTATTTTATTTCAGGCAACAATAGAAAAATTACAGATCTTATTCTAACTTAGTCTACTATACTATAACTATTTCTTGGCACGTAAAGTGTGTACGTGGCTTACTAGTGTGTTTAATTATCTTCCGCGATACCTTCTAAACACAGCCCCTTTCGGCCAAAGTTATTTTTTATTGAAGAACTTTGGCCAGATTTGGAAGATTAGCCAATTATTTTACTAGTGACGCTTAGAATAAGTTTCTGCTGTTCTTTTTTTATTTGTGATAGGACCATCGTCATCTTTTGTTTTCTATATACACCTCAACCACTTCTTGAGGTGTGGGTAAGAAACGAGGATATACTTCAATTCTGAAACAAGTCACATAGCTCAGTTGGTAGTAGCTTTGCCTTCTGCGCTGTAGGTTGTGGGTTCGATTCCCACACAGGACAAACATTTGTGTGATGAATATAGATGTTTGTTCTGTGTTTGGGTGTTGTATTATATAGCATGTATGTATTTACATTGTATTTAAGCATTATATCCTTAATCTAGTTCCCATGTTACAAGCTATGCTTAGTTTGGGGCTAGATGGCGCTGTGTGAAATTAATGTCCTGTAATATTTACATTTATTTTCACTTCAGCGGTGACAACTGCTGAGTCGTAGGTTGTGATAAGAGTTATCTATCTGTATGAAGGATGTTAGTTCAAATAGCATAATAATAATAATCGTTTAGTTCAGGCAACAATGGAAAAGTTACAGATGTTATATAAATTATACTACGGCCCATAGAAATGTATACGTTACAACTAAGAATACATATAAAAATGACTTATTATGAGCCTTATTCCTTTGTGATACAGCGCAGTTTGAAGAGGCGCGCGCAGCCGTCCGAGTGGAGCGCCGCTCTTCGTAAAAAGAGACGCCTTATTTAAAAAGAGACGCCACTAGGTTACATTTTGTTTATTTTTTAGTTGGAAATTTGGTTTAGTTTTTGTGTTGGATTCCACTAGGAAATATTAACATGTCAAGGCTCAGTAGTCCCACTTTCCCATACAAACGTAGTTTCATATCGAAATGGCAAGTCCGATTAAAAACTTTCATATAATAGGGATGATCTGTGCGTAAAAAGTAACACACCACAGACACAGATTATCTGTAAAACCACCTATAACCTTTATCTTTTTATTTTATTGTACGACGGGGAAGCGCTTGGCCTTCATCTCACCTGGTAACAAGTTAAGATAAGGCCGAAGGTGGAGGCGCACTTCACCCGGAATCCTCAACAAACTGTTACTGGCTATCTTACCTCTTAATGCCGAAACGCAACAATTTTAGAATTGTTATTACGGCGTCATAATTAAGTAAGATGGTGGTAGCCAGACGGACTTACCACCAACATTAAATGTGTATATAGAAAGAGTAAAAATACTCCCTAAAAATGATTGTTATCAGCCATAAATGTCTTACTGGGCAAACGCCTCCCCACTCTTTCAAGACCGTCCTATTCTGAGATGCAATTCTCGCTTAATCTCTGGGGCTTAATCTTAATTATATGAATATAATTGGTTGGGAAGCCACTCGGTATTCTATACGTAATCTAGTTCCCATATTACAAACTGTTCAGTTTGCGGCTAGGTAGCGCTGTGTGAAATTAATGTCTTGTAATATTTATTTATTTATAAATGATCGACAAACTACGTTTGTATTGGAGCGTGGTATAGGCCTTCTTAAATAATGTAGATTTGTGTTGTCCCTTGTGTTTGTCCTATACTTAAAATATAAGGCGGTGTACCCTCTTGGGCGACAGGTGTTAGTTTATGTATGTAGTCATTAAAGTAGCAAGTAATTAGTAACATAAGTGAGTAGATTGGTGTACTAATGTATCAGTAGTTGTATTAATTAGGACGAATTTAAGTGTATTTATCAATTTTCAGAAACAAAATGGGGATGAGAAAAATACTACTGATATGGAAGTTGATCAAGCTGGTGAGTTTCATGTTAATTTTTAGTCGGATAGTTTTACGACACACTTGTACGGCTTAATAAAGCACATAAAAAATAAACACATACTTAAATTATGTATACTAACGTAAGAATTTATACTTCTTACGAACAACACAAACATAGCTAAAAATAATGTAAACGATTTTTTATCTCTATAAACTTTTTTTTTATTGTATGATGTGATGCGCTTGGCCTACATCTCACCTGGTTACAAGTTAAGATAAGGCCGAAGATGGATGCGCACTTCCACCTGGAATCCTCAACTAACTGAGGAACTGGCTGTCTCACCTCAAAATGCCGGAACACAACAATTTTATATTTGATTTAATGGCGACAGAATTAGGCAAGATGGTTGTAGCTAGCCAGGCGGACTTAGACAAAGTAATACCCACCAACCAAATACATAAAACCAAAGTTTAATAAAATAAATAAATATTAATAAACTTTTAAGTAAAAGTTTTTAAGTAAGTGTTTTTTTCTTTCTATAAGGACCTATATAGATTATATATTTTTGTAAAACAACCGCTTTTATCACGAATGCTTATGTTTCTTCTGTGTATTGTATGATAAGTATGTATTAAATTATTTAATATTAATATTATTTTTGATTGTAGGTATAAGTATATACTATGTATTAGTAATAAATTACTATAAAACATAATATAAAACATTAATTAGCACTACCACCCACACTATCTATATATCTATTAAAAAAAGTTATTTAGTAAATTATCCGTAATCTAGTTCCCATGTTACAAGCTTTGCTTAGGTCTAGATTGCGCTATTTGTAATAAATGTCCTGCAATAAATAAATTAATATATATATGTATACATCTCCACCGATATAAAACACCACAAAAGATTAATATATTTGAATTACTACAATATTACTGTTATTATACTCTTTGAACTACCTTGAATATATTGAATATGTTCTCACAAAAACTTGAGAACTTGAGACAATTACGAACCAACTTCATGGTGTCGCTTTTAGGTGTCGGTGTAATTTTTCTCAAACGCGCCAAAAGAAGTATTTTTCCAAAAATAAACAAGATAAAGTGAAAATGATGATGATGATTAGCAAAATCGTTAACAATCCGCATTTTCATTCGTTGATTTAATTTCACAGATAACAAAGACAAACCCCAGGATGTGGAAGACGAGAAAATGGAAACGGAGCTAGAAAAACCGGAAACAGACATAAGCAGCCGCGTGGTGCCGCGGCTGATTATGTCTGTTTCCGGTTTTGACAGCGACTCCAATCCCAAATCCCAGGAGTCCCAGCCATCACAGGATTCCCAGAACTCGCAGGATTCCCAGAACTCCCAAGATTCCGAGACCAAAGATGTGGAAAAGACAGCCGAGGTCAACGGAATGGTCGAGGAGAAAGTTGAGATGGTGTGACTACTCTTATAATAACCAACAGACGATTTAGGTCCCTGTTGGACAGTGCTAACAAAACTGTCCAGTTTTGGCAGTAAAAAGTTTTTATTTTATCGATCATAGCCAATATTAGAAAAATAGGATACATACGAATTTGATAGTATATTTATCTGTCTGTTATGTATTTATGGCTGATCTGCATACCGTATCAACATAATCTAAGAAAAGTCTTTTCAGATTCAGATGCAACTAGTTCTGTGTTGGGGAAATTCATATTTTTAATCTTTCCCGAAAGGGAGAGCGATGTAGGTTTTAATTTAGGCATGTGTGCTGAATACTAGCTACTTGCAAACCGTGGGCATGTGCCGAACGGCTGGAATGCCTCTGACTTCTGTTCAAGTCAATACAATTGTACATTATGCATTAAATGAGGCATAATGTACAATTTTTCAATTTATCAACTTGATAATTTGACATAATTACAGCCTAGTATGGAGATTTTGTCCAACCGAATAACAAAAATGCAATCAGCTTTGCAGGGTGCACTAAGGTTTTTGGGAAATTCTTACGGGATGACGGTAAATTCGGGCCTTCATTACATTTATCACCCAATGAAACTGTATAAAGTTGAGTTGGTATGATTGCGCTACAATTTAATTAAAATTCTTTATGCACACCAATAGAAAATAGCAATTGTTAAACAGAACTAGCACTATGGGTGGTCTTATCGCTAGAGCTATCTATTCCAGGCGTCCTGGTTGAAATTCTTTTGTTGAAAAATATACAGAATCGTTGCAACATTTTCAAGTGTAGAAGATAAATGGATATTCTTGTTATTATTAAGTTTCGTAGATTAGATGTAATGATTGTGAATTCAAGGCCATGGAGCAGTTAATGATAGTTCTTTATGCGATGGTTGGTCTAATTGATACAAATCAATACAATTAAGTGTCTGTAATGTCGAAATAACGGCTTAATATATGCATATGATTGTATATACGTCCAGGCGGACTTGATAAAGTTCAACCACAAACCAAACCAAGCCCAATATTGTACCTCCCTGGACATTGAACCCGGAATCTTTGGGTGATCACCGGTGGGTGAACCAAAAGCCCATGAGCATGTCTGCATGGTTTAATTTGTCTTGAGTAATGTGTTTTCCTAATAAAATGGTAGTGTAAATATTCGTGTTTTATTTATATTTAGACCATTTTAGTCCTTACATTGTAATCATATATTTTTATTCTGTGCCATTATAAAAACATATATAGTAACGTAGTATTTGTGGTCACGTGGTCAACAGTCATAAATGTATAAAGTAGGGTTGACTGAATGAAGAAAGGTTCTAGATCAATCCCTAATCAAGTGGTTCTAGACTAAAATTTTTCTTAGCGTTATGCATACTAGGTAGATATACTGTATGTATGCTTTATGCTAGAAAGGTTAGTAAGTGAAAAATGTTGGATTCATAAAACTAGTTTATTCTAATCATAAATATTTGCTATACTACGATACCATGTAAGATATTTTACCTCCCAACCCCCAATAAATGTAGATTAACATCATTATCACTAGTATAGTTATAACATACTTTATACTTATATAATAATGTTTACTACCTCAAGTTAGAAAATAGCTATCACGTAATGATTCTAGTGTTTCAGGTATACATCTAACGGCTAAGATATCAATATGCTTCATTTACTATATTTTAGTCAATAATAAAAATTGTTTTAAGGTAAATGTCATTACATGTGGAACCCCACAGTTGAATGCCGTAGCTCAATATGGATAGTCAAAGATCGCGAGAGACTAAGGTAGGTGTTCCATCTCGGGTGGTAGGGGTATATTCTTCAACATGGCGAATCGTTTCAGCGCGTCATACTTTCCTCTCAACGCTTCGATCTCATCCCGGATTCGGTTGTTGTCTTCCTGCATTAGTTCCATGTCCTGCCACTCCTGAATCAATATATAAAATATGTTTATTAAGTATGTATTCACAAAAAAGTATATAAGTATTCTATCCGTAATCTAGTTCCCATATTACAAACTATGCTTAGTTTGGGGCTAGATTGCGCTGTGTAAAAAATAATGTCCTGTAATATTTATTTATTTATTTGAAGAAAAATACAATGGATGCCTTAATGCCCAGACAACCTTGGGTGGAGAGAACAAAAGAAAGCTATTCAAGTAGGCAGGCATCTTGAATACTAGGCAAGTTTTTATAGTCTATGTTTGCGAGAGAGTAACCAGATGATGCCTCGTATGAAACTTTTTGATGGGTAAATCAGTGGATCGAAGAAGCAGGTTAAAGATTAGCAGTGCCAATTTGCTTTAATAATGATGGTGGCACTAAGCTCTAATAAATAATTTACGGAACATTGATTTTACAGAGCGCCATCTAGCCTCAAACCAAGCTAAGCTTGTAATAGTCGCCTACTGGTGTCAGATCCAGAGGTACGGGGTTCGATTCCCAGGGGAGTACAATATTGTGCTTGGTTTGGTTGGTGGTAGGGTCCACTTGGCTAGCTACCACGCATCCACAACCATCTAACCTAATTTTGGCGCCATGACAACAATTCTTAAATTAATGGCTAAGTGGCTGGGGAATGCATCCTCGCCACTTGCGACGATTATACATAGCTAGCATACGGAGTAGGTTAGATTACGCAAGCTTTATCTACGGGAATAGTTGCAAAACACATTTAAGTAAATTGGATCGAGCGCAAAACATATGTATGCGAGTTATAGGTGGGTTCATACGTAGCACACCAATACACGTGATGGAGTGCGAACTTTATATTCAACCTCTTTGTATACGAAGATACTATCTTGCCGGAAAATATTGGTTACGTAAAAACTCAGTGTCTGATAGTGAGATAATTGGGCTGTTGAAAGAACTGAGAATACTTAGCCAAAATGCCTTATGGAGTCGAAGACCGAAACCACTTTTGTATACAATACATGAACAATTTAAAGAGTTACCCATGTACTCGGGTCCTCATAATTATGCATTTCTGTTAGACAAATGGGTTAGCAGTGTGGATGTTTCTAACATAAAAACGACTATTGATACCGTTACTAAATCTAAACGTAGTTACGACCCTGGAGTTTTAAAACAATTATGCTATAACTATATCAGCAGTAAATATACAAATTCTTACTCAATATATACAGATGGTTCTAAAGAGGGAAGTGAATCGGGCCTGGCCATTTTCGATCCTCAAACCGGCGGTATATTAAAAATAAAAATCCCTTCAAATATATCCATAATGTTTACGGAACTCATCGCTATTGCTGAGGCGGTATCGTATGTTGATTCATTATCCACCGGTTTATATGTCATACTGACTGACTCAAAAAGTGCCCTTCACCATCTTATTCGATGCACCAGCACGGGTTTCCGTGGCGCTCCGATAGCTTACAGCATTCTGGCGTCTATTAATCAACTGTCGCGTACAAACAAACATATCACGTTACAGTGGATTCCATCGCACGTCGGCATATCTGGCAATGAGGAAGCCGATCGGCTTGCTGGAGAGGCTGTAAGTGACGGTCTGATGATGAATTTCCTTCCTTACCACAGTGATCTCCTGAGACTCGTTAAAGAAAGGTGCAGACAAGACTGGAAGCTCTATTTTGACGAGAGATCACTGAGCAAGGGTATTTGGTATACAACTATACAATCAGAGTTGCCTAGGGCTCCGTGGTTTGATGATTCGGAAGTGGCCAGGTCCGTCATCATAACTATGATGAGGCTTCGATCGGGACACATTCCATTAAATAGTTTTGGCTATCTCATGAGCAAAACCAACTCACCGAACTGTACAGAGTGTGATGTAGTGGAAGACGTGTACCATATTATTATGGAGTGTGTTCGGAACGAAGCCGAGAGAATTAATTTTATTCAGAAAAATAATGTTGATTTGTTTATTATAGGAATGTGTAACAATGTTCTGGCTTTTCCCTTATCGGAGGAAGCCAAAATGTTGGTTAAATTTGTTAATGTAGGCATCAAACGTAGAACGGTGATTTAATTTTTTGTTTCTAGGTTGTAAGTTCGAGGGTGACTTAATCAGCGTGATTAAACCCTCTATAATAAAAAAAGATTAAAAAAAAAAAAAAAAGTGGCTTCGGCCTTATCATATTATGAAAAATCTCCCTGTTGTAAAAAAAAAATAAGTTGAGTTTTTTGTAAATAAACTTATCATACAATATAACGTCCAACAACAGAACAAACATACTTTCTTACACCGATGTTTATACTAAAATCTAAGAGTACCACTTAAGACTCCAGAACAGCTGAATGCCGAAGTTGAGCATTTTGTAACTCTAATACAGCAGACTGCTTAGAAAAATACACCTAATTTGAGAAACCGGATTGCCAGAAACCATTATCCAAAAGGGATTTTGGAACTCTTACATGAGAAAAGGAAACAGAGACAGCAATGACATCAATCCAGATGCCCACAAGACAAAGCTAAGCTGAATAATTTGTCAAAAAAACTAAAAAAGATAATACAACACTCTAACGATACCTCAACCAATACCTGCTTTGGAAAGTTGACTGCTACAAATTACTCACTTTGGAAAGCTACCAAAAAAATGAAACGACCAATGGCACAGATCCCACCATTGGGATCAATGATCAATGGAAACATAAAATGGGCCGTAAGTAATGAAGAAAAGGCAAAAGTGTTTGCAAATCACTTAGAAACGATATTTCAACCAAATGAAGGTCAAACCCAAACAGAAGACATCAGTAAAATAGAAGAAGAACTAGGTATCAAACACGTTTCGCCAAGAGAAGTTTTTCAAAAAATCAAGAGAAACATCAATCCAAGAAAGTCCCCTGGATTTGACCTAATTCCGGGTGAAATATTACATAACCGCTAGAAAAGCCTTGGTCAAACTAACTAACCTTATTAACGCGGCCTTAAGGCTAAAATATGTGCCCGATTTATGCTGAAGTGATTATGATAGCGAAACCAGGGAAACCATCGAATGATGTCAAATCATACAGGCCAATCTCACTCTTACCTATCGTATCAAAACTTTTCGAAAAAACTACTGCTTAAAAAACTCAAACCGATCATAGAAACAAGAGTGATTATTCCAGACCACCAATTTGGCTTGAGGGAAAAGCTCTCGACTATAGACCAAGTCCATAGAATTACTAATGTAATTGAGCACTCCATTGAAAACAAAAATGTTTGTTCTATAATTTTCTTAGACGTAGCCACAGTCGTATGGCACGAAGGTATTATGCAAAAACTAAGAAAACTTCTACCTACCCAAACCGTTCGCCGATATTCTGCAATCATATTTGACGGATAGAGTCTATAGAGTAAGAAATCAATAAAATTAAAGCAAGGAAGTGTTTTGGGTCCGGTCCTGTACCTATTATGCACCAGTGACAGTGAGTGAGTTTGCTGACGATACAGATATAATGGCTGTTGGAAAAACACATGCAGACGCAGCAGAAAAGTCTCAAGATGCAGTCAACAAAATTTGGGACTGGACGAAAAAATGGCGAATCAAACTTAATGATTCAAGATCGGTGCACATTAACTTCACAAATAAAAAAGATCAGTATTTCCCTATATATATCAACAACAAGCCTATACCGTATGAAAACACTGCGCAGTACTTAGGCATGACTCTTGACGCAAAGCTACGCTGGAAAGCTCACGTCAAGAATAAAAAGGAAGAGTTAGATATCAGATACAAAAGAATGTAAGTACTGGCTCCTAGGAAGGCAGTCAACATTGTCAACTCACAACAAAGTTCTGTTGTATAAAGCAGTCTTGAAGCCAGTATGGACTTATGGTATTCAGCTGTGGGGCTGTACCAAAAAAAGTAACATCAAAATAATCCAACACTTCCAAAATAAGGTACTCCGGTATATAGCGAGTGCACCTTGGTACATCAGGAACGACGACCTCCACAGGGATCTTAACAGAGAGTTTGTTGATAAAGTTATAAAAAACATGCAGAAGCTCATGAACAAAGACTTCATAAACATGTGAATGTTGAGGCAATCCAGCTGCTCGACAACACAAAAACAGTGAGAAGACTGAAAAGAACTAAACCTTTTGAGTTAGTGTAATGTTAAATAGTATATAGTAGTGTCAGTGTAAGTGAAAGTACTACTTCAAAGAACACAATAACGTAGTGTCTCCGCTTAAATAGAAACTGTAAGAAACGTGACATTGGACACTTTCTTTAAAATAATTTATTTTATAAAACTAAGTTAGCATAAAATTACTCATTAGCCTACATGGGCTAGATTGTAATATAGTTTTAGAGCATATATCAATTTAATATGCACAACATATCCACAAAATATCCTGAGTGGGAATCAAATCCACAGTCTAACAGAACGCAGCTGTTCTCTTAGGCTGTGAAATTTCACAAACAAGACTTCAATAAGAAATCAATAGCTTTCTATACTTGACTTTTCTCCGTCTCCAGTTCATCTTTCTGCTCAATCCTCTTGATGCGGCATGAGGCGGCATACCCTCGGTTCTTCAATGTGCGCCTGCGTTGTTTCATGCTGAAAACAATCATCGTGAAAGCTACATTAGTAATAGTTGTGTGTAGGACAAATGGGGATAATTGTCCCTCATTGTCCTATTTTTATTCTTAGTATGGGTGACTAAGGCCTGCACTGACATCATGCTGAGTGGTGTATTTTGCATTTTCCTAAAGTTAAAATGTTCCAAAAAATTTACCCCTTGGTAGGGCCCATGCCCTCCTTGAAATACAGGAGTAGGACTTTGTATTTTTTTTTATTATTCTTTAGTGAAGGGTTGGTTAAAAACTGAACATGTCATGTTTAGGTACACAAAAAAAAAAACATACAATATAACATGAATTAGTAAATTCTTAGTTTCTTAAAAATGCACTAAACAGCTTTGACTTTGTATTGTTGGTGACATTTATTGAAAACCCGATTTTGTAATCACCCTACTCCTTGTAAACTTATCAAAGAAAAGCAGAGTGAAGTGAAGAAATCTGACCCATCAAATGGGGCATATAAATAAAAAAGCTCACAGAGTTAACAAACTCCAACAAAGCGCTAGTTTGATGCGTTAACATCTTAACTCAATCATTTTGTTATTAGTTAATATCAACAAGCAGCTTTCTTAGCTTTTTATATTTATACACTTAAATGGTTGTAAGTTATTGTGTAAGTTTATTTATTAAGTGTGTAAAACTGTTTGTTCTCCGAATACAATTAAAAAAAATAGTGTTGTGGTAAATTTGACATGTAGGTACACATGGTATACACAGATCAACGATTTACCAAAAACCCTTTCTCACAAGCAAGCAGAAAAAAATTATATACATACATGAAACGTGGTCATGTATGTATATAATTTTTTTCTGCTTCCGAGTGCATGATGTAAATGCTTACCGTACAATCTGCTCCCGGGTCAGACCTCTCATTTTGAGCTGTCGGTTGAGGTCCCGAACGGAGATGGAGACCAGCTCATCATCACTGATCTCAGCACATGGGGTCGGGGATAAGGGGGCCTGGAACCACATATTATAATTCTTCTATAAGTGTTTGTCCCTGAATACCTGAACAAGCCTCAAAGCTCAGTTGGTAGAAACTCTGCCTTCTGTGCAGAGTTCTTCTGTGTGTCTGTGTGTGTGTCCTGTGTGGGCTGTGGGTTCGAATCACACCCAGGACAAACTTTTGTGTGAATATAGATGTTTGTTCTGTGTTTGGGTGTTGTATCATATAGTATGTATGTATTTACAAAAGTATTTAAGGATTATATCCGTAATCTAGTTCCCATATTACAAGCTATGCTTAGTTTGGGGCTAGATGGAGCTATGTAAAAAATATTGTCCTATAATATTTATTTATTTATTTATTAATAAATACCTACTTAATTGGTTGGATTGATTTTTATGAAATTTATGACAAAAACATGTGACCCAACTAGGACCTAATATGGAGAACTGGCCTTACGGATCAGTTGGTGAGTAGTAGCTCTCCTCTGTAAATTGTGGGTTCAATTTCCACCCAGGACAAACATTTGTGTGATGAACAATGAAGTTTGTTGTGTTGCATTGTAAAGTACCTATATATTTACATAAATAGGTATTTAATTATGAATCTAGATCCCACATTACACTGCTGTACAAATGTATTGCAATAAATAGGTACACTAGAAAATAAATAAAGTCGACTAAAACAAAAGTTCTGCAATAATTTATATCCTCCTTCAACCAAGCCAATTTCAATACACATGACTATTTTAACAAAAGGACACAATGTTAGTGAAGCTAGTTCTTCAGCCAGCCTAAGTTCTGAAATTGGTGCCTTAAAAATATTTAAGATTTTATCATGGTTCGAATACAACCCGGAAGTAAGTAGGTAGGCACTTCGCAGATAATAATTTGTGATAAAGGGAGCTCACCATGTTAATAGCTTTCCTTCCTCCCTGATCCTTTAAATCATGAGGCATAATAAATTTGGCAACACACAATAGTCGAGAAGCGGAGCCCCGTTACAAATCACTATTGTTTACTATCAAGACACGCTGGCTGTTTTTCATTGGTACACTAGAGCCTATAATGATTATTAGTCCTGCCTGGTCCTTGAAGTTGAAATATTTCGTTATTTGATAGTATTAACATACAACAGTAACACAACTTAGCACATTGAGTGGTTTGTTTCTGATTGTGATTTGTGACGGATTGAGAAATTCATAGATAACATAAAATACTTTTACTATTAAACTATTACTTCCATAGAGATTTACTTACTGTCTAAACTAAAGGCGAAGAAAATAATGAAAATTCGGTACAATGAAAACTGACTTGAGCCTCCTTGGGTCAACGATAGACGGCGCAAGAAAAATACAATCATCATTATCATTATCGCTATCCTCATCATGATCATCATTGACCTACAAGGTACATAACCAAATAGCTATTTGTGAGGAAACTGTCTTTCTCAGGGGGTGTTTTGTTGATAAAATTGACTCGCCCAAGTGCTGCGAAATTCTTGTTATGGACTGTTTACCTAAAGTTCCCGTGTAGTGCGCTATCAGAAAGAGTTCACAATGATTTTGACGATAGTAGCTGCACTTTTGTAGTTCTGGAGTGGAATTTACACACAATATCACTTATTTTCGAGCCTACTAGTTGGGCGTCACTGTGAGGAAACTGTCTCTCTTAGGGGGTGTTTTGTTGGTAAAATTCGACGCACGATTATATGTAAAAAGGTATAGGTGTTGAGACATGGTAAAAATAGGAACATCTAACAAATGAGGAATAAACAAGAAATACCTACCGACATATTTTTACTTATTTAGTACAATAGACTATCACATATATTTCATGCAATGTAAGTTGTATGTTCGTCTTTCAGTTTACCAGAAACATTACTCCGGGTCAACAAATCACGTTGCAAGGGGTTCAGTAATTTAAGAGAGAGCTTATGATTCATAAGCAGTAGCTACTCGGGTGATCTGAAGTTGCTGCACAGTTGTACTGTCGAAGTCTGGTTAAAACAATAAAAGGCAGGTAAGCAATCCGTGTTAGATTTTGTTAACATTGGGAAATCTAATCTTTACACTGTCGAAGTAAATGGTAAACGACCACATTTGCTAAGTTTTTTATTGTTTCAGATTTACTTGTTCATTAAAATGAATGCGATATCATAAAATATTTTTCATTTGAGTTACTTTTTGTCAACCATTTTGACGTTTGGCACGTGGTAAACAATAAAGTTGTATAACAACAGGTTACTTACCATCACAAATAGTTAATAAAATGTTTAAGACCAAATAGTTTCTATGCCGGGTTTGATCCCCAGGGGGAGTACAATATTGTGCTTGGTTTGGTTGGTGGTAGGACTTTGTTTAAATGCGCCTGGCTAGCTACCACCACTTTATCTAATTTTTTCGCCATAACAAAAGTTCTAAAAATTGTTGTGTTCTGGCATATAGAGGTAAGATAGCCAGTTCCTCAGTTAGTTGAGGATTCCGGGTGAAGTTCGCCTCCACCTTCGGCCTTATATCAACTTGTAACCAGATGAGATAAAGGCCAAGCGCTTCCCCATCGTACAATAAAAAAAAAACCAAACAAATGCAAATTGAACGTTATCTGCGTTTTATGCCCCGTTAAAAACGCGTTAGGGTTAAATTAGTTCAGACTTGACCGGGCATGCTATCTTCTAAGAAGTACTTACAATCACAAGATGAACATCGACTGCATAGTGCATAGTGCACAGATAAGACATGACAAAATATGTTTGAATCATTTATGGGGCCGCCGGCGCAGAGATTACGTATTAGTTTTCGAAATATCTGGCGGCAAATGTAAACTAACAAATTAAAATTATATATAAATATTCTTCTAGATACAGGTTCTGCTGCTTATCATACTATTTTAGCCCTAAATTTCAAGCAGACGTAGCAGGAATTTAAATCGCTCCTACACTTTCTGCTCTTTGGCATAGGTTCCTATCAAATGACCTTGATAGAAAGCTATGGTAGGTCCGCTTGAAATTTAGCGCTAAAATAGTATGACAAACAGCAGAAACTGTATCTAGAAGTTTTATTACATACTCGTATTGACGAATCGGTCATATGTACTGCCTTTACAGATGATATCAACTAGGTATAACCTAAGTATACCTAGGGTATCGAAGGTTTTCATTATTTACGTACATTAGGTAGGTATGTGTACTTGGGGGAACTGCTTCTATGATTTTATGACGAATTTCTGAAAACTTTAGAATTTAATAACTTTGTTATCTTAAAGTAAACAAGACTTTACTACAATGCCCGGGTCAAAACTACAATGCTACAAAGTTGTGAAATTGTGAAAATATAAAATTATCCATCACTTACTGAAAAAGGCACAATAGTAAATTTTTTGTGCGGGATGGCTCCTTATTTTAAATATCGTTTGCCTGATTTTTTTATCATGAAATCATTTTCCGCAAAGTGTTGTGAGCATATTATGAAAGATGATCTAGGTATCCATTCAACTCTGCCCTTTGCCTCAATCCACTTTTTTTAAAATATTTACATCTTTTGGGAAACTGAAAACATATTTTTGGCGTTAACTAAGCGTTACGAACTTCTACATACAAATAAAATGAAATTCTAAGAAGAACTAAATTACTAGTACAGTTAGATAACTTGTGTCGGCAAAATATGATAAAATAAAAACGGACAAATTTTATATCTTTTATATCGTAATCTTTGATTGCACGAATCTCGAGCAACACTAGTCGATGCGCGAGCGTCTTGGCCATTACTACTAAATCGTAATGCAAACAATACCTTCATCGCTGTGAACGCAATACACTGCGCGGTCGACAATGTAAAAATAATGTGGTAGCCATGCATAGTAAGCAATGTACAAAATTACATCTGTTTGCGATTGTATCGTTTTCGTCTGTAAACTACATAATACATTTACAATATCTTTAAATATTACGTTTATTTAAAGGTTTATGGACTAACCGGTGAAAAAAACACCTGGCTTCTTTTATTACAGCTTAGGACAGCGCAATTCGGCTTAATAATATATTTTATGCAGAGCTTTGCACTGTCACATCGCCCGAGAGCGACTATTAGCGGTTGAAGCGAATTCTTTCAATATATGCCCATTTTGAGCATATATGCGGCGCGCCTGCCCCGCCCACAATGCCTTTCTATTAGATTCATTGTTCTGTGTTTAAATCGATATTGACTATGTCCCATAGGTCTCACAAACCATCACGTACCGGGAAGTCTTTGTTTTTTTTTTATTGTTCGACGGGTAAGCACTTGGCCTTCATCTCACCTGGTTGCAAGTTGAGATAAGGCCGAAGGTGGAGGTGGACTTCACCCGAAATCCTCAACATACTGAGGAACTGGCTATCTTACCTCTAAATGCCGGATCACATCGATTTTAGTTATTGTTACTATGGCGACAGATTTAGGTAAGATGGTGGAAGCTAGCCAGGCGGACTTAAACAAAGTCCTACCACCAACCAAGCAAGCACAATACATTGTACTCCCCATGGGGATCGAATCCGGGACCTCTGGATCTGGTTAATATTGAAAAATGTTATATAAAATATCTTTCTAGGTTTGGACATACGGTTGCAATGATGAAGGAGCCCTAGGGCGTGCCACATCCAGCGACACGGACGAGGGTGCTCCAACGAAGGTGACATTACCGGCCAAGGCTGTAGCGGTTACAGCTGGGGACTCTCATTCCGCTGCTTTGTTGGAGAACGGAGACGTTTATGCATGGGGCTCTTTCAGGGTGAGTTGGTTAAGCTTAAGTGTTGTGTTCCTGCAGTGGGTAAGGTCCCCAGAGCTCCATTAAAAGGGTCAGTACCTTGTAGATGTTTCATTGTACCGAACACATTGATTCGCTTCTACCTTTAATATAAAAAAAATCCTTCAACAAATATTCTTGTCTTGTTTTCCAAGTGAGCCTGTAGTCAAGCGATTGTCACCAATGAGAATGCTCACTGGTGGACGCGCCATGGTTCACAACTGTTAAAGTCCACACAGTCGACGAAGAGATCAAACTCAGGAAGCGTTACAACGATCATATAAAATGGCACTCTTATTTCAGACTATAGTCAATGCACTCGCAAGAGCACTTATTGCTTCCAAGTGACACAAGGTTCAAGGGGACCTGTTTCCTGGAGAATTTATGTAATTAATGAGAGAGAACCGACTAGTAATAAAATTAAACTAAAATTATAGTACGCCAACTGATCGCAGATAATACGAACAATAAAAAACCCAATGAAAAAAGAGCCTAACACAAAGCAACTTGTGTATATACGTTTCAGGATTCCCACGGGAGTATGGGACTAGTAATGCAGGGTCGGGAGGGCAAAGCCAGCAAAGATCCCATCAAGATAGATATTGGAGAAACGGCGGCGGAAATCGCGTCAGGTGGCGACCATCTTGTTATTCTTTCTGTAAGTTAATATTAATCAATGCTACTATTAAAGTATTTTCACCGCCTCTGTGGTCTGATGGTTCAAGCCACCGGTTTCAGATCCAGAGGTTCTGAGTTCGATCCTCACGGGGAGCAATATTGTGCTTGGTTTGGTTGGTGGTAGGACTTTGTTTAAGTCCGCCTGGCTAGCTGCCACCATCTTACCTAATTCTGTCGCCATAATAACAATTCTAAAATTGTTGTGTTCTGGCATTTAGAGGTAAGATAGCCAGTTCCTCAGTTTGTTGAGGATTTCGGGTGAAGTGCGCCTCCACCTTCGGTCTAAAATTCACAATTATGTTTTATTGGCTATCATCCATAATGAAGAGGTTATAAAAAAAAACCGGGCTGTGGTCAAGTGGTCCCACGCCACACACACCACACCATTGTCAGATCCAGAAGTTCCGGGTTCAATCCTCAGGAGGTACAATATTGTGCTTGGTTTGGTTGGTGGTAGGACTTTGTTTAAGTCCGCCTGGCATAACCCATCTTACTTAATTCTGTCGCCATAACATCAATTCTTAAATTGTTGTGTTCCGGCCCTTAGAGATAAGAGTGCGCTTCCACCTTCGGACTTATCATAACTTGAAAATCAGGTGAGATGAAGGCCAATCGCAAAAAATATTGTTAAATATTTTGTAAGGTATAATAAAGGCTTTTTTATTTTATTTTATTCAGATGTATCTAACTTGTTTCAGACCACTGGCTTTGTGTATACAATGGGGTGCGGGGAGCAGGGTCAGCTAGGGCGTCTATCTCAACGGTCTGCAACTAGAGATGCCAGACATGGGTTTAGTGAGTGTTCTTTCTTTCTTTTTGTGTGGGCTGTGTAAAACTATCAGACTTACAAGCTGCCGAATTGGATAAATTCAACTAAGCGGACTTGTAGTCGTACGGCAATATTGCAGCCAAACAGCACTATATCCATATAGTGCACTGTTCCTGGGTTGCATAATGTCGCCAGAGATGATACTTCTGGCGCTGCAAGAAAAAAAAAATTGTGTCATAAATGTATATGTAAAGTAAATTATGAGTAAGCAAGCGTCCATTGGCAACTGTATCATCTGTATCATCAGCTTGCCATCTTAGTAGTATAAAAAAATATTTTGCAACCCATACCCTGTAGATTTCTGCAACTAGAGATGCCAGACAAGGGTTCAGTGAGTGTTCTTTCTTTCTTTCTTTTTGTGTGGGCTGTGTAACAACCCTAGCATCAGACTTACAAGCCGCCGAGTTGGATTAATTAAACTAAGCGTACTTGTAGACGTACGGCAATATTGCTGCCAAATAGCACTATATCTATATAGTGCTGTTCCTGGGTTGCGTGATGTCGCCAGAGATGATACTTCTGGCGCTGCAAGAAAAAAAAATGTGTCAAAAATGTATAGTAAAGTAAATTATGAGTAAGCAAGCGTCCATTGGCAACTGTATCATCTGTTTGCCACCTTAGTAGTATAAAACAATATTTTGCAACCCATACAGTGTACATGTCTGCAACAAACAGTGTCAGACTTACAAGCCGCCGCCGCCAGATTATCAAAAGAAACATAAACGACCATAGCATCAATTGTAATTAAAATTGTTTCTATTGATTTGGTTTTATCTAAATCGTAAAATATGGTGTAATACAGATTTTCAACTGGTGTGGTTTTATTGATTTGTTTATAGTATATCAACAAATAATAAAAATTGGCCAAGCGTGAGTCGAACCCTCTTAAGGTTCCGGAATACAAGTTTAAACTCTGAAAAATCCGGTGTTGCCTCGTTTTACTCGATGGATGTTGCGCGTCCCGGTCTCTGTAAAATGTGTATTAAGCACCCATCGAGTTAAACGAGGGAGGACCGAATATCTCAGTGTTTTTGATGATTTTTCAGAGTTACTTGGTGTGGTTATAGAGCTTATAGTTTATAGCATATTACAAAAAAAAAACCTAGCGTGAGTCGCACTCACGCTCAACGCCTCAGAAATCTCAAGATCAGCGAGTTAATTGGTTCATCTGATGTTGAATCACGTACCTAGGGATTTGTTGAATATTAACAACAATGAATGTTAACTAAAGATTTAAAACGTTTTTTCCTAAATAACATTGAAATTATATGTAAAGTATAGGAATTATATTCAAAGTCTATTTGTACCTACATTTCATAATGCAAGTAGTTACCAACTTGCATTATTTGAACAAATCCTGTTTTGTAAGCAGCTATTTCTGTAAACAAGCTAGTCTTAGGACAAACCTCCTTGGTATTTAAATCTATGTTTACAAACGTGTTTAATATTATTATTTTTTTTATGTACGACGGGGAAGCGCTTGGCCTTCATCTCACCTGGTAACAAGTTGAGATAAAGCCGAAGGTGGAGGCGCACTTCACCCGGAATCCTCAACAAACTGAGGAACTGGCTATCTTACCTCTGAATGCCGAAACACAACATTTTTTTAGAATTGTTGTTATGGCGACAGAATTAGGTAAGATGGTGGTAGCTAGCCAGGCGGACTTAAACAAAGTCCTACCACCAACCAAACCAAGCACAATATATTGTACTCCCCATGGGGATCGAACCCGGGACCTCTGGATCTGAAATCGCTGGGTTGAACCACTAGACCACAGAGGCGGTTAAAAATAACTAAAATAAATATTCAAGCTGGTAAATTAAAAAACATATATGCCTTGTAAATATGTTTGATGTTTCGGAACCGTCGATGCGTGTCAGACTCGCGCTTGGCTGGATAGTTTCGATTTGATCTCCAGGTGCGTTGCTGGTCCCTTCGCGCGTGTTTCTGAAGGCGGGCGCGTGCCGCGTGTGGGCCGGCTACCACGCCACCTTCGTGCTCGACGCGGCCAAAAATAAGGTTTTCGCGTTCGGGCTCAATAACTACGGACAGCTTGGTAAGTAGATACACCTTCGATAGATATGTGTAAACACCGATTATAGTCAAATGTTTAACAGACTGAAAAAAAAGGAGGCTCTCAACTCGGTTGTATGTTTCTTTTTTTTTTGGGCTCAATAACTATGGACAGCTTGGTAAGTAGATACACCTTCGATAGATATGTGTAAACACCGATTATAGTCAAATGTTTAACAGACTGAAAAAAAAGTAGGTTCTCAACTCGGTTGTATGTTTCTTTTTTTTTGGGCTCAATAACTACGGACAGCTTGGTAAGTAGATACACCATCGATAGATATGTGTAAACACCGATTATAGTCAAATGTTTAACAGACTGAAAAAAAAGGAGGCTCTCAACTCGGTTGTGTATGTTTCTTTTTTTTATGTTTGTTACCTCAAAACCCTGTCGTTTCTCAACCGATATGAAAAAAATTTTTTTTGTTTGAAATACACGAGTAATTTTTTAATAAAAAAATGAATCCGACCTCACCGCTAACAACTGAAAAGTAACTCTGAGGGTAAGTTCGTATAATTTGATGTTGATGCCGAATCGCCAAGCAAAACCACATGTTTATTGTACGGCATCGCTTTCATTCTTTTTCAATAATAACTTATGTATTTCAAGTGGTTGCATTTGGTAACAACATTTACAAATGTTATAATAACACAAAAATTCACAACCCACACACAACAAAATTCACACCAATCAGCGCTGAGTATCAATATGATACAACAATGCGTCAGGATCCTCGTGGCTCAGTTGGTTAGAGCGTTTCCGGCTTTAGGAAAATGCGGGTTCGAGTCGCGGGTTGTGAATTTTTGTGTTATAACACCAATTATAGTGTCAGAGGAACCCGACAAAAGCATAAGCATCTTTAAACTCACGAGGTACTGACACCTGATGTGGTATTTAATAGTATGTGGCGGATGGAGGCGACTAAACCCTCAAGGCTCATAATCCAGCCCTAAGATATATCACACACGTGAAGAAAATCTTAAAAAAAAAATTATTTTGTCCGACACATTTTTTTTTTTGGCATTCAGCTCACCTGGTAACAAGTTGAGATAAGGCCGAAGGTGGAGGCGCACTTCACCCGGAATCCTCAGTTAACTGAGTAACTGGCTATCTTACCTCTGAATGCCGCAACACAATAATTTTAGAATTGTTATTATGGCGACAGAATTAGGTAAGATGGTGGTAGCTAGCCAGGCGGACTTAAACAAAGTCCTACCACCAACCAAACCAAGCACAATATATTGTACTCCCCATGGGTATCGAACCCGGGACCTCTGGATCTGAAATCGGTGGCTTGAACCACTAGACCACACAAGCGATTTTTTTTTAATGTAAGAAATAGATGCCATAATCTTGGAGCTTTAACACCTCAGTGGTTATTCCTACTGCAAGGTATACAGCCAATCCATTTGCCAACACAGCTTGCTTATGCTGCTACTTTTGTGCAACGAAATTTCCATATTTCTCATTGTCCATGTTGCCTTAACAACAAAGAAATATTATTAACACTAAACAACCAATGTTTGTTTTGCAGGTATAACAGGTGAAAAGCATATGGCTGCTATATACATTCCTACGGAGTGCGATGCGTTCAGACAGAGCTCTGATTGGCAGCGAGTGGCGCCGGGACAGCACCACTCGCTGGCACTGGACCATACGGGACAGGTGTACGCGGTGGGACGGTGCGAGTATGGCAGGTATGTTCAGACAGAGCTCTGATTGGCAGCGAGTGGCGCCGGGACAGCACCACTCGCTGGCACTGGACCATACGGGACAGGTGTACGCGGTGGGACGGTGCGAGTATGGCAGGTATGTTCAGACAGAGCTCTGATTGGCAGCGAGTGGCGCCGGGACAGCACCACTCGCTGGCACTGGACCATTCGGGACAGGTGTACGCGGTGGGGCGGTGCGAGTATGGCAGGTATGTTCAGACAGAGCTCTGATTGGCAGCGAGTGGCGCCGGGACAGCACCACTCGCTGGCACTGGACCATTCGGGACAGGTGTACGCGGTGGGGCGGTGCGAGTATGGCAGGTATGTTCAGACAGCTCTGATTGGCAGCGAGTGGCGCCGGGACAGCACCACTCGCTGGCACTGGACCATTCGGGACAGGTGTACGCGGTGGGACGGTGCGAGTATGGCAGGTATGTTCAGACAGAGCTCTGATTGGCAGCGAGTGGCGCCGGGACAGCACCACTCGCTGGCACTGGACCATTCGGGACAGGTGTACGCGGTGGGACGGTGCGAGTTTGGCAGGTTTGTTCAGACAGAGCTCTGATTGGCAGCGAGTGGCGTCGGGACAGCACCACTCGCTGGCACTGGACCATTCGGGACAGGTGTACGCGGTGGGGCGGTGCGAGTATGGCAGGTATGTTCAGACAGAGCTCTGATTGGCAGCGAGTGGCGCCGGGACAGCACCACTCGCTGGCACTGGACCATTCAGGACAGGTGTACGCGGTGGGGCGGTGCGAGTATGGCAGGTATGTTCAGACAGAGCTCTGATTGGCAGCGAGTGGCGCCGGGACAGCACCACTCGCTGGCACTGGACCATTCGGGACAGGTGTACGCGGTGGGACGGTGCGAGTTTGGCAGGTTTGTTCAGACAGAGCTCTGATTGGCAGCGAGTGGCGCCGGGACAGCACCACTCGCTGGCACTGGACCATTCGGGACAGGTGTACGCGGTGGGGCGGTGCGAGTATGGCAGGTATGTTCAGACAGAGCTCTGATTGGCAGCGAGTGGCGCCGGGACAGCACCACTCGCTGGCACTGGACCATTCGGGACAGGTGTACGCGGTGGGACGGTGCGAGTATAGCTGGCACTGGACGGGTGGAACTATCAGTATTTCAGTATTTATTTATTTCATAAACAATAATTGAAATCGTGTTTGAAAAATATGGGTATTACAAATAGTTTTTATTCAATAAAAAGTACAATTAAATTAACTATGTACAAAGAAATCAGTCAGATTACCTAAGGACCGTTACAAACGGCCTATAGGTTACAAATAATAATTATTACAAATGTTATAATGACACAAATTAAAAATGTATTTATAATATCAGTATACATACAACGTTTACAAATAATACAATTTTGCTTCCCAATTTCGTGCGTTATGAGTACCTAACAGTTAGATTATTCATCAAAAAATTTACTATTATGTTTCAAAAAACCCGTCCACTGAATAAAAACCTTTTAACAAAAGTTTTTTTTAACTTGGAATTAAAAAATCAAAAAAATTACTATTATGTTTCAAAAAACCCGTCCACTGAATAAAAACCTTTTAACAAAAGATTTTTTTAACTTGGAATTAAAAACATTTTCACTATGTCATCTGTTAAACAATTGTATAATTTGACAGCATGATATCTACAGCATTACCTAGCGATGTTGAGCCTTGGATTAAAAACGGTCTCGATATATTTCCTACTAAACTATTAATCTACTATCCCTGGTAAGGATACCCTGGGTTAGATTGAATAGGCCATTTTTTTTTATTGTGCCACGGGGAAGCGCTTGGCCTTCATCTCACCTGGTAGCAAGTTGAGATAAGGCAACACTTCACACGGAATCAACAAACTGAGAAATCCTAGGCTACGTAGAGACCCGAATAGACTTATTCTGAAAGTAGCTTCACATTCAGCCAAATATAGTAATCATTGTTAGACTATGTGTGTAAAAAATTATAATAAGATACCAAATGACATAAGATTAATGAGTACATATTTATATAAAAAGAAATTGTTTAAATGGCTGAATGAAAATAACTTTTAACCGCCTCTGTAGTCTAGTGGTTCAACCCACCGATTTCAGATCCAGAGGTCCCGGGTTCAATCCCATGGGGAGTACATTATATTGTGCTTGGTTTGGTTGGTGGTAGGATTTTGTTTAAGTCCGTCTGGCTAGCTACCACCATCTTACCTAATTCTGTCGCCATAATAACAATTAAAAAAAAATGATTGTGTTCCGGCATTCAGAGGTAAGATAGCTAGTTCCTCAGTTAACTGAGGATTCCGGGTGAAGTGCGCCTCCACCTTCGGCCTTATCTCAACTTGTTACCAGGTGTGATGAAGGCCAAACGCTTCCTCATACAAAAATCTTTTATGACATTAATGACTTACTCAATCAATTTAGCAAATCGCAGATCTATTATTATGTTACCAATAAGTATTGCATGCTAGACTATAGTGAAACATGAGAACGTTATTTATAATTATTATTTACCACCTTTATACCATGTTTGGAGCAATAATAGTAGTTTATGCAACTGTCATATAAGAAGGGGTATTAAAACACGAGAGGCTGTTTATCATCGCATGAGGCGAAGCCGAATGCGATAATAGGTTGACTCGAGTGTTTTAATACCTAAGTAATATGCAGTTTCATACACTACTTTATCTTCACTCATAGTAAAAATTTAAATTAAACTAAGTAAGTAGGTAGGTTACAAAAACACGATCGGCAAAAAAATGTATGGGAAGCGCGGGAAATTAAGTTCAAACTACGCATGCGTGCGCCATTTTTTTTCACAGTTCGAACTGCGCATGCGTGCGCTTTTTTTTTCAAATTCAGCCAAAAACCATAGAATAGTTTAATGAAATAATAAAAAAAAAGATAGCGGTACTATAATGAGTTTTATTCTTAATTTTATGTATACGCGTTTATAAAGTGCGTCTGTATAGAACCGTCTTTGATTTCGTAATTCGATTTTTTCGATTTCAGTGTATATAAAGATATTTGAATTTTGACTTTTGAGAAACTGGCTATCTTACCTAAACGGCGGAACACAACAATTTCAGTGCGGTAAAAGTGGTTCGACTATAGAGTGTATCGCTTGTCACAGACTCGGCCTCGGCGCCGGATCCGGCGACGCGAAGACGCTGGAGCCCGTGCCGACGCTGCAGACCAAGAAGTGCGTGAGCATAGCCGCGGGGATCAGCAACAGCTTTGCGGTCACCGACTTGGGTGAGTCCTCTTACCCGACTGCCTGTCAAAGTCAATGTCAAAGTCAAATATGTTGATTCATTAAGATTTTTATGATCTACATCAAGTCAAAGTCAAATATTTTCATTCATTAACATTTTTAGGATCTACTAACAACATGCGTTTGTATGTGCGTTTTTATTTAATAGATTGTAGATTAACCGTCCATTTAAAAAAAAAAAAGGGAATTAATCAAAGTGCCGAATCTTCAATATTGTTCTCCCACTTTTTCTGTTTACGATACTCACGATACTCGACACTGGCAGAATCGATGAAACGGTTGCGCGCCATATCAAAGAAGTTGAAGTTGAAGTTTTAGGATCATTTTGAAACGTCAAATGTACCGCCTGTTCGGAATCGCGACCAGCGCACAAGGAGAAAGGCAAGAACCTCGGGCTGATTAATTTTTTGATGATCCATTCAACATTTAGGTACAGTGTTTATAATGATTTAATAACATTACAAGTGTTACCTGCATCATAAAACTAAAAACTTAATATTATCTTAAAACATTGATGATTATATAACTATCTGCCTGTAAACGAGAATTACATTCTTTACCACTTTACTAATACGGTATCTGTGGTCTCACCGTACCTTTGAAGGTACACAGTCATTTGAAACTCAGTGGCTATGAGAAACAATGGTGGATGAGTTGTTGGATGTAAAAACCTAGGTACATACTCGTTCAGGTTAATTTTGCGACATTGTTACGTAATTTAAGAAAATGAGATTCCTCATGTAACTCAACAAAATGGTGTATAGATATATTAATTTCTGGACAAATTAAAATACCTACATATACATTCAAATTATTGTACTATGTGTTTGCGGCTGGTTTTAGTTGTTGTTGGTGGTGGAATATGGATAGAAAAGATGTGTTTGTTCAGTTTCAGTAGTCTATTCAGGAGCACACGTAATTTGCACAAGTTGTAGCAGACACCATATTTTCTTATCTAGGTTCCTTTCAATTCGGAACAGTCATTGAACTGTCAAAAACCATAGACTAGAAAAGTATCAACCTATCCACAGATCTATAATTAGTTGGTCAGCCAACACTATGTAAAGATATACAAGTGCATCACCCTAACTGGATCACATAATTAATTATACTACAGTGAGAGATAAGATATTCCATTGTTACGACAGTGATAATGTTTGCATGAAATATATTTATGTAACATTTGGTTCAGGCGAAATTTTCTCATGGGGCATGGGCAGCGAAGGGCAACTGGGCACCGGGAAATGTGACGACACAGACACACCCACCGCGGCCGTGTGTATCGAGCTCGGTACACACTTGCCTGTGGGGATAGCGGCGGGAGGCCAACACACCGTGCTGCTAGTTGTAAGTAACTCGCACTACATACACCACTACTTGACACACACCATCGATACACCACTACTTGACACACACCACAGATACACCACTACTTGACACACACCACTGATACACCACTACTTGACACACACCACAGATACACCACTACTTGACACACACCACAGATTCACCACTACTTGACACACACCACAGATACACCACTACTTGACACACACCACAGATATTTACACCAGTATCTGACACACACCACAGATACTTACACCACTACTTGACACACACCAGAGATACTTACACCAGTAACCTGACACACCATGGATATTTACACCAGTATCTGACACACACTACAGATACTTACACCACTACTTGACACACACCAGAGATACTTACACCAGTATCTGACACACACCACGAATACCTAAACCAGTATCTGACACACACCACAGATACTTACACCACTACTTGACACACACCAGAGATACTTACACCAGTAACCTGACACACCATGGATATTTACACCAGTATCTGACACACACCACGGATACCTAAACTAGTATCTGACACACACCACGGATACCTAAACCAGTATCTGACACACACCACAGATACCTAAATCAGTATCTGACACACACCCTAGATACTTAAACCAGTAACTGATACACACCATAGATTCTTACACCAGTACCTGTCACACCCCACATATCCTTATACCAGTTGTGAGTCTGAACGGATGAATTATAACATCAATTTTGAAATCCAAGATGGCGGAATGGAAGATTTAGCTTGTTTTTTTTATTGTACGACGGGGAAGCGCTTGGCCTCCATCTCACCTGGTTACAAGTTAAGATAGGCTGAAGGTGGAAGCGCACTTCACCCGGAATCCTCAACACTCTGATGAACTATCTTACTAAATGTCGGAAGATTTAAAGTTTTTGTGCGACAGACTCAGGTAACGACGGGGCTCATTTCGAACAATTTATCAGTTAAATAATTTAAGTGTTACAAAATTGATAGTAAAATAAAGTTGATGTTAGATTTAACGATTATTTTTATTTTTAAGACCTAATGTTTGTTAGAGAAACTTTATCCTGAATATTAATACTACCGATTAGTATATTAAAATAAAGAGTGTTTATTTTTTTTAATTTTAGTTGGTTCGAGTCCCGGGCAAAACAAGCGAGTTTTAAAAAATCTTTTAATGCAGATTTGTTTCTTTTCAAAAATAAAGGAATGTCTCCTTTAAGTAAAATGAGCTAGCTTAAGGATTTAATGTAGTTTCCCTCCAGGGCCTGAGTTTAATTTCCACACTGTATATATATATACACAGTCAGGTCATAAGTATTGTCACACAGTAAAAACTTTTCTTTTAGAATGCTGGCCACAAAAAAGTTTAATGAATTCGAATTTCGAATTGTTCATGAAAATAAAAATGTATACTATATAGAATTTTACTCATTTTTAAATATGGAGGGACGCTTAAAGACCGTGTTGCAGTTATTACGTTGCATCGTTGCGGTTACGCGCCAATTCAAATTTTTGACATACTGAAAAATTTGAATATAACCAAAAGATTCGTTTATCGTACCATCAAACGATACAATGAAGACTCTAGTGTATATGACAGGTCAAGAAGTGGTCGCCCTCGGTCTGTTAGGACTCCAGCAGTGATAAAAGCTGTGAAGGCGCGAATTCAAAGAAATCCCAAACGTAAGCAGAAACTGTTGGCCCTTCAGATGGGGTTAAGCAGAACCACGGTGAAAAGGGTGTTAAATGAAGACTTAGGGCTTCGGGCAAATCGAAGAAAAACAGGACATCGTTTAAATGCTCGTCTAATGGACCTGAGACTGAAGAGATGCCGCGCTTTGTTGAAGCGGTACGCGGGAAAAAAATATCGGGAAATTCTTTTTTCGGATGAAAAAATTGTTACCGTAGAAGAGAGCTACAACAAACAAAATGATAAGGTGTACGCACACAGTAGTGAAGAAGCGAGCAACCGTATTCCGCGTGTCCAACGAGGTAATTTTCCATCCTCGCTCATGGTATGGTTGGGAGTTTCTTATTGGGGCTTAACAGAGGTACATTTTTGTGAGAAAGGTGTAAAAACTAATGCAGTTGTGTATCAAAATACAGTCCTGACGAACCTCGTGGAACCTGTTTCTCATACCATGTTCAATAACAGGCACTGGGTATTCCAACAAGATTCGGCGCCAGCTCATAGAGCAAAGAGCACACAAGACTGGCGGCGCGTGAAATCGACTTCATCCGGCACGAAGACTGGCCCTCCTCCAGTCCAGATTTGAGTCCGTTAGATTACAAGATATGGCAACACTTGGAGGAAAAGGCGTGCTCAAAGCCTCATCCCAATTTGGAGTCACTCAAGACATCCTTGATTAAGGCAGCCGCCGATATTGACATGGGCCTCGTTCGTGCTGCGATAGACGACTGGCCGCGCAGATTGAAGGCCTGTATTCAAAATCACGGATGTCATTTTGAATAAACTTTATTGTCATAAGAATCTATGTTTCGTTAAGTTCATTTTGGTATATAAATGGTTACATAATGAATATACTTGTTTCAATTATTTTATATTAAACTTGTGACAGAACTTATGACCTGACTGTGTATATATATATATTTTAATTGTTATTATGGCGACAGATTTAGGTAAGATGGTGGTAGCTAGCCAGGCGGACTTAAACAAAGTCCTGCCACCAACCAAACCAAGCACAATATATTGTACTTACCATGGGGATCGAACCCGGGACCTCTGGATCTGAAATCGGTGGGTTGAACCACTAGACCACAAAGACTTCTTAATTTTTATTTTATTTCAGGCAACAATAGAAAAATTACAGATCTTATTCTAACTTAGTCTACTATACTATAACTATTTCTTGGCACGTAAAGTGTGTACGTGGCTTACTAGTGTGTTTAATTATCTTCCGCGATACCTTCTAAACACAGCCCCTTTCGGCCAAAGTTATTTTTTATTGAAGAACTTTGGCCAGATTTGGAAGATTAGCCAATTATTTTACTAGTGACGCTTAGAATAAGTTTCTGCTGTTCTTTTTTTATTTGTGATAGGACCATCGTCATCTTTTGTTTTCTATATACACCTCAACCACTTCTTGAGGTGTGGGTAAGAAACGAGGATATACTTCAATTCTGAAACAAGTCACATAGCTCAGTTGGTAGTAGCTTTGCCTTCTGCGCTGTAGGTTGTGGGTTCGATTCCCACACAGGACAAACATTTGTGTGATGAATATAGATGTTTGTTCTGTGTTTGGGTGTTGTATTATATAGCATGTATGTATTTACATTGTATTTAAGCATTATATCCTTAATCTAGTTCCCATGTTACAAGCTATGCTTAGTTTGGGGCTAGATGGCGCTGTGTGAAATTAATGTCCTGTAATATTTACATTTATTTTCACTTCAGCGGTGACAACTGCTGAGTCGTAGGTTGTGATAAGAGTTATCTATCTGTATGAAGGATGTTAGTTCAAATAGCATAATAATAATAATCGTTTAGTTCAGGCAACAATGGAAAAGTTACAGATGTTATATAAATTATACTACGGCCCATAGAAATGTATACGTTACAACTAAGAATACATATAAAAATGACTTATTATGAGCCTTATTCCTTTGTGATACAGCGCAGTTTGAAGAGGCGCGCGCAGCCGTCCGAGTGGAGCGCCGCTCTTCGTAAAAAGAGACGCCTTATTTAAAAAGAGACGCCACTAGGTTACATTTTGTTTATTTTTTAGTTGGAAATTTGGTTTAGTTTTTGTGTTGGATTCCACTAGGAAATATTAACATGTCAAGGCTCAGTAGTCCCACTTTCCCATACAAACGTAGTTTCATATCGAAATGGCAAGTCCGATTAAAAACTTTCATATAATAGGGATGATCTGTGCGTAAAAAGTAACACACCACAGACACAGATTATCTGTAAAACCACCTATAACCTTTATCTTTTTATTTTATTGTACGACGGGGAAGCGCTTGGCCTTCATCTCACCTGGTAACAAGTTAAGATAAGGCCGAAGGTGGAGGCGCACTTCACCCGGAATCCTCAACAAACTGTTACTGGCTATCTTACCTCTTAATGCCGAAACGCAACAATTTTAGAATTGTTATTACGGCGTCATAATTAAGTAAGATGGTGGTAGCCAGACGGACTTACCACCAACATTAAATGTGTATATAGAAAGAGTAAAAATACTCCCTAAAAATGATTGTTATCAGCCATAAATGTCTTACTGGGCAAACGCCTCCCCACTCTTTCAAGACCGTCCTATTCTGAGATGCAATTCTCGCTTAATCTCTGGGGCTTAATCTTAATTATATGAATATAATTGGTTGGGAAGCCACTCGGTATTCTATACGTAATCTAGTTCCCATATTACAAACTGTTCAGTTTGCGGCTAGGTAGCGCTGTGTGAAATTAATGTCTTGTAATATTTATTTATTTATAAATGATCGACAAACTACGTTTGTATTGGAGCGTGGTATAGGCCTTCTTAAATAATGTAGATTTGTGTTGTCCCTTGTGTTTGTCCTATACTTAAAATATAAGGCGGTGTACCCTCTTGGGCGACAGGTGTTAGTTTATGTATGTAGTCATTAAAGTAGCAAGTAATTAGTAACATAAGTGAGTAGATTGGTGTACTAATGTATCAGTAGTTGTATTAATTAGGACGAATTTAAGTGTATTTATCAATTTTCAGAAACAAAATGGGGATGAGAAAAATACTACTGATATGGAAGTTGATCAAGCTGGTGAGTTTCATGTTAATTTTTAGTCGGATAGTTTTACGACACACTTGTACGGCTTAATAAAGCACATAAAAAATAAACACATACTTAAATTATGTATACTAACGTAAGAATTTATACTTCTTACGAACAACACAAACATAGCTAAAAATAATGTAAACGATTTTTTATCTCTATAAACTTTTTTTTTATTGTATGATGTGATGCGCTTGGCCTACATCTCACCTGGTTACAAGTTAAGATAAGGCCGAAGATGGATGCGCACTTCCACCTGGAATCCTCAACTAACTGAGGAACTGGCTGTCTCACCTCAAAATGCCGGAACACAACAATTTTATATTTGATTTAATGGCGACAGAATTAGGCAAGATGGTTGTAGCTAGCCAGGCGGACTTAGACAAAGTAATACCCACCAACCAAATACATAAAACCAAAGTTTAATAAAATAAATAAATATTAATAAACTTTTAAGTAAAAGTTTTTAAGTAAGTGTTTTTTTCTTTCTATAAGGACCTATATAGATTATATATTTTTGTAAAACAACCGCTTTTATCACGAATGCTTATGTTTCTTCTGTGTATTGTATGATAAGTATGTATTAAATTATTTAATATTAATATTATTTTTGATTGTAGGTATAAGTATATACTATGTATTAGTAATAAATTACTATAAAACATAATATAAAACATTAATTAGCACTACCACCCACACTATCTATATATCTATTAAAAAAAGTTATTTAGTAAATTATCCGTAATCTAGTTCCCATGTTACAAGCTTTGCTTAGGTCTAGATTGCGCTATTTGTAATAAATGTCCTGCAATAAATAAATTAATATATATATGTATACATCTCCACCGATATAAAACACCACAAAAGATTAATATATTTGAATTACTACAATATTACTGTTATTATACTCTTTGAACTACCTTGAATATATTGAATATGTTCTCACAAAAACTTGAGAACTTGAGACAATTACGAACCAACTTCATGGTGTCGCTTTTAGGTGTCGGTGTAATTTTTCTCAAACGCGCCAAAAGAAGTATTTTTCCAAAAATAAACAAGATAAAGTGAAAATGATGATGATGATTAGCAAAATCGTTAACAATCCGCATTTTCATTCGTTGATTTAATTTCACAGATAACAAAGACAAACCCCAGGATGTGGAAGACGAGAAAATGGAAACGGAGCTAGAAAAACCGGAAACAGACATAAGCAGCCGCGTGGTGCCGCGGCTGATTATGTCTGTTTCCGGTTTTGACAGCGACTCCAATCCCAAATCCCAGGAGTCCCAGCCATCACAGGATTCCCAGAACTCGCAGGATTCCCAGAACTCCCAAGATTCCGAGACCAAAGATGTGGAAAAGACAGCCGAGGTCAACGGAATGGTCGAGGAGAAAGTTGAGATGGTGTGACTACTCTTATAATAACCAACAGACGATTTAGGTCCCTGTTGGACAGTGCTAACAAAACTGTCCAGTTTTGGCAGTAAAAAGTTTTTATTTTATCGATCATAGCCAATATTAGAAAAATAGGATACATACGAATTTGATAGTATATTTATCTGTCTGTTATGTATTTATGGCTGATCTGCATACCGTATCAACATAATCTAAGAAAAGTCTTTTCAGATTCAGATGCAACTAGTTCTGTGTTGGGGAAATTCATATTTTTAATCTTTCCCGAAAGGGAGAGCGATGTAGGTTTTAATTTAGGCATGTGTGCTGAATACTAGCTACTTGCAAACCGTGGGCATGTGCCGAACGGCTGGAATGCCTCTGACTTCTGTTCAAGTCAATACAATTGTACATTATGCATTAAATGAGGCATAATGTACAATTTTTCAATTTATCAACTTGATAATTTGACATAATTACAGCCTAGTATGGAGATTTTGTCCAACCGAATAACAAAAATGCAATCAGCTTTGCAGGGTGCACTAAGGTTTTTGGGAAATTCTTACGGGATGACGGTAAATTCGGGCCTTCATTACATTTATCACCCAATGAAACTGTATAAAGTTGAGTTGGTATGATTGCGCTACAATTTAATTAAAATTCTTTATGCACACCAATAGAAAATAGCAATTGTTAAACAGAACTAGCACTATGGGTGGTCTTATCGCTAGAGCTATCTATTCCAGGCGTCCTGGTTGAAATTCTTTTGTTGAAAAATATACAGAATCGTTGCAACATTTTCAAGTGTAGAAGATAAATGGATATTCTTGTTATTATTAAGTTTCGTAGATTAGATGTAATGATTGTGAATTCAAGGCCATGGAGCAGTTAATGATAGTTCTTTATGCGATGGTTGGTCTAATTGATACAAATCAATACAATTAAGTGTCTGTAATGTCGAAATAACGGCTTAATATATGCATATGATTGTATATACGTCCAGGCGGACTTGATAAAGTTCAACCACAAACCAAACCAAGCCCAATATTGTACCTCCCTGGACATTGAACCCGGAATCTTTGGGTGATCACCGGTGGGTGAACCAAAAGCCCATGAGCATGTCTGCATGGTTTAATTTGTCTTGAGTAATGTGTTTTCCTAATAAAATGGTAGTGTAAATATTCGTGTTTTATTTATATTTAGACCATTTTAGTCCTTACATTGTAATCATATATTTTTATTCTGTGCCATTATAAAAACATATATAGTAACGTAGTATTTGTGGTCACGTGGTCAACAGTCATAAATGTATAAAGTAGGGTTGACTGAATGAAGAAAGGTTCTAGATCAATCCCTAATCAAGTGGTTCTAGACTAAAATTTTTCTTAGCGTTATGCATACTAGGTAGATATACTGTATGTATGCTTTATGCTAGAAAGGTTAGTAAGTGAAAAATGTTGGATTCATAAAACTAGTTTATTCTAATCATAAATATTTGCTATACTACGATACCATGTAAGATATTTTACCTCCCAACCCCCAATAAATGTAGATTAACATCATTATCACTAGTATAGTTATAACATACTTTATACTTATATAATAATGTTTACTACCTCAAGTTAGAAAATAGCTATCACGTAATGATTCTAGTGTTTCAGGTATACATCTAACGGCTAAGATATCAATATGCTTCATTTACTATATTTTAGTCAATAATAAAAATTGTTTTAAGGTAAATGTCATTACATGTGGAACCCCACAGTTGAATGCCGTAGCTCAATATGGATAGTCAAAGATCGCGAGAGACTAAGGTAGGTGTTCCATCTCGGGTGGTAGGGGTATATTCTTCAACATGGCGAATCGTTTCAGCGCGTCATACTTTCCTCTCAACGCTTCGATCTCATCCCGGATTCGGTTGTTGTCTTCCTGCATTAGTTCCATGTCCTGCCACTCCTGAATCAATATATAAAATATGTTTATTAAGTATGTATTCACAAAAAAGTATATAAGTATTCTATCCGTAATCTAGTTCCCATATTACAAACTATGCTTAGTTTGGGGCTAGATTGCGCTGTGTAAAAAATAATGTCCTGTAATATTTATTTATTTATTTGAAGAAAAATACAATGGATGCCTTAATGCCCAGACAACCTTGGGTGGAGAGAACAAAAGAAAGCTATTCAAGTAGGCAGGCATCTTGAATACTAGGCAAGTTTTTATAGTCTATGTTTGCGAGAGAGTAACCAGATGATGCCTCGTATGAAACTTTTTGATGGGTAAATCAGTGGATCGAAGAAGCAGGTTAAAGATTAGCAGTGCCAATTTGCTTTAATAATGATGGTGGCACTAAGCTCTAATAAATAATTTACGGAACATTGATTTTACAGAGCGCCATCTAGCCTCAAACCAAGCTAAGCTTGTAATAGTCGCCTACTGGTGTCAGATCCAGAGGTACGGGGTTCGATTCCCAGGGGAGTACAATATTGTGCTTGGTTTGGTTGGTGGTAGGGTCCACTTGGCTAGCTACCACGCATCCACAACCATCTAACCTAATTTTGGCGCCATGACAACAATTCTTAAATTAATGGCTAAGTGGCTGGGGAATGCATCCTCGCCACTTGCGACGATTATACATAGCTAGCATACGGAGTAGGTTAGATTACGCAAGCTTTATCTACGGGAATAGTTGCAAAACACATTTAAGTAAATTGGATCGAGCGCAAAACATATGTATGCGAGTTATAGGTGGGTTCATACGTAGCACACCAATACACGTGATGGAGTGCGAACTTTATATTCAACCTCTTTGTATACGAAGATACTATCTTGCCGGAAAATATTGGTTACGTAAAAACTCAGTGTCTGATAGTGAGATAATTGGGCTGTTGAAAGAACTGAGAATACTTAGCCAAAATGCCTTATGGAGTCGAAGACCGAAACCACTTTTGTATACAATACATGAACAATTTAAAGAGTTACCCATGTACTCGGGTCCTCATAATTATGCATTTCTGTTAGACAAATGGGTTAGCAGTGTGGATGTTTCTAACATAAAAACGACTATTGATACCGTTACTAAATCTAAACGTAGTTACGACCCTGGAGTTTTAAAACAATTATGCTATAACTATATCAGCAGTAAATATACAAATTCTTACTCAATATATACAGATGGTTCTAAAGAGGGAAGTGAATCGGGCCTGGCCATTTTCGATCCTCAAACCGGCGGTATATTAAAAATAAAAATCCCTTCAAATATATCCATAATGTTTACGGAACTCATCGCTATTGCTGAGGCGGTATCGTATGTTGATTCATTATCCACCGGTTTATATGTCATACTGACTGACTCAAAAAGTGCCCTTCACCATCTTATTCGATGCACCAGCACGGGTTTCCGTGGCGCTCCGATAGCTTACAGCATTCTGGCGTCTATTAATCAACTGTCGCGTACAAACAAACATATCACGTTACAGTGGATTCCATCGCACGTCGGCATATCTGGCAATGAGGAAGCCGATCGGCTTGCTGGAGAGGCTGTAAGTGACGGTCTGATGATGAATTTCCTTCCTTACCACAGTGATCTCCTGAGACTCGTTAAAGAAAGGTGCAGACAAGACTGGAAGCTCTATTTTGACGAGAGATCACTGAGCAAGGGTATTTGGTATACAACTATACAATCAGAGTTGCCTAGGGCTCCGTGGTTTGATGATTCGGAAGTGGCCAGGTCCGTCATCATAACTATGATGAGGCTTCGATCGGGACACATTCCATTAAATAGTTTTGGCTATCTCATGAGCAAAACCAACTCACCGAACTGTACAGAGTGTGATGTAGTGGAAGACGTGTACCATATTATTATGGAGTGTGTTCGGAACGAAGCCGAGAGAATTAATTTTATTCAGAAAAATAATGTTGATTTGTTTATTATAGGAATGTGTAACAATGTTCTGGCTTTTCCCTTATCGGAGGAAGCCAAAATGTTGGTTAAATTTGTTAATGTAGGCATCAAACGTAGAACGGTGATTTAATTTTTTGTTTCTAGGTTGTAAGTTCGAGGGTGACTTAATCAGCGTGATTAAACCCTCTATAATAAAAAAAGATTAAAAAAAAAAAAAAAAGTGGCTTCGGCCTTATCATATTATGAAAAATCTCCCTGTTGTAAAAAAAAAATAAGTTGAGTTTTTTGTAAATAAACTTATCATACAATATAACGTCCAACAACAGAACAAACATACTTTCTTACACCGATGTTTATACTAAAATCTAAGAGTACCACTTAAGACTCCAGAACAGCTGAATGCCGAAGTTGAGCATTTTGTAACTCTAATACAGCAGACTGCTTAGAAAAATACACCTAATTTGAGAAACCGGATTGCCAGAAACCATTATCCAAAAGGGATTTTGGAACTCTTACATGAGAAAAGGAAACAGAGACAGCAATGACATCAATCCAGATGCCCACAAGACAAAGCTAAGCTGAATAATTTGTCAAAAAAACTAAAAAAGATAATACAACACTCTAACGATACCTCAACCAATACCTGCTTTGGAAAGTTGACTGCTACAAATTACTCACTTTGGAAAGCTACCAAAAAAATGAAACGACCAATGGCACAGATCCCACCATTGGGATCAATGATCAATGGAAACATAAAATGGGCCGTAAGTAATGAAGAAAAGGCAAAAGTGTTTGCAAATCACTTAGAAACGATATTTCAACCAAATGAAGGTCAAACCCAAACAGAAGACATCAGTAAAATAGAAGAAGAACTAGGTATCAAACACGTTTCGCCAAGAGAAGTTTTTCAAAAAATCAAGAGAAACATCAATCCAAGAAAGTCCCCTGGATTTGACCTAATTCCGGGTGAAATATTACATAACCGCTAGAAAAGCCTTGGTCAAACTAACTAACCTTATTAACGCGGCCTTAAGGCTAAAATATGTGCCCGATTTATGCTGAAGTGATTATGATAGCGAAACCAGGGAAACCATCGAATGATGTCAAATCATACAGGCCAATCTCACTCTTACCTATCGTATCAAAACTTTTCGAAAAAACTACTGCTTAAAAAACTCAAACCGATCATAGAAACAAGAGTGATTATTCCAGACCACCAATTTGGCTTGAGGGAAAAGCTCTCGACTATAGACCAAGTCCATAGAATTACTAATGTAATTGAGCACTCCATTGAAAACAAAAATGTTTGTTCTATAATTTTCTTAGACGTAGCCACAGTCGTATGGCACGAAGGTATTATGCAAAAACTAAGAAAACTTCTACCTACCCAAACCGTTCGCCGATATTCTGCAATCATATTTGACGGATAGAGTCTATAGAGTAAGAAATCAATAAAATTAAAGCAAGGAAGTGTTTTGGGTCCGGTCCTGTACCTATTATGCACCAGTGACAGTGAGTGAGTTTGCTGACGATACAGATATAATGGCTGTTGGAAAAACACATGCAGACGCAGCAGAAAAGTCTCAAGATGCAGTCAACAAAATTTGGGACTGGACGAAAAAATGGCGAATCAAACTTAATGATTCAAGATCGGTGCACATTAACTTCACAAATAAAAAAGATCAGTATTTCCCTATATATATCAACAACAAGCCTATACCGTATGAAAACACTGCGCAGTACTTAGGCATGACTCTTGACGCAAAGCTACGCTGGAAAGCTCACGTCAAGAATAAAAAGGAAGAGTTAGATATCAGATACAAAAGAATGTAAGTACTGGCTCCTAGGAAGGCAGTCAACATTGTCAACTCACAACAAAGTTCTGTTGTATAAAGCAGTCTTGAAGCCAGTATGGACTTATGGTATTCAGCTGTGGGGCTGTACCAAAAAAAGTAACATCAAAATAATCCAACACTTCCAAAATAAGGTACTCCGGTATATAGCGAGTGCACCTTGGTACATCAGGAACGACGACCTCCACAGGGATCTTAACAGAGAGTTTGTTGATAAAGTTATAAAAAACATGCAGAAGCTCATGAACAAAGACTTCATAAACATGTGAATGTTGAGGCAATCCAGCTGCTCGACAACACAAAAACAGTGAGAAGACTGAAAAGAACTAAACCTTTTGAGTTAGTGTAATGTTAAATAGTATATAGTAGTGTCAGTGTAAGTGAAAGTACTACTTCAAAGAACACAATAACGTAGTGTCTCCGCTTAAATAGAAACTGTAAGAAACGTGACATTGGACACTTTCTTTAAAATAATTTATTTTATAAAACTAAGTTAGCATAAAATTACTCATTAGCCTACATGGGCTAGATTGTAATATAGTTTTAGAGCATATATCAATTTAATATGCACAACATATCCACAAAATATCCTGAGTGGGAATCAAATCCACAGTCTAACAGAACGCAGCTGTTCTCTTAGGCTGTGAAATTTCACAAACAAGACTTCAATAAGAAATCAATAGCTTTCTATACTTGACTTTTCTCCGTCTCCAGTTCATCTTTCTGCTCAATCCTCTTGATGCGGCATGAGGCGGCATACCCTCGGTTCTTCAATGTGCGCCTGCGTTGTTTCATGCTGAAAACAATCATCGTGAAAGCTACATTAGTAATAGTTGTGTGTAGGACAAATGGGGATAATTGTCCCTCATTGTCCTATTTTTATTCTTAGTATGGGTGACTAAGGCCTGCACTGACATCATGCTGAGTGGTGTATTTTGCATTTTCCTAAAGTTAAAATGTTCCAAAAAATTTACCCCTTGGTAGGGCCCATGCCCTCCTTGAAATACAGGAGTAGGACTTTGTATTTTTTTTTATTATTCTTTAGTGAAGGGTTGGTTAAAAACTGAACATGTCATGTTTAGGTACACAAAAAAAAAAACATACAATATAACATGAATTAGTAAATTCTTAGTTTCTTAAAAATGCACTAAACAGCTTTGACTTTGTATTGTTGGTGACATTTATTGAAAACCCGATTTTGTAATCACCCTACTCCTTGTAAACTTATCAAAGAAAAGCAGAGTGAAGTGAAGAAATCTGACCCATCAAATGGGGCATATAAATAAAAAAGCTCACAGAGTTAACAAACTCCAACAAAGCGCTAGTTTGATGCGTTAACATCTTAACTCAATCATTTTGTTATTAGTTAATATCAACAAGCAGCTTTCTTAGCTTTTTATATTTATACACTTAAATGGTTGTAAGTTATTGTGTAAGTTTATTTATTAAGTGTGTAAAACTGTTTGTTCTCCGAATACAATTAAAAAAAATAGTGTTGTGGTAAATTTGACATGTAGGTACACATGGTATACACAGATCAACGATTTACCAAAAACCCTTTCTCACAAGCAAGCAGAAAAAAATTATATACATACATGAAACGTGGTCATGTATGTATATAATTTTTTTCTGCTTCCGAGTGCATGATGTAAATGCTTACCGTACAATCTGCTCCCGGGTCAGACCTCTCATTTTGAGCTGTCGGTTGAGGTCCCGAACGGAGATGGAGACCAGCTCATCATCACTGATCTCAGCACATGGGGTCGGGGATAAGGGGGCCTGGAACCACATATTATAATTCTTCTATAAGTGTTTGTCCCTGAATACCTGAACAAGCCTCAAAGCTCAGTTGGTAGAAACTCTGCCTTCTGTGCAGAGTTCTTCTGTGTGTCTGTGTGTGTGTCCTGTGTGGGCTGTGGGTTCGAATCACACCCAGGACAAACTTTTGTGTGAATATAGATGTTTGTTCTGTGTTTGGGTGTTGTATCATATAGTATGTATGTATTTACAAAAGTATTTAAGGATTATATCCGTAATCTAGTTCCCATATTACAAGCTATGCTTAGTTTGGGGCTAGATGGAGCTATGTAAAAAATATTGTCCTATAATATTTATTTATTTATTTATTAATAAATACCTACTTAATTGGTTGGATTGATTTTTATGAAATTTATGACAAAAACATGTGACCCAACTAGGACCTAATATGGAGAACTGGCCTTACGGATCAGTTGGTGAGTAGTAGCTCTCCTCTGTAAATTGTGGGTTCAATTTCCACCCAGGACAAACATTTGTGTGATGAACAATGAAGTTTGTTGTGTTGCATTGTAAAGTACCTATATATTTACATAAATAGGTATTTAATTATGAATCTAGATCCCACATTACACTGCTGTACAAATGTATTGCAATAAATAGGTACACTAGAAAATAAATAAAGTCGACTAAAACAAAAGTTCTGCAATAATTTATATCCTCCTTCAACCAAGCCAATTTCAATACACATGACTATTTTAACAAAAGGACACAATGTTAGTGAAGCTAGTTCTTCAGCCAGCCTAAGTTCTGAAATTGGTGCCTTAAAAATATTTAAGATTTTATCATGGTTCGAATACAACCCGGAAGTAAGTAGGTAGGCACTTCGCAGATAATAATTTGTGATAAAGGGAGCTCACCATGTTAATAGCTTTCCTTCCTCCCTGATCCTTTAAATCATGAGGCATAATAAATTTGGCAACACACAATAGTCGAGAAGCGGAGCCCCGTTACAAATCACTATTGTTTACTATCAAGACACGCTGGCTGTTTTTCATTGGTACACTAGAGCCTATAATGATTATTAGTCCTGCCTGGTCCTTGAAGTTGAAATATTTCGTTATTTGATAGTATTAACATACAACAGTAACACAACTTAGCACATTGAGTGGTTTGTTTCTGATTGTGATTTGTGACGGATTGAGAAATTCATAGATAACATAAAATACTTTTACTATTAAACTATTACTTCCATAGAGATTTACTTACTGTCTAAACTAAAGGCGAAGAAAATAATGAAAATTCGGTACAATGAAAACTGACTTGAGCCTCCTTGGGTCAACGATAGACGGCGCAAGAAAAATACAATCATCATTATCATTATCGCTATCCTCATCATGATCATCATTGACCTACAAGGTACATAACCAAATAGCTATTTGTGAGGAAACTGTCTTTCTCAGGGGGTGTTTTGTTGATAAAATTGACTCGCCCAAGTGCTGCGAAATTCTTGTTATGGACTGTTTACCTAAAGTTCCCGTGTAGTGCGCTATCAGAAAGAGTTCACAATGATTTTGACGATAGTAGCTGCACTTTTGTAGTTCTGGAGTGGAATTTACACACAATATCACTTATTTTCGAGCCTACTAGTTGGGCGTCACTGTGAGGAAACTGTCTCTCTTAGGGGGTGTTTTGTTGGTAAAATTCGACGCACGATTATATGTAAAAAGGTATAGGTGTTGAGACATGGTAAAAATAGGAACATCTAACAAATGAGGAATAAACAAGAAATACCTACCGACATATTTTTACTTATTTAGTACAATAGACTATCACATATATTTCATGCAATGTAAGTTGTATGTTCGTCTTTCAGTTTACCAGAAACATTACTCCGGGTCAACAAATCACGTTGCAAGGGGTTCAGTAATTTAAGAGAGAGCTTATGATTCATAAGCAGTAGCTACTCGGGTGATCTGAAGTTGCTGCACAGTTGTACTGTCGAAGTCTGGTTAAAACAATAAAAGGCAGGTAAGCAATCCGTGTTAGATTTTGTTAACATTGGGAAATCTAATCTTTACACTGTCGAAGTAAATGGTAAACGACCACATTTGCTAAGTTTTTTATTGTTTCAGATTTACTTGTTCATTAAAATGAATGCGATATCATAAAATATTTTTCATTTGAGTTACTTTTTGTCAACCATTTTGACGTTTGGCACGTGGTAAACAATAAAGTTGTATAACAACAGGTTACTTACCATCACAAATAGTTAATAAAATGTTTAAGACCAAATAGTTTCTATGCCGGGTTTGATCCCCAGGGGGAGTACAATATTGTGCTTGGTTTGGTTGGTGGTAGGACTTTGTTTAAATGCGCCTGGCTAGCTACCACCACTTTATCTAATTTTTTCGCCATAACAAAAGTTCTAAAAATTGTTGTGTTCTGGCATATAGAGGTAAGATAGCCAGTTCCTCAGTTAGTTGAGGATTCCGGGTGAAGTTCGCCTCCACCTTCGGCCTTATATCAACTTGTAACCAGATGAGATAAAGGCCAAGCGCTTCCCCATCGTACAATAAAAAAAAAACCAAACAAATGCAAATTGAACGTTATCTGCGTTTTATGCCCCGTTAAAAACGCGTTAGGGTTAAATTAGTTCAGACTTGACCGGGCATGCTATCTTCTAAGAAGTACTTACAATCACAAGATGAACATCGACTGCATAGTGCATAGTGCACAGATAAGACATGACAAAATATGTTTGAATCATTTATGGGGCCGCCGGCGCAGAGATTACGTATTAGTTTTCGAAATATCTGGCGGCAAATGTAAACTAACAAATTAAAATTATATATAAATATTCTTCTAGATACAGGTTCTGCTGCTTATCATACTATTTTAGCCCTAAATTTCAAGCAGACGTAGCAGGAATTTAAATCGCTCCTACACTTTCTGCTCTTTGGCATAGGTTCCTATCAAATGACCTTGATAGAAAGCTATGGTAGGTCCGCTTGAAATTTAGCGCTAAAATAGTATGACAAACAGCAGAAACTGTATCTAGAAGTTTTATTACATACTCGTATTGACGAATCGGTCATAGGAGAACGGTTGCGGAATCTATACATATAAAAAATAATTAAATCTATCGTTATTTAATCTTACCTAAATGTTGTTCTGAAATAAATTCAAAGTAAGGATTTAAAGTGAATTGAGGTATGTAGGTACTACCTACTGCATAATAAAACAATGCTTTTGCTGGGAGTTCCCTTTTTTACTCTTATTAAACATTTTAGTAGGTAAATTGGTTTGATTTGGTTAAACTGGGTTTTGTATTTGAAAAACCCAGTAAAACCAAATCAAACAGCTTTATTTACCTACTCAAATGTATAATACATGATCATAATACAATTTGTGAACAACTTAACATTCGTGAATTAATCACATCAATGTAAAACATAGTAGGTAGCATAATCTCAATAAGTATCATAACTTTAAAATATGATTAAACAACATAGTCAAAAACTTACTAACTTTGTTGTTTTTTTATTGATGATACAACAAAGTAATGTTCTACACTTTTAGAGAACACATCAATACCTACAAAAAAGTCAGCAATAGCATTATGTCCAACTATCATAGTTATGGCACTTTAATGTTTTATTAAATAATGTTTAATAAGAGATTATACCAGATATTTGTACCATAGTATTAATACTTATACAATAATCAAAAAATCACTTCGTACTTAGTCAAAGCTGTTTACCTAAGGATTTGAACGAAACTGCATAATTATTGTTGATATCATTGGCTAAAGCTTATATTGGAGAAATTACCTACTTACATAGGGTACGTTCCGATAGTATACAATTTCACCGCGGTCGCCCATTTTGGCGTTCCGTCAGTAGTCGTGATCGTGATCGACGCTCGAGCTCAAGAAATATCATTATTACGTCACCGAAGTCGACTGCGACGAGCCTAGGATGCACGTGGTGCAAGGTGGGTCGGCGCGGGCGTCTCGTGACAATGACAATGACAAGTGAGTGATAAGAGCGCGAAATGCATGTCATGAAAAAACATCATTTTCATTTTCAGATTCAATTTTTAATAAAATGTATCATGATTATAGATGAAATCGTTTATTGCCCGTGCTCCGATCGCGGAGTTCTACTGGTCGATCCCTGGCCAATATTTTTTACCTGTGGATCTATCAATCGAACCATCGCTATAAAAAGATCATAATTGTGTTGGTACTGGATCTACTGGTTGAGTAATAAGACCGAAATATATATTTTTACAACAATTAGTTACCTGCCTATTTTAAATAAAATATCAGTAGGTACATAGTTTTTTTTAACAACAGACAATAAAAAAATATATAGCTACTCAATTAAAAACGAACTAAAAAAAATACTTCCTAGGTAATTATATCAAATCAGTATCGTTTAGTAGCACAGCTCATCTTATATCTATGTCAGTACCTATCTAGGAACTCCATTTGTATTGGCAAAATAATATTATCATTGTTAATCGAAATGGCCTTTTTTTGAATTTATTGGTAATCGGCAAATAAAATTATTGTACCACCTTTTCTAACAATGAAACAAATAGTAGATTATTAACCAAGGGGATAAAGCAGTGTCTTCCGTCGCGGGTGACGATTTAAATCGCGTGCGTAACGAAGGACTCGAGGTTTACTCCCGAGCGTAGCGAGGGTGTTAAAAACTTAAATCACGAGCGAAGCGAGGGATTTAAGACGAGTCCTGAGTGTAGCGAGGGATTTAAGTTCACCCAAGACTAAGACAGTTTTATCACCGAGGAAAATACTCTACTTTTCGTACCATTTGTGAAAAAATTAACACAATAATAATATGAGATAAGCATATAGGCCTTTCGCACTTCTCCACGTTGAAAATTCTTTATAAGTTTTTAAATAATTTTCCTTGGATTTTGTTGGAAGCAAATTATTTATAATTGCGGCAGCATTTGCACTGATGGAATCCGACAATTCACTGTCACTGTCGCTTTGATTTAACATCGTAACGTATTTTTAGAACATTAACTTATTTATAAAAATAAATTAAAATAAACTTAACGTTTACGTATTTGAAGAAAACAAAAACGCGGCAAATTCCTAGACTAATATTTTTTTGTCGGAAAAGCAAAGGCATCAAGCTCATACGGCCTCGTCGGTTTTCGTAATTTTATTTAATAATCATAACTGCATAATAAATGCGTATTCCTTTTTCAAAATGATGTATAATGCTTTATTTAAAAGCATAATACATCTTTTTACAAACTCAATGGTGTAAACACAGATGTAGTTCAGTATAAATTTCGGTAAGTATTCCAAATTTAAATCACATTCTCCCCCTAGAGGATGATTGAAATTCAGTACAATTTTCTTTCCCTGTTTTTAACAGATTAAAAATGACTATTGTTATGTCCGCTTTTTGTGGCATAGAATGTTACTTTTTTGAGAAATAGGTACGAAATATTTTTAAATCATAATCAATATATTAAATCATCTTTTTAAATCGAATTCTGAATTTAAATTAAAGCGGATATGAATATCTCAGAGTCAATAACATTTATCAATCTTATTATTTCAATCTTAAAATAAATCTTGCCACTTTACTTATAAACAGAATAATTATTCCCTACGCACTTCAGTTTTAAAAGAACCACGGGTAAACAAACTTTCCCTTAGTACTATCCATAGGACTTCAGGTAGTTTGATATGCCCACGGTTCAATTGGTAGGGCCATAGCCAAAAAACAATGCCCATGGTTCGATCAGTAGAATTCCGCGATGGTCCGACCATGGGCAATAAACGAATAAAATAAGTATCTTACATTTTTGTTCTGATGGTATAGTACTTTCATAGTGCATAGATAGTTATAAATGATCTCAAGCAGGTATTGCATGGTCCATGCCATTTGTCGCGTTTAGCGCGAACCCATAGGTAATATTTCACATTATATTGTGGCAACACTATATTTCTTGCTTTGTCTGTGGTACTAAAGACCGATGTCGATACTCTTTGTCTTTGTCTTTGATGACATCATTTACAATATAGCTTTGGCGGTAGATAGTTTTGCATTCCATGTGGAACTCTCATGTCTGTTGTGTAGAGCTGGTGGGTGTGCCGTGCGGCGGGTGCAAGTCGTGTGGATCCAGGGTACTGCGGCGGCCTGTCTTACACCGTCGTCATGGACCATAAGCTGAGTACCTGTATATTTTATACTACCACATTGTTTAACTAAATCTCCGCGATGACTTGAAAGTTGTTTGAGGGTATCGGGAGGGAAGCTGTATCCGCACGCATGTGTGGGACTGGTTCCTGGTCTGATACCTGTCTTTATGCCTCAGCATTCTCGTAGGTAGACTCGTAGGGTTCGTCCAATTCGGGACGACGTGAAAACTCTGTCCACCCGTGAAGGCTTCAACCCTCCTAGCAGGTAGTCGGGGCCGTCCGATTCGGGACGGCGAGAATACCTAGTCTACCATAGGAGGAGCTACTTGAGGACGGAGGAATAAACCCGAGTCCCACTTGAGTGTAGACGGGGACATCCACGTGGGGATGATGAATCGTCTACATGAGAATCTCGGCCGAGTATCGTTTGTGGGGACGCGATGGAGACGTCCATTTGGCGGTCCCTACATTATATAAAACTAGAGGCATTCGTGTTACGCCGGTACACGCTTTATTGAACTTAAATTGTATATGTACTATTTGTATATCCGATGAGGATGGCACGCTGAATGTCAGGCTCATGGCAGATCATGGTGAGTGTGGTGGTATGAAGTAGGTACTCATTGTAAATTTACTCTATAGGAGGTGGAAGTCAGTCCGGCAGGGCATGCAGTTAGTTGTTCACATCCAGAAGTCTATAGCGAAGCAGAATTTACTCAACGGAGAAAACCCAATGAACCCAGGTACAGAATATTAAGTTTTATTTACATCGCGAAGGACCGGTATGGGATACAAGGCCTGAATGTAACCCAAATATCCTAACCTTTCGCGACACCATTGAAGACTGATAAAAAATGTTACGCCAGTCAGAAACGTCTAGAATATTCGCGAGCGTTCGCATAGTTCCGAGAAAATAAGACAATAACAACTTGTTTATCAATAACACAAAAGGATGTTTTATGACCGCCGTACCAGATTACGCAACAGTTAGCGGCGCGACCATTCCCGCGCTTACTAGAACTTTCGATAGAGTTGGATATAAATTGACGCGCGATTCGGAAGCAGGGGAGTATTCGATTACGATACAGCGAGTTAACATCAAGTGATATTTGAGTGCGATAACAGTGTTTAGTGATTCGGTAGTATAACTAAGTAGTGTTGTACTGTGTTTAAGAGTAATTAGTTTGGTGCCAAATAAACGTGTCTTATTTTGAGTTTTAACCGGTTGCTTTTAATTCTTACGAACCCCAGCTCGTAACAATAACAATAGGTATTTACTATGAATGTTTTATTTGTATTACAGTAAAACTTAAGTAAGTACAAAACATAATCATAAATCAAAACAATGCCGTTTTATTTCCTTAACAAAGTACTTAACATTTTAATACAGGTACCAGAACTATGATTACCATGTGATCTCAATAAATGTGGCATTGATAGATACCTACATAAAAATAATTAAACTATAGGCTGTGATTAGTTCAGTAAAGAAATGTTATTTTTTGCTCGCTGTGTATTCGTTTTCCTTAAGTGACCGGTATTACCCTATTCTACCCTATCCGCGACCTTCCCCGATAGAGCATGTGCATGTCTCTCAAACGCGCACATAAACTACCGAAAACCCGAAAAGTCCATTATTGTATCTGGATGAACGCACAACCCACAGACTAAACAAAAGCTAACGCAACTCACTAAGTTCGAAAGGCCACACAGCCTCAAAATAAAATCTGAAGTAAAACGCTTTGAGTCGACAGTGCAATTTATTTGCGGATGAAAACTTAATAATTAATAACAAAATAGATGCATGTCCAGTTTCATAGCGAAGTCGTTGTCATTTGGCAAAACATGCAGGATTTGCTAATAATCAACTTCATGGAGTTGTAGTCGCTTCTGAAACATATGAAATGTACTTACATTATTAATAATCGATTTGAGTATGTTTTTATTAAGTTAGCCAGTTTTATTTAAAAGGTACCTACGTAGTATTTATTATTATTTTTCTTTTTAATACTATGTAGATACAAACTTGAAGGAATAGGTAATATACCTATATGATTTGGCCACAGAACACCAAATCCAATATGGCTGCGGACACATTCGTACACTAGAGCATAGCGATTGTCAAACACACGGAAAGTTTTCGGAACGGAAACGTCACTTTTTGTCAGATCCGACATAGAATCCGATAGATTTCAACGCTATTCTCACACCATTTATGTAAGTAAATCTTCTGTGGGAAGCATCGAATTTTAATGTTCCCGGAATCTCCATCGGAATCTTCCGAATTCGATCAGATAAGGCTTTATGTATGAAAATAGCTATACAGGTCCCAGTAGGTACCAACCTCTAAGGCCGTAAAACGTAGTTAGGGTACCTTTCGAAACTTCCGATTCAAATGAAAGTCGCAGGTAGGAAAATTGGATGGGAATAATCTGATGCTGAGGGGCGCAATTTTTTTTAAAAAAATACGCAAATAAAATATGTTGCAAATAGTTATTTGTGTTACAAGAGACAAAGTATTATTTTATTCCCCGAGGGCAATATATTGAATCCTGAGTGTAGCGAGGAATCCACTATAAGCCGCTTGAGAACAAAATATTTGGTCTAGAGTGATTCCCAAAAAACATTAGTCACGCGGAAAATGATAAACATATTTTATTAACATATTTAATCCAAGTTATGTTATTATTGTCTGTTCAATTATGAAATGTTGTACCTTATTGTGATGAAAGATTATATTGTTATACTTAAATAATAAGAAACCAGAATGAAAGTGAATATTGCGCTATCTTACCAGATAATATGTAAGTATTGTCTTCTAAACGATAAAAATCACGTAAATAAAGAAAAAAAACAGACATTTAAGATTTTTTTCTTCTCTTTTCACGATCGTTGAACTACATGTTTAAAATATAATCATAACATTACTCATGACATACTGAATGCCTTTACATAAATAATTACAGGACATTAATTTCACAGCGCCATCTAGCGGAAATCGAACCCACAACCTACAGCGCAGAAGGCAGAGTTACTACCAACTTAGCTATGAGGCTTGTTAATTGGTTCCTACCATATTATATAATTTCCTCCAATCACTACATCGTTTCACCAAACACCCTGAATACCTACTAATTGAATTAATCACTTTCTACAGATGCATTAGATTAGGTACTTACAAGTGGAGCTACTGGTGCGGATAGGTATGGATTGTAGTCTACAGGAACCTAAAAAGGAATGCCGAGGCCTTAGTATGATTTTCTGATAGCTAACTGAAACTATTTTCGTTTTTGTCTAAGTCGCTTTTTTTGAAAAACCCCGAACTGTAGCTAGTAGGGAAAACCTCAGCATAAATAGATCATTCCACAATTAAATAGTTCGCGGGAGGAAGTTTCTCTTGAACCTAACGATGCGCGACGGCATTGTGTTCAAAGTGTGTGGGTTAAATGTAAATGTAAAATGTAAATGTAAAAATATTTATTACCAAAGAAGAATATTTAGGTTACAACACAAGGCAAATGGAAACAGAAATTATTATTATACTAGAGGAATTCCAATGAGACCCAAACGAAGCGAAAGCTTGTATCTTGGGTGTGTGAGAGCACTTCACAAAGGGAAGGCACTAGTTAACAAGGATGTGTTGCTTGTGTATTGATCCTTGACTCAATTTATATATTACAATTAAAACTTAAATGTGAACTATTAAGTGTATTTATAACAATTTAACATTTACAAAATAAATTTAATGAAAATGAAAGAAAGATGGGTTATTATATTATATTTCCATATATTTGGTTAGCTTACATTGAAAGGAACTACAATAGAGGCGCAGTTCACTCGGAATCCTCAACTAACTGAGGAACTGGCTATCTTACCTCTAAATGCCAGAACACACCAATTTATAGAATTGTTGTTATGGCGACAGAATTAGGTAAGATGGTGGTAGCCAGGTGGACTTAAACAAAGTCCTACCACCAACCAAACCAAGCACAATATTTTACTGCCCCTGTAGATCGAACCCGGGACCTCTGGATCTGAAATCGGTGGGTTGAACAACTAGACCACAGCGTCAATAGGCGACGGTAACCGATTTCCATCAAAGACCAGCACACACGGAGAAAGGCAAGAAACTTGAGCTGGTTAATTTTTTGATGATCTATTCAACATTTAGATATACAGTTTTAAATTATATTCTAAGTAGGTACATCATAAACCTAAATACTTAATACTATCTTAAAGCACTTATTATTACTTAGTTACCTAGTGGGCAGTTTTTTAACATTGAGAAATCACTATCTAGCTGTCAACTGGTATAGTAATGTTACGCCAATCAGAAACGTCTAGAACAGTCGCGGGCCTTCACATCGTACCACGAAAATAATAAAATAACAACTTGTTTATAAATAACAGATGATTTATGACCGCCGCGCCGAGAACGATAGTCCCAGATTACGCAATAGCAAGTACCGCGAACAGTCTCGTGCATACGAGAAGATTCGATAGAGTTGGATTTAAGCATGCAGCGCGATTCGGAAGCAGGACAGTTACTGTCCTGTGAGTACTGTACTCGATTACGATACATCGAGATAACATCAAGTGATATATGAGTGCGATAACAGTGTTTAGTGATTTGGAAGTATAACTAAGTAGTGTTGTACTGTGTTTGAGAGTAATAAGTTAGGTGCTGAATAAACGTGTTTTATTTTGAGTAATAACCGGTTGCTTTTAATTCTTACGAACCCCAGCTCGTAACAGTAACATCAGGTGGGCCGTATGCCTGTTTGCCAGCTGGTATATAAAAAAGCCTTTATAGGCTTGCCTTGGCAAGGCTGGTTTACAATGGATCGAGCTTGTCCTAACAGGCGAAGGCCATTTCGCGACAGACTTTGGCTGGAGTGTGGTCGCTAGGCAGGGGAACCTTTGCAGGTCCACCACTGTTGGAATTGGCGAACAATTAGTGTCCTTCAAATTTAATTGAAATCCGTTGATAAAGAACGCTACAGCAAACTTTCCTTCCTATATTCCCCCAATCAAAACTTGCGATCGATTTAAAAAAAAAAATCAAGGAACATGCGTGCCAATTTTTATCAAAATCGGTTGAAAAATGCGACCTGTAGGCGAGAACAAACCGACAGCAGACAGACAGCGGACAAAAGCATTTTTGGCCAACCTCGAAACTGAGACGCATCGCTCGCTTCGCTCGCTCGGTTAATTAATTACATTACATTATAAACAATTTTCTAAAGCTGATGAATAAGTATGCTACATTCACAACACACTAATAATTTGTCATTAATTTCACTTACGTTATTGTAATTAGATCCAAACAGTTGTTTCAGAAGCGAAATCTAAAATAAACAATAATTTTATAAAATCATTAAAAATAATGGAGAAAATAATGGTTTCAAATGAATAATTACAGTGCAGTAATTTCACACAGCAGCATCTAGCCCCAAACTAAGCAAAGCTTGTAATATGGGAACTACATTACGGATGTGTAATACATACCTAGATACTTTTTATGTTCTTTATTTTGGTAAATACATACTACTTATCATACAATACAACACCCAAACACAGAACAAACATCAATATTAAGGTTAATATTAGTTTTTACTGAATATGATATATGCCGACGGCTTCGCCTGGCGCCTATGCATGACATGTATTCACCATGGCATATTCTATAGCCATACCAAATGTCATTAAAATCTGTTCAGCCGCTCATTTGTGAAAAGGTAACAAGCAAGATGTAGGTTAGCTAAATCTTTTATTGTACTACGGGGAAGCGTTCATCTCTGGTAACAAGTAAATGATAAGGCCGAAGGAGGCGTACTTCACCCGGAATCCTCAACTGTTTGAGGAACTGGCTATCTTACGTCTAAATGCCGTAACACAACAATTTTAAGAATTGTTGTTATTATAAAAATCGATAAAATACAATAAAGTGTATAAATAAACAAATACATTGGTAAAGCAGAGTTTATAATAAGGTGGTAGGGATGGATAAAATTAGCCACTTACTTTTCGATTCTGGTTTTGTGCAGGAATCTAAATAAATAACAGGATGTTAATTTCACACAACACCATCTAGCCCCAAACAAAGCATAGCTTGTAATATGGGAACTAGATTACGGATAAAACACATAAATACTTTTTTTTATGTAAATACATAGGTACTTATCATACAATACAACACCCAAACACAGAATAAACATGTGGGAATCGAACCCACAACCTACGTGCACCAAGTGAGCTATCAGACTTGTATGAAAAAAAAAAAACTTTAGACTTTAACAAAGATATACACATCTTCTGCCCTTACCCCGCACTCGCGACGGGTCGGCACATTACGTTCTTCTCTTCTACTCTCCCCTATCCGTCTACTCCTCTCATGCATATCGTCACTCATACAATCCATCCATCTCTTTCTCTCCCCCTTCTCCTACATCCATATTCATACCTAAGTATCATTTTTTTTGTCACGTGTCTTTCAAATGACATTATGTCATGCTGAGGGAATGGAACGAATAGAATGAATCAGTCGATTAGGACCGTGGTCCCTTATGACAGCGGTCACAAGCGCCTGTCTTCTCAAAGTCACTTCCATACCAAGCTTCCACAAGCTCTTCCCCGTCGTATATTAAAAACAGTGTTTATACTCACTCACTCATCCTTCATCTCACTTGATTTCAAGTTATGATATGGGAAAGGATAAAAACACACTTCAATCGGAATCCTCAAATGTCTGTGGAATTGGCTATCTTACCTCTAAATGCCGGAACATAACAATTTAGAATTGTTGTTATGACGAGACTTAGTTAAGATGATGGTACTAGCCAGGCTGACTTAAATTAGGACCTACCACCAACCAAACCAGAGCACAATATTGTACTCCCCTGAGGATCGAACCCGGGACTCTGGATCTGACACCGGTAGGAGAACTACTAGACTACAGAGGCGGTACTCTAGCTAGCTACTTACGTAATTAAAGTTGAGAGACTGAAAAAATAACATAATAAAGTGTTACGATAGGCCACAAAAAGACAATAGTTATTTGTTATACAAGAGTGCAAAGTTGCTTTTTAACCGCGTGTTCAATTTTGATGACCGAGCAAGCGAAGGATTCTAAAATTTTGATCCTGAGCGTTAGCGAGGGAATCAAAAGAGCACGAGGTGAAAAATCTTTGCACTCGAGTGCAACACGTAACTTTTCATTCCACCTCAGCGAGGAAATGACTAAATGCAAAAAAAAAACGTTTACAATCACAAGATAGGTACTTTTATTTCAGTTTAGGTATTAACTACTACATTATGACAGGTAAGTATTACAGAATAATCTTTAAATTATAACAAAATAATACTAAGGTATAATTAAGAAAATTTGAAAGTAACGTTGCTACAGTTATTTAAATTGAGTGTAATATTTTTGTTTGATACTGTAATATTGGTGTTAGTCACTTGTGTACTGTTTTTCGGTAAACTATCTGTCATACTTAATAGTTGTACCGATTCATCGGATTCCCTTGGCGTAAATGTTGGCATGAGAGGGCGATGGTTAGGTGTTTAGTAATGGCTCATTTTTGATGTAGAAGGGCCAGTCCATGGATCTGACTGAGGCTCTTTCAGTGTAATGGCTCCTACGAGACCTTTACAAGTAATACACCAAGGATCCGATTTCGAGTTTTTAACCAATTAGAAAAGGTTGTATGATGAATTCGGCACCATGGAGGTAGAAGTAAATAGGTTTATTGATGTTTTGAATTCACAAACTTAGTGCACACGATGTTCTAAATTCAATTTTACTTTAACCTCTAGCGGATAAAAACGGCTTTTGCACTCAGATATCGAATAGTAAAAATACTCTTTCCGAGATGGTGGGATGAAAACATAATTATATATTATATATACATAACTAGACGTATAATTAAACTTACTCCAAGATTGTGGACCAAATTACTAGACTGAAAGAAAAGCAAATATGGGATAAATTATTTTCTTTCTTCACTTTTTTTTCATAATAAAGAGATTTCGCTAGTCAGAAGGTAGATAAAAAAAATATTTCATCATCATCGTCACGTCAAAGCTGGGATATATTTAAATATCACTTAAATCATCTTTTATAAATGTGCAAGGCCTATGATGATTTGAGTATATTTAACGAAAAAGATACTATAAATAGTTACTAGGTTGTCATTTATTTCCAAACTATCTTTGAAGTACCAAGATTGCAAGGTTTGTATCACACAGTCTTGAGATAACCTAGTTAGTTAAAAAGTTTATAAAAAGGTATGTACATGCGAAATAAATACCGGAAAAAATATTATTTGAAAATGGGGAGGTTGATATAAGCTGATAGAGAGAGAGAAATAAAGGGAGAGAGAAGTCAGTGAATCATTCAGCTGAATGACCTTGGTTTTTCAAAAACAAAGTTTTTGAACACCATTTATAATTATAGCTAAAAGGTTCAGGCGTCAACTTGCCGAGATTAATTTAAATGTGGAAACAGGAAAATAAATAACATGAGGCTTAACACCTGTATGCCCCAAGTTGATGGGCGCAATGCACTGTAGGTCAGGTTCTTTGTGGATATGACCCACGCAGTAAGGCTTTGTCATAGGTAAGAGCTTAACATCAGCTGGCATTACCTTATTCTGTTTCATTTGGGTTTCAATCGCTTGCAATAAAAAACTTTTTTTATATCTCAATGTAAACGGAAAATTGTTCAGAAGAAAGCCGGCATTTTGATTTTCAAAATGGCGGGTTTCTTCTGAATAATCCAAGCTGAAACCGACATGGGCATGACGTGGGCTGTTTGCTTGTCCAGTCTCCACTGACAGCGCAGCGCTAGGAACTACTGCACCTCGAGGAGAAATGCTCGTCAACTTAGCAGCAAGACTTGAGGATGCTTTGTGTCGAGACGAGACGTGACGATTTGATTTTACTATAGGAACTTAGCGGATTTGATACTTCATATTTCCTGTTTACACTTAGAAATCATTCTGGATGAGGTCACTGGAAAATAACGTCCAAACGTCAGTTTCCAGATATCGTACTTACACTTCTGCTTCGAGGAGGTACCTAAGAAAATAAAAAAAAAGTACATTAAAATTCCCACTGAATCTATTCATCGTCGTCAAAATTTCAACCCAGATACGTCCACTGCTGAACATAGGCCTCCGCCAATCGACGCTACACGTAGCAGTCCTGAGCGCAGACTATCAAGACGAAAGTCTTTATACCTGTGTTACCAGTGACATACGGATCCGAGACGTGGTCGCTATCTATAAGCCTTATGAATAAGTTCAAAGTCGCACAGCGAGCTATCGAGAGAGCTATACTTGATATTTCACGGAATCCGGAATGTGGATATCCGTACGAGAACCAAAGTGAAAGCTGAAGTAAGCTAACCACTGGGGAGCAAAGGTTCTCGCATGGCGGCCACGATTCAATCCGAAACGGAGTGTGGGAAACGGTAGACCGACGACATTACGGCGGATCACTGTATCTATTAAATAAGAATAAAGAAATAAAATAATCTAGCAGGATTTTTTTTAAATAATTGGTTAACTCTTGACGCATTGCCTTGTCTTGATCTAGGCATCAAATGGCAACAGCCCAAGCCGAGGTCCGTACCTAAGTGGTGCCCTTGCGCTTGTTGCCTCAAAAATCAATTATTGGGCTCGCGCCTTCAGCGCCATCCAGGTCCGCGCAAAGCTGCCGCCCAGGTTCAGAACCAGGCCAGCATATTGTCCATTCATAAAAAAAAAAGCTCGGGACATTCTTGCTCGAGCCGTCGGACTGTTAACACCTACAATAATAACTTTGTCACTGTCCGTTTGGAAAATAAATGAGCTCGCAATCTACTTAGCGTTTTAAAGATTTGCTGCCCGACCGAAGGATGGATAGTACTGGAAGGTTGCCTTTGGTCTACCACCATCACCAGTTTCTTCAAGTAAAACATTACACGTGACGTCCGCAGCGATGGCGTCACACTAAATCTCCGTCATAGATTTTGATCAGTATCTTCTCATTCATTCAATTATATAAATAATAAAAAATGTTACTCACATAAACCACTCGAACGGTCTGAAAAATATATTGATACAATTAGCTGTTTCACGTGATAGGACCGAAAATGTACAATTGTCTCCCCGCGACCGTAACCGTAGAGTAAAGTAAAGGCTCAAGAACTAGCTTATCGATGAAACCTTTTATAGGGTAGATGAATTGTACAAGTAGGTAGGTAACGGACATAATTTCATGAAAAACTTATCTATAATTTTATTTTATTTAATTAGGTATGTAACTTTTGTTTTGTTAAAACCAAAATAAAATAAAATTATCATAAAATAACTATATATAGTGACTATGAGTATTGATAGTCATCATCATCGTCATCAGTATTGATGACTACCTACTTAAAAAAGCTCTAGTTTCAGTAGTGCTTAGGTATCGAAGTTTAATGTATATTAAAAGTGTATTTCCATACACTTTTCCCGCCCGCATATTAGTATAACAGTATGATGTTGGCAGAATGTACATCATCAGTAATTATACTGAACAGAAAGTGCATTAATGTTTCTGTAAAAATGAGAGCATCACTGTAGTAATGTGCGGCAGAGAAAAGTGTCGAGAAATACACATTTGCCATACAGCATAAGGAGAAGTGCAGCAAGTAATTTTTGACAATTAATAATTTCAACCTCTGCGTTCCTTCTAGTAGTCTATGATATTTTTTTACTCACGCCTTGACCTCCATATTTCTGTAAACAAACGTTACTATTATAAATACTCGTTATATTACACAGCCATGACCCGCTGATTAAGAACAAAAAAACTGTCAAAGCTGTCTCTAACTTTTATTGGCATATAGACCCAGAAGTGAAAAATCTTGCGTGAATTTGTGTTTTTTCCCCACAACTAAATCTTCAAGTTATGAGTGAATATGGCGTTACAGATGAGTGGGGATAGACCCTGGTCTATCCCCACTCATCTTATCTCATCTCATCAGGAAGTAGGGATATGTGGAACAGGCGTGTATTTCTACCCTACCCATGAAAATTTCATGACAAGCTTTTACATCATAAGTATAAAATTGTATGAAAAACTAATTCATTATCACAGAACTATGTCAATAATATTATTGGTTTTTACACTTCAAGCCCTTTCATTTGATACCCATATTCCTCTCCACATCTATATCTACCTAAGTGATAACCCTTTTATGTTGTCAAAAAAAATATCATCCGCCATCTTGTGCCGACGCCATTTTGAAAGTGTTACACCAAGAAGTGAATTATTAATCGAATTAGAACCATTTCTTGACATCCGATTAGCTTAAATGTCTAATTCAGAATTGAAAATGTAATCTAAACAAGCAAACTGAATAACTAATAAGCATTGAAAGTTAAATAAAAGCTTAAAAAAATAAGTAATTACCGCTGCTACCACGTCCATTCGCTTCGCCAAAGTATCCAAGTTAGTTGTCTGCGAATTTCTAAAAATCTGTACAGAAATTATTTAATAGTATAATAGTATCGTAGTTGATAAAATTTGCTTAACATAATAGCTGAAAAAATTCTCAGTAAAAATATTTATTGAAAATGGTACGTTTCAAAATTTACAAGAGAAATATTGTGATACCTACAATGAATATTGACTTGCGATTTATTTTAAATGATAGGTTACATGTTGATCTACATTAACGGTAAGCTAGTTTTTTGATACCAATTCAAATTAAATTTTAATCATGAATTATTTGAAAATCTACAGGTGCACCACGCACCCGCCTTTCAATCAGTAGCTCTGTGACCACTGTTGACGTCGGACGTGTGCTTTTCGTCCTCGCAGCGGTCAGACAACACCTAGACCCAGAATAAATATTAGGACGAATTTAAATGTTATTTGTTCTGTGCCAGTAAAGGTACCATCATATGGTTACTTTACCTACCTACATACCAGCAACGCGATCTCATAATAAGAATTATCAGAAGGTTTTATTTACGATACGCATGCGCCACCTACAGCTTGCCGTTGTCAATTCTCACCATCGTTTCTGCCGGCGATTTTACTGCGTAGCGCGCCTTAATTTTTGATTCGCATCCCCATTAAAATAATTACTAACAACCGTTTTTATGGAGTATGCCAAATAAAATAGACATACAAATATAAAATAGAGAGTATGTAACTCTCTAAAAATATTGCCCCTTAGTCTCTAGTCCTTAGTAAGGCCAAAACGGTAATGCAGTCTTTAGATAGGTAATCCTTTACACGATGGTGGCGAGAGAACCACTAAATAATGATACATGGCTGGTCAACTTTTATCGATCTTGCAATTATTTGCATATTTTTGAGACAAACTCACCCTCAGTCCGGTGTCTCCTTGATCATCATCTTCCCTGTCATCCAATTCGCTTGTAAGATCTAGCCTGTTTTCAAGTCTATCATCTTCTTCGCTCGTTAAATCTAGCCTATGTTCGCGTCTGTCCTGTTCACGTCGATCTTGATCATCCCGATCACCGATTTCACTTGTTAAATCTACTCTTTTAACACGCCTGTCTTGATCTTGTCTTTTCTGTCCTCGTAGGTCTTGGTAACGCCTGTCATCCATTTCGTTTGTTGAATATAGCCTCTGTTCACGTCTGTCTTGATCACGTCGATCTTGATCACGCCGATCATCTAATTCGCTTGTTAAATCTAGCCTCTGTTCGCGACGTTCCAGATAACTCCGATCATAATCTAATTCACTTGTTAAATCTAGCCTCTGTTCGCTTCTGTCCTGATAACTCCGATCATCATCTAATTCACTTGTTAAATCTAGCCTCTGTTCACGTCTGTCCTGTTCAAGTCGGTCTTGATCATACCGATCATCTACTTCGCTTGTTAAATCCAGTGTCTGTTCGCGTCTGTCCTGTTCACGTCTCTTCTGTTCACGTCGGTCCTGATCACGACGATCATCTACTTCGCTTGTTAAATCTAGCCTCTGTTTGCGTCTGTCCTGTTCACGTCGATTCTGATCACGTCGATCGTCTACTTCACTTGTTAAATCTAGTCTCTGTTCGCGTCTGTCCTGTTCACGTCTCTTCTGTTCACGTCGGTCCTGATCACGACGATCATCTACTTCGCTTGTTAAATCTAGCCTCTGTTCGCGTCTGTCCTGTTCACGTCTCTTCTGTTCACGTCGGTCCTGATCACGCCGATCGCCTACTTCGCTTGTTAAATCTAGCCTCTGTTCGCGCCTGTCCTGTTCACGTCTCTTCTGTTCACGTCGGTCCTGATCACGACGATCATCTACTTCGCTTGTTAAATCTAGCCTCTGTTCGCGTCTGTCCTGTTCACGTCGATTCTGATCACGTCGATCGTCTACTTCACTTGTTAAATCTAGCCTCTGTTCGCGTCTGTCCTGTTCACGTCTCTTCTGTTCACGTCGGTCCTGATCACGACGATCATATACTTCGCTTGTCAAATCTAGCCTCTGTTCGCGTCTGTCCTGTTCACGTCTCTTCTGTTCACGTCGGTCCTGATCACGACGATCATCTACTTCACTTGTTAAATATAACCTCTGTTCGCGTCTGTCTTGATTCCGTCCTTTCTGTCCACGTCGGTCTTGGTCACGACGATCATCTACTTCGCTTGTTAAATCTAGCCTCTGTTCGCGTCTATTCTGTTCACGTCTCTTCTGTTCACGTCGGTCCTGATCACGACGATCATCTACTTCGCTTGTTAAATCTAGCCTCTGTTCGCGTCTGTCCTGTTCACGTCTCTTCTGTTCACGTCGGTCCTGATCACGCCTTTCATCTAATTCGCTTGTTAAATCTAGTCTCTCTTCACGTCTGTCTTCACGCCTTTTTTCTCCGCGACGGTCTCGTTTATCAGATAAATCACTTGTGACATCTAAACTCAGTTGTTGTTTCTTCTGGCCACGTCTATCACGCCTATCATCCACTTCACTTGTAAGATCTCGCCTCTGTTCGTTTCTGTCCTCGTAACGTCTATCGCGGTCATTTCTCCCTCTGCCTCTATAGCGTCTCTGAAACAGATTCTTGCTGTTAAAAGAAGAACAAGTGTTATCACAGTATTCTCAATGTTAGACCCGTGTAATAACTTTTATAGAGAGTGTGGTAATTATTCTGGTGTCTTGTATGATTTGGCAGGTATTTTACCTATTTTAGGCACGTCTCTAGCAAAACTGTGTTTTTTTTATGTATGATCCCCGATTACTCGAAGACGCCTGGATCGATTTGGAAAATTCTTATTTTGTTTGAATATGGTATATTCTATCATCAGATCCTGACCTGATGACAATGAGACCATGTCATCAGGTCAAGATCTGATGATGGAATCATGGAATATCGAGGAAACTCTTCAAATATTATAGGCTCACTTGACCCTTTCAAACAAAAATATTTTTTCAAATCGGTCTAGGCGTCTTCGAGTAATCGGGGGACATACATAAAAAAAATAAAAAAAAGATTCCGACGAATTGTGAAGTCCTCTTTTTGAAAGTCTATTAAAATGTATGGAAAAAGCGGACCCCATATAGGATCTATCTGTTTGCCTGTCCGTCCACCTGTCATCATAATAATTCGGAAAAATACGTCATCTACGTAAACGAAATTGTATCATCTTCTTCATTGAAGTCAGTTTTCTTTTTAGTTTCTAATACGTAATTATTACTGTATTTAATTTATAGAATAGAAAAACGTTTATTTACCCAAAATAGCACACTACACAACATATAAAACGATAAAAAAAAACTCAGTAACAACAATTACATATACTTACATCTCTTGAAAAAAAACAAGAATAGAATAAAGTAAAAAATAAATAAAAACAATGTACTTAGACACTAAAATACAAAACAGGTGTGCGTGTGCTACAGTAGCAAATAGGCCACGGCTCAGCATAAATGCCCGGTGCTGGTAAATAGTGGACGCTGTTTTTCAGCCGAGACTATTTCGGTCCCATTTAAGGAAAACCAATTTGTATCTAGCTGCTGTGAGAGAAAATTAAAATTTATTTTATTATTAACAGTGTGGCGCAGGATTCATTTTATACTCAGAGGAAGAAGCCTACATAGAGTATAATGAACTCTTTAGTAATCGTCAGAATGGCTTCCCCTGGAAACGATCTACAGGGGATCTGCTAGGATATGCCACGCACACCTGGAGTGAAGCCATCGAAAGACACGAGGAAGCCATGGCAGTTTCCTTGGACATATCGAAGGCTTTTGATGGGATTTGGCACAACGATCTCATAAGCAAGCTACACGCATTACCTTCCAACCTTTTAATGTGGACCACAGACTTTCTGAGGGAATTATCAATTCGAGTAGTCATTAGTGGCTGTTTGTCCGATCTAGTGGCTATCAATGACGGGGCACCTCAAGGGTATGTTCTATCATCAACTCTATTCCCGCTTCACAACAATGATCTGCTAATACCCGGTGTCTATGGGTTCGCAGATGGCAGCACAGTTATTGATATACATTTTTCCAGTCCACGTAGTGCGGGCGAAATTTTCAGCCTTCGTAGGGGTGGAGCGTTTGAACCTCAAGCTTAACTTTGTGTCTGTATGAAGTGACGCAAATCTTGTATGGTTAATGGTTTCGAATACTCGTGTGTCCTCTGCAAAAATGAGCCAATTTCATCCCACACTTAGTTTTAACGGCACTTCGCTTCAGTTCACTGCTAGTTTGTTCCTTTTAGGCGTTCAATATCTTCGAAATTTGGCTCACATATCGAGTTCAAGGCCAAATTCTCTGCTATAAAGCTCATGTTAGACTGTTTACCAGTCTAACATGAACCGTAAACCAATAACTCAAAGATTGTACAAAGCTCAGGTCCGATCTTGTATGGAGTACTGCTGGCATATCTGGGATGGCAAGCCAAATATTATCTCGAGGCCCTAAACTCAATTGAGCGTCGTGCTTCTAAGCTAATAGGTGATGAATAGCTTGTTGCAAGAATTTGTAGAGCCTAGGACATAGACGGCAGGTTGCCAGGCTGCCTGTATTCCAAAAATTCCACTTTGGCGAGTGTGCGCTCGATATCTTTGACCATTTTGACTTAATGGTCAATGATATCGTGCGCAATGCGTTATTGCGTGAAAGGTTTACACTCCCCCTTACTACCACGGGAATAGCAGATGTAGGCTGCAAACCGTAAATGTTCGATTGTGCGGAACTCATCGCTTCGCTTCTACCTTTATAATTAATACTGGTAAGGAATGAAACTCCTTGCCTGCAGAGTGAAAAGGTTCCTTTTAGACAAGCACCATCTCTGGCATCTCTACTTCCTTTCAAGTAAGGTCCCGGTTTCGATCCTCAGGGGGAGCAATATTGTGCTTGGATTGGTTGGTGGTAGGATTTTGTTTAAGTCCGCCTGGCTAGCTACCACCATCTTACATAATTCTGTCGCCATTATAACAATTCTTAATAAAATTGTTGTGGGTTGTGGAATCGCATTTCAAGCCTCATAGCTCAGTTGGTAGTAACTCTGCCTTCGGCGCTGTAGGCTGTGGGTTCGATTCCCACCCAGGACAAACATTTGTGTGATGAATATAGATGTTTGTTCTGTGTTTGGGTGTTGTATCATATAGTACGTATGTATTTACAAAAAGTATTTAAGTAATTTATCCGTAATATAGTTCCCATATTACAAGCTATGCTTAGTTTGGGGCTAGATGGCGCTGTGTAAAATGAATGTCCTGTAATATTTATTTTATTTATTTATTTATTTAGAGGTAAGGTAGCCAGTTCCTCAGTTTGTTGATGATTCCGCGTGAAGTGCGCCTCCACCTTCGGCCTTATCTCAACTTGTTACCAGGTGAGATGAAGCTTGGCCTTCATCTCACTTCGTCCTACATAAAAAAAAAGTAAGCTGATGGTCAAACGCTTGGCCAAAAAAAACACTCTCACTCCGGGGGTGCCGACAGAAGTGAAAACTTGAAGTTTGTCGATCTTAGCCGAAGAGAATAGCTGAGATTGTTGGTACCTGAATCTCAATCTAGTCGATATCTAGTTGATATTTGTTTATGAGGGTTGATTTTGAAACACAACTGACACAATTACTTCTTAGAACTGACGTTGATAGATGAGACCTGTCAAAAGTGGTGTCGGTATGGTGTCGTGTCGTGAGTTCAATGGTTTTTTCCCATCTCAAAAATGCCAAAAAAAATTATGACCGGCTACCAATTAAACTTAAAACTACTAAAAATAGCGCTATTTCTTGAATAAAGTTGGCAATGTGTAAAAAACAGAGATTTGAGATTTGATCTATCGAGATAATTTTCACCCATTGTGTTTCTGAAAAGCCAAATCGAAGACAAAGTTTAATGTACCTAAAAACTCGATCTTAAGCTATTACAAGCATCGAAAATTATCAGTGTTTTATTTAAGCCTTTTTATTAGTATACAGCCCTTTACAGCCTCACACTTGAGTCGAGTAAGAATAAAGGGTTACACATCTAGTAATGAATACCTTGTATATATTTTTTTTAAATGTTTACATTTATTAAAAAAAAGTACAATTAAACTAACAAAGGAATCAGTCAGATTACCTAAGGCTCGTTACAAACGGCCTATAGGTAACTCAACTGTTCCAGACCAGTACCAGACGGAAGCGTGCCCAAGACACTGGCTGCATTGCCACGCTGAATAGCTATGCTAATTTGCTGGCCTAAATGGCCTGGTTAATAAATCGTTCATAGGGCAAACTGTACGCTTTTATAATAAATTGCCAAGTGATGTGCTAAGGTTGTCAAATAATAAATTCAAAAGTTTTGTGAAACAAAAGCTATCCAGGAAAGCTTATTATAAAATTTCAGATTACCTAGAAGATAAGAAAGCCTGGCATTACAAAAAATGAATTTGCGAATAAATTGTAATTAGTATTAGATCATTTTAAGCTATTGTAATGGATCATGAAAAAAATAAACTAGCCCGAGGTTCTTGCCTTTCTCCTTGTGTGCTGGTCGCGATTCCGAACAGGCGGTAGATTTGACGTTTCAAAGTGATCCTAAAAAATCTTACTGAATAAATATATTTGACTTTGACTTTGACTTTGAAATAAGAGCCAGCCCTTGGGTCATGTGTCACCTCAATTGTATAACGAAATTCGTATTTGGTACATAAATAAATTATTCGCCTATCAAGTGGTGATAGATCTGAATCTTACATCATGATCGTCGTCGTCTCGATCGTGCACGACCTGAAATGAAAAAGCACTTATGTAGAATATTTGTTTTTAAACTATTGTCCATGTGTCCAAATGACAGTCGATTCAATCTTACTAGTAGCGATTGTAAAACAATGAAATTTTACTGAGTACTTTACTTCATCAGTCCGTAGAAGTCTTAAAACGATATGAATCGACTAAGGGACTTAAGGATCACCAATCGAAAGGCAGCTTCGATGCGTATAACAATTTGCGAGCATGGTTTAAAATTCCCCTTTTCCAACGTTCTGTCCAACAGTTTTATTTGAGAAGAAAACATGCCTACATTAATATTATACGCGTTCTGCTAACATTCATCTTCGAATTGACTTTCTAATGATTGATAAAACGTGATTGATCACAATCTGATGATGTTACAATGATGACAATGAGTTACAAGGGTCCTGTAGTATATATGTAGTATGGCATATGTATATATGTATAATTTTTGTGAGATACTCGAATGAATCGATTCGTTTTTGTCGTCATTATGAAATTATAAATGTTGTGATTGGTGCAAACACAGGAAATAAAAAAATATATAGACATAAATGGAATAGCAAAAATGCCATCTCTCGCTTGTGGTTTGAACGTATCTTCAGATACTAGGGCAGGTTCACATAGTTCAGTGAACACTCCTAGATGGCGTTAATCAGCACTAAGCTAAATTGAATATGGCATTAACATTTGCAAATCGCGACTTGACCTTATCAAATCCCGTAGCGGTGTATTTTTGTGCCATTAGAACGCAATGGTCTAGAAGACTCACTCTTCAACAACGACAATGAGAAGATAAGGGCGGCACAGAGCTCAACACATCTGCTGGTTTTATAATAAACATGGATTTCATAATATGATAGAACCTTGGAGGGATGATCGTTCTGATTAGCTGACACGAGAAACGAGAGCCTTACCTTCACACTGAGGCTTTGGCGACGCCTGCTATCTGAATCCTGTTGGTCACAAAAACAAATGCCATACAAAATAATAGTATGAGGGATTGCGTGGACTCGTAAGCTAATAAGACTATCATCGCTTTTTTATTGTACGACGGGGAAGCCTGACCTCCATCTCATATGGTTTAAAACTAACCGCCTCTGTGGTTTAGTGGTTCAAACCAACGATTTCAGATCCACAGGACCCGGGTTCGATCTCCATGGGGAGCAATGTTGTGCTTGGTTTGGTTGGTGGTAGGACTTTACTTAAGTCTGCCTGGCTAGCTACCTCCATCTTACCTATATCTGTCGCCTAACAATTCTTAAAAAAAAATGTGTACCGGCTATAATATAGCCAGTTCCTCAGTTTGTTAAGGATTCCGGGTGAAGTGCGCCTCCACTTTCGGCCTTATCTTGGTGAGATGAAGGCCAAGCGTTTCCCCGTCGTACCAAAAAACTTTCAAGTAATGATAAGGCCGACTGTGGAAGCGCACTTCACCCGGAATCTTTACAGTCTGAGGAACTGGCTATCTTAACTCTAAACGCATAATCACAAACACATAATTACTTGTTTAGTTACTATAATGTCTTCATGAACAAACCGATGAAACAAACCCTTTGGCCGTGTTTATTGCTAAATTCTCGACGTGAACGAGTAGCTTATCATCTTTATTGGCAAGTATCTGCGATGGAGTCATATTACTCCACATTAATCTACCAGTTGCTAGGAATAGGCTTTCCGCCATCGCACCAGTGACAACGGGTTTCGAACCAAGTACTACTTAGGTGATTTGTTCTTCAACATTAAATAATAAATAAGCAACTTACTTGCTGCAAATCATCATGCAGCTCCGATTGCTGAAATGTTAAATCACCATTAAAAATCAAAAAAGTATTTTGCAGTTTACTTGCTTATAGGTAACAGCAAGCAGATTCAAATGAGCCCAAAGAAGGATATTTTACTGTTATGGAAAAATTATCACATTTAGAGTAAAGCAAAAAAGAAATACTAACTGATTTTTTGACATAAATAAATAAATAACTATTATAGGACATAGCCATCTAGCCCCAAACTAAGTATAGCTTGTAATATGGGAACTAGATTACGGATCGCATACTTAAATACTTTATGTAAATACATACGCACCTACTATATGATACAACCTCCAAACACAGAACAAACATCTATATTCATGACACAAATGTTCGTTCTGGGTGGGACTCGTACCCCCAGCCTACAGCGCAGAAGGCAAAGTTACAACCAACTGAGCTATGAGGCTTGTCAATGAAAGAAATGCTAACTGATTCTTTGACATGAATAAATGCGTTATGAATAGAGTGAGGAATGCTTTGCATTAGCTTTGGTCGGTACTATCCGTGTATGTGTTGGAGAGTTGCCTTGTTTGAGCTGTGAAGACCCTTTACAGTCCTCAAGGGCTTGCGAGAGGATAAATGGCAGACAGGGATGTGTAGTGTTACCGAGGCGGTTTAACCTATCCTTTATCTAGTTTAGATGTTAGTTCCTACTTCACCCAATAACTATTTACCAGATTGAGTAGATTGTTTTCTAGTCCAGAGCGATATCTGTGCAAAGTTTCCGCTCAATCCGTTCAGTAGTTATTACGTTAGCAAAATGAACGAATCAGTTTGTATGACGATGTTTGACGTTCCATTTTCAGCTTTCGGAACTGATTTATTAGATACTTTTTAACTAATAAATCAGCAAGCCTGTGTCTCGATCCCGGTCTTAAGCAACATTATCTGAAAAGTTTCCGCTCAATCCGTTCATTCGTTTTTGAGTGAAGTAGCAAAATGAACGAATCAGTTTGTTTGTTATGTGCAAAGTCTATCATCACGCATTTCAAACAACGCTGCAACGTCATAGGTCCATGGCAACGTCACAATGTCTTCTGTATCTTACCTATGAATATAATCATTTAATTCGAAACATATATTCAATAAAAAGTACAATTAAACTAACTATGTCCAAAGGAATCAGTCAGATTACCTAAGGACCGTTACAAACGGCCTATTAATATAATCATGCATGTCCCAATGTCAAATAGGACCTTTTTTTATTTTAAGACCGGAAATCGTTCATTAATTGACCGAGCGAGCGCGAAGCGCGATCTAATGGTCTCCATTTCAGCTTCGACAAAATGCTTTTGTATGTCCGGATGTCCGGTTGCTCTCCTCTACAGGTCACATTGCTCAACCGATTCTCATGATTCTCGTATATATTTTTTTGTTGATTCCGTTTTTGGTAGTTTTTCAGAATGGCGGAGTTATGGGGGTTGAAAATATAAAGGACATCATATATCAGCCGTAAAAAAAAACTACCCAAATACTTTTTTGTTAACCTTATTAAGACGCTACTTTTCATGCAATAAACTTTAAGGGGTCGGGCGGGGTAAGGGGGTGAAAAAAGGAATACTGAAAAAAAACGCTAATCACAAGTTAATTTCATTCCTTTTCGGAATATAACTATGATTTTTGATTTTGATTTGGAGGTGACCCAGATTCCATCTATTATATACTACCCGTGCCCGTACTTCACGGTACGTGTACGTAATCTATACTAATACGAAAGAAAGAAGAAACTCACAAATAATGTGGCTTTCTATTGGTAAAAGAATTATCAAAATCGGTTCAGTAGATCCAGAGATTACCCCCTACAATCTACAACCTCATAAACTCACAAACTCACAAATATCCACCTAATTGTGCCCCACCCACTGATTACCCATTGGTAGTAATTCTCAGATTTGATAAGGTTTGGGCCACTTCACTAACCTAACCTAACCCAACCATAATGGGAAAATACTGACCGATATAACGATATAACGATTAATTTTGACCCTCTCACCAAAATCAGAACAATGAAACTCCTTCTGCGAATCGAGGAGAATACGGACCAAACAATCCAAGATTACAATTAAATTGCGTCTGCTCGCAGCTTCGCCCGCATTAACGATCTTCATACTAAATTTCATCCAAATCCGTTTAGCCGTTTAGGCGTGAAGGAGTAAAAAACACACACACATACGCACAAACGTACGCTCTTACATAATACTTATTAGTGGGATATACATACAGTCACTGACTTTTTAGGCCCCGTAATAAGTTCAAAGTTGCTCAGCGACTATGCTGACTATGCAGAGCTATGCTTGGAGTAGCATAGTTCTCAGAAATAGCAAGCTGAAGTGGCAGTAGGCAGGCCACATAGCTGGAAGAACCTATAAATGCTGGGGAAGTGTGGGGAGACTCGATGGACTTATAAACCGATGACATTGTCGGGATAGCTATTCGAGGTGTAGATAGGGGGATGCATGCGTTCAGCAGTGGACGCATGTGGGCTGAAATGATGATGATGATGATACATTAAGGTGGTTCCATAAACAACATTGAATTTCAAAAATATTGTTGTTAGTATTGTAGCCTGCAGGCAGTGGCGAATTTTACACGATGTGTTTTAAAGCCATAATTTACAAAAACTACAACATGTAGCTCAGAGCAATACGTAAAAATGTTTGGTAGCTTTTGTTTTCGATGAACATTGAATGACATCGGCAGGTGTCTACTTGCCTACCTTACTGTTATGTAGGGATATATTACCTAATTTAAGAAGCTTGGTCTTGGGTCAAGTCGCCCCGCATTAACGAATGTCTGCTTTTTCGTCTAATTGAAATATTAATGGATTGAAGAAGTTTTTGAAAGAAAGGCGATGGCGCCATTATAAAAAACTCAGGTCCGTGTCAGGAGAACATGACATTTATTCAGTTTTATGCTATGCAAAGACAGACTCCCGAGGTTTACTTTACAGCTCACAGAGCTACTAGTATAAAAATAAATTGTCAAAATTTTTTGAAGAATGATTTTATGAGTGAATGAACGATTTGGATTGAACCTATGTATTTTATTTAGATCAATTACTTTGACATTTTTTGTGACATAAATTTGGACTTTTTTATTATTACATATTAGAATATATTTTAAAATAATGTTTGTAGCGACACAAACATGTTATGTTTGTAAGCCGTATTAGGCAATACTAGACATAATTTTTAAGAATTTGTAATCAAGCCTCACAGCTCAGTTGGTAGTAGCTCTGCCTTCTGCGCTGTAGGTTGTGGTTTCGATTCCCACCCAGGACAAACATTTGTTTGATGAAAATTGATTGCTCTGTGTTTGGGTGTTGTATTGTATGATAAGTATGTATTTTCAAAAAAAGTATTTAAGTATCATATCCGTAATCTAGTTCCCATATTACAAGCTTTGCTTAGTTTGAGAGTAGATGTGGTATCTATAAAAACATTGTTACCTACCAAGCTCAACAGAAAATAGATTCATTTATCAAAGTTTCTGTTCAATTAATTCTGTAGTTTTGGTGTAAAGGTTGAACAAACATCCCAACATTTTTTTTTTTTTTTGGTATTTTAGGTTTGAAGCGTGTAGTTGCTTGGATTAAGGGCCGATACTACCTCAAATTAGCAACTTAGCTTTACTCAAGTTTCGACCTAACATGTAGTTATAATAAAGGTGACATTGCTGTGCGCTCAGCTACGGCGCCCATGACCACCTGATGACAGAACTACGCTCGAATTTCTACGTTTTATTTTTTACAAAAACAATTATTAATTTTGAATATCTAAGCCGTAGAGCATATTGTGTTAATTTACTATACAAAGTTTCAAGGCCTAATTAGGCGTATTTATTGAAAGGCGATAAATTTTGGTACAAATCAGAGTTAACTTTGTTTTTTTCTTTTTCGAAAAACTTTTATGAAATCGTATTTTCGCCAGACTAGCGTTCTAGGAAATCCTGAGGCCTTAGTATGCGTTTCTGACAGCTAACGGAAACTATTTTCGTTTTCGTATAGGACGCTTATTTCCATACATTTGGTTAGCGGAACAGTAAAGCAACTGTAGTTCCATTCAATGTCCGCTAACCAAATGTATGGAAATAAGCGCCTTATACGAAAACGAAAATAGTTTCCGTTAGCTGTCAGAAACTCATACTAAGGCCTCTGAACTATAACATATATTAATCTCAAAGTAAATGCTTCAGTATTGTGGAATATATAGTATGATCATTGAAGCTAAACATTTCAAGTATCATTGACTCTTAGATTCTAGAAAGCCGCTCAAGGGCAGATCCCAGCTTAAGTAGATATTTCAACCAATCAGAGATATTCTCAGCTTAAGCGGATGGGACTTTTAAGAACACGGGCATGAAAAGACTTACCAATGGAGCAGCGAATGCCACACAAAGGCACAGGCTGAAGAAGATTAGTGGCTTCATCGTTCTGTTCCACACTAATGGAAGTTCTCACATCTGAAATCATTTTATGACCGAGTAGAACCGTGTTCAATTTATTTTAATTAACTCGCCATGTCTGATTAGCGGTGTGAAATTTTATTTATTGCGAAATTAATTTGTCCCATAATATGTGCCTATGTGATGTTTTTTTTAATATACCACGGTTAAGAAAGAGCGCTGCTTTGTGGTTTTAGGATTTCGGAAATTTTTGGAATTGTTGAAGCTGTTTTGAATCTTTACGGTGGGGGCAGATTCTGTAAAGGACAGATTCTTGAAATTGCAGATTCATTTTATTGACCGAGCGAGCGAAGCGTCTCAGCTTCGAGATTGGCCAAAAATACTTTTGTCCGCTGTTCGTCGGCTGTCGGCTGACGGTTTGTTCTCGCCTACAGGTCGCATTCTTCAACCGATTTTGGTGAAAATTGGCACACATGTTCCTTGACATAATAATCCGGCGTGTAATAAGGCAAATCCGTAGACACCAGGTTCGATCTGTTCAGATAAAGGGAATGCTTCTAACCCTATTTGCTCAAAAGTCTAAAAGGAAAAGTAAATGAGGAAAACATCGGTTATTGCATGGGTATAAGGGGTCACGAGGTCTACTGGCCTTACAAAACCACGGTTCAAACTCTGTCCCCCTCTAGAACGTTCTTCCGCGCGGTTGGAGTCATGAATTTGCGAATTAGCATAGCTATTCAGCGTGGCAATGCAGCCAGTGTCTTGGGCACGTTTCTGTCTGGTACTGGTCTGGAACAGTTGAGTTACCTACAGACCGTTTGTAACGGTCCTTAGGTAATCTGACTGATTCCTTTGTACATAGTTAGTTTGTTTAATTGTACATTTTATTGAATACAGATTGTTAAATTGTATCATATTCTTCATTGAAGTTGGTTTTCTTTTTAATTTTAAAACTTAATTATTGTAAAAGGTATTTTTGAATGCAAGAAAATCCAATCCACATACGAGTTACCTACGTATTTAGGTTTGTGAGTATACGGAACCGTCGTTCAGTAACAAACACTTGGCAAACTTTTAATCCTGTAAATTAATCAATTTATCTAATTACGACAAAGTTAATGAAAATTCTCGCTTGCATCAACGCACGGTGTAAAGGTTAATTAATTTTAATGAAAATGTGCGGAAGAATTTCTCGCTAAGTTTATTATTTAAGCAATAGTTGAGTTCTCTTTTAGCCGTACATGGTAGAAGCTCTGTAGAGCGACCCATAAGAATGTAGTGGTTTAAAAGCTTGGCAAGCCAGTTGGTGGTCACAATGTTGATAATACCCAATAATAAACCAACCGACACTAATTTCAAGGTAAAATGAAGATTTTTGCAGTGCCCTAGTCCAACTAACAAGCCTTATAGCTCAGTTCTCTGCCTTCTGCGCTGTAGGCTGTGGGTTCGATTCCCACCCAGGACAAACATTTGTGTGATGAATATAGATGTTTGTTCTGTGTTTGGGTGTTGTATTTTATAGTACGTATGTATTTACAAAAAGTATTTAAGTATTCCCATATTACAAACTATGCTTAGTTCGGGGCTAGATGGCGCTTTGTAAAATTAATGTCCTGTAATATTTATTTTATTTTATTTTATCTCACGCTTAGAAAGAAAGAGAGTAAGAAAGACACATTTATTTAACCCACATAAACTTACAAACTAGGTACATAAACAGGTAGGTATTTCGATACACTATACAGTTAGGTAACGTAGGTACCTACATACTTAAATCCTACAGAAAATACAAAAGATAACATACCTACAAATAAATGTGCCTACCTAAAATGATTACCTACACATAAAGTCATAAAAAAATACGCGTAACAGTAATTATGTGTGGGCTAAAAAGGTCGATTGGCCATTTATTAAAGATTTCATTGTTATACGAGTATGTTGTGGTACAATAAACATCGAGATTTCAGAATTCAGATCTATTTTCACGATAGAGCTAAAAGAAAAATCATAAAAAAACAAACATTTTTATATGACATATTTTTTTGATGATTTTCTTGACCTTTCAAAAAGGATTTCCAAGATTTGCTAAAACGTAGGTGCTTGTTCTCCCGCGCATCGATCGTAAGCCTACATCCAACCGTTTGACGTCTGACTTCGGCAGGCGGATGGCATTTAAGCCTGGTGTACCTAATGCGTAGAGGGTCTGAGTCGCGTTATGGCTAAATTTCATATTACATTAGCTTTATGTCTAGAACGTTTTAGTATAGGGTCCCGTTGATATTCTTTAGGTGCGGAACCCTAAAACGCTTCATAGACTCTCTTCGGTAGGTGTCTGTGTAGAAATTGATGGTGCTTAATTAAACTGTGTAGCATATAAAACATAATTAAGTTGATTATGCTGCCTGTGGCCTAGTGGTTCGCATACAGGTTTCATATCCAGAGGTCCCCGCGGCTTCGATCCTCAGGGGTAGTTCAATATTGTGCTTGGTTTGGTTACCACCATCATACCTAAGTATGTCGCCATAACAACAAATTCGAAATTGTTGCGTTCCGGCATTTAAAGGTAAGACAGCCAATTAATAAATAAAAATAAATATTACAGGACATTAATTTTACACAGCGCCATTTAGCCCCAAATTAAGCATAGCTTGTAATATGGGAACTAGATTACGGATAGAATACTTAAATACTTTCTGTAAATACATACGTACTATATGATACAACACCCAAACACAGAACAAACATCTTTATTCATCACACAAATGTTTGCTCTGGGTGGGAATCGAACCCACAGCCTACAGCGCAGAAGGCAGAGTTACTACCAACTGAGCTATGAGGCTTGTTAAACATTCTGCAGCCTGTTGAGGATTCCGGGAGAAGTGCGCCTCCATCTTTGTTTTGTTTATAGAACTAGAGACGTTTAAAGCAAGTAGCATCTCTTGCCTATAACAATGCCTTACTGCGAAGATCACATCCACAAAGAGCATAGCCTATACGGCACTGTATTGCGCCCGTCAACTTGAGGCATGAAGGTGTTAAGTGTCAGTTATTTTGCGGAAATCCATAGTTCAAATTAAAAATCTGCAAACAGTAAGATATATAGCAACAAATCCGCTAAATTATTTTGAAAAAGTCCAAATCGACACGTATCACCTCCACACGAGGCATCCTCAGGAATTAGTCTTGCTGCTAAGCTGACGAGCCCTCTGAAGCCTTTGTGTGAGTTTTTGACAGCTAACTGAAACTATTTTCGTTTTCGTATAGGGCGCTTATTTCCATACATTCATTTAGCGGAATAGTAAAGCAACTGTAGTTCCTTTCAATGTCCGCTAACCAAATATATGGAAATAAGCGCCCTACACGAAACTGACGTGTTGCCGATCCGAGCGATGCGCAGCATGTGTTGATTTGATTTTTTCAAACTAATTTAGTGGATTTGTTTCTATATATCTTTCTGTTTTGTTTAAACACTGATCAATGTCATAAGCTCGCCTTTCTAAACTGATACATTCGTTAATGGTATTAAGTTTACATAATTGAAGAGCGATAACCTGAATAGGAGAAGACAGTTGATATATATTTTATTGTATCCCATGCCCACATGACCACTGCTGAACACAAGCCTCCCCCAACTAACGCCACAAATAGCAACCTGAGCCTCCATCATCCATCGACATCCCGCGACCGCCACAATGTCGGCGGTCCATCGAGTAAGGGAGGAGTAACATCGCGCTCCGTATCACGTTTAATCGTGGTCAGCGTGCGAGTACCTTTACCCCGGCAGTTATCGGTTCAGCGAGTTATGTGGCCTGCTCACTGCCACTTCAGCTTGTTAGATCTAAAGGCTATGCCAGCGACTTTGGTTTTTCTACGGATGTCCTCATATCAGATTTTATCCCGTAGTGAAACTCCAAGCTTAGCTCTCCTTAGCTTGCTGTGCGACTTTGAACTTATTAATTAGGTCTTTATTCAGCGACCACGTCTTCGATCCATAGATAATAACTGAGAGTCTGCAGTATCTTCGACGAAAAGATTTATGAAAGCTTTCAGAAGGGCAGCGTTCCCATCAATCTTATTAACCCATAAATATTATAGTCACAATGGTTTGAAATCGTTTGTGTTGCGAGTCACAACCGAACATCTATCGATCTTTAATAAATAACTTTGGCCGAAAGGTGTTGTGCTCAGAAGGTATCATTATTAAACACAACACTAATAAGTCACCTACAGATTTACGTGTCAATAAATAGTTATAGTGTATTTAATTATATAAGTATGTTAGTTTTTTAAGATATATATTACTTTGTTCCGTAAACTAGGTCATAAATAGATCTGAGAAATATAATTTCATACGCACATGGGCGCATTTACAGTCCCTTGTTTCAAGTGACTGGGATTTCTGTCATGAAACTGTAAAAGCTTTACAAATCACAAGGCAATTACTTTACTTTACGCCTCTTTAATCAGATCTAAATTATTTATTTATTTATGTTTATTTTATTTAGAAAAAAACATCATTACAGGTATTTTTATGTAACCCTAAGGCGATGATAAATCTAGGTAACTTTATGTTAATTAGTATAAGGTACAAATACTATAGTCACTACATATCATAAAAATATGTAGTCAATTCAATGACGACCGTGCCGTTTCCATGAGTTTCGGCAGGTTTTGGTAAAATATGTCCACGCTGTTTTCGGACAGAATATTGAGCAAGTATATAGCGAATGACATGGGGGCAAACTTAAGTAGGTTGATCCTACACTTGGGCACCTCAAGCATGGCAGATTTAGTTTTTTTTTTGAGATTAGAACCTGGGTCAGCAATCTGGAATCCACATGAATCTACTTACTGTCTGATGATTAAAAAAGTGCAAAAACGATTTCTCATGTTTTTGTTTATGAAAAAAGTATAGTTACTACCCTTTCATGTACCCTACCATGTATCTTCTTGGCTTACTTGGATTCAACTCACTGAAAATTAGAAGGTTGCATGATCAAATCCTAACCATATGCCGTATACTGAGACGGGATCTCGATTGCCCAATATTACTCATTGAAGTACTTACATTGAAGTTACTCTTTGCGTACAAAACCGATTCCGTCCAGGACGAGTCCCTTTGTTGGCACCGACTCCTGCAAGAACAGTGTCTCGGCAAGTCTGTAGACTTGGAGCCTTAGTACTTGTAGCCAATCAACCTCAGGTGGGTCTGTTTGCAGACGGCTGGAAAATGATAGAGAGAAAGGTTCTCGCTTACTGCGAAAGTAAATGACCTTGATATTATCTAGTCGTTGTTTATGTATTGATGTAGGAATATATTCTATATATATGTATCCTATATACCTATTAGTGTACCTAGGTACTTATTTGGTTTTGTCACTGATATTTTGTTTTCTTAGTTTACATATTTTTGTTTTTAAATGTCTGTACATAATGATTTAAGCTTTTCAGATATAACGCATTGGATGTTTATTCTGTATATTTAAGAAAGTCAATAAACTAGTAGTTCGCCACGAAGTGAGATCTCGTGATGTCTGGTTTGTGCGGAGATTATTTCTCAAATAGAACGTAATTAACAAACGATATAAGTGTGCTTCCATTACACCTTTCTCACCTTACTTACACACTTTTCTAGAACTCTCTTTACCTGTCTGTGTCTTTATCTCGAGTGTTCGAGGCTCTCTCTGTTGCTAACGTAATGTATCATTACTAACATGAAACAAAGGTTGATGTCGTTTTGAAAAGTGCTTTCAAAACCTTTGTCTTAGAAGTTGTGGTTTAAAAATCTACCCCTCCTGCCCACGGATCGTAAAGTCAACCAAAATGGCAGCAGCTTTTTTCTTTGTGTAAACAAAACTTTAACTGTGAGCACCAATTTGTCTGCGATAATGGCCGTACCGTACCGTATTGAGTGAATAACAATAGTTAAAATAGACCAGTTTTAATGAAATTTTGAATACCCTTACTTATCTTACAAGACCTGACGATCATCCTTTGCCCCCTCCATCTTAAAAACCATCCCAATAACGGCAAAATGAACCTATTTTGAAAGCAGTCTCTACCCCCTATGATATTTCATGTTTTAACACATTTTCAAGACTTCAATCTCATTTTATTTATTCATTCTTATTACTCCCTTTTGCAACTCTTGGTGTAAATACAGGAGCGGTTTCAGCAAATCAAAAGAAAGTTTATTGTGAAGTCAACCCCCTTTAACATTTCTATACTACAAGACATACCAAGCTTTTTAACCCCTTAACTTCAGTTACAAAAACCACCCCTGATAAAAAAAAAAAATTTTACGAATGTGCAGTCGATACTCGATACAAATGACAACTTTTCTATTGTTGCATGAAATTAAATATATTCTAATATATATTTTTTTAAATATTTAATAAATGGTACCTATACATGTATGTAGGTATTTTATATTAATGTATCAATGCAGGGCTTTGTATCATCATACATATGAGCTCAAGTTCTTCACTCGTGCTCCACGGCCAGCATTTATTTCCACGCGTCGTAATTAAAACTGACGCGTTGTCAATTTTACGTTAATCCGCAGATTATAAAAAGAGCATCGTGCATGTTCGAATTTTAAATGCACCTAAAATGGCCGTCGTTAATTTTTAAATTGCTTTCATTGGGGGAATATTTTCGTAGTTTTTACGAACCATGAAAACAGTTAATTCAAATGCGGAGCGCAGCGAGCCGAGAGGAAACGCTCACATTTCTTCCTTCTAGTTGTAAACGGTTGGACGAATTTAAATGAAATTTGGCATAGATATAGTGTACGCCATGGATATATGCTTCTTTTTATCTGAGTAACGCGTGGGCGAAGCCACGGGCTAGTTTGCTTATAAATATCTCTGTCACATCTACAGACAGACACCACTGATCTATGGCACAATGAAATCGGAGCGCCGATGCCGGGGGAGTTATTGCGTTGCTAGGCAACCGTCTCCCAGATACGACAGAGTACCTTCAAACAGAGATACATCTAAATTTAATGTCGCTGTGAAATGTTATTTGATATAAATGTAAATGTTGCTGAAGTGTACATGAGAGGTAGATTAAACACGTCAGTAATCATTTCTCGTCTTCACCAATAAATGGAATAAGTATAAGAATATTTATTCAAACAACTTCATGCATAATTGAACATTAAAACAATATTACTTACATTGTGGAGCTGGTATAAATTAAGTACCTATACCTAGAGTTATGATACAAAGATATAGATTGTGACAGTTCTTCTTCTTCTTCTTTGCATCCTATGTGTAAGTGTCGGGTCAAAGGGCAGCCGCAATATTTCGCCGGCGCCGTTCTTTTCACCTCCCTCCATGTGAGGCCAATGTTTCACGTTCCTGTTATAACCGAGCGCCGCCAGATTTGACTCAGGCGGCTTTGACGCTTGCGCTTCCCCTGTTGATTCCAGCCCAGTGCTAGTCTGGGAATATAATTTAGATTTCTACGTTGATTCGTCAAGGGAGAGAAGACCACCAAGTACATCACGCTCCAAGTCTTCATCGTCGTTACAGCGTCACAACAGTTCCACGTTTGAAACAATATGCGGCCAGAAGATTCGCATACGCGAACGCTGAAGATCTTGGGGTGTATACTATACCCAATCATGTAAGTACGTCGGTACTTATATAATTGGAGCCATTTAAAAAACATGTTCAGTTAATTTTATAATAATTCTAATTATTATTATATTTTTTCAAAAATATATTGAATTTTATTTGACAACTAGCAAATATATCGACGAGCAAAATCCGTATTATTAAAATAAAAAGTTGAAACTGAAAAAAACTATCACCCGACTGCAAAATATTATAATAAGGTGTAATAGCGCGCAAGATTTGACCTACGTACTTAACAATAGAGAGTAGACCTACATTGTTGATCTATATTGTATGTAAAGCTCTGTATTGTTGTTTGTCAGTTAAATTTATTTATTTTCTCAGAAATTGGATTAAAAGGCAAAGGCGGGGGTGACTTATAGCTACTTGAACACCGAGTGTGTGTCCTCTAGTTTCAAGGTCCACGCTCCACACAAATGTGCTTGCGACAGCACTCAGCGCGGTATATCTTTCCGATGTGTTGATACTGTACGTAGCTGGTACAAAAGCTTATAAAAATCGATTTTTTTTCCGTTCATTACTCTGCAAGCTTCGTAGACAACACGTCGCCAGCGCGTGAACTCAGTCCCCCGGGGCCGCTACCACGGTACTAAGCGATACGTACCGCTTGTAGACATAGCACTATATGAAACGTCATGTTGATAGAGTATAATTTGAACGGTCATGTTGAAAGAGTATAATGTGAACCGTAACCACATGTAGATATAGTATAATATGAACCGTCATGTTGATAGAGTATAATGTGAACCGTATGTACCACATGTTGATAGATTATAATATGAACCGTCATGTTGATAGAGTATAATATGAACCGTAATTCTGATATTTTGACATGAATCGTTTTTTGATATGAACTGACTTTTTGATAGGTATGATATGAGCTGATATTTTGTCGGAGTAGTAGGTATACAAATCGTCATGAACTGATTACTGAAATTAAAAATAAATAAATTCAAGAGTAATTCTGTTTTCAAACGCTAAAGTTGATTGCATAGACATTTCCTAAAGTCGGTACTCCGCTATTACTGGCATTGAATACTGCAAAAGTCGGCAATCAGCTCCGAAATCTGTATTCAGCGATACCAACCTTTTTGAAGACGTTCTGATTTTGAAAGTTCTACGCGTCTAACAGTAAATATAGCAAAAGAGGATTTTAAGGCTTCGCCTTACGCATAGTCTGAACGTACAAACTTTACTTAATTCCTTAGATTTATAAATTTTCAACTTTCAAAGTGTTCCAAAAACTTTTTATTGTCAAACAAAGAACTCATATACAGATATAAAGATAGGTAGTAAGTATTAATTCTAGGTAATTAGTTATGTTGCTTAGTTTTATTATTAATAGGTAGGTATGTTAGCACGCCAACCTCCGTTTTTCCTTACAATCTTGGTTTGGTTGGCAGTTAGAAAATGCCATCGGCATTATGCCCACCCATACACTAGTTATTTTGTGCAATAAAGTGTTAAATAAATAAATAAATAAACTCAAAAATGCAAATTTTTTTTCAAAGTTACAGGTAAATGTAATCAGGTAAGTTTTTAAATAATTGTGCTTCTTCCTACATAATACAACGCTTTCCGTTATTTATTTTGTTAGTATTTCTCAAATTATATTTGTACTCTCTATTAGTAAATGTTACCCATGCATGTATTTTGTTCATGAGTATTTTTTTACAAGAATGCACGTTGAATTAGTATAAAGTTGTTTTAGATTAAAGAGTGTACTTTGTTTGTAGATAGTGTGTGTGTCTGACAAGTAGCTAGTGATATTTAAATAATGCTTTAGTTAATTTGTTTGCTGGTTGTAGGTTGTAGTGTTGGTGTAGATTTTAAGTTTGTTTTAGCTGCTCAACCCCAGATTTCCATTAGATAATCTAGATTCAATTTGACTAGTATATAAGTAGATAAATATATTCATATTTTTTCTCAAAAGTAAATGTATCCTCATATATCATTATGTTCTTTGTTGAAGTAACATATGCAGCAAGGTTTTATAGATATATTTATTGGTAAGAGATGTACTTATCATCAGGGACTCCAACCTACTTACCATATCCTCACTCGTGCATCGGTTTCGTGGTAGAAGGCAGACGGTACCATCATAATTTTATTTGTAAGTATGTATGGCAACTTTTATCGTGTGTATTGCTGTTTTTTAATGCAATGGGCCGTGGATGGGTGTTTTGGTGACGGAAGAGGTTTTTGCTGTTTTTGAGTATATTGCGCAGATAATTTCACTCTTTGCACATATCCTCTGTTTCATAAACGTCTTGATACTAATCCTTTTTACGATTGTCGTTTTTTTCCCGATTTGAAGCAAGTTTTTAGGGTTCTGTACTCAAAGTGTGCCAATGGAATCCTATTACTAAGCCTCCGCTGTCCATCCTTCCGTCTGGATGTTAGCGGGTTGTTTTTTACAACTATAACAGATAGACAGTTGAAATCGTACAAGAAATGTGTTTTTTTTAAACGTTTTAGAAACGTCTGTAAGTATATGTCCGCTTTTGGGCGGTATTCCTTTGTTTTTGGTAAAGTTCATGCCATAGCAGACTTTATCCTTGCCCAGGCAAGCCATGAAGTCAAATGTAACCCATCTTTACTAAAAAAAGAATATCCCATCAGACAATACAATTACCCTTACCTCTCAAAGCACCCTAGAGAGGGAAATGTGGAGATTCGGAGAATCATTCTTGGAAGGCGGGTTGTTGATCGCAAGGTCGATGTAGTTTTCCAATATCAAAAGGTCATCATGTTAAGACGCCCTAGCCTCTAAGTAAGTATAGATTATAATATGAGATCTAGATTTCAGATAGAATGCTTGTATATCATTTTTAAAAATACATACAATACAATAGTACATCCCAACATTGATAAATAATAGATTACACACTATTTATTTTCAGATCACCAAAGGCATACAGCAACGTCTTGAATCTCGGGCGGCATATTGAACCCCTGAGCGTAGCGAGGGAATACAGAGTTTACTCCCTAGCGCATCGAGGGAGTTATGTACAGTCCCGAGTGAAGCGTCTTGGGCAGTTCAAGTAGAAGACAGGCTTTATCCCAGCGGAGCATACTCTACTTTTCACACCCTCTGCGAGATTATTTTGTAGATGGTATTTATTTTGTAACAGCGAGTTAATATAAATCTGAAGGTTTTTGAAAATGTTAAATATAAAATAAAACGTACAAAAAAGTATCCGTATCGAAGCATTCATATTCTTTATGGCAAAATGTACTTCATTACTATTTTGGATATCTATTGCTAACGTGCTGAGCGGGCAGAAAAAGTCAAAGGATATTTACTGTTTACGTGTTTTTTTTTACTTTGGGTCATAATAGTGTTTTATAAAATCTTGCGGGATTTTGATTGAGGTGACACGTGACCCCAAGGGCTGGCTCTTATTCAGGCCAGCGAATTAGCATAGCTATTCAGCTTGGCAATGCAGTGTTTTGGGCACGCTTCCCTATATTTTAGTAACCTATAGGCCGTTTGTAGCAGTCCTTAGGTAATCTGACTGATTCCTTTGTACAACGTTAGTTGAATTGTACATATGAATTAGTATGAAAAAGTATGAAATGAAATATATCAGTATAAAGCCAATGAACAAAAAGTTTTATATCACTAAGCCTGCAAAGTGATACTGGCCAATTACTTTTTCTGAACATTTATTTTAAATAAAGAATAACGAGTAAAAAGTTTATATAACTGTAACAACTTTAGTATAAATTTAAATAAAGAATCTGTGTTTTATTTTCCTCGTACGCATAGTACCTAATAATCGCTATGTATCCCTCGGAAGAAAGTAATATTCTCAACTCAAATAATGCAAACTCAAACTACACCTTCGTTGGTAATCGGTCACTTTTTCCCCTTGGAGAATAATATTCTATGTGTTTAGTTTGTGGTTATGGAGTACAAAATATCCATATTTCATAAATATGCTATGTTGTTCCTTGTTCGCTAGGTGCAAGCCTCATAGTTCAGTTGGTTGTAACTCTGTCTTCTGCGCTGTAGGTTGTCGGTTTGATTCCCACCCAGGACAAACATTTGTGTGGAGAATGTAGATGTTTGTTCTGTGTTTGGGTGTTGTATTGTATGATAAGTATGTTTTTATTAAACAACAGTATTTAAGTATTCTATCCGTAATCTAGATCCCATATTACAAGCTATGCTTAGTTTGGCTAGATGGCGCTGTGTAATATTTATTACGTATTAAGGAACGTTGGTAGTATTACTTCATTAAATACTGAGCCAGTTCTGTAGTCCGGGAGTTCAATTCCGAAGGGAATTTCTCTTGACTTTGTCTAGTAATACAGGTACAGTCTGTCTCGTAGCATTGTGGCGTAGCTGTGCTACAATACTGCTACGAGACTGCTACGAAAAGTGCTACGAATACAAACATAGGATCGAGAAATTCTCATGTTTGTACTTAAAGATTGATCTTGTTCGCAACGCTCTCAGACTTCACATGGACCGACTTTAGAGACAAAAATTTGTGGTCTAGTGGTTCAACCCACCGATTTCAGATCCAGAGGTCCCAGGTTCGATCCCCAGGGGGAGTACAATTGTGCTTGGTTTTGTTGATAGTAGGACTTTATTTAAGTCAATTTTGGTTATGGCAGAATGAGGTAAGATGGTGGTAGCTAGCCAGGCGGACTTAAAACAAAATCCTACCACCAACTGAACCAACCACAATATTGCTCCCACTGGGGATCGAACGGCTATTTGGATCGTTTTAGTCATTAATCGTTAATTCAGGAAGATTTTATTAGATCATTATGAAACGTCAAATCTACCGCTTAGTCGGAATCACGACATCACTGAAGATAAGTTACATAATTACGACATTTTCGCCTTCGAGGATGAGATTCACTAGGGGGTAGTCAGATGCACGTCCCAATCTAACGTTCGGCACATGCCCACGGTTTGCAAGTTGTAATAAGTTGCAATAAGTGACAGGTTGCAAACCTATACTAGTTATATATCTAGTATCTAAAAAGTATTAAATATTTGTTTGTATATGATTTCCGCAAAGCACTATTTCCGTACAGTTTATTGCACAATTAATGCATATCCTTGTTGCCTTTTCACTCGTAGATTTTTTTAAATGCTACTCGTCAAAAGTTGCATGAAAATATTGCCTTCGCGAAAGAATCTAACAAATAATTATACGAGTATAGTGATGTGACATTCTTTAATCTAAGAGACAATTAAAAGCCTGCAAGAGAGTTTAGTTTTCTGTGGATATGAATAGAACTATTCACTAGTTGGAATAAACGGGCGTTAACGCTACAGAAACCATGGACAATAGAACTATATTCATCCTCGGAATGAAGTTAAAAAAACTCCGACGGGAGGCACAATGGAGAAAAGGTTCTATTGTGGACTCAACCACAGACTTTATACGCAATGCCTAGGTACAGAAAGAAAGAAAGGGAGAAAATAACATAGTATAGAGATAAGCAATCATATTATATTATTATGTATAGAGATTAACAAGCCTCATAGCTCAGTTGCTCTGCCTTCTGCGCTAAATGTTGTGGGTTCGATTCCCACACAGGTCAAACATTTGTGTGATGATATTGATTTTTGTTCTGTGTTTGGGTATTATATAGTAAGTACGCATGTATTTACGAAAAATAGTATTTAAGTATTACATCCGTAATCTAGTTATATTACAACAGTTATACTACTTAGTTTGCATTTATTTATTTAGTTACAAGCTATGCTTCGTTTGGGGCTAGATGGCGCTATGTGAAATTATTGTCGTGTAATATAAAAAAAAATATATATTATTGCCATTTTTTTAATATTTGATAGGTAACTTTATACGTTTGACTGCAATAAGGTAGATTAAGACAATAGTTTTAAATATTAAATAGTAGCTCTGCCTTCTGCGCTGTAGGTTGTGAGTTCAATTCCCAAGCAGAATCAACAAACCAACATCTGTATTATGAATATAGATTCTGGTTGATATTCCACTACAGGTTTCAAAAGTATTCAATTACGCAAAGCAAAAATATGAAAAATACTGACACGGCTTTTAGGGTCTGTATTTCAGCCGTGCTACGACCTAAATGTCTTTTGAAGATAGTTAAAAGGCACCTTCTGGCTAGCTCCAACAGAGACCTCATCTGCCTGCATGTTTTGTCAAGAGCCGACCGAAGATGTATGTTATATGTTAAGAGTTGGGCAGGTCACGTGGTCAGGCGGAGTGATGGCAGATGCAGCAGTCTTCACTGAATGGCGGCTTAGAGAAGGCAATATAAATGTGGGTTAGACTGGCGCAGGATCGATGTTGGCACAAGTGAAGGGAGGCCTATGCCCAACGTAGGACTGCGCACTCCTACGCGCCGAATGGTTGACTCGTGTAATACCTATGTTATTGACACTGACATTTTTGCTACAAGTATAGGCCGCTAGTTCAAGGTCAGAGACATACCTGTTTTCATAGCTTCCCATTTTCATTTATATATGCTCTAGAAAAAAAACCGCTACCTTCAACCCTTCAGTATACTACCTACTTGTAAATAATGATGACATTATCCGTCGAGCTTTTACCAGTGTCAATGTTCCAGCCGTTCTTGAACCGAATGGTCTGTTACGTGATGATGGTAAGCGGCCCGACGGTATGACTCTTGCCCCTTGGGAAATGGGTAGGCCTTTGGTGTGGGACGCTACCTGCATCGACACCCTAGCGCCATCTCATCTGCCTGGGACATCAGCTAGGGCTGGTGCGGCGGCTGATTCGGCCGAGGATCACAAAAGGCGCAAATATAGTGGTCTCGACAGAGCTTACCTATTTGAGCCTTTTGGGGTGGAGACCTAGGGTCCGTGGGGAGCCGGTGCCCTCCGGGTTTTCAAAAATCTTGCGGGGCTTTTGATTGAGGCGACACGCGACCCAAGGGCTGGCTCTTATTTAGGCCAGCGAATTAGCATAGCTATTCAGCGTGGCAATGCAGCCAGTGTCTTGGGCACGCTTCCGTCTGGTACTGGAACAGTTGAGTTACCTATAGGCCGTTTGTAACAGTCCTTAGATAATCTGACTGATTCCTTTGTACATAGTTAGTTTAATTGTACTTTTTATTTAATAAATGTTCAACTTTTAAATTAGATCTGTAAGTATGCTATCAAATATCACTATTTTACTGTGCTGCATATTAAATCAATCATAAAGTAACATATATACTCAATATTATATCAGAGTTTTGTTTACACTGTGTATTGGTATCGCTACTTGACAAATAAAAAGTATAATTAACCTTTTATTTTTGCCTTGTAAAAATAATTGTTACTTGATCATTTTTGTACGTCAGATGGGGCTAGTCAGACAATGTGCTTAACGTTTTTGTATATAACTACTAATCAATAATATTACCTACATATTACTTACTAATAGAACTTAATAATTAAACGACCTATATTTTATTAAATATATCTAGTTCGTGACTGTGTAATGCCATAGAGAAGCCATAGCGTTAAGTTTTTATAATAACCTGTGCACATTTTTGTGGGCTGCATTATTAATAACAGATAAATAAACTAGATTTGTTTTGTGTTAATTAAACAAATGGCTAACCGATATATATTTTTTTACTCAATCAATAAATATCTAAATTATAGAGAAACATTATACTAGATAAGATTATTAATAAGACTACAACTAATATTTGCAAGCCAACAATTGTTGTAGCACATACTATGGACTTGATTAACCTATAAGACCTTATTGTAACACATATGTTCTAGTAAATACATTTTCATTTTAAGACAATAATATTCTACTTTAATACCTACCTTTATATTGTAACTATTTTTTGCGCCGAATAAACATATATAAAACAGCGGGGAGAAACAGACTGCACGATGATGAATATTTATTTATTTATCATAACTTTATGTTTTATAATTTTAAATATAGCTATCTAACTATTTAATTCGTAAATATACCTTTGAGTGCCGTCTTTGTCGTAATTTAATAGCAGGGCACACCCCTGTGGGGCTTAACAAACATTCTGATAAGAGCTTTGAATATGTCATTACATTATTATGGAAGGTGGGCCGGCGTAGGGTTGGCAAACAAAAGACTGAATATGACACAACGTTACCACTAGGGATGTGCTCTGTTGGAAGATAGATGTTTTTTAAGGCTAAATGAAATCATAAACAACAATTTATTTATTTAGGTTTAATACATTTATTCATAAAAAGACAAATGTCACTTACTTATGAACAGTATGATCTTAGGTAACAATATACAGTGGGTAGGTATGTCGTCGACTAAACGTATCTAACGCAATTATTTCATAAGCAAAGAGTGGTCTTGCATAATATGTGTAGAGAGTTTAGATTTAAATGCGTTAAATGCGTGTACATTTTTTATTTCAGAGGGTAGATTGTTGTAAAGCTTTGCGCCTTCAAAGGTAATAATTTGTTTGCCATAGTTCGTCCGAGGTCTAGGTAAAACAAGATAGCTGGCTCGTCGCATACTTCGCTTTGTTATTTCGGATTTTTTTACGAATGATATGTTAGTATGAATAGTTTTGTTTAATATTTTTCTGACTAAGATGCATGTATTGTATTTGTACAACTGTTTTAAGTTCATTAGTTTAGTCTCTTTATATATTTTAGAAGTTGATGTTAAGTATGGGTATTTGAAAAGTAATTTAATGATTTTATTTTGTAAAATTTGAAGATCAGATAATTTAGTTTTAACGGCGCTGCCCCAGATTTCTATCAGGTAAAGTAAATGCGGTTTGACTAGAGAATTGTATATGGTGTAGCGGATTTGCCGTGGAACGCAATGGACAGCGTTGCGTAGTGACCCGGTGAGTGAGGAGAGTTTACTTTTAATGTATTCGATGTGTGTGTTCCAGGACAAAACACTATCCATGTGTAAGCCTAAATATTTTTCGCTATTTTTCTCTTGTAAGTTTACATTATTGATTTTAGGAGGGACAAACGGGGGGATAATTTTATTTTTAGTTTTGAAAATTGTATAACAGGTTTTAGAAATATTAATTGTCAGAAGATTGTGTTGAAACCAGGTAAAAAGGATGTTTAAGTCTTCTTGTGCACGCGGTAAAATGTCGTTGATAGAGGTGCCATAATAAAATAGACACGTATCATCTGCGTACAGCGTTATTTCTCCATTAAGTTCTAGTTGATGCATGTTATTCATATAAATTAAGAAGAGCAACGGACCTAATATAGATCCTTGGGGTACTCCATATGCTACAGATGCAGTTGTACTTTGGATGTTATCGATTTGAACAACCTGGGATCTATGGGATAAGTATGACTTAAACATCTCAAGAGCAGTTTCTTTTATACCAATACATTCAAGTTTTTTTAAAAGCAATTTATGGCTGACAGTATCGAATGCTTTTTTTAGGTCAATAAATATTCCAAGAACAATGTTTTTCTTATCGATGTTAGTTTTTATTTTCGTAATTAGGTCTACGGTTGCAGCAAGGGTGTTACTTTTCGGACGAAATCCATATTGTTGTTTAAAAATTATGTTGTTCAAGTTTAAGTAATTTTCTAATCGTTTATGTATAATTTTTTCTAGAATTTTTGATAGTATTGGTAGAACTGAAATGGGTCTGTAGTTACCGGGGTCTGTTTTTGATCCTGATTTGTAAATAGGTGAGACTTTTGCGATTTTTAGTGTGTTAGGAAAATGACCGTCATTAAGTAGCTTATTAAAGCAGATTGTAAGGCTAGTGGTTATTAATTTTTTTATGCATTTTATTATTTTAGTATTGATTCCATCGAGTCCAGCACTTGAGTTAGGATCAAGATTTTCAATTATTTTGTTAACTTCGTCAACTGTACACGTATCGAACCTAGTTAGTTCACTGTCTGGGATAATTTTAGGTAAGGCTTGTACAAAATTGTCATGGAAATATCTAGGTATCTGATGTGCCAATAGGGGACCAATTGTAGAAAAGTAGTTATTAAATGCCTCACGTATACTATTTGCGTCAGTTATATGTTTACCATCTACAATAAGCTTTGATGGCGCATAGCTTTGTTTTATTTTATTGTTTGCCAAGTTATTTATAAGTCTCCACATTTTCTTTGGGTTTTTAGTACATTTTGAAAATTCTTTGTAATGGTAGGTATTTTTAGTATTCTGAATTAATTTTGAAGTGTAGTCCCTTTTTCTTTTGAAGTCAGATTCTAGGGTTTCATTTTCTGGGTGTTCCTGGAGTTCAGCCCACATTTCGTTCCTTTTGTTTATTTCAGAGAGTATATCATTATTGATCCATTCCTTTTGTGGTGGGTTTATTATTTTGGTTTTCGTTACCTTGCTGTTGTTCACATGTTGTGTGATTGTATTTTCCAGTAATGTGTAATCAGTATTTCGTTTTTTTAAGCATATATAATGTTGAGATGGATGTGTAGAGTAAAGATAATGGATAAGAACGAATATTTTAGAGGTAGAATGAAAGTGGTGCCATTGACAGAAAAGTTGAGAAGTAATTCTTATTGTACACATATGATTTAAACATGTCATAGGAAAACATATGGACAGAGGCGAGCTTAACCCTTAAAGAGTTTTCTACCAGCCAACCTTAGAGTGGTATAGAGAGAGGTGATACTCTGAAAAAGTACTTGAATTAAAGTTTTTTTTTTTAAACAAATTAATTATACATATATATATATATGTCAAAAGTATACCTACAAATAATGTTTAATACCAACTAAATATATAAATACAAGGCAAACTTATTATGCAGGTGAGTTTTTTTTCCAGGGCCACTGAGGCGAAGTCTGAAACCGTGAGAGTTATCGAAAAGTCATGTGTGGAGTTAAATGCTCGATTTAAAAAAAAATAAGTTCTGCATTAAAGAAAATCTATTTATTTTCATAGTTTTTCTGAAAAGTGAGTTTTTTTATTTTATTTGCATTTATGTGTTCTTTGTTTGATAATAAAAAAAATAATGTATGGTGACTTGCTTATGCCCAAAGTTGTTGGAACACTTTCAAAATTGAAAATTTATAAATTCATCTAAATGCATTTAGTAAAGGTATAACATTATAAAAATAACGTTTAATAATTAATTTCAACCCTAATTTCTGACCCATCCGGGCACCCAACGAATGGTTCCTATCATTCCACAAGCTCTTGTGAATACAATTCTTTAAAACTAGTGGAATCCACATTGCTTCACTTGACAGTTCTAGTCGTCCAATTCATGTTAAATGTGCTATGTATGTAGGTATATATATATACATAACAAAGCAATTTATATGGGGTTGAGCAATTTTAGGGCTAAATGAAAAAAGACTTAGTGTGTAAATAAAATAAATAGCCTGTTCATAGGTACAACTTCCGTAATATAGTTCCCATATTACCATATTACAAGCTTTGCTTAGTTTGGGGCTAGATGGCGCTGTATCAAATTGATGTCCTGAAAAAAATATATAAAAAATTGCTCCTAAGATATATATTTTTTTCATTGAATTATTATATTTTAATTTGTTAAATATTATAAATACACATAGAGCGTATTTAATGACTTGCTATTATTTTTGTATATTATTTCCACACATTTTTTTTTAAATAAATTATTATATTTTAATTTGATAAATATTAAAAGTACACTTGGAGCGTATTTAATAACATGCTATTATTTTTGTATCTTATGTCCACACAAATTTAATGTGTACTTTACATGTATCAATATTTGAGTAACCTATATAATTTCAGCACGGTTTTGCTACCTACAAGTTTATTAAGCAGAAAAAGTCTAAAACTCTATAATTTGTCAAATAATATCAACAATCAAATCGGAAATCCTTTTGGAGCGCAATAAAAGGCTTCAAATCTAATATTCAGCACGTATCGATTAATGCATACAGAATCCTGCCACTTCTCTTACCACCTGTACTCACAGGACCCCAGCCAGTCGCCTCGTCATACCCGAGCTAAGCGGTCGCGTCGATTCCCGCGCTTTTATCTGTCAGAGTGACGTTTCAGTGACAGTTGACAGAGTGTGTGATTTGAATTTGCGCGGCGAAATTTGACAGGTAATAAATGTGATCATCATGTGCATGAAATGCGAGATTATAGAGGTTATCCGGCGAATCGAAAATAGATACTGAGGTTGACATGAATCATCGAGATATGGCGAAAGCCTAACTAAATACCTCGGTTATAACAGAGGCTTGTATTGAAGATAAACCGGAAACGATCTATAAGCACCGGATGTCGCTTTGTTTGCAATTAATACTGCCGAATGAGGGTTTAATTAATGTGTCAATATTGTTTAACAATATTTAATTAGAATTTTAATTAGAGAGATAATTGCAGTGCTGTAGCAGGCATCAATTGTCGATTCATGAATCCAAGATGTGTTTTGAAGCTATAATTAGGTATCTGAAAACCTTGAAAATGTTGCGCGTAGGTACTAAGCCTAACCAGAGAACCAACGGGACCCATTACTAAGGCAGTGCGCTGGTTTTGGTTGGTGGTAGGACTTTGTTTAAGTCCGCTTGGTTACCACCATCTTACCTGAGTCTATTGCCATAACCTGTCATGTTACCCCCCGCACCGAAACACACGTGACATCACGTGTACCTTAGGTTAAGTCATATTCATATGTATTAGTGTTGTTGCGATGGCGAAAGTATATCGATAGTATCATGATACTATCGCGCCCCTGAAAATCAGTCATAATATCGATAGTCCTATTGAAACTACCGACCATTCACAATACCATCGATACTATCTATAGTATCGATTGATGAAAATAAGTAATACGATTGCTAAAGATCAATAGTATCGAAACTATCGATAGTATCAGTACAAACACTATCAATATTATCTATAGTATAGATATTATTACCCTATCGATAGTCGAACATTTTACGATACAATACCATCGATATTATCTATATATATCTATAGTATCGGTTGATGAAAATAAGTAATACGATTGCTTAAGATCAATAGTATCGAAACTATCGATAGTATTAGTACAAACACTATCAATATTATCGATAGTATGGATATTATTGCCCTATCGATATTCGAACATTTTACGATACAATACCATCGATACTATCTATACTATCTATATATATCTATACTATCTATAGTATCGATTGATTAAAATAAGTAGGCACTTAATACGATTGCTAAAGATCAATAGTATCGAAACTATCGATAGTAACAGTACAAACACTATCAATATCATCGACAGTATTGATATTATTGCCCTATCGATAGTCGAACATTTTGCGATACAATACCATCGATACTATTTATCTATCAATAAGTAATACAGTAGTATTACTTATTAATCATCAATATTCATCAATCGATACTATAAATAGAATAACTATATTAACAATAGTTAAAGTTACAACAATAGTTTAGTTAACAGTAGTTAAAGATCAATATTATCGAAACTATCGATAGTATCAGTACAAACCCTATCAATATTATCAATAGTATCGATATTATTGCCCTATCTATAGTCGAGTATTTTACGATGCTATTGCTTGCTCATGAGGTATAATTATAGTTGATGATATGTAGTTCATCTACCACATCATTCAAAATATTTGAAATTCACTCATAAAGTTGCTTAATTAGATTGACACGTCTGGACAATTTAAGCTCGGTCAAAATACATCAATATATTTCATATTTATTTATTCATTAACAGTTATACAATCGTTGTCACTCATAGTCATAGCGTCGTTCGTTCGTATAAACATGAAACATGTCGCATATTTGTGTCCTTTTATTCCCAGTCGAAAGTATCAAAAATCCGTCAATGGTTACTAAAACAAATCTATCGATACTATTGAAACGCGTCGCTTGATTATACAAATGATCGATAGAATATATCGACTATTTTGACGCGATTCGAATGTGGGTTCGATTCCAACCCAAGACAAACATTTGTGTCAAGAATATAGATGTTTGTTCTGTGTTTGGGTGTTGTATTCTATGATAAGTATGTATTTAGAAAAAAATTGTATTTAAGTATTCATTCCGTAATCGTGTTCCCATATTACCCCAAACAAAGCTAGCGCTGTGTGTAATTAATGTACTGTAAATGTAATATTTATTATTATTTAATGAAAATAATTCTTAATTGTTGTGTTCCAACATTTAGACGCAATTTGTCCAGTTCCTCAGTCTGTTCAGGATTCCAGATGACATGAAGCTTGGCCTTCATGTCATCTGGAATCTTCCCGCATCCCCGTCGCACAATAAATAAAACACTTATTTTTGATCGCCTAGCGGTTGTAGTTTTTACAAAACACGGCTCCAGCGTAACGATAATTCTCGCTTTCCAGTACAAACGTAGTTTATCGTTAATTTAGAAATTGCATGCAAACGGTCTCTAAGGAACTTTACCTTTCAAATATAAAGGAAAACAGAGTATTTGTATTTGTACAGGAAAACGTTTTTCTTTATGTTTTAATTGTGTTTAGAGTAAGTCGCTTTTACAAAATAACTCTCAATGCAGATACAGACAATCCCATTAGTGTCCACTGCTGGACAGAGCCTCCTCCAATTTGTGAGGGTTTTGGCATAATCACCACGCTTGGCATACGGATTGGTCTTGGGACATATACAGAAAGAAGCTGCTGCTCTTCTATTGACAAAAACCCTTAGTAGACTCCTACGACATTGGCGGCCGCGACCGCCACGGCATCCGCTAGTATAATTTTAGCGAAATTTCATTTGAATCAGTTGAGCTTTTTTAAAGTAAAGTAATAGTGATATTGATTGCATGAATAAATACTGAATGAGTTTTTTTAGAATAGAATGAAAACGTTTGTGATAGCGGTACTACTGGGCTACTTAGTTTGGGACTAGATGGCGCTGTGTGAAATGAATGTCCTGTCCTGTAATATTTTTTAGGTTGCTTCTTAATTCAAACAACCCGGTACAATATTTTTAAAGGATATATTATAAACTTTGGCGGAATAATAAGTATAATGTTCATATACCATCAAAACCAGTGATTAATCTACAAAACATATGTGTCTAAAACCCTAGAAATATACAATGAAACATAAGTATTAAATTTACGAACACGCAGTTTCGGTTTCGAGCACAATTTTTTCGAGTTTTATTTTATTTGACTGACTAAAAGTTTGTTATAAATGTCACTGTTCGAGGTTATTCAGTTTGTACAGTCATTATTTCCGCTTCCGTTTAACCATAGACTAGGCACACAAGAGCCACAAAGAACAAATGAAATATTTTTTTCGAACGGTCGACCTTTTTGTACTGTGGTACCAACGGCGTATGTTGGCATAAAAAAAATGGGTACTACATGAACATACAGCGTTCAAGTGGTTAAGGACAGATAAAAAACATCAGAATTATACAAGAATACCTTGCCTGTACGCAGCAACACTAATCCAATTATAAATAATACTCAGTTTGTTTAGGATTCCGGGTGAAGTGTACTTCCACCTTCGCCTTATAATAACTTGAAAATCAGATGAGACAATAAAAAAAAATGTTTATTTTCTCTCACAAAATGAATAGGTTCTAAGGCATAATTTCAAACAATTACTGTCATAGGTATGTAATTACATTGTTAGAGACTGTTGCCTGAAGTAGGTTCTTGAGAATCTGTACTACAGGTCACCAGGCCCCACTCCGCCCAAAAAGCACAATCTGATCAGTAGACCTACTAAGCTAGTACTTCGCTCTAAAATATACACAATTTTAATACCTATTTAATTAATTACATTTTTAGATAAGTATGTATTCACAAAAAGAAAAGTATTTAAGTATTCTATCCGTAATCTAGTTCCCACATTACAAGCTATGCTTTATTTGAGGCTAGATAGCGCAGTGGTAAATTAATCTTCTGTAATTTATACATATTTGCTACCCACTTTGGGTAAATAACTTAAATGGGTTTGTGTGTACATGTGGTGTGTATGTAGAATTGCAGTGGTGTGTGTGATAGCAATTCTACACCTACACATCATAATGCACACACAAACTCATTTAAGTTATTTATGATAGGAGTGGCACTCGACATTCAAATTAATCAATTAGTATATCCAAGGTCCCTATATCTATCACCATCCACCATCTTTCACACTTCGTTTTCTGAGTCACACATTGTTTGTATTGGAGGTGAATCTCTCTGATCTCAAAGGTGAATTATAATAATGTAACAATAATAATATTAAAACCATTCAATTCAAATAACTTAGATCCATAAAGTGTTAGTAAAACTACTCTAGTTAGAAGTATTATATTTAAAGTTGACATAGTGAAAAAAAAAATATAATAATATTTTTTCGAAAACTCACTTTTCCAGAAAATCAATAAAAAAATTGTTTTTCTTCAACGCAGAACTTTTTTTTTTAATCGAGCACGTAACTCCTAACATGACTTTTCAATAACTCTCACGGTTTCAGACTTGGCCTCAGTGGCCCTGGAAAAAAATTCACCCTGTATAAGTAGGAAATAAGGCAGGTCTACTCACACAGCTTCAAGCAATAATGCAAGGCTTTGAAATAGGTGTGATTCACCTTCTAGTAGTCTATCCCGGGCAAGGAAATCGCTGACCACTAGCCAACCCCCATTAGCTACCACCATCTTACCTAATTTTGTCGCCATAACAACAATTCTTAAATTGTTGTGTTCCGGAATTTTAGAGGTAAGATAGCCTGTTCCTCAGTTTGCTGAGGATTCCGGGTGAAGTGCGCTTACACCTTCGGCCTTATCATAGCTTGAAAATCAGGCGAGATGACGGTCAAGCACCTCTACGTCATATTAAAAAAAAGTCTGATTGATTCTGTCGCTGGTAAGACTAACTGTTTGTCTAAATTTCGACTTTCCTAACGAAGTCTAGCGCCAAGCGGTGGTGTTCCGTTGGTTCGCGCGAGTGGGAAACCTTCCCCCTTTGAACCAGACCTCATCTTAATAATCTGGTGAGCTTCGATGTCGAGAGAAAAACAGTGGCTAACCGGAAGTGCAGACAGAACTGAACACAAGTTTGTCTATCTTAGCCGAAGAGAATTGCTGAGATTGTTGGTACTTCAATCTCAATATTGTCGCGTTAGCAACACAACTGACACAACGACTTCTTAGAACTGATGTTGATAGACACTTGTCACGGCTGTCAAAAGTCTATCTGTAGGTAGAGATAGTCTTCAAATGGTCCTTACCCGTACCTCTTAGGATCGTAAAGATAACGTGACAATATGTCAAAGTCAAATATGTCAAAAGTGATGTTGCTAAGTTGTCGCGAGTTCAATGTTCTTTTTCCTATCTCAAAAAATGCCCACACGCTAGACAAGTTTTCATTTCAAAAACTACATTTGTAGATATGGCCAGCGTAGAGTGGGTTCCAAATTTCTACGATACCACCATAAGAAAATGCGATATCACTTATCTATAGAATGAGAATTATAACAACGTAATGGCTTCCACTTTTATACAATTTTGTCTTTTTGTGCCAAAATTTACATATGCTTTGCGATGTTGTCAACTGTGGAAACACAGTAAGCTGGCGGAAGGCTTAGACAACATAGGTACCTAATAAAGAACCCCCATTCTTCGGTTTTGAATATTGATTTGGATGTCAGAGCATGATCGTAGGCCTCTTTGCCTGTTCGATTGGGCGGCTTATGTATACGCAAAATTTCTAGTGTTGCTTTGCCAGTGTTCTTGCCTCACTCTATAGTACACATTCTTTGGTTGAGAAAATTCTAACACCACGCCTACATTTATAAATAAATATTATCTTTATGAAATTTTACTCAGCGGTCCAAACAAAGCGAAACTTGTAATATGGTATCTAAGATTACAGTTGGAATACAATACTTATTTTTGTAAATATATAAATATCACACAATACAATATACTAAACTTAGAACATTTGCTTATACAACTGCTTGTCGAGCAACTACAGACAGACTGAGTACGTTATTTGAGTCACTTTAGCGCTCCTTTTTAAAACCAAAATATCTACAATAACATATTAAAATTTTGATTGAGGCAGCGCGTGGTCCACTTAGCCAGCGAATCAGCATTGCTGTTCAGCGTAGCAATGCAGCCAGTGCTGGGCACGCTTCCATGTGGTTCTGGTCTTGATTAGTTGAGTTATCTGTAGACTGTTTGTAACGGTCGATAGGAAGCCTTACTGCTTCCCTTGTTCTGTAAGTATAAGACAACCCACTACTATGCTAACAATTTGCACAACGCGAGCCTTAAAATCCTGGGGAGGAGGCAGTAGGGGGTGCAAGTTTGAAAAAGCAAAGTAACTAAACCAGCCAAGTGCAAACGTCGTTACGCATACCAAGGGTTCCAACCTAGTTTCCAATGTTTAGGTTTTTGCAATTTGTTCTGGAGCGTTCATGTGGGTCTGACTCACCTGACCAGTGTTTAGTATTTGTTGGAGCACATCGAGGTAAACACTATCATAACACCTTGTATATTGTCGATAGGTATAACCTGATTAAGAATAGAGATAAAATAAAAATAAAAAACACTAACAATAATATTTTTAATAAATTTGTTAAAAAAAAATATCTCAGAGGTTTTCACATTACATTTATAATAACTTAGATGGTAAGTACACTGAAATAAAAAAAAAATAGTCACAAAGACAACACACGTGACCACGGCATTTTCCCAAGGCTTCGCAATACGCAGGCGCACAAACACGCGTACAAACATACAAAGCTGTACCTATCTTATTCTCACGCAGGTTATAATCCTATAGAAATATGTGTATGTTTGTCTCTTACAGAGTGTTAATGTCTGTTAGTGTCGCTTTTTTGTTACATAGAGTTTCAAATCACAACGATGCTAAAGAAGTCCCTCTGTGGTCTAGTGGTTTAACCCACCGATTTCAGATCCAGAGGTCCCGGGTTCGATCCCCAGGGCGAGCAATATTGTGCTGGTAGGATTTTGTTTAAGTCCGCCTGGCTAGCTACCACCGTCTTACCTAATTCTGTCGCCATAATAACAATTCCTTAAAAAAATACAGCGTTTAGAGGTAAGATAGCCAGTTCCTCAGATTGTTGAGGATTCCGGGTGAAGTGCGCCTGCACCTTCTTCCTTATCTCAACTTGTTACCAGATGAGATGAAGGCCAAGTGATTCCCCGTCGTACAATAAAATAAAAGAAGTTATTATGTTAAAAAAGTACGTTCCTTGCAAAATACCATTATGATTTGTGTCATGTAATCCACCATATTAACACATTCAACTAGATACTGATTAATACTTCCTGATAAAGGGTGAGAGACAGACCAGAGGTATTGTATTGTATTGTATTTATTTAACCATAATTATTTACAATTATATACTTAGATCTATGTTAGTTTCAATAGTTATAAGCTTATTCATGTTAACATATCTATTTAGAATAATACAGATAGTAGTGTGTAGTAAGACACTTTGTCTTAATTTTACCTTACCTACTCCATATGCAAATTAGTCCATGAATATTGAATGAATTCCGAAGTATTATAGAATGGGCTATTTGCAAAAAAATGATTTTAATTTGCTTTTAAATGTGTCGTAAGGAAGCCGAGTGACTTCAAGGGGTAATTTATTGTACATAGCAAGTTTGACTTATGTACACACATATATTGACTTATATAGACTATAAATGACCACTGTATTTTAGTTGATATGTTCATAGGTTAGTTAATTGTCTATTATTTGTTAGTTATAGTAATATTTGATAGTAAGTTGTAGTGTATAGATAGTAAGTATTTGTTGACTTAAAAAAAAAGGTGTATGCTTACTCACGTCATTACTTTTCTCTATTTTCTTTTTTTTCTATTGTCTGTGCTTTGTTTTGTGCCTGAGTCAATTAAATGATTTTCTTTCTTTCTTTCTTTCTTTCTGTCTTTATTATATTAGGTAGACTTAGTATAAGGGCCCTGTCGGCATCCTTCGGGTACGGAACACTAAAATTCTCAGTGACAGGGCTGTGGGGCAGTCGTTCCCTTATTTCTCAACTTGGTAATGTTTTTCCAGACGTTTTTATCGATTCGGGTATCTCGGGGTCAACAGTGTTTCCAGCGTTCTATTTTTCTAAACTCCCATTACAGTAATTTATCACCCAGCATGAGGCCCTGCTGAAATATCGTTTAGCAGTTACGGCCGCGTATTGTGTACCTTTGAAAGTTATTAGTTCAGAGTACTTACTTTACTTTTTATAGGGGATATTTATTATTTACGCTCTAGCTAAAACTAAGTATAGCTTGAAAAAAAAATAGTTAGGGACTAGAATGGCGCTGTGTAAAAATAATGTCCTGTAATATTTATTTGTTATTATTTATTATTCATGTGGCTACATAACCATTTTGTAAATTATTAAGTGTATTACAGTGTAACGATACATAGATAAATATTTATAAATTCTATATTGTTGACCAATATAAAAGAACTACGTTTGTAGTCTCCAGACTACTAACGTAGTTTACTACAAACTGGAGAGCGAAAATCAGCGGTACTCTGGGAAGGGCCCCATCTTAAGTTTCAGTGAAATTCGAGGGTTATAAGCTGTTTCAGAGACCTGTCGCCACTTCATCTACGCTGCATTCATTCTACTGCTTACATCCCGGTCAACAAAATATAACTAGCCCGAGGTTCTTGCCTTTCTCCTTGTGTGCTGGTCGCGATTCCGGACAGGCAGCACGTTTGACGTTTCAAAATCATCCGAATAACTCTTAATGAATAAAAAAAAAATTACTTAGTCACATTACATTTATTCTAATAACATATGAATGATGAATATTCATGCCTTTAACTTGAGGAACAATTAACAATTTTCTTTGTGATGTTAGTAAATCAAGTGTACAGGTTAGTCAGGGTATTTTTTCTAAATTATTAAGTTTTATAATATCTCGTTTAAAATCTTAACAGCTAATTAAATGCTAATTAAAAAGGTATGTATTATTTAAAGGTTATCCATACATAGATAAACATAACCATTTTTTTTATTGTACGACGGGGAAATGCTCAGCTTTCATCTTATCTGATTCATCATAATATTTTGTTGTGCGCCTATATCTGTCCAAATTTATATCCTCCTGATAACTGTCCATACAAAGGTAGTCTGGAAGAGATTTTACGATATTGTTTACTGTAATAAGAATATCATATATTGACTTTTGGTATTCAAAAAAGAAGAATGTTGTATAGTTTTCATTTGAATAAAGAACTATGATATGATACCTATTTAGCTACTTTTGTATTGGAGAAATCCACATTTTTAACCGACTTTCAAAAAAAGGAGGAGGTTTTAAATTCGGCATAATCTTTTTTTTTACGTATGTTCCCCGATTACTCGAAGACGCTTAGACCGACTTGGAAAATTATTTTATGTTTGAAAGGTGATGGTCGCGTGAAAGGTTGGCTTCACAGGTGGTCCCATTGACATCAGGTCAGGATCTGATGATGGGATCTTGGAGAAATCGAGGGAGCTCTTCACATATAATATGCACACAAGAAGTGATTTGGGTATTTTTAGGATCGGTATACTTTCCAGGTGTTCCCATCGTCATCAGGACAGGATCTGATGATGGGATCCTGGAAAAATCGTGGGAACTCTTCAAATATTTTAGGCACACTTGCAGCGATTTGGGTGTATTACCTCAAAAGTAAGGAAAACGGACCCCTTATAGGATCACGCGTCTGTCTGTCTGTCCGTCCATCTATCATCGTAATGATTGGAAAAATTACGTCATCCAGGTAAACGAAATTGTATAATATTCTTCATTGAAGTCGGTTTTCTTTTTAGTTTTTAAACGTAATTATGTAACCCTGGTGTCCATGTTGTTCCATCCCACTCTACGCCAGACAGTGTGGCGTCTGCTAATTATTCAATCAAGATATATGGGCGGCCGGGCCTTTGATGTGACCCTCCATAGCACGTGTGATCTATAACTATCCATTACTAGCTAAACACGGTGACCCTATATTCGTCGAGTTCGCGTGGCTACCACAGGCTTATGGATTCCTGGTAGATGGTACCTATATTGTAAGCAAATTAACACCTCTATCAATTCAAATTTTAAAAATTAAGCTGACATAGGCTCTATAGTCAACTGAGGAAACTTGAACTTATCCCGCATCAGTTGACTGTCTTATAAAGCATAGCTATTAAATCCTCTTTTGCTGTATATCTAATCGTGAAGAATATTTAAAAATCGGATCGTCTTCAAAAAAGTTGGTATATTATACTGAATGCGAAGTTCCGATTTTAAAAAGTTCTACTCGAACATACTAACAGCAAAATAGGATTTAATAGCTTCGCTTACGCATAGTCTGAAAACCTTTACTAAATTCATAGAATTAAACTTTGTGAATTTTCTATTTGTGAATTGTTCCAACTTCTGGCACATAATCATAATTCATTTTTTTTTATTATCAAACTAAGAACTCTAAAATGTATATTTTTTCAAAAACTCACTTTTTCAGAAAATGTTTGCCTGGAATAAATCGCTTTAAGCGAAAATTTAATTATTCAGACGTTCGAATATTTGCATGCCAGCAACTGGTAGGACATACTATGGACATGATTAACCTATAAGACCTTATTTTCATTTTAATTCCCGAAGGAAAGTCCTGAAAAAATCCCCAGCCTTAACTTATATAAAATGAGAGATCATTAAAAACATTGTAATGTCTTCTGGCTGTCCCCAAAGTACACAAACTTCAGGCATCCGATGAAATCGTAATTTCAAAGTAATTTTACAAGATAATTCTGCGTCGTCAAATAAGATGAAAGAGGGACTGGCTATAAGGCTGTTGCGCATATAGAAGTACGGTTTTGAGGGTTTTTCATTAATACAATTAATTTAGGACAAGGTGGCGTTGTGTGCAATGTCTATTATAAGACATTGCACACAAACTAAACCTAAACAAAAGCAAAGCTTTGTTTAGGTTTTGTTTGTTTTACATATAACACCTGAGTAAAGAACAAAATCTGTACCTATTGACCACACATTTTATTGTCCCGGAAGGGAAATGAACCTACCTACTATTGACGATGTTTTATCTGACAAGCCTACATAATTAAATTTCTACCATTCTGACATCTATTCACTCATTATGTTATATTAGGTATCAATATTTCTAAATTTTGACCTCCTAGTGCTTACTATTTGCTTGTTAACAATATTAATTAAAAAAAATGCTGTCTATTTATGATTTATAGATATTATTTTGATTCTGACATTTACTCTCAGATATGTTTTTGAATTACTAACGTGCTTAATTTTGATTCTTATTCTAATATTAATTTTATTTATCTGACATCAATGTAATCAATTTGTAATAAATAGGAACATGTGACTTGCAACGCCCCGACAGGGTCAATGTACCTACTTTCACCTTAAGCTACCTTACATCTAAGCTATACCATGTACCTATTTAAGCAGGATATTATGCAATAAATGAATTATGACATCTATTTGTTCTGTGTTTGGGTGTTGTATTGTATGATAAGTAGATATGTATTTACAAAAAGTATCTTAGTATTCTATCCATAATCTAGTTCCCATAATACAAGCTATGCTTTGTTAGGGGCTATATGGCGCTGTTTGAAATTAATGTCCTGTAATATTGATTTATTATTATTTTATTATTAGCCAACAGCACCCAAAGAAGAGCAACTATCTGAGCTTAATGTATTCAGTAATTCATTCAGCCACTCATACAGTCATAATTTTTCAATGTCTTTTACTTGTCGGTTCCTAACAAACTAAACAATTATTGTAAAAATTACAAATAAGACCCTCAAAAGCGTACCCTACTATGGGATACGTTACCAAGAAAGAGGGCCGCTATTTAATTTGGCGGATTTTGATCCCTCGCCTTTACGAGACGGTGCCATAATCAGCGATTATTGAAGCTTTAGTAAAGACGGCTTAGTAAAGTGTCCATGACTTTCGGTTTTGGTCCAGGGTTCGAATCAGTAATCCAAAAAAATAATTTGCAAATTGCGAGTGGATATGACTTGTGATGATCTTTAGTGGACTGAATTGATGGCTTCCACAAATGCAAAAGAGTGCCGTAAGCGGACTATGTTTCATGATCCGGAGTGTAAAGGCCTAGCTTGCAACATGACATTGGCGAACATAGAAACTTACCCCACCTGCCTGAAAAAAAGTATTTAGGTAGTAGACCGTATTTAGGTGAACCGCCTCTCTGGTCTCACTAGACCACACAGGCGATTCACCCACCGATTTCAGATCCAGAGGTCCCGGGTTCGATCCCCAGTGGGAGTACAATATTGTGCTGGGTTGGTTGGTGGTAGGACTTTGTTTAAGTCCGCCTGGCTGGCTACCACCATCTTACCTAATTCTGTCGCCATAATAACAATTCTTAAATTGTTGGGTTCCGGAATTTAGAGGTAATATATTATTCCTCAGTTTGTTGAGCATTCCGGGTGAAGTGAGCCTCCATCTTCGGCCTTATCTTAACGTGTTACCTGGTGAGATGAAGGCCAAGCGCTTCCCCGTTCGTACAAAGTGTTTGTGTCTTAAAATGTGGATCGGAATCCTCGGTGTGTGAACTCGGCCGGCTTATAAATAAATAAATATTACAGGACATTATTTTTTACACAGCGCAATCTAGCCCCAAACTAAGCATGGCTTGTAGTATGGGAACTAGATTACGGATACACTACTTAAATACTTTTTTTTTTGTAAATACATGCTTATATACAATACAACACCCAAACACAGAACAAACATCTATATTCATCACACAAATGTTTGCCCTGGGTGGGAATCGAACCCACAGCCTACAGCGCAGAAGGCAGAGTTACTACCAACTAAGCTATGAGGCTTGTCAAAATATTATAAATGATTTCGTGTCATAAAATGTGTAATGAGCAACCATACTATGATATTAACTTGTAAAAGTTTATAACAGCTTGAAAGAAAAACAATAATAATGAATAACTATGAAAATGAAAACAATGGCTTTTCTCCGTTTTTGACTATGCTAATGATTCCAAAATGTTAGCCAGTTTTTTCGCGGATTCTACGTTCTCCCTGGACAACTAGTTCTCAAACATGAAAGGACAAATCCACATAGATAACTGGTTTTCTCCGCGGAAGGTACATTCCCCTAGACTCTAGACCACTAGTAATAAATCTCGGCTAAAACATACAAGTACAATTCCACTTAGATAACTTGTTGTCAGCGTGGAAGATACGTACCACCTAGATAACTAGTTATCCAACTCTGTTACGAATATAGAATGTCAATTCCACTCAGGTAAATGGTTTTCTCCGCCGAAGGTATATTCCACTAGACTAGGCAACTAGTTATCAAACTCGTTCACGAACATGTAAGTACTATTAACTGTTTTTCTCTGCGGAAGATCAATCCCCCAAGATCAATCAATCAAATCAAATATTTTATTTATTTTCTCATACAAAAAGGTCAGTAACATAGTAGGTTTAGCTAAAATTATAGATTAGAATAACCTGTTTTGTGTGAGACTGGTGCCTATGGTAGGTTTGAAACAAACCTGTAATACAGGTCACCAGTGCCCGCACTCCGCTGATTGAGCTTGACGACATAATTTCAACTTATTAGAACAATATGATTTGGGCTCGTGACCATATAACTACAACTAGTTGAAAATGTATACAGTGGTGGATGTGGATGGATAGGTGTATGTGTGGGTGAGGTACGAGTGTATTGGTATGTGGAGAGTAGTTTGTGTAGTTTAGTGGATGGAAATGTAAATGTAGGTGAGTGTAAATTCATGAATTATGTTAGTAGTGAGTGTGTGAATGGGGAAAAGGATCTCGTTTGAGGGTAGTTGGGGAGAGTGCAATATAATAGGCTTCACTTAGTGACTTCATTCAAGCCACACTAGAGGACAGTTGTTGTAGTGGTCTAAGGAGTGTAAACAAGTGTTAGTTATTACTCAGGAGGAAGGTAACATTACAGCTTCTGTTTCGTCATAATTTAGTGATTTTAGCCAATCACTTATCGACTTTTTACATTTGTATTTTGGAAGAGAATATATTGAGAGAGAGGCATTGAGCATGTTGTAAATAAAGGGGCCTAGGAAGCAGAAGAAGTTCTGAGCAAACCTAGTTCTAAATGGGGTAGTACGACAAACCGCACCTCTTCTACGCCTGCCTTTGTTAGTCTGTGGGTCGAAAACAAGTTGCCCGTGTTGTTTAAGCAAGACGTGTAATAGGAAAGTTTGCCTGACAGTCAGTACGTCCCACTCTCTGTACAGGTCTACCGTGGGGAACTGAAAGGGGTATCTAGCGCTAACTTTAAGAATAGCTCGTTGGGCTCTCTCGAGCAGGAGGAGATGTGTCTTGGCTGCGCCACCCCAAGAAGAGACACAGTAGTCCACAATTGATTGACAGAGAGCTAGGTAGACAAGTTTAATAATTCTGCGGTCGGCAACATGTCTAAGGGTTTTAAAGACAAAAATTAGTTTACGAAGGCGGGTCACTAGTACTTCAATATGAGGTTTGAAGGTAAGTCTTTGGTCGATGGTGATGCCAAGATACTTAATCGACTCTGTCCTTTCAACGCAGGGACATTTACAGTCAATAGCTTTTGCAGAACAACTGTGGGCCCTGATGGTCAGAAAAGTTGGAGGTAGCAGGTTTTTTTTATGTGCAAAAGCAATATATTTGGTTTTAGAAACATTTAATGTCAGAACATTACTCTGTAGCCAATCACAAACCTTGTTAAAACCCTCCTGAGCACTCTTGAAGACTGATTGCCAGCTATCACCAGTAAAAAGCAGCGCAGTGTCATCGGCGAATGTAAGTATGCTCCCATTACTTAATGACATGTCACAGAGACTATTTATGTAAATGAGAAATAGTGTGGGTCCGAGAATACTCCCCTGTGGGACGCCATAGTTTACCTTTTGTTCAGAGCTATACCATTGTTCAATTTTGACAAATTGGCTCCTGTTGCAAAGGTAGTCCCTAAAAAGATTGAAAGGGAGTCCTCTTACACCAACTTGTTCCAGCCTAGACAGCAGAAGGGGAATATAAATTGTGTCAAATGCCTTGGCCAAGTCAATAAATATTGCAAGGCATATGTTGCTCGTGTCAATATTAGTTACAATTGAATTAACGAGTTCATGAACAGCATCGTTTGTTGATTTACCTAAACGGAAACCAAATTGCGAAGAAGAAAGAAGACTATTCGATTCGAGATACTTAATTAAACGCTTGTTCATGATGCGTTCGAGTATTTTGGACATGGCCGGAAGAATAGAGATTGGCCTAAAGTTGTTGACACAATTTCTATCGCCACCTTTGTAAATAGGCTTGATGAGAGCGGTCTTGAATGCACGCGGAAATATTCCGGTAGACAATGAGAGGTTGCAGATATGCGTGATTGGTCCAACAAGTAGCTCTGAATATCTTTTTATAATCATACTAGATATTTGGTCTATGCCAACCGCGGAGTTTTCCTTTAGATTATTTATCAATTGACTTACTTCTATCTCGTCCGTAGGGAGAAGAACAAGTGATTTACAAGGGATGGATGAAGGAGGGCTTACGATATAGTTATTTGGGATTAGACTAGGGTTATGAATGCTGTTTGTTTGCATTGCAAGTTTTCTACCAATGTCAGCAAAGAAGTTATTTACAACATTTATACTGCCCAGAGGATCGGAAGAAGACAGGAGACAAGATGAGTGATCTGGGGCTCTATGCATACCCCCAATATTTTTAATTACCTCCCAGAGCTTTTTTTTGTTGCCTTTAGCAGACTCTAACTCCTGTTTTTCAAAGTTTATTTTAGCCTTTTTTAATTGTGATGAGCAAAAGTTTCTGTATCTCCTATAGGTTATTGCTAAGTTTGCATTATCAGGGTCCTTTTTTGTTTTTCTATATAAATTATCACGGTTTTTCATGCAGCGCAATAAGCCTTTTGTCAACCATGGCTTAATAATTCTTTGGCGGTTTGGGGTGTTTACAATTTTTGAATTTTCTTTAATGGCTCGCGATAGAACATGAATAAGATGGTCTGTGGCTAGGTTCGCATCCTCACACGTGTGGGTTCCCTGAAAGCTTAGGTTTGAGACTGATGTATCTAGGGATGTGAAATCTATGCGAAGAATTTGTTTATTTAGGGAGTTAAGTTTTGAGGTTAAATTAATACTAAGAGCTATGCATTGGTGGTCAGTAACTGATGAAACAATCACAAAACACAGGGCATCCATTTTGGTTTTTACCATCATATGGTCGAGGCAAGAACCCTTACGGGTTGGTTGTTCATGTCCTGCAAGTAGGCAATGGCTGGCTAAGCAGTTTAAGTATTCAAAGGATCGATCGATGTCGCTACTGGGAAAAATATTAATATTAATGTCGCCACATAGGAATATGTTTTTGTAAATACTGAGATCTGACAATAGTTTGTCTAACGAGTTGACAAATCGGGTTGTGTTTGATGTTGCTGGAGGGCGGTAAATACCTATGATACAAGTTTCCGTGCTAAGCTTAAGTAGCAGACAGTTCGCATCACTAATATCTGGTTCCTCATATGTAATTTTTAGCTGATTTTTGTAGTAAATTACGACTCCTTCATTTTGAGTTTTGTTCCTAGTGGTGGCTATACTATAATACCCACTTATTATCGGTATGTTAGTAGTTGAAGGAAGCCAACATTCAGAGAGAATTAAAATATGCCAATCAATTTTAGATCTTAGGAGCAGGCCAATAAAGTCGTGGATATTGCATTTTATGCTTCTTATGTTTTGAGATATAATGTTCAGTCTGGTTTTGCTGTAGTCTAGGTGGGTTGTTACGTTTTCTATGTTACATGTAATTGTCTTAGTTACAGATAGGGTATCCAGGGCTAAATTAATACACTCTAGGTCACTGTTAACCATTATGAATTATATAGCAAAAGGGTTCCCAAATGACCCACGGGGTACAAGACCCTAAAATTAAGAGATACTTAAATAGTTTTATGTTTAGCCCTGGTTCACCATGGAATGGTAACAACTTGTAACTACAATGTCGCATTGGTTGCAATATTACTGTAAAATAAATGAGTTTAGAAACGAGATAACGCACAGTTAGTTTATAGTTTGTGTATAGTTGGATGTTGTGTTCAGTGTTTGTGAGTGTTGTGATTGTGAGTTTTGAGTTTGTGAGTGTTGTGTGTGGGAAAGGCGAGTTGTAGAAGAAAGGTTTAACAATTGACAAGTAGGTATAAAGTAAGGTTATTTTATGGTGGGCATGCATAAAGAAATAGGTAAGAAGTACTGACGTATGAACCAATGATAGTCATATTACTAGTTTTATCAATTCCTCTTCTTCGGCAATGCGCTGCGGAATGGAGCTATCTGTCTTCTTCACAAACACCTTACCAAACGAGGTCCAAGTCGCGAATATTTTGTTATTTTTTACATTCTCACGGGCAACATAGTAGATACGTCGAGCCTTGCTTGTCAGCGATTCTGAGATGTAGATTGTACGGTGGGAGTCCTCTGCAAGGTTCAGATGGGAAGTATTGAACTGGGGTGCCTTTTGTACTCGCTTGGACTTATTGTATTTTCTAAATTGAGAAACTAGGTCCTCTTTTCTGTTGGTGCAGGTGAATTCAACCAATATGGCACCGGCTTTGGTGCGATATATACTTTTCAGTTCGGTACTTGTAATCGGTTCCGCAAGGCCCAGAGAGCCGCCTATTTCACAGACAATTCGAGCCATTTTCTGTTTATTTTCATTGACCTGTTTAGGTATATTACGAATTTCTACCGTGGAACTGCGAGCTTGTCTATCGAGTTGATCGAGCTGAGTTTCAAGGTTCGAGACTCGCTTCTTGTAGTCACAGTTTTCTTTCTCGAGACCGGTTACTTTACTCAGCAATCCTTCATATTGACCGGTCATAAATTCCATCGAGGGGAGATAACTCTAGTTATCGTGTTTTGTTTTCTCTAATATCATTCTACTACCACACTCCTACGTGCGCGCATTAAACTCAAGAGTTCCAATCTCTTTGAATCTTATTATAAATGCGAAAGTTCGTATGAATGTTTGTTACCACTCATCTCCGTAACTACTTAACCAGTTTAGATGAAATTTGGTACATAGATAGTTTAGGTTCTATAATAACACATGGGCTAATCCAATTTTTGAACATCATCCCTAAGGTGGTTATACAGGGTAATAAAGTTTCTTTAACTAACTCAAAACTCGGTTTACATAAGCTATGAAGTAAATAATGAAAACAGTATCTTTTACGTACGCCTAGGAGGCGTGCAATAAAGTTACGAAATGTGTATTGAAAAAAAAACCATTCCTTATTTCGATTCACTCAAAAGTCAGTTTATTGAATAAACGATAAAAGTAAATGATGAAACATGTGTGTATGTATCATAGCTTGACTATACAAACAAATAACCATACATAGATAGATCTCAGAGCGCGCCTCCGCTCCCCGCCGAATCCAAAATTAAATTTCATATAAATAAATAAATAAATATTACAGGACATTAATTTTACACAGCACCATTTAGCCTCAAACCAAGCATAGCTTGTAATATGGGAACTAGATTACGGATAGAATACTTAAATAATTTTGTAAATACATACGTACTATATGATACAACACCCGAACATAGAACAAACACCTATATTCATCACACAAATGTTTGTCCTGGGTGGGAATCGAACCTATTGTTCTATTTTACACACAAATTCACACGCGGGCGAAGCCGCGGGACGCAGCTAGTATTATAATAATGTATGTTAACATTGTATAATATAAGCATATATTCAGGTGATTTTGATAGCTATTTAACGTGGTAATGCAGTCTTGGGCACGCTTCCATCTGGTACTGGTCTGGAACAGTTGAGTCACCTATAGACCGTTTGTAACGGTCCTCAGGTAGCCCGACCGCTTCCCTTCTTACTAGCTTGTTAATTGTACATTATCATTTGAATAAATGTTTGATTTATTAACATTTTGTACGTTATGATAGATAACATAAATAATTCAGTTACTGGGATATCTTCGTAATCCACGTTCAATAACTTCATTAGCAACTAGATTGCAAATAAATGTATACATATGGCTATAGCAGGCGTAGGGAACGGAGCGAGATTAATGTGGACCTAGCACAAGTTTTGGTGATATCGATTTATTTATTTATTGTAAAAATACAGTATAAAAACGAACTAAGATAACAGTGAGCTAATAATAAGTTTTCACGAGTAAAGACATTATGATAATTATTAATGTGAAATTTAAATCTCTCTAATTTTCTATAGTATTTTAAGTAACAAATACAAATACAAATACAATACAAATATATTTATTCCCAAAAAAGTGTTACATTTCAGTAAGATTACTATAATTGACCCCGCACTAGGACTCGCCTGTGCCGCGGGAGACAGATACAATATTGTTTACAAGTCTTAGGTACACTATACAGGGCATAGGATTTGGTATACAAATAATGAAAAGAAAAATAGGTACTTTTACATTTTAAATAAACAAGTGAAACGAAAAATTAATTTAATTTAAATTATTTTGTGGGTAAATTCTACAGACGAAGTCGTAGACGGATCGTGTAATGGTGTGTGTGTGCGTGTGTGAGAGAGTGTGTTGTAACGGAACGGATGGGTATAAATAGGATGCGAGAAAAAAGTTGAATATGTAACATTACATTGCAATCAACTTCTCGCCGAAGAACTCTCCGTTCAGCCGCTTTTAGCATTCGCGATTTAGCAGGTAGTTGTCTGAAAGACACAGATTGGAACACAACAACATAATTAAAAGTGCAAAAAAAAAATGAATAGAATAATCTAATCAAAATTTAAATGAAGAACTGAAAAATGAACGCATTATTAATGTCCATCTATCTTTCCATTCATACGTACCAAAGTAAATGTGTTTTTTTTATTTAGTAAGCCTCACAGCGCAGTTGGTTGGCTCTGCCTTCTGCGCTGTAGGTTGTTGTAGGTTCGATTATCCAGGACAAACATTCGTGTGATGAATATAGATGTTTGCTCTGTGCTCATAAAAAATCCAAGCAATACAAGAAACATTTTTATAAATTGTTATTTCCTACTTATATGAAACTCGGTGTGAATATAATGCTTTATATGAGGTCAATTAATATAAACAAAAAAAAACCTAGCCAAGCGTGAGTCGGACCCGCACTAAGACTCAAAAAAATAACGGATTTTTTTGCTTAGAAATGTGGGTCGGAACATTCAGTGTGCGAGTCCGACTCGCACTTGGCTGTTCTGATAATCAGGGCAAAGCCTCTTGGGGGTTATAAGGTCCTAGACTTTAAATATTGTAGATTTTTAAATCACAGTCCTTCTCCTTGAGCCTATTTAAAAAAAAAACATTACGCGAACGTAGTCGCGGTGAAAAGCTAGTTCTTAAATATTACGTTTTTCTTTTATTTTTTTTATTAAACAACGGGGAATCACTCACCTGGTTGAGTTGAGTTAAGGCCGAAGGTGGAGGCGCACTTTAGCCGGAATCCTCAACAAACTGAGGAACTGGCTATCTTACCCTTCAACTTTTGTTAAGGCGACAGAATTAGGTAAGATGGTGTTAGCTAGCCAGGCGGACAAAAACAAAATCCTACCACCAACCAAACCAAGCACAATATTGCTTCCTGGGGATCGAGCCCGGGCCCTATGGATCAGAAATCGGTGGGTTGAACCACTAGACCGCAGAGGTAACCGCCTCTGCGGTCTAGTGGTGCGGTCTAGAACGTAACAGAAGACTTAAATAATCCGTGAGATTCACATACAATGTACATATTTTTTTATATGATTGTACTACCAGAATGTGCTTGGCCTTTACCTCATCTGATTTTCAAGTTATGATAAGGCCGAATACTTACACGTGAACACATTTTAAGATACAAATTATTTCGATACTGCCTAAAACTAGTGCTAACCCCCAATCCTCTGAAACGCAGGAGCTACACTTTCGATATAAACCAACATGTCTGTTTTGCTGTTTCGTGTTTGCAGTTGCTATTTGGTATGGGAATCTCAATATTTCTAATTTAATCACACACAATAAGAACATAATTATTCAGGCGGCGTTCGCAATTTATTGACCGAGCGAGCGAAGCGTCTCAGTTTCGAGATTGGCCAAAAATGCATTTGTCCGCTGTCTGTCAGGTAAATTGGCACACATATGCCTTGATTTATTAAATTTGTTCAGTCGATCGCAATTTTTGATCGGGGGGAAATAGGCGGATTTCAATAAAATTTGAAAGACACACTTAATATTTAATTCTACACTAGATATTGTAAAAAAAAGAACAAAAAGTGAGTGGACGGGGAAAAAGGGAGAAGTTTTCTGTAGGTTTTTTTTTTTTTTTCGGAAAATGTTTACCTACGTTTACTAAGCAAGGCCAATCCGCAGACATCAGGTTCGATCTTCTCAGACCAAGGGAGCGCGAGTAATCACTGAAACTTATACTCCGATTTGCTCTAAAGTCTAAAAAGAAATCGGAAAAAAGAACGCATCGATTATAGCATGGTTATAAGGGCTCACGAGGTCTACTGTTCTAACACTAGTTTTAGCTGTCGGGTGTTATAAAGCTTACATTCGTTTGTTTTTTTTCGGGTTAGAACTAGTTATACCCCGAACTAGTAACCCAGTGGTCGAAATTCAAACGAAAATACAACACATAATTTGATTTTTACAAATATCATACTTCTACGTGCTCAATTTACTCTATAACCCAAACACATAACACACATCTTTAATCTTCACTCCTACAGTGCAGAAGGTAGAGCTACTACCAACTCGACCAGCCCAGTATTTCAGTTTGCATAAACATTTATGTAAACTGAAATACTGGACTTCGATTATTGCGATTCGTTTTACATATAACGTATAGCTATACAGGTGTCCGAGTAAATTAAATCAATGTTGTACAAGGGTTTCGATCACCGCATGTGCAATAAGCTTTTAATCTCTTTATCCAATTAAAATGGCTGCCAGTACAACTAAAGACGGGATTGTATCATCATTATCATTAAATTGATAATCTTTTTTTTAACATCTTTATTCAATAAAATTTACAATTAAACTAAATAATTAAATATTAGATAATCTGACAGATTCCTCTGGACAGTCAGATTATCAAATATTTTAAGTCCGTTGTAACACGGTCGAAACTATCGGGAATATATAAAAGTACGCGATGAAGACCCGTTTATGTTAATAATTATGTATAATAATCGCGATAATTAAAAAAACGCTATTATTATACCCTACTGGGAATCGAACCCGGGACCTCTAGATCTGATATCGGTGGATGAACCACTAGACCATAGAGGCAGTAATATGTATCACGTTCTAGAAAAAATAGCGTAACATAGACACAGATTTTTCTGCGGTAAGTTTAATTCGAATAAACAAGACATTTGGCAATGAACTACAAACTTCGTTTGTATGGATCCTGCTGGGCTTTTACTGGAAGCTTATTTGAGCGGTGTCTTTCCTTTACAATAAATAATTAAAATGGGAGCAGAAAACACGTTTCCATGTAGTTTACGATCTCTATCCCTTTCAAGTTAGTCACGTGCGAACATGACGTTAATTTCAAATGGGTAGTTGGGTGGTCTTATCGGTTTTTGTAATCTCCTCATCCCATGAAATACCGCAAAAGTTTGGAATAGTTACAGAAATCAGTCCCCTAGTTGACTTTTGTGAGACGCGAACTTGTACACGGGCGATTGATTGCGCAATTAAGTTGTCTACATAACCATAAACAAAGACTACGAGTCTATGACAGTACGGAATAAGGTTGGTATCTTTTACTGTAAGATTCCATAAAATTAACCTTTTATATTTATTATTATTTTTGTACTACCAACAGAGGATACACGACAACACCTTTCTCCAAGTTTGGAGTTTTACCATAAATAAAATTAATTATTGAAATAATGTTGCGATCAAAAACACAATTATAGAAGTTCCGGACCTTATACCCGTTTTTTTGGAAACTAAAAAAAGATTTCACAGTGCATCACTACACAAAAAAAGCTATCGTGGGCAATCCTTGTTTGGGTTGTGCGTTGTCAGTTAGTCAGTCAGCTACACAACGGATTAGAACTTCGATGTGCTTTTTTCACTTCGCCCTTGTACGAAACCGGAGCTTCGTAACCAATTGCAATCGATGAATTTTTTAGGCGAGATCAGATAAACAAAATAAAGTTTAGCTTATTTCAAACATAGCTCTAATCTTTGTTAAACGTTTACGTTTAGTTTACAAAATTACAAAAGCTGTATTACAATGATTTATTGATCAAAAACATTCCAAAGATCGTTTGGCAAAGATCTTGTAAAGTTAAAAATTGCTAACAAAATAAATCCTCATTAACGTATAAAAAAAATGTAAATGAGTATTCTATCCATAATCTAGGTCCCATATTACAAGCTTTGTTTAGTTTGGGGTTAGATGGCGCTGTGTGAAATGAATGTGTTGCCCTCTAACAGACCACTAGTTGCCGAGCAACTGTAATAAATCGCCCGTGTATCGGAAACTAAAGTTGGTGACAGGCTGAGCTTCCTAGCTTTGAGTTCGGCGTTGAAGGATGGTCTGACCCTTGCGTTTAACCCCCGGGTCGAACCCGGGGCAGAGGGATAGGCTGTGGTTGGCATAGTTTTAGATATTTTGATATTCATTGTATAGCAGTTTTCAGTTCTTTGACCCCTTTGTAAAGAGGAAATGAAAACCGTATAGCCCTTTATGCAGCTGTAAAATTGTAGAATCAGTGAGCTATGAGTTCATTTAGAAATTGGTTTTTAAGAGTCTATGATACGTGAAATGGCTTAGCTTTAGCGAACATATCTTCTACAATACAGTAGCATTTACTTCGAAATTAATATATGTTATAGTCAGAATTGATGCTAGAACACTTGTGCTTCAAAAAACACGATTACATAACATTTTCTCGATCGAAAAATAAAACAAAGTTGACTCTAATTTGTATCAAAAATGTTCGCCATTCAATAGATACGCCCAATTCGGCCTTGACACTTTGTACAGTAAATAAACACAGTATACAGCAGACGGTCTGAATTTTAGATTTTCAAAATTACTGTTTTTATACTGTAAAAAATTAAAACGTTGAAATTCGCGCGTATTTCTGCCATCTTGTGGTCATAAGCGCCGTGGTTGAGCGCACAGCAATTTCACCTTTATCATAACTATATCTTAGTTATAACGAAACTAGAGTGAAGTTGCGTTGTGTTGCTAATCTGAGGTACTATAGGCCGTTAAGAGAAATGAGGTACAGAGAAAACATCAAATGTAATTCACTGAAACATCAATAGACCAAAACGTGATTTATGAACTTATCAAAAATAGTCTAGCTTGAGTACCTTGGGTGGACCCCTCCACTCAGTCTGTGGATGTTGTAAAAGCCGACTATCGTATTTCACCGCAAGAAGGGCAGCAGCTTACTTCTTTGTATTATTCAACCTATACTGCAAACATCAATCCACTTGATTAGCGTGGTGATGGTGATTATGGCAAAACCTTCCAACTGTGGAGGAGGATTCGACCAACAGTGGCCATCAATGGACTGTTGATGTAAAGTGTAATGTTACCTACCACTGAGTTTTTTATTTTTTTATTACACATTATATCACGTAGTTGCATTACCTTTATTTCACCTATTGTCAAGTGATAACGCTGATGAGCGCACTTCACCCGGAATCCTCAACAGGCTAAGGAGCTATCTTACATCCTAATGCCGAAACAAAACAATTCGTTATCATGACGTCATAGGATGGTGATATCTAGCCAGTCGGACTTAAAACAAGCCTATCACCAACCACGAATAGCATCATCAAGGGTTAAAAATATCCAGTCAAGTGTTAGTCAAACTGGTACACCGAGGAGTGTTCCAGTTCCCACATGTCAAGGCAAAAGAAAAATGCAAAAAGTAGGTAAGGACTATACACTACCTATACCTAGAATACCTACACCTAGCTTGACGCTCACCTATAACTATTTTTACTACAGACAGTTTTATTTAAAGTTTAAATAACGAAAGTAGTTTGATAATTGTAATACATATGTATATATGTATCTCCTAATTACTATATTTTTATCTATTATATAGCAAAAATGCCTTAGTCTCATTATAATCTTTGTGAAGAAGCCAACTATGGAGAGTTTTTTTGCATTGGTTCCTTGTTTTGGGAAAATCAATTTTGAATATAAGAAGAGTCCTAGCCATGGAAAGAATCTATAGAATAATTGAGTGCGCCTAGTGGGAGGTCTTGTGTCATGTGCTGTCCATCTTATGTGGCGGTAGGATATGATAAATTTAGATGGTGTCATTTTATGGTATCTCAAAATGACGGATGTTATAAATAGTTGTCTTACTGTAAGCTGGTTGTACTCTACAAACAATTTTTCAGTTGGATAGCGGCGAATACTTTTATGTGCAACTTTTAGTACTGATCTTATTGCATGTTCTAGTTTTATTAGGTTTGTTTTACATGCTCCTCCCTATGCTGCGATACAATAATTTAAGATTGATTCCAATACTTAGATAAATAAGTTTGATCTATGTTTACAACACTCACACACTAACTATTACTTATATCAGAACTCGGTAATCTATCGAACGCAAAAAACATACAATAATTTAATAATAATATTACAAGACATTAATTTTACACAGCGCCAACTAGCCCCCAAACTAAGCATAGCTTGTAATATGGGCACTAGATTACGGATACACTACTTAAATACTTTTTGTAAATACATACGTACGATATGATACAACACCCAAACACAGAACAAACATCTATATATTCATCACACAAATGTTTCTCCTGGGTGGGAATCGAACCCACAGCCAACAACGCAAAGAGTTGCTTGTGCCAGTTGATCTGATTAATAGTGGCAAATCTGAATTTATAAGAGGTGTTCTTGGTATAACTTTAGGAAACTTAGTGTAGGTAGTATTTTTTTTTAAATAAAATAATTATTTTCAGTTTTAATCTTAACATAACTTTATAATCAAGTTAAAAAAACTTTACATACCTACTTTTTGTTACCTTAGTATACAAGGTGAAACAGAATATGTGTACTAAGCAGTGGGGGGGCTTTTCGGACCAGGAAAAGTATTTGTTGTGGTGGGGAGATAATAGTGAATTCCCATTTTCAGTTTCCCATACAAAGCTTGTCATTTTCTCAATGACAATAAATAGTGACGACCCTATTCCTTTACCGCACTATGCATGTAGGTAGGTAGGTTGGTGCAATTGTCTGTGTATTAAGACAGAGTATTAAGGACAGATGAACCAATTTTAGTGAGAACTTGGAGTCATCTCGTGAAAGGTTATTAGATAGAACATACACATTAGTAGTAAGGATTCGCATTTCGTAAGGACGAATCCCCGCCGATCAAGGGTGTCTCAAAAAATTGTCACCCCGTAAAAAAAAAAAAAAAAAAAAAAAAAAAAAAAAAAAAAAAAAAAAAAAAAAAAAAAAAAATATCGACCACGCTGAATCGATGTAGCGCATCCATTTTACGCTATTTCAACTCGTTTCGGAGATAGGAATTTATGTTTTAAGCGCCTAGTACCCCTAATTAGCTAATCAGGGATTAACTAATCACCACCAACCTCGCCACGATGCTAATCACCTTGTTGTGAAGGGAAGCAGCATAGCAATAACAACGAACTATTTTTATTATCCTTTATTTCAATTGAACAAGCATTTAAACATATAATATACCAATATATCATTATAAATACTATCGTTTTTGAATAATCCTAGAAATTCACGCAAGGATATACCCTTGAATTTGTGATATATATATACATCAAGCAGTACTCGCCACATACTGAGGTCCAATCATTTTGTACTCTCCTTCTATTGTAACACCATTGTTTTGAGTTCCTTTTTAAAAACCACAGGTCTTAGACTCTATAAGGGTATTGTAATGAATAACACATATTTCTGGTACAATCATTATTTTATTTCAACTCATTGACATTATACAAAAATAAAAAAAATATTTACACAATGAACTACAACTTTAAAATTACCTTAGCAACTAATTATACACATTTATTAAATCTTAGATACTATTTCTTATTCTAAAATGACCCCATGCTAATGTATCAATACTGTTGGGTAAAATATATCTCTTAGTATCGCTGTATGATAAACATGTTTTGTTAATTTTTTGCGTAAAAATTGTATGCTTTATCGACTTAAATCTATACATATCACAAAATTGATTTTTTTTATCAAACAGGCATGATTTGAAATTTTCTATTTTCATCTTTTTTGTAACACATTTATTGACACCTTTTGCTTTAGCTGTAATTTTATTCTCCACTTCAAACGCATACATTTTTGATCGGAGGCCTACAAATTCTTTCATAATTTTACCGTTATTTTCATCTTTGAAAAAACCTAACTTCTTTTTATTGATTCTCGGATAACCAAATATATTATCTACTGGATAATCCGATGTATCAAATCTGGAGGATAAGTCCGTTTTGATATCATCATAAAAATGATCCGCAAAAGTTTGATAGATAAAACTATCGGTGTCCGTATACAATAGTTTTGTTTTATTTGGGAATTTCTGTAACATGTAGTTGTAATGAAAATCATACATTAATGTTTTTGAAATATCTAATATACTAAACCCTAAATATATTGGTTTGTCATGGTAGAGTTTTGTTTTTTTTAATTGCACTGCGACTAAACTTTCTTTAAAAATTGATAGACTATGAAATTCTGGTTTAGCAATCAAATCTTGAGCACCTAGAGATTTTCCTATATTTTCCCAATGCGTTAGGAGTTTTACATTTACACGTTTTTCGATGTTTTCCATGGTTTTACCAAAAACAGAATTATTCATCAATTTGTAAAAATCTTTCTCAAAATCTGAAGTTGCTTTTGTCCTTAATTGTGTATTTAAATTTATGTACTTTTCCAACCAAGCACTTTGATCATATTTAAGAATTCTGTGAACTTTCGTTAGTTTCAGACCCATATCAAGACATTGTTTTAGATTTCTGTAATGGATTTTATATTTTGTTTTATTGTTGAGATTAGGAATAAGCTTTTTTTCTTTAGAACCTCCTATGCAAATATTCTCGGGACAAAGAGGTAGATCTGAATGTAGATCATGAAGATCTGTGGGGTATTCTAAGTCAACTTCTAATATGAAACCGTATTCAGAGTTATCAGGAACCATAAAGTTGGTGTCAGGACTCACCCATTCAAAGCCTCCCTTTGGAAGGTACTGAGACATAGCCCAACCATATAGATTGTTTGCATCTAAATAGGTGAGATATGATGTAGGTTGATTTTTATCAAAGTCTTCTAAAAATTCATTATTTGCCTTTGCATATCGATTACTACATTGGGACACACCACCTCGTATTCCAGCTCGAATATATGCAATTTGATCGAAATCTGATAATAATTCTAACTCTATTTTTGTATACTTTAACATAGCATCCCAGCTTAGCCCTGGTGCTGTATAATAATGAGCAGGATCTAAATCGTATGTTATCATACAAAGGTTTCTGAAGTTTTCAAAGATATCTGTCAGTAGTAGGACATCTGTTTTTAAGTATAAGTTAGAATATTCCATCATATTTTGACACTTAAAGTGTTTCCAAACATCCTGAGCACGGTTGTATTCTTCATCTGATATGCTTGAATCGGAAAGAGAACTGTAAAACTGGTTTTGGTTAGGGAGAGATGTTGATTTTAGGGATTCAAACGATGTCATGAACTCATAAGGATATATACCCTTCTTCCTTAGGCGACTGAAGTCTTCATCATTAGGAAAAAAACATTTGAGGGTGTTGAACTGATCGTTATTTAGATTTTTTGCTAGTTGATCGAGGCTACACGATAAAAATTTCATAGAATCTACAAATCTTAGTTTAATCTTTTGATTGTTTATGGTGAGGACTTTTGTAAAAGATATGTACCTTTCTTTATTTTGAGGAATAACTTCTATTTCACCCTCCACAAAATCTAACGCCTGTACGATAAAATGTGCATCGTAATGACTGAGATTGTGAAGGAAAACTGGAACGTAGTATGGTGGTCGAAAGTTTTTAATACAAATATCATGTGCAACACCTCTAAAATTACCTGTGTGCCAATCGAAATCAAGAACACGTTCTCCATTCAAATTTGTTTCACAGATGTGACAATTTTTGGTGTTTGCAATTTTATTTTCATTTTCAGGTGTTAATGGTTTAGGGCTCTTTTGAAAATTGTTTACCCTACAAATTTCCTTCAAATCGTTATATAAACGTTTCATAAATATTTGTGCACAGTTGGATCCACTGTAAGTTTCATATTTTGATAAACTATCGTTATATGAACATTTAACATAGTATCCGAAGCTATAAACTTCATGCTTTGCTACATTTGTAGTATATGGTTTAGTAGGATCATTAACACATGTTTCTATTGGATTTAATAATGCCTCAAAGTCAGCATATATAACAAATGGCATTTTCATCTTTTTTTGGAATTTGTCAAACTTTAGTTTGTCATTAGAAACCAATTCACCAAACCAATTTTTCATTATTTTTTCTTTAGTTGGAAGCTTCGTTGAAATGTGTGAACAATCATGTTGTTGATGGTTACTTAACCTTTCTTTTGAAGGGAAGTGAAGTAAACAACCATCACAAATGTAAACCGCATGCTCTTGATTAGAAAGTTGTTTGCTAACTAATCGCGACAAGTTTTTGATGTAGCAATAATGACCATTTGTACCGTTTTGAATGTATAGAAGATTTACGTGACGAGTTTTACGAGATTTGGTAAAAAACAAAGGACCTACAACAATATTTTTTTTGTTTTTTATATCAAATTCTAATCCGAAAACATTGATACTTATATCGTTTAATGCTTCAACTTTATGTATATCAGTTAGTTTTACTGGAAAAGGTACACCGTTAAATTTAAGTTTGTTTGCATGCATACTGTATGATGTTACTCGATCAGAATGCTTGTTGGCTGGGTATAGGGCTGATAGCAATGCCCATTTAAAACATAAATTATCTGCATTTTTTACGTTTATAACGGCTTTTTTTGCTCTTACATCTGCAGGTAATTCAATATATGAGGTTCCTCGCAGTGGGTTGAATTTATTTACATCCATATCTAAACAGTTTATTTTTTTGAGACTCCATCCACTATCTTTTTTCTCAAAAGAATCTATCTTATTTGTCATAGTGTCACACAAAGATGAAAAGAAAATATTCAAGTCATCCCCACGAAATATTATGTAATTACATGTTTGGAAGTCGAATGCATTTGTCATATTTTTAGACTGCTGTACAAAATCAGCATGTAAAATGAAATTAACTTTGAATACTGTATGTTGTTCGATTGATTCATCAATCAATAACATTACATCATCTTTAATTGACTTCAAAAATTGTTCGGGTGTTTCGAATACTGAGTTTGATGATGCACTATCTTTACAATTAATTTTATATGATATAATTCGTTGACCGAAAGCAGATTCTACTACAGATACATTTGACAAGGCACCATGTGATTTTAGTACATTATTTTTGTGAGTGTTGCTCTTTAAATGATTAGTGAAGAAACGCTTTTTAATTAGAAGTTGACAAATGCCACAGTTCACCTTATCGTTATCGTCAGTCCGAAGTCTCAACGACGCGGAAGATGAAGGTTCAGCATCAAGTCTTGGTATTTTTGTTGGCATGATGTTGCTTTCGTTATCACTCCGAGGTCTCTTGTGGTTTCCCCCTCCAACTTGTACTTGTGGCTCGCTGAAAGGTAAAGTTTAAAGTTAAATGGAAAACTTTATGGTTACAGAAAACCAGCAATCATGGTAAATATACTTAAAATAATTTGCTATGAAAATGTAACTTACATATATTGTTTTTCAGCTGCAACACATAAATTGTAGAGCTCCTCATCGTATAATGAACTTATCATATCACATGATTCAATTTCCTCACAGAGCTTAAATATTTCAGCATCTTCACATGAATCATTGATTTCTGTGTTGAAGGTACTATCACAAACTTCCTTGTGATCTATTTTTATTGCACATGATTCAACTTCTTCGCAGAGCGTAAACATTTCACAATCTTCACAAGAATCAATACTTTCCGGTTGAAAGAAGGTAAAGGAATTAACACAAGTTTCTTCGTGATCCATAGTTATTGCACTTGTATTACTAGTAGACAATGTACTGCAATGATTTTCTGACTCAAACTGAGACCAGGAGAGGCATTTTCGATGTCCTTTATATATTAAATCCAGGTAAAATGTTATTTATCATTAAAGTAAATTGAGAACACCCACTCATTAGCTAATCTTAAAAATCTTGTAAAAAAATTAAGAGTGACATTGTTTTACTAATTATCCTTGAAGAAATATTTTTTGGAACCTTCATTGTTTGCTATGTCTTTTGTTATCTTGTAAATAAGGTTTTGTGCATGAGTATAGTTGTCATCACTATTTTTCAGATAATATTTTGTCCTTAAATCTGCGTGCTTCCAATGTTGTTCTTTAGGGATTTTTGATATCTTCTTGAGGTTATAAACCTCTATTTTTATTAAATGAGTGGCTTTACTAGCATCTTCATTATTTGTCGATATAAATGCAGTACCTCCTTCATGCGCCCGAGATATTGTTGACGACAGCTTTTTTTTATAAGATTTGCTTGGTACATTAAAAAAATCATCTATACTCTCGTATACAGATTCAGGTCTCTTTCTTTTTAAAATCGGAGGTTCAGTGATGGTTAATTTATCATTACTATCATCTGAAATTGTATTGTAATAGTACTGTTTATAAGTATTTTCTTCGTTAATATCAATGTTCTGCAACAAAAAAATGTGGCTATAAAAAAATAGAAATAGAAACAATAGCTAAAATGATTACAGAAAAATAAAAAGTAGTTTTCATACCTCCATTATGCTATAACTGCTATCAATCACTTCAAACTAAAATATATTCACTCCACTGTTCACGGTAGCAAACAACTGTGAAATTATTTTGGAGTTTCTCATTTATATATTGCTAACTATTATCACATTAACTAACTACCCTGTTATTGAAAGTAGTTTTGTGGAATTTAAAGTGGAGAATAAAATTACAGCTAAAGCAAAAGGTGTCAATAAATGTGTTACAAAAAAGATGAAAATAGAAAATTTCAAATCATGCCTGTTTGATAAAAAAAATCAATTTTGTGATATGTATAGATTTAAGTCGATAAAGCATACAATTTTTACGCAAAAAATTAACAAAACATGTTTATCATACAGCGATACTAAGAGATATATTTTACCCAACAGTATTGATACATTAGCATGGGGTCATTTTAGAATAAGAAATAGTATCTAAGATTTAATAAATGTGTATAATTAGTTGCTAAGGTAATTTTAAAGTTGTAGTTCATTGTGTAAATTTTTTTTTTATTTTTGTATAATGTCAATGAGTTGAAATAAAATAATGATTGTACCAGAAATATGTGTTATTCATTACAATACCCTTATAGAGTCTAAGACCTGTGGTTTTTAAAAAGGAACTCAAAACAATGGTGTTACAATAGAAGGAGAGTACAAAATGATTGGACCTCAGTATGTGGCGAGTACTGCTTGATGTATATATATATCACAAATTCAAGGGTATATCCTTGCGTGAATTTCTAGGATTATTCAAAAACGATAGTATTTATAATGATATATTGGTATATTATATGTTTAAATGCTTGTTCAATTGAAATAAAGGATAATAAAAATAGTTCGTTGTTATTGCTATGCTGCTTCCCTTCACAACAAGGTGATTAGCATCGTGGCGAGGTTGGTGGTGATTAGTTAATCCCTGATTAGCTAATTAGGGGTACTAGGCGCTTAAAACATAAATTCCTATCTCCGAAACGAGTTGAAATAGCGTAAAATGGATGCGCTACATCGATTCAGCGTGGTCGATATTTTTTTTTTTTTTTTTTTTTTTTTTTTTTTTTTTTTTTTTTTTTTTTTTTTTTTTTTTTTTTTTTTTTTTTTTTTTTTTTTTTTTTTTTTTTTTTTACGGGGTGACAATTTTTACATTATAGGAACGATTATTTTGTATTTTAGCTAACTTTCGACGATTTTCCTCTGTTAGTGAAAGCGCTTTTCGTTCTTTGTGATTGTGACCTTCTGCTATGTTGCCTCATCTGTCTAGAGCTGAGGTCATTGACGCGAGTTAAGAAACAGCTGATTTTAGGGTAGTCTCAACTCAAAAAACCAGCTGTTAGTGTCAGAACTTTGATCTTGTTTTACCAAAAACTTTGAACTAAAATTCAAAAAGTCGTAAAACAAACGTTGTTCCACGAGTCGGGTCGGATAACCCCGTTTCGGCATAGTACACATATTCTGTTACATTTGTATATAATAGTAGTATTACTGCTCAAAAATGTTGCATACTTTAAATATAGTAAATCCATTATTGGATGTAAGTTTCGGTTAATAAGTTCATTTACATAAGATCTGTGAATTTTGTGAAAATAAATAAATACAAATAAAATCGAACTGTCTACCTATTACGCCAATCGAAAGGGTTAATTGTATCGATCCCAAAGGAACTCCACATCAAAAAGAGATTGTCGTCGACTGTTCAAATACGAATACTGAAGTTCTTTGGGCACATAATCCGCAATGAAGACTCAATGGAGCGTTGTAGTCCAAGGCAAAATGGAGGGCAAGAGATCCCGTGGCCGCTCTCCGACCAGATGGGGAGATCTGATGAAATCTCTCTCCAGATCTACTATGACCGACTGCTCCCATAATGCCTCCAATAGTGCAGAATGGAGACGCATAGTAAGAGTCATCATTCATCAAGACCCACCCATGACCACGACCACTCTGCCAAGAGTGCCCAACTGAGAAGAAGAAGAACCTATAAGGTTCATAATTCAGCCCCTGATAGAGAGACGGACGGACGGACAAACAGACAGCGAGGCTTAGTAATAGGGTTGGCATTATTCTGTGGAACCTTAAAAACGATCGGTATGCTGGTCACGATTCCGAACAGGCTGTAGAAACGTATCAAAATGATCCTTAAAAATATAAATGAATAAAAATGTTTGACTTTGATCACAAACGAAACCCTTTTCCACCCTATTTCCTTAAAATTCTTGAACAAAGGCGTAAGACTTGAATCGCATTGAAATTATCGATTGCATTTTGTGGTTTTTGTCGCGTAATTTGCATTGAAATCGTTTATCTGATCTTGACAAGGCTCGCGGCGTTTGTTCGATAACCCTCGGTTACGATCGTAGAGTGATAACGTAGGGAGATAGAAAGTGGTTTATGATATACTTAGATCAAAGTGCTTTGGCAGTCGCAGCTGAAAAATTGACCCCTCCAACTCAACCCGCATTTTGTTAACGCTGACTAAGGTACTCTCCAGAAGAAGGCAACAGCTTACTTCTGTTTAGATGACAGTTCTAGTTCATCATTCCCCGTATTGGCGCTGCTGTCGCTACATTATACGGATATATAATTTATTATCTGTTACTTTGTACATTCAAGTTGAACAAGTCTATTTCCATTTCCCATAACTGTCAAAACCAGTACCTACTTCTGTTTCTGTTCATTCATTCATTCTTCAATACAAAAACCAGAGATGTGTGCGCGCAGTTTCATCTTAACCGTTTTCGATAAACCATAGATTAAGGATAAAAGAGCGGCAGATAAAAATATACAATGTTTTTTTCGAACGTCACACTTTTGGTATCTGTTGTATAGTAGGTAAGTCACAAAATAGTGTGTCACTATAATATCCACGACGTTCAAGTGGTTAATATAATAAAATGAATAAAGGAGTCACTGTCAGCCCGCAACTAGGCTCTTTTGAGACCTATTACGTGAAACATAGCTCTTTTATAGGTACTGTCCACAAAACTAGTTTAAACATAACTTAGGAATTAATTGTGCCTAGCTTCAGTTCTTCAGTAAAATATCATTTATCTTAACTGCTAGATAACTAAAACCCCACTAACTAAGGCTACCAGAGCGAACCAGAAGCTAGGACTACGTCAGTCAATAGTTATCTAATCAAAAAAACAGAATGATATTTAGTAACACATCCGCTGCAAGCGTCTAGCAACAATACTATATTTCCTGAGGACGCCTCGAGTAGAGGCGAAACACGTGTCGATTTGAAATTTTCCAAACGAATTTAGCGGATTTGTTACAATATATTTTTCTGTTTTCAGATTATTTATTTTGTCAAACATATATATATATATATATATATATATATATATTATTGTTCGACGAGGAAGCGCTTGGCCTTAATCTCAACTAACTGATAGATAAATACCACATTCGATGGTATTGCATTTTCTGTGATACCAAGATTACAAATATGTGAGTTCTTAGTTACTTCAATAATAAGTGTTTTGCTGTGTATGCACTTTCCATATCATATTCTATTTATTGAGTTTTTATTCACTGTACTACGGGAAGCGCTTGGCCTTCATCTCATCTACTGAAGTTAGCCTTCCGCCTGCAAAGCGTAGTGATTATGGCAAAAACCCTCCAAATACCTATTCTGGAGAAGGCCAATCACTGGGATGTTGTAGGTGAATAAGTAGGCCAAACTGGTAGTATATCGGGCACAGAAATCTTATTTAGCAAAAAAATAAAATTAAAAAAAACAAAAACCTATTACAGTGATTGAAAAATCCTTACTAAAAATCATAACATCGTATTCCGAATATAAATAAAGTGGCTATTTTATAGGACAGGACCTGTTCAGTCTGCTGTTTAAAATTATGTCCTGTCCTGTCAGACAGGACATTAATTGTCCTGTCCTGACAGGACAGGATAGGACATTAATTTTACACAGCGCTATCTAGCCCCAAACTAAGCATATGGGAACTAGATTACGCTCTATCCGTACTTAAATAATTTGTTTTTTTCTGTCAATACATACTTATCATACAATATAACACCCAAACATAGAACAAACATCTAAGTATATTCATCACATAAATGTTTGTCCTGGGTGGGAATCGAACCCACAGCCTACATCGCAGAAGGCAGAGCAACTACCAACTGAGCTATGAGGCTTGTTGAATGAGTGCTTAATGAGCTATGAGGATTGTAGGCCAACATATTTTTTTATTTTTTCAATGGAGGTTAGTTCAAGCTATTTATAATCCCATCAATATTACTCTGAAGGTAAGCTTAACTAGTTTAACCTCCTTTCTAGAAATATGCAAACTTTGTGGAACTTGTATCGTCGTGCTATTTATAGGCCATGACATATTATGCGAAGCAAAAATAATAGACGATATGTAAATAATATTAACTTTTGATGTATATTAATTACATTTTGAGTACCTGACATTTCTTGGTCGAATTTGTACCAGGATGAAACCTAAGAATCCAATTGTATATTGATATAATAATTATATATTAATATCCTAATAATACCATTACCTGATCCCAATTTTAAATGTCCATTATGTAATTAATCAAAACAAAATAAATAGAACGATTATCAGAAATAGAAGTACAGTTAATTTATTAAATAAAATGTACAACTAAACTAACTTTGTATAAAGGAATCAGTCGGATTACCTAAGGACCGTTACAAACGGTCCTTATATACCTATAGGTACTCAACTGTTCCAGACTAGTACCAGACGGAAATGCAAATTTAAAACAATGAAATATAATTGTACTTAAGTTTATGTGATGTATTAGTAAGAACTTCACACTCTAAATGTTTTTGGAATAAATGAAATGTATGTTTGCCAAATCGAGTACCAAACGATTGTTTTTGCAGAGCCCTGCACTAAATATGAATTTTCACAACTCAATAAATAGTTTTGTGTCCACGCTTATGTTATAATATTGATATTCAAGTTGAAATACAAAAGTACCCTAGATTTCAGGTACTTTTTATACCCCGGGTCACGCCATCGCTGATTTGCTAGCGGTCACTTCAGAATGATTACAACATTGATGGTAGGACCTGTAAGGTCTACCTGCTATCAACCACCCTCTTGCCAACACGCGTCCAAAACGGCTTACTGAGCCCTTATTCTGTATGACGAATCGCGCCCGCGTTACAATGTGTCAATACGATGATTACATGCAGATATCGCCCTGTGTTAACGTTAAAACGCGGGAGAGCCTTCAGAGAAAGCTCGGTCATCCTTGCTCTGGCTTAGTGCTAGACAAGGCTAGCTTAGCTACCCTAGCTGACTCTAAAGTCACGGAGAGTTGGTCGAGAGGCTTCTATACAGATTATCCCACGGCCATGCCACATGGAGGGCCTGTACCTTAGATATTGTAGATAGAGCATTTTACTGAAAGACGTCATTTTGATTTTAAAAATAATTTAAACTACATTCAAAGATTTTTGAAAAATAGTTGCCTGTCTGTGTGTGTTGCACCGGGAATCGAACCCGAATAAAAAAAAATAACCGTTAATTTTATGGTTTCCATGAGGCTCAATCGTATGGATTATTTTTTTCCAGCTAACATAGTATCTAAAATAAAAAGAATACCATGAAATTTTACATTTTATTTAAAATGATTACGTTTTCCTTACAGTTAATTTAGCAAATGCTCCAAATGTGTCATTCTGTTGAAAACAAATTCTCACTCTCTTAACAATTTTGCTACCTGTTGATTTATTTCTTTTCATGGTGAATGTTTAAAATAATACACCTAAGTTCAGTTTGTAACTCCTGCACATTTTCATACTGCTTCTTGTCAACTAATACTTTTACATAACCCCATAAAAAACAATCTAGAGGGGTGAGGTGATCTCGGCGGCCATTTAATTGATCAATGGGTACCTATCCAGGAAGGAAAATTTTCACTTAGATTGTCCTTTGCTCTTCGACTGTTATGGGCCAGATCTTGCTGAAGAATGAGATTTTGTCGTACTGTAATCAGGAAGATTATTAATCTCTCTTCTTAAAATGTCAAGTATCTCCAAATATATTGCCGTGTTCCGGTGCCCTTCATAAAAATGTATTAAGAGAACCCTGTTTTTTAGAATCCCACACCAATAGTTAAATAAAAAACGCACCTTTTTTTTTTTATTGTACGACGGGTAAGCACTTGGCCTTCATCTCACCTGGTAACAAGTTGAGATAAGGCCGAAGGTGGAGGCGCACTTCACCCGGAATCCTCAACAAACTGAGGAACAATTTTAGAATTGTTATTATGGCGACAGAATTAGGTAAGATGGTGGTAGCTAGCCAGGCGGACTAACCAAGTCCTACCACCAAACAAACCAAGCACAATATATTGTACTCCCATGGGGATCGAACCCGGGACCTCTGGATCTGAAATCGGTGGCTTGAACCACTAGACCACAGAGGCGGTTAAACCTGATCATTAGTCTCGCGGATTCGTAAGAGATTCTGTCTAGCCCGAAAACGGTTATTACGCCGGTTGTACACCGCTGTTTCTTAAGTTTGACTCGTCTTACCAAATAATGATATTCAGAATATTTTGACCTTCAAGGATGAGCCTCTCCATATGGTCACAGAAAATAAGTCGTATTTCGGCATCACCCGGACGTAATTTTTGGACTAATCGCCCTTTAACGTAACTTTTGAATTTGTATTTTTTCAATACGCGGTGTATGCTACTCTTTGAAATTCCAATTTCTGCTTCACCTTCCCTCACGGAACTCTTCGGGTTCTACTCCTCAAAATACATCAAAATGTCGAGTTCTTCATCATTAACGTGCATTTGGTTCGACTCGGGCTGCCGTAACTGATGAACAAAATGACCAACATTTTTCAAATTATCCACCAACCTTTTCAAAACGAACCGAAAAGGTGTTTCTCTATCGGGATATCTTTCACGATAACGACGATAACGATAACGGAGCACAGCTAATGATATGTTTTTCTGGTTTAAAAGTACGCTTCCATGAAATCCAAATTATTTTTATACGCCTTGGTACATTTTCATTCAACAATTGCAAAAACACATGAAACTCAATGAAAAACAAAAGCTGTCAAAACGCCTATTGCGTTTGAAAATGGAACACATTTTCATATGTTTTTTTTAAATCAGCCAGCTGCATTGCGATTGTGAGATCACTAAAGAGTTGCACGCACTACAATTTAGTTAGGTATTTAATTAATTACTAATCACATTACTATTTTACGATGCCATTTTAATAGAAAAATTACGTGTAAGTAATACGTTTAAAAGGTTAAAATAATAAAAAACAGTAACTGTGCTCATAACAACTGTTATGAGCACGGCAAAGTCTTTTTACTTAAAAGTGCTAAGTATTATTTTTCCTGTAATTATAAATGTTAAATTTCATGGTCTTCCTTTTAATTAAGATGCTATGTTACTCAGGAAAAATAATCCTTACCATTAAGCCTTTTGATCGGTATCGTATTACGGGTGTTTTTTTTTTCAATTTGGCGGGTTCGATTCCCGGTTGAGACAGGCTATTATTCATAAATCTTTGAATGCAGTTTTAATTGATTTTAATATCAAAATGAAGTCTTCTTTCAGTAAAATGTTCAAAAAAAAAAGGTACGTAACCCTAAAAGGTGACAAAGCGCTGGTTGGTGGTAGGACTTTGATTAAGTCCGCCCGGCTAGCTACCACCATCTTACCTAATTCTGTCGCCATAAAATTAATACTAAAATGGTTGGGTTCCGGCATATAGAGGTTAGATAGCCAGTTCCTCAGTTTGTTGATTCCGGGTGAAGTGCGCTTCCACCTTCGGCCTTATCTTAACTTATAACCAGGTGAGATGAAGGCCAAGCGCTTTCCCGACGTAGAATAGAAATAAAAAAATATGTTCAAAACTCGTAACGACATGAAATATACATTTTTACTTTAATTCATATTATATTTTCATAAAACTGACCAGAATTTACAGCCACGCAGTTCTACGCCTTTTTGTATTTACATATGGTACACATTTGCAAGGATATTATCCACATAAGGTCAGTTTTAATAGCTTTGGAAGGGAGTGGGCTATTAAGAGCCTTATTGCTAGGAGATAGAAATTTAAATTGTGTGTGTGTAAGTTTCAGCGCTCTTTTTGGTTTTGCATTGTTCTAACAAGCCTCAGCTTGCTTCAGAGATAGAGTTGGGGTTATATAAACGATGTAATTATATATGTCCGGTCTTTATTACTCAAATAGATAATATAGATATATTATAATTACCAATATTATATAATTAATTATATAATATATTATATAAATTAAAATATATAAAAAAAAACAGTAAGATTTTTTGGATAACTTTAAAACGTTAATTCTACCGCCTGTTCGGAATCGCGACCCACAAGGTTTTTTTTAATCATGTATTGTAAGGCTTTTAAGCCTTATGTTTATGTCAGCCTCATAGGGTAATAATATAATGTAAAACGGTTTAAAGAAATACATTCTCAAAAAATACTTCTTCGTCATTTACGTGAGAATATTTGTTTGTCTTAGAGTAGATTACTACATAAGTTGTTGATCGTTCGATTGTGTTGTTTAATAAAAAAATTAAGATAGAGTTATGTGTCTTAATTACACGAAATTATTTGTGGCATTAATCGTCGAGCTTTTACCTGTGTCAATATTCCAGCCGTTCTTGAACCGAATGGTCTGTTACGTGATGATGGTAAGCGGCCCGACGGTATGACTCTTGTCCCTTGGGAAATGGGTAGGCCTTTGGTGTGGGACACTACCTGCATCGACACCCTAGCGCCATCTCATCTGCCTGGGACATCAGTTAGGGCTGGTGCGGCGGCTGATTTGGCCGAGGATCACAAAATGCGTAAATAAAGTCTCGACAGAGCTTACCTATTTGAGTTTTTTGGGTCCGTGGGGAGCCGGTGCCCTCCGGGCTTTCAAAAATATTGCGATTCTTTTGATTTAGGTGACACGTGACAAGGGTTGGCTTTATTTAGGCCAGCGAATTAGCATAGCTATTCAGCGTGGCAATGCAGCCATTGTCTTGAGCATGCTTCCGTCCTGTACTGGTCTGGAACAGTTGAGTTACCTATAGGCCGTTTGTAATGGTCCTTAGATAATTCGACTGATTCCTTTGTACTATTATTATAATAGCGTTTTTTAAATTATCGCGATTATTATACATAATTAATAACAAAAACGTCTCTCCATCGCGTACCTTTTTATATTCCCAACAGTTTCAACCGTGTTATAACGGCCACGGGTAGACTCGTCTACCCGTGACTACGGCCGTTGTAAATTGTATTATTACAATTTTAATAACAAGCAGAGGTACTATTCAAGCCGGAACCACAGATCAAATCAAATCAAGGCTACCTATAGGTGTCACAAAATATTGTTGCGATAGTTATCCGTTATTTTTTTTAAATAAGTCTTGTGTTAGCACTTGGTCGCATCCCTACTCGTAGCTTGTTAGCCTTTGAGCCCTTTGAATAATTAAAAGAAACGGCGTGTTCATAAAATGGCGAATAGATAAAAATAGGGTCTTGTTTCGAGGAGCTTTTTAAGTTTGTTAAGAACCACTTTGATGAGCTCACTGTTATTTTCGGTACCGAGGGCGGCATCGATTGGTAATTTTACTACCGTGAAAATACCATTTTTAATCTTTAAATGATTGCAGAAAGCGTCCTAACAAGCCTCATAGCTCAGTTAGTAGTAACTCTGCCTCCTGCGCTTTAGGTTGTGAGTTAGGAATCGAAACCCAGGACAAACATTGGTGTGATGAATATAAATAAATAAATATTACAGGACATTCATTTTGTCATATGGGAACTAGATTACGAATAGAATGCTTAAATACTTTTTGTAAATACATACGTACTAAGTGATACAACACCGCACATACATTCATCACACAAATTTGTCCTGGGCGAGAATCGAACCCACAGCCTACAGCGCAGAAGGTAGAGTTACTACTAACTGAGCTATGAGTCTTGTAATAGATGCGTGTACCGTGTTTAGGTGTTTTACTGTATGATAAGTATGTATTTACTAAAGTAAAAGTATCTTGTTCCTATATTACAAGCTATGCTTATAACACAGCTTATAACGACAGTAAAATACAAACGATGTATTCGGAACAATGGAACATCTACAAAGTACGTGCCTTCTGTACGTCTGCTGGTCCGGTGGTGGAAAGGGGATAGGTGGTCAAAAATATCGTGCGCACACTTGCAGACCAAATGGAACCCTTTGGCTTGCGTACCCTAAAAAGAAAGAATATTTTTTGATGTACCTATCACATTTATCACGTTCAAGACAAACAGGTGGTTAGTTCTCGCTAGTTCCCTAGAAATATTGATCTATTGAATTAGTTGTTGAGTACGAGTGAATAGGACATCGGAACCGTCAACTGAGTTGTCGTTTGTGAAGTACTTATCTGTTACGAAAAGTTTTAAAGAGTTGTAGAAGCCCCTTGTGAAAGAGCTCGTCCGGAGAATTACTATCACCATACCTGTTTCGGCCGCCAAGAAGCGTTGTTGTGTACCGGTTTGAAGGGTATGGTAACCGGTGAAATTACGGGCACGCGAGGCTTAACACTTTAATGCCTTAAGTTGACGGGCGCAATGCAGTGCCGTGTAGGCTATGTTCTTTGTGAATGTGACCTATGCAGTAAGGCATTGTTATAGGCAAGGGATGCACTTAACACTAGGTGGGCTACTAGCTTGTCCCGTCTCCTAGTTGTATATATATATATATATATATATAAAATAAATAAAAAAACCACCATGCTTGGCTGGCGTGGTGAACGCAGAATTGGTAAACTCACATACAACTACACAGCCATAGTTGTATTTTTTTCCTTTTAAATAAAATATATAACTTTTTATTTCAGACAATGTTTTATGTACTGAGCAATGGGGAAGCGCTTGGCCTTCATCTCATCTAGACAAGTTATGATAAGACTAGGTGAAAGCGGACTTTACCCGAAAACCTGTTTTTCCGCTGTGCTACGACCCTAATGTCTTCAAGAAGAGAGTTAATAGGCACTTTCTGGGTAGGCTCGCTCCATCGTAGATCTCATTCTTACCTTTGTAAGTTTCGTGGTCAAGAGCCGACCCATCGAAAAAAAAAAACACACAATAGACTGAGGAACTGGCTATCTTACCTCTAAATTAACACAACAATTGTTATAAAAAATGAGATTATGGCAACAAACTTAGGTAAGATGGTGGTAGCTACCCAGGCGGTTTAAACAAAGTCGTATCACCAACCAAACCAAGCACATTATTGTTCTCCCCTGGGTAACGAACCCGGAACCTATGAATCTGATAACGGTGGGTGTACCACTAGACCACAGAGACGGTAAAATACTATCTCACTGATATTATAAATGCAAAAGTTTGTGTGAATGTTTGCAAACTAATCTCCTTAACTACTTAACCGATTTAGATGAAATTTGGTATGCAGATAGTTTAGGTTTCACAATAACACATAGACTAAACCCTAAGAGTGGTGTAAAAAAAATTATGAAAAAAAAGCCTTGGTTCGATTCACTCAAAACTCGGTTTAAATAAACTATGAAGTGAGTAATGAAAACATTATTTTTTTGTTTTTACAAAACTACCCCTAGGAGGCGTTCAATAAAGTTCTGAAATTCAGTCACTACGTCACACAAAAGTCAGTTTATTGAACAAACGAAAAAAGTAAATGATCAAAAATGTATGTATGTTTTATAGTATATTTTATACCATACAAACAAATAACCACACACAGACAGATCTCATAGCGCGCGTCCGCTCCGAAGCGATTCTAAAGTTCAATTCCATATTGTTCTACATCTGATAGATAAATTTACACGCGGGCGGAGCCGCGGGACGCAGTTAGTCACCTATACGAATGTATCTTGAACGTACAGCCATTTAAACAATTGGTCGTACATGTTGGTTGTTTATTATACAATGATACAATAAACAAAAGAAAAACAATCTGCTCTTGTATTCATTGAAGCAATACTCGCCTTGTAACTTGGACTTATGACTTGGGCAAAAGCCAAGCCAAGCTGTCTCGACTAGATATTTTACTGCTCTTTGCCCAAAAGATGCCAACTGTCCTGTTACCGAGATTTCATTGCCATCCGTTTGTCCGTATGTCCGTTTGTGGGAGCAAAAAAATACAATACAACATATAAAATTATATATACTTATAATTATATATGGCAACACAGAAATTCAGAACAAAACATATGTAGTAAACGATGATAACGGCAATAGTAATACAAAACTGTGAGCACTTTGTCGCGCTACATTCTAGTCCTCTAGATATGCTAGTCGCTAATTTTGTGATACAGGTCTTGCATTTCTCAATCAAAATATGCTATTATTTAGCTTCACAGCTTTTTTTTTTATTGTAATGCTGCTTGACCTTCATATCACCTGATTTTTTAAAGTTATAATAATGCCAAAAGTGGAAGCGCACTTCACCCGGAATCCTCAATAAACTAAGGAACTGGCTATCTTAAGGACGCATCAACAAATATCAATGGTTTTTAGGTACCATTTAATAAACCAGGAAGGACAACTACACAAGTGTAATAGAAAAAATTTAAAGCTTATATATTCGTCTACAAATATAGCGAATAAAAACTGGGCAATTCGATACAACATTTACACATAAATACGTGTTTACCGTCGCAAGAATCGATGAAAATGACGGAAAATGGAGTCTGGATAGGTACATGAATAGCTAAATCCGCTGCATGTTTTATAGTGAAAACTATATTAATAATATATCTTATTATTTTGTATTAAAATAAATTCATTTTCCAACTATGAGAAAAAATAGGCAGTCGAAAACGCACTAAAATTTCTCGATACATTGTTCAAAGGAAATCTGCTTCATATAGTACTCGATTACGTTTCGCCTCACCATTCCGCGCTCAGTTAATTTTTTTTTTTTTTTTATTATTTTTTATTATCCTTATGTACCCTACTTAACCTTCAAGTATCAAGATTAGTTTGTTAATGCATTATATCGGGCGTCAAGCGGTTTCGATGTGTGCGTGGCCTCTTTGCTGGTAGTGTGTTGGCTTAGATACCTAAATTCGAGCGCGTCAAAAATGTAATTCCGTCCTTAAAATGAATGCCGGAATACTACTATTTAAGTATTGTTGTTATGGTGACTTAATTAGGTAAGGTGGTAGTAGCTAACCAGGCGGACTGAAACAAAGTCATACCACCAACCAAACCAAGCACAATATATTGTACTCCCCCTGGGAATCGAACCCGGGACCTCTGGATCTGTCACCAGTGGGTTGAACCACTAGACCACAGGGGCTGTTAAAAAGGTAGTAGCTCTGCCTTCTGCGCTATAGGTTGTGGGTTCGATTGCCACCCGGGACAAACATATGTCTGATGAATATAGTGTGTTGCGTTATTGGGTGATACATGTAAAATAACTACGTATTCGTAGTTCCTTTGGGCTTATCATAACTTAAGCCCGGATGATATAAAGGCCAAAGGCTTCCTCGTCATGCCATTCAAAAAATAAAAACAAGTACATGAGTATTTAATACTATCCGTAACCTGGTTCCCATGCTTTGCTTAGTTGAGGGCTAGAATGCGTTGTGTATTAACAATATGTAGTAAAATTTGTTGATTTATTATATTATCCATTTAGCGATAGGGCCTATTCTACACTGTGTCCCGTTATGTTTGTTATATTTAATAGAAAAATTAAATTTATATAGTATAAAAAATATAAACAGAATAAGCTTCTTAGCGATAATACCACCCATTAGTTTACATTTTTAGGTGTGCAATAGAGTATTTACATTAATGAATTCATTCAATTCATTTATTTGCACACGAAACAAGCAATATACAAAAGAGGAAGCATATTAGATATCTACAATTATTAAACTGTTCATTCATTCATTCAATTATTAGGTATTCAAACAAAAGTGAAATAAAAGAAAATGTTACCTTCATAACTGCATTCAAACCCGCCTCCATTAGCCAAGGACTGGGTAATCTAAAGCAGCATGTCACGGAATGCGAATAAATCTTAATGTAACTTTGGTATACTCTTTGTAGTGAAGGTACCATGGTCACTTGGATAGCCTGGACTCTTACAAAAAGCTACGCTATCTATTTAACTTGATGGGTAAGCTATACCTTAAAACTTGCACTGACAGTTGCAAAGGAAAGGATAAGATATGTTAGTCAAAATGCTTTAAAACTGGCTATTTTACCGCCTCTTGGGTCTGATGTATCGTCCCACGTTTGATCCTCAGGGTAAGCCTCAACGGTCTGAGGAACTGGTTATCTTACCTCTGAATGACATATCACCACAATTTAAGAATTGTTGTTATGGCGACAGAATTAGCTATGATGGTGGTAGCTAGCCTTTCGGACTCAAACAAAATCCTACCACCAATCAAACCATGCACAATATTGTACTCCCACTGGGGATCGAACCCGGGACCTTTGGATCTGACACCGTTGGGCGATAGACCACAGAGACGGTTAAATATATCTCATTTCATAACTTATTTGGTACTGTTATCCTAGCGTCTTAGCATCTTAGAGCAAGAATGAGGTCGGATGGTGGAGATAACTTTTCCAGAAAGCTGCCGCACGGTAAACACCGTTTGGCGCTGGACTTTGGCAAGAAAGCAATCTAAAATATTATGTTAATTACCTGTTTTTAATCTACCAACATTTTTCTAGTAGAATATATTGTTTAGATTGCTTGAACTAAAATTTAGTTGTCTATGCTTCAACACACCTGCAGAAGTGTCTAACAATAATATAGTTTCCTAGTCTCCTTTAGTTTAATAGCTCGCTTTTGCGTGCGATAATCATAATTACCTACGTAACATAAGTAACTTATTAGCTTGTAAGCTCTCATTTTTAGTAAACTGTAATTCATATGCGAATAAATTTCTTACACCAGTAAATGTAGTTATCAATAGATAAATAATATTGTCTAGCCATTTCGGCAGTTGATCCATTTTGATATTATATCACTGCCTATTAGGGAAATCCAAGTTTATTACCTTACCCATAGCTTCGCTTTGTCTACCGCCTGCCCTATCCACACCCATCTAACTAACTGTGGATACTCACGCGAGGTGACACTAATTGAATGCTATTTAGGGAAGGTATGATTCTAATTTGACGTATTTATAGTTGTCGCTAATAAATATACTTATTTAGGTTTTATTTTTGTATAATAAGTGTTATCACACTTAGCCATGACATATTACATTGCTTAGTGATCAATAAAATATAATACTACATTTATATATTGAAATGGTAAATGTAAAAGGATTATAAATATAGCATGGTATATTGATGTTTTAAAAACTAAAATGAAAACCGACTTCAATGAAGAAGATGATACAATTTCGTTGACCTAGATGACGTATTTTTTCCAATTATTTAGATGACATATGGACGGACAGACAGACAGTTTTTTCCTTACTTTTGAGGTAATACACCAAAATCGCTTCAAGTGTGCCTATAATATTTGAAGAGTTCCCTCGATTTTTAAGGATCCCATCATCAGATCCTGACCTGATGTCAATTGGTCCCATTGACATCAAGTCATGTCAATTTACCTACGAAGTATGCCCTTTCAAACAAAAAATAAATTTTCTAAATCGGTCTAGGCCTCTTTGAGTAATCGGGGAACATGCATAAAAAAAAACGAATCGAGAACCTCCTTTTTTTAAAGCCTTTTTTTTAGAAGAAATCGAGGGAGCTTTTCAAATATTATAGGTACACTTGAAGCGATTTGGGTGTAGGTAATACACCCAAATCACTTCAGGGTGTATGGATCATGCGTCTGTCTGTGTGTCCGTCCATCTGTCATCAAAATCACTGGAAAAATTACGTCATCCGGGTAATCGAAATTGTATCATATTATTCATAAAAGTCGATTTTATTTTTAGTTTTTATAACGATTTAATTATTATTAGATGGCGTTAATCAACGCTATATCAAACTATGACAAACTAGAGAAACGGCATTTCAACCTAACCTTTTAATTAAGTACTATAGTATTTTTGATATCGGTAAACAATATTGGAAATTATAAGCTCTCATGAAAAATGAGATCATAAGTTTACATAGTTTCACAAATTGAAATACTTTTACGTCGGCCATTTTTAAATCTGACATGCTACGCAGGACACTTCTAAGGGAGCGTACTATGAGCCTATACCGAACCTTTAAATTTTCAGGCAGTTTAACAGCTGGCCTGCTATTGCAAGGATAAAATTCGTACCATGACTGATAAAAAGGTGAACGACTTTCTCATCAAGGTGAACGGTTATGCTTGTCTCTTGACAGTTGTCGTTTTAGCTTTGCGTTCAAAAACTAGAAACGAGATAATTTTATCGTTTTATCGGAATTCCTCGGTTTATTTTGTAACCTGCAAATAATACTAATATGTTGGAGAAATGTATGTAATTTATGGTTATATTTATCATAATATTATGATAAATAAGTTTAACTTCTTAAAAAGCCCAAGATTGCTTCACGATACAATTTTGCGTTGTAATGATAAACCTCGAGCTTTGACTAATGCAACATGATTCCGAACGTATCTTCTATATATATAAAATTACTGACTCACTGAC